>CM059599.1:382064425-383314425 GCA_030412105.1 Cyclura pinguis
ATGGTTTAATTAGACAACTGTTGCCTAGCTCTTCAATTAAGAAAGGTTCCCAAGTACTGCTCACATATATGATCAATAAAACAAGACGTTTTCTGTCTTCAGTCTCAAAGACATAATTCAAAAGGAAAAAACTGAATGTAACTTTTTAATCATGATTTGGTGCAATGGAAACTCTTCAGGAAGAGGAGGAGCCAAATTGGGTTGGTCTCATGTTAGGAGTGATGGAATGATTCCTGGTATCACTCCCTCCACTGCCGCCTATAGAGCAGTGCTATTGAGGAAGAGAATGTAGAATGGGTGCTGAAAACAGAAGTGCTTATGAAACATTGAGTTGGATATCCACATATTTTGTCTAGCCTTTGTTGGATTTTGTTTTTGTGCCTAGTTTACACTGACACTCTCTTTTCTTAAGCCCTCTTGGAAAGGTATATAGTTCAGGAAAGGACTTGGGTCGGTCTTTTACTTAACATATGATTCAACACACTTGTGAACAGTAAGCAAAACGGCTGTTTGTGATATTTCTGAACCCAACTACAGAGTGATAGTCTTTCTTTGTGTACTCCAGAGAGCTGGAAGGAAGGGATGGAAACTCGCTCTCCCAAGTGCCATCCAGTGAGATGCTCTTATTTCCAATCCCCAGAGAACTTGGGGGCGGGGGCTAATTGCTTTGTCATGGGCATCAAGGGATGTAAAGTATCCTGAAAGAGATTTGAGGTAGCTGCTGTCATTTGCTGATTTGGATGCCTGCATGTAGCCAGCAGGGCAGTGGTTGTGGCAGTCCCACAGGGGAATGTAATGTCTTAAAACAGATAAACCTTGATACATCTTACAGGCCCCAGAGTGGGTGGGTTGAATGCCGTATAGCAGAAATTTTTATTTGATTCATCTTGATTTGTGAGGGTTGGTTGCTTTCCCACCCAGTTTGATGAGTTGCTCCTTTGTTCCCTGAATGTTGTCAGTGCTGGGTTTGTATCCCAGTTCTAGGTCTTTGGACATGACTGTACAAGCTTTTGTCCATGATGTTCTGTGAGGAAGGTGGTTGGTGCTGATCTAAAGAGGTGGGAAATAAGGCAGTGTACATTAAGAACCGGGAATGCCAAGCTCAGAAATCATGACAAATTCCTGTAGCAATTAGATTATATGATACCGATTACTGAAACTGTGTATCTCTCATTTCAGCGGTTTTCTACTTCAGAACTCACCCTAGAATGGCATCTAAGTGACATGGTCATCAGAGGAGTGACAAATAAAACTGGAGAAGTGATGAAGTACTTTGTGAAGGAGCCTATGACATCAAAGGACTTACGGAGAATGAGAATTTTACAGTTGCAAAATTTGGAAATTAAATTCAAGACAAACAGACTTGGCGTATATGGTCCTGAGGACAGCTGAGTGATGGCTGTAACACTCCATACGTTGATGCAGTTGCTAAAGTGGTTGTACAACATGACTGCAGTGGTGGGTCAGAAATCTTGTGAGTGAAAAGTCAGTGTGATGGATGTCCTTTAGATTGGATATTGATCTGAACACAGCACCAGTTTAAGATTTTTGGTATCATGATAGCAGATAAGAACTACAGTGTATGGGTTTAGATTTTGATTCCATAAGGCTAAATGCGTGTGTGTGTGTGTGTCTTCAAGGCATTTGTCAACTCATGGCACTCATGAATTTCATAGGATTTTTTTATGCAAGGAATACTCAGAAATGTTTTTGCCAGTTCCTTCCTCTGAAATACAGCCTACAGTACCTGGTATCGGTTGGCAGTCTCCCATCCAAGTACTAACCAGGGCTGACCTTGCTTGGCTTCCAAGATCAGACAGGGTCTGATCCCTCATGGAAAGCAGATAGTAATGAAGATGTGGCAATAATGCTGCAAGTAGAAGCAGGTAGTGGAGGTGGGGAATGGCATCCTTACAGAATTCAGTAACTGAAACTGCTGATCAAATTACCAAAAGATGATTCAGTATGACTGAAAATAAGCTTGGTCATGTAAGGCTATACCTGTGGTAATGGTTAATAGAAGCTTTAAACTGCTTACTGAACAAAAAAAGAAAACGTGTTAGAACTTGCACTTTCCTATAGCAGCCTGTTGTCAGGGGTAAGCTGTTCAGATAGTGAATGACCTTTATGCTGGAGAAGTTGTCTGTACTGGGAAAGTTAATTTTTATTTTGGAATGTGGGTAGTTTGTTTTTGTTTTGGTCTTCTTTTGCATAAGTTCTTGTATTTCATCTGTTTATACCTTGTCTTTTCTCAAAACTGGGACTCAGACTGGATTATCAAATAAAAAGAAATACACATAGAAACACAAACACACAAAACGTTACATTCAAAAGGTTGGTTAAGCTGTCAATAGAATTAAACTCTTGAACAATTAAGGTGGGTTGGTGAGATTCCTTGTTTTAGCTGCTGTCTGCAGAGATGTTTCTAAATCTAGGAAGCAAAGGGGATAGAGTCTTGCTTTTTTCGTTTTGCATATGCCCCCCGTCTGCATTGAAATGAGCTGTATGACCATGATTGGCAAGAAAAGTACTAGCTGGGTTTGTGAAACTTCAAAGAAAGTTGATTTGCCTTAGAAACTCAGCTGTTCAACTTTGCTATTTAACTCAAGGCTCTATTAACAGGTTGTGTATCACAAAATGTAGCTTTAGTTGAATTGGTGAATATTTTTAATATTTTAAAAAAAACTAATGAGCATCTTGGCTGACATGATGTACCAACCTGCAGTTAACTGTCACAGAAGTAAGTTTAGGCTTGTGTGCTCTTTATCTTGGATCCTCAGATATCTACCCTTTGGGGACAAGTTTAGTCTGCCTTTGTATTGAAACTGCTGTCGCTGTTATATAGAAGTTAGTGTGTTGGAGTGGTATTTGGGAGATCCAAGTTCTAATCTATACTGAGTGATAAAAACACACCGACCTTTGGTCAATCACTCTGTCCCAGGCCATTCCACACTACACTGTTATAGTGCTATTGCTCCACTTTTAACATTCTGTGGAATTCTGGGGTTTGTAGTTTCCTGAGGCCAAAGAGCTCTCTGGCTGAAAATTCTAAATGCCTCTCCCTAAACTGCAAACCCCAGGATTCCATAGGATGTTGAAAGTGGAATAATAGCACTGTAAGAGTGTAGTGCAGAAATGGCCCCAGTCTGACCTACTTCATAGTGAGTATGCGGTGGGAGGAAGAAAACTATTTATGCTGTCTTGAATTTGTTTCAGAAAAGTGACATATAAATGTAACAAAATAATACAGTTGAGGTGGTCTTCCACACTTAATCACAAACCATGGTTTCTTGCCTTGAATCCCAGTGATATCTCACAATCCCAAACCATGGATGTGTGTTCTATCAGTGCCACTTCACTACAAATAAGCTTTCACTGCACCTTTGTCTGCCCTTTTTTGACTAGTTTTCACATTGTTCATGCCCAGTTCTCCGATAATTGTCTTTGTATAATCATCTCTGGTTGAAAAAGAAATTGCAAGTGGCAGTTTCTCAGTACCTGGGTTCCAGCCCACTATATCAGTCCATTTTCCTTCTTAACAGGGTCTTACCATTGGGAGAGGCTGCTTACCTAGCACCTGAAGAAGGGCATAAAAATATTTCTCGGGCAAAACACATGTTTCTTGAAATAAAACTTCTTTCACATTATGGGAATGGCTCTTCACATCAGGTTTTATTGGATGTTTCCAGTTTCTTCTTCTTTGATACTCGTTTCACCCTTATATTTACTTTCAACACTGCTCTTTTTTGCAGGAAATGTTCATAGGCCCCTTCATATGCCACTCTAGCATTTTTTTCCTAGCTCCATAAAGCCAGAACTGGCTAAAATAAAATAAGATTATTCTCTGTGCCTTTCCATGTCTTAATAATGTAATTTAGTGTTATTTCCAGTTGGCAGAGTTAGAATAGACAGTAAAGCTAGTGGAAGTCACAGTATGGAACAGGACGGGAATGTGCAGTTTGACTCTGCTCACTAAAGGGATTTTTTATCTGTCATTATTACCATTTTGTGCTAAACTTCTTTTCCTGATGTTGTCTT
The DNA here is from genome assembly GCA_030412105.1 of Cyclura pinguis. Classification (NCBI taxonomy): domain Eukaryota; kingdom Metazoa; phylum Chordata; class Lepidosauria; order Squamata; family Iguanidae; genus Cyclura; species Cyclura pinguis. The sequence goes on from CM059599.1 coordinate 382,068,464, forward strand.
TTGTGTAGTATTGTAGAGGCAGAAGTTTTCGTTGATTTCAAGAAATACATAATTGGATTTTTAGCAATGTAATTTTCTTTTACCCCTTTCCTTTTATTAAACTTGCTTACAGTTTCTGCCCATTTGGAAACAGGCACAAGACCCTGTCTGATCTCAGATGCTAAGCAAGGTCAGCCCTGGATACTTGGATGGGAGACTGTCAATTAATACCAGGTGCTGTAGGCTACATTTCATGGGAAGGAACAGGCAGACCCACCTCTGAATATTCCTTACCTAAAAGGAACCCTATGAAATTCATGGGGTCGCCATAAGCCGACAGGTGACTTGAAGACATGCACACACGCTTTCAGTCATCACGTCAACTAGAAAAATAATGAAAATTTGTTAGAGTGTATAGAACACTTCTTGCTTCTATTTCAGTGTCACTTTTTTGTGCTCTGTTGTGTCAAAACTGCCTCAAGAATAAGAGTATTCACTGGCCACTAAGCTATCTTCCAAGACATATTTGTCATTTAGTACTCTGCAGAATCACTCTTTGCAACTACAGTTGCTCAGCAGAAGTAAACTTGTGGAAGAAGTACTCTGGTTTATGAGAGCCGACTTACATGTTTGCTCCTTAAGTAGTAAAGTCTCTCCAGAAAAGCACCGTCCTAGAATGTCTACTTGTCTTGCTTCTTGCTAAGTTATGCCAAGCAGAGACAGGCATTCTTTTTTACAATCAAGAAAATTCAAATAATGGCACAGATTTTATAGAAGTAACTGTTATTTTTAGATTTCATGCTAGGTGCTTACAGGAATCCACTGTGTAACCTGCTCTCCTGAGTTCTCATAACTACTCAGCTTTTTTATTATGTACAAATATGTAACTCATGTAGGTTTTTTCATTTCCTAGTTTAACTCAACATCCTGGTAATTATGTGATTGCAACCTATCACTACATTATAGCTTCCTGGTTTCTAACTCACATCATAGCGTGTGTGTGGCTTGTAATCTTGCTCTTTCCTTTAACAGCAGTGTGACTACGAATGTAGCATAGGGCCCAGGGAAGAGGAAGGCAAACATTCCCAACGTTAGAACAGTGGTTTTGTGTAATAAGGTCCCAAATGAGGATGATGCATCTTCTAAATCCCTTGTGTGTTTTAATGCATATGTGTTGACTGCTATCATACTCAGTCTTTTTGCCTCTGTTTTAATGCTTGGTCCAATAATACTCAAATCCAAAGAGTAATTGGAAAAATGTTTAGTGCAAGTTGGTCACTCAAAATATTCTTCCAGAACATACATAATAGCAAATACAATAAACAGGCCTGCAGTACAGATTAAATTTGTGTTAACAGTAACAACATGTTACATGTTTTCATCATCTGATTCATCTTCTTCTTTGAGAGATTCCTGTCAAAAGAAAACCAGAAAATCAGGTTTTATTACTTGCTTTCTGACTAAATATAAACAATGCATAGAGAACTAAAAATACAGCTCTCCGCCATCTCTAGAGTGACAGTCTGGTTGGTCCACAAAAGCTAAGGCTACAGCAGACCAAAAGCAATTTTGACCAAGCTATATTTTCGGAAGCAGAAGGTGTCTTTCTCCCAGAAATGACGTTTTTGAAAACCAGTATCAGGCAAGCCAAAATAACTCTTGTGAGATTGGTTGGCCTAATAAAGGAATCACCCTTATGGTGTCTGTCATAGGCCAGCATGAATTCCTTCGCTTTCTCAATCATGCCAGTTTGCGCCTTGTGACAGTATAAGGGAACTATCTGGAGCCATTCAGATTGTGAGTAGTCACTTCCATCTACTCTGAAGTTGCAGTATTTACCTTAGCATATTTCTCAGCTTCTTCTTTAATGTCTTTTGGGACAATTTCATGTTTTCCTTTAGTTACTGTGGGGAAAAAAACAGATTTTGAAGTTAACTTCAGAGAACAATAAAATGCTACATCTGATTGTACATTTGGTGGACGAGTTGTCTTCATTTTGCAGAAAACTAGATTTCAAACTTATTAAGGTTAGTTCTCAGTTGAAATTATTTATTACTGTTGTTGTGTGACTTCAAGGCATTTTCTGATTTATGGTGACCCTATCACAGGGTTTTGTTGGCAAAACTTCTTCAGAGGGGTTTTGCCATTGTCTTCTTCTGGGACTGAGTGTGTATGTGACTTACACAAGACCACCCAGTGGGTCTGCATGGCGAAACAGGGAACAGAACCCTGGTCTCCTGGAGTCCTAAGCCATTACACCTCACTGGCTCTCATAATTTAGTAATACTTCAATATTTAAATACAGAATTATTCACATTTAAGAATCATTCATTTATCATGTGACTATTTCCTTAAATGAGCAGATGTCAAACAAGATTCAGGTGGTGGCTGTGGCTTTTCTAGGCTTTGAGGCTGTGTTCTATTAGTATTTTTTCCTGACATTTCACCTGCATCTGTGGCTGGCATCTTCAGAGGATCTGATTCTTTGAAGATGCCAGCCACAGATGCGGGCGAAACGTCAGGAGAAAATACTAACAGAACACGGCCTCAAAGCCCAGAAAACCCACAACAGCCTATGGATTCTGGCCGTGAAAGCCTTCGACTTTACAAGATGCAGGTGATACATTACTTTCTCCAACCCAGCTGAGTTCCAGTTCAAAAGCTTTGTCTTTTACTTCATCATGGACTATGTAGATTCTAGAAACAGAACAAAAAAATGGTTATTCAATTATCTGTCAACAACAAGAGAGATCCTGAGTTTGAGGAAAGGAAGAGATCACTTGTAAAGTGACTTTGCATACATTTGTAACACAGCAAGTTCTCAGAAATGTTAAAACAGAATGAACAATAAACCACAGCTCTCAAATGCAAATCTGAAATATGAAGTTATAATTATGGAACATGTCATCTGATATCAATCTCAAGTACAACATGCCTGTAAAGCTAAAAAAGCAAATCCAATTTATCTGAACTGTTTGGTCCTCAGAACCACCACCCAAGCAAGAGCTAAAGGGCCTAACACAAGGTGGTCTTGCCCACCTAGGTAACGTTTGTGATACAGCATTAAATGTTTTTACAGTCAAAAGCTAATGTATGACAATTTGAGCATGAATGATAGTCAAGATTAACTTACATTTTTGCAACTTCTTTGACAACATCTCGACAAGTCATTTCTTTCATCTGTAGTTATAGTGATAAAGTTAGTATTTAATCAAATAGCAGACAGAGAGGAAGATGCACACAAATTATAGAGCAATATAAATAGCAGGTGCAACCATCAAAAGCCAACACAGGATATTTGCTCAATGGAATAGCTGCATTTATGTGCTTCCTTACATTCATTATTGCCAACATCTCACACCGTGATTTGTCAGAAAAACCACAGACAGCCTCTACCACAGATGAAGCTCAATTTTTACAGCATTTGACAGAAACAATTTGCAAACTGCTTCTCATTTAACCATTTCCACTCAGTTTAACTACAGTTTAGCAAGTCATGTAAATCCTAAATGATGGTTAATTTGAACCTTGATTAGTGAAAATACGCCTGCTTCGTGAACTACAAAAGGAGGTACGAGGATTGCAAAATCCAGAAGATGTCTTCAATGCATCTTTACAATATTGAATCCAGATTTTAGTGTTATGAATTGATACAGGCATAATGAGGATGCTCCTCACTCCCTAAAGACAAAGGCAAAACTTTGTTGGTACTTTTGACCTTGTTCGCCCACAAGTAGAACATAATGTGTTAACTGGTTTCACAACAAAATCTCTGCTAACTTCAATTTTGTTCTGAAATATACTAGCCAAGGTAAAACCCAGAGTACTGTAATGTTTCAGCCAAAGCACAACTTGGATCAGAGCAGGTTCTTTCCACTCCTAATAAGAAATTTTATTAAAGGACTTTGGTGGTGGTGTATATTTTCTCTCCAAAATATTATCTGAGGAGGACACTGCAAGCAGTAGTTTGAAAACAACATATTAAAACACTTTAGTTGCAAGTATTTTTTACAACTAGATAGGCCGTACTAGTTATCCAGGTAGGACTGAAATTAAAAAAAAAAAGGAATAGCCATCTGAGGAAAAAAAAAATTAGGTGGAACTGTGTGAAGTGGTGGCAGCAGACAGACTTTTTATATGAACTTCTAGGAAATTTATCTCAAGTTTATTCCAATTGTATCAAATTTCTAAAATTCTAAAAAGTGAAATTTTGAGTGTAGATAAGGGATAGTGTATCCTAGTAGATTTACTGTGTAGTGCAACTGTTATTAAAGCTGAAACAATGGAGAATATTTTATTTTGATGGCTTATGATCCATTTGTTTGTGTTAAGAATAGTTTTCAAGACAGAGCTTAAGGGCTGGCTATGAATTTACACGTGGGTGAAAAAAAATTCAGTGACTAGCAGAGCTCAGACAAGAAATGTAAACTATGGGAATTCATCAAAATGGTTGCTTAGTATTAAGGCACTTGAGCCAATTTGGTTAATTTCTTCCTTTAATTGCAGTTTTTATAGGAATTTTTTTAAAAAAGGAAAACCTAAATTCTGTATTGATTAACTGCAGACAATTTCTTGTTTGCTCATTTTGATATCCAGTACAGATTTAATGGAAACCATTATTTTCAATTACAAGAATGCAGGCCAACAAACCTTGGGCATGTCTGCTCCCCAGACCCCCTTGGTTTGACCTGATTTGTTTGAACAAATATTCCTAGAGCAAATGAATGATTCCTAGAGCAAAAGCACTTCTCCACATTTCGATATAAACAGGAAATAGCTGTTTTCCCTTCCTGTGCAGAAGGAAAAAAGATAGCAAGAAGAATCTGTGACAGCGGCCCCCTGAAAGAGGAAAACATGATATAGCATGGTGAGGACTATGCTTGAATTAGGGCACTGAAATTTTCAATTGAGAAAAAGTGGCAAAGAATGAAACAGGGTAGTGAGAGCCCCCTTGGAGACCCCTGGAAATGATAGTCCATCACCTCTTGGGCTTCCTTGGGTACTGGTCTGGCAGACTGAGGCACATGTTAGCAATATTTAAAGACTAGAAATGTGTGCTGAGAAGTTAAGTGAAATTTTTGAGGAAAGTGAATTCTACAACTACCACCACATTCTCTGCAAAAAACAAACACACCAGAACACAGACAACCAATACAGCCTAAAGTGATGATTTAGCAAGGACATATATGTTTGGACAAGCAAATTAAATAGAATTAGGAATGGGGCGGAGGACAGCACAACCCACTGTCATATTCCTATGAACCTTTATTTCTGATGTCCTTGAGCAATGTGGGACATTTGTTTAGAAGCAAGGCAACAAGAAATTAGGCCTAACAACATCCTGTACAAGACTACAGTCCTACCTGGAGCTTTTCAATTTCTGTCTTTGCAGCTTGCCGTGCTTTCCCAATGGCACATCCCCAATATCCCTGTAAAAAGCAACAAAAGTGTAAACCTATAGCCATCTGTGGACTGGAAGCTAGGATTTTAAGAATAATTTATCACATACAAAAGTAAACTGGGAGTTCAATCCAGACTTTTGAAATCAAAAATGTGGAGTTGGGTTTTTTTTGTTCTTGTTTTTTTTTTCCGACTACCTTTTCCCTTTCTCTTTCTCTTTCTTGCCATGCTGCCTCGGTTCTGTCGAAGTCAATTTCATGTTAACATGTTTATATAGTGTTAATATTATAATGTATAGTTAAGAATGTATTTAAATGTCAAACTTACGAAGAAGAATATGTTTCTGGAATCAATAAAAATATTTGGGAAAAAAAAGAAATCAAAAATGTGGTGGTAAAGCTGCAGGTTCCTAGTTTTTGGACTGGCCTATTCACTATCAGACACCTAACCCTCCCTCCTTTTCGAAGCACATTACAAATGGACTGTATCCTTGCCTCTTTCCCAACTTCCTGCTCAAAGATCTTGCTTCTCCGAAAGAACTAGACTAGGAATCAGCAACCAGGTCATTGGAATCTATCAGCTGGCCCTTGATCAGCTTGTTCATATAACCATCCAGGACTTTCATAGTAAAGGGTTGTTGTGACAGGGGCAACGAGAGCAAAGCCTCACTTCAAACCAGATTTATGTTGGTTCCACTAAAGGTTTAATTTTGTATGAGGGAAATGAAAAGTGGGAAGAGTCACATACTGGATCAGCAACTATACCTCTTTCCTTTTTAGCTGAACCATCATGAAAACGCTTCAAAAATTAATACAACTGCCTCTATCATTTGATGTGGGGACAGCAGGGAGTACAAATATAGTTGTAGCCAGTAATTACACTGAAGGCAGCTGTACAACTTTTCCAGCCAGCACAGCTGAAGGAAAGTTTATCTCATGCTGGACAAGAGGTGGAATTTCTCTATTTCCCTGTACTTTTAAAGGGAAAGTAGCTATAAGTTGAGAGTGTAGACAGCTTTCTTCCCTCGTTATGAAGTCTAGATTAATGCAGATTAAGGCCAGATCTTCCAACAGAGACTTTGAGTCTTTCACATTATAAATCTGTAGCATCTTTATACCAGTTCAACTGCCACAGCTACATCCCATGGAACCTTTCAAAGAACTCTGCTCAGCAAGACCAAGCAATTGGTAAGAACTTCATCTTGACAAAAAATATCATGGTTTCAGTTGCCACCTATTTGTAACCCATTTAATACCCTCCCAAAAGAAGACACCTGTGTATTTTCAATTACCCTAAAATCTGCAACTGCGCAGGTACACCTGCCATCAAGTGTGAGGCAGCTTTTCTCATCAGAAGCCTCCTAACATAAAAGTGGTTAAAAATACTTACATATGAAACACCTGAAGGATCAATCATATATAGCTGGGGACCATCATCTTCATCATAGGAGCCCAACATGAAGCTAGAAAAGGCAAGGGATCTTGTTAACATCCAATTACGGATAATTCTGAGAGAAGTCTGACTTTGTACAAAAAAAGTCTAATTTCTGATCGTTTCACTGAAGTCAGTTGCTACAAGGCACAGCCCACAATTATGTCCTGTCCTCCAAGTAATCCTTTTTGAGATAAGCAAGACAGTGATTTCAGAAGTGGTAATGTACCACGATGTTCAGTTGAGCACTGCTATAAGCCTGTCACCTATCTCAGTCTGGGAAGCTGTGAAGGAGTTCTGCTACTGCTTCTGTCCTGGATTAGAAAGTAGTAATGGGCAAGTTCCCATCTCTTGGTAGAGAAACAGACACAATCAGCTTAATTACAAGCACAATTTGGAACTTTTATAAGTTTACTTTAAAAATAGTTATCTATGTTCATCCAAAGTCAGTAGAATGTGTGTGTCCCTCTAAATATCTACCTCTCCAAAACAATGCTGTGGTTGTCAACAGAGAGTCTAGAAGCCAAACACAACACCCAAAGGTATATTTCACTCACAAATATTAAACCTTTTAGTACATTCAGAATTACAGAGGAAGGAAGTCCAAAGTATTGTTTTTCCAGATGTAAAATCAGAAATTGAAAGGAATGTGCAAAAGAATGTGGACAGTGTCTATGTTCAATATACACATACATGTTCACACACTCAAGTTGAATAAACAATCTATACATAGGAGTGGCTTGTAGAGTCGCATCCTGAGGGCAAGGAAGTTGTAGATTTAGCCTGCACTCAGTAACTAATGGTGGATACACTGAGTTGTTAGTAACATTCCTGAAGGAGATTTGGATATTATAGGTGACATGTTTCAAATATCATTCTATAGAACTCAGAGGAAGCACCTGTTTGAAACAAGTCAGGTATGCACCCTGAAGAAAGCTCTCTGTCAAAACATGTCTGGCAGGATATTTTTGTAGCAGATTCTCTATCAGTCATCTGTTTGAAGATTATCAAACTTCACCACCTCATGTGTACTTCTGATGCTACCTTCCTTCCCTTTTCACTTAAGCACTCAGGTTCTTTTAACCATGTATTTCATATAGCTCCTTGTTTATTGTTTTAGGAAGTTATTATATGCCCTATAGTAAATAAAAGTTCATACCTGCAGCCAAAAGGTCTGACAGCACTATATAATGTGTAGGCATGTACATACATAGCAACTCTGTCTGCAAGATGCTATTGAGAGGGAGAAGAAAAGAAGAATTTTAGAGCTTGGAATAATAATCACTTCTTCATATAAAAGGAAGCTTTTAGTGTCAAAGAAACTAAGGTACTCTCTGGCGATGTTTCCATGTCACATTAAGCCATGGTTCATCATTATGCACTTAAGCAGAATTAAGTGAGCCTCATGTTCACTTTTCCTTCTGCCCCACAGAGACAGGATTTCAGAAGCTTTTGGCTGACTCTGCTCTGTGGTGCTGCCTAGAACGACAAGCAGCACTTAACCCTTACTATAGTGAGCTTCAAAGAAGACAACTTCAAACTATAGGTCATGAACCAGATTTGCTTGAATCAGCCACAGTTAATATTAACCACAATTCCAGATCTGAACAACTCAGCCAACATTATTCTTGGCTGAAGGGAATGGGAAATGACCACCTAAGACAGGTTTAACATTATGTATGAATATGGCCTTTATGTTTCAGAAGTTGCACGAACAACAGGAAAAAACCCCACTCACTTTCAACGGAATATCATAGCCATAGTTGGATCTGAAGTTTGAAGCTTCTTCCCTTGCTATGTCAGCCAAAGATCGGGCATCAGCCAGAAGTCCTGCTACAGCCTGAAATAAAGATCATCATCTGAGAGTGAAATCAATTCAGGAATTTGAAACTCAACACATCCATCTCCAAGTCTCATTCTGGCATTATCGTTTACATCAGGAACATGTTTACTAGGCACATGTTTCCAGAACTGGTCAAACTAGCATTTCCACTCCCACAAGTTGAGGCCACAAATTCTTCCTTGTTACAAGCTGAAAGTTACAACTTGCTTATCCAAGAGGATTTTTAAGAACTAGATCATCACCATTTAAACATATCCATGTGCTAAACAATAAGTATAAAATTCTGAGCACTGACTCACCATTCCAACATGTCGATCAACATTAAAGAGACGTTTATTGGATCCCTCTTCATAAAGTTTGGACAGAACTAGTTTTTCTACTCCAAAGACTACGCCATCTTTACAACGTATCCCAATTGCTGTACTGAAAAGAAGTCATGGCAAAGTAATTAGCTCACAGTGTTTACTTATAGGACATGCTTAGCCTACACAAGTTCTAGAAAAGAAAGTGTACAAGTTACAAGGTAACTGCAAAAAAGCCCCTCCCCCACAAAAGTTCAATTATGTATATAATAACCTTCCAGTGACAAGAAATTAATTCTGTTCAAATGCCTGCATCAGCAAGACAGTTTTCAAGTGAAAGCTAGGCTTTTCTAAGAAGGCATCCACTAAACCCACACCTTTGGATCTGGAATGAAAAATATTTAAAGTTTAGTATTTTAGTTTAGTATTTTCATATTTTTTGTTTGGTTGCTGTGTGTGTATGTTGACTTATGCCCCATTAATTTCATAGAGTTTTTTTAAAGCCAGGAATACTCAGAGCTGGTTGTGCCATCTCCTTCCTCTGAAATATAGTATGAAATAAACAACACTTCACTGTAAACCACAGCTTTCCGAACTTTTCATGTTGGTGACACACTTTTTAGACATTCATCATTTTGCAACACAAAAGGGCCTGGCCCACCGCCCTTGCCAGGGTTTTCCTTGGTTTGGGGTGGCGGCAGCAGCCATGGGTGAGACGCCCTTTCACCCATGCCTGGCCCGCCATGGAAGCAGGAGAGGCAGCCCCTCCGCCCGTTACATTTGTGTGACACACCTACACACTGCAGCTGACACACTAACATGTCGCAACACACCATTCGGAAAGCTTTGCTGTAAACCTTAAACAGCAGATCCACTTTTACAGAAAACTACCTTCAAGAACATATCTCTTGCTGTAACAAAAGGAAACATTGTGAAGACAAACTTAGCAAAACAATTTTCTAAATAGGTGACATAATAATTCATCACAGCCACCCAAACAAGAGCTCCATATGCCTTGCATCTGGTCTGAGAAATAGCAATAGCCTAGCTCCCAGTGACAGGGCACCTAAAGAATTGCTTTAATCCTCAGTAAGTTTGGAGGCCAAAATGAGATCTCTTGGTATTTCACCCAAATAACATGAAAGATGCAGAAAAAAAAATTAAGGGTGGCACACTTCAGCCACATAAGAGACCTAGTATTTTAGTTATTAACTATAGATTCATGCATCACCTCTGCAGATTTGAAACAAATCTGATTTCTAGGACTAGTACTACATCAAAATAAAAGGTCATCACCCTCAAATAAATGGATGAATACTACATACACAAGTGCGCAGTACAGCAGAGATTCCTCTTGGTAAAACCACCCACGTTTCAAACTGTTGCTAATATAAGATATGTGCACACATTCAGGTAATGTGCCATTTACAGCATCAGTACTTTTTTCAAAAGCTTCCTTCTGATGTCATGAAACTAAAGTGTAAATACAGAACCTGAAAGCTCACATATTTCTATGGAAGTACACTTGATCCTAATAAAAATATTCCCTGCCTGAGGATTTTGGGCTCTGCCTTATTGTTATGAATCAATACGACCACCTTCAATTTTTGGAGTAGCATAAGTGAAGTGGCACTGTTATCTTAGTAGATATTCATTCCCTAAGAAACAAATGTACAAACAGTAGTTTTACATAATAGTTCAGAACTAGCATATAAATTATATTGGTTTCATGCAACAGCCACAGAGTAGCTACTTCAATATATGTACCTAGGTAGTTTAATTCTATGCCAGCATCTCTGTAAGACTTTCAAATCTGGGGTACTTGAAGATGCACAGATCAGACTTCACTAGCTACACAAGCACATATTTGGAGGTATGTTCCATTAAATTCAATTTTATTTATTCCCATCGTACCTTGTAGCCATCAAAAGTTAGAACACAAAGGTTCAATCCCGTTCTTGATATTAAGACCCAAACTTGGTCTTCAATTTAACATAGCAGATCTGCAGTTTAAGTCCTACTTCAGTGGGATGTACTTCTGCGTAAAATGCCGATAACAGGAAGGACCCTGACTGAATGCCTGGCATCTGTAGTCAAAGGGATAAGGTAGGGGGGAATTGTGGAGATCTGCTACCAGACAAAAGAGATAATACTGGGCGGATAAGACTAGTCTAAGCAAACACTAGGCAGCTGCATGAAATTGTGATCCTGCTTATTCTTCAGAGGGAAAACTCTTCCTTGTAAAATTATCTTGTACCTTAAGCTGATAGTTTTCAAATGATGAAAAATAGAAAAACTTATTTTATTCTTACCTGCTGTTCTCAACAGCTTTCATAGCATATTCTACTTGAAATACTCTACCATCTGGAGAAAATGTGGAGGCCGACAGGTCATACTGTGAGGGAGAAAAACATTAAATATTTCAAAACGGTCACGGCAAGAGTCAACAGAACCTGAACTGTATTGATAACATCTCAATGTAAGTGGGTTTACCCACTACAGAAACAAGTTGTTTCCAGAACTGCACAACTTTCGTGAATATTTATGCTGTCCCTATTAAAAAATGCAAGAAAACATGAAAAAACACTCTTCCTACTAGTTGGAAAGTTTGAAGCATTTGGTGTCTTGATACATACAAAAAGCGGGGAACAAAAGTAAGACATGTAGAGTTTAATGGTACTTTCCTAGAAGTAAAATTAGGGCTGACATCTTATAATTAGGATTTATGCTGGCGTCCAGATGTTGCTAGATTGCATGTCACAGCTGTCCAAGTTATCATAAGCAATGGAAGTTGATGTCTAACATCCAGAGGGCCACATGATTCCCACTCCTGCTCTTTTGATTAGCAGTATAAGCAGATAACGAGAGAAGCATATGTGCATGTCTAAACTATTAAAGTGTGTTTTGTGTAATCTGTAATTATTACCCTTATGCAGTTTTACAAATCAAATACACAAGCAATAACTGTTAAGTGTATATTCTGTACCTTTTTTTCTAGAAAGAGCAAACTACACTTAAATTTTTATATTTGTTGTTAAAGTTGCATATTATTTAAGCCAATTTTTCCTAGCTAAGACAAGCTACAATTCAAGCACTAATTGCACATTGTGCTTGGCCTTCTGTTCAGTACTTACAAGATCATAAGCTAGACTTACCTCATAACTTTTTGGATTCACATTTATGGTAGTTAACAACCAAACAAAACCTCCAGAACTTACCTTTTCAGCCAGGAAGCACTCCAACCAAAGGGCTTTTGAGGCAATGCAGATCAGTTAACTGGGAAATGTCAAATGCATCTTTCACTTGGCTGCAGGGCGCCGTGAAAGAACCAGTCGCTGCAGGAGCTGAAGGGTCTTCTCTCCAGCTACCTGTTCTCAGTGCAGCCTGTGATCTGAAGAGCATTGCAGACATAATTGCCCAGCACTCCAAAAACCCTTTGACAGGGGAGCTGCTTTGCTTGAGAGGTAGGTTTTCTGGGGCTGGGACAGTCAGAATTAGCTGTGACAGAGCTTTGTTGTCATAGTTATGCCTGATGATGCAAGCTTTTGGCCTACATGTTTAAGAATCATCTAAGATTACAAATCAGAAGCTAGATTGAATGAAATTATATTAGTTGGCCTTTTTACAGCAGTCTGAACTATCTCAATTTAAATACGTTCATTCCGCCCTGGAACGCAGTAGTCTTCTGAAACAGCTAGCGAAACATAAAACTCTTCAGCCCAAACCAATTTAAACTGCAGGAAAACCATAATTTCCAATTGTCTTATGGGTAGGGGGCACTGATTCTTAGAAAGATATGCTTTAGATAATAAAGCAGTTAGAGGCTTTGGCCTTAAAATGTGTCACAGTGAGACTCCGGCTTCTGTGTTCTCCCTTCTCGTCCGGTGAGGCTGCAAGGAGGTCGAAAGATAGCATTTCTACCTTAAAATTAGCTACAGCTTACTATGTTGTCCAAACCTTAAACCGTGGTTAATTTTAATGAGTCTCTCTGAAACCAGATTCATAAGCTGCCTATTGCAGTTGGCTCTGCTTACCAAACCATAGCTGTGATGAACCACTGTTTGTTGTAACAACTCTATTTGGGCAAACTGTGATTAATCTAAAATAGAAGCAAAACTCCTTTTTATAACTATGCCAATAGCTTGTAGCAAATGAGGCCACAAACATAGTCAGCATCTCATTCTTACTCTCTCTCTGATAACACCTTGTCATATCATGGTTTGAGTAATATCATAATTCTACAAGTATCCTATACAATTGGCACCAAGGTAGCTAACTGACAAAGAGCAAAGTAGTGTGGTAAAACAACAGAGTGTTGCATCAAGAGACAGGCAGGCAGGACTTCCATTCTGAGTGCAGCCCTACAAACTATGTGACACCTAATAGTAACAACTGTTGTTGTTATGTGCTTCAAGTTGTTTTTAAACTTACAGCAATCCTCAGGCAAACCTGTTATGGGGGTTTTCTTAGCAAGATTTATTCAGAATCAATTTGCCTTTGCCTTTGCCTTCTGCTGAGGCTGAGAGAGTACGATTTGCCCAAGTTCACCCAATGGGTTTCCATGGCTGAGAGGTGATTCGAACCCTGGTCTCCAAAGTTGTAACCCAATGCAATATTAAACCTATCAATACGCTTTGAGAGTTACTGAGGAACTGAAAATAAGCGTTATTGTTGGTACATCACAATATTGCATAAAATACAGCTATCTGCACAGCTATTGAACAGATTTTTTTGTTTATTGCAGAATATTAATTACTGCAATCAGAAACAAAATATAGCTGTTCACACTTCTACAGAAAGCAAAATTAAATTAAAATTGTTACAGCTAAAATATGCATATACACTTATATTTTTTTAAAGAACAGCAAGACTATACTTTTAGGTTCTTTAATGTGCAAATAAATGTTCTGTTCTTTGTCAACATGTGAAAATTTCTGAATTCTGACAAGACTCTGAAAACTGATTGCAAAGGCTATAAAAAATTGCTTTTGTATCATTTCTGTCCTTGCCTCTAAATCATTTTAATTCTATGGATAGGTCCATTACATGTTAAGTGTTTTTTCCAACTGCTTGTGTTTTTATTTGTACTTGTTTTAACTGCTTAAGTTACCATGATTTCTGGTTCATTGAAATGGGCAAGAAATAAATAAATAAAATAACAGTGCTTAGTACGAGCATCTCTTTTGTTGTTATCTTGGCAAAACCTACCCCGCCCCTTGGCTGTCAGTGTTTGGTTTCAAAGTCACAGGAGACGGACTGTCATATGTTTGTCGACAGCAGCCTCTGCTGGTCAACAAGGAACTGCAATGAGCTGCTTCTACTTTTTAACTTTTCAGAGTTCAGCTCTTGATCTGAGGTCTATTTTACACATCAGATGTTTAATTTTGATTTTGGTTTGTCGTCATTTACCATAAATCCAGATTCCATTTGATATTAAAGGCCAGCGGCCATACCTTTTCGAGGGCCCAAGTGTGACCTAGAAGCTAAAGCAAAAGCACATCTGCAAATGTTACAGATGCAAGCAGTTAACAGTTTGATACCTTACACACTTTCTCTAAATTAGGCATGCAGTTTGCTAAGAAAGATAATACTCATATGACTTCCACAAAAATGTCTAGCTGGAATACTCACATTTCCTAGGTACACCACAGTTCTCAGTCGTACCCACAGTTCTGCAGGACTGGTGGGAAATAACTTTCTCAAATACAGTGTGTGCTCCATATATGCAGGTGTTCTGTTCCAGGAACCCCCCGTGAATGGTGAAATTTGTGGATGCTTGCATCCCATTATATTTAATGGTGACAATGTGTGCATGGACACTTAAGAGCTTGCACATCGCTGCCATTTTAGGTAAAATATAGAGCACAGATATTCAAATTCACATGTCAGGAGACTGCAAGTAAGGATGCCCCACTGTATTAACCACTGATCTTTGAGTTGCTTCAGTATGAAAACTGATTGGACCTTTGGTGGTTCCAACTCATCCATGTAACTTCAAACTCAGGCATTAATGGAATGAAGCTGCAATTCTATACACTTACTGCAAGGTAATTCCCACTGAACTCAATGGGACTTATTACATACTCTTGTCTAAAAATTTTAGTCAAAAAATTGACCCAAAAAACCTGGGTTGACTTATCCACAGGTCAAAATAACTATTGTACTTTGACTCTTATCAAAAAAGAACCACCCCCTTCTCTGCGTAGTGGCAAAAGCAGTGATGCTGTACAGGCTTCCCCCCAGGTTAGGGACCAGAACACTGTCAGAAAACAGAATTGGGTGAAAAGTAGAACCCACGTACTGTACTGTAGGGTGCATGAAGGATTTATGGAGGCCCACTTGGGACCAAATGTGCACATGCTATCTGCAAAGACACTCAGCTGACTTCACTCCTTTCCCCCCGTCAACTCACTCTGCAAGCAGCGCACACATGCAAGTGGTTCCAAGCAAGCTTCTGCAGGCAAGAACTGAAGAAAGACCAGAACCCTTGTCAAACTAATGGAACTTGTTCTTAATTTGGAAGTGTCAAAAGAGCAAGTCATCAGATAATGGGGCATCAAAAGGTGGCAGCTTCCTGCTGCAGAGCTGCTTCTGGCCTTCTTGGCCTTTGCTTTGTGGGAAAATAGCAGCAATGGTAGCCAGGGGCAGCAGGCCCCCTGAAGAAGTTCTAGCCCTTTCCCCTCTCCATGGAATGACCCTCGACTTATCCACAAGTCATATCAAGATCCATAATTGCTGGTCTCAAAATCTGCCCTTAACATGTATGAAGTTGACTTATACATGAGTATTTATGGTACTTTTAAGAAAACATGCAGTGCTACTGAATCAGGCATTTTCCCATCTGTACTTCTGAGGGGTTGAAATACTCCTTATCACACAAAAAGTGGAAAAGGGTCAAAAATAATTTGTCTGTGAAATTCTCTGGAAGGCACAAATCCCCCCACAGCTTTATGCAATGCTGTCTTGTTTAAGGTAAGCTTTCTTAGCACCTGGTTACAGGTGATATATGAAGGGCACAAAAGAAGGGAATTTTTAACAGATTAATTTATTTTACATTCAGACTATGAAGTTATGCTTGGACCAGAGCCCTGCCTGTTTTTTCTCATGTTTCAGCTTCTGTTTTAGTTTAGAGCAGAGCTACTCAAAGCAATGGTCCATAGACTACTGGCTGGCAGTCCAGGGAGAGTTGCCTGGAAAGAAAGAAAAAGCTGTATCCAAAAGACACTAAACTGGTGTCAGTCCCTGGCACAGGAGAAAAAAAAATGCTGGTTTCCTCACAACAGATAACTTGAGCACTGGTCTAGAGGACTAAGCCAAGTACCACTGAGAGATATAAGCATATTTCTCAAAAGCATCAAAGAGCAACAGTGCCATCTTGATAACTATATCCTTCAATAGTTCAGCAGCAATGGCTTACTCCCACTAAAACAACCAGTAGTTTTAAAATAGTATAAATTCATTTAAAAACGTAATAGGAAAAAAGTACAACACAAATCCTTTATTAAAAAACCTTTAGTCATTAAATGCTTGTTTAAATTAAAATGTCTTTTATAAGCTGATGGAAAGAGAGCAGAGACAGGTCCATCTTAGCCTTCTGCAGAAGCAGCCACCAAGAAGGCCCTCTCACATATCCACTAAACACATCTGTGATAGTGTTACGACCGACAGAAAGCCCTTCCCAAAAGGATCTTAAGACTGGGGCAGGCTCACAGAGATAGACAACATTTCAGAAAGTCTGAATCTAAGTGGTATAGAGCTTTTTGGGGACAACTAGCACTTTGAATTCTGCTCAAAAACAAACTGTTTGTCAGTGAAGCTGTTTCAACAAAGAAGCTGACTGTTCCCTATAACCAGCTTTCATCAGCATTCTAGCCACAGCATTTTGGACCTAGTGAGGTTTATGAACAGTTTCCAAAGACAGCCCTATGTAGAGTGTATTACAATAATCCAAACAGGATGTAATGAAGAATGTTACTACCATGGCCAGATCTGACTTCTCCAGGAACAGGTGAACTTTCACTATGCAAACACACTCTAGGTCACCACCAAAACCTGGGCATCCAGGCTCTGAGCTGAATCCAGTACATCCAAGCAATGAACCTGAGATTTCAGGGGCAATGTAATCCCTTCCAGCACAGGCTAAGCCCTTATTCCATGAGCTGCCTTTTGACAAGCCAGGAACACCTCTGTCCTGTTTGTATTCAGCTTCAATTTGTGACTTCCTTTACATTCTAAGGGGACAACCCCACCACCTTAAAAGGCTGTTGTGATGATTACAATTGGCCCATATACACCAAGAGCTCTGGACTCCTAAAAATCTCTCCATTCCTATTGTAACTGTTGCTCTGCTTCCTTTCTTTGCAAAGCTGTTATTACATTCTAAAAGATTCCTACAGCAATAATTTGAATGCTTACTTGACCTAAACTTTCAGTGGACTCTGGCCTGCTTGTGTCTGTTTCCATAGAGTCAAGCTTACTTCATCAGGTGCAAGTCAGACTTAAAAGCCTTTGAAACCTGAGCCCAAATAAAACTTGGTCCTTTGATTTATATCCCTCCTTTCTCTCAAGCCTTTCTTGCTTTTTATTGCCCCCCCACACACAACTCAGAGCACCCCCAGTAATCTCCACACAACTTGAACATCCCATTGAAGCTTCCTCCTCCACCACCACCACACACACACACACACACACACACACACACACCAACTTCTAAGGGCCATCAAAACCCATGACATGCAGAGTTGACAATGAGGAAGCAGCTATTCACAAGTTCGTGATCTACCTAAGTACTAAATGAAAGTTAACCTAGCCACTTAAGTCCCAGTCTGGGACAAAGGTAAGAGATGAATAAAGTGATGGATGGATGTATTTTCTCTGTAAAATTAACATATTAACGCTCAACATCTATCAATTACATGAGGAACACATTTCTGGGTTGAATATGGTGACCATACTTTTCGTGTGTGTGTGTTAAATATGGTTTGGGAGGGCCTAGAGTTAATCATGGTTTTTCCATTTTGACGGGGGTCCTGTGCCCCTAACCCTAGGTGAATGTGGAGGGTTGACTGTGTGTGATGCAGCGGTCAAGAAAGCCAATGCAATTCTTGGCTGTATCAATAGAAGTATGGTGTCTAGATCAAGGAAGGTAATAGGACCACTCTATTCTACTTTGGTTAGACCTCATACTGTGTCCAGTTCTGGGCACCTCAATTCAAGCAGGATATTGACAAGCTGGAGCGTGTCCAGAGCAGGGCGACCAAAATGGCAAAAGGCCTGGAAACCCTACCCTATGAGCAATGGCTTAGGGAGCTGGGTATGTTTAGTCTGCAGAAGAGGAGGTTAAGAGGGGACATGATAGCCATGTTTAAATATGTGAAGGGTTGTCACATCAAAGAGGGAATGGGCTTGTTCTCCGCTGCTCCTGAGACTAGGACAAGGAGCAACAGATTCAAGCTTCAGAAAGAGAGATTCCACCTGAAGCTCAGGAAGAACTTCCTGATGGCCAGAGCTGTCCGGCCGTCGAATATGCTACTGCCTGGGAGTGTGATGGAGTCTCCTTCTCTGGGGGTTCTTAAGCAGAGGCTGGACGGTCATCCGCCAAAGGGAGCGCTTTGATTGTGGGCTCCTGCATGGCGGACGGGGGTTCGACTGGACGGCCCTTCTTGCCTCTTCCCACTCTATGATTCCACGACCGTGCAAGACAGCTTCCCAACCCGCAAACGAGGGACCGCCTTACAATAAGTGATGCCCGCTGGCCCTGTCCGGGACAAGCTTTCCAACCCTCGCATAGAGGACGCCCCTCACAACACGGGGTAGCGGGTAGCCCTGCTTCCCTCCGTCCCCCGTCCCCACAACGCCTTTCGCTTTCGCTTTCCCCTCAGGTGACTCAGCGGCCCGCGACCGGCGCCGCCTCCGCCTCCCCCTCCCCGAAGGGCGCGGAGGAGACGTCACGGAACGCGCCCCCACGGCGTGTGGCAGGGACCACGGAGGTGGGGAGGGGAGGAAGGCGCTCCCTTCAACCCGCAGTCCGAGCCCTACGACCCCCTGAGGAGGCCTTCTACCCGGCCGAGGAGGGGCCCCGCTCCCGCCTTCCCTCTCCCCTCAGGCTCACTTACCCCGGTGCCGATGGAACTCATGGCGGAGGAGACCTGAAGCGCAAATAACTGTCCCACCGCCCCTTCTCCCTCTTTCTCGAGCCCCCCGCCGCCGCCTCAGATAGTCACCCACTCACGCTCCTCGGCCACCCTCAACAACGCGCCTAACCATTGGATACCTCCTCCGGAGTTTTGGCCAATAGCCTCTCGCCAGTAGGCTGGCAGACCGGAGGAGGCGGAGCCGCTATTGCGTGCGCGCCCGGAAAAGAGCGCCGAGTCACGGCAGGCGCAGCCGGCGCGCGGGAGCGTGCTTGGTGTAGGAGAAGTGCGCATGCGTGAAGGAATCAACAAGAAACGTTCTCGGAGAGGGTGTTCTCAGTGCCCGGCTAGCTCAGTCGGTAGAGCATGGGACTCTTAATCCCAGGGTCGTGGGTTCGAGCCCCACGTTGGGCGGAGGTATTTTTTTGCCCTGTCATTCGTTTTTTAAATCAGTGCGGGATAAAATTCAAGGAACAAAACCGATCCTTTGTTCTATCAGAGTTAACAGTAGAGTTGAAAACTCCTTTAAAAAGCTTGATTGAACGCTTAGCTACTTATTGCCAACACCGTGTTCTATTGGATTGTAAAGTCAATTTTGCTCCTGTCAGAATGTAGGCATACAGTGCAGCAGAAAATAATCAGAGATAATCTGTACGTAACCGTTCTTCAAGGGAGTGGACTCTGTCGAGCTGCGCCAAAAACTGGACTAACAGAGGCTTCTTCATAGATTTTTTTGGCCAGCATGCATCTTTTAGGGACAAAGGAGACCGTGCTGCCCCATAAGAAATGAGAGTATACCAAATCTAGTCAGAACAACACTTGTTGCAACATCATATTGAGCAACCTTCCAAGTTTTTCAGAGCAACTTTGTGAACTGTTTTGATTATATTGTTTAAATTCGTTTCAGTGATGTTATTTGCCATTGTTTTCTCCTTACTGAAAAGGGGAGATGGGATCCGTCTCCCCTTGGGCCATTTCCACACTACACTGTTACAGTGCTATCATTCCACTTTCAACCTCCTATGGAGTCCTGGGGTTTGCATTTTAGGGAGGGGCATTTAGGATTCCCAGCCAGAGAGCTCCTGGGCCTCAGGAAACTACAAGCCCCAGAACTCCACAGGATGCTGAAAGTGGAATAACACCACTGTAAGAGTGCGGGGCAGAAATGGCCCGAGTTCAAAGAGCACAGCTGCACGAGGATTTTGCACTGAATTAACTGAAGGGAGAGGAGAAGGGAGAAGAGAGAGCAGCAGAGGGAATCTTGTCCTTCCCAGCTCTTTCAAGTAAAAGCACACTGCTGCAGCATCCCCTAGGTGGAGTTCTTCCTCATTCATAACTTTTACCATCTTGACCTCATGCTGCTTGGCGCCACACATTTTTGGTTTTCATCTGTGAAGTGCTGGAAGGTATGAATTACAGCGGCCCCTCCACTTTTGCAAGGGTTCAGAGTGGAGAACCCTAGCAAAAGTGGGAAAGCCGCAAAGAACTCCCCCTGCATTCTCCACCTCCGTTCCCCGGCCTTTTGCCTTGGCATACATTCTTCACACTGGGCAAAAGCAAGGGAATTGTGATGGGAGGCTACGTATACCTTCCTTCTCCGGGCATGGTTCTCCCCGCTCCCATTCCCTTGCCTTTGCCTCTGTGAAGAAGGAAAGCACGTGTGCCGGAGCAAAAGGCAAGGGAATGGGAGGAGGAAAATTGGGGGGGGAGGCATGCACACATCTCACAGATAATCAAATTCACAAAGGTTCACAAATTCACACAGAAGAGCAGGTTAAGAGGGGACATGAAAACCATGTTTAAATATTTGAAGGGATGCCATGTAGAGGAGAGAGCGGGCTTGTTTTCTGCCGCTCCAGAGACCAGGACAAGGAGCAATGGATTCAAGCTGCAGGAAAGGAGATTCCACCTGAACCTCAGGAAGAACTTCCTGGCGGTCAGGGCTGTCCGGCAGCAGAATATGCTGCCTCGGAGTGTGGTGGAGTCTCCTTCCTTGGAGGTTTTTAAGCAGAGGCTGGACGGCCATCTGTCGGGAGTGCTTTGAGGGTGTTCCTGCACGGCAGGGGGTTGGACTGGATGGCCCCTGGGGTCTCTTCCAACTCCACATTTCTATGATTCTATGAAAGGTCAAAACTGCGAATGTGTAGAGAGCACTGTACACCAGTGCTTCCCAACTTTTTTCACTTGCGTACCCATTGTAAGCCTATTTCCATAAATTGTACCCGCTCTTCACTACCACATCCTTTCTTCGTAAGGGGAGAAAGCCCTATTAGAAAGTTTTTGGGAGCGCTAAGGAAATGTCCCCACAACTATAGAAGGAAAGGCGGGGTATCAGGCCACCAATCCTGCCTGGGTCTCTCCATCCCATCAGGCCTGTTAGCCCCCCAGACACTCTTTGCAGTCTCAGGATCTGGTCTGCTCCTGGCCAAAGGCGTGGAGAAGAGAGACTGGTGCTACATGTCCCTCCCTTAGATGAATTCAGGGCAGAGTTGTTTATTGTCTTTGGCTGTTTCCGCACTACACTGTTACAGTGCTATTATTCCACTTTCAACTTCCTGTGAGATTCTGGGGTTTGTAGTTTCCTGAGGCCAAAGAGCTCTCTGGCTGAGAATTCTAAATGCCCCTCCCTAAAGTGCAAACCTCAGGATTGCATAGGATGTTGCAAGTGGGATAATAACACTATAACAGTCTAGTGTGGAAATGGCCTAAGTGTGTGTGTGTGTGTGTACGTGTACCTTCAAGTTGCCTGTCATGTTGACCTCTTGAATTTCTTACGGTTTTCTCAGGCAAGAAATCCTCAGAGGTAGTTTTGCCAGTTTCTTCCTCTGAAATATAGACTACAGCACCTGGTTTTTATTGGTGGTCTCCCATGCAAGTACTAACCTTGCTTAGCTTCCAAGATCAGGCAGGATCTGGTGCCTTTACAGTATTTAGGCCAATAATCCTATACTCTAAATACCACTTCCAAAGCTGCAGATCACAGGATTCCATAGGATGTTGCAATGGCAGTTAAAGTAGATTCATAAGCACTATAACTGTGTAGTATGAAACAGCCCTGCATCTGGATTCCAACTAGATTATTTATTTGCAGACATCTCATGTTTCGTGAGCAGTAATGGGTAACAATTTTTACATTAATAGGAACTTAGCTCTCATTACTTTATCTGGGGCCATTTCCACACTAGACTGTTATAGTGCTATTATTCCACTCGCAACATCCTATGGAATCCTGGGGATTGCTATTTCGAGAGGGACCGCCTGGCCTCTCCTGAAACTGCAAACCCCAGGATTCCATAGGATGTTGCGAGTGGAATAATAGCGCTATAACAGTCTACTGCAGAAATGGCCTGAGTGTTTTGGGTTTTTTTATATAAATAGATACCTGGGTGAATTAGACCTTCTCCAGCAGCAGCAGCAGCTAAATTCCTTACACTAATGTGGAAAAAACATAACCGAATGTACTATAAGAAAAACCACAATATTCCCCAAAGCACAGAAAGAAAATGGCAGGTCCTCTACCGTGGAAAGGAATGGATAGTAAGATTTAGGAACCACTCCTCTGGAAGAGACTTGCCTTTTCTAAGCAGCTGGCAAACATTACTTTTTTACACTACAGCTCCCAGCTCTAATAAGTCTTCACTATGGTCTTTTCCAAACTGATATCCTGTCTAGATGTGCTGGACTACAACTTCCATAATTCCACAGTCAACACATCTGGAGGACATCAATTTGGAAAACATTTCCTAAATCCATCTTGTCTTATTACTTTTATTAGGCCAATCCTGAGGCACAAACTGCATCACATTGGCTTTCGAAGTTCATGGGCTTCTTCATCAGGCAAGGATTTATGTATTTATTTATTTAAAGTGTTTTTGTGTTGCCTCCGAGCCCAGGAGGACTCCTGAGGCAAGAAACAAATAAAAAAACAATGAAAACAATACAAAGATAAAAGCATTTTTAAAATACATTGAAATACTCTTTAAAGACTTCTGAAAGCGTCTAAAAACAATCCTAGAATCCAGCTTTTAAACACTTTAAACAGCAATTGCAAACAGTGAATGCCATGCAGAACAACACTGTTTTGGATGCCCACCAGAAGCTTAAAAGAGACAGGGCCAGGCTAGCTTCCTTGGGTAGGGCGTTCCACAGTCGAAGTGCTGCTACAAAGAAAGCCCTGTTACATCTACACACTAACCAAACGTCACAAAGCGTTGAGACATGCAACAAAGCTTCCTCTGAAGAGCTCAAATTTCTAGCAGGCTGATATGGGAGGAGACAGAACCTTATGGCACTCTACTCATAACTTCTTTCCAGGATGAAGCCATTGGCAGGCACCCTTTGGGTTTGGTTGGTCAACCAATTACAAATCCATCTAACAGTAGCAGTGTCTAGCCCAGATTTTATTCCTTTGCTTGCAAGACTATCATGGGGGGGCTTGTCAAAGGCCTTACGGACATCAAGATACGCTACATCCATAGCATTCCCTTGATCTACTAAGCTTGTTACTCTATCAAAAGAGAGAGAGAGGGAAGATTAGACTGACAACACATGTTTTTGCCTTTTATTCCACTTTCAACATCCTGTGGAATTCTGGGGTTCGCAGTTTACCGAGACCAAAGAGCTCTCTGGATGAGAATTCTGAATGCCTCTCCCTAAACTGCAAACTCCAGGATTCCATAGCATGTTGAAAGTGAATAGAATAATAGTGGAATAATAGAACTATAGCGATGTAGTTCAGAAATGGCCTTTATATATAATGCAGTGAATTCAATGGGACTTACTCCAAAGTAAATGTGGACAGGACTGTGGCCAGAGACATTCTTAAAAAGAAAAAACTTGTTCTTTATGGCAAGCAAGCTTTCCATGGTGGGGAGGATTGGGTATGTTTTAATGCCTTTAATGTATTTAATGTATTCATGTTGTTCGCCGCCTCGATCCATGTGGAGAGGCGGGATAGAAATAAATTTTTATTATTATTATTGTTGTTGTTGTTGTTGTTGTTATTCCCCCAGCTATATCATTCTTGGCTATTTAGATATTTTTATTCATTTATCACCTGGAGTAAAAGTATTATACATTATTTTACCCCACCCCATCCTCCCACTTACTCCAATTTTTAGTGTGACATAGGTTAGTCCGATAGGGCTTGATTGGCTCAGAGCGACCACTTGAATGCTATAGGGATGTTGGGAAGCGCCCTGATATATAATAAGCATTAAGCAAAGGGGAAAGTGTGAGCACACACCTCATGCAGTGACGGTGGATCTAAGAGAAAGCTGTAATTTTGCAGTCTCATAAAGACATTTTGATTTTTTCAATAACCTGTTATATAATATATTGCCTATCATGCTGCATGCGCACATGCACACAGAGTATTACGTTTATTGTTCTGGGTGTTCTTTGAGTGCACTTATTCCACACCAATTAGCCCTCTTCCTATCAAGCAGTGGCAGAGCTTGGAGTATGTAGGGGGGGCGGGGGGGCGGGTCATGGGGCTGTGGCTACGGTGCATGGGGGCATGGCCAGGGCATGCAGGGGCGTGGCCAGGGGGCGTGGCTATGGTCCGGGACACCTCACAAACATTGCCGCCTGGGGCGAACCATACCCTTTGTACCCCTGTCCCTACGCGTCTACTATCAAGACAGACGTGGCATAACCTCCAACATTTCACAGATGAAAACTGGAGACACGTGTGGACAAGCAGCCTCAGAGTGCAGTTAGGATGGCAATAGTTATTAATGAGGAAGATCACACAAACTAGGAAAGGTTGTAAGAGTTTGTTTTTGCCCGAGTCTACTGGGAAGGGCAAGATCCATCTCTTCTTCCCAAAGTAGTTTGTGTGCAAATTTCTTTGGCACTTTGCGCTCAGTTTTCACCTACTGAAATAAGCTGGGGGAAAAGGGAAGGAAGGAAAACAAAATAAAGGATTGTCAGGATTTTCCCTGAGAAAGTATTTGCAGAATGATTGGCTACCGTAGGATGGACTTGGGGCAAACTGTGTAGCACTGGATTGTTGTTGTTCTTAACTAACATCAAGTCAGCCTTGACTTATGGCAACCCTATGAATAAGATACTTCAAGGTCACTCTATCCTCAACAGCCCTGCTCCAATCTTGCAGATTCAGGGATGTGTCTTCCTTGACTAAGGCCATTTCTGCACCAGACCGTTATAGCGCTATTATTCCACTTGCAACATCCTATGGAATCCTAGGGTTTGCAGTTTAGGGAGGGAACGGTTGGCCCCTCCCTAAACTACAAACCCCAGGATTCCATAGGATGTTGCAAGTGGAATAATAGTGCTATAATGGTCTAGTGTGGAAATGGCCAGTGTCTATCCTTGTGTAATGTGGTCTTCCTCTTTTCCTACTGCCTTCTACCTCACCAAGCATTACTGCCTTTTCTATTGAGTCATATCTTCTCATGATATGACCAAGTTATCTTGACTTCTAGGGAGAGTTCAGGCTTGATTCACCCTAGGACCCATTCATTTGTCTTTTTAGCATTCCAGGATATCTCTAGAACTCTTCTCCAGCACCACATTTCAAAGGCGTTGATTTTCTTCCTATCAGCTTTCTTCTCTGTATAGCTTCCACAAACATACATAGAAACTGGAAATATGGATGCCACAGACAATCCTAACTTTACTATTCAATTATATATCTTGACATTTGAGGATCTTGTCTAGTTCCTTCATAGCTGCCCTTCTTGACTGCAGTCCCAATTCTGACTAATGATTGAGCTAAGGTATAAAAAAAACTGGAACTGTTTCAATGTCTTCATCATCCACTTTGAGGTTATGTAAATAATCTGTGGTCATTATTTTTGTTTTCTTAATGTTCAGCTGTAAACCTACCTCTATACTTTCCATCTGAACTTACCTGTTGTTTTTTCAATCTGTTGTAAGATGCCTTGAGTCATGAACTGGGAAAAAGTTGGGATGATGACGATGACACACTAAAGGTTCAGGTCCTTCTGCCTTTGTCACTTTACTCTCAATCATCCATTCTGTCCTCCTGCACTTTCCATGCCCATTGAAGTAGAATGGAGGAGTATTACACTATTTTTATTTTATTTGTCTGATCCAACTGAGGTGGCGGCAGTCACGGTGGAGAATCACAAACAGATTCCCCATGTAGTTAAATTGCTGAAGATGAAACACAGCCATTGTGGTACTAACCACTGATTCCAATATCCTTCCACAGGGCCATTTGTTCCTATTAACCAGCAAAACTGTGGTTGACAATCACAAGCCAGCTTCTCCAGTGCGATGCCAATGCTGTATATCACATTTGATTTAGAACTGAGGTTGACACCTACAGAGGAGGCGTTCTCATTCCTTTGTGCCATAAAGAGGCCCTTTATGCTCTCTATTTAAATGTGATGCAGATCTTCATGTGGAATGTGAATTAAAAAGATGTATTCCTGGACAGAATTACTGTTGGCATATGGCCCAAGTATGTATGTGGAACGGGGTCATCCTGTCACCGCAGGATGCTGAGACCACAAGTTGCCCCAAAGGTAACAGTTCTTACATAATATTCTGCATATTACTCACGCTTGTTCATTCCCTAATATTTTGGGATGGAGTAGTCCCTGGGGCATTGCGATTCGTGTTGTGTCCTCCTGTGTCTACCCAATTTGTCTTTTTTTTTTTTTAACTTCAGAAGATCTGAAAAGATGAGTAACAATTCGTACAGGTGTAGACAGCTTGATTGGTATGGGTCCATTTTTCAATCAATCAACCTTTATTGTGCAGTCATGGACCATTAAAACACAAGATATTTGTTATACAAACATGATAGAAAAGCTAAACAATATGAAACAGACCAAGAAGGTATCAATTCAAGAACCGTTTAAAATTTTTAAAAACATAATAGGCTTAGTATCATTTAGTACAAATTATAAAGGGAGACAAGCCCCAAGTATCACATATGTGTCTGAGTCATAATTGTACAAATCTTAGCAGCAGAGAAAAAGAACAGTTTCTGTTATAAATGTTTAATATTTTTTTTTAAAGAGGAGTGACTTTGATGTGAGCAGTCATATATCAAGAAAGTCCATCTACTTCAGATCAGGACACATTGATGAATGTTTCAGTTCCAAAATTCAAGTCATGAAAATGTTTAAACGTATTAGCTCATTTTTTGAAGTCCCCGATAACAACGTGAAAAGTAAAATAAGAAGTCTAGGGTTGTATTGAATCTCAGACTCTGATCCAGCACAGCCATTTCAGCTTCCGCTCCCACTTTTATTTATTATTTATATAAGAATATTTCTATCACATCTTTTATATAAATATTTCAGTGTGGTGTACAATAAAATCAGCATGATCAGCTGAAAACAATGTAAACAATAGAATGATTTTTAAAAGGCTAAAAACGTTTGAAACAGTTCAACAAGTTAAAAGAAGACAGATTACAACCTGTTAAAAATGCTTTAAAACAATTCAAAATCGTGCACGTGGGTGGATCTGTATAAAACCAGCCAAGCCCCAGAGGTTTTTGTAAACAAGCATGTTTTAACTTGGCAACTCAATGACAGCAAAATTGGGGGGCCAGTCAGGACTCGGACGGGAGGGCATTCTACAACCAAGGTGCCACAGCAGTGAAGCCCCTCTCCTAACTTCACCCAGAGTATTTTTTCCTGACTGCTAGGATACAGGCCATTTCTGCACTAGTTTAGGGAGGGGCCTTTGAGGGCCCTCCCTAAACTGCAAATCCCAGGATTCCATAGGATGTTGAAAGTGGAATAATAGCACTATAACAGTCTAGTGCAGAAATGGCCACAGAGAAGCCCCCCCCCCCAGCGTCCTCTAAAGAGGAAAAGAGCAGATATAAAAATCATGGTTTCTCTATTGTCAATTACATCCAAGGCAAAGGCCTGACAAAGACACCAGCCTTGATGAAAAGTTGGCAGAGAAGTCTTTCTCTCTGTATTCTGCAACTAACGTAAACACAAGAATGCAATTTAGCCTTAGGGTTACTTTTAGTAAACGATAAACAGTTTGGTACTGCTTCTGCTCATTCCTTCTCTATACATTATCAAGAATGTTTTGAGAACACGTTCCAGGGACATGCAGTTTGGTTTGCTTTTGTCTGAAAGTTTGAGAAAGCAGCTATATAAAGTGTGTTACAGTCAGGCTTCCACATTTGTGGGTTTGACTTTCACGGATTTGATTATTTGTGAGCTTTTTTAACCCCTGCCCCCTCAACACTTCTTTTCAAGGAACAGTTACCCCAAAACGTAGGTGCCACAAGGGCCACCCCGTGATGCCAAATACCTCTTTGCAAAAGTGGGGAATTAGTTAGCTCAGAATCAGGAGGCTGATGAGAGAGGGGCAACTCAGCGAGACCTTTCTACCAATGTTTACAGGCTCGCACAGGAAAAGAGCCAGCCAAAGATTCAAAAGTAAACTAAAATATGTTTTATTGAGGGGAATTCACGCATGCATGCACACAAAATACAAACAGCCACACAAGAGCTAACTGAAGGAGAAAGGGAGGAAAAAAATTATGGCTACGGAGGCTGAGAGTTTTTTGGGGGGTTTATAATTACCAGTCCAGAAGAGTACTGAAGAGCTGAAATGTGGCTTCGCTTAGGACCTCAGGTCAGTTCTCATTCAGGAGCCAGACGGACAGAGTGAAAGGTAGACCTTCGAGAGACCGCACTGGGCATCCTGAAATCAGGGGTATTTGTACTCAAAAAATAGCCTGTGGCAGTGGAGGCCATGTGGGGTTCCAAGTGCAGAACAATGAGAACTGCAGCACAGACAATGGACTATCAGCCCGCTAATGTTCGCAGTGTTCGGATGACAAAGACATAACGTGTGTTGTAATAGCTGTCTATTGTGGCTGCTAGGAGGAAAGAGGAAGGAGTCCAGGTGCACAAGGGACAGCTGTCTGTCAATCAGTGTCCTGGTGGGCTTCTCACAGTGGAAAGCTTCTAGGAAAACTCCAGCTTCTGCTTAAGCCTATTATCCACAGGAATGGCATTTATTTGCCTGACAAATGGCTTAGTCTTACCTGGAGGGTGTTTAGGTTGACTTGCCTCTCTTCTTCAGTGTCGGGTTTCTTCCCTTGCTCGGTTTGACCGCTCAGTCACCGCTCAGGCTTGATTTTGATATCAGAGCCAACTAATACAGTTGCCAATCCAATATGGTGCCAATCGGTATGGTGCCCATCCAAACCATAATGACATCGGGGACCCTCAAAGCAGGGCCTTACAGAACCTTCCTTTTCCGTGGCTCTGATCAGGCTGTGCCGCCCTTTAAAAAGCTGCCCATGATCCCCTTTCCTCCTCCAGCAGCTGCTGCCCGGCCATCTAAGGACGGCTTGCTGCCTGATTTCTCAGCGCTGATGCTACGGAAGGAGATGGGCAAGAAGGGAAGTATAAGCCTACCGGGCCAATGCACCTCCTTTCCCGGACTGGGCTTGGATCTTGGATACCCGCTCTCATCGCCATGCCTTGGTCCCCTCCCTCAGATGTACACACACATTTTGATATTTGCAATTTTTCCACCTTTGTGGAGGTCCTGTGCTCATAACGCTAGCGAATGCAGAGGGCTGACTTTATTTGTGAAAGACACATCTGCCTCTTTACTGGCATTCTTATGTTGTAGAGTATTGTGGGGAGGGGCAGCGTGCATTCCCAAAATAAACGCTTCTGAGTATTCCTTGCCCGAGGAAACCCTACAAAATACATGGGGTTGCCATAAATCAGCAGCTAACCGATGACATACACACAAGTCAGGTATCTCCATCTAGAATATTTTGTTCCTGTTGCTGAGGTGCTAATACTTCCTTTCCACTCCTGCCACTGGGAATTCTCGCCTACTCCAGTAGCAGAAGGGTGGAGTTAACATTACCTCGCTGATCACGGAGACAGGCTCTCCTCCCACGCTTTCTGCTGCCCTTGTGTGGAGATTTTTCCTTACTTTCTGCAGACAGAAGAGGGAGCCCTTTTCCCAGTTGATATCCATGTCTTTATGATAAATGTTTCCCAAAAGGCTCTTTAAGAATGAGAGTGGTTAAAAACAGAACAGCTATGTTTTGTCAGCATTAACTACTAACTAAAAGAGAGGAAACAGGAGTGGTAGATATGCAAAAGTTTCCCGTTATTTCTCAGAGGGACTGCCCATTAAGAGTTTGCCAAAGGAGCAGTGCTTCCCAGTTACCCAAGGAGAGATGCAAACATTGAAGGGGGAAAATGTCATATTTTGAACCATCACAGCCAAATTACACTGCCATGATTTCCAAGAAATTATTGTGTCTCTGGGAAAATAGGCAAGTACAATACAATAACAAAACAAGCAAGTACAAAACAATAACTCTACTTAGCTTTTAAAGATATAGACGAGTTAGTCTGGGTCAGTAGGAAAGGGGATCTTGTACCTCTTTTGAGACTTTTGTTACTGTGTGCTTTCAAGTCACTGACTTATGGCCAGTGATGTATTTAAGTCTTTTACTTCAAGTCTCAAGTTAAGTGTCAAGTCTCTACCTTCAAGTCTCAGTTCAAGTCTCAAGTCCTTGAAGATACTTTCAAGTCAAGTCTCAAGTCTGGAAGCCAACTTTATACCCCAGCCAACATTCCAGAATTATTGGACAGAGTCAAATAAAGTCAGTTTTAACAATTTAAGCAGAGTCGGCTCTCCACATTTGCAATTTTGCCATCTGCAACTTTGGACATGGGGAATAGGATCCTTCTTACTCCCCATTACTGAAGCTTCAAAAGCTTTAGAAGGAAGGATTCTTTCTCCCCAAGCCTGCTGCCTAACACGTTTGGTTTCCCCTCTGAGAAACACACCCTGCACTCTGGGGGCAAGTCTTGTCTTCTGCTCTTAGGAAACATTTTAGACGGCTCCTCCAATATGCAGTAGGGCCAGGCTGCTGAGCAGACCTCAACCCTGCCACAAGCCCATTGCCTAACCCATTTGCTGTTACTCTCTGAGAAATGTACCCACACTTTGGGTTTGAGATAGATTGCCATGTGACCAGTAGGCAAAAAGAGATGGAGGCGTTGTTCAAAGTTGTAAGGTTTCTGCATTAACGTGTTATGTTACCGAACCAAAGACAGCAAGTCAGTCACTAAAAATATACAAGTCTCGAGTCGAGTCGAGTCAGTGCCTCATTTATTGCTGAGTCGAGTCCAAGTCCAGTCACTGAAGTGACTTAAGTCCGACTTGAGTCTGAGTCTCGAGTCTACATCACTGCTTATGGCGACCCTAAAGTGACTCTATTACTGGCTTTTCCTGGCAAGATTTGTTCAGAGGGGGTTTCCCTTTGTCTTCCTGAGTGTGATTTGCCCAAAGTTACCCAGCGGGTTTCATGGCTGACTGGGGATTCAAACTCTGGTCTCCAGAGTCACAGTCCCACACTCAAACCATTATACACACTGGCTCTTTACCTTTGAAACTAACTGCTTCTGATGAAATAGATTTAGTCTATGAGAGCTTATGCTATCAACTTCTTTTGTTCAGCTGATCTCAAAGGTGCTACAAGATCTTTCTACTTTTGTGTGTATATACCTTAACCCTGAGAAGGTTTTCTTAAGCAAGGAATACTCAAAGGTGGTTTTGCCAGTTGTTCCCTCTCCAATATAGCCCTAAATATTTATTGGTGGCTTCCAATCCAAGTACTAACCAGGGCTGACCCTGCTTAGCTTCCAAGATCAGACAGGTTCTGATGCTCTTAGGGTATTTAGGCCCTACAATGTTCTTAGCTTTATGCGATATGTTTGTGCACACACACACAATTTAAACTCTGCCTTTTTCCTATGGTGGCTTACAAATTAAAATGATCACGGTATACTTAAAAACATACAAAAAGTCAACGTTAAAATAGAACCAAACTACTAGCAACATAAAACAACTTAAAATGTAAATCCCTCCCACCCGGGGATCACACAAGTATATAGACTCTATTCAACTCCATGCCACCAGATCCTCTGAAGATGCCAGCCACAGATGCAGGCGAAAAGTCAGGAGCAAATACTACTAGAACACGGCCTCATAGCCTGAAAAACCCACAACAACCCATGGATTCCAGCTGTGAAAGCCTTTGACTTTACTTAAAACATACTTTAAAAGGAAAAAAAAGGTAGTTAAAAATAGTACAAGTTAAATCAATACAGCACCCTCTTAAAAGCCTTTTGCTTAAACAAATTTCAGTTCTAAAAGTCTGAGGGAATAAAAAAAATCATCCCGCCTACCAACAGAAGGCCCGCAAGGAGGGACCCATTCTTGCCACCATAAGGAAGGAGCTCCAGAGTCGATGGGCAGCCACTGACAACCAACTATACCGGACCTGTGACATACATAGTTGTAAATTTAGTGGTGGTGGGGTCATTCTGGACATCCTCAAGCATGTTTCTTGTCTCTGAATGATTTTTTTTTTTAATGTCAGTGTAGGTTCCCTCATCAGAACCTTGGTCCTGCCAATCATGATGGCAACCAGCTCAGTATCTTCACTTTGGGTCTTTCTGCACTAGGATGTTATAGTGCTATTATTCCACTTTCCACAGCCTATGGAATCCTGGGGTTTGCAGTTTAGGGAGGGGCATTTAGAATTCTTAGCCAGATTGCTCTGTGGCCTCAGTAAACTACAAACTCCAGAATTCCACAGGATGTCAAAAGTGGAATAATAGCACTATAACAGTGTAGTGCAGAGAAGTGTTTCAGAAGTTGGTCTGATAGCTTGCCATCCCCCAGACTCTCTGGATGACAAAGATGCAATCCTGGACTGTTCTGGAGGGTCCCCTCTCAACCCAGCAGCGGAATGTGCCAATGCAGAGCAGCAGGAATTAGTGTATAAGAAGGAAAGCCAAGAGCAGATCCACAGCTTTGGAACATAACTGGAACAGATGTACACTTCACGACTCTTTGGAAGAGCTCCATGCTGCTGGGGACAGCCTTGAAACTTGCTGAGGAAGGATTGAGATTTGGGACAGTCTGCTGAAGAGTTTGACCCACAGTGACGCAAGTGAGTGCAAATATTACTAAAATATCATTGTCACCAAAGGAAACCAAAAGTATAGGTTGTCTCCCTGGAAGTCATGCACATCAATGGTGCTGTATAAATAAATTAGAATTCTCATGACTCAGAGACTAGGAAAGCAGTATAGTGCGACATGTTAGAACTAGTGTGATATGCTGATCAGAATGGTGGATTAGAACCGGGGAGACCTAGTTTCAAATCCTCTCTCAGCCACAAAGCTCCTTGGAACCATTTCTTTGAGCCCATCACTTTCTCTTGGTCTAACCTACCCCACAGGAGTCTTATGAGGATAACACAGGGAGAAAGGTTCACACACATTGCCTCAAACTCTTTGGGGGGAAAAGACAGGATGTAAATGCAATGCATCTCATCTACATTTCCTTTAGACAATGATGTAAAGCAGGCCAGCATTATTGATCTCATGTTGCACAGGCTGGGGGCAATGCTGCTAAGACTGAGACAATTAACTGCTTAAGTTGTATGATTAAAGCCTCCTTGTGGGTCAAAGTACGATTTGAATCAAGGATTTGCTTCTCAAGCATAAGAAGCAATATAATAATTTGGAGCCAATCTGAGCACCAAGCACCTTAGAAGAAGGGGAGATGAGCCACACTTATTAGCCTTTATTGAGGTATAGGAACGTTGGTGCAGTTTAAATGAATACAGAGAAAGGACATATTTTGAAGGACGGAATAAGAGGTTTATCAGATTATACTTGATGTGGAGAAAGTGAATACAGAGATGTTTTTCCCCCATTTCTCAGAATTTGGTATGATCAAATGGTATAAAATTCAGGAAAGACGTGAGGAAATACAGTCATCCCTCTACATTTGCTAGGGTTAGGGGCACGGGACCCCTGTCAAAGTGGAAAAACTGTGAATAATTCTAGGCCCTCTCAAACCATATTTAACACACGAAAAAGTATGATCACTGTATTCGACCCACCATGGATTCCTTTGAGGCATCAGGGTTCCTTCACAAGGCAGAAGTGGGGGGCTGGTGGGACTTACTGCCACCTCCCTTGCTGCCCCACACCATTTTTCATATGGACTCACAAGCCTTGTTGCAGTTTCTCAGTCTCACGAGGCTTGCTGTCCCTATTAAAAATGGCATAGGGCGGCAGCAGAAGCAACAGCAAATAATCTGTGAATAATCAAATCTGCAAAAGTGAAACCAGAAAATGTGGAAGCTGACTGTATTTACACAGTACATAGCTAAGCTTTCTTATTGTCACTGCCATCAAGTCAGCTTTGACTTACTGTGACCCTATGGATGAAACACTACCAAAAACCTGACTCATTATCTCTCCTGTTCAGCTCCCGCAAATTTAGGGCTGGGGCTTTCTCAATTGAATCAATCAATCTGTAATGTGTGGTCTTCCTCTTTTTTTTTTTTAACCACCTTCCACTTTGTCAAGCACTATTGTCTTTTCCAATGAGTCATGTTGTCTCATATGTCCAACGTATGATAGCCTCAGTGCAGTCATATTGGCTTCCAGAGAGAGTTCAAAGCTTGATTTACTCTAACACTCATTTATTTGTCTTTTTGGTTGTCCCTACTATCTCCCCCAGTACCATATTTTGAATGAATTGATTTTCTTCCTGTCAGCTGTCTTTACTGTGAGCTTTCCCACCAATACAGAGAAACTGGAAATACTATGCCATGGACAATTCTTAATTTGGTATTTAATTATAGATCTTTACATTTGAGAATCTTATCTAGTTTACTTCGCTAACTTACACTCCATTAACTGTGAACCACACAATTTAGTGTATCCTCAAAACCCAGGCCAAAAGTCTGTGGTTGTTTTTTATTGCTTTCTTCTACAATCGCTGAGTTTTGCACTACAACCCACACTCAGAGCTGGGTGTCAGTTTAAAATGTGATATCTGCACAACAGAGTTCAAATCTAATCTAAATTATTGCAACTTTGGAGGTGGGTGAGTAGTACCAACTTTCAGGATTCATAGTGACCAGAACTCTTAAAACTTTTTGAGTTAGTTACAAGACATGGTGGCAACCAATTCAGACAGCTTTAAAAAGTTTAAAAGGAACAAGTTAATGGATAAGACAGTCAATGCCTACTAAGCAAGATGGTTGTATGCTACCTCTGTTAGAGGCAATATACATTTGAATAGTGACCACAGAAGGCAAAGGCCAGCTCTCTTCTGTCTTGTTTGAACAGACTTCCCAGAAGCATCAGGTTAATCTCTGTGGTATTAACACGCTGGACTAGGGAGGATCCAGTGGGAATCTTCTTTGGTTCTTACAAAGAAGTTGACTTCATGCAGCCAAGCCAACATATTATGCCTGAAATGCGCCATCATTAGACACATGTGGGGCTCTCTCCATGTAACCGAGGTCCAGAAAGAAGCCCTGGGAATCATGTGCCCTTCCAGATGTTGTTGGATAGCAGCTCCTGGCATTCCATGCCATCGATTATGGTTGGCAAGGGCTGCTGGATGTTGCGGTCCAACAGCACCTGGCAGGCCATGTAATCGCCATTCTGGGCCTACCTAAATAGCACTGTACTGCCAGCAGATCTTTTCAGGTCATTGACATCGCGTGCAGCATCTTAGCCCCACATATTTGATAGGGACTAAGGCCATTTCCGCACTAGACTGTTACAGAGGTGTTATTCCACTTTCAACATCCTACGGAATCCTGGGATTTGCAGTTTAGGGAGGGGCCTCGCCAGGCCCCTCCCTAAACTGCAAACCCCAGGATTCGGTAGGATGTTGAAAGTGGAACAATAGCAAAATAACAGTACAGTATGGAAATGGCCTACAATACCTGGCAGCTCAATGTGCGAACCTGATTTCACTGAGAAGAACCCTGCATTTGAGGAAGTCACATGAAAAATTATCAAGGTGCCAGTTCCTGCAAGGGCACATTTGCACACACAAGCCATCCTTTTAAATCAGAATCGTCAAGGGATGAAGGAGCGTGTCTGAACCAGCCCCGTGTTCAAACATAGAAAATTAAAAAATGTATGCCTGGGATGGGCCTTTTTCTACAAATGTTATTTCCTCATGGAATAAATCCTCACGAAGGAGCCAACAGGACCCACATCAGGAGCAGAGAGAAACCCACAGGGCACCCTCAGCTCCTCTTTTCTACTGCGCGCCCCCGTTTCTTTACCTTTTATCCTAAATTTCAAAGCTATTCAGAGAGGAGCGGTGAGCCAGTGGAAAAGGAGGCGGCGAGGGGGAGATCATGGGAGGCACTCTGCCCATCCTCAGAGGGCTCTTCTTCACAGTCAGCGAGGCAGATCGCAGGGAAGCGGTGAAAGCGTGAGGAGGAAGGCAGTGCCTCTGAGGACGTGCAGAGCGCGCCCATCCTCTTTGGGATTTCTTCCCCCCCCCCAAAAAAATGTGAGGCTCTGGGGCTGAGGCTGCGGGGGCGCTGGGAACCGGCCGCCCCCAGTCGGGGGAGGCCGCCGGGGAGCCCGGGGCGAGGGGCTTTGTCCCTTTAACAGGCGGCGATGGCCGGGCGGAGGGGGCCGAGTTGGGCCGACGCCGCGGACGTGCCGCCGGTACCGCCTCTCCCGCTCCCTCCCTCCTTCCCTCTCCGCCCCGAAGGCCCGTCGTCGTGTGAGGAGGAGCCGTCGCCGCCTGATCCTTGCAGCTCCGCCGCCGCTCCTCCTCCTCCGTCGCCCCGCTATCCGGCCCGCCGCACTGCCCGGCTCCTTCTCCTCACAAGCCGCCGGCCGCCCTGCGCTCCTTTCTTCCCTCAGGTACGTCGCTCGCCCCCCGGCCGCCGCCAGTTCCTCCCTTCCAGGTCTCTCAGCCCGGGATGGAGGCGGCCGGCCAGCCAGACTCTCCCGGCCGCTGGCTCCGCCGGCGCCACTCGGGATGCCTCCGCCTCGGCCCGCTAGGCCGGCCCGAACCCTCTGAGGGGGGAAAAAGGCGCCTGAGGGGAGGACGCTGGGCCCGCCGGCCGGGCGGGCGAGGCGGCCGAGCGGGGTCTCCCGGCCTCCCGCCTCAGGGGTCGCCGCCGCCGCCGCCGCCTCGTGGGCGGACGCCCCTCGCTTCCCTCAGCCGCCCGGCGCCTCCGGAGGCCTGGGAGGGTCCCCGCGGGAGGAGGCACCGAAAGCGC
This sequence comes from Cyclura pinguis, assembly GCA_030412105.1. Taxonomy (NCBI): domain Eukaryota; kingdom Metazoa; phylum Chordata; class Lepidosauria; order Squamata; family Iguanidae; genus Cyclura; species Cyclura pinguis. The sequence goes on from CM059599.1 coordinate 382,105,640, forward strand.
CCCCGTTTCTCTCACCCCGGCCGCCCTTTGGCGGTCTTCTTGTCGCCTCCCGGCTTTTTTTCCGGCCGCTGAGATAAAAGAAGGACCTTTGAAGAGCGGGGAGGCGGGGGAAAAGAGGGGGGCCCCCTTGCTGCACCCCGAGAAGATGTTTGTGCCCGAGAATCCGCAGAGAAGCTTCCCGGACCCAAATTTAATACGACACCCCCCCCGGGGGAACACGATATATTTTCCTCCCCCCCATCCCAGTATCCTCCTTTATTTTAAACTTGAGAAATACCACTCCCCGGCCTCACTGTTCTCATTCACTGTGGAAGAAAAACTGAAAGTGAGGTGGAGAGGCAATAAGAGCTGGCCTCCATTGAGTGTGAGGAAGGGGTTGGGGTTTAAACAGCCCCCCATTTAAAAAACAACCACCACCCTAGTTTGAGATTTCTTTAATGCTTGTGTTGAAACAAGGCAGGAGTGGAGGACTAAGGCAGCTGTTTTTGTGCACACACCTGAGAATGAATCCCATGGAGCAGAGTGGGATTGACCTCTGAGGAGGCATCCCTAGGCGGATGACATAGGCCATTCCCACACGGGACTGTTATAGCGCTATTATTCCACTTTCAACATCCTATGGAATCCTGGGGTTTGTAGTTTGCCGCCTGGCCCCTCCCAAAACTACAAACCCCAGGATTCCATAGGATGTTGAAAGTGGAATAATAGCCTACTTTAACAGTCTCCTGCGGAAATGGCTATAGACAGGAGGCCTTTCCGCCCTACACTGTTATAGTGCAATTATTCCACTTTCGGCATCCTATGGAATGCTGGAGTTTGCAGTTCAGGGAGGGGCCTTTAGAATTCTCAGCCAGAGAGCTCTTGGGCCTCAGTAAACTACAAACCCCAGAATTCCACAGGAGGTTGAAAGTGGAATCGTGGCACTGTAATAGTGTAGGATGGAAATGGCCTGTACATGATAAATGTAATGAAGGAGGAAAAACCCAGTGCCTTTACCTTGTCTCTAAGACCATTTTCACACTAGACTGTTACAGTGCTGTTATTCCACTTTCAACATCCTATGGAATCCTGGGGTTTACAATTTAGGGAGGGACCTTTGGAATTCTCAGCCTTGGCTTTTCAGGAAACTACAAACCCCAGAATTCCACAGGAGGTTGAAAGTGGAATAAAGCACGGTAGCAGTGTAGGGCAGAATGGCCCATGGATACATGGCAGAGAGAGTATAAAGCGTGGGTGGGGAGGCAGTAAGCTTAGAGGTGTCACCGGGCTCGATTTCCCATCAGTCCCAGCTGACCTGGCAAGGGATGATGGAAGCAATAGTTTGTCAATATCTGGAGGGCCGCAGTTCTCTGTCTTTGGTATAAAGAGCCCATATGTGATGCAGGGGTTGTTCAGAGAGGAAGAAAACCTGTCAGGGAAGAGGATTAATGCTTAGTGGGGAGTAAATCCATTGAGCTCTGTGGGGCACCTTTCTGAGTGTACATGTATAGGGTTGTATTTTGAGGGAGAATTAGAAAACCTCTATTCCTGACTGAAAAAATGTGCTAGGTTTATCGGTTGGTGCATATGAAAGGTGTATTTCCCTGCTCAAAAATTGCTCTCCATTCTTAAATCTGCCCACACCCAAGTCTGTTTGAGGCTGATAGATTTTTTTTAAATTTTTTTTTAGTAGTAAATATTTGCCGTTTGCTTTTGGGGTGGAGTCGATGAACTGTTCCCTGAGATGGTCCGTGGAAGGAATCGTTGTGGCCTTTCCCTTCTTAATTGCAAAAAATGGGAGGCCCCGAACGTAGCTCTCCCTATGTTGTGAAACTGTGCTTGAGATCAGTGAGGATCAGTTTGGCATGAGACGGTTTCTCTTTCTCCAGCCTAAAAGAAGTGGTGGGTTTGTGAGGATATATCGCTTAGCTAAAGACATAGTGTGTGCTCTTTTTGCAAGGCTGCTCTGGCATCTGTTGCTGGACGTGGATGGGGGAAACAAAAGCTCAGTTCAGACACAACACTAAACTATGACTTAGTGTTGCAGGAACCAGCTGGTATGAGCATCAGCTCAGATTCCCTTCCACTTTGCTCTGAGAAGGAGAGCAGAGAGCCAGTGTGGTGTAGGGCTTAGAATGTTGAACTGGGTCTTGGAACATCCAAGTTCTTACTTACCTCGGAACCGTGAAACTGGATGGGTGACCTCTGTCCAATAAGTTTCTTTCAGTTTGACCTACTACCTCTCAAGGGTGTTGTAAGGAAGAAGTGGAGACCAAAAAAAGAAAACCAGTTAATGTTGCCAGGAACTCACTGCGGAAATTTGAGGTATAAACATAATAACGTTCATTGTGGCCTAACCACTTTTTCCAGTGATAACCTGAACACCCAATGGCCATTTCCGCACTACACTTTTATAGGACGATTATTCCACTTTCAGCGTCCTGTGGAATCCTGGGGTTTGCAGTTTAGGGAGAGGGCTGGCCGACCCTCTCCCTAAACTGCAAACCCCAGGATTCCATAGGATGCTGAAAGTGGAATAATGGCCCTATAAGATGTAGTGCGGAATTGAATAACTATGATTAATTTTAAAGCAGAACCTGTACTCAGGAATTCTGCAGAGACTTAGGTGGAGAAGAAGTCTGATTGAACTCAGTGAGTTTTACTTTTGATTATGGGTATATGGGATTACACAGCTTATTTTGTAGGGGAAGAGTGCCTGAAAAGAAATTATACTAAGTCAGACAACTGATTCTTATGTTTCTGTTTCTTTACTGGCTGCAAGGGTTTCTCAGGCCTTCAAATGTGGGGGCGGGGAGGATGTCTTTCCGGTTCTGCCTTGGGGATTCCAGGGAGTGAATACTGGAGTTTTTGTATGTATACAGACAGCCCCCCTATTTTGACACCCCGTTATCTGATGTCTCACTCTTTGAAAGCTTCCCAATTAAGGACGAATTCCATTAATTCAGTGGGGGTTCTGCTGTTTAATTGGTTCTTCTTGCCTATGGGAAAAAAGGGCACCAACCTGGCTGAGAGACTTTGCAAGCAGTGCAAGTCCGATTGGTAACAAGCATCCCTCCGTAAGTCCTTCATTCTCTGTACAGTACAGTACATGGGTTCTGCTTCTTAACCAGCTCCATTTTCTTACTGTACTCCAATCCCTACCTTGTCAGATAAGTGGGGGAAGCCTGCAACGTGTGCTCCACCACTAGGGGAAAGCCGTACCTCAAAATAATGCCAGCTCTTTCATGTAATGCTAAGCCATAGTTTACTGTTAGAGCTGAACTGGGCTTGTGAATCGCTTCCTTTAAAATTCCTAGTGGGTTGACATGATACCTAATAGTACGTGCCGAGGCTGACTTTCACTTAATGCTACAGTTGACCATGTGAATTATAAAAGCACACTGTCACAGAACTAATTTGCTGTGGAGAAAAGACACATGAAAGCAAGTGACCTAAATAACATAGTTTGTATAATAAAAGAAATGCAGTGGCTTATGCAGATTAATTTTGTCACTTGTTTTAATGCATTTCACTCTCACCCAGCCCCCATTAATAGTTCAGATTAAAACGTTCAGTGCTGCAATACATAAATAGGCAATTATTCCATTGCGTTTAATGAGCTTCATATGCTTTTTGAAAGTTCTGAAAATATACTTAAAAATGTACTGTAGGGTCTGAGAAAGGGGAGGGTTGCTGTGGTGGTATATTATGGGCATAAGTAGTTCTGCAATGGCATACCTCTTTACTCTTCTGTTACAGATATATGAGGAGCCCTTGTTATATATAGTGTTCATCATGGTTTAGTTTGATAAAATTGCTTCAGTAATGGATTCTCAGAGATTTTTAACTGCTTGCTGCATTTTTTTTAAAAAGGACTTGGCACCTTACATTTAATCAGAAGCAGTACACTGCCTCAAATGTCACTGACTTTTGGGAAGCAGTGGCTGTTAATAGAGCAGCAAATGATGCCTTAACCCTGCAGTCCTAAATATACTTCTCTTGGATCTTGTCCCACGGATTTCAGTGGAACTTCCAAGTTCAGGGCTGCAGCTTAAGGCTAGTAGATTTTCAAAATAAGTTCACACTGGTGTCTTCTGTCTTCAAAAAGAGGGGGGGAAAGCAGGGAAGGCAAATATGAATTCAGGAATTTGGTGTCCATAAGGAAATTGGAAGCTTTAAAGATGCTATATGACTCCTTAACCAACAGTTATTCTGTTTCTGTGCTTCATCTTTGTGGAAAAGAGTAGTCACTCTGCAGTCACAAAAGCACTTGGGTGCTGTTAATTTCCTCAAGGGTAGCACTGTCAATTACATTTTTTGCAATTGGTTTTCTGTTTTGGCAGTGGATCACTGGATTTAATGATTACCCTAGCACTCCTGTTTTTGAAGGACTCTCTGTCCAGCAAACTAGAATTTTTCATGCCCTCCTCTCTCTGTGAAAACTGAGGCTAAGCAAAGCATCTGTATGTATGCTTACTGGAGTTTGTTCCCCTGTCTTCTCTGTTCCTTGGACTTATGCATAATTAAAATACTAGAGACAACCTCAGAATGCCCACAAGCTTTTGGTTAGCAAGTGTAAATGAAATATGGCTTAAAAAATGGTTGATGAATCAGATTTTCATTTAGGGGAATAAATTGGCAATCGAAAAGCCATGGAAACCCCTGCCTGTATACCTACTAACTCCACAGCTGCTTTTATTAAACTCAGTAAAAAGAATGCTAGCCCAGCAGCTTCACATTTCTGATTCAAAACTGAACCACCCAAGGTGATTATGAACCAGGATATGGTATAGGTACTCTGTTTATGGGGTTTAGCGCTTTAAAGATCTTTGGTCATGCTTGGCACTACTGATGGAACGTTTTGCAAAATGTTTGCAATTCCCTTGCAGTTTTCCTGCAGGATTTTATAGAAGGATAATGTAGAACTCTCCTCAGGCTGCTCTGTGCATGTGAAGCTTCTGGACTAAAAATTAGAATAATGTCAGTTGTCTTTTGCTGTTCCCTCCCTTGGAAGCTATACTCTAGTTCAGCCTTTCCCCAACATGGAACGATGAGTTAATGTACTTTATTTCAGCATCTTATGTGTTTATGATAACCGTGGATTGAACCCATATTCAAGTGTTTGCAGTAGGCTGGCAGAAGGGGCCTTATTTGATCTGCCTTGCTTATGGCAAGCATTCAATCCAACAGAAAATGTTACATGGAGGGTTTGGGATGATGGCCCCTGAAAATTGGTGAAGACTGCTTTGGATACAACCCTGATATGCCTGCGTGGGGAAAAAGAGAGTGATGAAAGAGATGGGCAGGGAGAGAGATACTTCCTTGTATCTCTGCACTGGTGGAGATCTGCCCGCTTAAGCTGCTGGAAGGGCAGTGTGCTTCTATGTGCAGTTACTTGGATGTGAATTTGTAATCCTAGTGGGAATGAGCCCCATTGTGCTCAGTTATATCTGCTTCTGAATGCATAAGATTGTGCTGTTAAGTCTTTCTGAGTTCACAGGGGTAAATCCAGTGTAAACATGCATTGGATTGCAGTCTTTGAATTACATGCTGGAGCTGATGCAGCCTCAGAAGTGAAGAATTTTGATTGCTGTGTGCAGATATTCTATTTCTGTAAAATGTACCTGGCAGGATCTTAAAATGTCATATAACTTAACTAAGTGAAAAATGCCTTAAGGATTAAAGGAAGGTATTTTTGAGCAATCTAATGAATATCCTGGCTATCGGTGGTATGCAACAAAACTAGTCACCGTGCAAACAACTACAGCAGGTAACATTTTTATTTCACTAGCTGTTCCTTTTTCTGCACAAGTTCACTTTTCGTGGAAGTGAAAGGATGAGAAAAATATTTCATGAACTGGAAGGAGATTCCCAAGGCACTGAAAAGGCAAATGTCAGAACACACTGAAATTAAGAGGCCTCACCTAGGGGATGTGAAAGGGTGATTCCATTTTGTTGCATTTCTCCAAATTCCACCGGCAGTCTGTTTCAATCATCAGTCTGAGTAAAGTTGTTAGCCTTTAATTTTGTCTTCTGTCGAAGAAATTTGTGGTTTTTGGGGGGCATTAAAAATGTACACCTTCTGGTATGCATCTCTAAATGTGTTCATGAAATCACAAGCAGAGATGGATGGCCGCAGTAGTTGTGGATGCTGGTTTTTGTCTGCCATAGTGTGCCATATGATGCCATTTTAATACAAGTTTTGTTTGAAAATTGCACCAGAAAGTCAGTTGGAAAACACAACCAGAGGATGCTTCTGGTAGCGAGTTCTTTGCTGGAATCTTTGCTGGTTTGGCTGAAAGGAGTGGGGTGAATTTCATGTTCAATCTGACACTCCTGGAAGGCCTCAAGGAGCAGTGATTATTTCCAAATGGTTAAAAAAAAAACACTTAGAATCAAATGGAAAGGGTTTGGGGCCTTTTTGTGATCTGGGGAAAACTGAGGAAAAAACTTGGGAATCACATGTGACCCATGGGCTGTACAATTCTTACCCCTCAACTAAAACATATTTAGCCATTCAAGTTGGTTATCTCTACCTGCTGTTGCACAGGCATAGATTTCAAACAATGCAACTAACTCTGCTTTAGTCGTTTTATAAAATGTAGAAGCTGAACATTCAGAATAGCATGTGCCTTACAAATGCTACAAACTAAGTTTTGCTAAGCCTGGTGGGAAGTCATAGTAATGAGGTGCTGCTTGCCTTGATTGCAATCTTTGATCAGCAAAAGAATTTGTGTTAAATGAGATCATTGGTTAGTATGATTTGATAAGAACAGTGAACAGGAAGCTGGTTCCGGAGAGGATTATGAGATTTCTTTAGCGATGACTGCTTTACATGCCTGCTTTTCAGATTGTGTAGAATTGATGCTCAAGAATACACTGCCTGATTTAAAGCAAAATGTACATTTCTTGAACTTCAGTTTTCAAAAGTGCTAAGTGGGAGAAAACTGTGTGACATCCTACAGACTGAAAAGGCTGGTATTTAAGAGTGGTGAATGCATTGCCTTCAGTTCGTTTGTGGGGAACACATGGACCTCTTTATGTTCTTGGACTGCGACTCCTGTGATCCCTTGCCATTGGCTGTGCTTGCTAGAGCTGTTGAGAATTGCAGTCTAATAACATTTAGAGAGCCATTCAGCTTACTTATAAATACTGTCATTGCTAACTGCATGTAATACATGTGGTTTTAATTTTTTTTTTTTTTTTTGGCTTTTGCTGCCCATCAAGTTGCTTTAGCAAAGCTGTGAGAGCTATTTCTCTGAAGCTAGTCAATCTGTCAGTCAACAAGTGAGAGTTCTTATCCCATTCCTGTCCAGCCATATCTTCTCAACTGCCCTGGCTTTCCTAGTACTTCATTAATGAAAGCATCTGGAAATATTGCCCTAAATCCTGTTGATATTCCAGCTAGAGTAAAGCCATTGAATCAACTGGATTTTCTTATGTGTTGACTCCTTATTCAACTAGTAATTGAATGGATCCAATCTAGTTGGGACTGACCAATAAGATTCTAGCCACTGTCTCCTGTAACAAATCTTTTGTGACCAACAAGGGAAACTCAGATTGTCAAGCTTCCACCAGGCTATACTAGTTAGCTTAGTAGATCAGAAGTAGTGCAAAATTGTCTTCTAGCATGACAGTAATAGTGAATTACTTTATTGTTCTGTAATCAGGATGAATGCCTGGGAATTGTTGCTGCCAGCTGATATTTAAAGAGATGAGTAGAATGGCAATTTAAATAATATGGTTTTAGAGAAGCAGCATGCTAAGAATTTGTTAGTTCCATTAAGCTTCATGGGTGTTCCCTTTGTTGAGTGTACAGCATTCCTTTAGTTATGAATTTTTACTGTTAAAACCTTTTCACAAAACAGCTTAGCAAACTTAGTTTGCTAAATAGTTTTAATATAATTTAATTGTTCATTAAATATTAAATCTTAGTTTGCCAAGTAGTTTGAAAAAAAATCAGGATGATTTTGCTCTTGGAAAAACTTTTCATGCTTTCACAGAAGGAAATTGAGTAGATGTGCCACTTAGTACTGCTGCTGCTGCTGCTGTTTTTAAAATGATTTCGCCCGTTTTGGGATTCTTAAATGGAACGTTTTAAATTCTCTATGCTGATCTTGTAACAACTTCACTTTCTTTGTTCTGAATTGTTTCAAGCATTTTTTTGAGGCTAAATAAAGATTAAGTAGCAGTGACAGTCTTCTTGATTGCTCTCGGAATCTCTTAGCCAGCTGTGTCGCTGTTTTTTTGGCTGAATTTCTCAGATTGTACACTGAATCCTCCTAATTAAAAGAATTCCCTTTTTCTTCTTAAAAGGATGGAGGAGATGGCAAAGCTGTGTTATTTTGAAACATGTAAATGATGACTGTTCTTGTTAGTAAAATCTCAAGATTCTCACTTAAACCAACATTTATTAGTAATATTTACGAAACTGCCTTAATACTTATAATATAGAATTATAGGGTTGGAAGAGACCACACGGGCCATCTAGTCTAACCCTTTGCCATGCAGGAATATAGCCTCAGGGCACTCCGGACAGATGGCCATCTGACCTCTCTTTAAAAACCTCCAGAGAAGGAGGTTCCACCACACTTGGAGGCAGCATATTCCATTGTTGAATTGCTCTTACTGTCAGGAAGTTTTTCCTAATGTTTGGGTGGAATCTTTTTTCTTGTAGTTTGAAGCCATTGCTCCTTGTCCTATTTTCTGGAGCAGAAGGAAGCAAGCTTGTTCCATCTTCATAAATGTGGCCATCATGTCACTTCTTAACTTTCTCTTCTCCAGGCTAAACATTTCCAGCTCTGTACGCTGTACCTCATAGGGTAGGGTTTCCAGACCTTTTACCATTTTGGTTGCCCTCCTCTGGACATGTTCCAGCTTGTTTATATCCCTCTTGAATTGTGACATCCAGACTGAATACAGAACTTCAGGTGAAGTCTGATCAAAGCAGAATAGAGTGATACTGTTACTTCTCTCAGCCTAGGCACTATACTCCTATTGATGCAGCCTGGAATCACATTGGCTTGTTTCGCTGCCACATCACACTGCTGACTCGTGTTCAGCTTGTGACCTACTGAGACTGCTAGATCCCTTTCCCATGCACTGTTGTCAAGCCAAGTATCACCCATTCTATATCTGTGCATTTCATTTTTTCTGTCCAAGTGTAGTACCTTACATTTCTCTTTATTGAAATTAATTTTGTTAGTTTTGGCCCAGCTCTCATTTTGAATTCTGATCCTGTTCTCTGGGATATTAGCTACCCCTCCTAATTTGTAGTCACTTGCAAATTTGTTAAGCATGTGCTCTATTCCATAATCCAAGTCATTGATAAAGGTGTTGAAAAGCACTGGGCCCAGGACAGAACCAAGTGGAATTCCACTCCTCTCCAGGATTAAAAGGAGCCATTGGTGAGTGCCCTTGACATTTGGTTGGTCAACCAATTACAAATCCACCTAACAGTGGCATTGTCTAGCCCAGATTTTATCTTGCTTGCAAGACTATCATGGAGGGCCTTGTCAGAGGCTTTAGTGAGATCAAGGCATGCTATACCCACAGCATGCCCTTCATCTATCAAGCTTATGACTCTATCAGAAAAAAAGGAGAGACAGAGAGAAAGAGAGATAAGGTTAGTCTGGCATGATTTGTTTTTGAGAACCCATGTTGACTTTTAGTGATCATGGCATTCCTTTCTTTCTAAGTGCGTACAGACTGTCTGTTTAATGATCTTCTCTAGAATCTTTCCTCGTATTGCTGTCAGGCTGACTAGGCAGCATTAATTGTTTGGGTTCTCTTTTTTTCACTTTTTGAAGATAGGGACAATATTTTTGTCCCAGGGAGACAGCACACCTCCTGAGACATCCTGTCAGGCTGGTAAACTGCTGCTTCTGTTCTCTTCAGAAGGAGTCCCCTACCATCATCACACACCTCCTCTGGGGATTGCCAGGGGCCATTTCATGTGCTGAATAATCTGAGTTCACCTGCACTTTCCCGGAGGACTGAGGCTGTTCCTGTTGTTCCTGTTCTTTGTCCTAATTGATAAGTGAGAGAGCTTTAAATCGATTCTGTAACTCCAAATTTGCAGAATCTCTGGTCTTGTATCTGTGTGTTGCATCCCTCCAAATGTTAGTCTCCTGTGCTTGGGAACTGACCTCCTCTTGTCTGTTAACAGTTCCATCCTGTGGGTCTGAATGCTATAGTCACTGAAAGCCTATATTTTTAGAAATGACAGAACTCGGCCTTTTAAGAAGGCATTCAGTTTCCTTTACAGAGATAGTACTGAGAGCTATGCCATGCGTCATGTCGTGTAAAAGAGGAACTAGACTTGCTCAAGCTTGCATTGGGTAGCGTGATGATGCGGTTGGCTGTGTAATGGCAGTCTCCTCCCCCCTTTACCAGTCATTCTGTGCTCCACCTAATTCTGTTTTTGAGATTAGATTATGATAGGTCAAAGTATTTCGGTTGTTACATGAACCAGATTATTGTATGGTCACTCAGGCTCAGCTGTGAGTGCTACAAAAAGACTTTCTGTGAATGAAGGAAACTTTTTTCATTCCTTCCCCCTTCTGGGAAAGTTTGTGTTCTTCACTTAAGTGCAGAGGAAGAAAAGCAAGGGAATTATTTTTTTGTGGCTTGGGTAGGAGAGGCATGAGAAGCAGTTGTTGAGGCATGTTTTCACTGGAAATGATTTTTAAAATAATTGCCTTCATCTGAGAATAAAGTAATTGTGGCTTCATTTTTTGTCAAGATTCTTTAAAATGTCAAGAATATAGAGAATGGAATGAAGTTACACTGTTGTTTCACGAAGTGAAAGTTAAATCTATTTTGATACTCCCATCCAGAAGAATACCCCAAACTCCCAATAGTAAAAAAGATTTATTTAGATCTGACCCTCACAATGTTATGGAGTAGGATAGGAAGGGGAATTAGTTTTCTAAATACCCTCATATTTTAGAAACCTAGGAAAGGAAGCATCATGGATTATTCTGATCTTTCTCTCTCTCTCTTTCTCTCATGCATGTGTACACACATACTCTTTTGAAAATGATTTTAGAATGAGATTAAAGAGATCACTTGCCTGTGATTATTGTTGTTGTGTCAGCAAGTTGTTTCTGACTTATGGCGATCCTAAGGGGAACCTATCATGAGGTTTTCTGGGGGTTGAGAGTGTGTGACACGCCCAAGGCCACCTGGTGGGTTTCCATGTCCAAGTGGGGAATTGAACTTTGGGCTCCAGGGTCATAGTCCAGTGCTTAAATTACTGTACCACTCTAGTGATAACATACATCACTGTTAAATAATATTCCATGTGTTGCTCATTGGTGTTTCATTGCTGTCAGTCCACTGAAAAGGTCATTCAGTGCTGTTAATATACATGGTGTTTATACTGTAACACACGCAAAAGCCCCTGCACTGAAGAGCTTACAATTTAAATATGTATGGGGAATGGGAGGTGGGGAAAGCAATGGTAGCAAGGGATGTTGATAAGCAATGCAGTTATACTTAAGAATTTGTTTCAGTTGGTGACTATGACTAAGGGGATGAATCAAAGGCTCCTGAAGGACAGTTATATCCTCTAGCTGCTTTTATTATTTTTTTTAAAATACCCATAATACCACTTGTTCACATTTTATTAAACATTTGTAATTAATTTCAAGTAAGGTAATTGTTATAGTTATCTGTTCCTGATAAAAGTGCTATGGATCTAGCCACTTCTAATCAGATTTTATCAATACCTCGTATGTGGAAAGGAACCTTTTTTTAAATTCTGGATTTGAGTTCTTTTTCTCTCTGTATGTATATAAACAGACACACATACCATATTGTATGTAAACTTTGTGTGTGCATGAATGCGTATGCATGCTATTTTAAAAGATAATTAGGCAAGCTACCAGGAAGACGAGAGTTCAGTGATTAAAATCTTATCAAACTAGCATAAGGAATATTTGATTGCTGTATTGTATTATTTTGTTTACACCTGACCTCTTCCCAAAGCTGGGACTTGTGGTGGGTTTTCCTAACTCTAGGACTCTAGCAAAAAAATAAAAAGAACAAACTCTTTCAAATTACGAGACTGTAAAATAACAGCTGTAGCTGTAATGGGAGGCATGGAAAGATGCTCGTTCAGACTTAGTTCATTTTTGAGGAGAAGAAATATCGGTTATGCATTTTTAGATAACTATTTGAGAATCCCCAGTAGTGAGGTACAGCAGAGAGCAGGAGAGAAGCTGATTCATTAACTAAGTTCATAGTCAAATTCAAGCTTGCTGATGAGAAATCAGAAGAAGATGTATTCAGACATCACCAGAAACAAGACACCAAAGCTCTTTCAGTTGTTCATTTGCTTTCTGCAAGTTAAAGTGATCGGAATGTGGAATCCAGCAGTTTGGTTTATCTGTGGCAAACCAGGATTCCTGTGGAGACATCCTGTTGTGATGCCTGAATATGCCCACAATGTGATGTTCAAGTGTGCCCATTGCAGCGTCCATACTTTGCATTTTTGTTCAACTGTTAGCATCCGATCCCATTTAAAATGAACAATAGCCTAAAAATTCATAACGTATATAATTTTTAAGAAAATTGTAATACAAAAGCACTTACAGGAATGTGCAAATTAAATCTGGACAACTAGTCTTACTTCAGAGAGCTCATTTTGGACAGGGAAAGAGTACTCACTGAATTCAGATTCCAGAGGGCATTTTTTTCCAAATTTGTTTTCAGTTCCAGGAATTGATGCAGTCTCTGATTAGAAGTGACTCATGACAAAACCATAGTTAGTGACTGTTTCTTTATGTCACTTTGAGCCATGCTTTAGCTTAGTTGTGGTTTGTTCCTTGAATGTGTTTTCCAAACAAACCACAGTTGGGCTTCCCGATGTCTTGTCTGTCTCTTTGCTGTCCCATTTGCCAACTCCTGTTTCCTAGTGGACACACAGAAAAATAAGGCAAAGAAAAGTAATAGTTTTCATTTCAGACGTAACACAAGATATGATTTTAAAAAGGCAGAGTTCATAACCTAACAGGAAACCTTGGCTTCTAGTTGTGGTCTGCTGTTGTCTAACAAACAGTGCTTTGTTTATGTGGAAGGTTTGGACTTGGATAGAGGACAGGATTCGAGAAACCACAAACCTATTTACCGTTATTTACAAATCCAGCCACTCTGTGAACTCTTTCAATCTTATTTGTGAGAATAAATAGGAATGAGAGCAAGCTCAGATTCTTACTCTCCACCTCCCACAAAAAGCTGGATATTTTAATGAAGTTGGTGATATTTCTGATAATCCTACTCCAACCTTTAGCTGTTTTGCCGTCATTTTAATGAGAAAAAACAAAAGGACAAGTTGGGAACCTTTTCCGTTCTTTGTTTTTAAATATTTTTTTTCTCTATTTTTGAGTGATTGCTCCGTATTTCAACGAAGGTTTGTGTACTGCTTGGTGCCTGTTTCTGCTCTGCTGTGGGCTTGCTTTCCTTTGCAAGGGAACTGAAAGTAACTACCAAGGGCAAACTATACCTAATTGCTCTGTGGCAACTAGCCAGACATAATAAGTATTGTAGTGTAATTAGATTATATTTGAATGAATAAGTAAATTCTTCAAAATGAATTTGAAGGCATATTAGTGCATTGGATAAAAGCTTGAAGAGATGTTTTGAGTTTGCATCAGTGGAGGCAACATTCAATGAAAATCATTGTAGTGAACTGACCATAACATGCTTCTATAACCTGTGATGCCAAAAGGATGTCTCCAGCTATTGGCAGTCTACCAGAAACTGGGCAGTCTTCCTATGTCAACCAAAGCTTCTTAGTTTACTTAAAAGACTGTAAGACAAGATGTGTTAGTGTCCAGTAAAAGGTATTACTCCAGATTTAAGGCAGTGGGAAGAGGCATTTGACAGAGTGATCATTTGCGGTCCCCGTGCTGTGCCCCCTCTGACTTTCTAGACATTTTGTGCCTTCAAGTTGTTTCTAGCTTAGGGTGACCTTAAGGCAAACTTATCACAGGGCTTTCTTGGTAAGATTTGTCCGGGGGGGTGGTGGTTTTGTCTTCCTCTGAAGCTGAGAAAATGTGACTTGACCAAGGTCACCCAGTGGGTTTCCATGGTTCAGTAGGGATTTGAACCCTGGTTTCTAGAATCATAGTCCAGTGTTCAAACTATTACACCACACTTGGCTCCTCCTCTGGCATGGCTGGTAGCAAAGTAGCCTGGTGCAGCATTCAAGTCAGCACCAAGTGGCTGGATCTTGAAATCCCTTGTTTTAATTTTTGCCAGCATGACATCATTATAGGGAAAGTATTATGGTGGCTCTTGGCAGTGATGTAGACTCGAGTTGACTGACTCGGACTCAAGTCAGACTTAAGTCACTTCAGTGACTTGACTTGGACTTGACTTGGCAATAAATGGTGTACTGACTCAACTCGAGACTTGTATATTTTTAATGATTGACTTGCTGCCCTTGGTTCAGTAGCATAATACATTCATCCAGAAACCTTATGATTTCGAACAACACTTCCATCTCTTTTTACCTACTGGTCACATGACAATCAGTCTCGAGCCCAATCTGTGGGTGCATTTCTTAGAGGGGAACAGTAAACAGGGTTAGGCGATGGGCTTGAGAGGGGCTTGAGATCTGCTCAGCAGCCTGACCCCACTACATATTGGAGGAGCCTTCTAAAATGTTTCCTGAGCATAGAAGACAAGATTCGTCCCCAGAGTGCAGGGTGTATTTCTCAGAGGAAAACAGCAAATGTTTTAAGCAATGGGCTTGAGGAGGAAGGATTTTCCTTCTAAAACTTTTGAAGCTTCAGAAATGGGTAGTAAGAAGGATCCTACTCCCCACTTCCAAAGCTGCAGATGGCAAAATCACAGATGTGGAGGGCTGACTCTGCTTCAGTTATTAAAATTGATTTTATTTGACTCTGTCCAGGTATTCTGGTTCTTAGACTTGAGACTTGACTTGGGAACATCTTCAAGGACTTGAGACTCAACTTGAGACTTGAAGATAGAGACTTGAGACTTGACTTGAGACTTGGAGTAAAAGACTTAAATATATCACTGGCTCTTGGACACATGGCTTCAAAATGTGGGGGGCTTCGGCAGGCATTGGTTGTGAATCTAGGTAAGGCCCTGGAATCCTGGTAGCTGCCTGAAGGTGCTGCTTTGGGACACTAGGTCTGCCTTGCATATCCGGTGGCATGGCTAGTGGACTTAATTTATATTGACGCGTCACAAATTGTACAGTCCTTCCAAGACTTTTGTCTATAAGCTGAAGTTGTTTCTTCCATGTTTCACTCTTTTCTTTGTGCCTCACTGTGGCCTGGATTGCATGGGCTGAATTGGGGTGGTGGACACTCTTCTCTTCTGAGCAGTGAGATGGGCTAAGTTTACTAAGATGGGCTATTTGTCTACTACCTGATCAACTTACTTCCCCACTTGCCTCCTCAAATTACATGATGACATTATGCTATATGTGGGTAAATGTGGTGCAGGAAATAACTATAGTTCATGAATGTCCCTAAGAGCAGCCTTCCTTTGCGGCTCATAAGCAGTGGTGCGTGTTAGAAAGCAGTGCACACCTGTTTTAAATTCTTCTGTGCTGTTCTGACTTACTGTGGTTCTTAGTCATTAACATAACTTCTGGAAGTACCACTAATTATGTTGCTCTTGGCAGTGGGCTTTCCCATTCAACGCACAAACCATGGTTCCGTGTATCTGCGTATGACCAATTGACGTCAACACAAATAATACCCTCAAATTTTGTAGGATTGAGAGAGGAAAGCAGAGGGAACAAATAAACGGCATTTGGGGCTAGTAAATAAATCGTGGCTTTCCAGCCGTTGTTCTATCTGTATCAGATTGGAAAGAGAATTACTATTAAGTAAATTGAAGTGCTTTGGTTGAACATGCTAGTGGCTTTTCACTTGCACTTACTTGTACTTATAAGCATATATACTTATAATTAAAAATATGTAAGTATATATACTTATAAGTATAAAAGTATGTAAGAAAATAAGTATCTTAAAAAATATCTGGACTTGGTACCATATTATAGTAGCAGCAAAGTGGTTTGTCCAACAGCTTCATTTAAAAAAAAATGTTAAGGATTTTGGTTGACAAATAAAGATTTAATCAGTACAGTAGGCCCTCCACATTCGTGAGGGAGAGGGACACAAATCCCTCATGAATGTCAAATAATCGCAAATAGGGCGCCCTCCCTACAGGCTTCTGCCTGGCAGGTACACCCACCCAGACGGGGGACAGGGAGGCAGGGAACAGGCAGTAACCTTCCCTGTACCTTCCTGCCACCTGGCAAGGAGCACCTGCACTGGCTGCGGTGGCAGGAAGAACGCAGGGAACTGGCGATCACCTTCCCCGGACTTTCCTGCCGCTAGAGCGGGGCACACTTGCGGCGGGGCGGTGGGGGTGGCGGGAGGAGTGCGGGGAACTGGCGATCACACTCCCTGGATCTTCCTGCTCCCTGCGCGGGCGTACCCGTACCTGCGGTGGCGGGAGGAGCACAGGGAATTGGTGATCGCCCTCCTCAGACCTTCCCGCTGCCGGTGCAGGGCGTGCCTGCACTGGGGGCATGGAGAATGAGAGGAGCAAGCGGGGTGGAAATGGAGTGGGAGTGGGAGAATGGGGGGGCAAGCGGGCCCCCCGCAAATAATCAAATTAGCTAAAGTGAAACCCGCGAATGTAGAGGGAAAACTGTATTGTGTTTTTCTTTTAAATAATGCAGTACAGTTAGCCCTCCACTTTTGCTAGGGTTAGCGGCATAGGACCCCTGCAAAAGTGTCAAAATCCACAAATATCAAAATGTGCCTGTGTTTCTTTGGAAAGGGGGCCAAGGCAGGGTGAGGAGAGCAGGCACTCAGGGTCCAAACCAGGTCAGGGAGAGGAGAGGAGAGGAAAGGTTGGCATGGTGGCTCCATATTTCCTCTCCGTTGCCCATCTCCTTGTGTGGGGGATTGGGAGAGGGTTTGTGGTGCTGAGAAATCTGTGTGAAAGCCATCCTTACCTGGCCAGGCAATGGCTGGTGAAGGAGGAGAAGGGGGACCAGAGGTGGGTTTTTAAAGGACTCAATGACCTAACTGGGGCTATTGAGAAGGAAACGTCCCCCATAAAAGAAATAACTGAGGTGGGGGGCCAGGGGTTGGAGAAACTTGCAAATAATCAAATCCGTGAAAGTCAAACCTGCAAGTGTGGAGGGCCAACTGTACATTAATTAACCAATATGCACATATTACAGTTTCTGAGTCGAGGATAGGATTAAAGAAGTAAAATAATTAAAGCAGGGAAGAACACCTAAATGGCCTTAAAAGTCTTATTAAATCCATTGGTTGGCTGTGGCGTAATAAGTGCTTCAGACTATAGGTGTTTTTTTCTTGTAGCAGGGACTTTAACAGTCTAAGTGAGATTTCTGTACATATTTATAGCAATAAACCTTGTTAAGTTCAACGGGAGTTAATTTCAAATAAATGGCCACAGGATTTTATCCTTAAATTTTTGAAATACAGTGCTTCCTTCTTGGCCAAAGTAGATGCATAACTAGTAGAGCAGAGGTTGGGGCCAAGCCAGATACTTGCAAATTTCCCACCCCAAAATTTCAGAGCATGGCGAGAATGAATGGGGAAATTCCCCATGTAGAGAAGTTGGGTGCAGCTTCTGAACTACAGCTGCAGTTGCTGCATTGAAATTTGGAATGAGCTGGCCAGGGAAGAGGTTGAGCAAAAGGAAGGAGGCAGTGGAAAAAGCGGATCTCAAAATGCAGAGAAGGGACAGGGCTGAAGCACAACTTGGCTTTATCTGGTGAGAAGGAAGTGATTCATCAGCTCCACCTCTCTGTTCATCTTTGCAAGTGAGTTGACTACACAGAAGCTGCAAACACAGACCTTTTAACTAACTTCTGCAATGAGGCAAATCGTTTCGACACATCAATAATGTGTGCTTGGGGCAGGAGGCAAGGAGTGGCCGGGGGGATGTAATACCAGCTCTTCTGTAATTTACCAAAACTACATCTTGCTCACCCCTGGCAAAAAAATGAGTGGCTTTTCCATAGCTGTGGCTTTTCCATGTTCTTATTGGTAATGAGGTGGAAACTCAAATGCAGCAGAGATGGCCGCCTCAGTATGGTTTTTGCACGTAGTTGTTGTATGCCTTCAAGTCACGTTTGACATACGGTGACCCTGAAGTTTTCATGGGGTTTTCTTAGCAGAATTTGTTCAGAGGGGGTTTTGCCTGTGCAGCTTTCCACGGCTGAATGGTTTCTGTGGCTGAATAGGGATCCAAACCTGGCTCTTCAGAGTCGTAGTCCAATGCTCAAAGGACTACACCACGCTGGCTCCACATAGCTCTACCTTAAGCTCAAAATATTCAGAGGAATATTCTTACTATTGAAACAATCAGAAATCAACAGTGAATAGTCAAAGAAATATTCTGTATTTTGCCGTGTGGATTCAAAGAGAGATAACTCTTTCTTTAGAACTGTAGTTTTGATTCTCCCTTCCACACACAATTGTACTGACACATGCCTGGGTTTTTTTATCAGCAGCATTCAGTCACTTGCCTCACAGTTTGATTTCAGTATAGTCACTGCCAGTTCCTGATTGTTTCACTAGTAAGATGACTAAGCACTTCTGAGCCACCGTCATCTTTCTGGAAAAGCTGTTGGGTGAATTATATGAGATCACAAAATGTCATTTGTACATTTGATCTTGTCTGAGGTTTCTTTTTTTTCCCCCTTCCAAAATCACTTCTCTTCATAGTTTTAAAACAGAAAGCAGAATTGGAAGAGGCGAAGGGCAAAGGTCATAATTTCATGGAATTACTGAAAATTTAAATGAACAGATATCAAATTCTAGTCAAGCTAATTGTGACATGTTGGTCCAAAGCAGACGGCTTTAGTATTTCAACTAACAAGGTTTAAAAAAAAGAGTGCATGTGTATCCTACTTACAAAAAGCCATATAAGCAAACTACAAGTGAGCAAGAATTTTGTTGCTAGTGGGACTGGTGAGATAGGACTCTCATGAATGATCTGGAGTCAGATATAACCAGTGAATTGACCAAGTTTGCAAATGAAACCCTTTTTTTAAAGAAAACTGTTTTTCTTTTGGCTCAAAAAGAATACCCAGGTGGTATATGAATTAAAGCATAAAGCAGTATCATAACAAGTGAATTTAAACTGGAGGGAAAACACACAATGGTCAAATTCTCAGCTGTATACTGTACGAAGAATTCAAAAAGTCTTACTCCAAACTGCATGGAGAGGAAATAGAGAATGGCAGAGGTGACTAAACTTAAATCATTTGAGTAGCTGACAACACTGCCAGGCCTTGTACTATTCTAGTCCTAAAAGACCAACACTGGTTGCAGATTTGCTTCCAAACCTCTTTCAGGAAGCCCTGTGAATGACTTGGGTCCAAAATTCCTGAAATTCCCCCAATATACACCAGCCAGCATACAGGCTTCCCCCACTCATCTGACAGGTTAGGAACTGGAGCACTGTCAGACAATGGAATTGATTGAAAAATGGAGCTGTACTGTAGGGAGCATGAGGGACTTTGAGGTTCATTTGGGACTGACCATGCGCTCTGCTTGCAAAGTCTCTTGGCTGGCTTGGGATCTTTTCCCTCCTTCTCAGCTTGCTTTGCAAGTAATATGCACGTGAGAACAGTCCCAGGTGAGCCTCCGTAGGCAAGAAGAACTGATGAAAGAGCAGAACCCCTGTTGAATTAATGGAACCTGTCCTGAATTTGCAAAACGTCAAAAAGAGCGGATCGTCAGATAATGGGGCGTTGAAAGGCAGCGGCTTCCTATATTGAGATTAGCATGGGAGGCCCCATTATTGATACTGCTGCTTGTGAAGGAGCGGCAGCACATAAAACGGTCTTCTTTGTGTTGTCACCAAGGTTGTGGGAAACGCGTTCTTGTGAAATGAGTCTGGTACCTGCTTCCTGTGTTTATTTGTTGGCCAGATTTTTAGAACTGGAGTAGGGATGAGGTTGTGCTCCCCCAGTACTGACAAGGCTAGGTGTTGTGTTTTGAGCTTCTTGTACTGGGGTTCAGTTGTTTAATATCGTTTACAACAATATCGTACAAAATTGTGGCTGAAGCTAATAGGTTCACGCTGTTTTCTTCAGAGCTGTTGCAGTCTTTACGAGGAGGTGCCCCTTGGAGCCAAGCGGCACTGCAGTAGGCTCGTGGATATTGTTACCTTTGGGAGCTCAAGAACTGCTGACCAGAGTCACCTTGTGCTGTGCCACGGGGGAGACACACCACTGGTTGGGGAGACATTGTTGTAAAGATGACCACATATAGGCTACCAGATTGTCCTGCTGAAATGCAGGGGTGGGGTGGGGGCTTGTGCTGTATTTGAAAATCAGCTGCATCCTTCTAGCCCTCATTGGTAATAAGGATATCAAAGGTGAAAGATCCAAGTATTCTTCTGTTCTGTTCCTCAGCCTCATGTTTTCTCAGTGTCTGGTTCTGTGAGCTGGGTTTTTTCCTCCCCTGTCTTATGCAGTGTGCAAGTGAAGCAGCTCTCTTCGTCTAGAAGAATGAAAAGTAGAAAATTAAAATCGCTGAAAGACTTCACTGAAGTTCTAATGTTTTGAACTGTGAAAGCTAAATAAATGTAATTCTAAATTCTCATGGGACTAGGTAATTTTCAAAGTTTAAAGTACTCTGATGTGAGTATTGAGGTTAGGTTGCATGCTAAATTTAGTATACTGCTTTTGGCATAGGAAGTATTAGAATATAAGTAACAGTCTGTATCTTTTCAGTGCATTAGTCTAGCTTCACACTGTTGAATAATTAGTTTCCTAAATTGGAACTTGTGTCAACGCTGTTCTCTAATCTTGTAGCGTGGATACTGCCTCTTTTTTTAAAAAAACAAAACCAAGTATTTTTGTATATATAAGTTTAGTAGGATGGTGAATAATGTTCAAGGTGGGTGATGACTGTTTGTGTGATGTGGTTAGAGCCAAGCATGTGTATTAATGGGGCAGCTTTTTAAAAAATGTACTTCATTTTATGTAGCATTTCTTTATGTGCTTCTGGGCTTCATTTCGTTCTTCTGCTTCTTTAAGCGATTGGATTGTGCTCAAAATACAATTTCAGAGGAAGCACATGTTTAAAAAAGTACGCTGTAATGTGATAGCGGCCTTTTTTTTTCCATCCTGGTGTGTGTTTATGGGGAATCTCCTCCCTTCCCTGTCTTGGTTCGTGTAGTGTGTGGTTTGAACTGTCCAAATACACAAATTTACAAATGCTTGCAGTATTTGAGGGCGTAGTCCTCTAGTTTAGGGTTCTCTTCGCAAATCCCAGTGAAGCCTTCATAACTGAGCTGAGCCTTCTGCTACTTTTACTGAAGCTGAGCAAGCATATATGTGAGAACCATTTGGATGGGGATCTCCCTGGGAGGCCTGTGCAAACTGTTTAAACCTCCTTGGGGAAAGAGGAGCCCCAACAGTAACACAAGTACTGTATTGAAGTGGGCCGATTGAATCATTCCCAGTGGCTTCTATTTCTGTGAAAAGCATCTCTGACTCAGAATCAGAATTTGAATCCTGTGGACCATGTTTTCTTTGACATAAAGTGTTCCGTCAAATCAGCATGGAATTTGTTGCCTATGGAGATTGGACATGTATGTGCATACATAGATGCTAAAAAATTGAGGCTTTTGAGACTGTGTACCAATTCTACATATGTGTATTATTTCTACATGTGATGTTGGACTATATATGGGCATAGTAGTATTTCCTGTATGGAAGAAGTGTAAGGTATTAAAGTAATTGTGATCAAGGGACTGCTGTGTTAGTTTAATTTGACAGATAATTCGTGTTCACTGATACAATGCTGCTTGCCTACTTTTATTATGTAAAAAATCCTGCTTAACTTGTCTTTTTGGCTTCCAAAGCATCTTGCAGGAACTAATCACCATGATCATAAAAAAAGAAGAGAATAATATGATTCATCAGTGATTGGGGTGGCAGCTGCATTCCTTTGTTATGCTTTAGCCTCACCATGTGTGTGGCCCCACAACTGTATTGGAGAAGGTATCTGTCCCAGTTCCGAGTGACCAGTTACCGTTCTCTTAATTTGAGAGAATTCCTCAACTTACTTATGATAGTAAAAATAACTATCAGTAAATGTAGAGGTTTAATGACTTGTATTTTTCTAGTGAAATGTGGATTGGCAAGACGGTGGCAGGAAAAAGAAAATCTTCTGTGTATTTTCTTGGTGCCAAGAGACAACCTTATTTGCTGCCCACCTCTAGCAAAGAGCTAGGAGGATGGCAGCTTAAGCTAAGGTTTACAAGGAGGTTGTTGGAAAAGCACCAAGTAAGAGTACTTAAGGACTCCAGCTTTCATGAGCAGACATACCGAAAGGCACCCGTTTAGCAGTCTACATTAATAGTGTAGTTTAGAAGCTTACGTCATCATTGCTTCATTATGTAACCATCGGATGTGTGTAGTCAGCAGGACAAACAATATGTAAATAGTAATGCACTTGGTCTCAGGTCCATGGGCGTCTGCTTATTAATGCTTCCTGTCTGCTTGGGGGATATATTTAGGAATGTGCATGTGTGGAGAAATATCCTCTTCAGGCTAATTCATTGGGTTGGAATGGGTTGTTCTTCCCTCCATAGTTTCATGCTATCAGTAACGGCTTTCATTCCTCCTATTTAACAATAGTGCTATTGAATCTGCAGAAGGTTAACGAAGCGTTTTTCTTTTGTCAGTTGCCCAATCTCTTTGTATGTGTGAATAGCAGACTGAATAGAAATAACAGACAAACTGTTATTGGGTCATCGCAATGCCTTGCTTCAAGTTGAAGACTTAAAGTGGTTTCCAGATTACTGACTCTCTTGGAATTCTTTTACTAGAACTGAAGTGCTTCTTAAATCTCTGCACCCCAAAGTTTTCTTTTGTTGTAACAAAACACAGGAGCAATATAGCATCAACATTGTTCTTGTCCTTGCCACCAGCCCTAAATTGTGTTGGTTCTTTGTTATGAAGCTCCAGATCATTGAGTATCAATGGCTTCCTCCACCATGGTACCCTCCAGATGTGTTGGACCACAGCCTCTGTCACACTGCCAGCATGGGTCAGTTATTGGTTAGAACCAGGGTGGAGAAAGTGTCACATCTTGGGCACATGTGGCTCTACGTTTTCAGGCCCTGGTTTGCCCCTTCATGCCAAAATACCAGAAAGTGGCTGAAAATGATACCACAAGTGATGTGACACCTGGGGCAGGTTGTGGGGGAGGGGGGAATAATGGACCCCACCTCCATGCAGTTGCCCACCCTGTCCTAGGATATAGGTAGTATTCCATTCTCTCCTGGGTTTCAGGATAGTAAAATAATAGTGAAGTAAGAATAAGAATAGTGAAAGCCTGAGACCTTGGTACTGTCTGCGGTGTGTAGCTCTGGGGTATTAGAAGTGGTAGTGAACTGTTCAAAGAGACAGTTTGCACTTGGGGTCCAACGATATATTATCTTAAAGGTATCTTCACATATGGTTCTAATAGTAGCTGGGCAGTGAGGTGAAGGGAGGGCCTGAGTCATAGCACAGTTAATTTTAATGGAGATTGTAGTATAGGAGAAAAGGGTTAAACCTGCTTGTGCTGAGGTACTGATTGAGACCTGGACACCTTTTGGGGATGCTGTTAAAGACAAGCAAAACACAAACATAACAAAACCACACATGGCTATGTGTGCAAATGCTGGGAAGTATTTAAGTTAGCCTGTAGCTTGGTATCAAATAATAGAATAAGATAGAATAGAATAGAATAGAATAGAATAGATAGAAGGTCATATGAAATGTCCAAGTTTAGATGCAATACACCCCTGAGTACTGTTTGCTGTTACTCACAGCAGGAGAGAGCAGTTGCCTGCATACGCAGTTTGTTGGCCTTGCATTCAGATCAGTTTGGTGCCACAGGATGTTGGAAGGCGTGGACTGCTGATCTGAGCTAGTGGAGCCGCCTTTATCTTCACGCACATCTTCACTTCCTAAGTGATCCTAACCATTCACTCTCTTGGGCCAATGGTAAGAGATTTTGAAGAGGATTGAACAGGCAGCCTGTGGTGATTTCCTGATCAAGATGCTTATGGGATGCAATTCTAGGACTAAAGAGCAGCACAATGTAGAGGCAGATACAAGCCAGTGTAGTGTAAAAATGTTGGACCCATGGCATGGGAAGCTGTCGTGCAGAGAGTCCCTAATGCTGAGAGGCCCTTTAAATGCCTCAGGCAGGAAAACTTTCTACCAGTGTAGGCATCTGTTCTTCCTGAAAAGTCTGTCCTTGTCTGGCAGTTGGAGAAATCTTGATAGTCATAGCTTTTTGTTATATTCATGCTATATTTTCTTTCTGCCTGGAGGGAAGGAATGTAAGCTACTAAGATTCCCCTCCCCACCTCTGCTCTTTTCATTTTTAATTTAATTTAATTTTGTAGGGAGGTGAACTTGAGCCCATGCAGTTGGAACGTGTTCTTTTCAGAAAGTCATTCAGAAGATGAACTGTTGAACTAATGTTTTCTTTTCATACAGGACTAATGAGGACTGTGGTCTCTCAGTCACTTCCATTGTTGGTCTAAACTCTAGAATTAAGGTTAAAAGAAGGTTGGTATTTTTTGTTGTGGACAGAATTGAGCCTGTCCTAGAACCTCATCTTTGCTTAAAAGCTGAACTTGTAACTACAAATGTAAGAATGTGACGATTCTCTCTTTTCTCTTATAACTCACCCATTGGCCTGTTTCAAGGCTTCAGACATTTGTCAAGCAGCATATCTTGTTATATATACGAAAGAAGAATGCAGTGCTTCTTACTTTCATGTTGATTATGTTGGAACCTTTTTACACAGGGAACTTTGTACTGTTTTCAGGCAGTGTTATGGATAGCTCCACCTTACAACTTGATTGCTGTTATTGGGATATGTGAATATGAGATTGCTCTTGTATGTGCTCTTAAATGAGCATCTGTTTTCCCATAACATTCAAGTGCTGGCCTTCATCTTTGTACTGATACTACACATTCGGTCAAATTAAAGTCCTCCCTGCTTTCTGTATCAGTTTCTAGGATTGCACTGGAGCTAATGTGAACAAGGGCAAGTACTGGCAGGTTCAGGTCTGAATGATAGTTGGACATCTCTAATATCCCTCCAGCTAATTTTTTTTACAAATGTCATCTTTGCTTAATAGGCAGATCTTGATCTGAACTTACTATCAGTATCTCAAGCCTCCTCCCCCATGGAAGCTGGAGTTCTGGACAGAGACGTGGGCCCT
This sequence comes from Cyclura pinguis, assembly GCA_030412105.1. Taxonomy (NCBI): domain Eukaryota; kingdom Metazoa; phylum Chordata; class Lepidosauria; order Squamata; family Iguanidae; genus Cyclura; species Cyclura pinguis. The sequence continues at coordinate 382,130,900 of CM059599.1, forward strand.
CTTTCCTGCTTGCATGGAGGCCTGGGTTAGTAAAAAAAAAAAAGTCAGTTAGCAAGGCCTGCTGTTTCTTTCCTTCTTTAAACCAAGTTGTAAGCAAGACCTTGCCACAGATTTCTGTTTGCTTCTTTGTCAAAAGGATAAGGCATACATATGCCTAATGAAAACTTTTTTAGAAACTTGCTTTCAGTACACGATGGCCCGTTGCCTCACCTTTAGAATCATAGAATTGCAAGGGGTCTCATGGGCCATAAAGTCCAACCCTTTGCTCAGCCCAGGATCGAGAAGTTGGACTTTATGGCCCATGAGGCCCCTTCCAACGCCGTGATTCTCTTTACCCATTAACAGCCTAATGACCATGCTGATTCTGGAGTCTAGAGGTTCTTCTCGACTTTGACTTGCTGTTTCAGAAACAGGCTTCTAGGAGCCTCTTTTTTTTCTCACATATGCCCTTGGTATATAGGCTTTGTGACTTCCTGGGCACCCTTAGTTGCACTATATCAAACATGACCAATGCACTGCGGGGAGGGAGGTATCCAATTTTTGCTCTCATGTTTCTCCGTGGCCCCACTCCTGTTAACTCAGGAGGGACCAGAAGTCACGTTTGGTTCAATTTTGTCTGATTTTCACCTTTCTTTTTTTCTTATTTGAGCTTGGGACATAGGGGAGGGCAGATTAATCCAAGCTCTGCTGTGTTTTGATGGCATCTTGAGTAATTAGGGGGGAATTTTTTGGCTTGCCAAATTGATGTTTATGCAGCCTGCTGAACTTGTGGGCCACAGAAAAGCAGTTGAGGGCTGAATGTAAGTCACAGGCCACACTTTGGCTACCCCTGTATTATACTGAACCATGCTTCTAAAACTTCAAAGCTTGATTGCTATAACGTGCTATATGTGGAGCTACTCTTGAAGACCACTCAGAGGCTTCAGTTAGTGTTGGATGTCCTCCGCTGAATGTAGGAAGAAGAGATCCACATATTCATCCTATTCTGGTCAGTTACACTGGTTTCCAGTTTCCTTCTTTACAAATTCATGAAGCTGATTTTAACTGCTAAAACTGTCTTAAAGACCAGTTTATCCTGTATGAAAACCAGTAGAAGTTTAGTTGGTGGATGCTGTTTGGTGTCCTGTCTTCACAGTAGGAAAGAATGGTGACAGAAGTGGAACTCACACAATTCTGACCTCCGAAATCTGCAGTTTCTTTCCAGCTTGTGTTTTATAGCTGGGCTACACAAAGTGGTTGGTCTGTGGACAAGTGCTGATCCATGAGCCATGGGTCCCTGGTCCCTGGTGAATTTCCAGGGGGGGAAAAAAAGAGAAATGACTGTAGCCAGTGGGCACAAATATGGTACTGGTTACTGGCACACTGGAGAAAAAACTTTGCCCTCCCGTCAGGAAGCTTGAGAGGCACTGTTTTGCACCTTTTCTGAAACCTTAGAAAGGACAGAGATTTCTTGACGAATCTCTTTTTCACTGGTCATAGAACAGATCTAGTGTTCTTAAGTTGTAAGTTATTTATATGTCTTGTGATAGAGAGGCCTAAATACCCTAAAAGCATCAAATCTTTTCTGATCTTGGAAGCTAAGCAGGGTTAGGTCTGGGTAGTACTTGGATGGGAGACTGCCAAAGAATACCAGGTGCTGTAGGCTGTATTTTAGAGGAAGGAACTGGCAAAACCACCTCTAAGTATTCTTTCTGTAAGAAAAACCTGTGAAATCCATTGGGTCGCCATAAATCAGCAGGTGACTTGAAGACACACACACACACACACACACACACACACACACTTGTGATAGAACTGCTTCCCATTTTCTACTGAAGTGCTATATGGATGTATAAGATAATTACTAATAACTAGAGCCAGAATACCTGCCCTTCCTGTGAACAGCTAACACTGAAAAGGTGACTGCTTCAGGGTGCAGGTCCAGCTTGCTTGGCAGGCTGCTGGCTTGTAATATTCCTTTCAGAATTATCATGTTTGGATATATGTGTTTTCTTTGCATAGATACTGTGCTCTTGTAGTCTCCTGTCTTGATAGTGGGTTTTTAGTTTTGTATCCAGAGGTGCTTGCACAAGATTTAATGCTGCATTGTTATGGGGTTGTCGTGTCAACTCAAGTTAAGCAAACCCATGTCTTGTTTCCTGAACAGCTAAATGGAATAACAGAATGCTGCTGATGTGCCTCTCCTTTTGCTAACATATCTGTGGCTTATAAAGTCTTACTGCAGGTGAAGAGCCTAAGTGGGGAGAGATCTGAGCGGGGATTGATAGTAGTTTGAGCTAACTTAATGTCTGTCTCATGTTGATTGTAGATTGCAGATTGCAATGTTTAAGTGGGGGGAAAACTTACAGAATGTGGATAGGCAGTGTAAGTTATGAGTGGCTGTTATCACTGTATGAAGTTATAGTAAGCAAAAGAAAGAAATTATGAATGAGTTTTCAAAGTTATTAATCTAAAATACTGGAGGGGAAGGTGTGCTACAGGTAAGTAGAAACTAGAGGCAGCATATCCAAAACTTTCTAACTGCTTGGAAGTTGAAGTGGAGCTTTGCCGTGGATTCTGTAAAACTGCAGGCCTTTACTTGTCTGGATCTCAATAATCTATTTTCAAAAGATAAAATCATTTTGAAACTTTTTTTTTAAAGCTTCCTTTGAAAATCTGTCTTAAGACTCAGATTTCAACGGAAATACAAATTTAATACCAATATGATTTCTGTACACTTATTGGATCTATAAATGCCATCTTACATCGTTATATTATTATCTTAGTTATTTTTAGCCTTCATTTTTATAGAGAAGATGTATACAAAACGTGGGCACCATATAAAAGAAGAATTATAATTAAATGATACGGTAATGGCAGTTGTGTGGAATGTATCAGTTGGAGTCAGTTGGATCTTTAGGGGGGAGTGACCATGCCCTATTGGAATTTGGCATTCAGTGGGAAGGAGAAGATACGTGTAGCCAGACAGTCATCTTAGATTTTAAAAAAGCGGACTTCTGTAAACTTAAGGAGCTGCTGGCTGAAATTCCGTGGTCAGGAATAGTGAAAGAGAAAGGAGTTCAGGAGGCATGGGAGTTCCTTAAAAGGGAGATACTGAAGGCACAGTCTAAAACTGTGCCAATAAGGAGGAAAAATGGAAGGCACCTGAAGAAACCAGAATGGTTGAGTAAAGAACTCTCAGCTGAGCTAAGCGTTAAGAGAAACGTGTACAGGAAATGGAAGAGGGGGGAAACCACCAAAGAAGAATTTCAGCAAGTAGCCAGGAGATGTAGGGAGAAGGTCAGAAAGGCTAAAGCACAGAACGAACTTAGGCTGACCAGAGACATTAAACACAATAAAAAGGGCTTTTTTAAATATGTCCACAGCAAAAGGAAAAAGAAAGAGGCGATAGGGTCGCTGCGCAGAGAAGATGGCGAATTACTAACGGGGGAAGAGAAAAGGCAGAACTACTTAACACCTTCTTTGCCTCAGTTTTTTCCCAGAAGGATACATGGACTCAACCTGGTGGTTGGGGAGCAGGGGAGGAAGCAGGGGAAATGCGGTACATAATAGGTAGAGAGGTGGTACAAGAATACCTGGCCACACTGGATGAATTCAAGTCTCCAGGGCCAGATGAATTGCATCCTAGGATATTAAAAGAACTGGCAGAGGTCATTTCGGAACCACTTGCTATGGTCTTTGAGAAATCTTGGAGGACAGGAGAAGTTCCAGAAGACTGGAAGAGGGCAAATGTTGTCCCCATCTTCAAGAAGGGAAAAAAAGAGGACCCAAATAATTATCGCCCAGTCAGCCTGACGTCAGTACCCGGAAAGATCTTGGAGCAGATCATTAAGCAGTCAGTTTCTAATCACTTAGAAAGCAATGCAGTAATCACGAGAAGTCAACATGGGTTTCTCAAAAATAAGTCATGCCAGACTAATCTTATTTCTTTTTATGATAGAGTTACTAGCTTGATAGATGAAGGGAATGCTGTGGATGTAGCATATCTCGATTTCAGTAAGGCCTTTGACAAAGTTTCCCATGACATTCTTGCAAAGAAGCTAATACAATGCGGGCTGGACAGGGCTACTGTCAGGTGGATCTGTAACTGGTTGACTGACCGTTCCCAAAGGGTGCTCACCAATGGCTGCTTTTCATCCTGGAGAAAAGTGACTAGCGGGGTGCCACAGGGTTCTGTCCTGGGCCCAGTGCTCTTCAATATTTTCGTCAACGACTTGGATGAAGGAATAGAGGGCATGCTGATCAAATTTGCAGATGACACCAAATTGGGAGGGGTTGCTAATACACCAGAGGACAGGATCAGAATTCAAAATGACCTGGATAGATTGGAGAGCTGGGCCAAAGCTAACAAAATGAAATTCAACAGAGAGAAGTGTAAGGTCCTACACTTAGGTAGAAAAAATGGAATGCAGAAATATAGGATGGGGGACACGTGGCTGGATGGCAGTACGTGTGAAAGGGATCTAGGAGTCTTAATAGATCACAAGCTGAACATGAGTCAGCAATGTGATGCGGCAGCCAAGAAAGCCAATGCAATTCTCGGCCGCATCAATAGGAGTATGGTGTCTAGATCGAGGGAGGTACTGGTACCACTCTACTCTGCTTTGGTTAGACCTCATCTTGAATCCTGTGTCCAGTTCTGGGCACCCCAATTCAAGAAGAACATGGTCAAGCCGGAGCAGGTCCAGAGGAGGGCAACCAAAATGGTGAGGGGCCTGGAAGCCAAGCCCTATGAGGATAGACTTAGAGAGCTGGGTATGTTTAGTCTGCAGAAGAGAAGGTTAAGAGGGGACATGATAGCTATGTTTAAATATTTGAAGGGATGCCATGTAGAGGAAGGAGAAGGCTTGTTTTCTGCCAGTCCAGAGACCAGAACAAGGAGCAATGGATTCAAGCTGCAGGAAAGGAGATTCCACCTGAACCTCAGGAAGAACTTCCTGACGGTCAGGGCTGTCCGGCAGTGGAATCTGCTGCCTCGGAGTGTGGTGGAATCTCCTTCTTTGGAGGTTTTTAAGCAGAGGCTGAATGGCCATCTGTCGGGAGTGCTTTGAGGGTGTTCCTGCATGGCAGGGGGTTGGACTGGATGGCCCGTGTGGTCTCTTCCAACTCTACATTTCTGTGATTCTGTGATTCTGTGAGTCCAGTTGCAAGGATGCAGTGGCTGTCTCAGAATACAGATTCCCATTGCATTGTTGGGGATTTCTGTGTGAATGGGAATAAATTCTTGATTCCTTTGAGCTATACATAAAAAGGCAATAGAGTAAGTGCCCCACAACTGTGGGAGATACATTCTGGGACTTAACTGTGGGTGGTAAAAAACATGGATAATACCGAATGCTATATTTTGACCCCCTAGACTGGGCAAGGCAGCAGGGGAGGAAAGCTCCTTCCTTCCTGCCCTCCTTCCCAGAGAGGCTTGTCAAGCAGCGCCCTCTCTGGGTGCCAGCTGGACGGAGGCCCACCTGGACGGAAACGTATGGCTCTCTTCGTTGAGGAAAGAGCGTCTGTCTCCTTCCTTGGCTGAGAGAGGTGCATGGCAAGAAATCACCTCTGGTGCTGGGGAGGCCTTTGAAACCATCCTGGCAACTGCTCCCTTGCACAGAAGTTGGGGGAGGGCGTGCAACCCTTGCAAATTCCAAGCATCACTTTGGGTGAAAAAGAGAGGACAGGAGTGTGTGCGTGTGTGTGTGGGAGGGAGAGGGAGAGAGAGAGAGAGAGAGAGAGGCCATTTCCGCACTAGCCTGTTGTAGCACTATGATTCCACATTCAACATCCTATGGAATTCTGGGTTTGCAGTTTCGGGAGGGGCCAGCCGGCCCCTCCTGAAACTGCAAACCCCAGGATTCCATAGGATGTTGAAAGTGGAATCATAGCGCTACAACAGGCTGGTGCGGAAATGGCCAGAGAGAGAGAGATCTACATGACCAGAACAGCCTTGCTGTGCTCACCATCCCACTGGCAAGTTTTACAGCCAGCAACCTTTCCTTTGCCTGCTCTTGCCAGAGGCCTTCAGTGCCACGGTGGGATGGTGACGGCGGCGGCAGCAGCAGCAGCAGCAGCCCTCCTCCACTTCATTGTTTGATTCATCACCACCAGTACTAACCTTGCCCCCCCTGCTACAGTCAGTTTTTGCTTTTGCAGCCTGGAATCAGTACTGCATAAAACCATGTGCCTCTTTTGGCCAGGGAGGAAGGGAGACTCCTTCCTCAGCCGAGAGAGGTATGAGAAGCTCAGGTGAGCCTTGCCATTGCTCCTCTTGACCGGGGAGGGAGGGGGACTTCTTCCTTAGCCAAGAGAGGCACGGGGGTCCTGGCTTGAGAGCGAGGATTTTGGCCAGTGGCAGCAGCCATGGCCCTGGAGTGGATCATGGGTAAATGAAACCGTGGATACTGGTCTAGTGGATACTGGGAACCTACTGTATCCGTGAAATGGGAGGGTTGCTGTTTTCTACATAGTTCATCTTTCCTAAGCCTGGTCTGTGTTCCTCCCTGTAGAAATGTCATTTCTGTCCTCACCATGCTGGAATCCTGCTAAATTTACAGCACCTGTGGTTAGCCTTGCTGAACAAGCATCTTACTTTGGACAGAAAGGAAGGAAAGAAGAACGGGGAGAGGTTCAGTCAGGAAATGCTTCAGAGCGTAAGAGCCCTGCTGGATCAAGCCAGCAGTCCTAGTCCACAAAGAAATTGTTCTGCTTTTCTTTCTCCTTTCCCTCAGGTTGTCTCAGCTCTTTGGAATTTAGACATATATTGATAAGTTTTCCAGGCTTCCCAACCAAAGGGTACAATACCATGAGCTTTGTGCAATCTACCGTGCACATAACTGTCTTTCCCGTGGTTTCTAGCTCTAGTTGGTAATTCTTGCTTGCCCCTTCCCCTGTGCCAGTCAGATCTTTGCCAAAATATTTGAAACCGTGTGAATATCAAACATGTAGCTGCAATAAATTGTGGGCATTACACTGCAAGCCAATATAATTTGAGCACAGACCGCAATACAGAATTGCATCTTTGTAAGTAGCTATATAATTTCACTTCCCAGGCCTGGAAGAATCCCAGGCATCTTAATATATGATGACTGGGCCCAAGAATGTCTCCTTTCTTCTCTTTCTGCAAGGAAGTGAGGGAAGGAGAACAAAATCTACCCCAACTCAATGAAACTAGCTCTCAGGAGTCTTCCATAATAACAGTCTACACATCTGTGTTTCTACCTGTCTTTTTTTCTTTCAGTGATGTTTGCTGTGAGGAGCAATAAGGGCTAATCTTTCCATTTTTGTTTTCCCAAATTGCTGATTTTTCCAGTCTTCAGTTCTGTTCTAATCTCTACATCAGGTTTAGACTTTTTGAAAAAGTCTGTACAAAAACTTGTAAATATTTTTTCCACATATTTCTCTGTGTTTTGTATGTGGTTTTTCCTGGTATAAGAACATTTTTGCAAGCAGTTTCCCCTTATATAATGTTCTTTTGTACACCTTTCCTGCTTACATACATACTTTCCGTTGATACTATCATATTCATTTTTGATTAAAGAACACCCTTAGAAATAGCTAGAAAAGATCGCATCGGAAACCTACACAGCTGTGCCTGGACAGATGGGCTAATGGTCTTATGTAGCATAATATGACTTTCAGTGTATCTGTACATTTTTTAGAGAACTTCCAGTTTTGGAGAGAGGTGCCCCTCCAACCTGAAATAGTATGAGGGAATACAAGCAAGCCTCAGTTCACATTGCCCCAATTTACAACATTTCAAATTCATATTTCTCCATAAATGAATTGGAAGAAATGGAGGTTGAATGCACAATACAGAGTAGGAGAAAGTGGTTGCATCTTTGTGTTGCTAAAAGAAAGAGGTTTTCTTTGCCCACTTACGGGGAGTACGTACAGAGGAAAAAACTAAAATCTTGCCATTGTGGGAGGAATGGGTTTCCTTTGCCTGTTCAGAAAGGGAGGTGAGGGAGGGGAAGAAACTAAAATCTTGGAGTTTTGGTGAGACTAGAAGTGTTTTCCTCTGCTTGTTTAGTTGGGAGGTGAACCACTAGAGTCTCGTTGTCTGGAAGAGAGGGGTTTCTTTAGCCTGGAAAGGAAAGCTCTGGCGTTCTTTTTCTTTAAACCTCTTCAAAGTTGGTGGTCAGTTGAATAAAATTGCTAACTTTGTGTCTACTTAAGCTGGAACATATCTCCCTGGTCTCCATTGATTCCCTATAGAACTGGCTTTCCTTCTTTACGGCAGTCTCTGTTTCTTGAACCTAGGACCCAAATCCTGATGTAAATCAAGATTTACCAGTACTGGTGTTTTCTTCTCTCCTGGAGAAAGGAAACAAAAGTATTCCCCCCTGCACCATCTGCAGCCATTGCATCAGCAGTCTTTCTAGTGTGCAGGCGCTATGCTTCATTTACTTACATGTGGGAGGGAGAGGTACACACAATGTCCTCAGCTTGCCGTCCTGTGTTTAACTACTGCTGCATCTGTTTTTTCTCCCCATAGAAAGCCCAACTTTTTGAAGGGATGGAGGAATAACACAGTTTCCACATGTGAAGACAGTTTCATGCTGTTCTCCGTTTTCAAATAGTATGTTTTTTATGTGGATCTTTCTGTCTGACAGCAGCCCATGACTCAGAGTTAGGAATGGAATGTGGACATGCAGAGATGAACCAAAGACCGGCACTCCTATTCCATGCTGATTTCTACTTCAGTTGCTCAGTACTGCTGGAGAGCTGCTGTCTGTTTTCTTGCCCTCCTTAAAGCTACCATAATCAGCCAGTTATACTGCAAAGCCTAGACTCTAGTTATTTTGTACAATGTTGGAAGCCAAGCACCCAGGTAATTTTAATAGTTTGATGGCATCTGTTAGTAAGTTACCAGATGGTACATACGACTCTTTGGTATGGTTGGAATGGAAAACATTTACCTAGAGGGTATTTAGAGGGCTGAGATTATTGTGTTCAGCAAATGGCTTAATTGGATCAGTTTAATCAAGAGAAGAGCAAGAAGATTTGTTTGAGTCTCTGTCTGCCTTCTTTTGCCTGTGTTTAAATGCAGAGCATATTACTTAATAGCAATAACAATGTTCAGAGGAACACTTAAAACTGTATTCCAGTAAAGCTTTTCTTCCGGATGTTAAGAGCTAAAAGAAGAATCGTAGAAATGTTTTTTGGGTTTTTTTTGTTAAAAAAAACAAGGTAAATTTATCTTGTCTTTTTCAGATTTGTAGTTAGGGCTGAAGTTGTGGATTATGTTTTGAATCGCAGCCAAATCGCAGCAAATGGCAAATCTTAAATGTTATGGATATCACTGCTTGTCAGTTCTCCTTTGTCAAACATCCTTATGTGTATGATAACTGCAGGCAAAATGAGCTACTGTCTGTACAAATCTGCACACACGCATTCTTTTAAGTAAAGCTGTTCTCTTATTTTCAAAAACCTCCTGTTACATCATCCTACATGCACTATGTGAAAGAGGAGGCACATACAAAGTTCATATTGGCTTCACTGACTTTATGACAACTTCGAACAATCTAAATTGGAGTTCTTAAGCCTGTTGCACTGAGCTTCTCTAAATTTATACAGTTAACCATTTTGATTTCCTTATATTTCATCAGCTTTGCATAAGAACACAAGAAAAGCACTGCAGGATTAGACTAGAGGTATAGCGAGCCTAGACTGTTTCCCATAGCGACATTCGAGTTTCTCTGAGAAGGCTGCCAGCAGGCCTAAGGACAATAGTATTGCCGTCTCTTACTTCTCAGTATTTGAACACATGCTGTCTCTGGTACTGGTAGCAATATGTAGTCAGCCATAGCCCTATCTTCTATTTGACATAGCTCCTATTTAACAAAGGCTTTCAGATTTGTGGCCATCGTTACATCTTGTGGCAGTGAATTCCAGTTTAACCGCTTGCTTTGTGAAAAAGTACAGTGGACTTCCTGTATCTCCAGTGGTTCTGTTCCAGGATCCCCTGCAAGTGACAGTGCGAAATCTTGTGTCCCATATTATTAAATGGCAATGCCATGCGCATGGATGCTTCAGCATGACCGCATTCATGTCACTGCCTTTTTATGTATAGGATATGATTCTCTGCGATCTCTGGAATTCACAGATCCGGAGGTCGCATATACAGAGGGTCCACTGTGATTCCTTGTATCTGTCTTGAGTTTACCACTGTTCAGCTGCAGAGGATGACCCTGAGTTCTACTATGTGAGAGGGAGAAAACTTTTCCTTACCTACATTCGTACTCCATCCATAATGCTATGCACCTCTGTCACATTAGGTTCCCTTCATGTCTAGAAAAGGGAATGGGATGGAGGCTTCAGTTCAAATCCAGAAGAGGCCACTTGGTGAATTAAGGTGTACCTCAATTCTTCCATCTTTGTTTGAGATTCAGATGTATTTCCCCTAAAAAGTTTATCATTTTACAGTTATTTGTGCAGTACAAGATTTAGCTACAGGGTTTACAGTTTTACATCCTAGTTTTTATAGATGTAATACAGAGGCTAGAAAAGCAATAAAGAAGGCTAGAAAATTGGCTGTTCCTTCTTTTTGTGTTCACAATTAAGCGCTGTTTGTTAATACCCTTTAACTGCCCAATAGCTGACTGCTCTCTTGAGCAGTTATCCATAGAGACTAAATGTGGATACTATATCCTGCTTCTGTATCCAAAGGAGACAGATATACAAGTTGTCCTGTCGTCGTCGTTGTTTTTGTTGTTGTAAGTTTCAATAGCATTGAACATGAAAAAACCCTTCATTTCTGTTTAGTATGCAGCAGCATTAACTGAATTTAATGATTGTAAGCATTTGTTTTAGAATATGGAGAGAATAAATTTACCTGGTTGTTTAAAACATTCCGTGGCATTTTGAATCTCTACTGGGCTGGAAATAACTGATATATCTAAATAGTCTGTAGTGCTTGGGAAAGTCTGTCAGATTGCAGAATGATTCTCTTCTAAAAGATTTGTCAACCTACCTCAGCTGGCTGGCCGGTGAAGCCACTGCGATGCCTAGAAATAAAGAGAGGTCATGAACGTCTAGAGCAAATCCTTGGGAAAGACCCTAGCTAAAGATGCAACAGCAGCCGTCTTAACTTAAGCTTAATGCTTTTTCTAGAATCAGCTTGATGACTCATGGAGTTCAGGGATCTGCTCAGAACATAAAGAAGCACGCTGCTCCCTTGCAGAAGAAGTATAGTCGTTCTGAAATTCACAGTGGATTACTTGTCTACCTATTACACAGCAGAAAGAAGATGATTTAGCAGTCTCTGGCCAGATGTATTGTTTTCTAGGTTTAGGGAATTGAAAGTTTGGAAATCTTTATCTTGCTGCTTAAAAAAACTGGAGCTCTCAGTGCTATAGTGTAATAATCTGTCAGCATGCAAACAACTACTTTCCTGCTGTGTTTAAGCTTGTTTTTACATTGACTTTAGTGGATTTTCACTTAGTGTCTAGTGGAGTATGTGCGTATGATAAAAAATAACTGTCTGAGCCTGAGAAATAAATTCTGCATAGCACTTTCCCCTTTTTTGCCAGCTTCCCTGCCCTGTGTATGCAGAATGTGACAGCATTTTCAGGAAATAGTCTTTGACTAGGGAACTTTGTCACAGTATACTGGTGACCACGTACTTCTTTCTTACATTAATGAAAAATGAAAGCAGAACAAATATTGTATGTGGAATTAAGTGATCACGATAAGACAAGTCTCATCCTTTAATGAAGAGGTTGCCAAAACCCTCTAATGCTCCACAAAGTCCTATTTTGGAAAGAAATTATTGCCTTACCTTTGGCTCACACTTCAAGGGTTGGCAGCAATTCCCAGAATGCAGATATGTGAAAAGGACCAGTGGGAGTCATGCTACTAAAAGCAGCATTCCCACACCTGGTCAGGACTGTTTTGGGGTGGTGGAAAGAATAGCATCTCCTATGATATTTACTATATTCCTGGTAGAATATGATAGGGATGGTATATAAATATCATGTACAGTTTTAACAAAGGTGGGACCTAAATACCTGAAAGGCACCAGATCTTGTCTGATCTTAAAAGCCAAGCGCAGTCAGCCCTGGTTAGTACTTGGATGGGAAACTGCCAGTAAATACCATAAGTATCACTTATCTAAAATGCTTGGGACCAGAAGTCTTCTGTATTTTGGATTTTGGAATATAGTATAGGTACTAACAGATAAAATGGTATAGGACAACAGTGGAGATGGCAGTCTCTCTCTAGCTGCATCTCCTCCCAGCTCACAAATATCGTACAGGTATGTACATGTTGTAGCTCCAAAAATTTTGTACATTGAAGCATTTCAGATTTCAGAATTCTGGCTAAGTTCTGTAGGCTGTATTTCTGTAAAGGAACTGGCAAAACCACCTCTGATTATTCTTTGTCTAAGAAAACCCTATGAAATCCATGGGGGTCAATGTGAAGGCACATGCACAAAACAATTTCTGTTTTACATTTCTACAAATGTAAAAATAGCACGGCCATCATTTAGATAAACTTAACCAACCGGTTGTTATGACATGTGTCTGGCTGGATTCTGCCCTCCTTTGGCTCTCATGCTATGTTGTGCCTGTGTCTCAGGTCAGGGACGGTTTGTTTGCTCTTCCTCAGCTGCAATATTGGAGGTGTGTCTGCTTTGGGAAGGGGATAGGGATTGGTACAAGGACTGCATTATTCTTCAGAAAACTTGGAAAGCTCTTGGAAACATAGCAAGACTGAAAGATGACCTGTCCCCAGTACACTTTGCTTCAAACTTGGAGTCAAGGTTTGTTCTGCTGCTGGGCAACTGATTTTCTCTGTCACCTTCCACCTCAACCAGCCAGTCCTAGAATTTCTGCCTTGACTCTGATTTTTGTACAAGCTGGCACAAAGCTAGAGAGAAATCTTGTAGTTGTGCTTGCTCCCCAACACTCAGCTGTGGATATGATCCTTTTCTTATATTGGTTCCAGGCTGGAAGTGGAGACTGGTCCCCTTGGGGTCACCTTTCTCAGAGGACCATAGAACATGTGATGGTGAGCAGAATTGTGGGCCTCTGCCTGTTCAGTAATCTCCAGCTTTTGTGTTGGAATCCCTCCAACACTTTGCAAACCAGATCCTGCGAATTTCATATTAGGCCTTGTTACCCACTGTCTGAAGGTGTTGTACCGGAAATGCTGAAACTTTGAAGGAAATACTTGGGTTTTCTACCATGAAGCACTCACTATTCCTTGCTTTATTCCATTCCATTTTAAAGCTTGCATGTTTTAGAAATTCTGTGGAGAAATAACAGTGATAAAGTAAGTCCAGAGCTTGAAAAAAGCACTTTTTGGTCTACTGGAATTTCCCAGCCATGGAATATGGAGTTGTAGTCCAAAAGAGTAGGGCACATATTCCAAGGACGAACAGATTAAATTGAGCAAGTGAGGATGGGGAAAGTAACCCTCCTGATGTATTTATTCTAATGGCTTTCAGAAGAACGCTTCTTTTGTGAGGGGCTAAGTAACTGAAACGGTTGTACATTCCCTCTCCTATGGTCATGCGAAACTAGAATTTCAGCCTAACAGCTGGGTTGCTTAAGACATCCAGGGCAATATATGTTGGTATTTAGGGTGTGTCCCTAAACCTTTTGATTGCTGGAGGCTAGGAGCAGGTGACAGTGGGTAGCTATTTGGTGACGTGCAATTTGTATACTATCTCTGAACACACTGAAAACAAACTTGCTGATCCAAACAAACCAGTTAGTGTTCTTCCTGCTGTGTCTGTGCTTAGTAAGTCAGCTTTAGAACATGGGAAGAACTCTTCTGGATCTTCCATCTAAAGCCTTTTTGGGGTCTCCAGATCCCAGAATTCTCTTACCAGCATGGCCATCTTCTTGCCAAGTGGTCAGTTCTACAAGTTGTAGTCCAAACAAGTAACCTTTCAGAGTTCTGCTTTAGGTGAGAGAAGCAGACAGTCCAGCATTTATTTATTTTTTTCTTCAAAAGTGGCCTCACAGCCTCCTTTATAAAACTCACAAGTAAAGCATGAGGTGTGAAAGAAATGCTGTTTTCCCTCTGAAGGAGCACTGAGAGTGTAGAGAGGATAAGTGCTTCTTTTGAAAGCACCTACCGTCCCTATTCTCTTGGTGCTCCAGAGGGAAATGGCATTTCTTTTGCACTTTCCCCCAGAGGAGCACTGAGACTCTTGCTGCTTTGCTTCCAGGCAGCTGCAAGAGTAAAGGTACTCCTTTCCATACTCGTGGCTGCTTGGAAGAGGAGCTTTGCTGTACTGCCTGGCCCTGGGCTCAAGCACTGTTGTCATACTCACCACACAAGGTCTGGGCTGGGCGTCTTCCCTCAACTTCTAGGCTCTCCTCTCTCCTTATTGCTTCCTGGGCTTTCTAGCGCACCTGTGCAGTAGTGCTGGGAGCCAGCAACACAGAATGAGACTCTTGCCAGGACGTGCCAGTGTGTCATCACTGCCACCATCGTCATTACTGCCTTTGAAGAATCTGGGACATGCTTCATCAGCTGGCTACAACTGACCAGGATATTTTTTTAGTCCCTTAAATCTTGAATTTTCCATGTTATCTAGGATGAATGGCAATCCTATGCAGACCCCTTGTGAGGGCTCCACAGACCCCAGGTTAAGAACCACTGCTGTAGGTTGTATCTCAGATGAAGGCTGTGGCAAACTACCTTTGAATATTTCTGCCTAAGAAAAATTGTGGTAAATTACCTTGGAGTATTTCTTGCCTGTGACCTTTATGGTCTCTTCACATGCATGCACACGTGCACATGCACACACACACACACACACACACACACACACACACAACGCTTGAGGTTGTTTTGATTTATTTATAAAATGATCTGCATTCTGCCTTTTGGCCCTTAAGACAGCTCACAAAGTGGGTTAGAGCATTAAAATACATCAGTACAGAACTGAGAACAAACAGCAGTTAAGTTGATCGACAGAACCAGATAAATTTATTTCAGTGGGGTATTTGACAGTTTTGGTCCCACTAGAGGAAAAATCCTCATTTCTGCTACCTTTACTTCTAGCAGTGAGATAGAGAGTATACACAGAATAAGATCTTGGGTTATATCAGATGTCAGGCAGATTGATATAACTGGGTGCATTGGCTTATGTGAAGGAAAAATTGGGAAAAACCTCTAAAAATGTTTAGCTTTTATCAAAATGGTTATAAACATTTGAAACAGGTTTATACTTCTTGGGGAATATTGGCCATGGAAATTCTGTAACACTGGAGGACCACCCATGTTTCTGAAAGCATGAGATAATAAATGTATTTGTAGAATCTGCAGCCATCATGGAGGTATGTTCACGGTGTATTCAGTGACAGACCTGCTCTCTGTGCTTGCGCTGCAGTGAAAAGTATAGGGAATCTCTTCTGGCAATTCTTTTGGTTGTGGTTCCCCAGCTTCTGTAACCTAGAACTCTATGGTATCCAGAGTTTAGACATCTTAGTCTTGGACTACAACTCCCAGAATTCACCAACTAACATGACCATGCTGCCAAGTCCAGAACTCTGGAAGCTGTGATCCAAAACCACTACTTCTCCAAACTACTTTTTCCAAACTCTTACTGGGTTTTTTTCATTTTCTACTTGCCAGCTGTATTTTCTGAATCTACCTGGAGTGGTGCCCTTGGAACCTGCTATCTGGGTGTGGTACTAAATGGTTCTGAACTTTGAGCTCAGAAATCTGTATGGTGTGTGGGGGGGGAGTAGATGCATTTTGAAACAGGGTG
The DNA here is from genome assembly GCA_030412105.1 of Cyclura pinguis. NCBI lineage: Eukaryota > Metazoa > Chordata > Lepidosauria > Squamata > Iguanidae > Cyclura > Cyclura pinguis. The sequence goes on from CM059599.1 coordinate 382,146,618, forward strand.
TGTGTCTAAGAGGAGCAGTTTCACGACCTATGGGCCTTGTGCTTGGAGCGAGGTAGGAAAAAGGAGGGCAGCACCCATTTCAAACCAAGATTTTGAACAATGGATTGTAAAGTTTATGATAAGATTATATTTAGTGACATTTAAGCCATTCACATTTTTTTAAACGTGGGATGGCCATTGAACCTCAATGCAAACATACGTACAAATGTGTGTGTGTTTAAAGTGATCATTTTCTTTTGAATCTTACAGAAATGTACGCACACACACGTATTTCATTGCACAGTGTTCTTCCAAAAAGGTTTTAAAAACTCACTACAAAGTGGCTGTTTACAGTCAAAGTTCGAATGGAAAAAAATAATTTCACTTCACTTTGTCCTTCACTCATGTTAGTTCCAATTTGTCTCATGTTCAGATTGCTCAGATTTAATATTTTCTGCCCTAAATATAAAGATACTAATTTGCACATTTTGATAAATTTGTCAGAACAAACTGAAACATAATTCTCTCCCTCCCTTGCCCTTACCCCAACAAAATTCAATTACTTCTGACTTACGGCAACTCTAAGGTAAACCTATCATGGGGTTTTCTGGGGCTGTGGGTGTGTGACATGCCTAAGGTCACCCAGCAGGTTTCCATGGCTGAGCAGTGGAATCAGACGCTGGCCTCTGGAGTCATAGTCGAATGTTCAGACCACTAGATTACAACTTGTGTATGTAAACCTGTTCAACCTAATAGGGTGCAACACATTGGGATTCTAACTCAACATTTTACGAATTAAGCACTCAGAGCCCTGGGTGTGGACAGAGGAACCCATTAATATCACTTTCCCCTACTTTCACACTTCTAAAATATAAAGCTTTCTCTACTCGAAATAGGAAGAAATTTGTAAATATGGGTAATGCTTTTAAAACCAAAATTTCATTTGATTGTAAGATCAATGGTTTTTGGAGGCCAGTGGTTATCACCTCCCACGTATGGGTATTCTGAAATAGTTGCATGACATGACTCATAAGGTTCCATCTCTGGCATTGTCTCTACAGAGCAGGAGTGAAGGTGCAACTTCTGCTCTTGCTGTTCCTAGTACAATGTGACTAAGAGAGCAAGACACGTTTGGGAAGCTAAGGTTCAGCTCCGTCTGTTCACAGGTAGTATACTACTGAATTCATGAGTTTTATTTTTGCCCTGCCAAACCATTTTATACACTGTGGTCTAATGTACTGCTACTTACAGTGCTGGTCTCTGGACCAGTGCCAGTTCATGAGCCATAGGCTGCTGATCTGTGGGAAGTTTCCAGGAGAAGAAGAAGGAACTGTAGCTAGTGTTTACAAATATAGTCTTGGTCCTGGCGTGTTGGGAAAAAAAATGCTGATCTCCTACCACGGACAACTTGAGAAGCATTGCTCTAGTGTTAAGATTGTGCCATGTTTCTTTTACTGTTATTTTTCATCAAGTCAGCCTTGAGGTATGCTGACTCTGTGAATGAGAGGTCTCTGAGGATCCTGATCTGTGACTTTTTGCTAAGGTTGTGCAGCTCCCTCTCCCCAAAAGGTTCCATTGGCTCCCTCTCTCAATCATTGAGACCTGTCACCTTGCTTTTAGTCTGGAAATGTTGGGGTAGAGGTGTGGCCATGTTAGTCTATTGCAGAAAAAACAATGGGGTGTCTTGTGGCACCTTAAAGGCCGACTTTTTAAAAATTTGGCATAAGCTTTTATGGTTTCCAGCTGGGATGCATCTGATCTTAGTCCCAAAGGAACCACAGTGCTATTTTTTGCTTTTAGTTTGGGTTATGGTTTTGTCTGTCTTCTGTTCAAATTTGTTTTCCCTTCAGTTGAGGGTTTTTTTTTTTTTGGTATGAAATGGATCTTAATAGTTTCAATTTTTTTTAAAAAAATAGACTGTTTTTTGTGTGTTGTCAGAATTTATTGTGCATTAAGCTGCTTTGAATTTAAGGTATATAAACAAGAGAAATATGCACATTTTAAAGTAACTGAATGTGACTGTGGTACGGTATTTAATCCTTTTATTGCTTTTCAAAAAGCACTGTAAAATAAAATCTGTAACTGAATTGATTTTTTTAAAAAATGAAGTGGTACTGAACCAGCAGCCTTAATCTCACCAGACCATACTATATCTCATTTTTCTTCCCTGTTCTGGCTTGTCCTAATTGTCAATTTGAATACTCCCCTATATGACTGTATTGTGATTTGGACTACTTCAGTTAGTCCAAAAAGGGAGATTAGACCACTGAGGGTTTGGGTATTGCTATTCTAATGCTTATAAAGTGTCTTATAGTTTTTGAATGCTGTACAGATATTAAAATATAAGCCAGCCGCTGCCTGCGGGCTCATGATCTCATAGGCACCACACAAATGGAGAAAGGAGTGGGGAGGAGGGAAGAGGAAGGGGGCATTTATGGAGTTGCTTTTTTCCCTGGTCGATAGGTTTGGCTTGGTGTGTTTCCCCCTTAGCATGACATTTTCCCTTGGAGGCAGGGGTGCAGCTTCTCAGTGGCCCTTGACCGGTAGCTGAGGCCAGAGCGTTCTGAGTAAATGTTTTTGTTTTTTTTATGGGCTCAAAATGGTTAGATTATCTTTAATTTTTCTTTAGTCCCATGAGGCTCTCTCTATGTCTTGCTTTGAAGATTTTTGCTATTAAATTTTCTGGCTTCAGGGAAATCTTTCCACCCCAACTTACCTATGTGTCTGTGAGAAGAATCCTGGGAAATACATGTAAGTGAATGAGACCACTTACCCTGGGAATGTCTACTCCAACTGGCAGTGATTCTCTAGAGGGCAGGAAAGATTTCTTCAAGCAAAGAAGAAAATAGGGAAGCAGAAGTTTCAGTTTGGGATTTTTTCATGTAATGCTCTGACCAGTCTTATTGAGCCACACAACTGCTGTGAGAGTGTGACCTAAATCCACCCAACCCTCTCCTGTGGCAGCACAGGTCACTAGTACTGGGCCAGCGCTGACTCTTGGTGAAGCTAATTCACTGTTACTGACATTTTAATAGTTGATTCATTTGAAGTATTTTAAACTTGAAAAGACTTCTCTAGATCAGTAAAAAGCAAAGCAATTCTACCCTTGAGTTTATAATGTAAAGGATATAACATAAAAAGAAGGGGATGGGATGGGAGGAGAGGAGAAAAAAGCAAATTTTGCCACAAGTTCTTAAAATTATTGTTCTTATACCAACCAGATGGGATGCAGGCAACTGTAGTTGGCCTGATGGAACAGGTGCTGCCAAGTGGTAGTTATGAGGAGCCAAAGGTCATGTGGAAATGCTGGTGTAGTAGCTGTCCTTCTCTTTTCTTTCTCTGCTCCACCCTGATGGAATGGCTCCGGTCTCGCTATAGATCCCTTGCTGTCCATACAGTGTGCTGTAGTATGTCTTAAAAATACCACTTTTAAAGATGCTTTTCCAAACAGGCTGCTTACTTCCTTCTTTCTTTTTTCCCCTGTTCCTTGCAGATTTATTCTTACAGCCAGTAGTCAAGAAAAAGCACAATGGAATTCTATGAGTCTACCTATTTCATCGTCCTCGTCCCATCTGTTGTGATTGCCGTGATCTTCCTCTTTTTCTGGCTTTTCATGAAGGAAACACTGTATGATGAAGCCCTCGCAAAACAAAAGAGGGATCAAAAGTTTCCGCCTGCCAAGACTGATAAAAAGAAAGCAGAGAAGAAGAAGAGCAAAAAGAAAGAGGCCCAAAATGGGACCCTACATGAATCTGACTCAGAAAGCACCCCCCGGGACTTCAAACTCTCTGATGCTTTGGGGGCAGAGGATGAGCACGTGCTTCCGTCCCAGCTGGGTGTGACAGAAGCCCCCACCAGCCTCCGAGAGCGCAAGAAGAAGGAGAAAAAACACAAAGGTAGTCCAGAGGAGCATGCGTCAAAAGAATCAGATGGAGCCAAGTCTGCTGGGAAGAAAGTGGAACCGGTGCCTGTTACCAAACAGCCAACGCCGCCTTCAGAGGCAGCTGTGTCTAAGAAGAAAGCTGGACAAAAGAAGCAGAAAAATGGAATAGGTACCCCCATGTTACAGTTGGGTTTGTGAAAGGAGGGGGGAGACTTAGGTGGCTTAGCTCACTGTGTGTTAAGTCTGTCTAAAACACATTTATCCTTAGATGTTCCCAGAATGTTTTATACATTAATAACAAGATAGTCACTGCCTGTGCACTTACAATCCTACACAGCACACAAAAAGGGGGGAAGGGGATGGAAGAAGAAAACAAGAAAACTTACGCACCAGTTCCTAATGTTACATGGTTCTTAGTAGGACCAGCTAGAATGGAAACAGGTTGATCACAGTTCAGAAGAAGGCTTCCAAGAAATAGTTCAGCGACCGCTAGAGGTGGCTGTAGCATAGTGAGAGGTTGTTGACCTTACAGAAGGAGCTGGCCTTGCCAGATGATGTTGTATTCTGTGCCCCACAGTCTCTCATTATTGGCTGTGCTGGCTAGGGCTCATGGAAATTGCAGTACAACAACATCCCACTCCTGCCCTATATATACTTGCTGGAGTATACTGGCATCAGTCCGCTCTTGCCACAACCAGTGAGGCTCAGAGATTGCAGATGACACCCACCATCACTTCACACACGCAGCAGATGGTCCTTCTTCTCTTCCTCACAGGTTTCCAAAGTGGCTGCAAAGGGGAAGCAAGGCACAACCCACCTGGTCAAAACAACAATGAGAAAAGATGGTAGACGCAGATTTTGGGACAAGTTTATATTATAACTTTTCACAAGACATGCCTCCATGTCTTTATTTACTATTTATATAAAATTTATTTATTTACTATTTATATAAAATAGTAAAAATAGGTGTACTTCTTCCTCTCCTCACTGAAATTGTCTTCCCAAGTAAAATGTTTTAATCCTTTTCCCAGTTGGACAGCTAATCCAAATACAGAAATCTTCTTCAGTGCTTGTGAAAGACTCTTAGGCTTCAGTGAATCTCCAGAGGAAATACTCATTAACAGTTGCTATCTCCCCTTCCCTGGTCCAAATGAAACCAGTCTTTACTGTGTTTCGCCAAAGGCTATGATAATTTGGTAGGTGGTGTAACCCAAATAATCCATAATAAGGTAAAATAAAATGCAGTATATTATTGAGTCATTTTCTAAATGAGTGTTCACAGAACAGATAAATAGCAGTACTTGAATAAATACTTCAAACGTGAGTGGTAAGGTTTTAATTTCTTGCTGGAAGCATTAGTTAATATTATCAGATATCCGATAAGACATTGATTATCTTTCATTTTGGCCCAGCTGTATCCTCTGTAATTTTGTCTGGGTAGCACAGAAGCCTCCCGAGAATCAGCTTCCCTTAAGCTCACACGTTTCTCTTTACTCCTTACCCCCTTAAATGCACATCTTTTGCTATGATATGATATCCATTATGTTTGTGCAGACAGCCAATGTAGTGTTGTGGTTTGACTGTTGGACTGCTGGAGACGAAGGTTCAAATCTCTGCTTGGCCATGGAAACTCACTGGGTGACTTGAGGCAAGTCATACTCTCTCAGCCTCAGAGGACAGCAAAGGCAAACTCCCCTGAACAAATCTTGCGAACAATAGTCTGTGAGTGGTTTGCCTTAGGGTCACCGTAAGTTGGAAACAACTTGAAGGCCAACAACACCAAATTAGAGCATGACATCTGTATTAAGCAGAAGGTCTGTTCAGGGCTACCGCTTTAAAACTGACTGGAAGATAATCAGGATGAGAGAAAACCACTTGTGCAAAAGCAGATTTGTTGGTGAAGAGTGGATGTGGTAGGTGTCTTCAGCCTTCTGCTCATTCTGGACTAAAGTGAGTTCAGCCTTCTGCTCATTCTGGACTAAAAGTGTAAAATTCCAGAAATTTTGAAGCTATAGAAAAGTCTGGTTTTTTGTGAGGGGGAAATGGATATTCCTGGAAAAATAATTTAAAAAAATTAGTTGTTCTTGTGTGCCTTGCAGTTGTTTCCCACTTATGGTGATCCTAAGGTAACCCTTTCACAGGGTTTCTGAGGCTGAGAGTATGTGATGCACCAAAGGTTACCCAGTGGATTTCTATGGCCAAATGGGGAATCAAACCGTAGTTTCCAGTACCCCTTAGAAACATTAAAGTCACTTTGTTACTTTAGACACATAAAATGATGTACAATTTGGTTAGGCATTAAATTACCATGTTTGGTTTATCCAGACAATAACTGCAAGTGAAATTTGCTTAATTTTTAAAAATTTACTGTTGCAAATGGAATGACATGATAATGAACTGTAAGGAACTCCTGACTTGTATGGCAGGAACATCTTATGTTTTGTTAATTTAGGAGGAACAGGCTGAAAAAACCCCCCACAGAGACAAAAAGCAAAACAGAAGAAACTATAACATTATTAAAAGAAAACAATTTTGTCTCCTTTCATCTTTCACAGTACTGAGCAGACACAAACTACAAAGTCCCACAAAAAGAACTGAGAAAAAAAAGCCAAGGGCAGGAAATGCAGTGATGTGAGATATGGTACATAGCCTTGCACAAAAATTAACCTGCTAAATAGCTTTTAGAAATAAGGAGGGAGAAGTAAATATGTAAAAATCTTCTATTAAATATTTTATTCTTCGTCTAAAAGAAAATATTCTATAATCCATTTTGTCAACTTTTCAAGCAACAAAAGTCTTCAGAAACCCATCCGCCACCTCCCCAAAATTTACATTTTTGCAGGCATTTATGTCTTTCTTCTGGCTTATCCTTGTGACCAATTCTACTGTGGTTCGCACGCTTCTGACCACTGTATCTGTCCATGTCGCTTCAGAATCCCCCACGCTTTTCTTCACAAGGCCATGCTGCTACCAGGAGTTATGAAGGGAATAGCTTTACACAGAAATTGGAGGAAGTGGATCTGATGAGGGAATCCTTTTTCTCCAAATTCTCTGTATGGCCCTTTTTAAAATAATAGCTGTTCTTTTAGACTCTAACCCCACTAGAACACTGGCATAGTGACAAGATGGTAGGCATGGTTATTTTGCACCAATAATATGATTTTATTAACTACAGTCGGCCCTCCACATTTGACTTTCACAGATTTGATTATTTGCAAGTTTCTTCAACCCCACCCCCCGACCTCAGGCACTGCTTTTCTGGGGGAATCTTCCCTCTCAGCAGCTCCAATCAGGCCACGCAACCCTTTAGAAACGTGCCTCTGGTCCTTCTCCTCCTCCTATACCAGCTACTGCCTGGCCAGCTAAGGATGGCTAATGGCCCAATTTTTCAGCACCACAGACAGTCTTCCAGTGCCCCGCACACACCCATAGAAGGAGATGGGCAAGAGAGAGGAAGTGTAGGGCCACCGTACTAATCCACCCCCTTTCCCTCTTCTTTCTCTGACCTGCTTTGGACCCTGGTTGCTCACTCTCCCAACCGTGCCCCAGCCCCCTTCCCATAGCCATACACATTTTGATGTTTGCAATTTTTCCACTTTTGCAAGAGTCTTTCCCGCTTAACCCTAGTGAATGTGGAGGGCCAACTGTACCGTGTAACATCTTTTAAGAAGATTTTCCTTTGATAACTTGACCAATCACATGCAATCCACGATCCACATTTACTCCATCTCACTGTCCAGAGATTAGCTCTAAAGGCTTTTCATCTAAAACTTAATCCTATCTGACCCTCATTTTCCTCCCTCTCATCTTTACAGCACCTCCCAACTCTCTCCACTAATTGCCAAACATATGCAAATACACTCACCATCCCACTCCTGTCACTCAAGTCTTCCCACATGGTCCCACCTGTACTTACCATCCGGTACGAAAATAGTACAGTGTTGAAACACAGACTGCAATATAACCTTATGTTACTTCCCAGTGCCCATCATTAGAGAATGCAGTTGTGGAGGCCATAATGTCCCCATATGTATATCCTCTCAAAAGCTCTGGGGGGTGGGAAGCTTAGAGATATACAATTTCTGGGAGCGTTAAAAACTGGGAAAACTGTCCCATCTCCTAACTCACCCACTTCCATCTAGTTCCTGAAAAAAAGGAATTTGCAGTTTTGGAAGAATCAAAAAAATGGAATACTTGTGCTGTTTACAAATGGAAAGTCACTTTGTTATTTTAGGAATATAAAATGTGTTGTGTATGACTTGGTTTGGTGTAAAGTTATCATGACTGTTATATTAGAGGTACAGCTTATTTAGAAAATAGTTACAAACTGATCTACAAATAATTACCAATTGAATATTTTAAAAAAAATTTGTTGGTACAAATGGAATTACAAGGTAATGAATTGTAAGGAACACCTGAACTGTAAGAAACTTCTTTGGCTTTGTCAGTTTATGAAGATTGAGCCAAAAAAAAAAAAATCCTACTGAACAGAAGAACCTATCAACACTAGTAAAACAAGGAAAACTGTTTAGCCTGCTTCAGTCCTCTATAATGTCAAGCACACATAAAGCACATGTTCCTATAAGAAGAAATGAGAAAAAGAAACCTGGACTAGGAGTTACAAGTGATTTGATATTGTGCATTAGTACTTCTGAGGCTGTCTGATGCAGGGGAACTGACATTACATTTTCTAATGAGCTGGGTCCAGTACTATATTTGTGTCCGCTGATCGTAACTGTTTCTTTCCTGGATATTCACGACAGACTGGCTGCTGATGGTTTACACATCGTGGCTGGTCTAAGCCTTGAATCCTGTCTCGGGAGAAAGGCGGGGCAGAAAATGAATGAATGAATGAATGAATGAATGAATGAATGAATGCACCACCATGTTGAGTAGCACTGTTGTACACAGTCTTATATAAATATCTGCCTGCTATGCAGTTTTTAGAAATAATGTCAGAGGGATGAATATGTGAACACCTTGTTGCCTTGTCTTTAAACGTTTTGTTTTCAGTTTCTCTGGCAAAATAAGGTTTTGAAAGAAAAACCACAAATGTGTTTTTGTCTTAATTTTTTTTTTCATTTCCCTTTCACATCTCTAGATAAGCTGAAGGCAAGGCTATAAAGCAGGGGTTTTTATGTGCTTGCCTAAAGAGCTAAGAGAGCCAGTGTGAGGTAGCGTTGGACTACAACTCTAGAGAACAGGGTCTGAATGCACACTCAGCCATGGCAATGCATTGGGTGTCCTTGGGCAAGTCACACTTTGAGTCTGAAAGGAAGGCAAAGGCAAAATCCCTCTGAACAAATCTTGCCAAGAAAACCCTATTGTAGGTTCACCTTAAGGTTGCCATGAGTTGGAAACGACTTGAAAGCACACAACACTGAAAGAACTAAGCAAAAGAATACCCAAAAGCAGCTACAAGAAGATCCATCACATGATCAGGGGAGCAGGACACGATTTCCCTATCGCAGAGAAACTAATTTCCCTACTGTGTGTAGCTGACTAGTTCTCAAGACATCCCTTACACAGTGTTGACTTCTCCTGTGTCTGACTCATTCAGAGTGGTGTCATCATGTCTATGAATGGTTTGTGTGATGTAGAGTCGAAGGCTTTCATGGCTGGAATCCATAGGTTGTTGTGGGTTTTCCGGGCTTTGAGGCCGTGTTCTATTAGTATTTTCTCCTGACGTTTCGCCTGCATCTGTGGCTGGCATCTTCAGAGGATCTTTAGATCCTCTGAAGTTGCCAGCCACAGATGCAGGCAAAACGTCAGGAGAAAATACTAATAGAACATGGCCTCAAAGCCCGGAAAACCCACAACAACCAATGGTTTGTGTGTTCATAGTTATTTCTTCCTGTGATCGTTCCTCATATCCACTGCATGATGGACTTGGACTTGTTGACCCTATGCCCAAAGAGTAGCTCAACTCTAGATGTCATCATGTGGTCCAGACAAGTTATACTTCATATTTACTTATTTATTTTGTTGCATTTCTAAGCAGCCTTTCTCCCAAAATTGGGACCCAAGGCAGATTAGGTTCTCCATTTTTCAAAAGGGAATACTTTTCCAGCATATTGCAGAAGGACTGACTGTGAGAGCAAACAGATTCTTGTTCTGGGGGAGGGAGGAATTTATGCAAGAAATAGTGCGGTGAGCAGAGATTTCAATACTTGAATTAGAGAGCAGTATATAAAAAAGGTACCGTTGTTATCAAGGTGGCTAGCTTTAGGCCTCTGAAATGAACAGTTTAACTGCTTTCACAAGAAGCTGAACCTGTTCTTAGTGGAAGTTGGATAATACCCTCATGTCAATGCTATAACACACTTGAATCCTGAGTGGGTTGCATGGGCAAGTGGCAGATGGAGTAGGATGTAGAAAAGGACTTTTTGAACATGTATTTGAAAATCTGCTTAGCTTTCAGTTTAGAACAGAACATCTACAGAACAAAAACCAGTACAGGCTTCCTCCTGTGTATTTGACAGGTTAGGCGCTGTAGCATTCTCAGAAAGGAAATGGTCGAGAAGTGGAACCCATCTACTGTAGGGGACATGAAGGACTTACAGAGGTTTGTTTGGAACTGACGATGTGCGTGCTGCTTGTGCAGTCTCTCAGCTGACTTGGCACCCTTTTTCCCTGTCTGAGCTCGCATTGCATTGAGCATGTGTGAAGTCCCAAGCAAACCTCCATAGGCAAGAAGAACTGATGGAAGCCTGCTGTTTTGATGCTTAGAGTACAAACAAGTTCCATTAATTTAACCAGGGGACCCTCTCTTTCCATAGGCAAGACTTGGGACTGTGCACGCATGTGAGTGGTCCCAAGCAGACCTTTGTAGGCAAGAAGAACTGACAAAAGAGCAGATTCCACTTCAAATTAATGGAATTTGTCCTTAATTTGGAAGTGTCAAAAGAGAGAGTCTTCAGATAACAGATCATCAAAAGGAGGGAGCTTCCTGTACTAGTCTTCTTCTAGTCTAGTGTGCAGAATGCTAGAAGTGTGACATTTAGAGCTGCACAGAACTGCTTTTTAAGTGTAAATGTTCAGTGCTAAAAGCAAAAGATGTTTTTCGGATTTTTGGATATAGGTCAGGGTATAAATGTTTTAACACATAAAAAGTATGTACAATAAATGTAACATCAGTGTTTAGGCATTAAAGCAGGGTGTAATGATCCTGCCAAAGCTAAGTGATTTGGGCTGCAGTCCAGGGAATAATTTGTATGTAACTTGTTGGGTCTTACTTATGTGCACACCAGTAGGATTGTTGTGCTTCTCTCTTTCCAGTGCATAGGGGTTTGAGCATCTGCTGAAATCCCAGTGCAGGAAGTGATAGAAGGAAGGCAGTGCTTCAGGTAGAAGTTAGTTAAAAATAAAAATCAGCAATACAAGGAAAAGCTTCTGTTCAGGACAGTCAAAATGTATGACATGCAGGGCTGACCATTAGGAAATGGTGACAGCAAAACTGATGAGTCTTTCAGGTACCACACGACTGTTGTTTTAAACTGCCATTCCATATACTGAATTTTTTCTTCTCTGACCTGTTCATTACTTCTTAGAATGAAGTTCCCCATCCAGTTGCAAAATAGGTTATCAGGTATTACTGTGTGCATTCTCCCCTTCCTTTATAAAACTTGCCTAGCAATGAGCAAATAAACGGCTGGCCAACATAGAGAAAAGCTAATTTCAGAACCTTGCAGCCTTATCGCCAGCCATCATTAGGTAGCCAGGGACACATCAAGCAGGCCTATATATGGCCCACTTCAAGTCTTGCAAGAGAAGGGCCTCTTCTGAGAGCTCTGGGCTCCTGTAAGATCCTAAATCCTACAGGAACCCTCAGACCCCTGGAATTATTATGAAGGCAGACCAGCTGCCATTCTGAGGGGCAGAATTTTACTTCCACCAGTCCAAGTTTGTTGCTCAGCCAGGAGCAAGAGAAATGGGCACCAGCTGCAATTACAATAGACCTCAGCATTTGGTATATTGTTACCCTTTTTTCTGGGGGTCCCGAGAGGGACACCAAATTGCTCTCAAAGTTATACAAGTTGGGGAAATTAGTCAAAGAGCGCAAGTTAGCACTGCGAGAGGCAGGATAACGTAGCGAGATCTTGAACTCAGTGTCTACGGGGTCAGGCCGAGTCAAGGAGCACACCGGAGTGAAATAACAAATGTGAATTTTATTAAAAATACAATCAATCGGTGTATGCAACACAAACACACAGAGAAACTATAGAAATAAAGGTTCGAGTGGGATAGAGGGATTTTTAGAGGAGTTGTTGGTCTGGGTAATACTACACCTGTCCTGAAGCCCGGTCTGAAACGGAGAAGCTGGGGAGCGTGGATCTCAGCACGTGGAGCCGAGGGGAAGGTTCGCTGGACAAAGCGGCAGCAAGGCAGGATGGAAGCCAAGAGCGATCCGAAGAAGCGTTCAAAATCAGGGGTTTTATGAGGAGGGTTGTGACCGCAGGCTGGTTTGGACTTGGGAAAACAATGGGTTTGGGGCTGGAGACAAAGCCTCCGAAAGGTCATAATTTGAATGATCGAATTATAGCCAAATTGTCAATACGATAGCCAGTATGCAAACGCGGAGTACTTGAGCGTTGTATAGTCAGATCATCAAGCTGCTGGCCGGGGCAGAGGATCTTGAAAGTTGCGTGCATACGTAATTGAGTACTTGCCTTTGAGGTCTCCTAAAGCTGTGAGTCGACTATTTCTGGCCTGCCTGTATTGTGTTGGAATATTACGGTGATTATCGGCCGAGCCTGTGTGCGTGCTTGTCTGGGGGCCTCGCAAGCACGTGGAGGGGAATGGGTATGTGAGGCCGACTTATTGATATCAAGAGATATCTTTTTATATCCCCCAAAGCTCGGGCTAGCCAGGGCAGTAACAGTATATAATTGAGAGCCCATGTTGCCCCTATACAGGGTGTTTGTTGTCCCGTTTACTGGTCATACAGAATAATCCTTCCAGATGTCAAATAAGGGGCATCCCTTACAATAAGGGACACCGGCAACCCTAGTTTGTGTGTGTGCATGTTTGTGTAGGGAGATAATGCATCACATGGATTGCAAGGTACTTTTGTCCTAGAGAAACGGTTAAGCTTCTTAAAACCATTGGGAAAATAGGTACCGTAAAACAGTGAATGTGACAACTAAGCATGAAAGGTGTAAAACACTTATTTAGATCAAATTTGATGATACTTTTTGGTGGTAGAAAGGTATTGTCTTCCTTTCTGCTTGGAGAAAAAGGGTTTGTTTCTTAAAAAGAAGGATAAAGATGGCAGCATTTAATCAGTTCCCCTCTTCTTCTGTGGAAGACCTTTTTGGATAGCTAAAATAGAACTTACCCACTAGATCAAAGTCTTAGCAGCTGTGAGAGCTTAGCACAAGGCCAGTGAGGCAATACTTTATTAAAAGAAATTGTTTCAAAATGGGATGTGGTGTAAGGATGAAAGTTGCTGCTGAGAATCTTCTGTCTTCTGTGAAGAAGAAGCCTTTAGTACTCTAGGAACTGCTGTGTCATATACAGCTTTGCCTTGGCAGGGAAGATTTCACCTTCTACCTTGCTGGGCTTAATCCACCATGCTTTTACACCTCCTGGTTTTGTTAGACCGAAGTCTTGCCTCAGTTTGTGGAGCACAGCTTCAAAAATGGAGACATTCTGTTGGACCACGTAAGCTTTCAGGTCACACAGGACTTGTTCCCAGATCCAAATGTTTGGCGGAGGGGGGTTAAAGAAAAAAGAGTAGTTGTGGTATGAGTAACCCAGCATGCTTTTTTTTTGTTGCAGTCCTGTTTTGACTATTTTCTTTTAAGTCTTTCAGCCAGGTGCTTCTGTTAAATTATAGCTGTGCGTAGTGCTGTTTTAAGTCTCAGACCAGAGGTTGTCATTACGAGCAGATGTGTTGCATGGAATTTCTGAACTGCAAAAACTGGGTGGGGTTCTTTGTATCTTAATAATGTGAATAGAGACCCACAGCACCAGTCTTGTGGGTTTCCTGTTGACCATGGGTCTTCCATCTTGATTTGTGGGGGGCAATGAATGCTTTTCGGCTTTCCCCTAGAAGCGAAAGACATTGAATTCTGTGATGTAGTGAGTAAAATTGAAAACGTGTATTTGCGTAAGTGTTTAGAAGGGGTGATAAGCAAGTGATACATTCCTTGGTGTGCGTATATTCCTGTTGGTTTATGGCGACCCCATGAATTTCATAGGGATTCCTTAGGCAAGGAATACTCAAAGGTGGTTTTGCCAGTTCCTTCCTCTGAAATGAAGTCTATAGCACCTGGAATTCATTAGGATTCTCCCATCCAAGTACTAACCAGGGCTGACCATGGTTAGCTTCCAAGATCAGAGGGGATCTGGTCGCTTTAAGGTATTTGTTGTTTTGTACCTTCAGGTTGTTTCTGACTTATGGTGACCTTAAGGTGAATCTGTCACAGGGTTTTGTGGTGTGATACACCCAAGTCACCCAGTGGGTCTCCATGGCTGGGTGAAAAATCAAACCCTGGTCTCCAGGGTCATAGTCCAGCATTCAAACCACTTCACCACACTGGCTCAACTGATAATTGTCAATGGTTTGCATTTGGAGATCCTGGGCATTAACATTAAAGTCTACTTTTATCTGCATATCTTCAGCCTGGGTTCTTTTTCTTGGTCACAAAGTTAAGAGCCAAAGTGGGCAACTCAGAAGGGTGTGGGGCCCAGTTTTCTTTCCCAGGACACTCTGTGGACTGCATGAGTCTTGAAAATAAGCAAAGCAAAAAATTTTGGTTTGGAATGGTTTTGAAGATTTGTGGGAAAGGATGTTGCTTAAAAGGCCTGCACCACATTGAAAGTTAAAACCATCACTTGTAGAAACCTCTGCTGTCAGAAAAATCATGTTTTGACCTAAATGTCTTTTCTCTGCTTGGCAGTCTTTAAAAGGCCATGAGGCTGCACGTTGCTCACCCTGGTCTAGAGTCTGATATCAGGTCGGGAACTCATTTGGATGTGATGCATGCAAAACTATAAAGTCTAATGTGTCTCATCTTGTCTTTTTATAGATGAGCAGGATGCCAAGACTGATTCATTTCTGTCCCCATCCAAAAAGCAAGATCCTCTCCTGTTGCATCATGAGATAAAACAAGAAAGCGGATCAGGAAAGAAGAAAGTTTCAGCAAAGAAGCAAAAGACAGATAATGGTAATGGCTTTTTTCCTTTTAATGGTTCTTTCATCATAAGTAGCCATTACTCAACGTTAAGTAGGACTGACTGCACTTGGGCTCTTGATTTTCCAGAATTTAGGTTTAGCGTACCAGGATACTTTCCAGTGGGAAGAGGGAAGCCTTGTCCCTGGAGCCGATTGGAATTGTTTTGGATGTTTGGGCAGAGAGTGAGAGGAGGAGGTCTGCTTGGGAGTTGTGGTAGTCCTCTGCAGGTGTCAGTATGAGCCAACCCATGCCTGAATTGGGAATGGCCTTGTAATTCATCCTTATTGCCAACAGTAAAAGAATCTTGTAGCACCTTGAAGGCAGATAACTGTATCATGGTTCCACAGTCTGAAGTCCATTATATTTGGACTCTAGTCCACAAAGACTTGGATATGTTGGTTAATTTTAAAGGTGCAGAACACCATACAAAAGCAACAGACTCAAAATACTTAATTTGTCAGTGTTCAGGATGCACACGTGTGCTGAACTAACTGTAGAATGGACTTAAAAATGAAAAAGCACAGAAATCTGTGGGTAAACTTTTCTGCTTCCCATAGCATTTCATTTTTGATCCCAAAAGTTGTTGTACTGGAGATGAAGCATATGACGCTAATGAATTGACGGTCTTGAAGCGGTCTCTTTGGAGCTGAATCAAAACCTAGATCTATACTGGCATTGTTGCACAGGTGGCATGAGAAAAGTCTACACTGCAATTGCCTATAAGAGTTGAATCTCCTTGGACGTATCTGTGTCCAAGGCATTTGACCCCTTGTAATGGGCTCTTGTTAACGTTGATAAGAATTCTAGAGAGTATTGCTGCTTTCAGTTGATTGATTATGTGTTGCTTTTCTCTTATCTCTGCACATATTTTAAAAAATGCCACATTGCAAACAGCTTCCGTCTCCATTTTATAAATGTATGTATTATATTTATAATTGTATACTTCTTAATTCAATTGATGCAACCCTGAAGTATGGTATGAAACTTTGTCCACAGTTCATATTTGGGCAATATCTTCATTAGCTCAACTCAAGCTTTCAACTTTTCAGCTTTTTCAAAATTCCTTGTCATGAGAGATTCAAAATTCGAAAGATTGTATAACAATTTGTGACCTTAAGTTGGCCTGATAAAGATATTGCTTCATCTGGATTTTGTAACTGCTTTCCTTACAGCCAGCAAGGTTGCATTTTGCTTCTTATACACAATCAACTTCTTAGAGTAGGAGTGTTCATTTGTTTTATAGCTCATCTTAATACTTGAAGCTCAGGACAAGAAAAGTTCTACTGTTTACATTTTCCCTTACAGAAATGTGCCTGTGTCACTTCTGTGACAAGGATGAACATCAAACACTGCTGTGCTTGTGCCCACCAGGACTTATCTGTCCCCAAAATCTCTGTTCAGCTTTCCCATAAACAGCTCAAGGGTTTGACTCATGGGTCAAACAATGGTATGTCAAGAATCCAGGCAGCAGCTTTATGTCTGAATTAATAGCACTCTGCACTAGTCACTCTCTGATGTGGTCCACATGGAAGTGGCACAGAGGTGCTCAAGTAACCTTTTTGGAAGGGTTTGTTAGAAGTTCATGAAGAATTAATCTGTGAGGGTATTCACTTTTCTTAGGCGGTGGGTGAGGAACCTCTATCTGTAGTGTGTCTGACAGCATTAAGACGGGTAGTGGAGTGTGCAGCAAGGGCCATTTTCTCCCTCGGCAGTCCCTCCCCCATGTACTGTGTACTAATAGAAATACACTATCAATTTTGTCTTTTAGCTTAAAAACTAGCCTTTGGATTACACTCGGGCGTTCAGAGAGTGGGAGAAGGAAAGTGATCCAAACTGTCTATGTGGCAGTGGGGTGGGGTTTTTTCCTGGCCAATTTTGACTGAAAAAAATTGCTTGGGGGGTGCGGTTTCTTGGTGGGCTTCAAAACAGACTCGGAGCTCACATATGGTCTGTGGGCTACGCATTCCCCACCCTGGTTTAGGTGACAGTAGAGGAGGAGGAGGTATTTGATAGAGGTGTTGATGCAGGGGCCAGATTTGAGGAGCATCCTGCACCTTTCTCATTTCATTTCGCTGTTGGGTGGGAAGAGGGACTGTTGGTCACCACTGTCTAAAGGCTCTTGGTGCAGAGCCTTTGGGTAGCAGATGCCTATTTTGTTTTAAAGGGAAAGGGAAGAGAGCGTGGGGATACCCCTGAACGTATGCTAGGCTGTCTTCTGCCTGAGGAAGGAAGGCGTTGGTGGGTGAGGAGATTGGCTGGTTAAGTACTTGAAAGGGCTTTGGCAATTTTCCTGTAGTGGTGATCAACCTCCCTCTCTCCAAAGAGAAGAGGATATGGACAGTTGAAAAGGAGAGGCGTTTGAGACCGAGATACAAATCAGGCTGGTTTATTGCCAATCCAGTGGATGCTTTTGAGAGCTTCTGGGGTAATGATCCATGCTTCTCTTTAGTCTTGTCAAAATGTTGGTCTTCATGGAACAGACTGGAAGAATAGTATTTAACGGCAAGCCAAGGCATGACAGAGTTATGTAATTGGGAATGTAAAAATCTGATGACGAGTTGCCTGATGATTAGATGGCAGTTTCTGTGTTGGTGCCTGCTTGTGCAGTCAGAACAATAGCGCTAATCCTGCCTGCCCTGTCAACTCCTTGTTGGAACAGAGGAGTCTTATTGGTGGAGGGAATGTTCAGACATGCAGCATTCCCCACTTAAATAGACTGAAGGATGAATAATGATGGCCAAAGAAGCAACCAGTGTTACTTGCCTTGTTGTGCTCCTTTATGTGGCTGAGAAAGACACAAGATAAATATACAAGAGTGATTTTAGCACCCTCTGCAGGAACTGCGATGTAGACGAGGATTCTACAACACTGATGTTAAAACATTATTTGGCAAGCCTGCCTCATGTCAAGTCCCAGTTGTTCTGGAGCTCATGTGCTGTTACATATGCAGCTTCCATTGCCTCAGTGTGGTCTCGGCTCTAGTGTACTGTAGCAGGGAGCAGTTACGTGATTTCTTAAGCTGTAGCTGGGCTCACAGCTCCATGCTCTCCAGTGGCTGTGCTACTGTATTGCCCATTGTTCAATGGGACATACTTTCTAGAGTAACTTTTGTCATCCCGGTGGCCTCCATATGTGTTGGCTACAGCTAGCTGGAGAATATTGGGAGCTGTTGTCCAACACATCTAGCAGGTGGCAAGCTGCAAAAGTGGTGCTAGAAAATGTATTTAGGCCTGCAGTCTGAGTGTCTTTAAAGCAGCCTAGAATATATGTTATAGGATGCCAGATTTCTTCTTGATGCCTTGACCTCAAGGAGAAGTCCCTGTTTGTAAGTTAAAGCCTGTATGAAAGGTAGAACACAAGCTATGGAACAGGAGTGTCCCCATTTCAAATCCTTCTTCTGTCCTGAATTATGTGTCCTGAATTACAGTCATTATGAGCAAACTGCTGTCTCTGGCCATTTCTGCACTACACTGTTATAGTGCTATTATTCCACTCCCAGCATCCTGTGGAATTCTGGGCTTTGTAGTTTACTGAGACCAAAGAGCTCTCTAGATGAGAATTCTAAATGCTATCCTTAAACCCCAGGATTCCAAAGGATGTTGAAAGTGAAATAATAGCACTATAACAGTGTAGTGCGGAAACAGCCTATGATACAGTCTCTTTGTCTGTATACAGGTTAATACTGACCTAACTTGTTGGAATGTATATGGAAAAGTTTCCTTTTTTCAAAGGGTTATAAGTAGAGTCTATCCATCTTTATACTAAAGTACAGGATTAGATAAGAACCTCTTATTTCCTAATGGTAGCATGACTAACTTAAATAATCATACTATGATGTTTTTCTTGTTGTTGTTGATAGTAGTCATAGTGGTTATTTATATAGCACTCTCAAGGCACTTGACGTGTATTAATCTTGTAAACTTTATAATCAGTGCTATAAAGTGAGTGAATTCTGTTATTGCCATATGACCAATGAGAATGGTTGGAGCTTAGAGAAACAGGCTTCTACCTGGCAAATGCTTGCCCGAGGCCACATCTGAACTGAGGACTTCTTGATTCTTAGCTCAGTCTGGTAGCCACACAAATTCTGTTTAGCTTAAGTGAAAAGAAGGCTCAGGCTTTTTAGACACAACAGGAATGCTTAGACTGATTTGAAACAACGTAAGCTGAGCTAATTATAAGACTTTAAATACAATTCACTAGGTTCATTATGTTCCCTAAAATTCCAGTTATGACCTTGGTGGATGAACCTTTGATTCATGCAACGACTTACATTCCTCTGATGGATAATTCTGACCAGAACCTGGCAGTGGAAAAGAAAGAAGTGCCTGACTTGGTGAAACAAGACGGAATTGAAGGGCTGCAGAAAAGCAACGTGAAGAAACTGAAGAATGAAACTGATAAAGGTGTGGACAAGGGGTTTGTGCTATAGAGCACTGAGATGTAGTTAAATCAAGGGGATTAGAGAGCCAGCATGCTGTAGTGGTTTAAGCGTTGGACTATGACCCTGCAGACTAGAGTTTGATTCCCTGTTCAGCCATACAAATCTACTGGGTGACCTTGGGCACAACACACATTCTCAGCCCCAGAAAACTCCATCACGATAGGTTTACTTTAGGGTCATCATAGGTTGGAAATGACTTGAAGGCACACAACAATTCTGAGGTTTCCTTGCCATCATGCTCCTTCCTCCGTGGTAGAGAAGTGTGAAAGTGTGGGCAGATGTGTTGGACAGGAAGGGAATCTTCTGGTTGGAACCTTTAGTAATTAGAAGGGGGTAGAAATTTAATTTGCACCCTAGGTCCTTTCACTCCCATCCCCTGGTGTGTCTCTCTCAATGATCTTTGAATTAAAATAACTTAAATACTTTTGCGAAGAATGACAAGCTGTTTTTCCAGAAATTCTGTTGCAGTATGTACAAAGGACTTGTGGCACAATAATGATTGATAGATTTATTTTTGTTGGCTGTAACTTACTGATGTATGCAATATTTTCTTTACTGGGCAGGTGTACATATTGTTGGTTGGTGAGGTAAAGAGCGGTTTTTTCCCCCCTAAAAGATTAGACTGGTTAGTAACTGATAAGAGAAGGGCGATCATTGATAGGGGTAGCAGACAAAAAACCTGAAGGCACCACTGCATGTTGTCATCACAGCAGGACATTTGGATATTAACACTACAAACTTTTTGGTGGGCTACGTGTGAATAATGCATATGAATACAAGTCTCTTTCAAAATGGTTGTACATGCTATAACACTGACATATTCTGCAGTGTTTTTGATGTGTATTGTTGCCATGAAGTGTGATTTATTTTGAAACTCAGATCTGGCTAGTATGCACACTGCTAATACACTTCTGATATTGTAGACATTGCCACTATCTTGTTCCTTTAATCCAGCTGTCCACTTTCATTATGCCTCTCCAACCTTATCACTTGTTCACACTTTCTCCATCTTGTTGATTCCATTATCCAAATATAGATAATTCTTTCCTTGTACAGCCTGGGATTTGCCCACCCAAATTAGAAATACCCCCTGTTCTTGAGCAGTAAGCTTCTTGGGGGCATCAGCAAAAGGTTTTCCTGTATTTATTAGAGGACACTGTTCTTAGGACATGGCTTTGAGCCATGTCATTCACCTCCCTAGTGAGAATGTTGCTGCCTCTCTGACGTTTGCAGTGGTTTGACCTTTTTGATTAAGGTTTGATGCTGCCTGGAATTAAGGTTGACCTGTTCCAGAGACAGCTAACCTCAGTTATCTCAGGAAGCCCTTGTATTACTGCAGGCAATAGTCTGAGAGCGAAATGACCCTACACAGTTTCTGTAGAGACCACTGGCATCTTCTAGCACCAACAGCTTCAAAGGAATGATGCACGTATTTTCTGATAACATAGGTCTTCATTTGTGAGTTAAACACTTAAGAAGCAAATTGGCTTCTTGAAAGATTGGCTGCAGAGGACAGTGGGCAATACTCCTTCACCTTTCCAAGGTCCATGTGGAAAGGATACAACACCTGGGAATATTATGACCATGTGTACTATGTTGCAGAGGAGAGTACTGTATTTGAAAGTACCCTCTGTTTGAAGGTCCATCTGGTCCAAACCTGGTTAGTGATAAAGAACATCAGAAGGGAAAGCAGGGAGAGCACTGAAATTTCTTATCAATAAATTATAAATGGACAACAGACTAAGCAAGCAGACACAGTGGTTGTGGAGTTTCAGAGTTCTCACTGTGGCAAACTATGCGGTATTTCTATTTAGTAGTTATTCCGATTTCCCTCAATATGTACAAAATAGCACATGCCACTCTATGTCCTTTTTTGGCTGTTTTTAAGATTTATGGAGGCTCTTATGACTTTTCCTGGTCATAAAGAAAAAGCCATGAACAAAACACTTTGTTGTACCCTACAACAAATGCTTATTCATTACTGCTCAGAAGTTTAGCCCAATTGAATTTGATTGACCTCGCTCTGTGGTAAGTGGAAAAGATCCCTGCTCTTTGCTTGGTTAGTCTTCATTGGCATATTAATAGTTATGGGAAAAGGCTTTCTTTTCACCCAGCATTCTTACCATGGTAAGGAAGAAAAGCTGAAAAAAATGTATTATGTACTCTGTGTTAATTTCTCTTTGTGGTTTAATTGTAGAAAATGCAGAAGTGAAATTTAAGGACTTTCTTTTGGCTATGAAGAACATGATCTTCACAGAAGAGGAAGCCTTGAGTGTAGTGGACCTGCTAAAGGAGAAATCAAATGTGATACAAGATGTTCTGCAGAAGGTATGTGCTGTTCTGGTGACTACACAGGTTGGTGCTGGAGGCTATTGGGCTTCTTAGATACTGGTTGTTAAAGACTGCAGATCTATTTTTATTTTTCATAAGAGTATAAGAGAAGCAATACTGGCTCTCACCAAAGGTCTATTTGGTCCAGTATCCTGTTCCTTCAGTGCTGTGGTCAGATATTCTCCTATGGGAAGTCTACCAGCAGGGTGTTGAATGCAACTGCATCCTTCCCCTTCATTCCTCAGCCACTGATATTCAGAGGTGTTGTTAACTGTTGTCAGGTCAACTTTAGCTTACGGTGACCCTATGAGAAATCTCTACGTCATCATATCAACAACTGCCCTGCTCAGGCTGTAGCTGTGACTTCCTTGATTGAGTCTATCCATCTGTAATGGATCCATTCCTCTTTTCCTGCCGCCCCCCACCTTACCAACCATTATTGCCTTTTTTAGAGAGTCATGTCTTTTCATGGTATGGCCAAAGTATGACAGTCTCTGTTTAGTCATCTTGCTCTAGGGCCCATTTATTTTATTTTTTTTAATAGTCCACAATATAAGTAGAATTCCTCTCCTGCACCGCATTTCAAATGAGTTGATTTTCTTCTTGTCATCTTTCTTCACTGTTCAGCTTTCACAGCCACACGTAGAAATGGGAAATATATTGGTATGGACAACCCTATTCTTAATATTCAATATATATTTTTATTCTTCAGGATCTTATCTACTTCGTTCATGGCTGCCCTTCTAAGTCCTAGCCTTCTTCTGATTTCTTGACTACTGTCTCCATTCCGATTAATGATGGAGCATACTGCCTCTGAAGTGATATACTGGAGGTGATAAATGGCTCTCCTTGGAAGTAGCTGTTGATGACCCTTATGTCCATGAATTTTATCAAATCCCTTTTGAAAGTCATGGTAGTTGGCAACCATCACAATTGACAGCATTGAATTCTGCTGTTTGACCTCTCACTGTGCGATAGTGATTTTACACTGATGTTTATTTCTGTCTTGTGTGCCACTCTGTTTACTGAAGCAGGACTTGAACGTTTTTTGACTAAAATAAATGTGAGATCTCTTTGAGCTGCTTTAATATCATTATAAACTGTGGTTTGTCATGACAGGAGCAAGCTTAGTCTGTCTTCTTCACCTTTTTGCCTCTGGTACAAGGAAAAGGTTACAATTTTTTTGCTTCCGTTTTTGATTAGCCACATCTTATCATGTTGTCTGATGCAGAGACTATGGAATCTTCTGTTAGATGTGCTTTTTTCACCAAACTGTAGTCAATTTAGGTTTTGGATGTAACACTGGATTCAGTCAAAAACAGAAACAGAAGTTTTTGAACTTCTTGTGGTCATGCTGAAAGAGAAGGGCAGTTTGTAAGTGCATAGCTCATTGCAGCTGCTTTATATTACAAGGTGTTGTGACATGGCTCTTACCTTCAATATGTTGCTGTTTGTTCCAGGCCAGCAAAGGAGATTCAGCTGCTGCCCTGCATCAGCTGCAAGAAAAGGACAAACTGCTTGTGGCCTTGAAGGAAGAAGCTGCTGTTGCAAAGGAGCAGTGCAAACAGCTCTCTCAGGTACACTTGCTCCCTGGGTAAATAAATACAGCACAGCTTATCTACTTATCTGCTGAGCAGAAGGGATGGTGCTTGGAACTATTGCCGATTCATTGACAGTAGCTTAAGGAATTTCTGTAAAACAGGGTCAGGCTCCATGGTGCTGGGCTGTCTTTTGTAGCTCAGGAGGTATAAATCAGAATCTTGTAAGGGAAATGTAAGATGCAAACATAAACAGTAAGTGTAGAAGGTTGATAATGGAAGTATGCATAACTATCTCTGTCCTCCCCTGTCCTGCATCTAGTCAACAACACTTTGCCCCACCTCACCTTAACTTACTCTGTGTCTTTACCCTTTCCATCCCTAAGCACCCAGCTTATCAAGCTTTGGTCCTTTTTCTGAGGTAGCTCTGACACAACCTTTCCTCCTTCCACTCTCCCATTCTGAGCTACTCAAAAGTCTAATGCTCTCTACAAATCACACCACTGTTGTCCCCCCCCTCCCAGAATGTCCTTCAAGAACCTAAGTCCCAAGTTCCATTTCAAATTGTGAAGGCTTTGACTTATCCTTTTGTCATCCTTCCCAAGTTAAATGAAGACTACTAGACATATTGGATTTGTTGGCTTTATGTCCTTGTTCAGTCTTGGCAGGAATTAAATATGTTTGCTTTCAGAAATAAGGCATCAGTTGATGTTTTCCTAGGAGCTGGTATCAGAGAAAGAAAGAAACAATTTGGTTGCGGCAAAAATGAGAGAGCGAATTGGCACCCTGGAAAAGGAGCATGGTGTCTTTCAGAACAAAATCCATGTAGGCTACCAAGAAGCTCAACAGATGAAGATCAAGGTAAGAAATATAACTTGGGTTATCATGTGCATTTTTACTTCTGTTTGGCTACAAAGCTGCTTTAAGTGGCAACAGTTGCCTTTGTAGAAAGCATTTTCATGTCGCTTGTCTTTCAGGTGAGAGTATGTGAAACTTTATTGTGGGATTTCTAGCTCTATGGCTTTGTGGAAACCTCTTCATAACATTTTCACATGTGACGACTACTACTGCTACTACTACACTACTGCCATGAATCCTCCTCCTCCTCCTATTCATAGAATCATAGAACCACAGAGTTGGAAGAGACCCCAGGGGCATCCAATCCAACCCACTGCTATGCAGGAACCTACATCAAAGCACTCCCGACAGATGGCCATCCAACCTCTGCTTAAAAACCTCCAAAGAAGGAGACTCCACCACACTTCAAGGCAGCATATTCCACTGCTGAACAGCTTTGACTGTCAGGAAGTTCTTCCCGAGGTTTAAGTGGAATCTCTTTTGCTGCAGTTTGAATCCATTGTTCCTTGTCCTAGTCTCTGGAGCAGCGGAAAACAAGCCTGCTCCCTCCTCGACATGATATCCCTTCAAATATTTAAACATGGCTATCATGTCCCCTCTTAACCTTCTCTTCTGCAGACTAAACATACTTGGCTCCCTAAGCCGCTCCGCATAGGGCATGGCCTCCAGACCCTTCAGCATTTTGGTCACCCTCCTCTGGACACGCTCCAGCTTGTCGATATCCTTCTTGAAATGAGGTGCCCAGAACTGGAGACAGTATTCCAGATGAGGTCTAACCAAAGCGAAATAGAGTGGTACCATTACCTCCCTTCATCTAGACATTCATTTGTGTTCTGATTTTTCCCAGTATTGAGAGTGAAGGCAACTTTGTTGTTGTGTGCCTTAAAATGATTATGGCAACTCTAACGCAGAGCTATCATGAGGTTTTCTTGGCAAGATTTGTTCAGAAGGGATTTGCCTTGCCTTCCTCAGAGGCTGAGGAAGTGTGACTTGCCCAAGGTAACCCAATGGGTTTTCATGACTGTGCGGGGATTGGAACCCTGGACTCCAGAGTTGTAATCCAGTGCTAAAATCACTGTACCATGCTGGCTCTCCCTGAGTAGTATTAAAACAAATACAGATTATAAGAATGCGAGAACTTCAGTAAAAAATACCAGTTATTTTAAACACAATTAAACTATCTGTTGGATTAAAACAGTTTAAAAATGTATTTAAAAAAAAGCCAGAATATGCATACCAACAAAATGGCATACCCTTAAACGCCCATTGCAACAATTTCCTAAAAGGCTGTTGGAGTAGAAAAGTTTTCACTTGCCAGTGGAAGGGAGAGCAGGGAGGGAGCCCTCTGAGCCTCTCTAGGGAGGGGGTCCAAAGTCTGGGAGCAGATGCTAAGAAGGCCTTCTTTGTTCCCATCAAATGTGCTTGGAAAGATAGGAGGGCTGAGAAAAGGGCCTCCACCGAAGATTTTAGAGTTAGGATAGGCTCACATAGGGAAATACAGTCCTTCAGATAGCCTGGACCTAAGCTAAGATCTTGCTGCTTCTAATTATATCGGTGTAAAACTTACTGTGGCTCTTTCCAATATATATACCTTCCCTTGATACGTGTGATTATGTGCCTTCAAGTTGCATGTCGACTTACGGTGACTCCATGAGTTTCCTAAGATTTTCTTAGGCAAAGAATACTCAGAGGCGAAACCAATTCTGTCCTGCAGCATTGACAGTCACCCACCTAAGTACTAACCAAGACTGACCCTGCTTTGTTTCCAAGGTCAGAAGGGATCTGGTGCCTTCAGGATATTTAGGCCTTGTCTTTCCTCGATACTGATGCAAAACTCAAAGCAGATTGGGTGATACAAGGTGATATCTGCTACCAGAATGTGAAAGAGAACCCTTGATACGTGATTGGGAGTAGGAATGGATGGATCTGTGTCTGTTTCCATTTCTGTGTTAGTTTCTCCTGTATTCCTTTGTAACTGCATTCATCTCATTTTCTCACTAATCTGCTGTTTTTAAAAATGCAAAAAGCAAAACAAAACAAAACCTTTTAAATATATTTTTACACAATGCTGATTTTAACACATTTACTGCCAAATATGCATTTTAGGTATTTTTCTGTGTTTTTGTAAGCCTAGAATTATATTAAAAAATTATAGAGAAGTGCAGGATAACTGTATTTGATCCATATATTAATCCAGGAAGAGCAAGAGCAAATTAAGTAAAAGACAATTTTTTTGATCCTGTGCTTGAAGCAATAGAAATTGTACGATGGTTTTCCGGTCCATATGTTTTCCCCTCTCTCCATCTCTAGTTTCAGCAACTTCGTGAGCAGATGGAAGCAGAGATCAATCGCCTGAAGCAGGAGAATGGTATCCTGAGAGATGCTGTCAGTACTTCCACCAACCAAATGGAAAGCAAGTACGCTACTGTGGTGATTCCACTAAAGCAATCAATTCCTTTAATCTGCAGTTACGATTGTGGATATATTGTGCTTCTGAAGCAATTCACATGTAAAGCTTGGAGATTCTAGTGGCACACGGCCTAACTTCAGTCGGATCCCACTGTTAGATCCAGCTCAGTGTATTGAGGGGTTCGGCAGCCCTGGGAGGAAGGTACTAGCTGTGTTCCGGGGAGTGGGGAAATCTTCATAAAAGGTAGTGGAGGGGAACTGGAACTGGAACTAGCTTAAATTTTGAGAGTGGCTTGGATTTTGTGTTGGCTTGGATTTTGAAAGTGAAGACAGTGCTCATCCTGAACATACCCAATTTCATCTTATTTTGAAAGCTAAGCAGGATTTCCTTTGGTTAGTGCTTGAATGGGATGCCACTTGGGGATACCAGAGATTTCCAGAAAGGGTTAGAAACGAATCATGCTTGAAGCTCTGGGGACCCATTGCTGTCTGTCATAGCTGACAATACTGGGCTAGCTAGGTCAGGAATCTGACTCACTACAAGGCAACTTCTTGTGTTCCTAGCTATTGCTCAGTTACATGGAACCAGGGAGAACAGATGGAAAGCTGAGCTTGGAATCTAGCTTTCCCTCCTTTGACTTCCCTTACCTACATGCACCTAACCTAACAACTCACCCAGACCGTATATTTTATTGTTGTGTACAGTGCTTCCCTCCTTCCTCTGAGTTAAACTTCAGTTTTACCAGTAGACTGTGACTGAGCATGTATGTTCACCCTGTTTTCTCCAAGGCTTTTTGTTATAGTATTCAAGGGCAGGGAATAGGATATGTGGTTTGTATGTTGTATGTGGACAGAATGGCAGGTTTTGCCCTTTTGGGACAGTGATTTTAGATGACAGAATTTAGACAGCATTTTCCTCTAGAGACCAGTTTTCTAGAATGCATTACCTGCTTTTATACTTAAGACCTGCATATATGGAAGCAGCAAAACTCATTTCAACAAAAATCTGGATTACAGAATTTTGTATTTCTCTAAGTAGAAGACTGTATGTGAGGGTGAACTTGTGAAATTGTCACAGCAGGTGGATTGGCCAGTTGTAGTAGTATTACAGCAGTTTTAGATCAGTTTTCTTAGGAGGTTGCAATATTACCATACTATGAATTCACAAAGGAAACTGTCTTTTTGCACAAATGTGTTTCATTCACACTGCCAGCTAACAGTCTTTCCAATCCAGTGAAAAGCAACCTTCTTTCTTGTTTCTAGACAGTCTTCAGAGCTCAATAAACTGCGCCAGGATTGTGCTCGGCTTGTGAACGAGCTGACTGAGAAGAACAACAAACTGCAGCAGGAGGAGCTTCTAAAGAAGAATGCGGAACAAGCTGCTGCTCAGTTAAAGGTGAGTGCCATTTTGTCTTCTGTCCTCTGTCCCAAACATGCATTCAAAACTGTCTTGGGATTTGTGGTTTTTATAAACCCTCCAGTTGGGTACCACTGTCTTATTATTACTACTATGGTTAAAAACCTCCAAAGAAGGTTTGTTGTTGTGTTCCTTCAAGTTGTTCCTCGCTTATGGTGAGCCTAGCATGGGATTTTCTTGGCAAGATTTCATCAGAGGAGGTTTGGCATTGCCTTTCTCTGAGGCTGAGAGAGTGTGACTTGCATATTGTGATTGCTCCTACTGCTCTGTGCGTGTGCGTGCGTGCGTGCGTGCACATGTGCCTTTAGGTCTCCTATTGTCTTATAGCAACCCCATAAATTTCACAGGGTTTTCTTAGGCAAGGAATACCTCAGAAGTCGTTTTTTGGGTTCTTTCCTTTGAAATATAGCATATAGCATCTGGTATTTGTTGATGGTCTCCCATCCAAGACTAACCAGGGTTGACCCTGCTTAGCTTCCAAGGTAGATTCTCGTGCCTTTAGGGTATTTAGACCATGCTTTTGCTGCTACTGGCACTCTTATATCTTCAGAATAAAAATGCAAGTAGGACCTCCTGAACAGGAGCTGTGATCAGTGGGAGCTGCAGGAAAGTTGCTGCTGGGAGAATAAAGAACTTCTGAAGCCCTTGTTTCAGTTCCTTGGCTGACTGACCATCTTAGCTTACTGGGCTTTGGTTCAAAGCATCGTATGATTGATGCTGCTTGTGCAAAGTGCTACTTCTGGCAACTCCTGATATCCTTGAAAAGATGCACCTTAAGGTTGGGAATGCTTTGGAGTTGCTTGTCATGAGGTATGAGAAGCTGCAGTTCTTTTGCGGAGGATACATGATGTACTTTTGATGCTTTACAACTCTGTCCTCTGCCTATATTCTTGGCCTACAGAGCCATGGTCTCATGAAGGTAGCTAAAAACTCCACAAAGGGCAGTCTGACCCCAGAGGGAACCAAGGACAAACAATATGCTGTTTGTTCAATTAGGCAGAATACACAACAGTTGTATACTCTGCTTTTAATGAGTTACCAGCTACAGAAGCTTCACGACCTGTATAACTGATCTGTGCCAATAAATTACACACACATACACGCACACACGCGCACACACATAAGCATACTCTTTTCATTCCCAAAGTGGGAGATGCAGTCATCCTATAGGAATGCCCCCCTTTAGTATTTGACTGTGGAGTTAATGCTAGAAGGACATCTTTAAATCTATGCAGATTAAATTATAAATTGTGTAAATGTTCTTCTGCCTCTGTTTCTTGATTAGTTCTATACTGATTAGTGAGTAAGGGTTCCCCAGTATCAATTTGCAATGAGATAATAAAAGAAGTGAAAAAAATGAAATAAAGTCAGCAAGATGTTGGAGGAAAACAACAGATAAAAGAAGACAACTTTTTTTGTAGTAGTAATAGTTACAAAGCTTTTAAATGCTTGGAAGAATAAACAGGCTTTTACCTAGTTCCAGAATGGTACTAATATCAGTACCAGGCTCAAAAACTTAGGAAGAACACCTATGGATGGGTTTTGTGATTTCGCATTCACCTGAAATGGCAGCACTGAACTTTATTGTGGAGTTATGTAAGTGCTGCGCTTGGTTGTAAATATTTAGTAGACTGTTATTAAAAGACAAGAAAAAATCTCACAACATCTTAAAGACCTAGCACGTTTTATTTGGTATAAGCCTTCGTGGACTGCAACCCACATCAAGAGACCCACAAAAGCTTACACCAAATGACATTAGTGTTTCCTGTCCCAGTGCTTGCAGCAGATTAACATGGCTTCTGTACTGGAAGCCAATAGACTCTTAGGAAATTCAAACCAGAAGGTGGTATGAAGATACCATGAGTCAGAAATGTAACCTCTGGGGAGACCCTTGACTGGCAAGGAATTTTTGGATGCATACCAGTGGCTACACTGAACACAGGAGCTGCTGCATCTTTGCAAATGTCAGATTAGCTTTACCGAATGAGCAGTGTGGATTGTATTTGTGTAGGTCACTAATTTCTTCCTGCCCTGTTGTGCTCATAGTTAAGCTGTGGAAGAAAAGCCGGGCAGCTCCTTCCTGACTGCACAGATAGAAGTGTTGTCTCCTTCCATGTGGAGAAATAAACAGGGTGGAGCCAGGGTATGGGTAGCATTGGATTCCAGCCACTGGTTCTTTCTCCACAAACTTGCATAAACTTTGCAGTTGAAGGAAAGATAGCAGTGACATTCCACTTCTCTCTTTATGCAGATTGCAAGGTTTAAGCCATGACTGAGTGACCTAGGCAAACAAAGCCAGTTCACACAGAAACTCTGTAATATGCCTGCTGTTTCATTCTCAACCCTCTATTCATTACTCCCCTTTTCTGGCAGCTGTTTCTTCCTTTATGTAGCCCAAGTAGTTTTCTCAGATACTAAAAACAAACAAACAAAGTGTAGGATTTGGAGGTTCTGTTTTGTTAAAGTTTGGCCTGGAGTGCCGCTCAGAAGTGACAAAAACAATAAAAAGCACATGGGTCTCTTCACCTTTTTATAGAAGAGTGTTTGAAGAGTGATGAAATAACAGGGTCAGTGATGGGTATCTTTTCCGTTCCTTTTAACATCAAGGCACAGCAACAGGAAGCTGAACGAAGATGGGAGGAAATGCAAAGCTATCTTAGGAAACGGACAGCTGAACACGAGGCAGCCCAGCAAGGTATGTTCCAGGGGGATGCTTTCCTGCTGTTGAATCTGCCCCCCACTATACTCTTCTTCTCTCAGTGGGAAGAGGAGCTTCTTTAAAGAGATCTGTACACAGGTATTCAGTGCCTCTTAAACATGTTGGCTTGTATTATATAATGGCTTCATGCTAGGAGGAAGCACTTCACTCAGGAAAGTGGGACACCTAGTTTTTGCTGGCCCCCCCCCGCCTACCTATCCCCTGGAGCCTTCCTTCTCCAGCCACAGCCACTCCTGAAAAAGTGCATGAGATGTAGCAGACAATATACAAGAACTATGTAATGCCTTGTCAGCTGCAGACACAGCATGACCTATGCAAGTGATGAATGCCATTGAATTAGTTTAAAAAGTACCTGTCATTGCCCAAGTGGAAGCAATAACAATTTTACAAGATGGTTCAGAACAGTGTGAGATAAAAGTATTTCTTGGAGGGTTAAAATGGATGGGAAAAGGAATTGGCAAAATTCAGATCTCCTGGCTTACTCAAATAGAAATGCTCTCTGTGAGTGTAAAGACACTGTCTGATACCATCCACAGTGTTCTCCTTGTTCTTGCCTGTAATATAAGATAGAGATAACCTTTATTCTCTTCCTAACTTCACATCTTCCATAATTGATGTATCCGGATGAAAAGCTGAATACAGAAAACTGCATTATACCGAGTCAGGTCATTGGTCGACCTAGCTCAGCTTTGCTTGTTTTGTCTATTTAAAATATTTTTATATTTCCTCATACTGTTCAGTGTGGCTTAAAACACTACATAAAAAGAACAATGAAGATAATAAGCCAGCCCTAGTAATTAAAATCAGCAGGAGTGGAAAAAAATAGTGAAGCAAATAAACATGTGAATAAAGAAAAAGTGGAAGAATTACATATGGTTGTGGTAAGGAAACAGCAAAATCTTGCCTGTGAAGGCCAAAGGCCTTTCTGCTTGGTATGATTTTAATGCTGTGACAGGAAGCTAGTGAGTGTGAGGCAGAGGGGGAATCTCCGTAAATGGAGAATTTCAAAGTTGGCACATGGTGACAGAGAAGACCCTTTTTCATTTCCCAACCTAACATGGTTTTTGAATATATGACTTTATAAAGTGGACATGGTTATGTTAGAAAAGACAACCATCAGATCCCAAACCACATAGGGCTTGAAGGGTTATATCCAGCACTTTGAATTGGCCCAGATGGGAAACCAATGCCGTTGTCTCAGATATGCTTCTGATACTAGTCTGTGCTGATTACTGGTGGCTCTCCAGAGTTCCCGAAAGAAGTATTTTCCAGTCGTACTTGGAGGTGGTGATTATTGAACTTGGGACTCTAGCAGTGAGCAGCTGCCCTTCTGGATGAAATCCCACCTCACCTATTAACTCAATAGCTTTAGGCAGGTTGCCATCTCAGTGCATATATAATGTCCTACCTTACAGGACTTGTTGTATGGACCTTACATGACAAAATAATATATATACATAAAGTCCTTGTAGTATTCCAACTCTTTATCCAGACCTGTGTGATTCATCTTATGTTTTTCTTGCTAAGTGCGTGCTGTGATCAGCTTGGGATATGCCTTGAAGAAGCAGCTTTCATCCAGAGGGAGATAAGTAAATGAAATGTTTGTTAAATCAAAATAGTCTTGCTAAATTGTTGTTTTTGTCTGATTTCCCCCCACTCCTTCTGTGTTTCTAATGGCAGACATCCAGAATAAGCTTGTAGCCAAGGACAATGAAATCCAGAGCCTACACAGCAAGCTTACTGATACAATGGTGTCAAAACAACAGCTAGAACAAAGGATGAGGCAATTAATGGAAGCAGAACAAAAGAGGGTTACGGCTGAGGACTCAATCCAGAGACAGGTGCAGGTATGGCTTGGAATGCATTTGGCTCTGTTCCTTCCCCTTGCCTCTCCTTTAGCCTTTGAAGAGTGTGATGTATTTTGGAAAGAGTCAGTGGGCTGTAGGATATGGTTCCCAAGGCAATATTAAATAACATTACCAAGTATCATGCGGGTGGAGAACCTTTGGACCACCAAATGGTTTGACCTACAAACGAGTCAGCACCAGCTAGTGTGACCAGTTGTTTAGAACTGGGGGAGTTATAGGTCAAAACCATCTGGAGGGCCAAAAGCTTCTCACCATGATCTGAATTGTTTACAATGGGTTAAGCATCCTTAATGTTGCTCATGATAACTTCAAGAACTTTGTCTGTTTAATGGCTTCATGACAGTATGTGGGAAAGCTTCATTGAACAGGTTTAGCAATTTTAGCATAATAATTCCACCATGAAGAAGGGAACTGGCAGGAATTGTTCTGGATTTTAGTCTGAACGTGAATGATTTGGTCACAGTGGTGAGCTTATTTGGGAGATAGGGCTCAAAGCCCCAAATAACTTTTTTAGAATCTGGACTAAAATCCAGTTTGGATTCAGCAGCTACTGACATGGATACCATCAGCCACTGATGTGTTAAGCTTTTTCATGTATGGTTACATTGTGGAGGAAAAACCTTTCTAAACATGCTACCTGCTTAATTTTTTTTTTTAAATTTCTAATAGGAGCTGATGGAACAGAATGAAGCTTTAAAGGCTCAGCTCCAGAAGTTCCATTCGCAGATGGCAGTCCAGGTATGGATATACCAGGGGGGTTGTAATTATCTCCTCCTCCTCCTCCTTTTCATTCAGAAACTAACACTAACTCCTTAACCTTTGGAATGCCAAGAGTCTGCATTATAGCAGTGTTCTGATTGGAGAGCTTTGCATCTTCTGATTCACTCATATGTTCATCTTGAGGAAGTTACCAGCTCGCAATAGCTGAGTGCCAATGTGATTTTGCCTTTTTTAAAGCAACAGTTTGCTATTTGGCAGCCAGCATCAGAGACTTAAATTCCCCTTGATCTTTTTGGCACTAACCATCCTTCCTCTTCTCACTTAGGACTAGCAAATCCATTCCAGAGAGAGGACCTTTGTTAGCTTGAGGCACATAGGATGTGTTGCTGGCTGACCTTTCAATAACACAGAGAATCCCAATCCAGTATGCTTGGTCAGAGAGTGCGAGCGAGCATTTGCCTCCCTGCTGCATAAGTCAGTGTATGGTCCAGAAGACCAAAAAGAGTAGCAGCACAAGGTCTTCAGGAAGAATCAACTGAGTGATGTAAAAATACAGTTCCAACCTAAACATAATTGTATACAGGCAGTGAACAATCACTCAGCTGGCATTGAAGCTTGTTCTGTGCAACATGTATGGGCTAGTAGCTGGGCCTCAGAGTGTTTATACTTAGTTGGAGTTTCCTTTCTAAGAGGAGAGTCAGCCACACATCCAGGAAGCCTTTATTAAAGAATTATGTGTGAACTGAAAACATTCAGCTTTAAAAACCACAGGTTGCTGCCTCTTTTTAATAAGTAACGTAGCCAAAGCACTGGGGCCTAGAATTTCAGTTGCTTACAAAAATCCTTTTCAGTAATGCCACTGTCTTTATACACATGGCAAAACAGTAATTCCAATTCACTCTACAAAGAGATTTACAACTGAAACATGGTGAGGGAGGGAGGGAGGAAGGACGGAAGGAAGGAAAGAAGGAAGGTGGCATTCTGTATTCTCATGGCTGATCCCATGAACACGCTTACAGTTTTGTCATGACATATCGTCATGTTTGACTAATTGGTGCCCATCTTCTAGACGACAACAACAACCACCCCCTTATTGTGCATTGTTATTTGAAGATGGTGTGTGCCACATCAGATGGCCTTACTGTGCAATGGATGCTAGTTTTACTTGTAACTTCTACAGTGTGGTTAGTGGTTGTTTTTAGCCTGGTTGAGTCCCCCTTTTTTTCTGGGGTTGGGGTGGTAGTGGGGGGCAAAGGAACCCCAAAAATGCATTGGTTTGGGGGTGTTTGCGGGCTGACAATTTGGCCATTAAAAAACTGGGAGGATTGTCAAGGTTCTTTTGGGGACATTTCAGCTGCTGCAGTGTAGGGGTCCATGAGCAGTATGCAGCTCAGGTGCTTCACTTTTCCTACCCCTGATCAAAAGAGATCTATTAACCCTGGGCTGATGTCTCACTATGAGAAAGGTAGCTTGCACTGTTGTTAAATGCCCACAAACATGGTGATGCCTTGGGGAGGCTTGAGAGGGAACTCCTGCAGAGTTTCATTTTTCAGCTATATCCTCTTCTCTTTTTAGAGCTCAGCTTCAGCCCTGGCAGAAGAATTGCACAAAGTGTAAGTCTCTTCCTCTCACCCCCACCCTGCTCCCAGCCCTGGTTACTTCTTGGCTTATTGCTTTAATATGCTAGCAGTTCATAGTATGAGAGAGAAGGAAGTGTTGTAATCTCCAGTATTTTTACCCTCTATTGTTACCGAATCCCTTCAGAAGTCATAAACCTCTTCCTAAGGATTTCCCTTTCATGCTTAAAGTTTGCAGGGCATTGTATTGCCTGTTGTTTTAACAAAAGTAGTTAAGTCCTATTGAATTTTTTTAATATAAAGAAAGTAACATTAGCTCTGTATGGCTATGAAACTTGGGGGGGACATGTGTGAGTATGACCATATTTCTTTTTTGTATACATACTTAAGGAAGACTCTTTTTACTCTTTCTTGTGTAGAATCAGGTTCTTGCTGTGTCTGCTCTGATGATAGCAATCCCCCAGATCTCAGCTAGGAAGATACCTCTCCCAGTCGTGCTGTCTGAGGCTCTCTCTTGGAAATTGTAGATACTTGTGATTGAATTGAGGATTTTCTGATCTAATTCTGCTGTGGCACTGTTCCTACAGTACCAGGGTGATGGAACTTCCTTTGCTTCCCCCACAGTCCTTGGAGGTGCTTGAAAACTGACTTGGAAGGGGCACTCAGCCTTCTGGAATAGGATTTAAGGGTGCCTGTTGGGCTGTATTGGAAGAAGATCACCACACTTCTCTTTCCATTGAATTCTGCTGTCTCATCAACAGAGGTCTAGCAATGAGTCTTGCCCTTTGCATGGAAAGAAGTTTTGCAGACTGCCGTGGAAGCTTTCAGACTGCTCTGGAAGCTCATCTAGATAAAATAAATATGTTCTTCAACATTGAACTCTTCCCTACCCTCCCTTAATCATAGCTACTGTGGTTTTCCTCCCCTTCTTTTATCAGTTTTCTTTCTTTCCTGACATTTATTGAGTCATCTTTCTTGATATGATAAGGTAATGCAAAACTGATAAGGCTTCAGTTATGCAACACAATGGCTCGTGTTTGGACCCAGCCAAGGACTGATAAATCAAACGAAAGCTCAAGTTACGTGGGACTAAATGCTTTAGGCTTTCTAGTCTCCCCCCATCCCTGTGAGTAGGAAGGTCAAAGAAAGAGAAGAAGAGAGCAGAGGCCCACACCTTAGGCCTTGCAATAATATACTGTATTGTGTATACAATAAACACTGGAGTTGCTACATGGCACTTCTGAATAAACAGCCTTGATTCTTAGCCTAGACAATCAGCAAAATGGGTGTGGCAGGCACTGATCAGGAACTGTGATGGAGTGTTGACTTGCTGCTTTCTAGCTCTATCAAGATCCTGTCATTGCTGCGAATGATGTTCCCTGTTCCCCTGGAGCTGGTTTGGGCTTCCTCTGATAATCTGCCTTGCAAATGTAAACCAAGAGTGTTCCTCTCCTCAATACTGACAGTGGTGTTGTTATTTGTCATCAAGTCAACCTCGACTCATGGTGATCCTATGAATGAGAAATGCTCAAGATCCCCAGTCATCAGCTTCCCTGCTCAGATCTTGCAAACTTGAGGGCTCTGGCTTCCTTCATTGAATCAATGTAATGTGATATTCTTCTTTTCCTACTGCCTTCCACTCTTCCCAGTATTTTTGTCTTTTTCAGTGAATCATGTCATCTCATGATATCTCCAGAGCATGACGGTCTTAGTTTAGACATTTTGGCTTCTAGTGGGAGGGTTCAGGCTTGGTTTGCTGTAAGACCCGTTCATTTGTTTTTTAGCAGTCCATGGTATCTGTGGAACTCTTCTTCAGCAACACGTTTCAAATGAATTGATTCTTTTCCATCAGCTTTCTTCATTTTTGAGCTTTCACAGCCATACACAGAAATACTATGGTGTAGATGATTCTGATGTTGATGTTTTGGTAGCATTCTTTAAAGGCCTAGCTTTCCTGAGGCATGTATGTATGTTTGTGCCTATGTATGGTCACATTACTTACTGAAGTAGCCCCCAGTTTACTGCACTTGCTGAGCAGAATTTCCAGCATGAGATGGGATCACTTGTGTGCAAGCAAGTTGTTCCGAAAAGAGTAGTTGATTCCCAATCCAGCTATTGTTGATCCACAGTTCCATTTATATTATATTTTTGGTTGGACCAGACAACAATAGTAATTACTTCATTGGTAGTAGCTGTAAAAGCAGATTCCACCCAACTGTAGTAGACCTGCTGCTTATTGTATATTGTTCCTGCTCTTTCTGTTACAGAATTGCAGAAAAAGATAAAAAGATAAGCCAAGTTGAGGAGGCATTAGCCAATGAACGCATGAAGCTAACGAGCAAAGAAGAGGATCTAATGGTACAGTAAAAACTTCAGTAATATTTTTGAAAAGATGGAGTGAGTTAATTATCAACATTTCTAATCCTGGTGGATGGACCTAGTACTTAATCCTAGTGTTAGGGATTAAGATGATAGGTGTATGCATCTCTCTTTCTCTGCATGTGTATACAAGTATACCTCAGTTAACAAAGTAGATGTGTTTCTAGGCATAACTTCTTTAACAGAAAATTTGGTACTCAAGACAGAAATAACATGGAAAGAATAGGATAAGGTCCTGTACCACAAAACAGAAGAGCAGTTCAACATATTTCAGCATACTTTTTATTCAAAACTAACAGTATGGACAGGTAAGCCTTGCATATGTAAACAAAACCTTTTTGAATCCTCTAGAGACCACTTGAAAACTTTTTCCAAAATGTTCCAGGGATGATTTTTTTTCTTCCAACAACTACTGCTTTTCTTATGGTTTCCATGTTGGGGGTGAAACTTGCCAGAGTAGCTGGAGAGGCAACCTAATCTGCTCACCCCTTTGTTGCACACGCATGCTTAGTCAAGGGGTCTGGAAGCAGCTGCTGTTTACCTTGCCTGTTGTAGGCAGGCAGACATAACTACAGCAGGATTAGCTAGAGTAGAATCACGTTCTTTCAAAGCTCAAGCTTCATTGCACTGTTTGCTGCAAGCAAACTGTTGAAACCAGGCACCAACAGTCTGTGTTTTTCCAGTCTTCCTTCATCACCCTCCCAATTTCAATGCCGCTGAAAAACTTCCAGCTAGACAGAGGACAAGGAAGAAAAGGGGAGACTAGGTGGGCACAAAAACACTGCATTAAAAGAAGCTTTGTTAACTGAGGTGTGCCTGTATGGGCTAAATTCCATATGAACAAGAGATTACACATCTCCATACTGATGTCCCTTGTCAAACCCCAGTGAATTCAAGGCTGATTTGAGGAAGAGTTTGTTCCTGCTTTCCTCCTTGCCTTTGCAGTATCAGATCACCACCTCCTGCAAGCTCTGTTTCAGACCCAGGCTTGCTGCTGTACTTGCTGCTTTACCTCTCTGGAAGCCCATAACAATCAGGGTGGGGAAGCTGTAGCATTTCAGGAGCTAACATC
Source organism: Cyclura pinguis (assembly GCA_030412105.1). NCBI lineage: Eukaryota > Metazoa > Chordata > Lepidosauria > Squamata > Iguanidae > Cyclura > Cyclura pinguis. The sequence goes on from CM059599.1 coordinate 382,184,992, forward strand.
TCTCTCGGAAGGATCATTCTTATCTCCAGAACTGTCTCAGCTGTTCAAAACTGCTCTGAGGCTGTAGTAGATCCCACTCCTGGGCGTCACGCCCTGCCATGGAGTGCTGGGCACAAGGTGGGGGTAACTGGTAATTTCCAGGTTCAGAACAGCTTTTTTACACTTTACAGGAGACGGTTGGCATTCTTGGCAGTCTGTGGATTTGCAAACGTACTGGGTGGCAGGGTTTCTTAGGAGCACTGAAGGAAGAACATGAAGACAGGGAGTGCAGGATCGGCAGCAACAGCGGTCACCCTGACAGCTCAAAGCCTACTTCTTTTCAGAAATCTCAGAGAGGCTGAACAAACCAGTCTGAATTCACAGCATGTTTCCTTTTCGCCTTCTGCGTCTTTCCTTATTGCCCACATGGGTATCATCTACACATGTAGCAGATTGTGGTAGTAGAATCATAAGGCAGTGTGCTGTGCCACTTCAGACTGCATGCAGACCTGCTCTTTCTGAGTGCTTCCCATGATCAAAAATAATAAAACTAAACCCTGCGAGTGTTTTTTTTTTTTTAAAAAAAGGCAAGCAGAGCCAAATACAGCCCTTTGGGGAGAGATTTTTTTTTTTTTTGCCCAGCTTGTTCTCTAGCAGAGTACTTCGGCCTGTGGGATGGATTCCCTCCGTCCTTCTGTCCCTCCCTCCCTCCCTCCCGTCAAATCAGAAATGATGCAGTTCACTTCATTATTTCATTCTTCTGCTTGTATAAACCAGAGCATGAGCAATTCAGATTCATGGCCTCTCCTCTGTCAGGGCCCAAAACAACAATGAGTTCTTATGAGTACATTTGTTTACTTCCTTGGTTAGTTTTCATGTAGCTCAGGAGAGTGTTGAAAGCTTAAAAATGCAGCGTGCAGTTGTTGGTTGTGCACCTTCAAGTCATTTCCAACTTATGACCACCCTAAGGTGGATCTATCATGAGGTTTTCTGGGGCTGAGAGTATGTGTTGTGCCTAAGGCCACCCACTGGGTTTCTATGGCTCACTGGGGAATTGAACTCTGGTCTCCAAGGTTGTAGTCCGCTGCTCATACCACTGTACCCCATTGGCTCTCATGACTCATAATAGCCATCGTTATCAAATGAGTTGATGAATTGTTCAGCCTTGAAGAATTGAGGACTGTACATGTCTGTAGGGTGTCCACTCTGCCAATCCACACATTTTTCCTTTATGGTTGCCACCAGGATCACCACTTCCACTCTTGCAGACGTAGGCAAAGTGTGGTCCATGGGGCACATGTGGGCCCTAGTGCACCCTGCAGTTGTTGTTTTTTCTATTTTTAACACCGGTTCCCCTTGCACCTGCTAGGATGCGTGTAGGGCGGTTCTCCAAGGTTTGCTCCCTACATATGCTCAAGACCCCCCCCCCAAAAAAAAAAAAAAAAAAACCCTGGAAGTGACTTCATATTATATCTGGCCTTCCTGGACCTGAAACATGCCAAGTGGGAAATGTGAAAATGCTCCCCCTGCCCTCTAGAGGGCGTGTGGGCCTTTTTAAAAAGAGGGCACTGTGTTTCCTTGAAGGCAGTTCCAGAACTCTCAAGATTAGAAAGCCTGATAAGGACTGTAGCCAAATGTGGTTACAGAGCTCTCTCTGCAGTCCTTTGCTCCCACTGTGTGAAGTTCTAAGGTTTCTGCTGGGTACAGGCTGAAATTTGGAGGTGAGGTTTGCATATGTACCCCAGTTGCCAGTTTTAGTCCAATGTGCAGCAAGATCAGCATTTGAACAGGTCTTCTGCCTGCTTCTGCCAGGCAGTTTCATCCTCGTTCTTATATGATTCCAGCAATACTTCCCGCTTGTACTCTCTCAGCCAATCCCTGTGCAAATGCAGTACGCCTACCATCTAAACATGTGGCTCGGCTTTCATAGACACCCCTACCCATACTTAGTATTTTGTAATAAAATATAGGTATGCCTATCTTAATGTAACTTACCTGACATCATACTTGTGCCTGTTTCTCTCCTTTCTAGGTTGTGCAGAACATTAACATGTCCCTGAAAGCAGAAGTGCAAAAGTTACAGGCACTCACAAATGAGCAGGTAAACATTCTTTATATACCTTGATTGTGGTTCTTTCTCTTTAATAACTTTCTCTTTAATATCTCCTTGGTTGTGGTTCTTTCTCTTTAATAACATTTGCTCTCTCGACCACATTCTGATGCTGCTTGGCCTCGCCTGTCCCAGTTTTCCTCTGTGAGATGTTGGAGGGTAAAATCCTGCATTTTCACTTCCGTACTAGCCATTTTGTTTGTACTGTGGTTTTTAATCTGAAACATACTTGTAGCACCCTCCCAGAAGTATGGCGTGGCTTTAAAACTAGGCATGAGCTCCCAACTTGCCTTGTTTCAAAATAAAAGCAAGGAGAGAGTTACTACGGCAGAAATTTAGCGGTGATGTGTTGAACTGGCAGCAGGGTCCAGTCCCTGGTGGATTAAGAAGAGGCCAGTGTGCCCCTCTTGAGTGCCCCAAATTACCAACCCTTGTTCTAGCTTGAGTGGAACACTCCTTTTTCGAGATTGCGGCTTGGAGTCATTTTCGTGACCTGAATATAACGGAGCTGTTTCTCCCAACCCCAGATAGCCTTTAAACAAGCTAATACACAGAATTTTCTCTCTTCCTCTCAATCTCTTTTGCAGCTGGCATTGGTTTCCTTGTATTTGCTTTCAGAACCTTCACAAAGTCATATAAATCATTATCCAGGCAGACCAGTATGTTGCCCTGAGCATTTCCATTTCTAACTCATAACCTAAAATAAAGTGCTTTTCTTCCAAGATCTGAATGCTTTGAAAGCATTGGAGCTGAACACAGTCTTTTGAACTGAGCACATGCCTGTTCTCTTTTTTATTGAGAGAAAGGCAAAACGTGCACTTTCCCTTTTTGCTCGTCACAGAAAGAGAAACATAGCAAGAGGCTAAAATTTGTAGACTCAACTTTTGTTTTTAATGTTGAATGCTTGCTGAAACATTCTGCAGTGCGATGTACTACTAACCAGCGCTAATCCTCTTTTCGTCTAGGCGGCTGCTGCACATGAGTTGGAAAGGATGCAGAAGAGGTAAATAAGCAGAAGTGCATTTGGGAAAAGATGGTTCCTTGAGCCTTATGTTCTGTTTGGGGGACGGGCAGATCTTGTTCCAGGCCTTGGTTGCAAGGGTGAAACATTTTTTGACCTTTTTCTTTTACCCTGTAATTCAGTACTCAGGTCAAAGATGAAAAAATCAGAGCCTTGGAGGAGCAGCTGCAGGAACACCAGGCCAAAGCTTCAAATGCAACGGACGAGCTCCAGGTACTGTGGCACATAGAGCAGGCTTGCTTGCAGCTGGGATACGTATGCCCTTTGGCATGGGAACAGGGAAGGGTATCCCCTCCTATCGAAATGGATAGAGATGGCATCTGTTTCAAATTTTCCAGTTTTTTTTTTTTGAAAAAAGAGATAGAACGTGTTAAAGGGCAGTCACGTTTCTTAAAGGCTTCTGGCAGCCTGCTCTTCTTCTTAAATCACAAAGAGATGCGGGGTGTGTGTGTGAAAGGGGTAAAATTAAGGCACATGAAAATGGGGTGGGAGAGCACAAGTACTCTTTGGGATACTTGTTGCCAACTTCAGTCTTAGGTGATTAATACTGCATGGTCATTGTCTTGAGAACGGAATTCTGAGTTAACAAGGTGGTCTGTTGATTTCATTCCAGGTTCTAAAGGATCAAAACAAAACCTTGCAGTTGGAAATGCAGAAGCTGCAGTCTCTCTTATCTGAGCAGGTATGGCAGATAATACCCCTTGTTAAGATATCTTTCTCCAAGTGTATATAGCTGTTTTGAGAACTGGAGAAGAAACACTTTACTTTCATTTGGCTGCTAGGACTGCATTAGTGATTTTTCAGTTCCATTCCTGTGATGGGGAATTTATGTAACAGTCAACCCTGATAGATCTTGCGTGCTGTTACTGTTGCAAAATTACTTATACTCCAAGGTTCAAGAGAGAAAAAGACATACACCATCTATGGTTCAATGGTCAGAAGATCTTACTGCTTTAGTTACACACAGATGTATATTTTATAGATATCAATTTGAAGAAAATGTATTTTTGGAAATATGGTCACCATATATTCAGGTATGTGACTATCCCTTGTTCATGTCTTTTGCATATCCTTTCTCCTTTTTCTTTTCTTCCTGTTTCTTTTCTTCTTCTTCTTCTTTGTAGTCATAATTTTAAAAATCTATTTTTTTGTTAAATGGACTACATTATCAACTACATCTAGGAAGAAAGGTGTCCTTGTGCTTTTAGGCACAAAAAGCTTCATACAATCGAATCATAGAATCATAAGGATGGAAGAGGCCTCAAGGGCCATCCAGTCCAACTCCATTCTGCCATGCAGGAATCAAAGAAGATGTGGCCATCTGGCCTGTGTTTAAAAATTTCCAAAGAAGGAGGCTCCACCACACTCTGAGACAGTGTATTCCACTGTCAAGCAGCTCTTACTGTCTGGAAGCTCTTCCTTCCTGTCTGAGAAAAGAGATGGTATGCATCTTCTGGATGTTGAATTTCAGAGTTTGGTGTCAGGAATTAGAATTCTTAATCTGTTTTCATAAGTGGGCAAAATCTTATTAATTAAGCTAGCTGATGCCTCCAATTAATGCCTCCAGTATTACAGAGAATCAGAATGGACCTGCTACAAGGAAAGGGCAGTAGTTCAGAGGCACGTGGTTTGTATGTAGAAGGATATAGGTTGAACTCCTGCTGTATCCAAATAATGTAGGAAAAACCCTTACTTGAAATCCTGCCAAGCTGTTGCCAATCAGTGCTCCTGTGGTCGAGGATGATGATGATGATGATGATGGTGATGATGATGATGTTACTTACCCTAGCTCAGGATTCAAGGCAACTTAACAAAAATTAAAAGAGATAAAGCTAAGTTGATGGTACTGGTCTGGATGGATTGATGGTGTATCTTACTATGATAGCTTCATAGGTTCTTGTGATTCCTAGGAAGCACAGCCTTCAAAGTTAGATTTGAAGCTGCAAGAGACCTTTTCACCAACTGTGTGTGTGGAGGTGGCTGTAGACTTGTAGTCCAAAATATTTGGAAAGCCAGAGTGGTCCACTCCTTTTCTAAGAGGTGATGATTCTGCTTCATCTTCCCAGGCTCTTGCTCTTGTCCTCCAACTTTCCATCAGGGGCTGGTATAATGTTTTCTTTTTATGTGTAGAGTTTACAACAGTCTCATTAGTGATGCTGAATGTTGAGAATGTCATCATTTAATATGAAACAGGTGTGTGGTCTTCCTTGATATGGTTAGGAGGCATGCACGTAAAAGAAATCCGTTGTTTGGAAGTTAACTTTTTCAACCTTGTGATATCCAGTCTCTTTTCTCCAAATCATAAATCTGAAAAGTAGGAGAGCAACCAATTGAAATCTCCCATTCATTCTCATTGCCTTCACTTGGCCAGCATTTCTGCTTTTTAATCACCAAATCATTGTGCTTGAAAGCTGCAAAAATGAAGCACGGTCGTTTCAGAATACATGGGGGACGCAGCAACCAAGCAAGCATATTTCAGTGAGCTTTTCCTAGCTCTGAGATGTCTGTGGAACTGTTGATTACTCTTTTGCACATCTGACAGCTTGAGGGGCAGATGGGACACACAACACATGATAGCATTGGAAGTACAATATTCCAGTGAATGAACAATATTTGGATGTTAAAAGGAGCAGTTTCCTTGGCACAATGGTGAAAATTAGGTGTTTCTATTAATTATCAAATCCTCCTGGGGAAGACTGGGAAGTCTGGTAGTTCGTTATAGGAAGTAAGCCTTGGCTCTGTGGATTTTTTATTTTTTGCTTGCTTGGCTAATGAAAGAGAAAAGATTCCATTCATTTTTGACCCTGAAGGGCTCAGAATGGAAGCTGGCCTGCTGGGTTGCAATATTCCTACATGCTCCAGATGGCAGGGTATTAGCCCTATGATCTCGTGCACCCTGACCTAGAAATGGTTGTTTTGGAAACAGGAAGTGCCTGGAAATACGGCCACCCTCTATTTTGAAGAAAAGCAGTGTGGGAGCAGTTGTTGCTTTTGGCTTTTCTAACTTTCCCTTGTGCCACTGAAGGTAGCAGCTTGCTTTGGGTGGAAGATTTCTGCTAACACATCTAATAATGTCTGCTCTGTTTGCTACCTGTGGACGCTTATGACAAAAGTAGTTAGTTTTGAAGATGCCTCAGCACTCATAGTGTTTTGCTATCTTAGATTAACTTGGTTACCTTTGCAGAACTTGCAGCTATGAAGTTCCACAATATGGATGATGGTGGTAAATAGGGTTCTAATCGTGTAATAAACCAGTATTCCCTCCAGCTTGTACTTTCAGAGTCTTTCAGTTTCTGGCAGGGATAATTCTCAGTCCTGCTCTCCAGCATGCTTTAATGAGGCATGCTAATAGCTGAATGTAGCATTTCCTTTGAAACAGAAAAAAAGTGAAGCAAAGAGCTGGTGTTACAGATCCTCAAATAAGCAAGAAGAGAGAAATGATACACTCTTTGAAAAGATCTCTAAAGATTCCGGCAGTTATGGAGCTGATCAGGGATGCCCTAGTTATTCTCACAGTAGTTGGAAAACAGCACAAAAACCAGAAGCTGCCCAAATTCCTTGGTACCTTTTGTTGGAGTAAATTTGTTGAATCGTAAGTCTTTATGTAAGTCTTGGTAAGCGAAGATGTATGTAAATCCCAGTAATTTTTAAGGGTCTGCCATAGGTGGGAGTAACAATTGGACTTGCTGTTAAAGGTAAGTGTGAAAAGAATCCCAAGAAGAGTGGCTTTGAGCAATCTTCTGGATATATGACCAAGGCTGTTTTGAATGTGGAGGTGAGAAAGAGAGGGAGAGAGAGGGGTAAAAAAAAAGACACAAGAAGGTGCTGGTGAGCAAGATGTTCTATAGTTAGGTCATAGGATCTGCCTTTCTTTGCATAACATTTTCCCCTCTGCATGATTACCAGGAGCTGTATATACTAGGCACAAACATACTAAGTGGCTCAGTTAGAAGTAATTATTCAGCTTTTGCTGCTGCAGAGCATGGCCTGTTGGAAAGAAGGGCAAGTTGCTGGGAGTGGGGAAAGCTGACCGAGTGCATGCATTGCGTGTACCTGGGATGCTCCAGAGAAAGTATCTGGCGGGATTTGGGCGGGCATTGGCCTGAGGAGACTGCACTGGGCTTAAGGGACCCAAATTCCAACTCTGTATAAAGCAGCTTCCTGAGTTGAGAGCATATTGGGTTAGGGTGAGAGTGCAGCATGATGTCAGAAATGCATAAACACACAATAAATATGTTAATAATAAGGAATATTTCTAATTTGTAGCCTTTTCTCTGCTAGATGTATGGCAAAGTTTATAGTTTGTCTTTGTTTGTTTTTGTTTTTCCTGGAGAACCACACATTGCTTACAGTTAATTACATTTTTATATATTAGAGTCCTATTCAGTTGATTAACTTGATTAACTTTTGATGGCAGAAGACTTTTATTCTGACAGGCTATGGAGAACTGAATCTTTTTTAAAGAAAGGGCTATAAGAGGTTGCTCCACTGTTTTAATTGTACTGTTTTTAAACTGTCAATAATTATTAATTCTATATTTTAAATTGTTTGCAGTGCTATCAATAGTTCAGTTCCATTTTAATGTTGACCTTTTGTACATTTGAACATGGTACTTGTTTTAATTTGTCCCAGTTTTGGGAAAAGGGTATTGGTATCATCATCATCATCATCATCATCATCATCATCATTGTGAGAGTTGGGGTACCTGGATTTATTTGCTCTTAGGGAGACTGAGATGGCCACCCTGAAAAAAGGCAGTTGGGGCACCACTAAGAGTTGCATTTTCATTTAGCAGTGCTGCTGCTACTGTTCCTCTTCCTTATGTTGATTATTACTAAACCCAGTAAGAGGAGGGTACCTTTTGGATATTCACGTTTGATTTTAGGTATTAGAGTCTTTGGTGTGGCTCCTGTATTTGGGTTTTGGATTAACAGCACACTAGATCCCACTAGATCCAGTGGTGATAACTTATTTTACTAAAGCTGCAAACTAACATTTGTGTTGTGTCTCTTTCTCTCTCCTGCTCTTTAGGCTAATAAGGAATTGTTGGAGCAAATGGAAAGAAGGTAAGAGATGGACAGGCAGGGGAGTAAATGGACTTTTCCTTGCTTTCCAAACAGAAGCAGTTGTCTTAGTTTTAAATAAAATGCAAGAGCATTTTTACTCCAGAACATCTTCAGTTGACTGTGGGATAGCCCATACTTGGCATGGAGGGGGTCCCAGTTTTTATCCATAGCAGCTCAGAAAGATTTCAGGTGGTTGATCCAGGAAAATCTTCTCTGCCTGAAGATGCTCGATTCAGGCACTGTTATCTGTTCTGTGCAAGTTTACTTTGCAACAAGGATCAGCAGTTTCAGCAGGGTATACTTGGTCCCAGGCTTGTACACTTTGGGTTGTAGCTAGAACTGATTTAGAGATGAAGTTCTCAATGTATTTTTTTTTTGTCTTCCAGCATTACAGAAAAAGACGACAAAATAAAGACAGTTGAAGAACTGCTTGAAACTGGGCTCATAGAAATGGCAAATAAGGAAGATGAGCTCAAGGTACCATCTCTATAAAAGCTGCATTTGCCTCACCTTTGAATGGCAAACAAATATTGCATTATATTCCACCTTAACTTCTATAATCCTTCTCCCAAAAGTAGTTCAATGCCGACAGTAACTCCTTTGCTTTTATCTTTACTTCTTTTTTGCTTTTTTCTTTCATTCTGCTGACTTGATTACCTGAATCCTGTTCTCTTCTTCACACTCTCTGGAAAAACAGTAGGCAAATATGTTTGCGACCATGTTGCTTAGGAGGAGAGACAGTGATACTCTGGCAGAGGGAAGGGAGCAGTCTTGTCCCATCTTGAATGCAGCCTAAGAATTAATTAAATATCTTTGTACTGCAACTACCAGAAGCAGAAGGTGAAGACAGTAACGGGAAATATAACTGGATGTGTTGGCAAGAGACTTCTGATTAGAATGTGGCTGCCATCATGCAGGAAAAAAAAGACTGGCCAAGGGTGCCAAATCCCTCCTGCTTCTTTCTTTCTACAACTTCTCCCCCTAAGCCTTTTTTCCTTCTTTGCAGTTGCGGGGGTGGTGGGAGAATATGGCATTGTCTGTGTAGACTGAAAATCTCTGGTTCCTGATCCATTTCAACCAAAAAATCTAAAGGGAAAACTGTTTTATAGATGGAAAAAAGTAGCTCAATTTTCTTGGCCATTCAAGAGGAACTTTGTTTATTTTGAGGTGCTTCTTTGGCATGGAAAGGGCCCCAGCTTTTACCTTGGCATCACTCAGAGAAGAATCTTTCTGCCCAACGACCTGGAGAGTCAGGACAGGCAAATTCCTCCAACATAAAAATGAAGAAAGGAGGAGGATTTAAAAAGAAATGTGGCAGCACTTCTACGATAAACTGGTTTTTATTTTCTCATGCCTTTTTGAGGACATAAACCTATTTCTTTGGATGTGGTACTTCTTTTGCTGGTAGAGGCTAGCACGGCTACTTTTTTTGAAAAATTAATCAAACATAGAATTGTACAATCGCAGAGTTGAAAAGGATTGCTCGAGTCATCTAGTCCAATCCCATGCAATGCAAGGACACACAATTAAAACTGCTGAGAGATGGCAATCCGCCCTCTGTTTAAAATGTTGAACAGCTCTTGCCATCAGGAAGTTCTTTCTAATATTTAGGGGGAATCTCTTTTCTTGTAATTTAAATCCATATGGAGTCGCCGTAAGTCAACAAGTGACTTGAAGGCACACATGGGCACTGCTTACGTGAGGTTTGGAAGGGAAAATCACCTTTTGGGCTTTATGCCCATTGGAGCTCTTCCTAATCTGATTGAATACACCTGCGTTTAATATTTGCGTATCCGTGCCAGTCAGCCCCGTTTAGAGTACACCCGTTGAAATCAATAGACTTTAAGTTAAGTTATGACTAATCCCATTCATTTTAATGGATCTGCTCTGAATAAGCTTTAATCCACTATTTAGATATGAGCAGTGCTGATCAGAAGCAAGACAACACTATTTTTGGCAGAGCTGTTCTGGGTATTCAAAGATTGTTTTCCCTTCTGTGGCAATTAGTGTAATTTAAAACACTTGTGTTTTATTTTTTTAAGACGTTGAGAACAGAGAACACATCCTTGAAAAATGAAGTCGAAAGTCTGAAGAGAGTACAGACAGAACAGGTATGTCATAAATTTTATTTTAAAGAATAGACACCAAATTGGTCATTATACCATTAGTTATAATCAGTTGGAGGACTGGGTGTTAAAATTCAATTCCTGCAGTATAAAGCTAACTTAATTGACATACCTTTTCAGCCATACAGGTGTACCTCACTTAACAAAGCCTCTGACAAACTTTTTTTTACACAGTCTTTTTATGTTCTCCTAACCCCGTTTTTCTTCCTTGTCCTCTGTCTGGCTCTAACGTTTTTAGCTGCATTGGCATTAGGAGGAAGTTGAAGGAGGGCTGGAGAAACACAAACTTTTGGTGGATGTTTCAACAGTTTGTCTGCAGTAAGCAGTGCAAGAAAACTTGAGCTGGAAAAGAATGAGGTTCTTCTCCAGCCAATTGTACTGTAGCTGTGCATGCCTGTTTACAACAGGCAAGGTAAATAGCAGCTGCTAGCAGAATCCCTTACTGAGCTTACTGAACAGCAAACCAAAGAACATTTTTTTAAAAGCATAGATCTATAATTTTGGCCACCAAAATGGAAGTCATAAAGAAAGTAGAGACTGGTGAAAAAAAAAAATCCCTGGATACATTTTGGAAGGAACTTTCAGGTAGTTTCTAGAAGTTTGAAAATGTTTTTGTCTCCTTATGCAAGGCTAAGCTGATCTGATTGTCTCATTTCACATGTACATATTTTTAGTTTGAAATAAAAAGTTTGCTGAAACATGCTGAAGCCCTTTTTGTGTTATGGGAACCTATCTCTATTCTTTCCGTGTTTTTTCTGCCTCTGGTACCAAGTTTTGTTTTAAAGAGGCAATGCCCAGGAACACATCTCCTTCATTAACTGAGGTATACCTGTATCAGTGATATGTTGTGTAAATACTTTTACTTTGTATCTTCTTACGGATGGGCTTCAAAGAATTAGGGACTTGAAAAGTTAGATCTGGTGGCAGATGTTACTTCAATCATCTAATTAGGGATGGGGAGAAACTTGTTTGATCTGCATTTTAATACAAACTTTGTACTTCTCAAAGCAATATGCAAACCAAAAATGCAGTTAGGCTTGATATTCAGCCTTCTCCAAATTTTACAGTGCAGTTTTTTAAAATGAAATATGCGTATGTTATTGGAAAGTATGCATAAAAATGCTTATCTTCATGAAAATAATGTACCAAAATTTCATTTTGTTAAGGAAAATTGTTAAACTGTGTATTACTAGGCAAAAATGTGTACAAAAATCTATATATTTGGAAACATACAGATTTTTGTGCTGATTTTTTTAAAAATTTGAATTGATGCTGAAATGGATTGAAACAAATTAAGGCTGAGAAAAAAAGGGAGCCTGAGCAAAACCAACACTGAGATGCATTCATCTCTGCTGGTAACACAAATGCCTTATGCCACGTACACAAAAAGATGCCACAAGGAAGCAATAAGTGCCTTAGTTCTACAATTAGAAAGATGGCATGCAACTGTTCATTTATGTGATAAACTAGCTCTTTTGTGTAACCAGTATGTCAACACATAATGCCATTGTTGGTGCAGTCTAAATATAATTGATAAGTGTTCTAATCTGTAGAAGTCATCAGCAAAACTAGGGAGAGTTGATGCCATCTGTGCTTGGGTCAGTAGCGCATTTCAGGCCCCCAGTGGTTTGAAAACACTTGCAACTCAAAGCAAGAGACACGCTTTTCTCATCTTGGAGAATAGCCACTGCCAAATTTGATGAGCACCATCCTCACTTCATTACACAAGTCTCATGTGTCCAGTTACAGTTGGCCCTCCACATCTGTGGGTTTAATGTTTACAGCATCGATTATTCATGAATTATTTGCCACTGGCTCCACTGCTGCCTTACACCATTTTTAGTAAGGACTTATAAATCTTGCCTTGTGTTTGCAGTCTCTCTGCAAGCCTCATGAGATTGAGAGAGATTGCAAACATGAGGCAAGGCAAGTCCTTATTAAAAAAAGGTGTAGGTCAGCAGTGGGTGCAGTGGCAAATCTCACCAGCTGTCTGCTTCTGCCTTGTGAAGAAACGCTGCCACTTCAGAGGCAGAACTGGGCAGCTGGCATGCTCCCCACTGAAGGGTCAAATGTATAGTACTTCTTTTGGTGTATTGTATATGGTTTGGGGGGCCTAAAGTTATTCATGGATTTTCCACTTTTGGAGGGGTCCTGCACATCTAACCTCTGTGAATGTGGAGAGATGACTGTACTTTCAATGAGAAGCCATCTAAAGTAGTTTTCATCTGCCCATAGAGGGGACACTGAGCTATTGCAAGGCAGAAACAGGTTCAGGGAATTGATTTCATAAATCATAAAGAGATTCCCCTCAAGTAAACTATCTGTCTGTGCGTTTCTCTGTTGCACTGTATGCAGATCCCCTTCCATTATCTTTAAATAAAGTTGACAAGAAAGGAAATCTCAAGCACAGAAGTAGGCATGTTTGCTGAGCCAGTATCTCTGGATAAATCCTGCAAGCTGAGCTGCATGCTGGTGAAGTTGTAACTTCTAGAGTTATTAGCCAGTTTGATCCAGTGAAAAATGTATATTTGGTTATGAGCTGTGTTGTTAAGACTGCTTGTCAGGTGTTGAGCTGATCTCATCAGGCAACTCATGCTAAAAAGACAGTTAGGTGCACAATTGTCCATATGTTGTCTTGAGGCTCAATAATTCTGGTGTTCCAGAGGAGAGGAAACTGTAGATTGCAGTGTGATCTTGCTAGAATCCAAGCTTGTGGTGAATCTTTCATAAATCTGGCCATCTCTGACTGGAGTCTTGTGAGGATACCTTATGCTTCAAGTTTACTTTTAATGGAATGAAATCATGCTAGGAGTTACACATGACCAGAGGTTGCTGTTCAGTCTGATCTAGAAACAGGACAAACCTAGCTTGTGGGCATGCATTCTGTCAATGAACTAAAAAGAATTAGTGGCATCCAAAACGACTCCTAGGAGGCATTTGTGAGATTTTGTGGCAAGAAGACTTGCTGCTGTTCCTAGAATACCCCAGCCAGCATGGCCACAGGCTGTGAAAACTGAGGGATTTGGGGGAAATAATTTTTCCATAATTTTTTTCTGGTTTGAAAAAATTGTCTGTAGGAAAAACAGAGAACTGATGAGTAAAGAAATTGATTTTTTTCCCCTGGCTTTTTTTGAGCATTCACCTCAGTTGACTTCACTTTTTCCCTCTGAATGTCAGTGTTCTCTTTCCTTTGTGCTTTCTCAAGGTTTCCTTTGCATCACTGGTTGAAGAGTTACAAAAAGTGTAAGTAACAGATATATTCTTCTTCCTCTTCACTTTTAACGTACTGTTTACCTTTTTGTTTCCTTTGAAACTCTGACTGGCAAACTTAAGAGGAAAAATTTGGATTTCAAATATATTGTGTGCAGTAGAATTTGAGCAGGAATACTACATTTGATATAGCTAACCCTTCAGAAGAAATTGCTATTGTAGCTTGGGATCATCTTCTACATGAATCTCCTAAAACCAAGAGGTATGATAAGTGATAATAGTCTTCTAGCCTTCTACTCCACCATGGGTTTTACTTGTTTGCTGTTCTTTTTAGATTGAGTTAAATAAAGCAGTCCCTTCTCCTACTCTTCATGTCTTTCATACAATGTGCTTACTTGTCAAGTCACAACACTGAATGAAGCTTGCTTGATTGCAACTTATTCAGAATCTTTGGTTGCCTTTTAGGGTCCCAGGGCAGATAGGCCTAGATAGGCGTTGCCTCTCTTCACATGCTACGTTAAACCACTGTGTCCTGCATGGCTGGGCAAACTATAGCCCTCCAGATATTGTTGGACTGCAACACCCAGTTTACCTCACTCTAGCGATGCTGGCTATCAATCAGTTGGGCACTGTATTTATCCCCTGCCTTTCAGCTTACAGATAAAAAGAAACACAAATAAATCTGCATGTAACTAAAGTCCTGTATTTGCTGGCGTATAAGACTCACTTTTTCCCAAAAAAATACTGTTTGAAAATGGGTTGTGTCTTATATGCCGGCAAATAATATTTGCCAGTGTATAAGTGGAGTGTGTCTTATACACGGGTGTGTCTTACATGCTGGCAAATACAGTACTTTGCCTAAATACCATAAAGGCACCAGATCCCATCTGATTTTGGAAACTAAGCAAGGTCACTGTCAATTAATACCAGGTGTTCTAGGCTATATATCATAGGAAGGAACTGGCAACCTGCCTCTGAGTATTGCTTGCCCAAGAAAACTCCATGAAATTCATGGGGTCACCATAAATCAACAAGTGACTTGAAGGCACATGCAAACGTACAGAAAAAAAAATATTTAAAAGTCATGAGTAAAAATGGTATTAAACTTCCATCAGATTAAAACTGTTTAAAATATTAAAAGCAGAGAATGAAAGTATAGTGGACTCCCCGTATCTGCTGGGGTTCAGCTCCAGGATCGCCTGAAAATGCAAAAAATCCACAAATAATTGCATCCCATATTATTAAGTTGCAGCGACATGTGCACAGGTGATTCAGTGTGTCCATGTTCACCTCACTGCCATTTAAGTATAGGACGTGATGCTCCGCAATTGCTGGAACTCGCAGATCTGGTGGTTGCATGTATGGTGGGTCCACTGTAATACAGCACACTAAAGCTGAAAGTCCTGACATGTAAAACAATCCGTTATTAAACATCTACTGCAATGGGAAGATGTTCACCTGCTGAGCAAAGGACAGTAAAGATGGAGTCAGCCTTGACTCCCTGGACATGGAGTTCCAGGGTCTGGAAGCAGCCACAGGGAAGGCCCTCTCCTGTGTTCCTACCTAACCTTCCTTTGAAGACAGTGGAACCAAAGGAAGCCCTATGGCACGGAGATATGCCTTCTCCATTCCTGGTTTATTAGCATGAGAAGGAACTTAGCCTTTCTACCTCCTCCCTTCAGTCTGGCTGAGGGTAGAGCAGAAGCTTCTCTTTCTGATTTTAAATAACTGCACTTTCTTCTGTCATCTGAATGGTGGTTAATCATAACTATAGTTAGTGAAAGCAAGCCAGCTTCACCCACTGTGGCTTGCGGACAGGTTGTTTTCCCAACGACCATTGGGAGTAACCCTGGGTTGTTTATGTTT
Organism: Cyclura pinguis; assembly: GCA_030412105.1. Lineage (NCBI taxonomy): Eukaryota > Metazoa > Chordata > Lepidosauria > Squamata > Iguanidae > Cyclura > Cyclura pinguis. Next base: position 382,200,370 of record CM059599.1, read on the forward strand.
GGATGTCACTGCAAGCTGTGGCTAATCTAAAATCTAATCAGACTTAAGGGAGTAAGGTGCGATGGGACGTCACAGAAATCTGAGAAGAGACTAGATTTGTTCTCAAAATGCTGAACTGTAGGTCAGTGTTGTGTCTTAACAAGCCCATTATACATAAGAGGAGAAGTGAAGATGCTAAAAAAGAGAAATTGCTTTTCAACTGGAAAAAATATCTCTACTTGCAACAATGGCTTATTTATTAGCAGAGCACCCTCAGCTATTTCATGGATACCGTCCAACCCTTGTGAATTCATTTTCTTATTTTTAGGTACAATAAATTGATTCTTTAGGTATGATGCTTGCTCTGTAGACTCCTTCAAATGATATTTATTGACCCCTCCCCCCTGGTTTCTAAACCATGTCTTAGTTAAGCTCCCAAAGCAGTTCTATTAGAGCTTGGACAACCACACATGCCCTTCTGAAGTTATGGGGGCTGAGATTTTATGTATGCATGTATGTCCTTTCCTTTTCCTAGTCTGGAATTCAAGGCAACTTGCAAAGGTTGAAAGAGATACAGCTTTAAAATTCATATCAGACAACAGTATTTAAAATGTGATTACACTTTAGCATTAGAAGTCGTGAAAAGCAAGAGTGTTCAACAGCAAGAACAACAACAATGGATAAACAGTGCAGCAAGTATGAAAATACAGTCTAAACGGGCACTAAAAAGAATTCAGTCTCTTAATCTTTGGACTGTTCTCTCCTCCCTCTCCCAAAGAATCAGTGAAAAGGATGGAAAGATCAAATCTGTGGAGGAGTTGCTTCAGGCTGAAGTCCTTAAAGTTGCTACCAAGGAGAAAACTGTCATGGTAAGTGCAAGACCTGCCGTGTGGCACCTTTCCACTCTCTGTGGCATTAATTTGTGTATGTTTGTTCCCGCATAGCATTTTTAGTAGTAATTACTTGTTTTTTGCATCCACTCTTTTCATTTTGTGTGATGTGTTTGTCTCCATTGCCCAATTTTGTCTGTTTTGTCATTGAAAAGGCTTTGACTCAGGAAATAGAGGCTCTGAAAGAAGAAGTAGGAAAGGCCCAGCTTGAGAAAGACACACAGGTAAAGTGGTGTTGAGCCAGCAGCTGGGAGGAAGCTTGCACTGGGCCTTTTGCTTGCAGAATGTCTCTCCCTGCAGTGTGCGTTGCTCCTTTCTCATCCAGCTGTGGCCAGGGTGGTGGTGGTGGCTGCAGGGACAGGGTGGTGGTGGCTTCCGGTGAGAGAAGCTTGGCTTTTCCATTCATGGCCATTGAGCCAGCATTATACAAAAATGAAGCTTCCAGGAGTAGTGTAGTTTGTAGTGTTTAGTCAAAAACCCTGGTTCAATTTAGTCAGTTGAAAGCATGTTGCTTGATTAAAGATGAGTGTCCTCAGATGTTAGAGTCAGTAGCCTTTACATTTTTAAAAGGTTGTGTAAATGTAAAAAGTTCACATCTTAGAACAGCTATGCACTCTCATACACAGGAAGAAACAGAGCTTGGAAAATCTACTCTATAGATTAAAGCTCCCAGAATTCCTCAGCTACCATGGCTACTAGCCGTTTGGGGTGGAGGATTCTGTTAGTTGTGCTCCAAAAATAACGTTTCCATGCTCTGAAAGGAAGTCCTTCTTCTAAGGTGATGCCTGCTGTAACACATGACACATGCAGAAACAAAGAAGGTGTGCTTTCTTCTTCAGAACTGTTGCACATTTAACTGATATATCCTTTAATGGGATAATGTATGTAATTGAATGGCAGCCCTGTGTCATCTTCTGCTAGTGGCAGTAACAGACTTGTCACAAATTCTAACTTAAAGCAATACTGTCATGACTTATAATATATTGAAATTCAAAATGTTATATAGTTTAGACCTATAAATATTTTTAGGGTGCAGCATATAAAAATGGTAGTAAAAATAAAAAATGCATAAAAATAACTGAAGAATTCTTAAAGTAGCTATTAAATAGCAGAATAAATATCCAATAGACGATCCAGAATCATTCTGTAAAACTCAACTTAAAACAATTTAGGATGGTTCAGCTGTTTCAAAACCAGGAATGAAAAATAAGACGAAACATAAAACCTTAGGGATGGGCCACCTGAAAAAGATGAGTTCGTTCCAAGGGCCGTTTGAAGGCTTGCCTTGTGAAAGTGAGGTAGAAGTTGTTTGGAAGAGAGTTTGATAAATTAGGATCCTGTTGCTAGGACCTACCAGGGAAAAACCCTACCCCTCATGCCTGCCTATGAACAGAGCACCAAAACTGACCTCAGACTTTGTAGATATGAATAGAAGATGTCTTTAAAGTAGTTTGATTCCAAACTGGACTGGGAAATACAACCAGATGATCTTGAGATGTTTTGGTCTAAAACATCCATAAATCCCTGTCTCCAGGACAGTGCTCAGCAATTATGTATGTTGTAATCTAGACATCTGCAGAATACTATACTGCATAATACTAGTTTTAAATCCTGGCTTATTTTCAAAATCTCAGTGCCCTAGTATGACAGACACAGGAAGCTATGTTTTGTTTAAGTGTGGAAGCACATCCTTCTGTTCTCCTTTTCTGAGGTATAGAGGGGAAGGAGAGAACTGGGGAAAGCACATAAGCATAAGATGCATTCATGTAGTGAGTCATTCACATAGCTCTCCCTGTTGAGGAATTTTTGTCCTAGAACTTAGTGGGAACTTTCAGCATATAATCAGGAAACAGTTTACTTTGTCCTGTTTCTAACACTTTTAAACTAAAGTTCTTGTTCAAGCTCATTGCATGTACATTTGAAGTGCTGTCAATTTTTAAAAACATTTTCATCTGATTGAATTTTGGAATAGCTCATAGCTTGTGGCCTGCTGATTTGGGTCTACTGGCTGGTGCATGTTTTTAACCTGGGGTATTTGGACACTCTGATTCCCTGTTAGCAACACATAGTTCACACATTTACTTTCATTGTTCATCTTTGAATGCTTTTCCAGCTTCCATTTTTGTCTAAATTTCTTCTTTGTACTCTACAGCCAGTTAACACTGACGTTTGCTTGTGCAACTACTGAATGTTTTCACAGCTCCTGTGTACTGTAGACATTTCTAAGAGTTCCATAGGGAGCTATGATTTCTTTGATTCTGTTTTAATGGGCATTCTCTTCAAATAAATGATTAGCTCAATAGGTTGACGTGTAACAAAATACCTTCGCAATTAATACTCCAGGTAGAGCTACTGAATGAATACAGTTGGATGGCTTTATAATGCTTCTTAGATCATTCTTTATATTTATTATTTTAGTAAACCTTGTAACTTCCTTATAAGATGGTAGAGAGGCAGTGATATTATGTCCACATTTCAGACGAGGAGACTAAAGTTGAGAGGGGAGTGGAGCTTTTCTGAAGCCTGGAGAGTTTGTGGAGTGTGTGGGAGATTTGCTCAGATTTCTTTTTGGTAAGAACTTGACAAATTTGAACTTCTCAACTCAGAAACTGAACTGGACCTCAGTTGTCCTTCAGTATTAAGAGATTGGGTCAGTTCATATGTTGTCATGGTCCAGTACTATCTGTTTCTACTGGCAGCAGTTTTTTATCTGCTGCCTGCTTCTTTAAGTAGTTGAATCTGGGATCTTCTGCATACAAAGCACATGTTATGGGGCCAAACTCTGTCCCTTCACAGTGCACAGTCAAAGATGAGTGCTGAGTGTAATCTAGCAAAGTAGTTAAATGTAGGACTTTCCCTCCGTTAAAGCCCAACTCAAACATTGTTCTGTGAGCACAAAAGTACTTTTAAGCCAAATTTGATGTCATCTCTCTAAATGTTTTTGATTGTCAGTGCTGAAAATAAAACACTTCAATTAAGGAGGTAGCAGTGCATTTCATTGGTTAGGGAGTTCCTTTTTTTAGCCACAGAGAATTTCTCTTAACTCTTCCATGTTAGGTTTCGCTAATGGATGGCCTTAAACTAAGTCCTTTCAGTTAAAGGCTGAAAGACTGTAAGAACAGCAACCCAAAATCTCATGGAATTTGGAGGGGAAGTAATGGGATAAGGCTTTGTTGATTTAATGTATTTAAAATATTTGTGCTGATTTTTTCATTGAAAGCTGCTTGTGACAAAAAGAGCTTTGTAAGTGGTGATTTGGTGAATGAAAAAAAATTATTGTATATGGAATAGACAGAATATTTGCCCCACCAATTGTTTCTAGAAATGTAACATTTCCTTTTTTTTTTCTTTGTGTCGTTGGCTTTCTGCCTTTAAATCTGATCTCTTCTTATTGTTGCTATTCACAATTACTTTGTGCTTCTTTACAGAGTAACCATATACATATATATCAATATTGTATGCTCTTTCTGTAGATATCTGTTGCCCAAGAAGTCAAAGAGCTTCAGAATTTGTAAGTACTTTTTTTTAAATTAATTTTTTATTCAAAATATATAATGTAAGTCAGAAAAAAAACTTGTAAGTACTTCTGCTAATTCGAATTGCTAGTATCTGCCATTTATTTTCTGTTAACAAGATACACATTTTCAGTTTCATAGTAATGTGGTTTAGCTTCTTTAGTTATTCTAAGTTATCATTTCTGCAGGTGCATGTGTTTATTTGTTTCCTCTTCCTCCTCTCTTCCTCGTCCTCTTCCTATTTATATTCTGCTTTTTTCCCCAAAATTGAGACTCAAAGCAACTCACAATTTAAATGAGCAATACAATTAAAAACATACAAAAATTGAACATTAGAATTAAATTATTTATAGTATTAAAACAAGTTGCACCTTAAGTTAAAAGAATAAAATTTAATTAAAAAGATAATTTTGCTATGACCTGAAATATTAAAACTCTTGAAACTAACTTCAGTCTCTGATTTGGATCAAGCTAATCTAAGGCTGATATGAGATAATTTAGAGATCTTTGCTGGTTAAATTAAATTGCCATTTTCCTTTAATAGAGGACACCATGAGGGGTCTGAAAGGATTAGGAGATTTCCCGAGCAAATTGGGGAGTATAACAAGGATGGGGAACCATACGTCCTGGGACCACAACTGCTTCTCCTGGGGTCCCAATCCGCTCTGGAGTTCTCTGGAAGACCTCTCTCCCATCTCCATGACACCATCCTTGGGTGCTTTCTTCGACTTTGCATGTTTTTCTTTCCTGTTCTAAAAGGTTGAAATGCCTCTCCTAAGGCTTAGTTTGTGGGAGTAAAAGCTTTAAGCTAAAATATGCTGGTCCCATCCTTTCCCTTCTTGCACCACCTGCTACTAGAATCCAACCCTCAAGAAGTTCTCTGAAATTAGATTTGACCACCAGGTTGAAAGAAGTTCCACACCCTTGGAGTAGAATTTAGAAACATAGTAATTTGAATCACTGTGGCTACTACAGAATACTTTTAACAAAGTGTTTTTCCCATTGATTCTTGATTTGTAGGGGTTATAGTCAGTTCTTGCATGCAGAAGGCCTCAGGTTTAATCTGTGGCATTTATGGTTATAAGGGGACTTAGAGTTGCAGAATGAGAGGCAGTATGATGTGGTGGTCTGGAAGTTGTTGTCATTCTGTGCCTTCAAGTGGTTTTTGACTTATGGCAACCCTAAGGTGAACCTCTCACAGGGTTTTCTGGGACTGAGAAAACCCCATGGTCTGGAGACCAGAGTTCAAATCCCCACTGAGACATGGAAAACCCACTGAATGACTTGGAGTGTTTGACACTCTCTCAGCCTCAGATAAAGTCAATGGCAAACACTCACTGAGCAAATCTTGCCAAGAAAACCCCATCATAGATTTGCCTTAGGATCAGCATAAGTTGAAAATTGCCTGAAGGCACCATCACAGAGCTGCAGGGCTGGGATAGGTTTTGGGCAGCTGCTTCTTGTTAGACTAGACAGCACTGCTTTAGTTGGGCCAGTGGCTTGACTCTGTTTTAGCGCATGTATTTCTTTGAGTTTCAAGGAAATATGTTTATTTTAAACAGTCATGCCCCTTCATTCCATCTTTTGGCACTAATTAAAAAAATAATAATTCCCTTATGGTCTTAAAAATACAAAAGCATCATCAGTGAAATCTGATTCAACTGAAAACCTAGCAAATCCAAATAACAAAACAGCAGATGCCCCAGGTGTAGAATGCCCACCTGTGGGACAGCTAGCTGGTGCCAGCATTGGCCTAATTTTTGAGCCAGGTTAAAACTTGACTGTTAACCCAAGTGTTTGAGGCATAGTGATCATACCAACAGCCTATGGCTTGGTGATTGGCACTGGTCTTTGGATCATGGGTCCTACATTGATATCGTTGAATGGTCTTATGTTGTTTGAATCTGTGTTATTGATTATACCTTTCCCAGACATTTTTCAAACATAGAATAGGATAGAACTACTTTAATAAAGGATGTTTTAAAAACTTAATTCACGTTAGTCTCAAACGTTTGACCTGTATCCCTCTCAACTTTTTCCCCAGAAAAAGAAGTACAAAACTTCTTTCTCGAAGGAAAGGTAGAGGGGTGCCAGATGGACAGAATGAAGGTTAAACTACAGGAGTTCTGTCCTCTTCTATAATAAAATGGTTTTGAATAAGGAAGATGAGTCATACTGTATGTTTTTAGCCCATTAATCTTCTTGCTACTGTGCCACTGTTGCTTCCCTGTATAATCTTCTGTTCTTGACATTCAGCATGGGATATACCTAAGCATGGGTCCACTCCTTTTGCTGCCTTAACAAGGTAGAGGTCACATGGTCTATAGCAGTGCTTCTCAGGCTATATGATGTGGGAGACCTACACTTTTTCCCTCTAATTTGCAAAGGTATGATATTTGTGCCCATTGGCTGCAGTTGTTTCTTTCTTTCCTGGAAATTTGCTGTGAATAAGCAGTTGATGATTTGGGAATCAGCGCCACTCTAAGTAGCAGTGATCTAGAAGATTTTTATATCATGTGATCCTTGCCTTGGATGAGTTGACCTGTGCTTGGCTATCTCGATCTCTGCATACAAGAACAGACCTTCATATTAAGCTTGCAATCCTCCTCATTATGGATAGTCCTTGATTTTTCAAAGAGAGGAAGTGAAGAAACTGACCCATGCTATAAATATTTTCCAGATTCAAACCAGTAGTGCTGTAACCCAGTAATGATGCAGCAGACTGTTTAACTGTGTTTTTCATCTTGCTTGTGAAGATAGGTTAGGAGTTTTCTTTATAAAATTGTTTTAAAATGGATCCTTTCTTTTCTTGTGCTCCCTCTTGCAGACTGAAGGGGAAAGAAGAACAGGTGAGAAGCCTGGAAGTGTCTTTGAAAGAAAAGGAGAATGAGCTTGCCAAGAAAGGAGAGCGGCTTCAGGTAGAGTCTAGTGTATTTCTGAAAATTATTCTGCATTATAAAATTCAGAATCTTTGTGTTTGATTGAATTTTTTTTTAATGCCAAAAGGATCAAGAGGATACACTGCAGCAGCTGAATAACAGAGTCAAAGAACTTGAGCAGCTGAACTCTGAACAGGTGGGAGAATGTTTACCTTGCTTCTGTTTTGCTGCGTGGCTTTCAAAAGTTGCTTAATGTAGCCAGAAGCAGGTGATCCTGCTGTCTAAGCCTAGGGTTCCCAACTATTGTGAACCCCAAGGCACATCTGTGTTTTTAAAAAAGTGCCATCAGTGAAAGCACAGAACTCACATGCTCAGTGATTAATGAATGGGAGAAAGCACATGCAGAGAGAAAAAAAGATAAAGAGAAGCATACACAGATCAAACCAGGGCAGGCAGGGAGATGGAAGGGGAAGGAATGAGAAAAGGGGGAAAGCAGAAAGAGGCAAAACAGAGAGAAAGCAAGGAAAAGGGAAAACAGAAAGACAGAAAGAAGATGAAGAAGGAGGAGGCAGGGCATATACACAGAACATTTTGCACTGATTGACTCTGCAAAGGAGGGAGGGGAAACCATCCTACTGAAAACAGTTTCATGGAGGAGATCAAGACTATCCTCTATTAAGGACCCTCTTGCTACCTCCTTTGAGAGATTTTGCCATAGGCATGAGCCTGACCTCCCCATTCGAATGAAGGGATTATTACTGTGTTCACTTGAATAGGGGCAAAACAGCCAGCTTTCTGAAAAATAGTCAGAGGCAAGGAGAAATGCACCCCTTGCCAAGGACCTTCTTTCCTCAAGGATCTTGGGGAGGAGAAGAGGCCGAATTGCCCCCATTCCAACAGTCTGTCAGCAGGAAAGACCCCTTGCAAACAAATGAGCAGCTACTCCTTCCATTTTACATAGGACAAAAATAGCCTGGTAGGCACTTCGTTGTGGTCTTGGAGCCACAGGGGCACTCACAGGTTCTGCACTGGGGATTTCAGCTCTAAGGAAGCATTTGTAGGCAAGGACTGATTTTGTAATGGGAGGCTAATTTCTATATGTGGGATGACCCTAAGGGGCACAAGCAGACATAGTGGAAGACTGAAATGGAACTCTTTTTGTGATATTCTAGGGAATTGTCCAGCTGAAAGCTCAACTCAGCCATGAAATCACTAGGTGATCTTTTATATACTATTGCATTCATATTCCTTATGTCTGTTCCTTCTTAGGTTTCTGTTGGTTCCTTGGTCAAGGACCTTGAAGCTCTGTAAGTAAGCCAGGTGGAGCTCCAATCTATTCTTTCATGCTTATGTTTGCTGAGACTGCTGAGATGATGTGTTTGTGTTCTGTGTATGTGAGTGTGAGAGAGTGCATATATTTCATCCATGTAGCTTTCTGTAATTCCAAAAGCTACTCTTTTGAAGACTTTTTCCTGATGGAAGTACTAAACAGAGCTGTCTAGTCATCTTCAAATCAGAGCTTGGGAGCATTAATGTTGTATGGACTACAGCTTGCAAATTCTCCAGCCAGAATGTCCAGTGGATTTTAGGATTTAACAGTTGTTGTTTTTTATCAAACCAGGGACCAGTAGCATGTTTGTGCCATCAGACATAACTGTTTCTTTCCTTCCTGGGAACTTGCCATTGGCCAGCAGCTATTGGCCATAGATCACCACTTTGAGTAGCACTGACAAAAGCCATATAGCAGGATGAGCACTTAAGTAAATAGCTAGATACTGTATGACTTTCTTTTCATGAAATACATATGAATAACTTTTAAAACTGTGTCCATGCAGACTGAAGGAGAAGCAAGAAGAAATGCAAAAGATGGAGGCCTTATTAGATGAGAGGAGAAAAGAAGTTGCACATCACAGAAAAGAATTGCAGGTGATGGCTTAATGGCCTAAGGAAGGGATGGTTAAGTATTATGAACTGGGCATTTGGTTTTAACTCTTGCTTCCTCTCTTCCAGGATGTACAGGAAGAAAATCAGTTATTGAGAGCACAAATTCAGGAAAGAAACCAAGGAAACAAAGAGCAGGTATTTTTTCCTGGCTGCTGTTTTTGAACTGAGAGGAGATAGGTAGAGAGGAAGGAAAGGAGCATGGTGTGCAATTACTATGGTTGAAATGTCTGGAAGGTAAAATCAGCCAGATTGCTCTTACATTTCCCTGACTGTATCCTGTGTTCTGCAAGAGAAGAAGGAACAACAACAAGAAACAACAATAACAGTAATAATGTCATCAGCACCACCATCTGTTTTAAAACACACATGCACGCACGTGCGCGCGCGCGCACACACACACACAGAGGAGAAAGAAGAAGCAAGGCAAATATAAAACTATACAATATAGTTGTAAAACAATTTATCCAGCTAGAATACAAAAGACAATACAATATTAAAAAAAGACAAGTTGGAGCAGGTTCAGAGAAGAGCAGTGAGGATGAGAAGAGGGTTTAAAGAACTAAACATATGAGGAAAGGTTAAAAGAGCTGGACATGTGTAGTTGGACGAAGAGATGACTGAGTGGGTGTTATGTGTTTCATCTCTTCTTGCAGCGCCCACACTGATGGGACTCTTAACTAGGGTTGGTTTCTATAGGCCCTACACCGAGTGGGCAGATCCATCCCATCTCTGCCTTTCCTCTCCTCAGCTCCTAAGATGGAAAAGCAGATATGTTTTATCTTTGAATCTCAGGCTAGCCTCAGAATCTGTCTATCTGCTCTTTGGTGGGAAGACGGTCTTTCTTTTTGTTTTTGATAAAGTCCAGACACTCAGGGTACTTAACTTGAGCTTTGTAATGTATATAGACCTACACTGTACTAAATATTCAATAACCTACAATCATAAACACCTGGTGTACATTGCATTAATTTGGCAAACCATACAACTGTCCTCTAGGTATACCTATTTTGATAGGTTTGTGTAGAGAACTTTGATCTAGTGGTGTTCCAGCTCATTGACGAGCATCTTAACAACTGTGCAAGACGTACGTACTGTGCATGATGTAATATATATGGATCTATAAACCAGGAAGTCTCCTATCCACTTCTGTTAAGCGATATGTATTGATCTCTTTCAGGAATCTCTGGCTGTCAGGAATGAAGAACTTCTGCGGCTGTAAGTGATTGATGTCCCAGCCAAACTGTATTCCGTTTGCAAAGATAGAAAGAAAAGATGTTTAATGGGTAGGAGTATGGTAGAGTCTCCTTCTTTGGAGATTTTTAAACTGATGGTGGATGGCCATCTGTCAGGAGTGCTTTGACTGTGTATTCCTGCTTGTCAGAATGGGGTTGGACTGGATGGCCCTTGCGGTTTCTTCCACCTCTAGGATTCTATGGTGCTAAGTCCCTGTTTCCTCCTCACTAGCTGCTCTGGCATCAGTGGTAGAGCTGCATCCTGGGGTCATAACTGAGAATACATTGGTACATCTGGTGTAGTTATCTTGACCTGGAAAAAGTCTGCAGGGAGGTTTGTAAGAGAGAACCTTGAGAACCATTTGGTGGAAAAGAAGGTAGAAATTTTAAAAATACCTATAAACATAACCACTGACTACTCTCACTGTGTTCCTACAGTCATGATCTGTTGCAGTGAAAACTTATCTCAGGTACCTCTTCTCTAAAAATAAGAATGCAGAGCCCCAGTTTTCAACTTACTAGAGAGATTATCTAACACCGAAGCTGGTGATGAAACCTTGGTGGTATGTACCTTAGTTACATACCTTTTGGATTATTATAATGCACTGTGTAGCAGGCTGCCTTAAAAAGTGCCTAGAAAGTTCATTTGGTCCAAAGAGCTGCAGCCAGATTGCTAGCTGTGGCTGAATGCAGGGAGCACACAACTCCCTTGCTGCACCAGCTCTGCTGGCTGTCAGTCTGTTTCTAGGCACAATTCAGGGTGCTAGTGATGACCTATAAACTCCTGTATGGCTCAGGCCTAGGCTGTTTGAAGGACCGTATCTCCATTTATGAGCCCTTTAGAGCTCTGAGATCTTTTGGAGAGGTCCTTCTCTCTGCCTCCTCATTTTCACAAGCCTTTTTGCTGGGAATAAAGGAGAGGACCTTCTTGGTGGCTCCTCCCAGGCTTTGGAATTCCCTCTATAGGGAAGCTAGGATCCGTTCCTTCTTGCTTTCCTTCCACTAGCAAATAAAAACATTTCTACTCTGTCAAACCTTTAGGAAATGACCGCAATGGGCTCTTGGTAATATGCTGTTCGGTCAATTTTTTATTTCCTCTCCTTTAAGAGATTTTAAAATGGATTTCATAATGTGGATTATTTAATTGTATTTTAAAAATAACTTGTATATGTTTTTAATGATATCTTGTAAAAAGATTTTAATCTGGGTATATTTTTGAGTTTTGTGATCAGCTTTCAGCCCCCTATTGGGGAGTGGTTGGGATATAAATGAATGAATGAGAATAAGAAGCAGCACAAAGCCATGGGCTGAATTTTTCTCACTATATTGACCCACGTGTCCCATGAAGCCTCAGGCAATCCCCTTCCTTAAAGCCACTCTGCGTCCCCCAAGCAAGAGGGTGCAGAGAATATCTGTGCTTTGTCCTGGAAGAGCCAGCTGAGTCCCCAGTCAGGGAGAGCATAGAATCATAGAGTTGAAAGAGACCGCAAGGGCCATTGAGTCGAACTCCATTCTGTCATGCAGGAATATACAATAAAACTGGCTGAGAGACTTTCCAAGCAGCGTGCGCGTGGTTGGTCCCACATGAGCCTCCGTAAGTTCTTCATACTCCCTGTGCTACAGTATACGGGTTCCTCTTTTCAACCAATTTCATTTTCTGACAGTGCTCTGGTCCCTAACCTGTCAGATAAGTGGAGGAAGCTTGTATCAATGTTAAAGCTGCCTATATATCAGTTGCGGGGAATCGTGAGAGGTAAAGTACTGTTGTGCTCATGTCATGTTTGTGGGCTTCCCATAAGCTCCTAACTGGCTGCTGCGCCCACAGAAATCGACCTTTCTTTGGCCTGATCTTGTCATGTGTTGGGACCAGATACCACACCTGAAGTCCGAAAGGGTGCATTTTACCTTGCTCAGCAGTGTGTGTAGAACAAGCTTCAAACCAGAGCCAGCCCTCCATTAGACAGAGTGAGGCATCTGTCTCGATTCATAGAATCATAGAATTGTAGAGGTGGAAGAGACCACAAGGACCATTGAGTCCAACCCCATTCTGCCATGCAGGAGTGTACCATCAAAGCATTTGCTACAGAGGGCCATTCAACTGCTGCTTAAAAACATCCAAAGAAGGAGACTCCACCACAATCCCAGGCAGCATATTCCACTGTTGAACAGTTCTAACTGTCAAGGAAGTTCTTCCTAATCTTTAGGTGGGATTTATTTTCCTGTAGTTTGAATCAGCTGCTACAAAAAAAGATATTCCACCTAAAGGTGAGGAAGAAAGGTGTGAAACCAGCTGTGCACTGATTCCCTGCCTGGAGGAGCTGCTGTACTATGTGTTGGCTGAACCTACTTTTCCCTTCATTTTCACCGTGTGGAGAGAGGCATGGAGTCATTCTCTGCTTGGAGAAAGGTGTAAGGACTCTTTCAGGAGGGAAGGAGCTTAGGAAGGGCCTGCCCCTTATGTCATCCAACCTCCAAGGTATATCTCATGGAAGGAGGGAAGTGCAGTCTGTCTTTCTGACAGGAAGTAGTCCGCCACCCCTGCATTGCCTTATGTAACTGCCATGTGCACTGTTTTAGCCAATTTTGTTTTGCTCGCAAGGGCATTGGGGGTTGGCTATGCTGCCTGGTGACTTATTAATTGCTGGCTTCTGTGAATTATTGGTTGTATGTTTGGCTGTCAGTTTTTATACTTTCTCTACCTTAATTTTTAAAATTAGAGTTAAGCTATGTCATGTTGTATTCATTATTTCATTTTCTATTTTATATTTTTTACTCTGTGCTTCCTACAAGTTGACTGGGGCACTATGTGTGGTTCTCTTCCCACTGATTATTTCCTTACAAGTCTATGAGGCAGATCTGGCTGAGAATCATATACCACTGAGCTTCATGACTACTCAGGATTTCAGCTTGGGTTTCCCTGAGACCCGAGAGCCATCATGGTGTAGTGTTTTGAGAGTTAGAATATGACCTTGGAGACCAGGATTCGACTCCTGGGTGACCTTGGGCATGTCATACACTCTCAGCCCCAGAAAACCCCATTATAGATTTGCCATAGGATCACTATAAGTTGGAAATGACTTGAATGCTCACAAGAAGAAGCCACTTTGTGGATCATGATGAATTAAATGTGTGGGATTAATAATTAAAATGAACACTGATTACAAAGTTTGATTTCTTGTAGTACAAAAGAGCAGAATCCCTGCCTAGTGAAACAAAATAAGGCCTTCTGCTAAAATCCAAAATCTGATGAATATACACAGTGCTTTTCTATTGAATGTAGAAAAGTGTCATATATTATCATAGAATCATAGAGTTGGAAGAGACCTAGGGGCCATCCAGTCCAACCCCATTCTGGCATGCAGGAACCTACATCAAAGCATTCCCAGCAAATGGCCATCCAGCCTCTGCTTAAAAACCTCCAAAGAAAGAGATTCCACCACACTCTCAGGCAGCATATTCCACTGCTAGACAGCTCTGACTGTCAGGAAGTTCCTCCTGAGGTTTATGTGGAATCTCTTTCCCTATCGTTTGAATCCATTGCTCCTTGTCCTAGTCTCTGGAGCAGCGGAAAACAAACCCACTCCTTCCTCGACAAATTTATATTATCAGCTCTCGTTTTGATCAGGCTTCTAGACAGTGAAGAGTGACACAGGAAAGTGTTATTTGTTTGTTTATTAACTTATTTAACATCCTTCCTTTCTGTGTGTATGGGACCCAAGATAACACTCACTCTTTTGAATGTGTGTGTGTGTGTGTGTGTGTGTGTGTGTGTGTGTGTTTGTCTGTATTTGTTCGTACAGAATAGCCTTCCTCAATCTGGGGCCTGCATAATCTCATGGCCAGTTTAGTTGTAGTCAACACCTTGGCGGCGGCGGCGGCAGTGGTAGTAGGTTGGGAAACTGAAATATTGTAGAAAATAAAGAGTTAGGTACAAAAGCTGAAAAGTGATAATGGCAGATCTGAAAAAATCAGCCTTCCCTCTCTGACTTAGTAGGACTCAGTGGGGAATTTCTCCGCTTCCCGTAAACTCCAAACTTATACATTATACAAGAAGTGTTTACTTGGCACATGGCGTGATGCATTTTACACTTGATGGAATGCAAGCCCCAGGATTCCATAGGATGTTGAAAGTGGAATGATAGCACTATAACAGTCTAGTGCAGAAATGGCCATAGTCTCATTGCCCATTAGCGGAGAAAAAGTTTCTTGACCTGGGGTCAGTTGTGAGGTGGGAAGCAACAAGCTGGAGAAAAGAGGAGCGCTTAAACCTGTTCTGCTTGCTTCCTGTCTACTCCCAAGTTGTATGGCTCTCATCAGCAGCTTCTCCTTCTCCCATTTTTTTTAAAAAAGGAAAGCAAGCTTTCAGCGACAAGTAGTTTATGGGGAAGCACTGTGGGGAGTGATTTGAAGTGGAAGAAGAAAGGGCAGGCTGGGAGAAAGCAAAGACCCCCTCACTCTTCAGAAATCACCGCCATCAGAATCAGTCTTTCCTCTCCCATCCAAACCATCAGCTGCCATTGCACACAGTGAAATGTAATCTGCAGATTGATCCTGTATTCTCATTTACCAAAGAGCAGACTTTCTAGTCCTCATGGTCTAAGGCAGAGCTTTCCAAACTGTGTGTCACGACACGTTAGTGTGTCAGCTGCAGAGTGTAGGTGTGTGGCGTGAACATAACGGGTGGAGGGGCTGCCTCTTTTGCCACTGCTGCCGAGGCTGAGGAAGACCCCAGCAAGGACAGCGACAGTGGTGGGCCAGGCTCAAGTGGAGGGGCTGCCTCCACTTACTGAATTATTCACTGAATTACTATGTCATGAAATGATGCATGCCTAAAAAGTGTATCACTGAAAGCTCTGGTCTAAGGAGTAACCTTGAAAACTCATAAGCAATTTCTGTGCATACTTCTATGTTTACTATAAGATAAAATAAGCAGAAAATGTACTCACAAGAGGGATGTGATGAGTTTCATGGAATGCTGGTGACTCTCTCTCTCTCTCAATCTCTGTCTCGCTCACTTTCCTTTTTTCTTTTTTTGGGTATTTGTTCAGTATTGCTGGGAAAGAGCAAGAGATTGCAAGCCTCCAAAAGGAGATGGGATGCTTGAAACATGCAGTGGAGCAGCAGAGACAGAAAAACAATGTAAGTAACTACTTAAAAATGAGTGTTTGGGGAGACTGACTTTGCCAAACAAATGGGAAGAAGCACCTTCTGCCAAGAATCTGTAGCCCAGCCTCCTCTAATTCCTAAACAGGAAGGTCTTCCCTAACCTGGTTCCTTCCAGATTCATTGAACTAGTGCAACTCCCTTCATTCCTTAGCCAGTATGACCATTTCATTTCATTTTCTGCCATTTCATTGGCCTCATCCAGAGGCACCAGGTTAGAAAAGGCTCCCCCCCCCCCAGTTGAACGTAGACAGCAGATGGGCTTCTGGGATACTTATCCTAACATGATCTGGGTTTATAATAGTTCCTCAAGTCCTTGCAAAGAACCAAGCTTGTTTCTCCCACCATGTGATTTGGGTATCTTCATCTTGCCTTGCCATTTCTCTTTCAAATCCTTGTTTAGGGCAATACTTTTCTGAGAGGGGCTGTGTCGCAGTATAGTTGAGCCAACTATCTTAACCCCTTTTGAAACTTCCTGGGCCCTGACTCACCCATCCTCTGGGCCCTGGCTCATCCATCACCTTCCAGGAGCACGCCACAAAGAAGGTGCTGTAGAGGTACATTTACAGACTGCAGCCTTGTTGGGCAAGGGGCAGAATGGATGTGCAGAACCTAAACAGATAGGCATTTCATCCTCCCCTGCCCCACAGTTTGTAGGGGGCCTCATCCATTTCATATCTGTAGAGCCATTAGAAAATTAAAAATCCCCCCCAGTTTGGGCTGGACAGCCAGCCTGCAATATAAAAATGAGACCTGTGCTTTTTCAATAGCTTGAGGTAGTTAATTTTTATTGCAAATACCAGCCTTTGGAACAAGCTGCCAGGTACACTCCAAATGAGAAGAACCACTTCTGCCCTGCAGTTTACCTCTTGAGTTTCTGTTTAGAGCAAAGCTCATTTGTGCTGCTTAGTCTGCTCTTGCATCCAAAAGTCTGCTCTGTCTTTTTCATTTCCTCACACTCAGAAGCATTTGGAAATTATAATAAGAACTGGATAAATCCCACTGCAGGTAGTGACTTAACTTTTTTTTCTTCAACAAGGATATTGTTAATTTTCTGTGTTAACTGCATATTAGGGACACTGAGAGGTCCCATCATGGCTGAGCTATCAGCCAGGATGAGCCCCAGTTAAAATCTCAGTAGGATGCTTTAGGCAAGCCATTTTCTGTCTCTGTCATTCTTAACTCATTCCCTCCATTTGCAAAATGGGCATAATATAGACCTATTCTTACAGATTGATAGAGATAATTCATAGAATCTTAGAGCTGGAAGAGACCACAAGAGCCATCTAGTCCAACCCCTTGCCATGCAGGAATACACTATCAAAACATTCCTGACAGGTAGCCTCTGTTTAAAACCTCCAAAGAAGAAGATTCCACCATACTCTGAGGCAGCAGCATATTCCACTGTTGAACTTAGGAAGTTCTTCCTAATGTTTAGATGGAATCTTTTTTCCTGAAGTTTGAAGCCATTGCTCTGTGTCCTAGTCTCTGAAGCAGCAGGAAACAGGTTTGCTCCATTTTCCATGTGACATCCCTTCAAATATTTAAACACAGCTATTACATTGCCTCTTAACCTGCTCTTCTCCGGGCTAAACATGCCCAGTTACTTAAGCTGGTCCTCTTAAGACACAGTTTCCAGGCCTTCTACCAGTTTGGTCACTTCCACATTCCAACTTGTCAATATCCTTCCTAAACTGTGGTGCTGAGAACTGGACACAGTATTCCAGCTGGGGTACTATGTCCAGTTTTAGGCACCAATTGATGTAGAATGATTACACCATTATTTAAATGTACCATACTAACTAGAAAATTCATACAGATGCAGTGAAGAAGTGAAAATGTTTTATTTTTGTAATGCTGTTTTGTATCATCTTAACCTGCATTTAAGCCCAACCATCCAACAATGTATAAAACTATATAAAATATTAAAACAAAAACTAGAAGCAAGCCCATCCAGAATATGTGCTCCTCCTCAGTCTGTTTTTAACATTCCTATAAAGTGCACACAGATTGCAAATCCCTAGATATGGTTATCGACATTGGACTGAGGCATGCCTGAGGCAAGCCAGCACAATCCACAGTATCTGTGACAGTCCCAGGCAGGCAGTGAAAACTCATTTTGAGGCACAGGTTCTATAGCCCTGATGTAATGAGCCTTTCATACTTATACAGTTCCAAGAAAAATGAGCACTGTGGTAAAAGGAGAGCTAAAACATGCCATAGGGTGCATTTTTGTGCTGAGTTCAGATAGATATATATATTTGTAGTACAGCTCCTAGGATGCCCCAGTCAGCATCACTGGTAGACTAACTTGTTGAGGCATTCTGACAGGGCTGTAGTTCCCAAAAGGAATTTTTTCCAGGCTCTGATGTGAACAGTATCTGGAGAGTTACAGATTCTCTACCATTTTGTGTTACATTTTAAACCCATTTGTAGCTAGCACTCTGAGGGATTGTACCTGGAGCCTTTAGCTTCCATGGCATCCGCTTTGCCACTGAGCTTTGGATCCACCTCAAGCTGATGGCTCTAACTTTGAGAACAGCTACTTCACGTGATGGTCTAAACTGCCCCCTTAAGTGTTTACAGTGCCATTCTCTTTTGGTTGATTTCTGGGTTATCCCACTCACTAAATTCAACTAAAGCTTGGGTCTTGCCTGATTTTAGTGTGCTTGGGTTTGGGTGTTTATGTGTGTATGTTGCTCACTTTTGAATATTCCTCCTTTATCCTTCTTCACAAATGCAGTCAAAGTGTGCAGGTTACATTTAGTAATGCCAAAGTAGCCCTAAAGCTAGAAATGAATTGGTGGGATGCAGGCAGAATTAACCTTTTTGTTTGTTTGTTTTGATATTTTTTCATACAAACTCCTTTTTATTTTTTTAACATCACACTTGTCATTTGCTAGTGTGCATCATCTTAAGCACCCAACCCATTTTGCAGTAACCTGCACTCCAATGCAAACGCTCGCTCTCTGAAGTGAAAGCAGACAACCGTTTGATTATTGGCTGAACTGAAACCATTCTTTCTAAAAACGATTAGGACCTTCGGGAGAAAAACTGGAAAGCAATGGAAGCATTGGCCTCAACTGAAAAATTGCTGCAGGACAAAGTGAACAAGACTGCCAAGGTTGTAATACTGACTGCTAGAAACCATGCATTAAGCTAGAAGTGATTCTGCAGCCGCCTTCTAGAATCAAATGGAAGCATTTAGCTTTTACTGCAATTTTAAATACACTCTGTTCTGAATGCTCTCTTTCTCTCTCTCTCTGTCTCTCATATTTTTCGCTTCTGCTTATGCCTGTCATCTTAACCCTTCTCTTTATTTTCCCTCCCTCTTTGATTTGTGAGCATGCTGATTACTTTAGTTTTGCTTGGAACAGTTGCCAGGGCTGAAGGGCTGCCTTTCTCTAACTGCAGAGTTGGAATCAAAGCTGCTGGCCTCTTTGACAGCCACCTAGACCTATCCTTGCTTTATGCCCAAAGAAACTTGTTTGTCATGCAAGGGACTGCTTGTGGGTTTAAAGAAAGAAAGAACATGCCTCCTCATCACCATCCTCAAAAGGAAAATTGAAATTGAAACACACACGCTCTCCTTAAAATATATTAAACATACATGAAGGTCTGTTTGTTTTGACAGAAGTGCTCAGACATATGCTTAATACTGTGCGATTGAAAGTGGTGAGATTTCAGAAATTCTCAGCGTAGGTGGAATTGTACCAAAATTGCCATCACCATGATTCCCAAATTCAGCTTGCTACATCTGAACTGCAATTAGAACTTCACACAGACCAAACTGAGGGCTCATGCCAGTTTTTTAAAAAACTGCAATATGTCCTATCATATCCCAGGGGGTTAGAGCCAGCATGGTGTAGCAGTCTTGAGTGTTGGATTCTTCAAGATCAAGATTCACATCCTCACTCGGCCATGGAAATTCCCTCCTTCATCCTAAGATGAGGACCATGGCAAACATCTGAAGAAATATTGCCAACAAAGCCCTAGGATAGGGTTGCTGTGAGTGGAGTTACCTTGAAGGAAGGCTTAGCATTTAAATGTAAGTTCATAATAAGCTAGATGTTAAAAAGGCATGTGAAATCCTTTTAATTACCAAAGGGCAATCTTCCCATAACTTGGTACCCTGCAGAGGTGCCGGATTGTTCACATCCTTAGCCAACACGCTCAGTCTGAGGGACCTGGGAGGGGCTGCCATTAGGGAAGGAGCCAAAGGTTTAAACTACAGAAGTGATATCTTGTCCCTCTCCCGCCCCTTGTTTAACTTGTGCTTCTTGTCTCTCCTGGACTGCCTGTTCCACTGGGAAGGCCTCTTGCATGTAACATTTTATTAATCAAATTGACAGTTTGCTTCCATCCCAGAAAAGTATTGCTGTTCATCACATTGTAGCTAAAAGTGTATCTCTGATTATGCACATACATTCACTCTCTAACTGGACAAACTGCTTATAAGTTCCAATTTGGGGAGGGAGGGAAAGGCCAGTTATAAATTACAACAGCAACAACAACAACAATAATAATATAAATAATTATTCCAATATTATTACTCAAATTACACTGAGAATGAATACAAGAGGGTGGTTTTATGTTGAATAGGAGACTCATTTAGTCAAGGAATAATCTGACAGGAGGGGTGGCATTGCAGTATCCCTCATAGAAAGAGTTCCAAAAAGGACTGAAAGGCCACTTCTAGCATGCTGTATTATGCTTGAGACATGTTTAGGGACCAAGATAAAAGAAGTAAGGAAGGGGGCTAAACTTGCTGCCCTGGTCCTTGGGTGTCTTCAGAGTGAAACTGCAGCTTTCATCTTATAGCACTGATGACCCACCCTCAGACTGATAAAAATCAAATAAAACGGGAGTGCCTTTCTGAGCTTTCATCTCAGGCAAACCAAAGTGAGGAGCTAAGTTCATTGCTTTGAGAATATCCGTATTTAGCGTCCTCTAGGAAGAGGAGGGAGAGCTTCAGAGAGTAAACCTCGCTATTGTTTCTCTTAGTGCTGAAACTAGGAGGACATCTAGTACTCACTGGTGAAGGTTTTCTTCCTAGTTGACTTTCCTATTGTATCTTCAGAGTCCTCATGGAGAATAGCAGTAGATTGGACATGGCATTGGTGGTTGCATCTCATCTGGGACACTTCCGTCCTACACAATGATAGCACTATGGTTCCAGTGTAATTGCCATAGCAGCATACTGTGGAGTCCTGGGATTAGCAGGAGGGGCGTTTAGAATTCTCATCTCTAGCATCTCACTAAACTTCAAGCCCCTGGATTCCATCAGATGCAGCCATGGCTTCTAAGGTGGAATCATAGTGCTGTAATCGTGTAGTATGAACAGGCTCCTGCTCTTAGGAAGTCCTGAAGTAGAATGGGGGCTGGATTACTTATGGCAGGAATGGAGACTACATGGCCTCATACATGTTACCAGACTGCAACTCCAATCATCCTTAACTATCATAACCAACAAAGGTGAGGGCTGATGGCAGTTACAGTCCAACAAGTTTTGCGGGGGGGGGCACACTTTCCCCATGAGCAGCTCATGGTGAGAAACCTTGCCCAGCTCTGTCGGTTGGTTTCTAGTTTACCTAGCATTCTGCCAATGGCAATAGTTAAACTGTTAAAACACCAACGGGGAACAAAAGCTATGTCCACACTCAGACTTCTGACTTCCCACCCTTCTGACAAACCAGGAACAAGAAACCAGAGCTTGGGAAAGCTGCATTTTTGAACCACAGCTCCCAGAATCCACCTGCCATCATGGTCAGGGACTGGAGCTGCAGTCCAAAAAAATTAACTTACCAAACTCTGGCCCACCCTTACAACTCTCCCCAAGTACATCAAGTTGTCTAGCATGTGAAATTGAAACTGTCTTGTCACTTTAAAAAGCAATACTTGTGTGGGTTCTCTGGGACTGGGACAAGAGTCCCAGTTATCCCATAATCTTGAATGGAGTTTGTATCATCTGTTAATAGAAAAGGGCTGGTGGCAGGGAGAATTAGGAGAGCTAACCGCAGGTCTTATTTTGATGGTGCTATCCCCAATTTTAATAGCAATATATGTTTTCTCACAGTGGCTTAATTGCCACGAAAATATGTTATTTTGAACCTTTGCATTTGGTTCCAGAGTTACTTGAGCCTCTCAAAACACTGTAGTTATTAATTGAAACATGCATGGGGGTAAAGAAAATGCCTCAAATATACTCACTGGGAGAAAGTCTTAATATCCTCCCAGTGACTTTTCCCTCCCCCCAAATTTTAGAAGCTGTGAGGAGAAAAAGAGAGAAAAAAAAGAAGAAAGAAGAAAAAAAAACAGCAGCAAAAGGAAAAAAATATGTAAGAAATATTGGACAATATAACAGAAACAAAAAAGTCATCTTTGCACATATTTCAGAGTCAACCCCCCCCTTGTTGTGCTGCTGCTCTTCACTCTTTAAAAGTGAAGAGCAGCAGCCTTTCGTTTAAACGTCTTAAGTAGTAGCAGACATTAATCTTTCCATGTGATTTTGAGCCCCACAGATGCAACCGGTGTTCTCCATACTGGAGCTGCACCAGATTGAGTAAGGCTGCCTTCTCCCATCTTAAGAGTCTAAGAGAAGACAAGCAATGAAAAAGCCCAAAGGAGGCTTCACTTAAAAGTATCACAAGTTACATAAAAGCCAAACCCTGAAACAGTGTCATGTTGCATGTGTGAGGGCAGGGAAGAGTTTTGTTACCCCTCAGAACCTGTCATCTTTAGAGCAGGGAGGAAAGTTTAAATAAGGAACTGACCTGCCTTATGGTGGTACTTCCGCATTTATTTGGTCCTTTTCCCTTTTCCTTTTGTCAATCCAGGAGAGACAGCAATACGTGGAGGTTGCTGAAGCAGAGATGAGAGAGGTCTTACAGAAGCTGTTTCCCATGGTGTCTCTTCCTTCTGCCTTGGTAAGAAGCATCTCAGAGCTATACTTAACCAGCCACGGGCTGGCTACATCCTAAGCAAACAGGGGTGTTTTGCAGGCATCAGGGCGGGCTGGCTCGGAGCTGTTGGCGCGGTCCTTGAGGACTCCTGCTAATCGATCTGCTGAGTGCTGTTCATTTTTACAGCCTAGCAGTTTTGTGTGCTCAAAGGCTGTTCAATTTTAAACTGGTACTCTGTGTCTGAAACTCAAGCCAGTTGATAAGGTCTCTTTTCCCTGTCACCTTCATACAAACAAAAGTGCTACTTCTTGCTGAATTAGACAGTTGGTCAGTATAGCCTAGAGTTGGGAAAAAGTTATTTTTTGGGCATAACTCCTAGAACTCCCCTCGCTGAGGAATTCTGGGAGTGAGTTCATTGATTGATTGATTGATTGATTGATTGTATTTATATGCCATCTTTTCTCCCAAGACAGCTTTCAAAAAGTTTTTTAAAAAATGAAAAACATTTGAAACAATTAAAAATGTTTAACAACAGACAAATTATAAAAACTTACAATTTTTTAAAACAACAACTTAATAAATAAGTAAAAGCTACCCTGTTCACTCATTAAAAGCCTGCTTCTGCCTACAAAAGGAATGCAGGGAGGGGCCCAGCCTAGTCTCCTGCAGAAGAGAGTTCTGGAGAGTAGGAGCAGCCACTGAGAAGGCTCTGTCTGATGTCCTCACTGGGTGAGCCTGGGATGGTAGTGGGACCAAGAGAAAGCCTTCCCCTTCAGTTGTAGTCCAGAAATGTTTTGGGCTGCTTTTTAAGCCTCGGCGTGGAAAAATTTTCTGAGCTCTGCCAAATACCATTTATAGTGTCAGAAGCTTTGCAAGCAGCAATACTGTGTGTGGAACCTTCCCAATCTACTCTTACAGTAAGTAGTGCAAGTTACTATTGTTCCCATCTCACAGATGGTTAGAGAACTGAGTTTGAACGCTAGTTTTTTGTCTGCTTGACTGATGTTGCACACATCAACACTAAGTGACCACTATAAAGTGACCACTGTATCATCTTGCCCAACCCTTTGAAAAATTAGGGTGAGGGACATGATTTGCATCTTTCTGGATCTTAGTACATTCTTTCCCAGTTCCATAACTATATAAATGATGCTTTATGCCTGAGGCCTTACTAGCATTCTGTACTGCATCTGAAGAAGTGGGTTTACATCCATGAAAGTTCATGCTGAAATAAAAACCAGATAGTCTTGAATGTGCTGCTGCATTTCTTTTTTTCCTCCCCTTTCCTTCCTCTTTATGCTGCAAGAGACTAATGCAGCTACTTCTTTGAAAATTGCCCACAGAGGAACTGCTGTGCTCCTGCCTCCCCTTTATGAGCCAATAACATGCTATGATCCACCTGCTTGCCCTTCACTTCCCAGTTCCCCTTAGGCTCCCTGTGGTATAGGGAGGCTGGAAAGGGGCTTTTAATTTTTTTTTTAAAAAAATGAAAATTCACTGATGGTGTTGGATATGGGCTTCTTGAGTATATTGAGTATAGGAGCCTGGTGGTGCAGTGGTTAAATGCCAGTACTGCATCCACAGGGTTGTGAGTTCGATCCTGCCAGGCTCCAGGTTGACTCAGCCTTCCATCCTTCTGTAGGTCGGTAAAATGAGTACCCAGCTTGTTGGGCACAGTTAGCTAATACATTGTAAACCGCTTAGAGAGCACTTAGCTGATAAGCGGTATAGAAATACACATGCTATTGCTATGCTATTGCTATTCTATCTCTGAGTGTGTTATAGACTCTTCTCTTCGTTAAAGGCTGGCTTTCTTGCCTAGAAAACAGTAGTGCCTCTAGCAGTAGCTTAGGTCCAGATTAATTAATGGACTGTATTCTTCTTTGTGAATCTGCCTGTGTTTTGAGTTCTTTTGTGGAGGCCCTTCTCTCCATCCCACCTCTCTTCTGGGTAGCTGGGATGGAACCATGGGAGAAGGCCTTCTCAGTGGCTGCTCCAGGTTTTGGAACTGCTTCCCAGAGCAGCTAGACCAGCATGCTCCTTACTGTCTTTGCACAGGCAGGCCCTTTTGTTTCCACAGGTGTTAGAAGACTGATTGCCCAGCAGGAATTGGCCTTGCATAATGTGGTGGATTTTCTATTTGCTTTTTAATGTTTTATATTTTAATAGGTTTCAAATTTTTCATACTTTAATGATATTCTTTTGTACGTTGTGAACTTTTAGCAATGTTTTAACTATTTTTTCTGTATATTTTATTTATTGAATGAAAACACAAACTAACACAAAGCATACACTAAACAAAAGGAAAGGATATATAAAAAAGCAAGATAACGTTCTGCAACAAACAATAATACATAATAATATTACCAACAAAAAAACAACACTGCAAATATCACTCTAAACTGATAAATAACTATACACAACAGAAAAATTGGTTCCTGCCCCTGTTGCAAACAATATACAGTAATCCTGAAGAAACACTAATCCATTAAAACACAAATTATCGCTAAACTTAGCAGTGTTTTAACTATTATAAGCTGGCTTGAGTCCCAAACTGGAAAAAGGTGGGAAATAAATGTTGTTGTTGTCGTCTTCATCATCATCATTTTTATGTGTGTGCACCTGCATCAGTCTTCACGCACATGCACGCATGAACATACTACATGTATTGCAACACATGAGCTGGAGTTTTATTCCAGGATAATTCTTAACCATAAACAGGCTCTGTCTTGTTAAGATGACATAAACCCCAGCATCTGGAAAAGCATTCCTTTTCTCTTCATTTTATATCTTACTGGATGATTGACAATTCATGTCCAAAATGGATGTTAAATGGTGGTTGTTTGCTATTGTTCTGCCATGTTGTAGTTTATAAATGTCTCTCACCTTATTGAGATCTCTTTAATCTTAATACCTCTTTCTTGCACAGAACCACAGTGAATGGATGCATGAGTTTGAACAGGCAGTAAAAGAACATACAAAAGAGACATCTCGACCAGATGAAGTTAAGGTTAGTATGGACTATGTGCACACATGTTTTTGTTTCTTAATGCCGTCCTTCCATCACCCTGGATGATGGAAGCGTGAAGAAAGGTACCCTGTTCTTGGCCTTAGGTCCATCTGAGATGCAGGAGAATAAATTTTGGCTTCTCATGTATCACTCACAGACTGGTTTAACAGGAAATAGTGAGCATATCTTTACAAAAGCAACCATTTTGGCATGGATAAGGAAACCAGAGCCTTCCTGGATGACTGTACAAAAGAAAACCAGAGTGGTATTTTCACATGTACAACTATGAAAAATGACTTTTTGGGCAGCAACTCCAGAGTCTTCCAGGTTTAAGGATGTACAGTCCAAATTCAAGGATCTGTAGTAACTTTACAAAACTCTGGGATGTTCCATTTAAGGGGAATGCATAGCCCCAGGTTTTGGGATCTGATGGCAAAATATTAATTTTATGAAAACTACATGAAAACAACACTCTAAGTTTCTTTTGTTTTAGTTTTTACTGTTGAGTGATAACTGAACACAGAGCTAGGAAAAGTAACTGTATATCCCAGAATCCCCTCCACTAGCCATTTTGGTTTTAGGTTTCTGGAGCCTAAATCCAATTGCTAGTCCCAGCTTGAGTAGACCTATCAGATCCTTGGAACTTACGTAAATGTTGGACTACTAAGTTTACATTGATTCATTGGGCCTACTCTCATTGGGACTAACAGATTGAATTAGTCTCTGGAGTTGTCCAAAAAGAGACTTTTCCAAGCTTCAGTTGAATGGCACCTGAGAAGCAAAATCTTCCATTCCACATAACAGGAACATACATACACATTGCTCCTTTGCAAAGGCTCAGTCTTTTTCTCTTAATTGTTTGTCTGGTGATGAAATGAAACTCTGTCATACGACATCGTTTATCCAGCTTTGAATCAGATAATTCACTGCTAAAATAGATGTACAGTCATCCCTCCTCATTATCTGGGGTTAGGGGCACAGGACCCCTGCCAAAGTGGAAAAAATGGAAATAACTTTAGCCTCTGCCCCCATATTTAACACTAGAGATGGGACAAATCCAGAATTTTCTGAATCTGGATCCAAATCCCTGGAAGGTTCTGCAAATCCACAAATCTCGAATCTTTAGAATCCTCCTGGGAGAGGGGCAGGAGAAGAACAGGGAGTGTGAGATTGCTGTCCCCACAAACTTCTGCCCCCTGCCCCAGGATCGTGCTGGGGGTGGGAAGCAAAAGACCGCGGAGCACAAAGTCGTGCTCCCCGCCACCTCCCCCCCACGGGCCCGATCGTGGCGGCAGCAGGTGGGAATAGAGCGGGGAGCGCAGGATTGTGCTCCCTGCCACCTCCTTCCCCCACCGTGAGCCTGATCGCGCCGGCGGGGGTGGGAGAAAGTGTGGATTTGAAAGATTTGATTCACCTATTTTAGCCCAGGGATTCAGATCTGCGAATCTCGATTCGAGGATCTGCTTGGCCCAGCCCTATTTAACACAAAAAAGTATGATCAGTGTATTCAAACCACCAGGGATGCCTTCACAGTCTTGGGATTCCTTCACAAGGCAAAAGTGGACAGCTGATGGGGTTTGTTGCCACCTCCACTGCTGCCATACACTGTTTTTAATAGGACTTAAACAATCCTTGTTCACAGTCTCTCAGTCTTACAAGGTTTGCAGTCCCTATTAGAAGTGGTATATGTCAGCAGTGGAGGTGGCAGCAAATTATCCATGAATAGTCAAATCTGCAAAATGAAGCCTGCAAATGTGGAGGGCTGACTGTAGCAAATTTAACCTTTAACCTTTAGTCTTAGCCTTTTTCTTTCCCCTTCTTTATTTGAAATGGGAAGTCACACCTTGAATTCAGGCTGTTGAATAATTTGGATTATTATAGGTGCAAACTAAGCAAAGCTGAATGCTTTTCATGTAAGAATAAAGATCTTTCAAATATGGCACGGTTGTGGATTTACCCCTCGGCTCTTTGCCTGGAGCTTAAGAGACGTTACAGTACTTTCTCCAAAGCTGCTGCTACTCTTCAAAGGATCTGTGACTTTGTAATGGCTGTGGGCTACTTGGAGAAATAACTATCTCCCTTATCCTCTCCTCTCCAAAATATGACATTCCCCAGGTGCATACTGTGCTCAGATTCCATGTCATCCCTGATACTCTATAATGGTCAGTTGAAATGTGTGTGTGTGTGTGTGTGTGTTTAATGTTTGGTTAGTTTTCATGCTATTAGCAAAAGGTAAAACTTACTTTAGAAATGCTCTAAAATCACATCAGAGTCCCTTCCATCAGATAAAATTAAGGACTTTGCCTGCACATAATGTTTTAAACTTGTTTTAGGTACAACTGTAAGCCTCCCTGAGATCTCTTGCTATTACGTGGGGTATAATTATTTTAATAAATAAATAATAATGTATATCATTTCCAATGTGTGGCGCAACTGTGCCAGTCTGCAACACAAGCAACAAAGCCATCACGAAGGCAAAGCCTTTGTAGACTGCCTGCTTCACTGAATCCATGGAGTATTGTCTCAATTTGTCAAACCGTTATTTTCATGTTTTGAGTGGATGTGGAATTATAATCAATGAAGCTGAACTTGAAACAAGGGGAACTGCCGTGCCAAAAATGCAGACAGTACTTATACAGCATATGTTTCCAACTTGGATGTGGAATTTTGTTTGTTTTTTCTAACAGGCCCTGGAGCAAAAGTTGAAAGAAGCAGACGAATTGCACATAATGTTGCAGCAGGAGTGTGAGAAGTATAAAGTGGTCCTTGCAGAGACGGTAGGGAGGAGCCTTGTAAATTCTGCTTTTGCCCAGTGGAATTTCCACCTGCCTCAATTTCCTATGAGCCTCAAGGTAACTGAAATTCTGTATTGCTAGGAGGGAATCTTGCAAAGGTTACAGAGGAGTGTGGAAGAAGAGGAGAGCAAATGGAAAATAAAGATTGAAGAATCTCAGAAGGAACTCCAACAGGTATTTTAGAAAGATACCACTGTTCTTGTGTGTGTCTCCCCACTCCACCAAAAGACTTTTGTGGGCACTACATTTCTGGCATCAAGGTGCAGATACATACAGAATATTAAAATACAGTATGCTTAAGCTGCCTATAGAAGATTGGATGTAGCTACTGGGGGTGGTGGGGAGGTAATGTCTCCAAATATGAATATTCCCCCCCCCCCGACATTTTCTTATATTTCCCAAATTTCTAGCATCACAGAGAGTAAACTTGGAAAATTGTTTACAGCTGAATGCTTATGTTTGCTTGATAACTTCGTTAACTTTGCTTGCCTCTTTACTTTGGATGTCTCAACAATATTTCTGAACACTCAGCGAAGTTTTAAGTTACTTTAAATGATAGAAATTTGAGGGCTCAGGAAAAAGGTTATATTGTGAGGTAAGAATTCTTATTTGGAGATCCAGCGCCCTCATTTTGCCCCATCTCCCACCCCATAGCTACGCCGTCTGTAGAAAGTGTCTTGATGCTGCTCTAATTTTATGTTGAAGTTCATTTAGAAAAGTTAAATCCTTCCTCCCAGTATAAAAGTTCTTAAAGTGGAGGGCAAAACTAGAAATAGACAATTTAAAACAGCACTTAAACAACCTACTGAAAGAGTCAGCCAGAAGAGAAACCAATAGACGGTGCACTGTAGTAATGCGTTGGTGAGCAATTGCTCTGTTATACGTTGGATGGTGATCATGTACGAAAATAGCAATGTGTTCTCAAACTAGTATCAAGGGGGTTTAATCATGCTGCTGTTGTTTTTAATGCGGCATTTCTGTAGTTTTCTTTGCCTTCATCGATATAAATTAATCCCTGTGAAATGGTCTTGGATTATGCATCCAGTGAGTGCTTACTGAAGCCGACTTGATGCAAATGGGGGAGAGCTCAAGGGGGATAACCCCCTCAAACAGAAGGCCAGCAGCACTTCAGTGTTAACTAGAAAAGACCATCTGCTACTGCCTTGACTCTACAGAAGATGATAAATGCGCAGGGCTTAGCAATATCTGGTTCATGGATAAAAGCCATTTTTGCTCCTTAGATGGAGGAAGTTTGCTCAGATACTGTGAAGTGTCTCTGGGTGCTGGGGCAGTGGGCCTTTTCTTTCTGTTGCATTGCTTACCCTAACATTAATGGTGACCTTCGCAAGGCTCCAGAAAAGGACAAAGTTAAACACTGCTTATTTCTCTACTGTTGTTAACTAAAAAAAAGTTAGAGCTTGTTCCTTATCAGGAGTGCAGTAGTGTTGGGGACAGTGCTTGTATTGGCATTGATTTAGACCAGAGATTAAACTAACTTGTAGGGAACAAACTCAGGGGAAGCTGCGAAAGGATCAGCAGTTTGGGGCGGACAATTGGAACTGTGTCTCCTTCTCTTACAAGAACTCTGTATCACCTGGTGAAATTGGGTGGCAGTCAGTTCAGAAGCACTGCTTCACACATTGCTGTTCAGCTGAAAATCTTAAAAGTGTGCTACAGGCTGCCTGCTAATTTAGGTTACAGTTTGCTAAATTTAAGACCTGAAAACATAAGGTCTGAAATGGAAAGCAGTGAGCCTTGTGTGTTAGAGAATGTGTGTGTAATTGAGAGCCAGCAACAGCCTGATTCTGAGCAGAACATCCTGTTAATGACAGAGAAAGCAGAAGATGAGAAACAACTGCTGCTAGTGGTTCATTTAAAATTTGTGGAGAAGAAAAAGTTAACATTTGGAATGATGGGTGCGTTTATATTTGTCTAATTGCAGATGCGATCATCAGTCACTCTTCTAGAGCAGGAAGTAGAAAGACTAAAGGAAGAAAACAAAGAAGTTGACTCTGTATGTTTCATTTGATTTAATTTCTGCTACAAAGTTATTTTCACTCCAAACCTGCTATGAGAATAGAATGACCCAGTTCACATGATTTATCAGACCAGCAAAGGTTTCCTGATTTCTTAAATCACCGTTTACCATGATGGCTAGAGGATTCCCAGCAAACTAGGATATGAAACCAGGATCTGCTTGATCCAAGCATAATGTATAAGCTACATATTCAAAGTTTTGTTTACAATTTTTAAACATGGCCACTGTAATGTGAACTGCAATATTGGTCACATGGTTTTAAAACTGTAATTACTAGGTTTTTCATTTTTACCTACACTGAAGTGCCAAAGAAAGAATTTAAACATAAAGCTTGGACATGTTCTAATAAGATTAGAATATTATTCTAGTCAAGATCCAAGCTTATCTCTTCTATCCTAAATTAATATGTGGGGAATCTATGAAGTTAGAGAATCCATGAAGTCGGAGAATTGTTTTTAAATGTTCAATAGAAGGCTAGATTTATCTTGAAGTTAACTGTCTGGAACAAAAATGGACGTATGTGTATCTTGTGGCGTCATTCCTTTGGCAGCTTAAAAAGGAGAGAGAACACTTGGAGCAGGAACTGGAAAAGGCAGAAATAGAGCGATCAACGTATGTTTCAGAAGTTCGAGAGGTAAAGTACCTACTGAAACACTGCAGCTGTTTTTGCTTCTTTCTTCATCCCCATATATGTGGAAATGCAAGCATGAATTTGGTTGGCCCAAGAATGAAATGTTTGATTAGCAAAGGAACTAAGAAAATGGGGCATAACTGTGTTTTTGGCTTTGGGATAGGTACACACCCTAACAGCTGAGCCAGAAGGTGGACGGGGGGAGGTGATGATGATGATCATGACATTTCTGTATCACCTTTGGGCCAGTTGGCTCCAAAGACAGGGTACAGTACAAAGGTTAAGAACAATTCAGTGGCAGTTTTAGAAGCAAAATGACAAAAAATGTCAGAGTAAGACAACAACAGCTCTTAGCAATGATTAAGCTCTGAGCAAAATAAAAATATTTTCACAGCTTGCTAGCAGGTAAACTGTGAAATATTTAGCTTGATCTCTCTGGCAAGGGAGTTCCAAAGATGGGGTGCTGCCACCGAAAAGGCCCTGTCTCATGTTCCCACCAACCTGGCCTCAACTGGTGGTCAGACGTGGAACAGGGCATCAAGCAACCATTGTAAGGAGATGCATCCTAAACCCTCTGAAAAACTTCATTTCAGCTCAAAGATCTGTTGACTGAATTGCAGAAAAAACTTGATGACTCATATTCTGAAGCAGTAAGGCAGAATGAAGAGTTAAATTTGGTAAGAGGCCCATCCCTCCACCTGAGTCCGTCTATTCCAAAGTGGAGGAACCTTTCCTGATCCTTTCTGTCTGCTAACCACTTCAACTCAGTCTTTGTCCACTGCAACCACTTCGATAGCCTTTCTCTGCCTCTTCATAACAACATGACTAGTGCTTAAGCATGTCGTTTTTTTTCCTTCACCCTTCTTGCCTCAACTGTTAATGTTTTTGTAATTTGTGAATTTGGAAAACTGCTTTCACAGAATGCAGGTGAAGTGGTCTAGGTGTGAACTTGCTGCTTCTTTTGTATTAAGTGTTAGGATTTTAAGAGTCATTCAGATAGTGGTGGTCCGGATGAGGTCTGTTTTGGATTCAGTCCTTTGGAGTGAATCTACAGTTGGCCCTCCACATTTGCAGGTTTGATTTTCATGGATTTGATAATTTGCGAGTTTCTTCAGCCCCTGCCTCCCCACCTCAGGTGCTTCTTTTGCAGGGGAATCTTCCCTCTCAGCAGCTCCGATCAGGCCACAAAGCCCTTTAAAAACCTCCCTCTGGTCCTTGTCCCCCACTAGCCGCTGCCGGACCTGCTAAGGACAGCTTGCAGCCCAATTTCTCATTACCTCAAACCCTCTCCTGATGTGCCCCACACAACCAAGGAAAGAGATGGGCAAGAGAGAGGAAGTATAGGACCACCATGCTGCCCCCCCCTCTCCTTTCGCTAACCTAGTTTGGACACTGGGTACCCATTCTCCTCACCATGACTTGGCCCCCTTCCCCCACTTGTGCACCCACACATTTTTGTGTTTATAATTTCTCCAGTTTTCTGAGGGTCTAATCTTGTTGAATGTGGAGGGCCAACTGTGGTAGCTGAAGGCCAATTGTAGTAGCTGTAAAGTAAAACTGAATAATTTTGTTTTTTGTGCAAAGACATTGGAAAAAACAACAACAAAAGAATCTTGAGGCATCTTATGACTGGAATGTTGTATTTGATGTAAGTTTTCATGGACTGCATTAGGTGCATGAAACATTGCCTCTGTTGGTAGGTATTTATATCATTGTACATATGTACATATTGATTCATTGTACATATGTACATTGCACGCATCATTGTGTATGACATTATATAGCAAAGTCAGAATGATCCATGCTATAGTGTTTCCATTTTTTTTTACAAATGGCTGTGAAAGCTGGTCTGTGAAGAAAGCTGACAGGAAGCAAATCAACTCATTTGAAATGTGGTGCTGGAGGAGAGTTCTACAGATATCGTGGGCTTCCAAAAAGATAAACGAATGGGTCAGAGAGCTAATGAGGCCTGAATTTTCCCTAGAAGTTAAGATGACTTAAACTGAGACTGTCATATTTTGGATGTATCATGAGATGATAAGATTAATTAGAAAAGACGATAATGCTCAGCGAAGCAAAAACCAGTAGGTAAAGAGGAAGGTGCTGCCACAAATGGATTGATTCAGGGAAGCCAGGTTGCTCTGAATCTGCAAGACCTGAGCCAGGGCAGTTGTTGACTTCCTGGAAGTCTCTCATTTGAAGAGTCTCCATAAGATGAAGTTGACTTGATGGCAAATAACAACAGACAGGAGACAGATGTGAATGGATGGAGGTGCAAAAGGTACAGGTATTGATGATTGCCTTAACATTAGTTCTTTGATGAAGAGTAGGTGGGAGGTGATTGGAGTATGTGGATGAAAATCTGCCAAGAGGAGCAATGTTCTTTGCATTTGGTAAAGTGGGCTGCAGTCTCTCAGAGCCTACACCAAATAAAACTGTGTTCTTCTGCTGCCATAAACTAATATAGCAGCAATGCCCCTGCCCCAGAAAGATACTGGAGTCTGCAGTTGTCCCAGAATGTTTACCTGCTTGTGGAGGGATGGACTTTCTGTCCCCCTTGAAACTGACTGAACTTGGAGGGTGAGACCCAAATGGCACAGTTGATAGGGGAAGAGGGAATAACAATGTTCTGTAGTCATCATGAATTTAGACAGTATGAACACAGCCTGAGACAGGAGCACTTCCTAATCTGAGAAGTCACTGTTGCTTGATTGAGGGAAAGGAACAAGGCCTGACATAAAGGAGAAACCGAACCAGCCAGTCCTTCATGTGACTGAAGACTCTTGAATTGTAAATAATTGGGAGCAGCTGAGAGTGACTTATGACATATTGTGTCAGATGTCTTCATTGGGGGTATGGTGACAGGTAGCATTCATCTGTTTTGCAGCTTGTTCAAAAGTAAGGCTTTCAGAACCAAAGAAATGATTAATCCCCCTCAGAAGAAGAAAATATTTAAGTTTCAGGATGGGGAGATGCCACCACAAGACTTTTTCTCATGTAGAGAAGGCTTCATTTCCCGGTTTCTCACATGTAGAAATCCATTGATTTGGAGATAACTACATGGTGTTAGGAGGCACATAAGCAGAAAGAATGATTAAAAAGCTGGATATTTATTTTAAGTTATTGAAAAGGGGGAGTATGCTCAGTCCCTAGGAGCGGGGGATGACAGAAAGACTGAGTGTCACTGCCTTTGACCTTAAACCAGATGGTGGTGAACAGGAAATAGAGGCATACTTGTGTGAAAAGTTCTGTGCAAATTCACTGGTAATGCTGCCAAGGTGTTCAGCATTGTAAGTAATCTGTGTAGAGTTCTCTCACTGATTCTAACCCCTGTTTCAGGCTTCTCTAGTTATCTTTTTTCATCTATTCTGCAGATGGAATTTCATATTGCCCTATGCTCTCTATAACTTGTTGACTAATTGTGTGTGTGTGTGTGTGTGTGTGTGTGTGTGTGTAAAACTTGCTTTTCCTTCTTCCTAGTGCTTCTCTGACCCAAGGAGTCAGCTGTGTTTGTCTGATTTTTTTTATAGCTAAAAACGCAGTTGAACGAGACGTTAGCCAAACTCAAAGTGGATCAGAGTGAGAGGCAAAACCTAGCTGCTGACTTGCCCAAGGTAAGGCATCAGAAGCTCAAGCGTGTCTATTCATGGAGTTGGTGGTCAGCCTGTTTAGGACGTCACTGCACTCTTCTCTAAAGAACCGTGTCTGTAATTGGGTTGTACCCATTGCACATGTCACTGGGACACACAGCACCTTTGAGCAGCTTAGTTTGTTGTGCCATTTGAAGTGCCTTCTGAACTAAGCCTGGTTACTGATACTTGTACACCTGTAATCTCCAGGCCAGACAACTACAATGCATTGTATGTGGGTGTGCTTCTTGGTGACTATTTGGAAACCTCACGTCAAGATGCTGCAGATAGGTGGGGAACAGAGGCTTGGCCTGGAGGACACACTCTGTGAAATTCTCCAGCTGCTTCTATCTGCTGGTGCATTTCTAAATACAATGTAGAGCGCTGATGCTAATTTGGAAAGCCTGATACAGACTGGGGCATGGATACCAGGAAGATGCCTTCTTACATACAAACCTGTGTGCTCATTAAGATACTGCTCTGGGTATCGTCTCCTTTTGAAATTAGGCAGGAGATGACTGGCTTTCAGGGAAGCCTGTGACCCTCTGGATCTTTCTGGACTCCAGCTCCCATCAGCTCTAACCAGCTTGGCTAATGGTGAGGGATTATGGGAATAGCAGCTTGTCAGTATTGTTAGTGAATATCCTACCCAAAGAGGCTTGCCTGGCACCTACTCTTTGTGTTTCCAGCACTAGGAAAATGCCTGGTTGATCTCTGCTTAATTACAGATTTATCTGGCTGCTGTGATCTCATGCTGCTTGTGGTGCTATTTTACTGTTTGATTTTAATTTGGTTTGTTGTTACATCAGAGTTTCTGCATTTATTAAGCTCTCTGGAGAGCATTCATGCTGAAGTGCTGGGTAATTTCTATGTAAAAATAAATCCCTGCAGATATCGAGATGATGGCTTGCTTCACACTGACAAAGCCTGTACTTGTTGGTCTGGATCAGTAGTGCCTGAGATCGGGAGCAAAGCCAGGAGTGGTGGAGATTTAGAGGGAGCTGTAGTCCACCCTAGCTTCCTAGTTTTGGAGAACGTGAATTAGGTATCTATCTACAAACCCACCCAGTGAGACCAATGAGATTTTCAGGTGTTCATCTACAGTTATTGTTTACGTGATCATCCTCTCCCCCTCTAGAAATCCCAGTCACAGGTATTCTCCTTCTTCCCTTCCGCCTCCTGACATGGAAACCACCTGATTTCAACTCCTGGTGGCCCACTATGATGCATAGCGCTTTAATTTTTAAAATATTAAGTATTTTAACCTTTGCTTTTCTTTTAAGGCCCAGGAATCCTTGGTGTCTCTAGAAAGGGAAATAGGAAAAGCTGCTGGAGACACTCAAGTGATCGAAAACAGTGACGTCTGCTCATCAACGGTGAGTGTGTCCCTTGGGTACGTACGTTGGTGAAATGGTACAAGGTGTTCAGCCATCAGTTAACCAGGACTGAGACTGCTCTTCAGTTTCATTGGCGTTCAGAGTTTCACTGGTGTTGTGGTCAAGTGGTGGGAGCTGAGGGCTGGATGGTTTGTGTCTTCAGTCTAGCTCTGTGCTAGATGTGCTCACTTTTGTAGAACGGCAGAGCTCTCTTGCTTGTGTCATAGCTCACAGCTTTCCTCCCAATTGGCTTTACTTTATGCTTAGATGACCTGCTCTTGGAGGAGGTTGGTCAAAGAGTTGGGTTCCAGTCTGGGCGGTTGATTGGAAAGCCTTGTGGGGAGCTCTATGGGTGACTCACAGCAAGTCTGTGGGCCTCTGGCTGTTTGGTTTGGGAGGTGAGTGGGATCATTTCCGCAATGAACGGGACTGGCCAGGGGCCATGCGCTACCCAGTTCTACCAGCAGATGGCTGAGTTGTATTGTACTATGAAGATAAATAGTGTAGAGGCAAAAGGATAAATAATAAATATAATAATAGTATTTTTAAGTGTAGGTTTGAATTGTTTTAATACTGTGATTAGCTTAATTCCAACTTAAAGTTTACCTTTTGGATGTTTTTAGCTGTGTTGTTCTTTTAAATGCAGTAAGGTGCCTGCAGTCCCAGTTTTGGGAGACAGGTGGGATCCAAATAAATATTGTAGTGGTGGCGATGATGATGATGATGATTGTGATTATGGCGGCCTAATGCCACCTAGAAAGCTAGATGGTGAAGAAAGTTGGTAAGAAGAAAATCAACTCAAGAAATAGGATGTTGGAGGAAAGTTCTGTGGATACCATGGCTGAGAGAATGACGACTAAATGGATTCAAGAGCAACTCAAGACTGATCTCTCCCTAGAAGCCAAGATGACAATAATGCTTGATGAAGTCAAAGGCAGTAGGAAAAGAGGAAGACTGCATTACAGATGGATAGACTCAGTCAAGGATGCCACAGTGGCCCTGAGTTTCTGAGACCTGAGTAGGGCTGTTGCTAACAGGGTGACTTGAAGATCTTTCATCCATATGGTTGCCATAAATCAAAGTTGACAGCAATTAACAACAACAGCACCTAGGGTAGAACCTAACACAGGATGTTTTAGTCTACATTAGGAGTTGTATACACACATCCTAGTCTTGGTACATCTGGGCTGTACAACTTAAGAGTGCAGATGGGGTTATTGTCAAGATGCAGCAATGACAAACCCCAAATCCTTTCAGTAGAAAAGTGACATTTCAGGGAGAAATAGCCTAGCTGAGCACATGCTAGTTTATTAGGTGCATGTGTGTGGGGATGTCTTTTACATTACAGAACAGGCAGTTACAGACCCCACCAAAGAAAATCCACCTATGCCTTTCAGTGTTCATGTGAGGCCAAAGATCTGTCTTGCTGTTCTTTTTTTTTCTGGAGGGTTTGAACCCTTCAGTGACATGTTGAGGTGTTCCTTTGGGTTGGGAACCATGAGGCCGTCCAAAGGTTAGTGGACTCCAAGTCCCATCAGCCCTAGACAGCATAGTCAGTCATGAGGAATGTTGGGTGCTGCAACCCAACCATATCTGGAGGACCACATGATTTCCCCTTCTGCTATATTGACATTCAGCATCCATCTCCCAGCTGCCTGCTGTTTCTTCTGTGATATTAACCTATTAATTGACTGCTCTTTTTTGAATTGTTTTTTCTTCTCCCATTTCAGGCCAGGCCGGATAAAAATCTCAACGTAGCTGTGAATTTAAGCCAGGA
Source organism: Cyclura pinguis (assembly GCA_030412105.1). Classification (NCBI taxonomy): domain Eukaryota; kingdom Metazoa; phylum Chordata; class Lepidosauria; order Squamata; family Iguanidae; genus Cyclura; species Cyclura pinguis. Next base: position 382,238,130 of record CM059599.1, read on the forward strand.
CGTTGCCCATCTCAAAAAACTGCTTGCATCTGTCAGCCAAATGCTCACAAAGGGAAAAGAACACTACCAGCTACTAGGTAAGATAATTTTGAGCAAACAGGCCATCTGTTTTTCTTGGGGTGTGGCTAGCGGCAGGTGGGGGGAGGACGTTTGAGCCAGAGGGTGAAGAGAAACTTTGAAGGTATCTCTTGAAAGGTCTTCAAGAGATACCTGGGAGATACCACAGCTGAATATGCCCCCTGTGTAAGATAGCAAAACTTCAGGACTAATGTGCGCCAAGCCAAGCCAAGCCAAGCCAAGCCATCCCCATATAGGTTTAAAACAATACAAAACAAAGTTGCCTGGAAAAGGGTTCAGCCTTTTTTTTTTTTTTAAAGTGAGAGCATTTTTCTTCACTGGCAGTCTGAAGTAGAACAGGTCATCTCTTCCAGGCCTTCCCCACATCATTCATCTTCCTTGAATACTGGAACTCTTTCGTGCTACACAATCACTGGAGAGAGCTCTAGTGCCTCATCAAATTACAAATCCCAGTATTCTATAGGGTGCCGCCATGGCAGTTAAAATGGTATCAAAGCACTATAAATGTATAATATAAAAGAAGTTTAGGGTGAACAGTTTCATATTCTGGGTCTAAACAGATTGCTGTATTTGAGGTGTTGAGAAGGGGTTCTTCTCCTGAGTAAAACTGCCAACAGAGTCTGTGAAGGGGCTGATTTACACACATACACATCAGATTATGTATCTTGACTCACTTGTATGTGAGCCACCTGGATTGTGTTGACTAACACCACCAGCTGAATCATAGGAGTTATCTCTGAAGTGGGGGCAACCCCTTGGCTCGCTGTGTTCGCAGACAGAACTTAAAAAATGTGGCTTCCTAGCTTGGCTTTTAGTGGGTTGTTTTCACAGATCCCAAATTAATTCTGAGGAAGGAGCACCTATTCTGACCTTTAAGATCGTGTCTCCTTTTCTAAGTAAATGTAACATTTGAATTTAATATGTCTGTTAATAGGGGTGGTGCAGTAAGACGTTTCCGTCTTTTGGAGGTTAGTGCCACACAGTAATGATGCAAACAGTTCAGTCTTCCTGTTCCCACGCCACCCCCAAGAAAAATGAATTTTGAAACTCAGGCTTAGAATTTAAAAGTTGCTTTGAATAGTTTGTGTGAATTTGGGCTCAACAGACCATTCCCCATTCTCCTTAGGTTTATGAAATATTTTTAAAAGCCCTTCCCCTTTTAAATTCTAGATTTCTATAAAAAAAGTTAAGCGTTGCTGGTCCTGTTTTAACAATTCTCTACTTTGAGGTTCTGACTTGTTTTTCTGTTTATAAATGGAAGTATTTCTATTGAACTTACACTATTCTTGTTTTTTTCTCTTTTTTATTTGCAGAATGAAATCATGGGGAGATCATTAATTTGGGGGTAGCAGAAGGCACTGTATTTTATATTTTGCCAAATTAAAGCCTTATTTATGTGTTCACCCTTTCTACTTTGTCAAACACTGAACAGAGTTTTGTCTTTTCTACTCCTTGTTAGACTACTGATTTAAACAAGACGATGATGAAGACTCTGCAGACACCTCCAGAGTTTAGTTTTGTAATAAATAAATAAAAAAAAGTTTGGATAATTAGAACTTCACATTCCAGGAGCTACAGTAAACATGTAACCTTTTATCTTTACTATGCTCAGTAAAACTTGTTCAGACAGACAGACAGACAGACACACACACACACACACAAACCTGACGTGGTAACAACAGCAGCATAAAATAACATTTTAATACTGACGGCCTGTGCTGTTTTATTTAGAAACATTTGGAGGAGTAGCAGCCTCTGACTTCCATCTTCAAGTGAACACTCCTCCTCCTCCTTCCTCCCTCCCTCCCTCCCTCCCTCCCTCCCTCCCTCTTTCTTTCTTTCTTTCTTTCTTTCTTTTTTGGTTGCTAATGTAATCAGTTTTTGTAATGGTGTCAGCGATTAAAGGGATGCTTATTATTACTCAAACTGGACTGTTGCGTGCTTCGTCTGGGGCCTCCTAAAGGAAGAAATATAGAGTCTTGCAAGCAATGGCATGAATAAACTTGCCGTGAGACTTCGTTAAATTATAGTGTAAGCACCTTGCTAGATCAGACCCCAGATTCTGTTGAGTCTGGCATCCTGTGGTGGGCAACCACATGTGTTCAGGAAGCCCAGAAGCAGGACGTGAGGGCAATAGGCCTTCCCAGTATTGTCCCCCGGTGACTGGTATTCCCACGCACGTGCCACCTCTGAAGCTGGAGTTAGCGTACTTGTCATTGATAGTCTGTGTGGTTGTCTGGCCCTCTTTTGAAACTATCCACGTGGGGGGCATGCACGGGTGTGGCTGCCAGGGAGCGTGCGCACAGAATGAGGGCACTGTCCCTCCAGATAAGTTTTGCTCGCAGTGAAATTTTCCTTCAGTCCGCAAATGTCTAGCGTTGCAAAGAGTGAGAATGCAAATTGTTCATATCTTGAACTCATCTTTGCTGCGTCCACATTCCATTGGGAACTTTGTTTTCCTCTTTTCTTGATATTTCTGCACTCTATTCCTAATTGCTCCACTGACCCTTTAACTTACTGCAATGCTAGAAATCAGGGAAACACGGGAAAAATTCATGGGAGAGCAGAATTCCTATTTTGGGGCTATGCTCTCATTCCCCCTCCTGTACCTGCACCCCTAGTGACACATCACCTTGCACTGGCAAAGTCTACAGTTTTACTGTGCTCTTCCCAACTGGTTTAAAGAAACATGAGTTTCTGCAATATAGTTCTGTGGGTTTTGCCAGTTGGCTGCATATCCCCATGTTTCATTCCTTTTTGGGGGGGCAGGGGGCTGTTTGTAGTGATTCCTTGGATCAGCAATAGGGCTCTTCTGAAGGTGTTTTTTAAACCAGGGCATGGTTGTGGTCTGAGGGCAAATTCTGCCCTCTTTAGAGTTCTTTTTAAAAGGTCTTTTAAGAGTTATTGTAGGTCCCTGGTATCCATTGGATCAGTATCCACAATTTCACTTACCCACGATCCACTCCAGGGCTGTGGCTGTTGCTGCTGCAAGCAAAGGTCTTTACTCTGCACAGCCAGACCACGCATGCCTCTTTTAGTCGAGGAAGGAGTTTCCTTCCCTCACCGGCCCGCAGAAGCGCAGGGCTTCCCCCACACAGAGCCACATGGCCAGGAGGCACGTGGCCCCAAGTGGCCGGGCCTCCTGACGCATTTACCACCGGGGAGGGGGAGGCTGAATGCCAAGGCCTGCCATGCATGCTGCCTGCAAGCAGGCAGGTGGAGCCAGATCGTGGCGCTGCCTCCCCCTCCTCCCCCAACTTGGGGGTCAAAATATGGCATTTGATGTTACCTGTGGTTTTTGCCATCCATGGTAAGTCTGGGAACGTATCTCTCACAGCTATGGAGAACCTACTGTACTGTGTCATGAAAGTGCCGTTGCGTGGATGTACTCTTAACAATAAAATTTTTTTTTGAAGAGACTTTTGTTTCTGTGTATCTCAGAACTGAACAGAAACTCATTTGAGGGTGGGAGTAAAATGATGCAGCTGGTGCTGGGAATTGCCAGAAAATAAATTGGAAGAACAGAAAAGACGTTTGGATTTAAAAAAAAGAAAAAGAAAAACTTTAGAACAACAACAAATTCTGCAACTTTGCAATACATTTGCCCATTTGGAACAAATGCCTGTGTTGTGTAAAGAGGTCTGTCCGTGTGTGTGTGTTGTGTGTCTGCCTTCAGGGTCCTTGTTGAGTTACGGCAACCCCACAAATTTCTTTAAGCCTACCCTGATGCCGAGTGTGCTTCAGCGTCCTGATCACTTTGGTTATCCTTCCTCTGCACCTTTACCAGCACTAGAATCTCTGCTTTTTTTCCAGGTGAAGTGACCAGAACTATTCTCAGTAGTCCAAGCACAGCTGCACCATAGATTTGTATAAAAGGACAATGACATCGCATTTCCAGTCCTTTCCCTGATACCATCATCTGCTAGGGGAAACAAAGGAGAATTCAGTTTTGCAAAGTACACGACTGCAGTTTTCAGCAAGTAACAGCCTGTCTCCCTCTCCTTGTCTGCATTGCTGTCGGGGGGGGAGAGAGAGAGAGAATGTGTGATGAATAGGAATGCCTATGGAACCGAGAGCACAATACCTGCTTCCTCTCACACACCAATACATTTTCCACTGGTGATGGAACAAACTGATTATGGAAAGAACCTTTGTTTATGGAAAAGAACACTCATCCTACTTGTGGAAAGAACACACATTCCATAAAATGTAGGGTGTCAACAAGTTTTATATGTAATCTCAGAATAATTTTTCTAAGCTCATTCAATTGGCATTGGAGGATTCTTATTTTTTTAAAGATATGCCCGATTAGCTGTTCATCACTCCAAGCTATCAAATATTTTAGTTCAGCCCTGACATGTACAGTCATCTCTCCACATTCGCTAAGGTTAGGGGCACAGGGCCCCCATGAAAGTGGAAAAACCATGAATAACTAGGCCCTCCCAAACCATATTTTAACACGCACAAAAAGTATGATCTCCATATTCGACCCATCGTGGATTTTGTTGAGATGTCAGGGTTCCTTCATAAGGCAGAAGTGGGGGGCTGGTGGGGCTGACTGCCCCCTCCACGGCTGCACCGCATCATTTTTAATAGGGACTTACAAGCCTCATTGGGAGTTTCTCAGTCTCACAAAGCTTGCAATCTGTATTAAAAATGGCCTAGGGAGGCAGCGGAGGTGACAGCAAATAATCCATGAATAATCAAATCTGCAAAAGCGAAACCCGCAAATGTGGAGGGCTGACAGTATTAAACAAGGGCTGAGATTTGATTATCTGTTTTTGGGCAGATATTCCTTTTTGATCCGAAGGGTTTAAGACCTGACTTCTTATTAATCAATGGTGTTGAGATGTACTCTGAACATGCTCAAAGACAGACTTTTCTGATTGTTCTTCACTGCAAGGGAAGGCAGTGTGAGTTGGCACGTGCACCCCTTAGCAATACTGTTGAGTTCTTCTCGAGCTGAACATGATTCATTCAGGCAATGTAAGTCTTGACTTAGCTGGGAAGATGTGTGGCAGATGAGATTACGAGCATTCCTGTCTGCACGCACTTGTTCGGCTGTTAGATGTTGCACAAAGATACTGTTGGCTGGCGTGCTGTTCCAGCAAAGCAGAGCATGCCGCCTGTAATTTTTCTTTTCCACTCCAAACCTGTTTCAAATGCTGCATTTCGGAACGAGATAAGCCGATTTAACATTCAGAGAACAACAGACTGGCTTCTGAAAAGAGCTGCTGGTAGGTTTTCATTCCGTATATGTGAGAAGATCAATCTGAGATTACACTATAGGCATACTTTAGTTAACAAAGCCTCTGACAAACAAGCTCCTTTTTACAAATTCTTTTTACACCTGCCCAGCCCCTCCTCTTTATCATAATCTGTCTAGTGGGAAGATTTTTAGCAGCATCAGAATTGAGAGAATGTGAGGTGGGATGAAGAAACAGACTTACAGTGTCAGGTTGCAGCAATTTGTCAGCAGTAAATCATGCAATTATCTATACTTGATCTGAGAAAGGGCATGATTCTCCTCTAATTGATCCTACCGTAGCCACGCTTAGCTTCCCATAAAGAGCAAGGCAAGCAGCAGCTGCCGCCAGAATCCCTCACTGTTGTTTTTGTGGACCTTCAAGTCTATTTCCAGATGCCCTTGGTACCTGGGATAATATAGGATGCGATGGCAATTTAATTTTCAGTTTGCTCACGCAAGCCTTTTTATTCCTTTGTCTGAGAGAGAAAACAGACCAGGAGTGAACTGAGTCTGCTGTTTTGGAAATATTTTAGCAGCCTGGATCATGGCACTAACTTTTAAATTAAAGGACAGCGCTGCTCCCACAGTCCAGGCAAAGGTGCCACTACCAGTACATGGGGGTCTGTGTGTCACACCGCATTGGGGGCAGTTGAGAGTTGGATCGCTAGAAGAGGGTTTGAGCAAAGTGGGGCTTTGTGGTGTGCCTTCGAGCCATTTTCGACTTATGGCAACCCTAAGGCCAACCCACCATGGGGTTTTCCTAGCAAGCTTTGTCCAGAGGGGGTTGGCCTTTGCCTTCCTCTGAGGCTGAGAGAGTATGCCCTGCCCAAGGTCACCCAGTGAGTTTCCATGGCCAAGCAAGGATTTGAACTCTGGTCTCTAGAGGAGTAGTTGAACTCTCAAGCCACTATACCCCCATCCCTTACCGAGAAGGCATGAAGAGTAAAACAGAAAAAGGGAGAAGAGATGGGGCTGCCTCACCAACGTTCCCCAACATGTTGTAAAAATAGAGATATCTAGATTTGTCTATCCAGATGGAAGGCATGAGAAACGTAGAGGCTGATGAAAGAAAACATCGTCAGTGGATGCTTTTTTGGAAGAAGCCTTCAAGTGGTTTCTAGAAAGCTCAAAATATTTTTGCTTTCTTTATCCAAGCCTCACCTGACTGGTTGTTTATATGTCACATGCATTACTTTGTGGGGGGGGGGGGGAGTTTGCTCAGGCCTGTTGAACTGCTTCTTTTTGGTAAGGTATGAACCATCCCTATTTTTCCCATGTGATCTCTGCCTCAGGTACCAATACTTTTCTTCTCTTGAAGTAGTGCCCAGAAACACATCTGCGCTACACCTGTACTTTTTTTGTTCTTGTTCGTTCTCTCCCGGCCATTCCCTTGTGCTCTATGTTGTGCTTTCCAGATTCGCAAAGACAAAAAAAAATTCGGAAGAAATGTCGGGCGGGATTTGAGATTGCCCGAGACTGCTTGAGCCTGGCTTACGTTTAGCTGAGATGACTGCTTCAGCTCTCTTCCTCCGTGAAAGATCTTTCTTATGAGTAGGTCTGGTGTTCCCTCAGAGTCCTGTGAGATAATAGCAAGGGGCACCTCCTGATCTTTTTTCTAGCCCGATTTGAACATCCAAAAAAACCTGTCGGGGTTCCTACCAATATCCTTTTGCTTGAGTTTTTCTAATTGCTAAAGGGAAAGCTGTAGCTGCAGTGATTTATTTTTAAAATGTGAAAAACCTAATTAATGGATACGGGTTGCAGTTGAAGATCATCCCAGGTCCTGAGGTATCTGTGGCCATTTCCATACTAGACTGTTATAGCGCTATTATTCCACTTTCAACATCCTATGGAATCCCGGGGTTTGCAGTTTCGGGAGGGGCCAGTCGGCCCCTCCCGAAACTGCAAACCCCGGGATTCCATAGGATGTTGAAAGTGGAATAATAGCGCTATAACAGTCTAGTGGGGAAATGGCCCAAGCCAAAACCTGAGGCCCAGCTGTGATGCCATTAAGCATTGTGCATTAAATACCAACCACAACTATTCACAGTTTGCAACTGTTCACAGCTTGTCATTCAATGTGCATATACGCACAGAGGGAACATATGTTCCCGTCTGGAAATTAAGACAGAAATCTTAAGGTGAAATGAGGGGATAATTTTGTTCTCACCTACCTATGGAGATGGGATAAGAAACCGTTAATCTTGCCTACATGTTTCTAGCCTGAACTTGGATGCAAAGCAGAGGATGAGGTGAGACCTGTCACCACAATGACTGGGAAAGAAGGAGGAAGCTGATCCGGTAGACAGTCCTCCCTCCCGGAAAGTCTATTGCAGTAATGAGTTTTGTTTATTTCATTTCATTTCATTTATACCCTGCCTTTCTCTTTATGCAGGACCCAAAGTGGCCTTTGTTGTTATTTTTAACTGCCATCAAGTCAACTCTGACCTATGGCCACCCTATGAATGAGAGACTTCTCAAGTCACCCTATCCTCAACTGCCCCATTCAGGTCTTGCAGATTCAGGGTGTATCTTCCTTGATTGGATCTATCCATCTATAATGCAGTCCTCCTCTTTTCCTGCTGCCTTTTACTGTCATGCCCTGCCTTGGAGATGGTGGCAGCGAGGAGGAGGATCCTGACTCCGAGGCAGAGGCTTCCCCAGAGGCTGAAATATCCCCAGAAGCTGGTCCAGAGGAAGATAATAACAACAGGGGCCTGAGCCAGGGGAACAAATAGAAGAAGACATAGCTGACACTCCTATCTTGCAGCAGAGATGCTGCGAAAGGGAGGGCTTGTTCTGCTCAGCCTGTTTAAGTAGCAAGTGAGCCCTAATGAGGAAACACCTGTGGCAACAGCAGCCATAGATATAAGAGGGCTCCAGCTGGCCTTTCCTCCCAGGGTCAGCAACTGGTCTCTTTGGTTGTGAAATGCTGTGCTCTGGTTGTCTTGGAGCTCTGCCTGTTTAGACTACAGTTTGGATTTGCTTACTCTTGGCTGCCTTTCTGTTTGGACATTCTTTGACTCTCACCTTGTAAGTAGAAGCTGTGCTGTTTGTGAGTAACTGCCTGCTCTGCTGTAGACATAACATTTACTTACCAAGCATTATTGTCTTTTCTAGTGAATCATGTCTTCTCATGATATGGCCAAAGCAGGACAGCTTCAGTTTAGGCATCTTGGCTTCTAAGGAGAGTTCAGGATTGATTTGCTCTAGGACCCACTCATTTGTCTTTTTAGCAGTCCACAATATCCATGGAAGTCCTTTCCAGCATGACATATCAAAGGAATTGATTTTCTTTCCATCAGCTTCCTTCATAATCCAGCTTTCACAACCATACATAGAAACTGGAAATACAATTGTATGAAGAATCCTAACTTTAGTATTCAATTATATATCTTTACACTTTGGGATCTCATCTAGTTGCTTCATAGCTGCCCTTCCAAGTCCTGGCCTTCTTCTGATTTCTTGACTGCAGCATCCATTCTGATTAATGACTGACCCAAATAATGGGAAATCTTCCACCGTTTCAATGTCTTCATCATCTAGTTTTAAGGTTATCTAAATCATCTGTGGTCATCATTTTTGTTTGCTTAATGTTCAACTGTAAACCTGCCTTTGCACTTTTTGCCTTGACTTTCTTTAGTCATTGTTCCAAGTCGTTGCAGTTTTCTGCTAGTAGTATGGGTGTCATCTGCATATCTTAAATTGTTGATGTTTCTATAGCATTTAAAAAAACAAAACATAATTTCTGTGAAAGTTTTAAAAGAATTAAGTAACAGTACAATTAAAAGCATGATTAAAACAATATCAAAATTCTAACCATGATTTAAAAACATTTTAAAAATCAATTTATCAAATAAAAATCCAAATCAGTGCAGCCTTGCAAATCATAACAATCTCAGTTGAACTGGAGATTTGCACATAGCCCAGTCCTCTTGCCCAGAGCTGAGTACACCAAAACTGGCAAATATACATATTTGTCTCCTATCTGGAGATGACCCATGGAAACTGCAGACTCAGGGCCAGGTCTTTAGATCTGGCAGCCCTAGTACGGAGTGTATCTGCAGATGGAAAGGTAGCTTTTCATTTGCAGAAAAAATGGTAATACCATCCTTATGCATAAGTGAGGGAAAGAAAGCTAAATCAAAGCTGAACAGAATTATTTCTTCCTACATTTTATATTCCACTTTTCTCCCAACATCTAACTAAAGGTGAGTTGCAGCAGAAATTAAAACTAAATATGGTAAAATACGTTGATTATAAACAATTAAACAAAAAAACTATCACATTAAAAACAGCATGGATTTAAAACAGTTTAAAATCATTTAGAATGTAACTATCAGATGAAAGGCAAAGCAACATTATACTTTGTATATGCCGTCCAGCTACTTAATCTGTCTGATCGTCACATAACGTAGGTGCCACAAGGGCCATCCTGTGATATCAGATACCTCCTTGCAAAAGTGGGGAATGAATTAGCTCAAAGAGGAGGCTTGCGAGAGGGGGGTAACTTAACAAGACCTTTCCTACCAATGTTTACGGGCTCACGCAAGAAAAGAACCGGCCAACGATTCAAAAGTAAGCTAAAAATGTGTTTTTATTGAGGGGAATTCACTCACGCATGCACACAAAATACAAACAGTCCAATGTTCACACAGGAGCTAACTGAAGGAGAAAAGGAGGAAAGAATTATATAGAGAGAGGCTGAGGGTTGGAGTTTATAATGACCAGTCCGGAAGAGCGGTGAAGAGCTGAGATATGGCTGACTTAAGTAGACCCTGAGGACAGTCCTCATTCGGGAGCCAGACGGACAGAGTGACGGGTAGACCTTGGAGAGACTGCATTGGGCATCCTGAAATCAGGGTATTTGTACCCAAAAAAATAGCCTGTGGCAGTGAAGGATATGTGCAGTTCCAGGTGTGGAACAATGGGAGTTGCAGTACAGACAATGGACTATCGACCCACCAATGTTCGCAGTGTTTGGATGACAAAGACATGATGACTGTTGTGATAGCTCTGCATTGTGGGTGCTACGAGGCAAGAGTCCAGGTGAACAAGGGATGGGCATCTGCCACTCAGTGTCCCGGCGGGCTTCTCAGAATTGAATTCCATGGGAAATTCCAGCTTCTCCTTAAGCCTATTTTCCACAGGAACAGCGATCATTTGCCTGACAAATGACTCGGGTTACCTGGAGGGTATTTCAGGTTGACCTGCCTTCCACAGTCAGAATTTCCCCCCTGTGGGTTTGACTTCTCTGTCGCCTTTCAGGTTGATTTTGATATTAGAGCCAATTGAACATGTGTTGCCAATCCAATATGATGCCAGTTAAGTATGTGCCCATTGAAACCATACTGATATCGGGGACCCCCAAAGCGGGGCCTTACATAATCTTCACCAAAATATGGCTAAAAACAACTTCAGACAAATATGGTTTGAAAAATATATCATAAAATCATAACATAGCAGGGCATTTTTCACAACAGCATTGATTATAAGCTTGGCTGCTGACAATCTGCACCAATGTGCCTTAAACAATACTCTTTTTTGAAAAATGAAAAGCTTTAAAATCCCACTGTCCGATGAATAATCACAATTATACCATTAATGAGTTAAAGGAGTAAATGTTTAACTAGATGAAAGCATTTGCTTTAAATGGTTCCTGAACCAAAACAGATTGCTCTGGAGAGATTCACCATTTGTCCAAAGTGTCCTCCAATCTCTCCAAAGTTTCTTTTCTGGATGGGAGACACAATTTGGAAGCACATAGAGATACCATTTGTCTGAAAAAATTGATACTGTCCTGAGTTTGTTCAGTTTGTGGTCTTAATAGACCACAAGCTGAAAATGAGTCAGCAGTGTGATGCAGCAGCTAAAAAAGCCAATGTAATTCCAGGCTGCATGAATAGGGGTACAGTTCTAGGTCAAGGGAAGTGATGCTACCACTTAATTCTGCTGTGGTCAGATCCCACTTGAAATACTCTGTCCAGTTCTGGGCACCACAGATCAGGAAGGATATTGACAAGCTGGAACATGTCCAGAGGGTGAACAAATTGGTAAAAGGCCTGGAAACCATGTCCTATGAAGAGTGGTTTAGGGAACTGGGTGTGTTTGCCTAGAGAAGAGAGGGTTACGATGAGACATGATAGCTATATTTAAATATTTGGAGTGATATGGAGGATGGAGCGAGCCTGTTTTCTGCTGCTCCGGCGATGAGGACACGGAGCAATGGCTTCAAACTTCAGGAAAAGATTTCATCTAAACATTAGGAATGTTTCCTAATGGTAAGAACAGTTCGACAGTGGAATACACTGCCTGGGGGTGTGGTGGACTCTCCTTCTTTGGAGGTTTTTAAAGACAGGCCGGATGGCCACCTGTCAGGAGTGTTCAATGGTGTATTTCCACGTGGCAAGAGGTTGGACTTGATGGCCCTTTGTTCCCTTCCAGCTCTATGATTCTATTATTCTATGAGCTTTCCACATAAAGAAAACAGCAGGATAGGGGGAGAGGTTCCATTTTAAAACGGAGCTCTAGTTTCCAACCAGCAGATAATTTACGAGGCCTCTCCAGTTTTCTTCCCACCACAGGAGGTTTGGAGGGGGGGAGTGGGACGTGGAAGGAAGAGGGGCTACTTTTGCGCAATCAGGCTTCTGAACCAGAACTTTGGCAGCCACAGGATTCACGACTCCCAAGGGCGGCTTTATTTCAGAACCAGGGCCAACTGGGAGATGCTGACGTCGGCTGCTACCTGCTGATACCAGCTTCGCACCCAGATGTGTGGAATTTTGCTGAGTTTAATGTTGCTAGAGGTCCCTGATTACGTATCCTCCGACATTTCACAGATGAAAACTGGGACTTGTGTGGCCAAGCAACGTCAAGGTGTGGTCAAAAGTTATTAATGAGGAGATTAGACAAGCCAGGAGAGGCTGCAGCAGTTTGCTTTCTCCCGAGTGTCAGGACGCATGGCTCCTGTCCTAAGGTATCAGTTGGATGTGAATTAGAACAGCGCAGGTAGACAGCATAGGCATTGCTAGAGTTAGGTCATTTCTGCACTACATTGTTATAGCACTATCATTCCACTTTCACTCTCCTATGGAATCCTGGGGTTTGCAGTTTAGGGAGGGGCCTTGGAGGACCCCAGGATTCCACGAGATGTTGGAAGTGGAATAATAGCACTGTAACAATCTAGTGCAGAAATGGCGCCAGACTCCTGCCCTTTCACAGATCCTCAGTCTCTCAACATCCTGGTTTGTAATTTACTGAGACCAAAAAGCTCTCTGATTCAGAATTCGAAATGCCCCTCCCTGAACTGCAAACCCTAGGATTCCATAAGATGTTGAAAGTGGGATAATAGCACTATAACAGCCTAGCGCGGAAATGACCTTAGAGTGCTACAACGTATCTGAGGCCAATTGTTGATTGCAACTATGTGTCTATTAGAAGCTTGTATGTATCTTCCAATATATCAAATGGTTAATTGCTTTATTGCCCACTGCTACAATGTATCTGGTAGAGGAGGAGAAGATCAGAGTGGGGAAAATGAAAGCACCAAAAGGTATTGTGAGAACCAGAAGGGTTCAGAGATGAAGGGGCAGGAAGCATGTTCCAGCCTCAAGGATGAAAGATGGGTAAACAACTGTGCACCTGGGAAATGTCTGGAATAGTGGGGTGATGTGAAATTTGTGATCTTCTCCAATTACAGCTTTGCGCGCCTAAATTTGTATGGAAAGTTATAAAACCTGGAACCACTATGTATTTCTCTGTCTCAGCAACTTCAGCTGAAGTGTACTTTGCTTCAAATAAGCACTGCTGGCTACCTCTGAATGAAGTTTGTGGACTGCAAGTTAGCCAGGGCATGATATTGAGTTAGGGTCACCATAAGTAAGAAATTACTCAAAGGCACACAAGAACAACTGGGAAGGCAACATCCTCCCTCTCCCGTCCTTTCCTCCTGCTGAGCCATTCACACCCATGCTCTCCAGGTAGAAATTGGGTATAAAAACCTCCCAATTTTGAGCAGTCAGATACAGTATCTCACTTGCTGAATGCTGCACTGTCATTCTGATTTCTGAATGAGTACTGTCCTTAGGCACAAGTCTAAGCCGCATCGCTGTTTCGTCGCTGCTCTCCAGATCCGTAATTATCACACGAACCCTGAAATTTCACTATCATCCTTTCCTCCTTTTCTCTTTGGTTAGCCTTGAGTGTGAGTGTTTGGATCTTGTGCACGCATGATTGAATTCTCTTAATAAAGCACAGTGTAGTTTACTTTCTGAATCTCTGGCTGGTTTTTCCCTAGATGGCAACCTGTAAACATTGGTGGAAGATCTTGTTAGGTTATCTCCCTCTCACAGGCATCCTAATTGAGCTAGATAATTCCCCACCATCACATGGAGGTACTGAGCCACCCCCTGCCCTGGGCTTGGCAGCTCGCCAAGGTTCCTCAACCGCCTAATTAGCTAAATAACGGCAACTCCGTAAAACAGTCTCGGGGCTGAAGTAAACTCTCAGTAAAACACAACAACAGTCCAGAAAGGGAATAGTCCAAAAGTCAAACTGATCATCTGAGCAAAGTGTCAAAGTCCAAGGTCCAAAGCGCACAGGCAGAGAATGCAAGAATCACCACAGCTGTCAATACCAATAGCATCAGTAGTTTCCAGCAACCTTCTGTTGTTGGGGCCTCTGATTATATGGCCTCAGCACGCTGGGAAGCTGTGTCCTAATTAATGAGCCCTTCCAATATAAGCGCTGCCCGAGGCCTGGGCTCTCCCTTTACCTCCTGCACTGGCTGCCTTTTCATGTTTCTGAGATGTGGCTGCTGGGAAAGGACCTGTCTGGGTCCCGGGAGTCTGGGTCCTGAGGCAAGGGCATGACACCCACGTTTTGGGGTAACAATACAGCCATGGGAATTAAAGTGGAATCATAGTGCTACAATTATGTAGTGTGAAAGGGCTCTTGGACTGAAAACAGGGCCTAATCTACGTCTTGCTCATTCTTTACAGACTAAACAGGAAAAGTGTGTGTGTGTGTGTGTGTGTGTGTGTGAATCCCAATCCCCCTTGTCATCTCTACTTTTCCATCTAAAGCCACTTTTTTAAAAAGTTGCTTTTTGTCTCACAGCATAAATTGCTTTTGTCTCATAGTATAAATTACATCTGGTCCTGGAGTTCGAACAAGGAGAAAAAATATTTTTTTAAAAAAAGGGAGAAGAGGAAGGTGAAACAAAGTTTAGTCCCCTTTTCTGTCCAATCTGCCTCTCTGACATTCTAAACTTTCACCCCACCCTTCATAGTGTGCCGCCTTCACATCCAACTCACCCTCAGTCAGGCCTTCTACCTTCTACCAGGAGTCATAAATGCTCCTTATTTTCCTTCTCTCACTTCCCCTGATATCGTATTGACACTCTTTGACTGTGGTTGCTCTCCACAGTGATGCTCTAGAAAGTCACTTACAACATTTCAGAGTCTGGTATTCGTCAGTGCACATATTTGTATATTTTGAGCAAAAAAAGTTCACATCAGCCAAAAGGTTTGCTTTTGTGTTAGGGCATAAGAGGTGTGTTGTCATATCCCCATAGCAAAACATATTTGAATTCAGAACAGTTAACTTGGCACCATTTTCTGGCGGAAGAGCCATCAGGGCCTGTGTTCGAAAAGCCCTCATAATCTTCCTCTAGAGGCCTGATGGTTAATGTGTTGATGGCAATATAATAATTAAACATGCTCCATAAGAAGGAATTGCAGCCATTTGTATTTCTCTGTCCTTCTTGTGAACTGTGAAATTCTTGGAGCGTAGAGCTGTCTTTCCCTCCGTCAGGAGGCATAAAGCAAGAATGCAGGCCTGGCTTCCGGAATGGCTTCATTTTCCGAGGAAATAAAGTTTGCCTTTCAGACACATAGGTTGTCGCACAAGACCATCTGTACTGGTCTTTATGTGTAGGTGTGCATTTTCCATTCCTTGTCATTTCATTCGAAATGCACAGACGGTTTTGCCCAAGAGAACACTAACGTCTCTCTGCCGGTGCCTCTGGACGTCGAACTAATTTTGTGTTTTTCACAGCCTCTCTTAATAGTACTGGCTGGCAACAACCATTCGTATGAAGTCAGGTCCAGCATAACCTTGTGGGTGAATTAAAAGTCCCTTAAATGCTGCAATATTAGCTTGGAAGTTCCTAATGGCAGAGATCTGCTGCTTCACATCCAAAGGCAGGAAGGGAGCAATACGGTCCATTCTAGAACCAGATGATTAATGTCACATGAGAACCAGGAGGATATAATAACTTTGTGTGGTCTATTTCTCCCTTTGGACTTTTTGATATCTATATCAAGCAGAGTGCAGCATAGCCAGTGCAATATATATTTGTGGCAGGAGACACGAGAAAATACTCAGGAGGTAAGGTTAAAAAGGAAAACTCACATTTATTGTTTCAGGAAATCCATCTTGGGATAAGAAAGTAGAAAGACAAAAGAAGATTACCTAAATGTCAGTAGAAGAGCCCCTAAAAGCTGGCTCTCACGTGTAGATACAAGCTATCCTGGGGCAGAAGCTTCACGGATGCCTTGTTCCCAGACAAAGGGAGACAAAATGACCAACTTTTTGGAAGAAGAGGAAGGTGACCTATGCAGGCAGAGAAAGCAAAAAAAAGTTGAGTACATAGATTTAAAAAAAAAGGAAAGGAGAGGCGATACAAAAGGGCAGGCATTCTCTCTAGAACTCTCTCTCATTAATCAGTTTATACAAGTGTTGATCTCTCTTTGCTTCCACAACTCTCTCTTCGCCTGTAAACAACTGTCGTGTCCCAGACAGACCAGTCAGCCCACTAGCAGACCGGCAAAGTAGAGCTTTACTCACACCAGAGAGAGGAAGCCATTCAAACAAAGTTCAGGCCTGGAATTCAAAGTCCCAAAGCAGGCAAATCCAAATTGACGCCAGGCAAGCAGAGGTCCAAGAAAGTCAGGATTCAGGAAGACACAGCGCAGGGCTTCAACCACTGGGAAGATCAGTTGCTGACCTTGAGGAGGTAGGTCTGCTTTTGCCTTTTGTAGGCTAATGATGTTGCCACAGGTGTTCCCTCATTAAAGCTTGTTTGTTACCCAAACGAGCGGAATGTCTGAGACCTTTCTTGCATCATCTTTCCAACAAGGTAGGAGTCTGCATTGCTTCATCTTCTGATACTTGTTCCTCCTGCTCAGGCCCCTGCTGCTGGCTGCTTATTTCCCTCTGGGCAAACTTGTGGGCAAACTTCTGCCTCAGCTTCAGAACCCTCCTCCTCACTGTCAGGGTTGTCAAAGCAGGGAATGACAACTTTCTGAAAACATATTGTTTATGTTACACCTTCATTACTCAGACTTTGCATATAGGTTGCTTTTCAGACTTTCTACAGTGAGAGACAAGCAATTTTTTTTCCCCAGCATGCCAGAGACTGGCACCTTATTTGTGCCTATTGGCCACCATTGTTTCTTTCTTTCCTGGAAACTCAGCAGGGCCAGGGGCTGGCAGAGTGAAAACTGGAGATGGCTCCTTCACCTTTACTGGTTGAGTAGAAGAGGGATTTTGGGAAGGTGTTGCTTCTTTTCTGGTTGTGAGACAAGCAATATCTGATGAAATTCCCTCTTCTACACAACCGTTAAAGGCACAGGAGCCATCTCCACTTGTCAATCTGGCAATTCCAGCCTGGTCACTTCTGAGGAGAGAAAGAAATGCTACCAGAGACCAGAGCCTGGAACACATTCAGAGAAGGGTGGTTAAGATGATAAAAGGTCTGGGAACCAAAACTGATTTGGAACTAGCGTTTTTACCTGGCGTTGCCCGGGATTTTATTTTCTCATAGGTAATACTTGTTAGAAATACCTTAGGAATTACCTTACCTTACCACAGGAATTAGATGTGGTTGAAATACACAGATTTCAGATCCTGTGTCTCTAATTCCCCAATCTGTCTTGTCCGGTATGTGTAACTTTTCCCCATATTTCCCAATCAAATCTGTATCCAGAGTTATTAACATACAGAGTTTGGGTTCCTGAGGGAATGCACTGCCCTCCTTCTTGCTGCTAGGCCTCATCTCCATAGCAACCGGCCTGAGCTCTCTGGCTGAGAATTCTAAAGGCCCCTCCACGAACTGCCAACTCGAGGATTCCATAGAATCGTCACAGCCAGCCAATCACATGAGGTCTTCTCACCTCACACAGCCAATCGCATGTGGTCTTTGCCTCACACAGACAAACAGACAAACTCCGTCACAAACTTTGACTTTTATATAGTAGATGACTTAGAGAGCTGTGTATGTCTAGCCTGGAAGACTGAGAGATAACTTGATAGCTGTCTTTAAATATCTGGAGAAGATGGAGCAAGCTTGTTTGTTGCCGCTCAAGATACTAGAACATGGTCCAAAGGATTCAACAAGAGAAAAGAGATTCCATCTAAACATCAGGAAGGACTTCTTGATGATACCAGCTGTTCAACAGTAGAATATGCTGCTGCCTGGGAGTGTGGTGGAGTCTCCTTCTTTGGAGGCTTTTAAACAGAGGCTGGATGCCCATCCGTCAGGAATACTTTGATGGTGTCTCCTTGCATGGCAGAATGGGATTGGACTGGATGGCCCTTCCAGTCTTTTCCAACTCTATGATTCTATGATCAACAGCCAGTGGCTTGGGGACTGGTGCCAGTCCAGGGACTTCCGCTTTGAGCACTGGTTTATCAGATCAGTGGTTTTCCATCTCCCCCCACCTGATGGTTTGGACTTCAGCTTCCAGAAGCTCCAAGCAATAGGGCTGATGGTCAAGACTTTAGGGAACTGAAGTTCAAAAAAAAAAAAAAAAAAAAAAATCGGGAACAGCAAAGCTAGGAGAGAATCTGGTTGAGACAGACTTTGGAGAAATTACTTTTTCACTGACATCTCCCAGAATACAAAAGGCAATATGGCCCCTGTTAAAAGCCCCTTCCTTAGCAGCCAGTCAGTTACCAAAAGGTGAGGAATGACAACAAAGAGGGGATCTAGTCCAACATCTTTCGGAAAGGACTTCCAGAGCTTGGGAGCAACCACCAAGAAGGCTCTCTCATGTGTCCTCACCAAACTGGCCTGTGTGGGTCATGGGGCTCGGAGAAAGCCACAGTTTGAACATCTCAGAATTCAGACAAGGTCCTACATGAGAAATAAAATCTTTCTGGCAGTCTGGCTAGGTTAAGCCTCAAAAAATCTGGAGGGGCAAACCCAGAAGAGTCATTGGTTTAGTCAGACTTGGGAAAAATTATTTTTGGCATGCTATCTCCCAGAATACATGGGACAGCATAGCCTGTCTTAAAGGCCTCTAATAGGTTAGAACTGGCGCTTGGAATTGTGCCCAGAAACAGTGTGGTAGCCAGTGAAGTTTCCAAAAGAAAGAAGTTGTGTTCTTAGGGTCATAGAGTCATAGAATCATAGAGCTGGAAGAGACCCCAGGGGCCATCCAGTCCAACCCCATTCTGCCATGCAGGAACCCACACTCCAGACAGATGGCCGTCCAGCCTCTGCTTAAAAACCTCCAAAGAAGGGGATTCCACCACGCTCTATGGAGGCAGCATATTCCACTGTCGGACAGCTCTGACCATCAGGAAGTTCTTCCTGAGTTTTAAGTGGAATTTCTTGTCCTGTAGTTTGAATCCACTGCTCCTTGTCCGAGTCTTTGCAGCAGGAGAAAACAAGCCTGCTCCCTCCTTGACATGACATCCCTTCAAATATTTAAACATGGCTATCATGTCCCCTCTTAACCTTCTCTTCTGCAGGCTAAACATACCCAGTTCCCTAAGATGTTCCTCGGCTTCCAGACCCTTCACCATTTTGGTCGCCCTCCTCTGGACACACTCCAGCTTGTTGATGGAGGTGCCGAGAACTGGACACAGGATTCCAAATGAGGTCTAATCAAAGCAGAATAGAGTGGTGCCATTACATCCCTTGATCTAGACATCATGCACCTATTGATGCAACCAAAAATTGCATTGGCTTTCTTGGCTGCTGCATCACACTGCTGACTCATGTTCAGCTTGTGATCCACCAAGACTCCTAGATCCCTTTCACACGCACTGTTATCCAGCCACGTGTCCCCCATCCTATATTTGTGCATTCCACTTTTATTGCCTAAATGTAGGACTTTGCATTTCTCTCTGCTGAAATTCTTTCTATAGTCAGCTCCAGTCAACAGTCTGGTTGCAGCACCTTGGACCAGCTGAATTTTCAGAACACTTTACAAAGGCAGCCTCACACAGAATGAATTACAACGTTATAGCCAGGAACTAATTGGCCATAAGAGTCTTATAACTTGGGAGTTAGTGTAGTATAGAGGCTTTGAGTGTTTGACTAGCACTGAGCCACAAGGATTTGAATCCCACTCAGCCATGGAAACACACTGGGTGGACCTGGGCAAGTCACACTTTCTCAGCCTCAGAGAAAGGCAATGGCAAAACTCCTCTGTTCATACCTAGCTGTCCTGATTTGGTGGGAGAAGTCCTGAATAACCCTCCATTGTCCCATTTTTTTCACTTGCTTTTAAAATGTTCCAGTTTCTCCCACCTCCTCCAGTCTACCCCCTTTATAGTCAGCTTACGCCATTTCCGCACAGGGTAAGTAAAACAGTGCAGTGCATCCTCCACAGAGGACGTCTGCACCTTGGAGCGGACTGGGTCTGGACTACTTACCGTAGATCCGCACCTCAGTCCGCTCCGGAACGACCCCAAGTGGTCCTCCAGCGTGCTTTTGAAAGATTTGATTTTTCCGGTCTTTCAAAATGCGGGCGCGCGCCATTGCGTGCCTGCTCTCCGATGCAGATCTGCAGAGGGCGGGCTTTAGGCTGGCGAGCTTCAGTGGTTGGTCGAGACGCACGACCAGCCGGAAGCTGCCATTTTGGACGCCGGAGCAGTGTGGATCTACGATCACGCACTGCTCCGCCTCACCCCGGACCGGACCGCCAGGAGATCCGGTGAGTAGCGGCAGGGAGCGATTCCCTGGCTGCGTGCGGAAATGGCCCTAGTCTAACTGCAACAGATAGAATTCGAAGTGCAAGAGTAATTTGCATTCAGTTAACTCTGGGCAGGGTGGAGGAGAGGAGAGGAGAGGGGCAGAATCTTACCTTTCCCAGTAGCCTCAGGTAGAAACAAGCGGCCGCAGCCTGTCTTCTGGCTTGTGTGTTCTTCCTCATTAATAACATTTGCCAACGTGACCATGTTCTGAGGTTGCTCGGCTGCATGTGTCTCACCTTTAAGGTGTGAAGTATTGGAGGGCGTGCAAATTCACTGAGAAAACCCCACAAAAGCGTTGCCTTAAGATTGCCATAAGTTGGAAACAGCTTGAAAGCACACAACAACAACAAAATAGGTTGGCATGATTATACTTGTTTTGTAGGGGGTTGGGGATGGGATAAAAGCAAGATACAAAGAGTCTTGCCTTGGGCATTGGCATCTGCCTGTCGGTGCTGGATTTCGATGTACAATCTTTAAGAAGTCTGGTTGCCTCCGAACCATGTCCTCAACATCACACAGGCTAACCGTTCCCCCATCCCCTTGGACTCATTCTCAGCCTTCTCCTTAAATAGCCTGTCTGCATTTTAATGGTGGCATGTCCAATTTTCTCTTGGACAAATTACAACGCCATTCAACAGGACAGCAACAGCTGCCTCCCTTTGAGCTGCCCCATTGTTCTGCATTAATTTGATTTTCATTGTGTTGCGCGGTGGTATCAATAAACTCGGTTACGATTCCGGAGGCCGCCACATGCCCTTCATTTAGAATGCCCAGATTGCGGTTACGCAGCCATTATTTCTTCCGAGCGGGATCTGCGCTAGCCAATCGGGTCGGCGTGGGCCATTTAATGCAGCGGCGGCGAAGTAAATAACCCCTTTGTCCAATCGGAAAGCAGGTCGCTCACAAAAGCTCAGAGCTATTCAAATATATGGGCATTCTGTAAGCGAGACGGCCTTCAAAATCTTTGGAAAAGGCTGGGGCATAGTATTATAGCCTGCATGCTTCTCCCTTATTATATGCAAAGCTAGTCGGGTCGTCATACCACTGCTAACTTGGAGCACCCACATCCATCATGGGCGACAGTTAAATTTTTATCGCCCCCCCCCCTTCCTGCACCCACTTGCCAAGGACAATGGGTTCAGTCTATCGCCCCTGCTGCCTCACAGCCTCCATTAATTTCAACAGATTGTCACAGATATCATTGTGGCAGAACGTCAATCAATGCTTCTTTTGTCTTTACCTACATAACAGAAGCACTGTGGACTTTGCCTGGGCATTTATGCACCAGCACGGGAAGTGGCATTTATTGCAACAGTGGCCTGCTCCGGCCCCGCATGATTCTGTAAAATTAACATTTTACCCTCTCTAGGGAACCCTCGTGAATGCTGAGTGAAATCTGTTCATACCCTTTGGAACAGTAACCTTTTCCGCACTGCACGGTCATAGTGCTATTATTCCACTTTCAACATCCTATGAAATCCTGGGGTTTGCAGTTTAGGGAGGGACCTAAACTGCAAACCCCAGGATTCCATGGGATGTTGAAAGTGGAGTAATAGCACTATAACAGTCTAGTGTGGAAATGGCCCTATAGAAGCATTACTTTGGCTTATTATGGGATGCAACATGTTAGGTTGCCAGTGTTTTTCAATTTGCTCTTGTTCTTGCAGAGAACAGGACTTCACTAGGAATTTCTGGTATCTATGTAGTTATCTTGAGGTACTTGAATTTTATCTTGAGGTAATTGAATTCACAGAGAAAGAGAGAAACAGAGAGAGGGAAGGACCAGATATAGAAACATTTTAGGGCTTGATTTTATCTGATGGTTTCCTTACAGTGTGGTCCTATGCAAGATTACTCAGAAATAAGTCCTATTTAGTTCACTCCTCTCCAAGTAATTTTGCATATCTGGGGCCATTTCTGCACCACACTGTTATAGTACTATAATTCCACTTTCAACATCCTATGGGATGCTGGGTTTGCAGCTGGGGGGGTGCATTTAGAGTTCTCATCCAAAGAGCTCTTTGGCCTAGAAAGCCCAGAATTTCACAGGATGTTGAAAATAAAATAATAGTACTATAACAGTCTAGTGCAGAAATGCCCTTAGTCTTAACAGCATTTTAAATAAAGGGCACTTAGAAATATTGGGTAAATATTTTAATTGGGTACCCATATTTAAAATCTGAGGTCAGATTTTTGACATGTGGTGTATTGTATATATTTATTTTTATTGAATGCAGTTCTCAGGAATAAGAAGGTGTCTATAAAATACCCTCCCTAGACTGGTATAGAATATTAGTCAAGGGACAGGAAGAGAGTGAGAGATTGAGAGAGCTTTGGGGCTCAAATCTCACCCTTGCTATTTTTACCCCGATGGCAGACCCCATCCTGGGGGGTATAAAATTCCTATCAGATATGCCTGCCATGCCGGAGAGGTTGCCCGGGTGGGTGCGTAGACAAACAGGTCGGACGACCAAAACTAGGTCAAGGCCAGGAAAATCCCCAGTCACGTTTCCCAAGGAGACCTCAGGCTGGACACGTCCTCAGCCACAAGTAGCCAATTCGAGGGGATTACTGGGTTTTCCCCAGGCTGAGCAACTCCAACTTTGGAAAATCCTACAAGGCGAGGTCCATCTGCATGAACCAATCGTGCAAACTATCTAGTTGCTATTGTGCGACATTTCCCCCTTTATTTTGGCCATTGTTCTTCCCGGGAGCGGGCCTGCCCTCGAGGTACGTTCTGCCCTATAAGTAGTCCCAGTTTTGGAGGGTCTCTTCAGAAAACTCTCCGCTATGCTAGCAGACTGGCACTCTGTAAGTCAAGTGATCGTCTCAGCCACCTTTCTTCGCTGAGCTCCGTCCTTCTCGCCGCTTCCCAGACTGAAGACTTCAGGATAGGTGCAGTATCACCGCCTTTACCCCCTCTCTACTGAATCCCCTATCAATTTCACCTCTTTCTCTTCTCGATAGGCCTTGTATGCATGAGTGAGTGAGTGCGTTGGTGCGTGAGAATATTTTTATCAATAAAAACCATCTATTAGTACATTTGTTTGGCTTTTTGCTTGGCTTGACCCCATAAACATTGGGTAAAAGATCCTGCTGGGTTACCCTGCCCCTCGTTTTGCTATAGCCAGTGCTCTGCTAATTTTCCCAACCTTTACATTTTTGGAGTGAATCAAGGTGTCCCCCAGGGGACCCCCAGAAGTCAGGGTAACACTATGAATTTCCTAGGTTGCCCTGAGACAAGCACACATCCTATGTAGCAGCACCAACCATTTTGCAAGAGGGGATATACATTTTCATTCTCCAGTAAATAAGTAATAGCCCCAGGTACTTGCTGGGTACCTTCTCAACACATTAAGGGCGAGCAGGCAGTGTGGTGCAATGGTTAATGTGTAAGACCAGTATCCAGGAGATGTTTCAAATCCTACTCTCTGATAAAAACAGCTTTGGACCAAGGGTGGTGGTGGTGATGGTGAGAAGAATGGAAACATCCAATGCAACTGACATAAAAGACAGACGGACACTCAGATTCTATAGCTTTTATTCTAATTTCAAGGGCCCTACATGCTTTGGCTGAGAAATATTTGTATGTCATTCTTCAGGGGCAGTTAAAGAAAGGGGAAAATTGTTGTTATTTGCTGTAAATGGACCTCAGTTTATGGCAACTCTGCCGATCATAGAATCATGGAAACATAAGAGTTGGAAGGGATCACAAGGGCTATCAAGTCCAACCCCATTCTGCCACCTACGAATATACCATCAAAGCATTCTTGACAGCTTCTTTTTAAAAAACCTCTAAAGAAGGAGACTCCACCACACCCTAAGGCAGTGTATTCCAGTGTCAGACTGCTCTTACCATCAGGAAATTCTTCCTAATGTTCATATGGAATCTCTTTTGCTGAAGTTTGAAGCCATTGTTCCATGTCCTAGGTTCTGGTGCGGCAGAAAAAAGGCTTACTCCATCCTCCATATGACATCCCTTCAAATATTTAAACATAGCTATCTCCAGGCTAAACAAGCCCAGCTCCCTACATTACTCCTCATAGGGCATGGTTTCCAGGCCTTCTACCATTTTGGTTGCCCTCCTCTGGACACACTCCAGTTTGTCAATATCCTTCCTGAACCGTGGTACCCAGAAATGGAAACAATATTCCAGGTGGGGTCTGACCATAGCAAAACAGAGTGGTACTATCACTTCCCTTCACTGGCTTCTTTCATCTTCCTCGAGACACCTCTAACTCACCCTATCCTCAACCACCCTGCTCAGGTCGTGGCTTCCTTCATTGAGTCAGAACACAGGCCATTTCCGCACTAGCCTGTTATAGTGCTATGATTCCACTTCCAACATCCTATGGAATCCTGGGGCTTGCAGTTTAGGGAGGGGCCTTGTGTACAGCCTCTCTGCAGACATAAATAGAAAACATGAACTGGATAGAAGGGAAAAAAAATCCTGTGCACATATGCCTCATATTAATTTACCCATGAAATAAAAATCTGGAACAAACGGTACAGTAAACTAAATGGATTTACATGCCTGTAAAAAATGACTCTCCATACACTTGCTAAACAATATGAGAATCTGTCAGCAAGGATTTCAAAAATGCATGCCTCCAGTCTTGCAGATAACAATTTGTAATTTTCAGTCACAGTCTTTCCCAAGATGGTGACCTCGCTTCTCTTTGGGGATGATGAGAGCTGTAGTCCAACATATTTGGAGGACACTGAGTTAGACAAAGGCTGTCTTAGCCTCCTCACCCACTTTACTCTCTTGTAAGGAGCGTGAAAGTGGATCAAATAGGGCATGATAAAAATGTAAATTCCTCCCATTTGCTAAGATCATCCATCAGCGGCATATCTAGCACAAACAGCATCTAGGGCAAGTGTGGAAGTTGCACCCCTACCTTCTTACTCCTACCCCCATCTCCCCCGCCCACCCGCATGGCTATTTTATGCCCCCTGGCATTGGTGCCCGGGGCATGTGTCCTACTTGCCCCACTCCAGATATGCCTCCGACATCCATTGTCCCATAGTATTTCTGATTTATATGGACAGGAAGTCCCAACCTTTTGACACCCCATTATCTGATGACTTTCTCTTTCGATGCTTCCAAATTAAGAACAGGTATCACTAATTCAACAGAGGTTCTCCTGTTTCATCAGTTCTTCTTGTTTACGGAGGCTGGCCTGGAACCACCTGCTTACGTGCTGCTTGCAAAACGAGTCGGGAAGAGGGGAATGCACTGTTGTGGCCGAGAGACTTTCCAAGCAGCGTGTGCACGATCGGTCCCAAGTGAGCTTCCGTAAGTCCTTCATGCTTCCTGTAGTACAGTACGTGGGTTGTTCTTTGCATTTTCTCTTTTTTTTAATTAATTTTATTAAATTTTCACAAATAAAAGAAAAATTCTTTAAGTTGTAGTTCTACATGCATTGTTTCTGATCTTCCACTCTGATCTGGTCTTCACTTCCCGCAATTCACTCCACTTATTAGTTCTTTTCATTTTCTGACAATGCTCCAGTCCCTAACCTGTCAGAGAAGTGGGAGAAGCCTGTACGGATGGTAAAGCTGCCTGTATATCAGTTGCTGGGAATCATGAGAAGTAAAGTACTGTCGTGCTCATGTCACACTTGTGGGTTTCCCGCTGGCTGCTGCGTGCACAGAAATTGGCCTTTCTTTGGTCTGATCTAACACGGCTCTTGTCATGTGTTGGGGCCAGATACCACGCCTGCAGTCTGAAATGGTGCAGTCCATTCTAGTACCCCAGGGGTGCTGTTCTACCCCTCTCAGCTATGTGTGTAGAAGTTTCAAACCGGGGACAGCCCTCCGTTAGGCACAGTGAGGCAGCCACCTTGATTCATAGAATCATGGAGTTGGAAGAGACCACAAGGGCCATTGAGTCCGACCCCTGGCCATGCGGGAATACACCATCAAAGCATCCCTGACAGATGGCCATCCAACCTCTGGTTAAAAACTTCCAAAGGAGACTCGGCCACACTCCCAGGGAGCACATTCCGATGTCAAACTGCTCTTACCATCAGGAGTTCTTCCTAATGTTTAAGTGAAATCTCTTCTCCTGAATCACATTGGCTTTTTCAGCTGCCACATCATACTGCTGACTCATGTTTGGGATGCCACGTGTCGAACAGTTCTCAGATTAGGGCCAGCCCTCCATGAAACAGAGCAAGGCAGCCGTCTTAGGTAGCAGATTTAGGAAAAGAACCATGAAATGTGGTGCTGGAAAAGAGTTCTTTGGATACCACTGACTGCTAAAAAGACAAATGAATGGGGTCAAAGAGCAAATCAAGCCCACGCGCTCTTCAGAAGCAAAGATGATGAAAGTGAGGCTTTCATACCTTGGACACACCATGAAATGATGTGACTCATTGGAAAAGACAATAATGCTTGCTGTAATGGAAGGCAGTAGGGAAAAAAAATGAAGACCACACTGAAGACGGATTCGTCCCATCAAGGAAGCCACAGCCCTGAGTTTTCAAGACCTGAGAAGATCAGTTGATGACTGTGGATCTTCGAGGTCTCTCGTTCATAGGATCACCATAAATCATAGCCGACTTGATGGGAAATAACGACAACAAACAACAAATCCTATAATGCTGTACAGACCATACGCAATCTGTTCCTCTCACATGGTGTCAATCTCATTGGCATCTCCTTTGTTTTTTGTGGAGCGAACTGCCGAGAAGGGAAATTTATCTCTTCATTTTCTGCTCCTACAGACACAGCTTAAAATCAAACCTGTTCGGATGGATGCAGAGCTATAGATTTTGATTCCTCTGAGGAGGGTAAAGGTAGAGGGAGATGGAAAATACCCCAAGCCCCATCTAACGTTAATAGTAAAATATACCTATCTGAGAGCTGATATATTTCTCCCTAAATTGTAGCCAGACTGTCACACTATAGTTGTGTTTTCCAATGAAGAAGAAGGGGAATAATAAAAGAGGATTTCAAAGGGGGGAAGTGTATGGCATTCAGGAGCCCTGTGTAGACAGAAGTCTTTTAATTTAACAGCTCATTTCTTCCCTGCCAGAGAACAGTGCTTGTGTTTTGCACCCGAGCTGGATTTATGAAGAGAGACCCATTTTCAGGCTGTTTACACAAGTGACACTTAAATCAGTTTTTTTGCATTTTCTGTGTCTGAAATCTGAACTTACCTCCATTCCACACAAATCAATCAGGGACTGGAGTTATTATTGAACAGCACCAATTTGTTTGGTTTTTTTCCCCCAGATGTAAAGGGAACATGCGCAGCTGCCTTGTAATCAGCAAAAGCAATCCTTGGGGAAGTTACTTTTTGGGACTACAGATTCCTCCCAGCCAGCATGGCCTTTAGTTGCAGTCCTGTGAGCTGGTGGATATACAGCTGCTCAAGGATATAAGGCAAAAGAGCAGAGAAAGATTTCTCCCGTGGATTGTGGTGAACTGCTGTCAGTCTTGGGGGATTTGGGGAGTTATAATAAAATTCCTAGAGCAGGCATGGGGATCAGGGTTCAATTTCCACTCAGACATGGAAAACCACTTGGATGTGTGACATACTCTCAGCCAGTAGCATATCTAGCACAAACAGCACCTAGGGCAAGCACGGAAGTTGTGCCCCTACCTTCTTACGCCTACTCCCATCCCACACTCCTGCATGCATGGTTTTTTAATGCCCCCTGGCATTGGTGCCCAGGGCATGTACCCCCTTGCCCCACCTAAGGTACTCTTCTGCTCTCAGCCCCAAAAAACCCCATGATAGGTTCACTTTAGGGTTGCCATAAGTCAGAAAGATCTTAAAGGCACACAACGACGACAATCCATTTCTAGGGTTGGACCTGGAAGCTTAGATTTTCTGTAGACAAAACCAATGTTCTCTCACTGAGCTGCATCACCTCCTTAAAATTGTGCAAAATTGTGTTTGAGGGTTAACGCACAGGACATTTGACTCTCTAGATATTTTGGATGTCCGTTCCCAGCAATCCTAGCCAGTGAAACTGCTATGCATTATTGGTTTGGCCCACTGAGTGAGGAATTCTGTGAGCTTGTCTTAGTCATTAATCAAAACTGAAGCAGGCTAAGACTTGGAAGGATTAGATAAGATCTTCAAGTGTAAAGATGTGCCATTGAATACCCAGGTCAGGATCATCCATACCATAGTATTTCCAGTTTCTTTGTATGGTTGTGACAGCTGGACAGTGAAGAAAGCTGACAGGAGGGGAATCAACTCATCTGAAATGTGGAACTGGAGGATTTTTCTGTGGATGCCGTGGGCTACCAAAAAGACAAATAAATGGGTCCTAGGGCAAATCAAGCTTAATTATATGTACTTGTCGGTTTGCTTTATATTATATTGCATTTTTTGTATTTTATCTTGACCATTTCTTTTACAATTACATGGTCTGGTTTTATTGTTTCTTCCTTTCCTTTGTGTTTGCATGTATATACATATATTTTGGATTGCATGCCATTGGCAGGACCCACTGTTTTTGGTTGTTGGGCTTCTAAAGCACCATGTGTGTAGATGGTGCTACATAAATAAGCAGCAGCGACAACAACAACTCTCCCTGGAACACAAAATGACCAAACTGAGGTTACTGTATTTTGGACATATCACGGGATGACATGGTTCATTAGAAAAGGTGAGAATGCTTGGGATCATGCGAGGCAGCGGAAAAAGAGGAAGGCCGCATTAGAGATGGGCGGTCTCAAGAAAGGAAGCCATGGCTCTAGAAGATTACTAAACTGAGACTGCTGTACTTTGGCCATATCATCAGAAGACATGAGTCACTAGAACAGACAATAATGCTTGGGAAGGTGGAAGGCAGTAGGTAAAAAGAGGAAGATCACATTACAGATGAATAGACTCAATCAAGAGAAACACCCCGCTGAATATGCAATTCCTAAGCAGGGCAGTTAATGATAGGGTGACTTGGAGGTCTCTGATCCATAGGGTCACCCATAAGTTAAAGTCAACTTGGTGGCAGTTCACAATAACAATAATAGGCCAATAACCCTACAAATCTTAAGTTGTAGAAGAGCATCCCTTGCATTTCTGTTCCCTGTATTTTAACTATTGATGCACAACAGGGTGATGTCACCACTTCCAGGTTCTACAGTTGCTGCGTGGGATGGACTGGCTTTGCTTCTGCCAAAGTAGGGCTTCCAGCTTCCTTTGGCTCCAGCTGAGGGTCCTCATTTTGGCACTTCTTCTCCTTCATCTGAGGAGGCCTTCTCCAGGTAAGGCGCAGCAAACAGTTTCGCCATTTCTGCACTACCCTGTTATAGTGCTATTAGTCCACTTTCAACCTTCTGTGGACTTCTGGGATTTGTAGTTTACTGAGGCTAAAGAGCTCTCTGGCTGGGAATTCTAAAGGCCCCTCCCTAAACTGCAAACCCCAGGAGTCCATAGGAGGTTGAAAGTGGAATAATAGCACTACAACTGTGCAGTGCGGAAAGGCCCCAAGATGATAAAAATGAAATCATGTAGGAGAAACAAAAGTTTAAAATCACAAAACCCTGCAGGTCTGCCTCTTGTGGTTTTGCAAGTTACAATGAGAGTGTGTTCAAGCAGGAAGAAAATCCCACTCCCACTCATCGCTTTTAATCTGTTTGTTTCAGAAGGCTTTTGTGTTTTTTTTGGAGGGGGGTAGAGGGACAGTGTAGGTTCTGTACAGCTCAGCTCCAAGGCAGTGCTGCTAAGCGCTGTCAAATAATAGTCCTGGCCGTCCTTTTGACGGTTGGTGGCGCTGAGTCACCAGCCGTTGGAACCACTAAGCTGTAATTATAATGTGCATTCCCAGAAAGAGGATTAATTAGATGCGACTTTCCGGGGCTAATGTGCATTTTGTGGCTGAATTGTTCTTTTTGCCAGATGAGCCTGACTTCACACCCAGCTGGGAAGATTTCCTCCTGGGATCCCTTTTCCCAGTGTGTTCCACACTTGCTTTGTGCATTACTTAAAGACTGCTGCCAGAAGAGACGGATTTCGGGATTTCGTCAGCCCTCCATCATGCTGTGCAAAATCTGGTGGGTGCATCTTCTGGGAATGCCCCATGGGCCTTCTCACTCATAGTTTGGAGGCAGCAGCTGCCACTGGGCACAGGCATCCAGCCTGAAGATGGGCTCAGGGTTTTGCTAATATCTTTTGTTCTTAGTGGAGAGCCAGCGTGGCGTAGTGGTTTTAATGTTGAACTATGACCCTGGAGACCAGGGTTCAATTCACTGAGTGAGCTACACACTCTCAGCCCCAGAACACCCTGTGATAGATTTACCTTACGGTCACCATAAGTCCAAAATGACTTGAAGGCACACAACAATAACAACAGTTCATTTAGACTTTTGGAGAGGGGTTCTGCACTTGCTAGTGTTGCCAGATCTTGGGGTTCTGCCCTGGGTATCCATCTTTCATGGGGCATCTCCAAGCAGGAGACTAGACTGCAAAATCTCCACTTCTGGTGGGCTCAGCTCCAGGCAAGAAAAGAGGACGGTGTGAAAATCTCCCACTCAGCTGTTAAAGCAGCTGCTTGCTACAATTTGCAAGAGTTAATTGATCAGTTGCCCCTACTTGCAAAGACCCCCCAGGGTAGTTTATGGATTAACAGTCTGCCCTCCACATTTGCAAGTTTGACTTTCATGGATTTGATTATTGGCAAATTTCTTCAACCTCTGCTCCTCCCACCTTGGGCGCTTTTTCTCCTAAGAAACGTTCCCTCTTGGTGGCTCTGATCAGGCCGCGAAGCCCTTTAAAAACCTGCCTCTGGTCCCCCTCCTCCTCCTCTTCCTTCTGCCCCACCATCCATCCAAGGAAGAAGATGGACAAGAGAGCGGAAGTATAGGGCCGCCGTTCCAACCCACCCGCTTTCCGTCTCCTTTCCTTGACAGGTTCCTGGGTATCCGCACCACCATGCCTCAGCCCCTGTACCACAGACACACAGAGACACACACTCACTTTTGTGGGGGTCCTGCAACCTAAGCCTGGTGAATGTGGAGGGCTGCCTGTACTTAGTTAGCTTCCTCCTTCCCTTGCAATCCTTATGACATCAAGGCTCACCTTCCACTGTGCTCTGCATCCATCTTCCACCTAGAAGCAAGGAGGCTAGATTAAGTGTTCCTTACTCCTAAAAGGAAGGAACAATTTTGCCTCATTTCACCTTGCTCTGGGAACAGCCTCTTTGGCTAAGATTTCTCTCTTAATTTCCAAATAGGAAAATATGTGCTCTGTGTGTGTGTTTGAATGACAAGCTGCAAGCAACTATGGCTGATGCTTAATGCGTAATACATAATGACATCATAGAATCATAGAGCTGGTGAGAGACCACAAGGGTCATCCAGTCCAACCCCATTCTGCCGTCTCCTGCACCATCAAAGCATTTTTGACAGATGGCCATCTAAATAAGGAGACTCGACCACATTCCCAGGCAGTGTATTCCACTGTCAAACTGCTCTTCCCACCAGGAAGTTCTTCCTAATGTTTAGATGGAACCTTTTTTCCTGAAGTTTGAAGCCATTGCTCTGCGTCCTAGTCTCTGGAGCAGCAGAAAACAAGCATGCTCCACCTTTCAGATGACATCCCTTTAAATATTTTAACATGGCTATCATGCCGCCTCTTGACCTTCTCTTCTCCAGGCTAAACACAGACCCAGCTGCCTAAGCCCCTCCTCACAGGGCTTCATGGTTTCCAGGTCTTCTACCATTTTGGTCTCCCTCCTCCAGACACATTCCAGCTTGTCAATATCCTTCCTGAACTGGGGTGCCCAGAACTGGACACAGCATTCCAGGCGGTGTCTGAACAAAACAGGGGCCATCACCAGGGGCCGTCTCTAAGTCTCAGTTTGGCCTGGAAACCTCAAGGTTAGAGATGATTCTGAACTGGCAACCCTATTATAGCACTTTGATACCGTTTTAACCACCACAGCCAGCACGGCTATGTGAGAGCCACCATGGTGTAGTGCTGTGAATGTTGGATTAAGACACTGGGAGACCGTTGGTCAAATCCCCATTGGTCATGGAAACCCACAAGGTGACCTCAGGCAAGTCACACTCTCTTTGTCAGAGGAAGGCAATGGCAAATCCCTTCTGAACAAATCTTGTTGAGAAAACCATAGGATAAGGTTGCCATAATTTGGAGTCAACTCAAACCCATATATCAACCACCCACATAGCATTCTCTCAGGAAATCCTGGGATACGTAGTTTGGCAAAGTACCTAGCATTCTCTGCTAGAGTGCTGCAGTGCTATAGTTCACAAAACTGCCCTAGAATTCTTGAGCACAGAATTCTAGGAACAAGTTCCAGGATTCCTGAGAATGGAGCCATGGGGATTATAGTGTTATCAAGCTGCTATAACTGTATAATGCAGATACAGTCAAAGTCTGACCTGGAGGTGGTGCCCCCTTCCTGTAAATGCCTGGGCAGCTGGTGGTCTTCCACGCCAGTGTGATGGTGAATTTACTCTGGATTTTAAAGGCGCTGTCCATGGTTCTGATCTCTATTCCTGAATAGTTTGGCAACTTGGCTAGCATCTTTAAAGTTTAGAGTAAAACCTGGAGTGGACTAAGTTATACCCACTGACATGGAATCCCCCCAGCAGCCACTATTTAATGTCCTGAGCAAGGAATAAGGGTCTG
Source organism: Cyclura pinguis (assembly GCA_030412105.1). Taxonomy (NCBI): domain Eukaryota; kingdom Metazoa; phylum Chordata; class Lepidosauria; order Squamata; family Iguanidae; genus Cyclura; species Cyclura pinguis. The sequence goes on from CM059599.1 coordinate 382,271,060, forward strand.
GGATCTGTTGCCCTGTTCACCCACAGGTCTCTCCCCACCCACAAAACTCCAGGCGATTGCCATGGGCAGCACTATTCTGATCTGGCTTTGCTGTATGTAGAAGGGGAAGGTAGATGGGAAAAACAGCATTAAGACAGATGACAGAGAAGTTACTTTTCGGGGAGCTACAGCTCCTAAAATCCCCTAATCAACGTGGCCCACAAGGAATTTGGAAATCTGTAGCCCCCTTCAATGCCCCCCCCCCAATCTCTCTGAAGCTCTGCATAAGGGGTAGCACTTGCAACTTCACCCAGTGCCTTGGAGCAGGGCCTGGGTGGGCTTTGGGTTTGTGGGATCTACCCGCTGGGATGATCTTTTGATTAGATTCCCAATAAGATTCACCAGCAGGAGTCCGGTGTTTGAATAGTGGCTGCATGGGGCAGACACTCACTTAGAATTAAAGGAGACGAAAGGATACCCCCTGCCCCCAAAATGTACTCAGATCAGGTAGTTTATTTTCATTACCAGAAGAGATCTCTTTGTGTTTCTTAACCTAAAAATCTATTTCTTTCCCCTCCCCATTTTATCAGCCCTCGTGAGAGTGGGAGAAATTGTTGCTGCTGCTGTTGAATTCTTGGACGTCAGAAAACCTTGCTGAAAACTCTTGTAGAACATGATTGAATTAGAGTATCACACTATTTAATAGAGGTAGAAGCAATTAAAAGTATAAATGTAGTTATATTTCATACTAATATTTTTAGGGATAAAGCAAGAGATTGATTAATTATAGCATTTCTATTGAACCTTGAAGAAGTACAATAACTATTTACTTATAGCCATTCTCTGGAGAGCTGCAAGTCGCACGTGAAACCTTTTTACTCCTTCTGGGTTTTTGTGCCTGTTTATTTGCTCAGACAGCTGTTTATTGCTTAGTTAGTTTAGCTGGTAGATGTCGGGTAATTTTTGTGTATTTTTTCCCCTTATATGTTGTTTTAAATTTGTTAAATGTGTTTTTAACAAACATATATATCTATATTAAAAAGAAACACTTGCCAAAAACTGATTGAGAGTGCTTCCCTTCCACCTGGATTTAGTTTTTGGCCCACTCCTTGAAGTATATAATGATTCAAATAAGAGCTGCAACAAAATGTTGTGGCATGAAGTGCTTCAGGATCCCACCCATTCCGTTCCATTTCCTCCATTCCCGATTTCTTCCCCCTGCAGACAGGCACGTTCCCATAGGGAGAAACAGTCTTTTGGATAGTTTGGACCTAGCTCATAATTCTAGTTGAGCCAGAATGCAGAAGAAGGAGAATTAAGGGAAGAGCAGCAAACCCACACAACAATTAATAGGCTGAATAGGAAAAACTTCTCATCTTTACAGGTTTCTGCTTCTGTTTAGTAAAGTCTGATTTTCACATCCAAAGCGTTAACAGTATTGGAGCTGGGCTATTCCTTCGGATCCCCAAAGATCTTTCACCTCCCGTTCCGCTGAAATTGCCATTCGCAAATATTTCCCTTCTTGTTGACAAAGGAGGCCAAGGGGTTAACAAAAGCATCCCACGTAAGCCAGCCAGGAAAAGTTTATTGTTTTCCATCCATTATAGTGATAAAGGTGGTGACGGGGAAAGGAAGTGAGTCCTTTTGCTCTTTCTTTGATGGGAAAATAACAAATGGGAGGAAAATACAATATAGTTTGTCTTTCCTGCAGCTCTGGGAAGGAAATTGTTGTGAGAGCAAACATAATTTCCATTACTCCCAGTGGTGCATAGGCTTGCCAGTTTCTCACCTGGATCCTCCCAAAGCTGCGCCTTTAACGTCGGTGCGATCGATAGGCGTTAGCAAGCAAAGTGTTTGCCAGCATAAAGAGGGCTCACTTTGCTTTAGCTGGACTGCCAGAAAGGACAAACAAATGGGCACTGGAGCAGCTCATTTGAAATTGTGGTGCTGGGGAAGTGTTCTCCCAATACGGTAGACTGCTAAAAAGACAAATGAATGGATCCCAGAGCAAGCTAAACCTGAACTCTCCCTAGAAGCCAGGATGGAAAGCTGGAGCGTGTCCAGAGGAGGGCGACCGAAATGGTGAAGGGTCTGGAAGCCATGAAGCCCTATGAGGAGCGGCTTAGGGAGTTGGGGATGTTCAGTCTGCAGAAGAGAAGGTTAAGAGGGGACGTGATAGCCATGTTTAAATATTTGAAGGGATGTCATGTCAAGGAGGGAGCGGGCTCGTTTTCCACTGCTCCAGAGACTAGGACAAGGAGCAATGGATTCATACTACAGGAAAAGAGATTCCACTTAAACTCCAGGAAGAACTTCCCGACGGTCAGAGCTGTCCGGCAGTGGAATCTGCTGCCCGGGAGTGTGGTGGGGTCTCCTTCCTTGGAGGTTTTTAAGCAGAGGCTGGATGGCCATCTGTCGGGAGTGCTTTGACGGGGGGTCCTGAATAGCAGGGGGATGGACTGGATGGCCCCTCTGGTCTCTCCCGACTCTATGATTCTACGATTCTGTGATTAGCGATTACCAAAGAAGATAAGGAGTTGTGGGAGCTGGCTGTGTTTAGCCTGGAGAAGAGGCAATGAAGAGATGACACGACAGCCATCTTTAAATATCTGGAGGGATGTCACGTGGAAAATGAAGGGAGCTAGTTTTCTGCTGCCCCAGGAAGTTGGACCTGCAGAGATGGATTCAAATTACAAGAAAATAGGTTCCACCTAAGCGTTAGGAAGAATTTTTTCACTGTGAGAACTGCTTGGCAGTGGAACAACACGGGAAGCAAAAATGGGGGGCCATCCGTGGGAATCCACAGACGAAAACCTTCTGTGGGCCCACCATCTTTTGACAAAGTAGGCCATTCCACTGTTGATGGAAGAACAAAAGAGACACATCGGAAGATGCTCAAACGGTTGTTGTTTATTGTTAGAAAAGCCCAATGCATTTCAGACCTGGGCCTTTCCTGCCCTACTCTGTTCTAGTGCTATTATTCCACTTTCAACCTCCTATGGGATGCTGGGGTTTGCAGTTTAGGGAGGGGCTTTGAGAATTCTCAGCCAGAGAGCTCTTTGGCCTCGGGTAACCGCAAACCCCGGAATGCCGCAGGAGCTTGAAAGTGGAATAATATCACTGTAACAGGGTAGGACAGAAAGGGCCTGAGGGGACTCCTACGGCCTTCTCTAGGGGACTGCTTAGAATCAAATGTCAGAAAATTCTGAGCCAAGAATTCTCAAACTATTTATTGGACAAAGGAAAACCTGAAAGGCTTTTCTAACAATAAAATCCCACCTTTTTGGCATCTTGACATGCGGCCCTTGTGTCCTCTGTGAACGTTGGACTAGCCTATCTCAAAAAATGGTGGACTTTTCCTTCGTGGGAGCTTTAAAAACAGAGGTTAGATGGGTGCCTCTCAAAGGCTCCAGCAGTGGATTCCTGCCTGCCTTGGGGTTGGACTAGATGGCCCTTGAGGTCCCTTCCAACTCTGGTAAGTCTGGTAAGTCCACTCTGGTAAGTCTCTGGCTATTTCCGCACTAGCCTGTTATAGCGCGATGATTCCGCTTTCAACCTCCTATGGAATCCTGGGGTGTTGCCCCCCCCGAAACTGCAAACCCCAGGATTCCATAGGAGGTTGAAAGTGGAATCATCGAGCTATAACAGACTTGTGCGGAAATGGCCTCTGACTTACATTTCAGTTGGAGGAGAACAATCTGCTCTTAAAATCACAGCCAAGGAGACCAGTTGCAAAGACGGCCATCTCAACTGGAATTCCTCATGCAGAACGCAGTACATGGACAGAATTCAGCTGAGAGTGTATACATTCTATACAATTATATGAATTTGATACGATCTTAATTTCCATGTTCCCATCCTATAGAATCCTATGATTTGTAGCTTGGTGAGATGTTCAGAATTTTCTAGAGGGAGCTCTAGAGTCCACTTCATTGAACTATTCTCCGACCTTCTCCATTGCAACACCTCCCTCCAGAGAACAATACATAATGATGGGAAGCAATTGCCTTTTTCTAGCAGAGTCCCTGACCAAACTAGAAATCCCAGGATTCCAAGGGATGCAAGTGTGGCAATTTAAGACCGCCGTATCTGTCTAGTGTACCACCTTGCTTCTCCAGGGACAACCCGCTATAAATGAGAAATATAGCTAGACTCTGAGAATGCCAAAGAGATGTCTTTTGAGACATTTTGACAGAACTTGGAAATGTTAGGTTTTAGGAGGCGTCTTCCATAATCTTCCATCCAGCACAGGCAGCAAGCAGCTGGGTAGGGGATTCTGGAAATCATAGTCTAAAAGTCTTGTGTCCAAAATCTGAAGAGTTAACTATTAGTATATACATTTGTGGGTTTCACTTTTGCGGATTTGATTATTCACCGATTATTTGCTGTCACCTCTGCTGCCTCCCTAGGCCATTTTTAATACGGATTGCAAGCTTCGTGAGACTGAGAAACTGCCAACGAGGCTTGTAAGTCCCTATTAAAAATGATGTGGGGCAGAAGTGGAGGTGGCAGTAAGCCCCCCAGTCCCGCACTTCTGCCTCGTGAAGGAACCCTGATGTCTCAAAGGAATCCACAGTGGGTTGAATAGGATGACCATACTTTTTTGTGTGTCTTAAATATGGTTTGGGAGGGTCTAGAGTTATTCAGTTTTTTCACTTTCGTGGGGGTCCTGTGCCCCTAGCCCTAGTGAACGTGGAGGGATGACTGTACTGTAGCTACAGTCGGTCTGTAAACCTGGTCTTCAGGTGGCCGTTTTCATCTTTTTATGAGCTGGTCAGTAGCAACCTAAGTCCAAGCTCAGATCTCCCGAGTGGCACTCTAGCGCTTTTGCACTATTCTTGCTCTGAGCATCGTTTTTCCATGATTCCGTCTACCGACATGTTTTCTTTTCTAATTCTCCTCCTGTACCACTTCTTTCCAGAGAACGACCTGTGCACATGGTGAGAAGCAATGGCATGTTTTAAAATATCTGTATTAGCACAGAAAGGTTAACATAACCCACAGGTGAGATAGTCAGCAGCTGAACGGTCTGCTCTCAGCATGCCATGAATTAATGATAGCTCTGCCATCTGGGAAAACTTAACCCTGCCAAGGAAGAGTTTGCCTGGTTTAATTGGACACGTTCAGGAAAGACGGCCCGGTAGAAACACTCCACTTTCTGTGCCTAGAGAAAGAAAAACAGAGAGAGAGAGAGAGAGAGACTATTTGCACTTGAAAGCAGAAAAGTCTGATTGGAGATGTGCAGAGATCAAAACTGAGTTTAGTCTGAATTATTGCAAAGAAGGGACCTGCTGCAAGAACAGAATAGAAGATCTGAGATTTTAAAAAAAAAAGACAGAAAGACGGAAGACCTATTAGAATTGCACGGAGCTGATTCCTTTGTGGAATCCTGTTGGCGTCCGAGGTCTTTGAGGCCCCTCCCTAAACTGCGAACCCCAGGATTCCATAGAATGTTGAAAGTGGAATAATAGCACTATAACAGTCTAGTGCGGAAATGGCCATACTATACAAGTTCCCTTAGGCCTGTGTACATTTTTGGCCATTTCTCAACAGAGTCATTCAGCCGGTGGTTAAAGCAGAATTCTGCAGATGTAGCTATTTCGTACGCAGGTGCGCCTTCTTGGATAGGGCCTAACTATTGGTCGGTGACTGCAATGGACCATTTGATTCACTGGGGATGTGGAAATAGCCACTGAGCATTCCCCATCGTTCAGTGGGAGATCGGCAAACACACTGGCAGACAGGGAATTGGTTGCATTAATGCTGGCATTCAGGAGAAGGGGGGTTTAGAACAGCAGTTCTCAAAGCGTGGGGTGGAACCCTAAGCCAGGGGGTGGGCGGGACAGTTGCTCAAGGAGGGCTCAGGAAAAATCAACCTGCAAGTGCAGCAAAGGTGAAAAAGGATTGATTGCTCACTGCGAAAAAGCACTGCAAAGCCTCTTTCCCTGTTATGCCTTGCTCCAACCTCTGATGTAACAAAAATTGGCTTCTCTTTTTTCAGAGTCATAGAATCATAGGGCAGGAATAGACTGGAGTTCTAGGTTTTACCTTATTTGCTGGCATGTAAGGCGCACTGATGTACAAGATGCACCCAATTTTTAGATGTTATTTTTTTAGGCAAAAAAAAAAATAGTTTTTTTAAAAAATAGCATGGCTTTCCCCACCCTCCTTCGCTTCCATTTTGCAGGGGAAGGGGAAGGAAGGAGCTCTGGGGAGAGGGGAAGAAAGCTCGTAGGAGATTTCTCCCACCTCCCTTTCCCTTCCGTTTTGTATGGGAAATGAAAGGAACGGGCTCTGGAGGGGCAAAAAGAGAGCTGTGTGAACTTTCTTTTCCTCAGTCTGGAGGTACCTCCTTTCCCTTCCCATGCAAAGAGGAAAGGGGGTGGGGGAAGCCTTGCAGGAGTGCTCCTTTAGCACCCTAGAGCTCTCCCTCCCTTTCCTATGGATTTTGCCTGGGCGCTGAGAACTCGCACGGAGGCAAAATGCATAGGAAAGGGAAGTGGGTATTTGCTGGTGTATAAGATACACTCCATTTTTAAATGTTATTTTAAGGGAAAAAATGCATCTTTTACGCTGGCAAATATAGTACTTCAGACATCAAAGATGTTATCTGAGGTGCTGAAGTTTTTTGGGAGGTAATGGGCAGAACGTTGGTATTCCTTTAAAGTTCAGACTAAAAAACCGGAGTGACATCATCCATGACGCTTGCCATGAAAGTAACCAGCAACCACTTGTTACCCTGTTGTCTGGGGGTCCCGGGAGGGACACCAGATTACTATCAAAACTATACAAGTTGGGGAAATTAGTTCAGGGCACAAGTTGGCAAAACGAGAGGCAGGGTAACTTAGCACGATCTTGCAACCCAGCGTTTACGGGGTCAGGCCAAGTCAAGAAGCAGACCGGTTGGAAAATAATGATCTTTATTAAATACAGGCACACAATGTAAGCAACACAAGCACACATATAACTAAGGAAAATAAAGGTGTGAGTAAGATAGTGGGATTTTCAGAGGGATAGTTGGTTCGGGTGATACGAAACCTGTTCCTGAAGTCTGGAAGAAAACGGAGAGCGAAGCTGGGGTTCGACGTATCTCAGCACGTGGAGCTGAGGGGAAGGCTCGCTGGACAAAGCGACAGCAAGGCGGGATCGAAGCCGAGAGCGATCCGAGAGCGATCCGAGGAAGCGCTCAAAGTCAGGGGTTTTTATAAGGAGAATTGTGACCGCAGGCTAGGTCGGACTTAGGGGAAAACGATAGATTTGGAGTTGGAGACAAAGCCTCCGAAAGGTCAGAATTTGAATGATTGAGTTAGAGCCGAATTTATCAATAGAGCAGCCGGTATGCAAATGCGGAGTCCTTGAGTGTTGTATAGTCCGATCATCAAGCTGCCAGCGCTGGGCAGAGGATCTTTTGAGAGTTTCTCGCATACCTAATGGAGGTACTTGCCTTGAGGTCTCCTAAAGCCGTGAGTCGGCTGTTTTCTGGCCTGCCTGTATTGTCTAGGAATATTACGGCGATTATCGGCCGAGCCTGTACGCGTGCCTGTCCGGGGGCCTCGCAAGCACGTGGAAGGGATATGGGAAGCCGAATTAGTGATATCAAAAGATATCTTTTATATCCCCAAAGCTCGGGCTAGCCAGGGCAGTAACACACTGACTTCTTCTTCTTCTTCTATCACCATCATCATCATCATCATCATCGCCATCATCATCATCTTTATTATTATCTTTATTTATATCCCGCTTTTTTCTTCGAAAGGACTCAAAGCGATTTAACAATACTTTAAAAAAGGAATCATAGTCAGCATGGCCTCTTGCCATTCCTGGTCGGTCTCCCTTCCAAACATTGCTACATTTTCCTCCCGACTGTTTTTAAAGGCCTCCCTAGCCCAGTTCATAATGACGTTTCATTTCAGTTCATTCGTGGGAGTCTGTCTGTGATGTGGGCTGGCATGTTAGCTGTACGTGTATCTAATCCTCTCACTTCCTTCCTGACTTCTACATCTGTTTCCGGTTTTTCTCCCAGCTTTAATTCTTCTCTTCCCAAATTTCCTTTCTGTTTGTCCCCCCGCCCCCCAGTTTTAAACAACTTTCCGTAATCTGAGTGCCCCACATCAGGCCGAAATCCTGTCTCGCCAGACGGTGCGGTAAATATTTGACTCAGAGTACTGTAGCTTCGTATGGCTAAATACCCTCAAGGCACCAGATCCTCTCTGATCTTAGATGCTAAGCAGGGTCAGCTCTGGTTAAGACATGGATGGAAGACGGCCAATGAATACCAAGTGTGCTAGGCTTGGTTTGAGAGGAAGGAACTGGCAAAATCACCTCTGAATATTCATTGCCTAGGAAAGCCCAATGAAATTCATGGGTTCTCCATAAGTTGACAGATGACTTGAAGACACACACACACACACACACACACACACACACTGTAGTTTCAGCCTGTCCCCAGTCTCTCATAACTATATTGGAGTTTCTTCTTTTCCTGCAATGGCTCTTTTCATTTTAATAAAACCTCTCCATAGTATGAGCACCATATCACCAGTTTGCAATGACTACTGAGGGAGAGCTTGAAAAAGTTACTTCTTAGGAATCTAACTCTTACTTACTGCTAGATCCCCAAGCGGAAATCTTGCAAGATTGGCAAGTATTACTACATGTCGATATGCTATGTGTCACATCTATAGTTTTCAGACCAATCTGCCTTCTCTCTCCACAGCCCTCATTTTAGAGTAATGAATGTTACCATTTTTCTGAACAGAAGGAAAGCGTGTAGACTCCCGTACTTTCTTTGGCAGCTCACTTTGTCAATATGAGGACAACACAATATAATGGTGGCAGTAATGATCTGTCACAGATCAAGCTGCAAAGTACCCAGAACTGGTCAACTTGTTTTGGAAAAATTGTTATTTGCTTTCAAATTGATTTTGACTTACGACACTGCTAAGAATGGGACCCTGCTTAGGTCTTGCAACCTCAAGCGATGGCTTTCTTATTTGAACCAATCCACCTGTAATGCAATCTTTCTCTTTTTCCACTGCTTTCCACCTTACTAAGCATTATTTTCCTTTTCTAGAGAATCATGTCTTTTCATGATATGTCCAAAGTATGACAGTCTCAGCTTAGTCATTTGGGCTTATCGGGAGAATTCAGGTTTAATTTGCTCTAGGACCCATTCTTTTGTCTTTTTAGTAGTGCATGGTATCCTTCAGTGCCACTTTTCAAGTAAGTTGGTTTCTTCTTGTCAGCTTTCTTTACTGCCAAGCTTTCACAACCACGCATAGAAATTTGTATTACTGTGGCCTGGATAATTCTGATTTTGGTACTGACTCAGTGGCAGCGACATGTCAGCTAAAGGCTTTCTCACATAGGGGCCATTTCCACACTAGACTGTTATAGCACTATTATTCCACTTTCAACATCCTATGAAATCCTGGGGTTTGCAGCTTCGGGAGGGGCTGTCCGGCCCCTCCCGAAACTGCAAACTCCAGGATTCCATAGGATGTTGAAAGTGGGATAACAGCGCTATAACAGTCTAGTGAGGAAATGGCCGAAGCAAACAAATCACAATTACAGCAAGATAATGACATCTTCGAGCCAGAGTGCTGTATTGGTTTGAGCACCGGACTACAACCTTGGAGGCCAGAATTCAATCTCAACTTGGTGATGGAAACCCACTGGGTGACCTTGGGCACGTCACACACTCTCAGCCCCAGAAAACCCTGTGATAGCTTCACCTTAGGGCCATGATAAATAGGAAATGACTTGAAAGTACACAACAATGGCGTTTTTGGGTGGGACTTACCACATAACATCAGTCGTTCTTCCAGTGGGAAACCATTTGGAAAAAAAGTCTTTTACAAAAGAGGTCATTAACTTTTTTGTATTAATAAAAGAAATGCTTTCCGAGTGGTCTCCCACCAAGAGAATGGAAGAGGAATAAGGTAGTGAGAGAAGTCCCAGTGAAAGACCCTATTGTTACCTTAAGAGGTGGGGGACTTTGCGGTCCCCCTGCAAAGCCAATGTCTCCTTAGATTTTGGGGAATTATAGCTCAAAGGAGGCCTGTGAGAGGAGAGTAACAGGAAGATTTTTTCACCTGTGTATACCAGTACTAACTCCAGAGAGGATTCCAGTTATAAGGTAAACAGGGAATTTTATTGGAAATTAACAGGCACACAAGAAATCAGACACTCTCCAGAATCCTGCAAGGGTATTGGAAAGAGAGGCAAAAAGGGTTGGATAGAGAGAGATTGGGTGGAAAGGGCGATACTTTACTAGTCCTGAAGCAGAAAGTTGAAGCGGAGTGGCTCAGATAATGCGTCCGAGGGTAGCAAGAACAGAGGTCTGGGCACCATGTATTATGTCCAAGTACTCCAATTTACTGGGGCTGGAGCTGGAGTTTTTATACCCTATTTCCCGCTCTGAAGGAGGGTGCATGGACAAAGCAGTAATGGCTTTCTCATGGGGTTGACAAAGGAGTCCAGAATGGGCTGATTGCCTAAATTCAAGGTGACAAAACATTGAGGGAAGTCCTGACAAATGTTTTGGTCAGGTAAGGTGAATAGGGAAGATCTCTGGAGGATATACTCACAGTAGGGTTCCTGATTGCTTCACCTGGGCAGTTTTGCCTGCTATTGTTTTCAGGAGTGCTTGTAGCTTGCAGTTTTTGAAAGGATTATCACAGGCCCATCAGCACTGGGCTTTCCTACTTAATCCTCTCTGATCTTATGGCCCGATCATGTCTGAGGTCATCTTGACCTGGCATATACTTCCAGCAGCACTCTTTCAAATGTGTTTCAGCCATAACTGCCCAATGATGAAAATAATAAATCCCGCAGAGTGCGAGTGTATGGTGTGGTAGCACTATTATCCTGCTGCAATTGTGTGACGGAGCTCTAACTCTCTACCTGAGTTAGCAGTGCACAGATGAAGGCAATGGCAAACTACTCCTAAATACCTATTACCTCAAAATCCCTATGATGAGACAATCCCAGATGGTACGTTTGGAAAAATATACCAACTATAAAGTAACTAACCTATCATTTGCTGTACTCCCCTGGCCCTCTCAAATCCGCTGCCTGAGGCAGCCACTCTGCTTTTCCTAATGGAGTAGCTGGTTCTCTTGTTGGCTGCATGGATCTCTCAAACGATCTGTTAAACAAAATAATGGCTTGCGTGTGACTCAAGGAATGTGTTCAGTTAGCTCCACCAGTAACTTGTCAGAAAGAAAACTCCCTCACGGGCCATATGAAGAGTCTGAGAAACCACAGGCAGTGACTTATTAAGGCTCTGCCCTCACATGTCACCTTATTTATTGCTTCAATTCGCTGCTAAGAAAACAGATAAAGAATCGGTAAAAACATTTAAAGGACTGTACACAAAAAAAGAGAATCGTTTCCATAAAACATGAACCCGTGGAAAACAGAGAACCACTGAAGGTGGCTTGAAGCCTATCAATGCTTTAAACAGTCATCATGTTCTGACTAACCAGCATGGTGGGGTGATGAGGTGCATTAGGTTTATCTGCCTCAGGTCTTTTGTAGAACCACATTTCCAAACCAAATGTGAGACATCAGAGGACCAAATCAGGATTCATAGAACCACAGACTCGTAGAGTTGGAAGAGACCACAAGGGCCATCAAGTCCAACCCCATTCTGCTCTTCAAGAATACACCACCAAAGCATTCCTGACTGATGGCCATCCAGCCTTTGTTTAAAACCAGAGAAGGTGACTCCACCACACTCACCTTTCACTGTTGAACTGTTCCTACCATTGTGATGTTCTTCCTAATGTTTACTTGTTTTGCTCGTTTTATTGGGTCTGTGATGGCACAATAAATATCCATCTATCTTCTTAATGTTTAGATGGAATCTCTTTTCCTGAAGTTTGAAGCCATTGCTCTGTCTCCTAGTCTCTGGAGAAAACAGGCTCCGACGGACCCCGTCCCTACAAGACTTTGACTCTGACAGTCAGCATGTGGCTGGAAGTTCCAGTGTGGTTGCAGACTCCTTGTCACGCAGAGAACCGGAGGGAGCTTAAGCGGGATGAGCTTTATATGTCTGTTATTGACAACACGGCTAAGCCGTACCGTTGTGTGTTTGCATGTACGCTCTGACTCTTCCTTTCTTAGGTCACAGGATGAAATCCCAGCCGATGTGGCTCCAACCTTCAGCTGTTTCCAGACTGTCTGGGATTTGTGGGGCATGTGATCATGGGGCTCCCCATTATCTAGACTTGGCTGGAGGGGGATGCTTCCCTCTTCAGGTAAACCAAGGGTTAATGAGGTGTTGGGATTAGGTTACACTTTTATTGTGGGTCAGCCTCACAGGTCACGGGGGGAGAATGGCCCAATCAAGGGGAAAGAGGTGAGCATCTTCGAGATGCTTCGAAGGAGAAGTTATAAAAATCCTTGAGAGGCCACGTGGCAGAGGGTCAACCAAGGAACCTCCTGGAGATGGGATCTGTGCCAGTCGTAGGCTGCCAGGCCTGGGCTTCGCCTCCCGGTCTCATTCCTCTCCTAGACCATCTAAGCCTGGGAACCCAAATGCGAGTAACTAGAATAAGGTACTTAGTCGCGTTAGGGCTTTTCATTATTTTGGAGGTTGGCTGATCTTAAGAATGTATCTGCTGTTATAACTACCTGTAACTTCAGCGTACCTGGGAGGGGGGAGCCTCTCGTGTGTATTATTGTCTTGTTTGCTTGCACGCCTTACAATAAATGCTTTTCCGTAAAACCTCTGTTTCCTCTCCATTCCCACGCCATTCTTCGGCACACACTTAGATAGGACTTCTCTCACTCAGGAGGAGGAGGGAAAGAAAAGGTCCTTGAGCATAGAGATCGGCCATTCACGGACAGGGTCCCACCGTCCTGTTCGGTTACAAGTATATTCAGAATTCAGTGGGTGGTGGCAGCATGCGAATTAGTGAACGCTGGGGAATTTCCTGCTCCTTTTCAAGGGTAGAAGTCAGGTTTGGGGGGGCTGGAAGTAAACTCAGTATGACAGATATTCCTTCAAATATTTAAACGTAGCTATCATGTTCCCTCTTAGCTGTCTCTTCTGCAGGCTAAACATAACCCAGCTCCTTAAGCCACAACTCACAGGGCTTGGTTTCAGGTCTTTTATCATTTTGGTCACCCTTCTGTGCACAGCTTTCCAGCTTGTCAGCTATCTTTCCTGAACTGTGCTGCCCAGAACTGGACACAGTATTCCAGGTGGAGTCTGACCAAAACAGAACAGAGTGAGAATATCATTTTCCTTGACCTAGACACTGTACTCTTATTGATTTAGCCCAGCATCACATTGGCTTTCCGAGCTGCTGCATCACACTGCTGACTCATGTTCAGATTCAAAATGACCTTAACAGTTTGGCGACCTGGGCCAAAACTAAAAGCAGATTCAGATAATGGTTGTGCAGAAGTGAGAATTTCAGCAAGTGTTTGTCAGAGAAACAAATAATAAGAAATATACCTTGAAAGCCCTTCTTCTGCACAACCATTAAAGGTACAGGAGCCACCTCAAGCTTGTACTTTGACAATCCTATTTGACAATCTGGAATACATCCAGATCAGGACAACCAAGATGGTAAAAGATCTGGAAATTAAGTCCTATGAAAAATAGCTTAGGGAGCTGGGTATGTTTCGCTTGGAGAAGAGAAGACTGAGAAGTGATCTGGTAGCCATCTCTAAATATTTGAAAGTATAGCATGTAGAAGGCAGAGCAAGAGTGTTTTCTGCTGCTCCAGAGACTAAGGCCATTTCTACACTACACTGTTCCACTTTCCACATCCTGTGCAATTCTGGGGCTTGTAGTTTCCTGAGGCCCAAGAGCTCTCTGGCCGAGAATTCTAAATGCCCGTCCCTAAACTGCAAACCCCAGAAATCCACAGGATGTTGAAAGTGGAATAATAGCACTATACCGGTGTAAGGCAGAAATGGCCTCGGAAATGACTATGACCCTGGAGATCAGGATCTGAATCCCTGCTCAGCCGTGGAAATCCACTATGGGACCTTGAACAAGGCGCAGTCTCTCTCCCTCTGCACAACTCTTGCCAAGAAAACCCCATGATAGGTTCTCCTGCCGGTCACCATAAGCTGGAAATGACCTGAAGGCACACAGCAGCACTAATTCTGTGATAGATCTTCGACTTGAATACGTATGTGCAACTCCTCCCCCTTTGCTGGGGGCACACGTTTGCATTAATCTTGCATGGTCTAATTTGTATGCGCAGCTGTACATTTGTAAATAATTACTGTTCTGTACATCAACTTTACTGGGCCTGAGCGACTAATTTTCTCCCCAGGGGCTCTCTGAGATGGAGGGGCAGGGGCGCACGCGGCCAGCTGAGGGGGAAAAACCTGAAGAAAACCGAGATTCTCTATTTTGGATCCAAAAATTAAGCAGGAGGAGAGGGCTGCGCAGAAGTTCCCCCCGGACTTAATTGTCCACGTGATTCCCACCCCTGAAATAAGGGAAAGGACGGGGAATGGCTGAGACGGGACGGACGAGACTCATAGCTTACTGCTGGCAGGCAGAAACCACTTATATACAGCCAGCCCTCCACATCTGCGGGTTTGACTTTCATAGATTTAGTTATTTGCGAGTTTCTCCAACCCCTTCTCCACCTCCCAGTGCTTCTTTTCCAGGGAACCTTCCCTCTCAGCATTTCCAGTCAGGCTGTGCAGTCCTTTAAATACCTGCCTTTGGTCCTCCTCTTCCTCCACCAGCATAGGACGGCTTAGCCCAATTTCTCAGCAACACAAGCCGTCTCCAATGCCCCGCCACGCACGCAAAGAAGGAGATGGGCAAGAGAGAGGAAGTACAGGACTACCAGGCTGACCCACCCCCTTTCCTTCTCCTTTCCCTGACCTGGGCCATTTCTGCACTAGACCGTTATAGCGCTATGATTCCACTTTCAACCTCCTATGGCATCCTGGGGTTTGCAGTTTCGGGAGGGGCCGGCCGGCTATTGTTTTAATCTGAATGAATGCTTTTTGAAAGTTTTCCTTTTTTTTAAAATGAGAATCTTTTTCTGAGGTGGTCGTATAATATGAAGGGCAAATTTACTCCTCTGTACATTTTTATTTTTGATTCTTCTTAGAATGATCAGAGACAGTGTTGCGTAGTGCTTTGAGCATTAGACAAGGACTCCAGGATACCAGCGTTGAACTCCAGTGGGTGACTTTGGCCAAGTCACTGTCTCTCAGCCTCACAGCAAGGAAATGACAAAGCTCCACTGAACAAATTTAGCTGAGAAAACCCAGTGACAGGGTTCCCTTAGGTCGGAAATGACTTGAAGGCACGCGACAAGAACAGAAGGTTTTACTGCAAAGAATACCTTTTTGCTGATGCATTATAGCAGTATATTGCTAAAGGCAAGGGGAGAGAAGAGAAGGAGAATTTTTTGTTTTGCTATGTCTGATTAAAAAGAAACCTACTTAAGAATGGGGCTGAAGTGTTGCAGCCGATGCTAGCAATTGTGAGAAAATAGTTAAGGACAGCCCTGTGGTATCAGCAGCAGCAGTGGCTGTAGGCATTTCCCAGGGATTCTGGTTTTGAAATAGTCACTCTACAGAGTAATGCCAGTCCGTAAGCCATTGGTTGCTGGTCCACAGCAAATTTCCAGGATACTGTGGCCATTTCTGCACTACGTTGTTATAGTGCAATTGTTCCACTTTCAAGATCCTATGCGATGCTGGGGTTTGCAGTTTAGGGAGAGGCCTTTAGAATTCCCAGCCGGAGAGCTCTTTGGCCTCAGTAAACTACAAACCCCAGAATTTCACAGGATGTTGGAAGTGGAATAATAGCAGTATAATAGTTAGGGCGCAAATGGCCTATATGATGACAATAACAATATGGCAACGTATAATATTGGTCCCTGAGAGATTGGGGGAAAAAAAATGCTTGTCTACCATGTCTAAGGCCATTTCCACATGAGGCTGTTATAGCACGATGATTCGACTTTCAACCTCCTATGGAATCCTGGGCTTTGCAGTTTAGGGAGGGGCCGGCCGGCCCCTCCCTAAACTGCAAACCCCAGGATTCCATAGGAGGTTGAAAGTGGAATCATTGTGCTATAACAGCCTAGTGCGGAAATGGGGTAAGAGGTACAAAGTAGCTGTCATACAGCAGAAGGAGTGATGTTATGCCTCATTAATTGTCACTGTGATGCAATTCAGTTATGCCTTAGTTACTGCAAAAAAAAAAAACCCCTAACTGCAAGCAATCAGTTATCTGTAACTAGTTACTACAAAACTCTGGTTTACAAGGAGATGCTGATTTATCAAATTTAGGGAAACTGCTCTTTTTTAAAAAAAATAAAAATAAAATCCTTGCTTTTAAGGATCTGTCACAGTTGCAAACATCACTACTTAGGATGCAGTCTAGCCACCTGTTCTGATGCGAGCAAATAGTTGTTTAATTATACTTTATATCTCCTGGGCTTTGGGTGTCAGAATTTCTTAATGTGACCTGTGCCAAACATTCATCAGGCCTCCGTGACAGAGGCGCGTGGTCTGCCAGCCAGGAAAAAGGAAATTAAATGGAAACAACCTGATCAGAGGTTGACAGGATGGCCTTTGCTGTATTGATTCCACCCAGTCTCCAGGCTGGTTTGGGGCTGGAGGTATTTTTAATTATGAGCAAACCTTAGTTTAAGTGTGCCTAGTTTTCAAATGATAATTTTAAAGTTGTTGCTGCTTGGTTTACTGTTTGTTTTAGAGGTTTTCTATGCTTTGTACATGGAGGCTAAGGTCCTACCTCAAGGGGGTGGACCATAAATTAATGCACATGGAGTTATGTGGCACCATCTTATTAGTGACCTAATAGTACAACAGCATCTTATTAGTGATTTGTTGTGTTGTTCAGCTTAATGAGCCATCAAACATATAGGCTCATCTGCATGCACAATGCACATCCACATATGCAATGCACATTTAGGCACAATTCATGTTCATCAAGCACATTAATGTGCACTGCATACATGCAACCTCCTCATCCATGTGCCATGGGAGCACATGTGCAACTTTGCATCAACAGCCTTTGAATGAACACATCAGCTGTTGAAGAGATAAAAATGTCCAACTGCTTCTATAGGAGAACTTAGAATCACAGAATCATAGAGCTGGAAGAGACCTTGAGGATCATCCAGTTCAGTCCCATTCTGCCATGCAGGAACACGCCATCAAAGCATTCCTGATAGATGGCCGTTCAGCCTCTGTTTCAAAACCTGCAAAGAAGGAGAGTCCACCACATTCCCAGGCAGCATATTCCACTGTTGAGCTGCTCTTAACTGTCAGGAAATTCTTCTTAATTGCCATTTCTGCACTATATTCTTATAGCGCGATTATTCCACTTTCAACATCCTGTGGAATCCTGCGGTTTGCAGTTTCGAGCAGCCCCTCCCGAAACTGCAAACCCCAGGATTCCATAGGATGTTGAAAGTGGAATCATAGCCGGCCCCTCCCGAAGCTGCAAACCCCAGGATTCCATAGGATGTTGAAAGTGGAATCATAGCGCTATAACAGTCCTGTGCGGAAATGGCCCAAGTCTCAAGTCAAGTCTCAGGTCTCTACCTTCAAGTCTCAAATCGAGTCTCAAGTCCTTGCAAGATACTTTCAAGTCAAGTCTCCAGTCTGGAAGCCAACTTTATACCCCAGCCAACATTCCAGAATTATTGGACAGAGCCAAATAAAGTCAGTTTTAACAATTTAAGTGAGTTGGCCCTTTACTTTTGTGATTTTGCCACCTGCAGCTTCAGACTGGGGAATAGGATCCTTCCTCCTCAACCCCGTTGCCTAACACATTTTCTGTTCCCCTCTGAGATAGGTGCCCAGCACTCTGGGGGTGAGTCTTGCCTTCTACTCTTAGGAAAAGTTTTAGAAAGCTCTCCCTATAGGTAGTGGGGACAGGCTGCTGAGCAGACCTCAACTTCCCCTCAAGCCCACTGCCAGCCCATTTGCTGTTCCCTTTGAGAAATGTGTCCACACTTTGGGCTTGAGACAGATTGTCGTGTGACCAGTAAGCTGTAAAGTTTCTGGATGAATGTGTTATGTTACTGAACCAAGTGCAGCAAGTCAGTCACTAAAAATATGCAAGTCTCAAGTCCACTCGAGCCAGTGTGCAATTTTTGCTGAGTCAAGTCCAAGTCAAGTCACTGAAGTGACTTAAGTCTGACTTGAGTGTGAGTCAATTGACTCGAGCCTACGTCACTGGAATTCTTATTCATTTCACATAGCCTTATCTTAGGATTTTCAAGACAAATGGCATTCCGGAGTGGTTTACTATTTGATGCATTTTTTTTTTAAAGTTAATGCTCAATCGAAACCTGAACTATCTCTGCTGGGACTGGTGGATGATCAACTGAAGAAGAAATGTGGAAAATTACTACGAAACATGATTGCAGCAAGATTGCTTTATATGAAGAAGTAGAAAAATCCAGCAATATCAACGAGTGACGACTGGCTGCTGAAACGGAGGGACTTTACTATCGTGGATCAGCTATCAACATTGATCAGAGAAAAATGATTGGCCACATTTTGGAAAGACTAGGAACTTTTAATTGGCTTTTTGAGAGGAAAAAGACAATAACCTAATAATTGCAGGTGTTGATAATGGTAGATTTGAAAGAACAGTAGGAGTATAAAAATGCTAATTATCATAGGAGAAGTTATTTTATGTAGTCATGTATAATCATCGTTAGGGAAGTTGGAAGTCAAATGTAAATTCCTCTTTTTCTATTCTTTACTATACTTGGCATTTTCTTACACTGCTGCTGTTTTGTTTGATTGCCCATATTGCACACTATACCAGTGGTCCTTAACCTGGGATGCACAGAACCCTGGGGGTCCACAGAGTCCATACAGGGGGCCACAAACCCCGGCTGCTGGAGACCAACAGCAATGGCAGCAACAGGGAGTTGGCAGCAGGGAGGGCGTGCGTGTTAAAACTGTTCCTTTGTTTGCAAATGAGGGAGCAGCTTGGGCATGTGCACACACCTCCCCCAGCCAGGTTCCTGACGAAAGGGACCCGGTAGCAGGCACACGCGGGCATCCAAACTAAATAAAATATATAAATATCTGAATATTTAAATCTACTTCTTGTCTTACATTTTGGTTCCTGGACACTCTGCAGTTGTGCGCTCCTGATTTGAAATGTTAAAAGGCTCTGAAGAAATTTAAAATGACATAAAAAGTGGGTGCCAGGCACGCTTCTCCGGGGACAACTATCCAAAGACAAGATGGTACCACCACCACTACCACCACCACCACCACCACCACCAAGATGCTGCCTTGGTGGCACCAAGAGACAGGAGACACAACGACTTCTAAGAGTGAGTAGATAAATATGGATGAACCAGAGCCTGGACATCTTACTTTTGGGGCAAGAGTTCCCAGAACCTCCAGCCAGCCTAGCCATGGAATCCTGGGAGTTGCCATTCTAAAAGAAGTGCGGTCCCAAGCTCGGGGAGAAACATCTGAAGTTGCCTGTCTCTGCATTGGACCATAGTCCCATCTCAATTTGTATCTTTTTTGACCGTTGGTGGATTTCCAGGGTCTTGTTTGGAGATGCCTGCTGAACAGGTGGAAGTTGGAAGCTTCTGCCTGTTTGCTCAACTACAGTATCTCTCTAATTTGTCCCTCCCCTTTTCTTTACAGAGGCAGCTAGCTGCTTTTGCATCAGTGGGGAAATGAACACAGAGCCTGCGTTTTAGTTCGAACATAAAAGGAGTTGTCGAAGACACTGAACACAGTCTTCGAAATGAAAGCTAATATGATGTAGTAATATGAGTGCTGGAGTAGGACTCTGGAAGACCAAGGTTTGAATCTCTGCTCAGCCATGGAAACCCACCGGGTGATATGGGTCAAGTCACACTCTCTCAGCCTCAAAGAAAGGCAATGGCAAACCTCCTCTGAATAAATTTTGCCAGGAAAACCCTGTGACTTCATACATTGGAGTCGACTTGAAGGTGCATAACAACACACAAATCCACAATATAGGTTGAATACATTAGAAAGCTTCTGTTGAGCTCACATTAAAGCCCAGAGCAGATTCACTGCGTAACCAAGATGGGAACTCCTGGACGTCTCTGCTTGTCTGGTTCCCAATGAGGCAGTTTGCAAAAGGCTGCACACGCTGACCCACACAATGGGGGTCCCTTATCAAGCCAGGTGCAGCCCTACACATATCACAATGAAGTGCAAATCCCATTAATCAAATTCATTTAGGCCCGCAGGAACAGACATCAGGGTAGACAAATCTAATTTACATATTGATAAGCCACGGTGGGGAGAAGAAGAAGAAGGGCACCGTGTCATAAAGAAAGTATAATTCTGTCTGGCATGGTCTTAGCATCAAAGTATTAAACCATATTTCGGCATATGAAATACACAGCTCTAAGCAAAATTGTCTTTAAAGGGCCTCAAAGTAGAATTCCGTGTTTTCTTTTTGAGTGACCTCAGCAACATATGGAGGGATTATTCTGTTTCTTGGCATGGTCCGAAGGCAGGTGCCATGGGCTAATTAAAACTAATTTGCAACCTGGGTTGTTCAGGGTTTTTTCACTGAGAATACTGATGGTTGATAAGGGAGAAGCCGATGGATAAACAATAAAGTTTCTGAATAGATGCAGTGATGATCCTTTGGAGGCGAAGACTGTCTAGATAACCTGGAGTGAGTTCAGAAAGGGCAAAAAGGATAATATGAGGTATAGAGAATAAAACATAGGAGGAAAGGTTGAAGGTGAAAAGAAGACTGAAGGATGACATGACTGCATTCTTTAAATACCTCAGAGATCATCACGGAGAAGAGGGTGAAGGCATGTTCTCTGCTACCACAGAGGCTAGAATGCAGTCCAATTTTTTTTTTTAATTTTATTTTTCAGTAGTTAAAATTACACCAATTTCTTATCAAGCAAAGGCTTTGAATACAAATTTCACATACATTACCTTCCATACATTGACTTCCCAGCAGACATTCCATTATTTTAATTTCTTACTTAACATAACCGAGACTCCTTCCTTTCTTAAATTATATACTTGTTATTCATCTATCTTTCTTAGTACGTAGGTGATTCATTTACACAATATTTGAGTCTTTAATATTTCACGTGTTCCATTTATAAATTATTGTTGTTACTTTATATTTATATCTTAAATGTTTTATTTCTAAATTTTTGTCAACTTTATAACCTTAGAAATGTTAACATCTAATCTGTATTTTTAAAACATCCCTTCAATCTGTAAAGCTTACTATTGTCAAATTTCCCCATCTCCTCTTAAATACATGATTAATGGGTCCTAGTCCTTACCATAATCATCCAGAGAGCTCGTTCTTATTAAAGTTGTTAGTTTGTCCGTAAGCGCCATATCGTTTAGCTTAACTATCCGGTCATCTTCTTTCAGGGAGTTTGGTTTTTTCCCCAGTCTTTTGCATAATTAAGTCTTGCTCCAGCAGTCACGTAAAACAAAATATTTCCATATTTTCTTTCCAAACTTTCTTCTGGCGTAGGTACATTACAGATTTTATCTGGAACTGCAAACCTAAGATTCTTTCTATCTGTAAATGTAAATGTAAATGTAAATCTGTAAATGTATTGATTTCCAATATTTTTTAGCCTTACAGCAAGACCACACATGATATAAAGTACCTCTTGGTCTAACGGTTTTAAGTTATAGGAGGGGAGGTTTTGACTAAACATGAGAAGGAACTTCTTGAGTGGTTCAGCAACAGAACCAGTGAGCCAGAGAAGTGGTAGAGTCTCTTTTTCTGGGCTTCTTCAAAAAGAGGTTGGACCTGCTGGTGACGTTTTGGTTGGAAATCCTGCACCGAGCAGGAGGTTGGATCTGGTGGCCCATGAGGCCCCTTCCAGCTCTATGACTCGGTGGCCCTCTCTGCAGGACGAAACTCTCACGCGTCTCCCATCACAATCTTGGCAGTGCCTCTGCCGGGATAGGAGCGTGTCCCCAACGCTCCTCTCCGCGTGTGACTGGCCGCTTGTGGAACGGAGCGCGAGGGACATGCTCCGTCCTTCTGGACTGCAGCCATCCTTCTTCCCTTGCTGCAGTCGGGGAGGAAGCGCACAGATTGCGCTCTGGCCCTTCTGCGCGGCCGGCTGCGATGGAAGGCTTGCGCGATTGGGGGTCGTTGACAGCCGTGATCGTGCCAGCTGGGGATGTGAGAAGGGCAGGACTGTGATGATGCCATGTGGAAGCATCGTGTGGTCCCGCTGCTTTCGCATCTCCATGCTGGGATGCCGTCGTCCTGTGGAAATGGCTGTGACTGTATAATTGCCCAAACCGCTTAGATAAATGCCTGCTGAAGCCTTTCTGTTACACTGAACAGGTCAATATATACTTTCCACAGCCCATGTGTTGAATTACAGTTTCTATTAGCCTCAGCCAGAATAGTTAATAGTAATAACAGTAAGATCAGGAACAGTAAAATATTATCAAGAAATAAAGAATACATCCTTCTTGTCGTTTCCTACTAATAGTGACCCTGAGGCAAACCTATCACAGGGTTTTCTGGGGCTGAGAGTGTGTGACGCACCCAAGATCAACCAGTGGGTTTCTGTAGGTGAGCGAGGAAGAACAGGTTGCTTACCTGTAACTGTGGTTCTTCGAGTGGTCATCTGTAGAGACCACGAAGAAGAACTAATCTTGGTCTTCAGGGTCATAAGTCCAAAGCTCAAACCATTACACTGCTCTGGATCTAGAAGTAATAAATATCTACTAATAGTGACTTTTACGATTAAACAGAATCATCCAGGCCATAGTATCTCTGATTTATACATATGGTTATGAAACCTGGACAATGAAGAATGTAAGGCCCCGCTTTGAGGGTCCCTGATATTGGTATGGTGTGGAATGGGCACCATATCTAATTGACATCAAATTTAAATGGCAACACACTTTAATTGGCACTGATGCCAAAATCTAACTTGACAGTGCCGAGGAGGTCAAACCAAAAGAGGAAGAAACCTGACTGTAAACCTGAGGTCATAGGCAGGTTAGCCTAAAACACCCTCTTGGTATAAGCTAGATCATTTATCAGGTAAATCACTGCTGTTCCAGAGAATAAAAGAAGGTGGAATTTCCTGGAGAATGCCGTTGTGAGAAGCCCGCCCGGACACTGAGTGACCGATGCCCATCCCTTGTTCACCTGGCCTCCTTCCTCTTGCCTCGTAGCACCCACAATGCAGACCTATCACAACAGTCATCATGTCTTTGTCATCCAAACACCGCGACCATTAGTGGGTCGATAGTCCATTGTCTGTACTGCAACTCCCATTGTTCCACACCTGGAGCCGCACATATCCTTCCCTGCCACAGGCTATTTTTTTGGGTACAAATACCCCTGATTTCAGGATGCCCAGTGCAGTCTCTCCAAGGTCTACCCGTCACTCTGTCCGTCTGGCTCCTGCATGAGGACTGTCCTCAGGGTCTACTTAAGTCAGCCATATCTCAGCTCTTCACCGCTCTTCCGGACTGGTAATTATAAACTCCAACCCTCAGCCTCTCTCTATATAATTCTTTCCTCCTTTTCTCCTTCAGTTAGCTCCTGTGTGAACGTTGGACTGTTTGTATTTTGTGTGCATGCGTGAGTGAATTCCCCCCAATAAAAACACATTTTTAGCTTACTTTTGAATCTTTGGCCGGTTCTTTTCCTGCGTGAGCCCATAAACATTGGTAGGAAAGGTCTTGCTAAGTTACCTCCCTCTCGCAAGCCTCCTCTTTGAGCTAATTCATTCCCCACTTTTGCAAGGAGGTATCTGGCATCGCGGGGTGCCCCTTGTGGCACCTACGTTTTGGGGTAACAAGAAAGCTGACAGAAAGAAAACCAATGCATTTGAAATGTGGTGATGGAGGAGAATTCTACAGATACACTGGACTCGCCCAAAGACAAATCTGAGATCATATCAAGTCCTAACTCTCATTAGAAGACAAAAATACTAAACTATCATATTTTGAGCATTGCAGGAGATGCCATTATTCATTGGATGATATCCTCAGGAAGGATATTGACAAACCTGGAAACCATGAAGCTCTGTGAGGAGCAGCTTAGGGAGCTAGGTAAGTTTAGCCTGGAGAAGAGACAGTCAAGAAGAGACATGAATGGGGCTGGACTTGATGGCCCTTGTGGTCTCTTCCAACTCTATCATTTTATGACTCGATGAGGTATCTGGAAAGACTAACCTTGTAACTGGAGGACAAGGATGAACAAAATGTGGCCCTTTAAGTACTGTTTTAGTGCAACTTCCTTACCACCGGGCGTGCTGTGGCTGATGGGAGCTGCAGTCAATATTTGTAGGGCCACAGGGCATTCACTCTGGTATAGGACCATCAATATACAGAATAAGCATACTGCTGGTGTTAATTGCCATCAATCTGGCTGCGGCTTATGGTGGTCCGAAGGATCAGAGGCCTCAAAGTCACGCTGTTATGAACAGCCCTGATCAGGTCTTGCAAAATCAGGGCAGCCCTGGCTTCCTTTTCAAGTCTATCAAGCTGCCGTGTAGTTTTCCTCTTATCCTACTCCCTTACACTTTACTGAGTGCTTTACTCTTAGAATCATAGAATCCTAGAGTTGAAAGAGACCCAAAGGGCCATCCAGTCCAACCTCATTCTGCCATGCGGGAATATACCATCAATGCATTCCCGACAGACGGCCATCCAATCTCTGTTTGAAAGCCTCCAAAGAAGGAGACTCCACCACACTCCCAGGCAGCAGTGTATTCCACGGTTGAACTGCTCTTAACACCAGGGAGTTTTTCCTAATGTTTAGATGGAATCTCTTTTCCTGGCGTTTGAAGCCACTGCTCCATGTCCTAGTCTCTGGAGCAGCAGAAAACAGGCTTGTTCCAGCCTTCATGTAATATCCCTTTTAATAGCTATGCATGCAGCTAAAAAGAAGGAGCGTCTCAGAAAAGAGGTAGAGGAGAAAGAAAGGAAACCGCAGGAACAGCAGAAGCGAGAAGATCAACGACAGAAAGCTGAGCTGAAGCCTGCTAAAGCACAATTGAGCTCACCTGCCTGTAATTCGTACCGGATGACAACACAAGGTCCCAAAAAGCCCAAGACTGAGTTGAATGATTGCGGTATGGATCTGAGTAGTGAAGAGTCAACAGACGACAAAAGCTAGCCCCGCAAACTCATCCCAGCGTGGGCTACTGGAAATCAACTAAGCCAAGCCACACCGGTATTACAATCCGCCTAACATCAGGGCCTTATTTGGTGTTGTGATGAGTCCCGAGGTGGAAGAAATCTTCTACAAGAGTAAACCATGTTATTTTAAATGCGCCAGTTCTGCACTGTGGAACTCTCCACCATCCCCAGGTGGCAAATCTGTAACATCTGCTTTCCAGAGAGGGTGACTTTTTAGAGCTAACGTCTGTTTGATATTTTATGTGTAACTGTTTATTTTTTTCTTCTTTATTATCAATAAACGTGTTCTGCTGGAGCTCTTTAAAAAAATATCTAAACATGGCCATCATGTCTCCTCTTAACCTTCTGTTCTCCAGGCTAAACAGACCCAGCTCCCTAAGCCTCTCCTCATAGGGCATGGTTTTCGGACCTTCTACCATTTTGGTTGCCCTCCTCTGAACACGATCCAGCTTGTCAATATCCTTCCTGAACTGGGGTGCCCAGAACTGGCCACAGCATTTCAGGTGGGGTCTGCTCAGTCATAAGCCATTTCTGCACTAGAGTGTTGTAGCGCTATGATTCCACTTTCAACATCCCATGGAATCCTGGGGTTTGCAGTTTCGGGAGGGGCCAGCTGGCCCCTCCCGAAACTGCAAACCCCAGGATTCCATGGGATGTTGAAAGTGGAATCATAGCGCTACAACACTCCAGTGCGGAAATGGCCATAGATTTAACAACGTTGCTGGGAACATTTGCATGTGCAGTTGGACCCTTAATTGTTAGCAAACGGCTGATACATTTCGGAATGGCACGAGCGCATGTTTTACAGTGAAACGTTAGCAACCCAGGCAGACAAAGTGCAGACAGAACCAATTTCCCCAGGAAGGGTGGCTTCATCGTTACTCTAACCAGATAGGCAGTGGATGGTCTCCTGGAAGAACAATGTAATTAAGCTCCAAGAAAGCAATGTGGAGAATGTGCTAATTAGCAGCTAATTGTGCCCTCAAGATCATTAACAGGTGCTGGAGCTGTCTGGGGAACCAAGTTTCTCTCTCTCTGGAGATGAAAGACGGAGATGAGAACCCAAGATAAAATGCTGCAGCTGGGGACGTTTGCCCTTTTGGGGGGCAGAAATGCCTCAGTCTTAGGTAGGTGTGTGTGTGTAAGTAAGTATGTGCCTTCAAGTTACCATAGAATCATAGAGTTGGAAGAGACCCCAGGGGCCATCGAGTCCAACCCCCTGCCATGCAGGAACACCCATCAAAGCATTCCCAACAGATGGCCATCCAGCCTCTGCTTAAAAACCTCCAAAGAAAGAGACCCCACCACACTCCATGGAGGCAGCCTATTCCACGGCCGGACAGCTCTGACCGTCAGGAAGTTCTTCCTGAGGTTCAAGTGGAATCCCCTTTCCTGCAGCTTTAATCCATTGCTCCTTGTCCTAGTCTCCGGAGCAGTAGAGAACAACCCTGCTCCCTCCTCAACATGACATCCCAGTTGACTTATGGTGACGCTATGAATTTCATTGTGTTTTCTTAGGTAAGGAATAGTCAGAAGTGATTTTGCTAGTTCCTTCCTCTGAAATATAGCCTATGTTGTTGTTGTGTGCCTTCAAGTTGTTTCTGAGTTATGGTGGCCCTAAGGTGAACCTATCACAGGGTTTTCTGGGGCTGAGAGTGTGTGACGTGCCCAAGGTCACCCAGTGAGTTTCCATGGCCCAGTGGGGAATCAAACCCTAGTCTCTATGCTTGTAGTCCTGTTATAGCACCGCGCACCCCCCACGATTGGCATGATTAAATTGGCAAATATTTAATTTCCACTAATAATGGGTGTTGATAGAATGGTGACGAGAATGTGAAGCTGGAAAAGGCAGATTACTGACTGTAAATGTGAGATAGCAAGACAGGTCAGCCACACCCACCTCTTAGGCAAAAACTGAGTCATTTTCAGGCTCATAGAGCAGCCACTCCCAAGACAATAGGTTTAAATTTAACGAGCCGGTCATCTCACAGCTGAAAGAGGAAATCCCCACCAAATTGTGATAGTTTTAACTCAAACCTTGAACACCTGGATGTTTCCCTATTGTCTTCCCAGCCTCTCCACAATATCGATCTATTACAACAGATATTACCCTTTTGTTAGCTATACACTATGACTATTAACTCTGTCGGACTTCATTGTTTGTGTTGCAACGCCCATTGTATGCTTGGCTGGGAAAGCGATTTGCACTCATACTCACAGGATATTTTTAGGGTATAAGAACTCCCAATTTTGAGCAGTTCAGTGCAGTCTCTCATCTTCCTGAATGCCACACTGTCTGTTTGGTTCCTGAATGAGAACTGTCCTTAGGTGTCTACCTAAGCCATGTCGCTGCTTTCCTCACTGTTCTCTGGACCAGTAATTATCACCTCATCCCCGAAAGTCCTCTATCCACACTTTCCTCCTTTTTTTCTTCAGTTAGCTCTTGTGTGTGTGTGTGAGTGTTTGAATTTTTACGTGCTTCTGTGAACTTTTTTCAACAAAACTCATTTTATTTCAGTTTTGGAATCTCTGGCTGGTTCTTTCTTGTGTCACCCCATAAACATAGGTAGAAAGACCTCGCTAAGTTACCCCTCCTCTCATAGGCTTTCCAATTTTGAGCTAATTAATTGCCCTCTGTCACGTGGGGGTACTGGCACTGTGGGTGGACCCCTGAGTCACCCAAGTTTTGGGGTAGCAGTCCAAAGCTGAAATCACTACACCATGCTGTCTCAATGTAGCCTGTAGTACCTGATATTCACTGGTGGTCTCCCATCCCAGTACAAACCAGAGCAGACCCTGCTTAGCTTCCAAGATCAGACAGGATATGTTGCCCTTAGGGTTTTTTTTTTCTATTGTATTTTTTTGTACTGTAACTCCCAGAATCCCCCAGCCCGCATGGCCATGGCTCTTGATGGCAATCTTCTAGAACTTTGCATAGAACATACCAAACAGGCAGAAGATCTAATACCCACATGATATCCCACTTTTTTCCCCAATATGGGACTCAAGGTAACTTGCAAACTTAAAAAAAAACTCCTACATAGTTAAAAATCCACTGTAAACAAAATTTAAAAAGTACTTAAACTATCATGCAATTAAAATCAGTTGAAAACCATAAATCATTAAAAGCAGCAGCAGCTACAACAAAGACAAATAAAAGCCCAGAGCATTATATAAGGCCTGTTTCACTTTAAAAAAAACATCAGTTTATCCAAGGCCTGCTGGAATAAAAAGTTCTGTGTCCGTCTGTGGAAAGATAGGAAGAAGAGTGCCAGTCTAGTCTCTTGAGGAAGGGAGTTCCAAAGTCCGGGAGCAGCCATCAAAAGGGCCCTCTAGTGTGTTCCCATCAGATGGACCTGTGAAGGTGGTAGAACAAAAAGCAGGGCTTCCCCAGAAGATCTCAAGACACAGGTGGGTTCCCATGGGAGAATATGGTCCTTCAGTTTGTGGTAACACCACAGTTAGGCCACAGTACGTACAAAAAAAGATTGAGGAGTCTTAGACCATGAGTGTGATGCAGCAGCTAAAAAAAGGCAATGCAATTCTGGGCCCCATCAATAGTACTAATCTCCTCCACGTTGGTCAGACTCCACCTGGAATATTTTGTCCAGTTCTGGGCACTGTAGTTCAGGAAGAATATTGACAGCATTGAACACATCCAGAGAAGGACCAAATTGCTAGAAAGCCTGGAAACCGTGCCCTCTGAGGAGCAGTTTAGAATGCTGAGTATGTTTAGCCTGGAGAAGAGAAATTTGAACAGCTGTATTCAAATATTTGAAGAGGTGTGATTTGGAGGATGGAGCAAGCCTGTTTTCTGCTGTTCCAGAGACTAGGACATGGAGCAATGGTTCCAAACTTCAGGAAAAGAGACTCCCTCTGAACATTTGGAAGAACTTCCTGATGGTAAGAGCAGTTTCATAGTGGAATGCGCTCTGTCGGAGTGTGATGGAGTCTCCTTCTTTTGAGGTTTTCAAACAGAGGCTGGGTGGCCATCTGTCAGGAGTGCTTTGAAGGCGTATTCCTGCATGGCAGAATGGGGTTGGATTCGATGGCCCTTATGGTCTCTTCCAGCTATATGATTCCATTGTTATATAACATTCTCACTGCAAGCTTTTGAAACTACATGTTTCTTCATCAAAGGTGATAAAAAAGGGAAAAAGGAAGCAAAGTTTAAGAGATGTTGGCAGCTGCTGTTCCCTATCTCTTTTCTGTTTCTTCCTTTTCCTCTTAATGCCTAATTTAATGGCCTCTTGTGATAGGATGGTGGGATGGATGGTAATGATGTGGGACAGAGCTACACACAGCACAACGATGTCATGTCATGTTGTTACCCTGAAAATGGGGGGTATCTCGAGGACACCCAAACGGACTTCAAATCAAGGGAATTAACAGAGACGCTCAAAGCTTGCGAGAGGTCAGGGCAAGGGATCTTCAACCCTACGTCTACGGGGTCAGAACCACGCAAGAGTCAGAGGAACAGTCTACAGTAAATTTATGAAAACTAACAAAGAAGATCACAACACACGTTAACAGATAATCCGACAATCACGCAAGGGCTACGGAAATGAAGTTGGAAATGAGAGACAGTTGGGAGAGAGGGCATACGGACCTCAGTCCAGGCGTCCTGGAAAGAAGAAGCTTAGCGGAGGCTCGGTGTAAAGCACCGAGGGGAGGCTGGATCCCGGGGCTGGAAGGCTGGAAGCAGTGGGGTTTCGCGGCGAGTCGGATACGCGAGTCGCGTTTAGCTCTCGGCAGCGTCTGAGAGGCTTAAGTGGGACACCTCGGTAGCAGCGAAACGGGCCCTTGTCCGGTCTGGGAGGCTCTCCGAAGAGGCTCAAAAAGTGGGGGTTTTTATAGCCAATTTCTGTCCTCAGGGGGTGTATGGGCTAGCAAAGTGGTGTTAATGGGCGATGATTGCGGAATATAATGTTAGGCAAATATCACAACCTCTCCTCGGTATTGTTTCTCCCGGGAAAGTTCAGGTACATGATAGGATTATCATTCCAAATTGATAGACCTTGATTGTCTATCCTCGCAAAGTTCATCAGCGTGGCTTGGGGCTGAGGCAACCTTTTTGTTAATAAAAGAGAGAGTCTATTGTGGCTGCCTGGAGATACGTGACTGGGAACAATAGGTCGTTGTCCCTTGGCCTAAGGGACGCTGTCTATGTTCCCACACAGCAGCGAAGGCATTGTTGGTCTTGAGAATTGAATTCAAAACCAATTTTACTTGCAACTGACCTTTGCTAGCCAATATCCAATATGGGGGAAGTCATACCAATTTGGGGGCCTCTCTTAGGGTTACTTTGGGGTGTAACAATGTCACATGATGTCACATAATACATCTGTTTAGAAGGAAGGGCTTCTAAGTGACTGCCGCTCCATGTCCCTTGGGACATTTCATCTTTGAAGAACTAGAGGCAAGTATCAAGGCTGATCAACATGTATAAAGCTGTGACAGAGTTAAGGCCATCCTAGGTGAATCCAAAATGGACAGAAATGGGATTAAAAAAAAAACAGACACCCAAAGACTACGCTTAAGTAATACAAAAAAGAACTGTATCAGTATATCCTTACAGCTTTGTGTTGACTCCATATTCAGGGTCCAGTCTGGAACCTTCCCATGTGTTTGAAATGTGGCATCTTAAATATTTTAACCATCGTTGTAATCATCTTGATCGTAACCGTCTGTAATTCCTTGTCCTCTTTGCCTGCTGATTTGCAAATCGAAAACTTTGTTGTAAGCGACTGTCAATGCAGGTTAAACAAGGCTCTAATAACGTATCGACCACCCATGTCTTAATAAAGGTTAAACTCATGCGGTCCCCTGCCTGGATAGCTCAGCCGTGATGGAGGTACTGTGTGGATGGCAATGAGAGATGTCACCAAATAACCCTCAGGGGCTCGATGGGAAAACTCTTCGGTTAGATGAAGTTGTGAGAAGTAGACGCAATGCGGATCGACATTGACAAGGAATTCATCAGTGGATAAAGTTTAGCCCCTTCTTTCGTATCACCATAGTTTACTCATCAGTCTCTGTCACAAGACTCCAGCCTGTGATAGGATGCCACAAACCTCTTGAAATTGTCACTTGAAAAGGCAGATCTTACTCACAGAATCATAGAGTTGGAAGCCACTGAGTCCAACCGCTTGCTTAATGCAGGTCCAGCTAGAGCATTCCCAGCAGGGAGAATCATAGAGTTGGAAGAGACCCCCAATGGCCATCTAGTCCAACCCCATTCTGCCAAGCAGGAATGCACACTCAAAGCACTCCCGACAGATGGCCATCCAGCCTCTGTTTAAACACCTCCAAAGACCACACTCCGAAGCAACATATTCCACTGTCAAACTGCTCTTAGGGTAAGGAACTTCTTCCTAAAGTTGAGGTGGAATCTCTTTTCTTGCAGTTTGAAGCCATTGCTCCGTGTTCAAGCTTGCTCCATCTTCCATATGACATCCTTTCAAATATTTAAATGCCGCTATCGGGTCTAGCCTCTTTTTGAAGATGTCCAGAGAAAAAGGCCCCACCATTTTCTAGATAATTAGTTCAATTGTGAACTCCTCTTACTGCCAAGAAGACAGATAGAGATAGAATAAGAGTTTCAGGAAGGAGGATTCTACTTATTTATTAAGTTATTAAACAACTATTTTCTTATAACAAATAATGGAATTTAAGATGTTCATTAAAATGTAAATTTAATAGCAATAAGATTAGATGGAAAATGAACAAATCAGATACCTTGCACATTGAATGCTGTAATGTACGTGTATATAAATTCTTGTATAAAAATGGAAATATTTGTACAACTAATAAAAACTGGGAAAAAAAAGACGTTCTTTCCAATGGTCAATTGAAATCTACCGACCTGTAACCTAAAACCACTAGAACAGCTTCCTCTCTGTGATAGATATTTAAAAATTGCAAGTATGTCACCTCTCAGTCCTCTCTACCAGGTTGAACATGTCCAGCGACTCCAACCTTTCCTCACATGTTTTGTTCTCCGTACTTCTTGTCATCCTCATTGTCCTTCCTTGAACCCACTCTGATTTTTTTGATATCCTTCATAAAATGAGGTGCCCAGAACTAACCGCTAATCCTTCTGGTGTTGATTTTAAGGGGGAAAAAAACCTAGATCTACCAACTAAGCAAATGTTCTCCAACCAACAGGCCAGGGTGGGCTAGATGCAAAGCACAAAGTTACTTTTTTGAGACTTCAACTCCCAGCCAGGATGGGCACAGACCATGGTGGCTGAGGGATTATAGGAACTGTGAACTCTTTCCCACAGAATCTTTTTCCAAGCTCTGTGCAATATCCCCTAACCTAGACTTCTCCAACCTGGCACTCTCTCAATGTGCTGGACTACAGCTCCCATCATTCCCAGCCAGCATGGTCACTTTCTGGTTCATGACTGATAACACACCTGCTTTGGACGAAAAAGACCTGGACTGGTTTGCTACATGGAGTTAAGGGAAGGTAGTTGGTGCATTTCCCTGGATGTCCAGGGGATCTTGGGAATTGTAGTACAATGTCTCTGGAGGTCACTAGATTTGGGAAGGCTGAAAGACAGTGCTGGACAGGGAAAAGAGAGCTTTTAATGACAGTGAAGGATAAAGTGGAACAACAATGTGGAATGCAGAAAGTGAGGTTTGGTATGATAAATGCACAGAAAACGTGTCCCTCTCCACCTTTACAAAGGTTGCCAGGTAAAATGGGCAGCATGTGCCTAGAGTGAAATACTGGCAATGATTGCCTTTTTTTTCTCTCTCTCTGTCTCCTTCTCTCCCCTTGGCAAATAAATATAGTACAGAGTATTTTTGGAGCGCCAAGAATTTGCTTTGCTAATACCGCACTAACCACACTGAAAGGCTTATTCTCTTGCTGTACCAGGTGTTTTTGTTTTAATTGCTGGCTTTATTGGATTATAGTAATAAAATTGCTGTTTGTCACGTGTGAAAGAAAAATTTGGGCCTCAGCCAAGCTCTGTTGTCGCTTTTCCTTGTCCTTTGTTTTGGGTACCATCTGTTAAATAATTTGCGCTTCTATTTCTTTCTCTTCAATAAATCTCCCTCCATACTTCCCAGCAGTTACGTGGGGGAAAAGGGAAGTGATTTTTAAGTGCTGGGGTGGGAATCATGCAGCCTTTCGGAGCTGGTTGGACTGCAATGCCCAGCATTCTGTACTATTGGCTGTAACAGCTGTGACTACTGGACGTTGCAGTCCGACCACCTCTAGCAGGTTGTACAATCTCCACCCCGGGTTTAAAGGACTTTGAAAAACAGATTAGTCTCAAGCAGGAGCAGGCAAGTAGGGAAAGCTAGGGGGCCACATTGCTCCTTCAGGAGTCCTTGGAGAGCTGCGTCTCTGCCACAGCTTCCAGCAAAAATAAAATAAAATAAAATACTTTTTTTGGCCCACAAATGCCACTAGGGGACAAGAGGTGTATTCTCACCACAGTTTGGGGCTTTCCTGGACCATTTTAGATCCATGAGAGGCTTTTTTAAACAACAGGAAATGGGTGGAAGCCACCCAAAAAAGGCCTCTTATGGACCTAAAATGTGAATAGGAAGTGAGTGGAAGTCTCTTCCGGTTTAAAAAAGGCTTCTCCTGGGCCCAAAATGATCTATCTGCCCACGTTCCACGTGGTGAAAATGTGCCCCTTAGAGGGCATTTGGGGCAAAATTAAGCAAAAATGTTGTTTGATCCCTAGTGTGCCAGGGGGCCTCCAGACAGTAGCGTAGGAACGTGGGGGTGGGCGATTCACCCCGGGCGGCAATGTTTCTGGGGTATCCTGGCCCGTAGCCGTGCCTCCCGGTCATGCCCCCGTGCAACACAGCCGTGCCCCCCACACAGTGGCCGTGCCTCTCATGCTGTAGCCTCCCCTCCTGCCCCCCCCAAACCACACACTCCAAACTCTGCCACTGCCCCCAAGCCTGTCATGGATCCACCCTAGAGGGCATTCCGGACCCCTGTGGGCCCAGAGAGCCAGACAAATGGCCCTGGTTCAGACCAAGGGTGGACAAAATGTAGCACTGCAGATATGGCCGGACTGCAGCTCCTAATCGCCTTAGCCACGGTAGCCGGTGATGAGGAATACTGGGAACTGCGTTCCACAAATATCTGGAGGGCTACACTTTGTTCGACCCTGATTTATACCTCTGTTTTCAAAATCTGAAATCTTATTAATATTACCGGCTGAAGCACACTCATGTAATCAACTGCTGAAATGTGAATCAACATATATGTGAATCCCATGGACTTAACCGGTCTACTCTAGTTGGAACTGCTAACTAAGTCAGATTCAGGATTCAGGCTTAATGGGACTCATAAGAAAAGCCATGCTGGGTTAGACTGATGGGCCTGTTTTGTCCAGCGTCCTGCTCACAGAGGGGTCAACCAGATCGCTCTATGGGGAGCCCCTCAGCAAGTCTTGAGGGCAACTGCACTTTGGCATCACATTGCACAGCAACTGATATGTGAAGACACATTGCCTCTGAGTCACTGGAAAAGATGGCAATGCTAGGAAGAGTTGAAGGCAGTAAGAAAAGAGGAAGATCACCAGATCGCATTATACGTGGGCTGAGTCAGTCAAGGAAGTGCAGGATGCCTCTGGCAACCTTGATGTTCTCAGTTTTTCCAATGATTTTTGACCTTGGGTGTTAATCTTTGGTATCAAACCTCTTCCTTTGGCTTCAACACCTCTTCCATGGTCCCCCAAGATCTCAGAGCAGTGGCAGCTGGTGGCTCCCAGGTCATAGAATTATAGGTCAGTGGGGTGGTGAATCCATGCCAGGTTTTGTCAGTGTTTAAAGGAGCTATCCATGGTGCTGGACTTATTTAGGAACAGGGTTCAGCACCTTAAAGAGCTCCTTTAAAGTCTGCATTGAACCCTGGAGTGAAGTCACCACCTCACTGACATGGAAGCCACCAACTACCACTGTCCCAGAGAGTCAGAGGTATTTGTCATTTAATGATTCATGAGCAAAGAGAGCAAGTTCCCAGTAAAAGCATTAGAGGATCAGCAAGGGGTGGAGTGCCGTCTGCTAAAATAAAATTAGTACCCGGTTAAGCAGGGAAAAGAAAGTCACTTTGTCGCAGTGTGCAGTGCTGGCTCGGTCGCTTTGGCAGGGGATCAGAAAAGATTATTGCTTTACATCCCTGAGGAAGGTTATATTGAAACATCCTTCATGGTGCATTGAGGCAAGTGTCTGGCCCCAGATATGCAGACACTCACAAACACACACACACACAGAGCACAGAAACGATGACTAAAAGGCCAGGTAACAACCAAGGGAGAGAGAAGAATCTCAAGAACCACCAAGTTATTAAAACTTCAGCAATCACTTCACAGAATGGGGAAAACACATGGAATGCCAAAACCTCTGTCTCTGTCAGGGCCTTTTTTCACCACACAGGAGAGGCTTGGAAGGAATTTTCTCTCTCTGGCCATTTCCGCACTACCCTGTTATAATGCTATTATTCCACTTTCAGCATCCTGTGGAATTCTGGGATTTGTAGTTTTCGGAGGCCAAAGAGCTCTCTGGCTGAGAATTCTAATGCCCCTCCCTAAACTGCAAATCCCAGGATTCCATAGGATGTTGAAAGTGGAATAATAGCACTATAACAGGGTAGTGTGGAAAGGCCCTCAATCTGATCCTGGACCAACCAAAGGCATTGTCCTACCTGAAACAGGAAGCAGGAAATGACACTCTTTGTCCACTCAAGACAAAGTGCACAGTACCCTAGAAATTCCTGTATGTACCTCTCCCCATACCATAATAACAAAGTTGAAAAAATTTAACCGTTTGCTACCTTTGTTGCTTTTATTTGCCATCGAATTGACTTTGATTTATGGTGACCTTATGAAATAGAGACTTCCAGGAGCCCCAGCTATCAGCTGTCCCGCTCAGGTCTTGCAGACTCAGGGCAACTGTGG
Source organism: Cyclura pinguis (assembly GCA_030412105.1). Classification (NCBI taxonomy): domain Eukaryota; kingdom Metazoa; phylum Chordata; class Lepidosauria; order Squamata; family Iguanidae; genus Cyclura; species Cyclura pinguis. The sequence goes on from CM059599.1 coordinate 382,307,134, forward strand.
CTTCCTTGATTGAGTCAATTCACCTGCGGTCTTTTCTTCCTCTTTTAGTACTTCCTTCTACTTTACCAAGCATCATAACCTCCTCCCATGAATTACGTCATGCCAAAATGCAGTAGTTTGGTCATCTTTGCTTCCAAGGGAAGTTCAGGCTTGATTTCCTCTTGCACCCATTTATTGGTCGATTTGGAGTATCCGTAGAGCTCTTCTCCAGCACCACATTTCAAATGAGTTGATTCTCTTCCGACATTTTATGACATCCCAAATCTGCTGGCCGAGATGGCTGTCTCCCTCTACCTGATGGCTGGCTGGCCCTAGCCTGAGGTACGTGGTGTCTCAAACTGAGGCAGCTGCCTCAGTCTGCCTAATGGAGGGTCGGCACTTGGTTTGAGGTTTGTTCTACACACATAGTTGTGTGAGGTTGAAATGCCCCCCGAGGTGCTAGAATGGACTGTACCACTTCAGTCCGTGGATGTGATATCAGGCCCTGCCACACGAAAAGAGCTGTGTTGGATCAGACCAAAGAAAGTCCGATTTCTGTGCACACAGCAGCCAATCAGGAGCCTATGTGAAGCACACGAGCATGACATTAGCACATTGCTTCTCATGAGCTCAAGCAACTGGTAGACAGGCACATTGCTTCTGATGCTGGAAAGAATATTTATGCCCCGTGACCAAAGACCGCAAGTCTCAGCAGGTCAGGCGCATCCTAGCCCCTGAAATTTCCGAGGCCAAACCAGAGACCTTGGGATGACCCCTGATTATGCCACATAGAGTGGACACGGGTGGTGTCAGTGATGTAAACTTGACTCGATTGACTTGGACTCAAGTTGGACTCAAGTCACTTCAGGAACTCAACTTGGACTTGACTTGGCAATAAATGACACACTGATTTGACTCAACTCATGACTTGTTTCAGCAACACAACTCATTCATCTGGAAGCTTTATGACTTTGACCGATGCTTCCATCTTTTTTTTCCTACCGGTCACATGACAATCTGCCTCAAGCCCAAAGCGTGGGCACATTTCTCAGAGGGGGAGGGCACATGGATTAGGCAGTGGGCTTGAGGCAGGGTTCAGGTCTGCTCAGCAGCCCGTCCCCATTCCATATTGGAGGAGCCTCCTAAAACTTTTCCTAAGAAGACCTTTGTAAGCCCATTGACCCCACCCTCATACACCCAGCCCCACATTTTTTCTGTTAAATTTGGCTCCCACACTTGAGACTTGACTTGAGACTGGACCTGAAAGTATCTCGCAAGGACTTGAGACTTGACCGGAGACTTGGAGTCAAAGAATTAAATATAAATACATCACTGGGTGGTGTCGTTAAGCACAACAGGTTAATGTTGATCACAGTTGCTTGGAGCTTGCCATTCCAATAAATTCTAACAAATGAGAAAATAGTTTCCGAACTCTTCACTGAACCAAAACCAAACCAAATCAAACCATTTCCTAGCTCTGTTTAAAATATTTTTGCAAGCAACACTTGCAGGTGCCAGCCCCCCAAGTCTCTGTTTAATACCCCCCCCCCAAAAAGGAGACTCCACCAGACTCTCAGGCAGCATATTCCACTGCCAAACTGCTCTTACTGTCAGGAAGTTCTTCCTAATGTTTAGATGGAAGGTTTTTGAACTACAGGTCTAACCACCTTCCCCTGATTTTTCACCATGCTGGCCAGGGCTGATGGGAGCTGGAGTCCCCAAACATCTGGCAAGCTGCAAGTTCCCCACTGCTTCTTTAGATTATTGCAATGAATTTTTCTATTTATTGATGGCCTCCATTTAGTTATGCTATTTGTTGGTGACCACCGTTTTGTATATCTGATTTGATTATTTGTGGGGAGGTTTTGTGTCAAAGTTTATCTACGTATGTTTGGCAATACCGAAAAGGTATACAAGTAGTACCCAGGGAATATTGTAACAAGCACGTAATTTTATATTATGTATAAGCTTTTAAAATGTGTGTGTGTGTGTGTGTGTGTGTGGTTGTGGGGAAGTCAGCTTCCTATTGACTTGAAGTAGAATATGTCTCCCCAAAGTATCTTTCTCCATCTTAGCCTTTATCTCATTTGTGCCTCTTTGACGGAATCAAACCATTAGATCCCATAAGGAATTAGGATATCTTGGCCAATCAGGGGCAGAATTTAGAAAAGTTACTTTTAGGGACTATAGCTCCCAGAGTCCCCCAGCCAACATGTGCCACGGTGATGCTGTCTGAGGGATTTTGGGAACTTGAGTCCAAACAAGTCACTTGCCTAAGTCCTGATCAGCCATGGATGGTCTGTTGCCATCTCGTCTAAACTTCCTGCATTGTGAAAAATGAGTAAATTTCATGTGTTGTTTTAAGTTGTGCTGTGAGAGCTTTGTTAGTGCCTGGCTCCAGGGTGGATCTCTCTAATTACAGCCTCCACAACTGGAATTTCTGGAATAATGCATGCTCTTCACGTACGAGAAGCATTTGCAAAGCTTTTTTTTAAAAAATACTATTAACATATTAAAAATTACCAAATCATCATTCATACATCCCTTATCAACATGCATTTCAGCATCCCAAAAGAATCACAGGTTGATTTCGCCTTGACAAATCATTGGTTTTTAGCTATCTACAAAAAATTGTAAATCCTTTCCATTGCACTATACAAATATAATTCTAACTCTTATCAATTGAACTCATTATAGCTTAACTTCTAATGTAACTTAAGTCATTCTAATGCATAGAATACTATTATATTAAAAATTACATTTAGTAAAGCAATATAAAAACAGGTAACAAGGACTTTAATATTTTAAAATCTGAGAATATATATTATCTTCAGTCTATAAAGCTAGCTATCACTAGTTTACCCCAAGCGTTTCTTGAATACTTGATTACCACATCCCAGTCACTATCACACTTTTCTATATTTCCTTCCCACATTAAAATTGTCAGTTTATCCATTTGCACCATCTCAATTATTTTTAAAATCCAGCCGCTTTCTGTTGGTAGTGATTTCTGTTTCCAATTTTTTGCAAATGTCAGTCTGGCAGCAGTGGTCAGATAGAATATATTTTTCCATATTCTTTTTCTATTTTGTCTTCTATCATTTCAAGCAAATACAATTGAACTGTATTTGTATTCGCAAAGCTTTAGGAACCAATTCTCTCCAAACCTGGGCTCTGACTTCAACCTGGTGGTTTTGCAAGGGGCTGAGAACATGCTGAGGGAATCCTCGTGTGAAGAACCGGGTGGAACCACCGACAATTAGCTTTTAATCAGCAGTTTTAATATTAATTAATAATGCATAAACAGCTTGGTGAAGCTGGTTGGTAATTACTGCTCCTCTTTGGGGCCCAAAGTGTCCATTGCAGACTGCATAATATGTTAATTAGCATAAAATGCAACAAGCAGAGGCCTCTTTTAATTATGTAATGGGGCTCATTACAATGTACAATCACCAGAGCCGCCAAATGATTCCATAGCAGACTCTTTCTCTCTCTCTCTCTCTCCGTATATATCCAGCAAATAAAGCTTTGTTTGATGAGGGAAGTCTGTTGGAATGGAAAGATTTCTTTTTTTAATTGCCATTAGCCCATTATTATTCTGCCTTTGCCTCTAGGAATATGTGGAAGTGACTAGGGTGCTTTGTTTTACAAAAACCACATCTGAGGCTATGAAAATAATTGGCAGATGAGGGAAAGGGAGACTGATAAATATTTGCTCCATTTAGGAATGTAAGTTTGGGGCTGCTATTAGAGAACGACCCATGGGTGCCTCTTTCCGTTAAGTATGGATGAAACAAGGAGAAAGGGCAGCGAGAACCAGAGTTTTCACTTTAACTGCCATGGCACCATCTTATGGAATCCTGGACTTTGTATTTTGGAAAGAGATACAGTTTCCTGCCAGAAACCTCTAAAGTCACACCATCCTACAAATCCCACTATTCCATAGGATGCAGCCATGACAGTTAAAGTGTGTTATTTTGTATAATGTGACAGGGCATCTCTCAAGAAAAAACCCAACGCAATTCTAGACTGCATCAATAGGAGTATAGTGTCTAGGTTGAGGAAAGTATAGTACCACTACATTCTGCTTTGGTGAGACATCACCTGGAATACTGTATCTAGTTCTGGGCACCACAGTTCAGGAAGGATATTGACCACCTGGAACATATCCAGAGAAGGGCAACCAAAATGGTAAAAGTCCTGGCAACCATGCCCTATGAGGAGTGGTTTAGCAAGCTGGGTATGTTTACCCGGGAGAAGAGAAGGTTATAGAAGGAAATGATATCTCGGTTTAAATATTTAAAGGGATGTCATAAGGAGGATGAAGCGGCTTGTTTTCTGCTGTTCCAGAGACTTGGACATGGAGCAATGACGTCAAACTACAGCAAAAGATACTCCACTTAAACATTAGAGGAAACTCTTTTACTCCGGCTAATAGGACGGCCATCAGCGGTGGATGTCAACAGACTGGGATTAGTAAAGGGTGTGTTATACGGTCTCACTCCCCTTCTCAATGCGTTACCCTGCGTTTGAGTAACTTGTGAACCAGGCATTAATTCTGCTCTAAAGACACTGTAAGTGCACTTTTCTGTTTTTTCTTTTCAAGATGTGGAAAGGATTTTTAACAAGTTCTTTAATGACCTTTTCATGAGTGGCGTCTTTGTTGCTGCTTTCTGAGAATCCCTGTGGGTTTTGTGAATTGCATGACATTTTTCTTACAGAAAAAAATGTAGCGTGTGGGTACATTAAAGAAAGAGACCACGAGCATATAGATGGAAATGATACAGCTATGTGCTGGAATCCAGCTTATGACTTAGACATGCACACGTTCACCAGTCGTGTAGGAACATGGGGGCGGGGGAGGGATTCGCCCCAGGCAGCAATGTTTCTGGGACAGCCTGAAGCCACACCCCAGCGTGCCCTGGCCATGCCCCCCACACAGCGGCCATGCCGTTGCGCCATAGCCCCCCCTCCCGTCCCCCCACACACACTCCAAGCTCCGCTACTGCATTCACCTAAGAAAGCAGATGGACATTTTTGTCCTTAGTGGAACAGCTGCATTCAGTTCAAATTCATGGAAGCAGAGCTGCATGCTTATGCAATGCCATGGCACATGTGGATGCACATGTTACACGGCTATGCATGCATCTATGCATCTTTATCTATTTGGTCAGATAAACCAGGGCCATTTCCACTCTAGACTGTCATAGTGCTATTATTCCACTTTCAACAGCCTATGGAATTCTGGGGTTTCCAAACCCCACTGCAAACTGCAAACCCCAGGATTCCATTGGATGTTGAAAGTGGACTAATAGCGCTATAACAGTCTGGTGTGGAAATGACCTAGATGAACAAACAGAGACAGAAAGAGCAGGGCTAGGGGCCCCTTTGTGAATCACTGGCGTGGATAGGTGGCCAACAGTGATAACTCCAAACCTTGGCCCTAGTGCTAAGCTGAGCCCTACTGGTTGGCCGCCATTTTCTTTTCCTGTATTCTATTTTAGAACAATGCTATACAATAACCTGGGGTCATTCCAGAGGGATTTCTATAGGGGGGAAATGCACATGGACATGGGTCTTGTGCTGCTCTGATTACCAACTAGCAGAGGTGACAGCAGAGAACCAGCATGCTGTAGTGGTTTGAGTGTTGGGTGAGGACTCTGGTAGACCAGGGTTTGAACTTGGCCACGGAAATCGCTGGGTGGTCTCGGGCGAGTCACACTCTCTCAGCCTCAGGGGAAGCTTCCTCAGAACAAATCTTGCCAAGAAAATCCTATCGTACGATCAGTCACGTAGGGATGAGGGGGGTGATGGCGGCGGTTCGCCCCTGGCGGCAATGTTTTTGGGGCATCCCGGCTTGTATCCACACCCCCACGTGCCACGGCCACGTCCCCACACACCGTGGCCACGCCCCTGCACACCATGGCCGTGCCCCGACGCCGTAGCCCCCCCCGCCCCCCCATGCACTCTGACCTCCGCCGCGGCATACGATTGCCGTTAAGTCAGAGTTGACCTGAAGGCACATAATAACAGGGAGAGCAGCAGGAAAGAACGAGGAGCGATTTCACTTCTTTTCTTGTTCTTGAATCCCTTCTCCTGCACTTGGAGCCAAAAAGGTCTTGACAGAGCACTCAGTGGGGTTGGGCTGGATGGCCCTTGGGGTCTCTCCCGGCTCTAGGATTCTATGATTCTTGAAGAAAAGAAAGCTTTGGAACGGTGCTCCCCACTGGTCCATAATTTCTTCCCATTTTCCCAGCTTGTCTACATTGCTTCCTGCTCCTTGTAACTCTAAATTAAATTCAGCCCCACCGAATACGTTAAAAGAAATAAATCTTGGCTCTTCTCTTCAGCTAGTTTTGCCAGCTTTCCTTTGACGTCTCAGGATGGATTATTAATTTAGATTAGAAACAGCCGAACTCCAATTATCCCCATCCTCTGGGGCCCACCTTTAAATACTCCTTTTAACATCCTTGACAGAATTTCTCTCGTGAGAATCCCAGCCACCTAGTTTAACTCTCTCCTTGCTGGCACTAGCTTTCCACAGTTGGTTAATCCAGAACGTTTGTTCATTGTCACAGACACATTTACTGCATCGTAGTGATTTTTCAAAATTATTTTTTAAAAATGGTCTTTCGCACACTCTTGTTCTCTTCCATTCTTCCTGGTTCTAGATGATAGGCTGAATCCTATTGGTGCGTAATTTCCCCTGTGGAAGTGGTAGGATGTTTTTGACCAGTGAAAAATGTCTGCATTTGGTTCAAGGTCCTGGAATTGTGCAGGTAATGCCATCACCGCCAGAGTTAAACTCCCTGCCCACGCCTTTCTGCCAGCAAGGGAAGGAAGGCGATAGTACTTGCCCAAGAGGAGGAGGCGGGTTTGTGTGTGTGTGTCCAATGCAAACAATCAAGGCGAAACCCTGAGCCAAGCCAAAGTCAAGGTCAAATCCAAAACGTCCAGAATGCTGAAGATCAGTCCAAAAGGGTCAAAGGAGGCAGAATACAAGGGTCGTGGGCTTGAGTAGCAATTTGCTACATAGAATCATAGAATCATAGAAATGTAGAGTTGGAAGAGACCACACGGGCCATCCAGTCCAACCCCCTGCCATACAGGAATACCCTCAAAGCACTCCCGACAGATGGCCATCCAGCCTCTGCTTAAAAACCTCCAAGGAAGGAGACTCCACTCCACTCCGAGACGGTAGATTCCACTGCCGGACAGCCCTGACTGTCAGGAAGTTCTTCCTGAGGTTCTGGTGGAATCTCCTTTCCTGCAGCTTGAATCCATTGCTCCTTGTCCTGGTCTCTGGAGCGGCAGAAAACAAGCCCGCTCCCTCCTCGACATGGCATCCCTTCAAATATTTAAACACGGCTATCAAGTCCCCTCTTAACCTTCTCTTCTGCAGGCTAAACATACCCAGCTCTCTAAGTCTATCCTCATAGGGCTTGGCTTCCAGGCCCCTCACCATTTTGGTCGCCCTCCTCTGGACCTGCTCCAGTTTGACCATGTCCTTCTTGAATTGAGGTGCCCAGAACTGAACACAGTATTCAAGATGAGGTCTAACCAAAGCAGAGTAGAGTGGTACCAGTACCTCCCTCGATCTAGACACCATACTCCTAGTGATGCAGCCGAGAATTGCATTGGCTTTCTTGGCTGCCGCATCACACTGCTGACTCCTGTTCAGCTTGTGGTCTATTAAGACTCCTAGATCCCTTTCACATGTACTGCCATCCAGCCACTTGTCCCCCATCCTATATTTCTGTATTCCATTTTTTCTACCTAAGTGTAGGGCCTTACACTTCTCTCTGTTGAATTTCATTTTGTTAGCTTTGGCCCAGCTCTCCAATCTGTCCAGGTCATTTTGAATTTTGATCCTGTCCTCTGGCGTATTAGCAACCCCTCCCAATTTGGTGTCATCTGCAAATTTGAGGAGCATGCCCTCTATTCCTTCATCCAAGTCGTTGATGAAAATATTGAACAGCACTGGGCCCAGGACAGAACCCTGTGGTACCCCGCTAGTCACTTCTCTCCAGGATGAAAAGCAGCCATGGGTGAGCACCCTTCGGGAACGGTCAGTCAACCAGATCCACCTGACAGCAGCCCTGTCCAGCTACAAGCAAACAGCAAGCCATGCTGACCAACTTATATGCTGACAAAAACCGCTGTTACTCATCACTGTTCTGTTTACTCAGTCTCGCCAAAATGGCTTCCCTCTGAGCTGCTTGGTTCTGCTTCCTCCGTGATTGGAGGCTGGAGGGCAAAGGGGGATCTAATTCCTCTAAATCATTGCTGGTCCCCTCTCCCTCTGGCACCGGTTGCAACAACTCCATCTCAGCTTGTCTTTCAGCTGATGGGGGTGTTTCCAAGCGAGTTTGGTCTATCACTGGCTCTGTTTCTGGCACAATCAATTGCTCATCGGCCTCAGAGCCGCCGTCTATCACACTCACACATGAGGATGTGCATTGGACTGTGCATTGGGCTGTCCATTTATGCTATGCCATCCCGATGCAGGTGTGACCGATTTCCTTCTCAGGCTGGCCCCACAGTTCACAGCCTTGTAAATCTGTCACTATCACCTTGCCCTCTGGGCCCCTTTTACAATCCCTCCTTGGGTCTGGAGTCCCAGGCCTTCAGGTGACCTCACTGTGGATTCGTGCGTGTTAGGTTTGCTTTCTTTATGGTAAGTGTGACTTTCAGGGTAGATGATGTTGTCCAGCGTCAGTTTTACAAAATAACAAATAGATCAACTTCATTCAATGACAGACAGAATGATTGCTCTCAGGTTCCAGTTTTTAGTTCCAAACAATGAACACTATTCAAATTTAGTTATATCAGATCCTTTTCCCTAAATTCACTCAGATACCCAGAACTCATATGCTCCCCTTAGACTCTCACAATTAACTCTTTTAACAGTCTATTTCTAACTGACACCAACAAGCTCTCTGGCCATTTCTGTACGGCATCGCAGTCCTGGTTTGGGATGTGATGGCAGTCATCCATGAGTCATGCTTTTGCATGACATTGTTGTGGTCCTGCTGCCATCCTGTCCCCACCTGTTGCAATTGTGGGATATTCCTGAGATGTTCCTATCACTCCCAGCCATGAAGCGCAATGGCGATGCTTCCTTCCCCAACCACAGCATGGGAATGAGGTTGGCTAGGTGGCGGAAGGAAGGTGCCTCACTGGAGCCCCTTCTTATCCTCACAGAGCTCTCTGTGCTGGCATTGGCTGCTCTCAGTTATTCACTCCACACCCTTGTATCCAGGAGTTCTTAAATAGCATTTTGTCAAGTTCTTCTCAACTGAGTTATAGTTATCACAGCAGGATTTCAGCCAAAATAATCATCACGGGTAGTCCTGTTCTTTGGGCAGAGGCTAGGGTTAGGGTTGGATTGCCTGCTTCCTCCTTACCACCTTTTCCACAAGGAAGGGTGCGTGAGGTATGTTTAGACCTTGCAAGGGAGGAAGATATAATGGCAATGTTGAAGCTCTGGTCTCTGCCTTTGGTGAGCCTGCTGTGACAGATGCTGATGCTGTGATTGAAGAGCAACTGATTATGCAAGGGGCCAAGCCAGTGAGTGAGCGACTCAACCTGCAAACATCCTCTGCACTGGAAGGTCAAACAGAGACAGAGTTGCCCCGGCCAGCTCATGATGGAGAGGGGACCAGCAGTGATGCAGAGGAATTGCAGCCACCTGTGCCCATCAGCCCTCAATCACACAGAAGACTGAAACGGGCTACTGAGAGGGAGGCTGCTTGGACTAGGCTGAGGAAACAATAATGACCAGCACCTGCTCACTGGGGCTATTTAAGTCTGCCGGCGTGGCTGCTTCTTGCTTGCAGCAAATTATTAGCAAGCCCTCACAACCTTGTATCTCCTGTTCCCTGAAACTCTCTGGACGGATCTCTGCCTCCTGAACCTTTGGACTGGACTTGACCTGGCTCGGCTTGTGTTTTCCTGGTGTTTGGTATATTCGGACTCCCCAAGTGTTCCTGGCCTCTCTCCTCCCTTGCTGGCTGCGGCCCAGCAGGGAGAGATTCCTGACACCTGCCTTCTGCCTCACTAGCTTGAGTTGGCATCAGCTGCCACCGCATATGAAAAGGTCATGAAACTATGGATGGATTTTGTGGCTGGAGCCACAGGGTGGGGCAAGGATAGTTTTTGAATTTGGGGCTCTGGGTAAGCCAGGAGAAAGGCATGGAAGTCTTCCACTCTGAAAGTGAGTGTAATTCCAGGACTCCCCAAAACTTCCTCAGGTGACAAACACTGACATGCATTACTGCTATAAAATAAGCTTTATTGGTTGTTGTGAAGGGGGACGTTGTGCAGGCCAACCACAGCTCAGGAAATGCTGTGAAAGGGTGGGGTGGGGGGCTACAAGAAGGAAATGTTAGAAAACCTGAGGCTTATCTCTGTCAGAAAGCAGATAGGGAAAAGCTGGCACAGAGATAGGGAGCAGATTGAACGGAGACAGGGGAGTCAGCTAGAAGAAAGGACTGACTATGTTTATGGGGAACTGTAGACAATTTAGTAGTTCAAGGGCTAGTGTACTATTTTCTTATGTCTTAATGAACTTCTACTTATTTATTTTAATTGTTGTTTCTGTCTGTTCATATTAAGTTTGGTGTAGGGCCTGATCATGCTTACTATGCAGAATGCATGGAAACAGTACAGCCACTGGTCCACAATAGGAGGTCACCTTGAGGCCCAAGCACCCAATCCAGGAAAGGGTCAAGGGCGGGGAGGGCAAGGTGAGTGACTGGAACCCAGGGCTGGAACTGTGGGGACAGTCTGGGATCTGTCACAGTGGTCAATGATGCAGCAAATGGTCTATAGAAGAGAAGCATTCCAGACCTTTTGCTGATGGGGGCCAGCATCTCCTTATGGCCAATGGTTGAACTGGGTCACTAAATTAATTCTACCTAGATTCTCTCTCAGCCAGTAATTGAACTCCCCACTACTGGACATTTGGGGAGCTTGGGCTGGGGTATACTTTTTGGGAAATGTGAGAGATTTGGTGATCTCTCTAGTAGAGTATCCAAAAGTGCTAGGTCAAAGTTGAAGCAATAACTACCCCACCATCCCCCCCGCAAAAACAACAACAACAACAACAACAACAACAACACCCTCTAGCAGAGTTTTACACATAAATTCTTGTGTGTAATCAACACAGGTTCATCTTCTTGAAGAAAGTAAGAAGAAGAAAGTACTACATTGTATATTACATGAGCCCTGGTGGTGCAGTGGTTAAATGCCAGTATTGCAGCCACAAGGTTGTTAATTCAATCCTGCCGGGCTCCAGGTTGACTCAGCCTTCCAGCCTTCCGCAGATCGGTAAAATGAGTACCCAGCTTGTTGGGGGCAATTAGCTAAATACATTGTAAACCGCTTAGAGAACATTTAGCTGATAAGCGGTGTAGAAATACACATGCTATTGCTATTGCAGTAATGCTCCCCTCTGCACCTGACCCACTCCCTATGGAAGGGAGCACGAGCAACACGTGCCTGCCTTCGACAGCACAGCCAGGCTCTTTTGCATGCGGCTCTGGGGAAGGAAGCACCTCCATCACACTTCCTGCCCTTCCTCATGGCAGGTAAGTAAGGGAGCATCAAGCAATCACAGATGCTTAACAGATTTAATCTTTTAAGCAAATATCCTGCGATGGGGATGCATGGGGATGGGATGGGATGGGATGGCGGCGGGACCGTGATGATGTTGTACGAATGCATGACCAGCGGACCACTGCCACCCCATGGCAGGACTGTGATGCCATGCAGAAATGGCCCCAGAGAACAAAAGGAATGCTGTGCTTAAACTCCAAGCCATTTCTGCACGACACTGTTACAGTGCTATTATTCCGCTTTCTACATCCTGAGGAATTCTGGGGTTTATCGTTTACTGAGGCCAAAGAGTTCTCTGGCTGGGAATTTTAAATTCCCCTCCCTGAACTGCAACCCCAGGATTCCATAGGATGTTGAAAATGGAATGATAGCACTGTAACAGTGTAGGGTGGAAACGGCCCTATAGAGTAATACGCAACCTAACTCCAGTGAGCATAAAGCTTGCAAAAGTTTCAGCCTCCAACAACACCTCTCAAGGCAAGGACTCTGCAAGATAGATACCCAAATGTTATATGGTGCAGAAGCAAACAAAGAAAATGAAAGTGGCAAGCCTGACGCACCTCTCCCCCAAAAACAGCTATGAGAATTGTGCAAGCAGTTTCGTAATAAAGGCAAATTCACTTTCCCAGGCTGCTCAAGTCAGTTGCCAAGCTCATGCAAAAGGTATCAGACAAGGTCACTGATACAAATCAGCCCTTTCACGCCCCCTGAACGTATGACCATGGTGCCAGCGAAGACTCTAAAACCCATCTGCCTGTTGGCAGAGGCCCAGCTCACTACAGGAACAGAGAGACAGGATTGAAGGTATAGGATGATGTATGTGATTGCCCCTGTTCAAACAAGAATTAGATCTTAATTGCTTCTGCACTTACTGTGAAATCCTATGCATGTTTACTTAGAAGAAATCCTCACTAAGGTCCCCTTAACACTGCACAATGATTGACACCACTTTACCTACCATGGCTGCTTCCTATGAAATCCTGAGATTTGTAGTTTGGTGAGGCAGCACAACTCCTTGGCAGAAAATTCTAAATTATCTCAAAAAACTACAAATCCCAAGATTCCTCTGAGGGTGGGGGAACCATGGTAATTAAAGTGGTATCAGACTGCTGCAACTGGGTACTTTGAAAGAGATCTGTGTTTAGTGAGCCTTGTTCATTGGTTAGTAGGCATAGAACTGCAGCCTTTAAAGCCTTTGGGGGGATTTTTCTGCAAACCAGCTTTTAAAATTTGCAGTATGTTAATATATAGGTAAAGATGCAGATTTTGAAATAATCATTTAAAATAGAAATACAGTTCATCTCACCATAGATAGCAAGGGTGGTTTAAATAGCACTCAGATCTCACAATTTGCTGATGAAGCTTGGAATTCTTAGCGTTTTATCTTCATGAGAGAGTGAGTGGGATGACAACAGAGTTCAATTTATGACTTCTAGATATTTTTTTAAAAAAAACTGATTTCTGAGTTATAAATACATGTGCTGAGACGATTATTTTGAAGAAAATTCTATTTTATTTATCTCTGTCAACTGAAGGAAGTTACATGGAATGAGAAGCAGGACTCAGATGAAAAGTTAATGTATTTGCAAGCAAGAAAAGTATTGTACATTGCTAATGTAAATTACCCGTCGTGACATTAAAATATGCAGCACAGCCAGCAACCATGCTCAAAAGATTTGGCATCAAATGAGACAGACTGTATCTTTATGCTACAGTCATGCTTTAATAAATTGCATGAATGTGCAAACAAATGTGCAATGAATGACTGTAATGTGCAATGCACATCTGCATGTATAATGCACAAGGTGTATCTGCATGCGCGTTTGCAGTGGCACCACATGTACAATGGCATTGCATGCACAACTCTGCTTCTGCAACTTTCAGCTGAATACAAAGTTCTACACTGGACAAAAATGTTCAACTGCTTCTGTAGAACTTCCCCTTCCATAAGTCACAAACAGGATGCCAGCTTCTAAATTTCATGACTGGTCAAAATTATTTAAGAAATGTCTATTCCAAGTGGGAAAAAAGTGGGGTGGAGGGAGAAAAGAAATCCAAAGTGTTTGGGAAGTATGCAAAGAGGTGGATGTACAGGGTGGGAAGTCTTCCCATGGTCTTCGTTTTGGCCTTGTTATATGACCAAGTCTGGTAGTTAGCTTGTGTGGTTGTTTGGGAACAGCTAGCTGGCAGGCCTTTGATAGAATTAAGACATGCACAGTTACTATCCGGCTTGAACTTCTCCTGTTACCGATGTAAGTTGTAGAGGAAGAAATAGCATTTTGTCTGTCCCATCTTCTTGCTGTGAAAAGACACAGCCCTGCAGCAGCAATGATCTAAGCTCATGTGTGTTTGTGTCGTAAATTCCTTTCTGAATCATTTAGTACTTAATCTGCAGTTCCAGACTCATTTGGGAATGCAGCAGAGCTGACATTTCAGCTTCTGCCCAACAATGGTGACAGACGAGACAAACACTTTACATGCAGTGTAAACGTTGGACAGAAATCATCTATGCCAGGAGTGGACATAGAGTGGCTTGTGGGCTGCATGTGGCCCCTGGATCTGGGATTTGTGGCCCCAAAGACCTCAACCAGTTCCCAAAAACCCACCAAGTCCCCTCTTTCAAAAAAATTCAGACAGATTTTGGAGTAATGTTTGCCCCCAAATCACACAGAAAACCCCTCAAATATGTGAAAACACACAAAACTATCTCCACTACACTCCCACAAGCACCCCAGTACCCTGTACCACTTCCCTAACAACTCCACTTTCCTCTGCAGTCTCTCTCAAAATGGCAACAGGAAGCGATGCAGTGTTACTTCCTGTAGCCATTTTGAGAGGGACTGCAGAGGAATCAGTGACATTTAGGCTTCTTTGTGTGTATGGAGGGGGTGCAGCCTGCAGGCAGGTCTATTGCCCACTTTGATCAATGCCAACTGAGGGTCTTGCCGACAGTTTCCCAATTTTGAAGCAGAAGATCAAAGTGGAATGGCTCAGACAGTGCATCTGAGGTTAGCAAGAATGGACAGAGGTCTGGGAAACATCTGTTATATCAAAGTACTACAATTTACTGGGGCTGGAGCTGGAGTTTTTGTACTTTATTTCCTGCCCTGAAGGAGGGTGTGTGGACAAAGCAGTAATTGCTGGAAGGCCTGGAACCCAAGAATGAAGCTGGAACAAGCTGACTGTCTCAACTCAAAGTGACAAAACGTTGATGGGAGTCCTGACACTCTCTTAATGTTTTGGCCAGGTGGTGTGAATGGAGAAGGTCTTCATAGCATATGCTCACAGTAGGGTCCCTGATTGTGTCATCTGGGCAGTTTTACCTGCTGGTGTTCTCAGGAGTGCTCCCAACTTACAGTTTTTGAAAGGATTATCCCAAGCCCATCAGCACTGGGCTTTCCCACCTAATCCTCTCTGAACTTATGACCTGATCATGTCTGAGGTCGTCCTGACCTGGCATATGCTTACAGCCAGTGCACTTTCGAACACGTGTTCCAGCCACAAAATATGTCCAGTTATGAAAATGGTACATCCTGCAGAGGGGGTGTACGGTGTGGTAACATTGCATATGAAGTGCCACTCTCTTGGCACTGTTTGCCAACATCATCATTTAGGCATAGTGTGAAATAGGTGTGAAAGATGGCCCTGGGAAGCATGTGGCCCCCCAGGGGACATTTTCATGGCCCTCAACCCATTCAGACTCTTCAGAATGCCCTTTTCTGGCCCCCAAAGAGAGTAAATTCCTTTTCCTGGAAGCTCTCAGAAATAGAAATTCACCATTTAATTCGCCATTTAATTCATCATTTATGGCCCCTGACATGTGTTTGATATTCTTTTTTAAAAATAGCAGTTTTTCAAAATTGCTGACAATTAGTGTGTGGAACCCTGTGGCTAGACATACTACAGGAAAAAGACAGCCACCCTTGGTCTGAGGGTCTGGGATGTTCTTTACTTGGCCAGAGGCATATCTAGGGTGGGGTAAGCCGGGCACCTGCGGCAGTGGAGGGGGAGGAGGAAGCGGCCGGGGACCCAAATCTTCGGGTAGTTGCAGTGAAGCCTTCCCTGCATGTCTCCTCTCTGGACAGCCTTAGCTGGTTGATGGTTTCCATCCCTGTCCAGCTTTTGGTGCGCAAACTTCAGCAGACCTCGAGCTCCGCACGCTCCGAGAGGAGACGAGAGAGGAGGCGCTGGAGCTGGCGGAATCCCAGCTGAAGGCTGCCTCCGTTTTGGTTCCTTTCTTGGCAACCTTAGGAATGCACTCACATGATTCCAGTCTATCAAAGTAACTTTCCCAAGCTCTGATCCTACGTTCAAGTTTTGAGAACTCCCTTGCCTGCCATTTGTTTTGGGCTCTTTGAAGCACGAAATAAACACCCTTCTTCTGGGAAGTCTGCTGAAAGAAGGCAAACTGGAAAGGTTTGACTATCGTCCCCACTCTGGCTGCCTTTCTGTCAAAGGAGTCTCTGGCCATTTCCACACTACACTCTTATAGTGCTATTATTCCACTTTCAACATCCTATGGACAACATCAGGCTCCTCCCTAAACTGCAAACCCCAGGATTCCAAAGGATGTTGAAAGTGGAATAATAGCACTATCAGGGTGCGGAGTGCGGAAATAGCCCCTCTCTCTCTCTCTCTCTCACACGCACACAGAGTATATGGACTGCCAGAGAAATCCTACCTGAATCCTTTAGCACAGCTTCATTCTTGCCCTCTCTGGCATGCCATCTCTGTCTCCCATACTTATCATTAGCATTTCCTAAACCCTTGTAGGCCCGGCTCTTACGTCGGCCTCTTAAAAGCTCAGTCCATCATTCTCAAACCTTTTAGCCAGTTAGCAGAACCGACTCTTGTAATCCCGGCGGTAATCTTTAAAAGCTTCTCTCGCACTCTCTCTCCTCCACTCATCTTCATCTTCATCTTTTTTTTTTTTTTTTGGCTCCAGGTTTCTTTGGCAAAAATATACTAAGATATTCCGGAAATGGGGCTTGCAAACGTGGCAGTGGGCAAGGCGGACGGGAACAGTGGGGGACGAGGAAGGAAGCAGGAAGGAGGGTGAAGAGCTGAGGAGAATGTGGCCAACCCACAAATAAGACCCTTGGGTGTGTTGTAAATTCCAGGATAATTCCAACTTATTGTTGTTGAAAAGTCTAGGGACTCTGGAGCTTTCTAGCTACGGAGGATGTGCTTGTAAGAAGCAGGTGTATGACAACAGAGGAAAAAGGAAAAACCTGGAAGGAAGGAAGATGTGGAATTGTAAAAAGAAAACAAAACATAGATTCATCTGGAATCTCCTTGCTGTCCCCCCCTCCATCCCTCTGAGACTAGTCTATTTCTGGATGCCCTTGGTACCTGAGGAGACATAGGCTGTGATGGCAATTAATTTTCAATTTGCTCACGCAAGCCTTTTTTCTTCTCTGGCTGGGAAAGAAAGGAGACCTAGAGTGAAATGAGTCTGCTGTTTTGGAAGTACTTTGGCAGCCTGGATCACGGCACTAACTTTTAAATTAGGAACAACAGCATCTACTCTCACAGTCCAGGAAAAGGTGCCATTGCCAGTAGATGGGGGTTTGTGTGTCACATCACTTGGCAGAGGGGGGCAGTTGATCACCACAAAAGGGTCTGACCAAAATAAGGCGTTGGTTGTTGTTGCTATGTGACTTCAAGTCATTTCCAACGTATGATAACCCTAAGGCCAATCTAACATGGGGTTTCCTTGTTCAAAGAGGGGTTGCTTTTGCCGTTCCCTCTGAGGCTGAGAGAGTGTGGCTTGCCCAAGGTCACCCAGTGGGTCTCCATGGCTGAGGAGGGATTTGAACCCTGGTTTCCAGGGTCCTAGGCCAATGCTCAAAGGATATATAATGCTGTGTAGGTTGCAGTCCTATAGTCCTCTGAGAGGTTGTCCAGAGCTTGGGAAAGGACTTCAGCTCCCCAAATCCCCCGGCCAGTGGTTGCACTACATCACCCTTCTGCTGAATGTGTGAAAAGGATCTAGGAGTCTTGGTAGATCACAAGCTGAATGTGAGTCAGCAGTGTGACACGGCAGCCAAGAAAGCCAACACGATTCTTGGTTGCATCAATAGGAGTATGGTTTCTACATCGAGGGAGGTAATGGTACCACTCTATTCTGCATTGGTTAGGCCTCATTTCGAATACCGTGTCCAGTTCTGGGCACCTCAATTCAAGAAGTATGTCGACAAGCTGGAATGTGTCCAGAGGAGGGCGACCAAAATGGTGAAGGGTCTGGAGGCCATGGCCTTTGAAGAACGCCTTAGGGAGCTGGGTATGTTTAGTCTGCGGAAGAGAAGGTGAAGAGGGGACATGAGAGCCATGTTTAAATATTTGAAGGGATGTCATGTTGAAGAGGGAGCAGGCTTGTTCTCTACCGCTCCAGAGACTAGAACGAGGAGCAATGGATTCAAGCTGCAGGAAAGGAGATTCCATTTGAACCTCAGGAAGAACTTCCTGACGGTCAGAGCTGTCTGGCAGTGGAATAGGCTGCCTCAATGGAGTGTGGTGGAGCCTCCTTCTTTGGAGGTTTTTAAGCAGAGGCTGGATGGCCATCTGTTGGGAATGCTTTGATGGGTGTTCCTGCATAGCAGGGGTTGGACTCGATGGCCCCTAGGGTCTTTTCCAACTCTATGATTCTATGAACACCAAAAATGGACAATGTGCAATGTACAGTCAATTGGGTGTCTGCTAATATGCCTGCTTCTAGTTCCAGTGTACCATGTGAATGCACAGTGGCCATCTTTGCAGTCCCAGTGAGTCACAGGGCACGCTGAAGCACTGGTTAAATAGCCACAGCCCATCCAAGAAGGCACAGCTACACGTGCAAGAGTTGCACTCGTAGAATTCTGCTTGAACTTAATATGGACATTATGCCGTGGCCAAAAATATACAACTACCTTTACCGTCCCACCTGGCATCGTAAGATCTTTGGGCAGCTCACGATATAATTACTTTCAACAATTTATCTAATTGTTAAATGCATTGCATGTGTAATACACCAACAGGATTACAGCTAATATGACAACAACAACAACAACTATTATGCTACTAAACCAACAGGGCAATCCTATTTGGACATGTCTATTTAGAAGCAAGCCTGAGTGACTTCAGTGGGACTTAACAGCTTTAATATGTTGTGAATCTAAGATACCTCAGTTGTGAGTAAAGATTTCTTTGTGGGGAGGGTAAAGGGGGAAAAATGGAGAATCAGAAACAGAGGAAGGGAAGGAGATGGAAGATGAGTGTAGCTAGTAGAAGTGAGGTGGAAAGAGAGGATGAGAGAGAGAAGGAGAGGGTTAGGGAAGGAAGGAGATGACAAATATAACTAGAATATTGAGCAGAGGGAAGAAGAAAAAAGGGGATGAGAGAGGGGGAGGGAGACTAGGAATCTTATCACACCGAGGTGTCATATTGCCGGAGCAATGCGTTATTCTCGGTTCGGGATCAGTCTTATTGCACGACGTCATCAGTCACCAGCTGCTATTGTGTTGCGATCCATTTTAAATGTGCCTTTTCTTCAAGCTGTGAATAATCCATTACTGACCAGCCTTCACACAACAATCCAGGTAGCTGTGGGAGTGTGGAATTCTTCTCTACCTGACCTACTAGTGGGTGTGGCGTGGGCATTCCCAGGTCATCATTCCCTCAGACCTTTACTGTGCAAGTACAGTGTGAGGAAACAAAACACATGGGCCAATCATGAGGCATGGGGCAGAGAAAAGGACTTGGCAGTGACACTGTAATGCGGAGCAAAAAACAGCATGAATGACACGGTTCACCTGCTAATGTCAGAAGGGTGCAATAGAGAGCGTTAACAACTTGATATCATCGCAGGAATGGCTATAGTGGGATTCCAACAGGACAACATGGGATTAAGGTATGGTGAGGTAAGGCCCTGGGAAGGAGAGAGAAGATGGCCAGTTAGTGACACATGGACATATGCATTTTGCTAGGCGTGTGGAGTGATTCTTTTAGATGATGCAGAACAGATATGACTAGCTGATACTAGTGGGAGCAGGGTTCTGCACATGGAACCATTGCAGATGCACAATACTGCACGAAGAATAGAACGTCAATGTGCATCGCACATTGAAATCTGTCTCTGTGCATAGCACAATTCATGCAAACTCTATATGCAGAGATTTATGCTATGCTATCCTAGTGAGCCAATACAGTGCAGTGATTTGACTGTTGGGCTAGAATCATAGAGCTGGAAGAGACCACAAGACCCACCCAATGCAACTCCACTCTGCCGTGCAAGAACGCACAATCAAAGCACTCCCAGCAGATGGCCACCCAGTCTCTGTTGAAAAAATCTCCAAGAAGGAGATTCCATCACACGGAGGCAGCATATTCCACTGTCAAACTGTTCTCATCATTAGAAAGTTCCTCCTAATGTTTAGGTGGAATCTCTTTCCTGTAGTTTAAATCCATTTCTCTGTGTCCTGGTCTCTGGAGCAGCAGCAAACAAACTTGCCCCATCTTCCATATGATATCCTGCATGGCTATCGTGTCACCTCTGAACCTCCTCTTCTCCAGGTTAAACATACTCAGCTCTCTAAGCCTCTCTTTACAGGGCAGGGTTTCCAGACCTTTTGCCATTTTGCTCATCCTCGTCTGGACACATTCCAGCTTGACAAGATCTTTCTGAACTATGGAGACCAGAGTCTAAATCTCTGCTCAGCTCTGGAAACCTGTTGGGTGACCCTGGGCAATTCGAAATCTGTAAGTCTAAGAAGGTGGCAATGGCAAACCTCCTCTGAAGAAATCTTGCCAAGAAAACCCTAGGACTGGGTTGCCATTAGTTGGAGTCGACTTGAAGGCATGTAACAAGAACAACCCCAAATCCCAGTGTAGGGTCTCACCCCTAATTTCCTGTTTGTGCAGTAAATTTCTGAACTAATTGCACCCGAGGATACCCTTGGGTCATCTCTGGTTACACTCTCTTGCCTGCTGGGGCAAATGGAGAAAGAATCTGCTGGTTGCTTCCCATCTATCCTCTCTCCTTTCACAGCCTTCAGAATGATCCATATTCCCAGTGAATTCCATGGAAACTCTCCAATTTGTCATGTACCCCAATGCAGCCTCACCTAGCTTGCAAACTCTGCAAAGATAAACATCAGAAGTTGTTTAGTGGTACTTTGATTGGTAATAAAACTAATGAGAAAATATCTAGAGATTTCCTGCTCTATCTCAACTCTGTCTTTCAGGTACAAGGTTATATGTGTTTTCAGACCGGAATGCTACCACAATAACATTTTCAGTCTGAGCTGGAGAAAATCAGGTAGAGCACCCTTAGGCACAAAATTAATGCCTTTGTATGGCATTCTTTTCCACTGTGAATGGCAGTTTATCTTGACTTCTGGAGGCCTCATCATGTGCTTGTTCTGGTGTGTCCTGCAATAATTTCTCTTTTGTTTTAAGAAGATATTGGACCATAGAAATCTTTATTTAATAAGTTGATGGATGGATTGATTACCATTCTTCATTGTACATGGAGATGAGTTGTTCATTGACGTTGACACTTACATTTGTACTTTGTAAAATGACTCTGGTTTCAATCCAAAGGGGTGATTAGATTTTTCTATGCTGTCAGTGAAAAATGCAGCCAGCCATACTTTGGCCTTGGTTCAGTAATCCCATATGTTCAAATCCCCCACAAAACAGACAGGGAAAATATGTCAGTGCAGGGAATAGACTTCTGTTTTTTTCCCTTTAAAACCACTTTCATTTTATATTATGGAACTTCAATAAAATTATTTTTTTTAAAAAAACCCACTTTCATATCACCAACCAGTGGTGACTGGTAACTTCCAGGTCAGTGGGGCAATAATTCCACTCTGGGTTTTAGTGTTTAAAAGAGCTCTCCAAGGGGTATAGCTACCAGGGGTCAAAATGAGTGTATTGACCCTCCAAATATGAGTTTTTCCCTCTATGAAATTTGTCTGCAGCCCCAAAGTGCTGAAAATGGTAAGCATCCATTATCCAGAGTTCGGAAATGCTCCAAGATCCCATACTTACGGAGTGACAGCACACACATGCCTGTACTCTATTTGTGAGGCTGGGGAGAAGCACAGCTGGAGAGAGACGTGAGGATCTGCGAAATGGCTGAAATCCATGCCCCCCACAGTTTCACACTTCCCCATGTCTCTCTCCAGCTGAACAAACAAGCAGCGGTGCCAAGGCTGCTGCCTTGAAGGCAGACGTGGGCATCTGGCAGCCCCGTTGCCATCCCCTCCCTAAACTGCAAACCCCAGGATTCCATAGGATGTTGAAAGTGGAATCATAGCACTATAACAGGCTTTGTGGAAAAGACAAGGCCCCTTACCAGATTGGGGAACTGCCAAACCAATTTAGGAGAGAAAGAAGTAAACCCCTGTCACAGGTGGCAACCACACAGAAACTATTGGTAGAGTAGGTTACTTTCTCATACCTTCCAACTCTCCGGATTTGGCAAGGACATTCCGGATTAATCCTCTGCCGTCCCACTTTTTTTCTTGGCTTTAAAATGTCCCAGTTCTTCTCTTCTCCTCCTCCATTCTCCGTTTGTCCTCAGCTTACGTTAAATACTACAAACTGATTCCAAAGTACACAAGTAGTTTGCACTCAATTAACCCAGAGGGGGAGAAGAGAGATCGGAGGGGGAATCCTGCTCTTCCCAGGAGACTGAAACAAAAGCAAACTGCTGCAGCCTCTCCGAGCTTTTGCGTTCTTCCTCATTAAGAGCTTTTGCCACCTTGACCATACTTTGAGGTTGCTTTGCCACATATATCTTGGTTCCATCTGTGAAGGGTACACCTTCTTGCTTTTCTCTATTTCAGTGAATAGATTTTCTCTTCCAAAGACAGAATCCTGTTAGTTAGACCCAACTGTTCACGGTGAATCAACAAATAAATAAATCCCACTGTTTTAGAAGTCTACTCTTGGAACAGGCTTTGGTATGAATAGTTGGATTTAAACTGTTGGCACTCCTAGATATTGCTTTTGCAAATGTTTACTGTTAATAAAGTGAGGCCATCAGGTGAAATTCTGTCCCTCCAAATTCAGGTATTAATCAGCATGCAGAGGTGGGCTGCCCCAGGTGAGCTAGGTTTTGCTAAGCTCTGGTTGGCTGAGGTCCCTGGAAGTGAGATTATGATGCTGCTACCAAATCGGAGTTCCTGATTGGCTGTTTACAATACCTTCTTGCCTCAGCCTGGTTTTCATGCTAAAGATACAAATACAGTGGCACCTCCACTTTTGCTGGTTCAGCATTCATGGATTTGATTGTTCACAGGTAATTTTATTTATCTTATTTATTCAAAAAAAGTACCCTATTTGTCCTTGCCACAGAATTAATTTGCTCACTGTCAGCATCTCTAGGTCCTCCACCATGATTCTGTGGTCATGCAGGAGGACCTAGAAATTCCTAATGAGAACACTGGTCTAGGCTTTGCTAGGTCCTCCATTGTGATTCTATGGGCCACTTCTACCAGCAGTTGGCCATAAGATTGTGCTGTAGGACCTAGAAATTCATACAGAGGTGTTCTCAGGTTTTAAAAAAATTGGTTTGTGATTTTTATTTGCCATTCCCCACTTTTGCAGGGGTCTTGCTTCTCTAACCGCTGCAAAACTGGAGGGCTCACAGTATATTTCTTCTAGCTCAATCCTAAAAAAGTTTTTGTATCAAATGGTAGGTATGAGTGCTTGAATGATTCAGTTTTCCAATTCTGACCAGATCGATTTTATTTTAGAAAATGAAATAAACGTTCTATAGCCTTACTTTCCAAGTTACTTTTTCCCCTCTGGGATCTTGTATGCATATGGTTGATAGAAGTTATTAACCTCTTATGCCCTGGAATGAATATCTGGAATTCACCATCTCAAGATAACGGTAATGGCTGTGTGTTTAGAGGGTGCCAGAACAGGATTAATTAAGACAATATTTGTTGAGAATCCAGCAAGGCACAGAAGCTGTTCATCCAGCTTTCAATCAGATCACCATGGGGAAAGTTCATTAATTAGTTAATCTACACTGCTGAAGAATTCACCAGGGCATAAAGGTATTTCATGCAGCACTTAGTTGAATCAATACTTGTAAAGACTGCATGGAAAAATCAGAGCCAATAAAACCATACACAGATAATTAAGTGTTTGCTCCTCAGCTCTCTAAAGATTAAAAACAATTTATTCTGGGAAGAGGATACACAAGTAAGAAGGCAAAACAGATATCCCACTTCCTAAAAAGCTGAAAGAGTCCACAAGAATCTTTCTTAATTAATTTACTGAAGGATATACTCCTGGTTCTGATTTCTGTGTATGGTTGTGAAAGCTGGACCGTAGAGAAGCTGACAGGCAGAGACTCAACTGATTTGAAACCTGCTACTGGGCGGCAGCCCTATGGATACCACTGACTGATAATCAGACAAATGAATGGATCTTGGAGTCGTTCGAGTCTGAATTCTCCCTGGAAGCCACGATGATGAAACTGAGGTTGTCATATTTTGGAGACGTCATGAGACAACCTGACTTACTCGAAATGATTATAATATTTGGTAAAGTAGAAGACAGAAGGAAAAGAAAGCAACTGTGTACAGGTGGATAGACTCAGTCAAGGAAGCCGTGGCCCTGAGTCTGCAAAACCTGAGCGGAACTGATAGTGACTGGGGATCTCGCATTTATATGCTCACCGTAAGTTGTTGACTTAATGGCAGATAAAAAATACCAGTGGTGGGCATAATAGGGGACAATGGTTCTTAGCTGGTGAGGTGTGTACTAGCAGTGGGACACTGAAGCAGTCTCAGCGGAATACCAACTTTCCATAACAGTTACTAGCCATGTGTAGATTGTCCTAGGGAAGTGGTTGGACATTTCTGTCCGGTTAGTTGTAGACGTAGAGTGTATCACTGTGCACTGTATTTGACCATGCACAATGGTACCACATGTATAAGTCCAGATTTGCAAACTTAAGGTGAATCTGTTGTGGAGAGGTGCTAGTCACTAGGTGTGACAGTGCCTATGTCTGCATAACTGTCTAACAGAATGTCGGCTGAGGCTTGAGATCCTAAACTGAGGATGTATAGGCTGGTATCCTGTTAGAGATGTACACGTGTGTAAGTCAGGCTGTGTGTGTGGGGGCCCAGAACTTACCAACGTGCAGCAGCTATATTCTGATGATAGTGGCAGAAACAAAGTTGCACAGACAGTATGTTCCCCTGTGTTTTGTCCTTGCAAGCTATGCATTGCATCTTGTGGTTGTACATCATGGTTGTGCATCCTGTATTTTGCATTGTGGTTGTACAACTTATACATGGCATTGTAATTTTTCATCCTATACTTCGCTTTGCAGTTGTGCATCGTCCATTGTGCAATGGCATCTAGCCATTGACATGTATTACAGAGTGTTGCTGCTCTGCATGGGGGTTGCCTCGTGCTCATGTACTGAGTCTCCATGTGTGGATATTTGGGATGTTGGATTGCAGCCACAGTGTAATTTCACACTCACAGAGTTATGCATTGCTTGTGTGCAGTGCCACCTCATCAGTGAGTTGGGATGCCAAAGGCACATGTGCATTTTCAAGAGCAATTCACAACCATGTGCAATGAACTAGCTTGCACTACATGATGATCTTTGTTTCTGCAGTCTTGAAGTAAGCATGGCCATTTTGCATTGTACAACTGCTAACACAGGGAAACTAATACCCTCTTAAAACCTCAACAAGGTCTAGGGCCTTTCCACACTACACTGTTATAGTGCTACTATACCACTTTCAGCATCCTGTGGAATTCTGGGGTTTGTAATTTAGAGAGGCCAAAGAGCTCTCTGGCTGAGAATTCTAAAGGCCCCTCCCTAAGCCACAAACCCCAGGATTCCACAGGAAGTTGAAAGTGGAATAATAGCACTATAACAGTGTAGTGTGGAAAGACCTCCAGTCAAGAATAGCCACACAGTGTCATGGTACTGTTGACGGAAAGAATTAAGAGTCCCCCAACTTGAAATAGTCATTTCTCTAGCCTATCTTTTTCTCTTCATCATGTTCTTAAGCAAATTAAAAAAATCAAATGAAAAAGAACTTTTTGAGGGAAACAGTGGATTCATTGCTTTTGCACACAGGAGAACTATTCATCACAGAACATACGCAGTTGAGAGCAACTATAATACATAATGAACAACATTAAAACAATAAATTGTGGCACTATTGATTACTTTGGGAGCATAGATTTTTTTTAAAAAAATGAAACAGAAAAAAAGGGGGAGTTAACCCAGTTTGTCTTCTCATGAGCATGAATGGGTTACTGGAGGTTTGTTTTTCGATGCACATAAAAACTGAACACAAACACTTGTGGGGAATTTTAACTCGGCTGTAAAATATACACCCAAACAACACTGAGAGCTAGTCTGTGCGCTGGCTATGAAACTGGTCCTTCAATGAAAATGGGCAATGTCTTATACATTTTTTTTAAGCTGGTGATGACTGCCCAAAAGAAATTCCAAGACCAGGGTGGCGGGCGAGGTGAGGCTGAGTACATGGAGATGATTCTCCAGCTTGGAAAAATGGTTCGTAGAGGGCAGCCCTCTCGGTGTGATTTGTGACTTTGGAAACCTACTTATTCTTTTGTTCCTCTGCCCACTGCAGCTCCACAGCTGGTGATGAATGTATAAATAAACCACAAAGCCGACCTATAACTCCTTGGTCCATTTTCCCAACCCCTCCCCTCTCTCTGGGGAGCTATTAGGAACATCTGCTGCTTCGTAGGACATATGCTGCCCATCTTCGTAGAGGTGAAAGCCAGTGTCAAGAGTTAGTATACCAGGGTCAGTGAAGGTAGCGGGTTCAGTTCTTGTGGTACAAAAACATTACAGCCATATCCCTCTCACCTTTCTGAATTGGCAGAGACAGTTCCGATTACTCCTCTGGCAGCTCACTTTTTCAGCTGCTTTTAAAATGTCCCAGTTTCTCTTTCCTCTTCCCACTCCCCGCTTTGTCCTCATCTTGCTGCGAGTGCTGTGAACTGAATTCAAAGTGCATAAGTAGTTGGCTGTCAAGGTCAGAGACCTGGGCGGCGAGCCAGCCCAGAGAAGGGAGTGTGAGAGCCAGCAAAGTCCAGCCGGGAGGAGACAAGCAAGCACTTTACACGAGGGAGTTCATTTACCAGAGCATCAAGCGAAAGCCGTAATCAGAGTTCCAAAAGCCAAGGGTCACGAGTCCAGAGAGCAATTCAAGGTAGCGGGAACCGGGTGCTGGGAGCAAGGAACAGGCAAGAGGAGGGCTTGTAGAAAGTTTGCCACAAGCAAAGGAAAGCTTCCAGGCAGGCAGTTATATAGTCCAAGACACCGGTGTGTCCAGTCACTGCTTCTTGAACTTCATCAAGGAAGCCTCCCTTTGCTCAGCTCTCTTGAGTCTCCGCCTTGTTTGTGGGCTGGTTGACACAGGCTCCAGGGCATCCTCGGGATCACAGCGGGATCCCTGTTGCCCTTAAGGAGCAGGCAGAGGAACGCCGGAGCCTGCTTGGTCCAGGGCAGCAGGGGGAGCTCCTGAGCCGCAGGACTCACCTCCAGCCAGAGCCAGAGGGACCGACGGCTGCTGCTCGTCATCGGCAGCTCTGACAGGGGCTCCAGTTATCACATCGGCACACATTGGGGGAAAGAGAAGAATAGGTGGAGTCTTGTCCTTCCCAGTAGGCTCAGGCAAAGGGAAACTACTGCAATCCCTGCTAGCCTGTGTGATCCTCCTCATTAATAACCGTTGCCATCTCAACCACACTCTGATGTTGCTTGGCCACATGCATTCCAGTTTTCATCTGTCTAATGTTGCTGGGTATGATTACAGATGGCTTACTACTTTCTGGGTTGAAAAGGCCTTATTTAAAGCCATCTTTTGTTTTTCATGGGTTGTGGGCTTGCTTCATTCTCCATACAATATCCCTTCAAATATTTAAACATAGCCATCATGTTGTATCTTAACCTTCTCTTCTCCAGGCTAAGCATCCCCAGCTCCCTAAGCCACTCCTCAAAGGGCTTCAGAGATTCCAGGTCTTCTGCCATTTTGGTCGCCTTTGTCAAATGTTTAATAATGGTGGAAGAAGAGAATCAGGGAGAAGAGAAGGAGTGTCAGGGCCAAATTATCAGTAGTTCTGTTGATACCAGTTCTGGAATACTGTGTCCAGTTTTGGGCACCACAGTTCAGGAAGGGTATTGACAAGCTGAAAGGTGTTTAGAGGAGGGGAACCAACATGGTAGAAGGCCTGGAACGCATGAAGCCCTCTGAGGAGTGGCTTAGGGTCCTGCGGATATGTAGCCTGGAGAAAAGAAGTTTAAGAAAAGAAGTTTAAGATGGAGCAAGCCTGTTTTCTGCTGCTCCGGAGACTAGGACATAGAGCAAACTTCATGAAAACAGAATCCATCTAAACATTAGGAATGACTTACTGATGGTAAGAGCTACTTGTCATGGAATACACTACTGCCTGGGAGTGTGGTGGTGTCTCCTTCTTTGGAGGTTTTTAAATAGAGGCTGAGTGGCCGTCTGTCAGGAGTGATTGGATTGTATTCCTGCATGGCAGAATAGGGTTAGACTGGATGGCCCTTGTGGTCTCTTTCAACTCTATGATTCTATGATCCTACTAATCACTCCAGAAGACTTCCCTCCTTTTCCAGTCACTGAGCAAGAGTCCTCATGTTTCTACCTCCATCAACATTTGTCCTTGCTTGCAGTGTTTGGAATATTTTTTAAACAATTATTTATTTGTTTATTTATTGCATTATATCCAACCTTTCTACCAAATGGGATCCAAATTATGGCAGGCATCCTGTTCAGCAGTTACAATATTGGAACTGCCAAGGATTCACATTTACAGTCATGAACAACCAAACGTGTCACCAAAAACCTCCCTTCAGAGATTGGCAGCATCCCAACTCAGTTGCTTTTGAAGCACTGGAGATAGGGGTGCTAGGAAATGAACTCTGCATCATGCTCCTTATTGTGGAGTGCCTTGGTGCAAGTAATTGTGGTTAAACCCTGAGGGGTCTTGTTAGCAGCACCACCACCACACTTTGATTGGCGAAATATGGTTTGATTGGCGAAATATGATTTAATTGGCAGAATATGCTAATTGGCATAAATATAAAGTATACCCTGCTATGGCTGCATGGCCATGCTGGACAAGAGGAAAAAGCTGGCCATAGAATCATAGAGTTGGAAGAGACCACAGGAGCCATCCAGTCCAACCCCCTACCATGCAGGAACCCATATCAAAGCACTCCCGACAGATGGCCTTCCAGTGTCTGCTTAAAAACCTCCAAAGTAGGGGACTCTGCCACACTCCAAGGCAGCATATTCCACTGCCGAACAGCTCTGACCATCAAGAAATTCTTCCTGAGGTTCAGGTGGAATCTCTTTCCCTGCAGTTTTGAGTCCATTGCTCCTTGTCTTAGTCTCTGGAGCAGCAGAAAACAAGACCGCTCCCTCGTTGACATGACATCCGTTCAAATATTTAAACATGGCTATCATGTCCCCTCTTCACCTTCTCTTCTGCAGACTAAACATGCCCAAACATGTGCATTGCAAATTGGGTCAGAAGAGTCCTCCAGGTGTAGCCAGGTCATAGTCAGGAAATCACCAAGAAACTCCAGTGATAATAGGCTTGCAGTTAGCCTCCAATGACTTAACCTCTTAGACAGTAGCATCTTGAATATTCCCCTAAGATGGCTGATTATTTTTACTCCTCTCCCTCTGACCAAGCAAGTTTCCCTTTTGTCTTCACACTTATCCGGACAGCCATTAGCCCTTTGTCACCTAATGCTAAGACCATTAGCCCATTCTAGACCTAATTGTCCACTTTGTGAACTCCGTTGTTTACTTGGCTGGAGACCCATTAACCCCTTGTCTTCCAGGCAGAAAAAGGTATTTAAACCCCAGTTTTTGGCCAGTCAACTCACAGTACACCAATTGCTGGTTGCCACTCTGCTTTTCCTGTTCCTGTTTGTGTACTGTCCTTAGACTTGTGTCTAAGCCACAGTGCTGCTTCTTCACTGCTCTTCTGGATTGGTAAATATCATCCACTTTGCCCTGAAATCTTGCTATCCAAAACTTTCCTCTCTTTTCCTTTGGTTAACCTTGTGTGATTGCGTGACTGCTTGGATTTGTGTGTGTGGTTACAATTCCCCCCAATAAAACATAATTAAGCTTATTTCTAGGTCTCCAGCTGGTTCTTCCTTGCACACGTACTGGTAAACATTGGTGTAAAAGATCTTGTTAGGTTATCCCCCTCTCACAGGCTTCCTATTTGAGGTAATATTCCCCACTGTTTCATAAATGTACTGGCATCATGGGTGGACCCCTGAGTCACCTGGCTTCTGAGTTAACAGTCTCTCCAGCTGCCTGTTCTCGAGGCACTCTTTGACTGAGAGAGCTGTGGTTGTCAGTCTCCACCTCCCCACTCTCCAGCAAGTCAGAAATGATTTAACAAGGGCTCTGCCAGGCTGCAAATGTAGATTTGAAAGGGAGACTTGTCAATTGTAACTGCAATGATGAAGCACTGTCATCGTAGTTATGATGATGGGGAAAAAAAGATAATGCAGCATTTCAACTTATATAGTGATTTAATTACTCCATATTTTATAGAAAAAAAGTCCCTTACAATAAAAATCCCTCCTTCTCAGAATTCTCTCCCTGCCGAGCCTCAGCCAGCAAGGGAGGAGGGAGGTCGGGAATACTTGTAGGGAGAGTCTGAATACATCAAACACAAGGAAGAACACAAGCCGAGCCAGGCCAAGTCCAGTCCTAAGGTTCAGGAGGCAGAGATCCGTCCGGAGGGTTTCAGGGAGCAGGAGACACAATGGTCGTGAGGGCTTGCTAGTAATTTGCTGCAAGCAAAGAGCAGCCATGCCGACAGACTTAAATAGCCGCTGTGAGCAGGTGCTGCTTGTTATTGTTTCCTCAGCCTAGTCCATGCAGCCTCCCTCTGAGCCACCCCGTTTCAGCCTTCTTTGTGATTGAGGGCTGATGGCCACAGGTGGCTGCAACTCCTCTGCATCACTGCTGGTTCCCTCTCCGTCATGAGCTGGCCGGGGCAACTCTGTCTCTGTTTGACCTTCCAGTGCGGGGGATGTTTGCAAGTTGATTTGCTCACTCACTGGCTCAGTTCTTGCCACAATCAGTTGCTCCTTGATCTCAGAGGCATCATCTATCACACGCCTCCCCCATTTCTCACAGTTTCCCAACAACTATATTCACAATTACCTTCCAACAAAATGAACCAATTGGGGGAAGCAGGATGTCCTGGATCCAGCCAATCTCAGCCTCCACAGCAATCTGTATACTGCATTTTGATGTACCCAGAATTTAGGCATGCTTATATATATACTTCTGGGTTATTTGTGGAAGAAAAGTGAGATGCAATCTTAAATAATGAAATATTCCTCAGGACTTCTGGAGTCGGGCATACTAAACACATGCCACTCTTGGACATCCCCTACCACTGCTGCCCAAGACTTTTTGCTGCCTGAGGGGAAGGAGAAGATAGCACATTCTCCATTCTGTGTATGAAAGCCAATTGGATGAGCAGTTGAGTCTCAGCTGGATACCTGCACGGAGAACCTTCTCCCTTTAAGCTGACACCAGATCTAGATGAGAAATCCCACCCTGCCCTCATCTCAGCTTTTGGCAGCTTTTGTGTTGGGAACAGATGTGATCAACTCTAGCTAGAGGCTCTTAAGCTATTATGTTCTTCTAAGGCACCGACATTTTAACTGTTTTGCAAGCAAGACAGCTGAGAAAACTACACATACACACGCACACGCACACACACTCACACAGGGAGGAAGAGAGAGCTGAAATGGAGAGAAGGCACTTTAAAAAATGTTAACATTTATTATATGGCTGAATATCTTTCTTTCCTTATAAATGAGAGTTTTTTTGAAAAAGGCACTAGCCCACAGCATGTCTCTCTGTCTTCATAAAGTAATTAGTTCTTGGGGCAAAGATGGATGTTGATAAAACAAGGTGTGAGGATGCAAATCTTTTTTTATTTCTGAGATCAGCAAAAAAATAATTATAGCAGCGGAGGCAATGTTGGCTGGAGGTCCCCATGTCTAAGGGGTTGCAAATCCGTGCTGGGTTTTAATTCAGATCTCAAAGGAAGTATCCAAGGTGCTGAACTTATTTTGGGGATCACAGAGTTATAGAGTTGGAAGAGACCACAAGGGCTATCCTGTCCAGCTCCGTTCTGCCATGCAGCACTATACAACCGAAGCCCTCCTGGCCGATGGCCATCCGGCCTCTGTTGAAAAACCTCTCAAGAAAGGGACTCCACCACACTCTGAGCCAGCATGTTCCACTGTTGAGCTGCTCTTACCATTGGAAAGTTCTTCCTAGGGTCTAGGGGGAATCACTTTTCCTGTTGTTTGAATCCATTGCTTCGTCTCCTAGGCCGTTTCTGCATAAGATGGGAGGGTGGTTCACCGCATGTCGAGAGCGGTGTTTTATACCCCGATTCAGAAACTGTGCTCTCTGCACCCCCCCATTTATGTCGTACTACCGTGGACAACAGCAGTTGCTGCATCCACAACAGCAAGTCCCTGGCCACTCCCATTCCCCTCCCTCACCCCGCCCCGCTATTGCTGATTGGTCTGGTTTTTTTTAAATTAAACATATTTTTGCGTTGCTGTGTTTGTGCGTACGTATGTATCTTCATTGATACGTGGAAGAAAACACGTCTTAACAGTTCCTTACCAGATCTACTCTCTTCCCACTTAACACATGTAGACAATAATGGCGGCAGCCTGTCCTTTGATGGGTGGAGAGAGAAAGGGATGGAAATGAAAGAAGGCGCAACCTGGGAGTGCCCATAGCCGGCCACTTCTGCACTGTGAATCGATGTTACACTTCTGCATGTAGGAGAAAAACAAAGCAGAACAGGTTTGGGTGATTTACATTGGGGTTTTTCCAGTTTTCAGATACAGTGGGTTCTCACTGCAGTGAACTGTGCTAGGAGTTGAAAACATGCAGAAGCATGAGTAAAACTATGATGCTACAACACTACAATGTGCAGGCTGATGGCTAAGAATTCAAGGAGACTACAAAGGATCAACTTTGTGTGGAAATGGTACTAGTCTCTGGAGCAGCAGAAAACAAGCTTGCCCCATTTTCCCTATACATCTTTTCAAATATGCAAATATTTGAACTACTACTACTACTACTATGTCATCTCTTAATCTTTGCTTCTCCGGGCTGAACAAAACGAGTTCCCTAAGCTGCTCCTCATAGGCCATGGTTTCCAGGCTTTTCACCATTTTGGTCATCATCCTCAGGATAATACCTTGGATAGCTCCTTTATAGTTCAGATATGGGGTGTCATTGATGGCTCTCTCTAGCTTCCTCCCCAGTGTCCCTTGACCTGGGTACACAACAGCAGCTTGGGGACTCCCCAAAACAGCTCTGTTCCTCCAGGTGCTGATGAACCAGGTGTATTTCTGTTGCCTTTCAGCACCCGGGGAGAATGAAAAGCATATATACACTGGTAAATGTATACATTGTGCTGGCCTACTAGTTACATCTCAGCTCCCCTGTACAAATCTGGCAATAAAGCTCCAATTCCTTTTGATGACAGAATGCATGATACGAAGTGCAGTTTTGTCAGAACCAGGCTGAAGCCGGGGAAGGGGGAGGCCATTTTGCAATCTACACTAGGAGTCTCTGCTCTCCTTCTTCAAGTTCTTGAAGGGTTCCCAGATCTCAGGATCTGGCTCTAAGCATTAGGGCCCAGACTGTCATCTCCAACCCTTGGGATGAGGAAAAATCATCAGTGATATAGACTCGAGTCGATAGACTTGGACTTAAGTCAGACTTAAGTCGTTTCAGTGACTTGAGTCGGACTCGACTCAGCCATAAATGATGCACTGACTCGACTCAACTAGAGACTTGTATATTTTTAGTGATTGGCTTGATGCCCTTGCTCCAGTAACATAACACATTCATCCAGAAACCTCACAATTTTGAACAATGCCTCTATCCCTTTTTGCCTACTAGTCACATGGCAATCTGTCCCAAGCCCAAAATGAGGGTGCATTTCTCAGAGGGGAACAGCAAATGGGTCAGGCAGTGGGCTTGAGGCAGGGTTGAGGTCTGCTCAGCAACCTGTTCCCACTGCATAGCAGAGGAGCCTTCTAAAACTTTTGCTAAGAGCAGAAGACAAGACTCACTCCCAGAGTGCAAGTGCATTTCTCAAAGGGGAACAGTACATGTGTTAGGCAATGAGCTTGAGGAAGAAGGATCCTTCCGTTTAAAGCTTTTGAATCTTCAGTAATGAGGAGTAAGATAGGATCCTATTCCCCACTTCTGAAGCTGCAGATGGCAAAACTGCAAATGTGGAGGGCTGACTCTGCTTAAATTGTTAAAACTGAATTTATTTCACTCTATCCAATCATTCTGGAATTTTGGTTGGGGTAGAAAGTTGGCTTCCAGACTTGAGACTTGACTTGAGACTTGGAGGTAGAGACTTGAGACTTGGAGTAAAAGACTTAAATACATAATTGCAAATCGTAGAATTGGAAGAGACCGCAAGAGCCATCGAGTCCAACTCCATTCTGCCTTGCGGGAGCACAGCATTAAAGCATTTCTGACAGATGGCCATCCAGCCTCTGTTTAAACACCTCCAAAGAGGCAGCTCTTACTCTCTTACTCTCAGGAAGTTCTTCCTAATGTTTAGATGGAATCTGTTCTTCTGAAATTGGAAGCCATTGCTCTGTGTCATAGCCTCTGGAGGAGCAGGAGATGAAATCTCACAGAGATTTGAAAGTGCCTTAAAAAGTCTGTTGAAATATATGTTTTCCTCAGTAGTTAGATGATGTTTCTCATTAAATGGCACCCAGATTCCTGGAACATTTTTCAATTTTTTGGAATAGCCTTTCCATTCTTCTCTCTCTCTCTCTCTCCCCCCCTCTCTCACACACACACACAGACGCACATACCTGCCATTGTGCTTTTCTGGCCATTGCAAAACGGCTGTATTCCATTCGTGACTGGCTAAGTAGGGTTAACCACAAGGTTAACCATTTCCCATGCCGTTGTGCTTTCCTGGATACTGCATAACTACTCATCAGAGCTTTTCATACACCCATTGATTTCACCCAGAGTGA
Source organism: Cyclura pinguis (assembly GCA_030412105.1). Classification (NCBI taxonomy): domain Eukaryota; kingdom Metazoa; phylum Chordata; class Lepidosauria; order Squamata; family Iguanidae; genus Cyclura; species Cyclura pinguis. The sequence continues at coordinate 382,341,857 of CM059599.1, forward strand.
GCGCTATTCCCTGTTGCAACAAAGGGACAATCAGCAGGCTCATGGACAGGTATACAGTCAGTTGCACGGTACTGGTACAATTGTTCCCCCCTTATCAGTGGAGGATGTGTTCCAAGACCCCCAGTGGATCCCTGAAAACAGCAGATGGTACCAAACCTTATACTGTATTTGCTGATGTATAAGACACATTTTTTCCCCTAAAAAATGCCTTCTGAAAATGGGGTCCATCTTACACACCAGTCAATATTTTGAAAACTCCTGCAAAGAATTGACTGAAGCCATTTCCGCACTAGCCTGTCATAGCGCTCTGATTCCACTTGCAACATCCTATGGGATCCTGGGGTTTGCAGTTTCCGGCCCCTCCTGAAACTGCAAACCCCAGGATCCCATAGGATGTTGCAAGTGGAATCAGAGCGCTATGACAGGCTAGTGCGGAAATGGCCTTAGAGGGGGGCTTGTACTTTGTACAGTTTTACCTCTTGTGTTTAATCCTTCTGTAGACTGATTTATGGGGAATAAAGTTCTCTGGGTTTAAGAAAAAAAAAAGAAAGCGGGAAAACACGGGCAGCCCCTTTATAGAGAGGAAGAGCCCACCTTGCTGCAGCCCCTCCCTGCCTCCCTGCCTCCCGGCCGGGTCTTTTTCCTGGAGCCAAACAGCCATGGGACAGGGGGGAGTGAGGAATTGCCTAGGCTGTGGCACAGGGCATTTTCCCATTCCCCCCCCCCCCCAGTTGGTTGGCTCCTGCTCAGCACAGCCTGCAAAACCCTGTTGGTTTCTGTTCCCAGGGTGAGGGGAAAGGGGTGGGACGGAGGCGCGCTTTCTTCCCTCCCAGCCTGAATGGGAGATTTGGTTTCTTCTGGAGAAGCTGCTTGTTTCTGTTTTCTACCCCAGCCTCCACCAGCTTGCTAGGAGGGTGGAGGAAGAAAATGAATCAAGGAGAGGGGGTCTAAAAAGAAGAGGAGCAGGCTCCAGATGCTTTGGGCCCCCTCTTTTGGCTGCCTCCCTACTGCTTTTCTGCACGGGGCTGAGTGCCTCCTGTCTTCATTCCCCCTTCTCAGTTGCCTTCCTTAAGTGTCTGCAACTCAGCTCCAGTTTATGGAGGAGTTTTCCTGGCAAGATTTGTTCGGGGTGTGTGTGAGTGTGTCATGGCTTGCCTCTGAGGCTGAGAAAATGGGATTTGCCCAAGGGCAGTCCTCAAAAGGAACATAGGGAAAGTGGGAATCCTCGTGCCACGTCTCCTTTCAATCCCTCCCTTCCTATGTATTTTGCCTCAACCGGGCACTAAAAATTTTTTTCCTAAAAAATAAGGTCTGAAAATGGAGTGCGTCTTATATACTGGCAAATATGGTATATACTATTTTTTCCCCTATACGTACATACCTATGATAACGTTTTTGTGCTTTAGGGCCATTATTAAGTAAAATAAGCGCTACTTGAACACAAGCCCTGCGATAATTCAATGGTTGATTTGAAAACCAAGATGGCTACTAAGTGACTAATGGGTGGGTAGCGTTATACAGTGTGGATATGCTGGAAAATGGGATGATTCACGTCCCGTGGGGTGTACGAAATCGCATCCTACTACTCAGAATGGCATACAATGTAAAACAGATAAATCCTTTATTTCTGGAATTTTCCCTTTAGTATTTTCGGACCATGGTTGACCTCTGGTGACCAAAACAGCAGAAAACGAAACTACAGATGTGGGGAGAGGGACTGCTGTATTCAGTAGGAGGATGGTGTTGCAGAATCGCTGTGTAACTATGGCCATCTCTGCACTAGCCTATTATAGCGCGATGATTCCTCTTTCAACTTCCTCTGGAATCCTGGGGTTTGCAGTTTCGGGAGGGGCCAGCTGGCCCCTCCCGAAACTGCAAACCCCAGGATTCCAGAGGATGTTGAAAGTGGAATCATCGCACTATAACAGACTACTGCGGAAATGGCCTATGTCTGTGTTGATTTATGCTGCATCCACGTGACATATTTATTTGTTTATTATATTTATATGCCGCCTTTCTCCCAGAATGGGACCCAAGATGGCTTCCAAAAAAATTAAAACAATTCAAAACATTAGAAAAACATATAAAATTATAAAAACCTGCAAAAAATTTTTTAAAAAACATCTTGATAAACTAAAACCCCACCTCTTTACATATTACAAGCCTGCTTAAATAAGAATGTTTTTGCCTGTTGGCGAAAGGAGAGCAAGAAGGGGGGCGGCTTAGCTTCCTGAGGAAGGGAGTTCCAGAGGGTGAGAGCAGCTACTGAGAAGGCTCCCTTCCATGTCCTCACCAGGCAAGCCTGGGATGGTAGGGGGACCAGGAGAAAATCTTTCCCCGCAGATCTTAGGGCTCTGGCAGGCTCAGATAGGGAGATAACAGTCTTTCAAATAGCCTGGACCTAAGCCGTATAGGGCTTAGGTATAGATGTAGATGTAAAATCATGGTCATTTACAAAAAAAAATGTTAAACAATACAGAGGGTCCCCAAAATATGTTTAAAAGAAAAATCACAGCCCCTGGAGGCTTCCAGGCAAGGTAATTGATCTTCGTTTTTCTTTTTTTTTGGGGTGTGTGTGTCTAGGACAGGCTGCTCGCTGGGCCCACAGAATGAACCTGGGGGAAGTTACATGCAGCCCCCAAGATTGCATTTTGCTCCCCATCCCCAGGTTGATCAGCTATTTCAGCTCTCGGGGAAATGTTCAAGCCAGCACACCTTAAATCCAGCTCTTTTCCCAAATAAAACTTTCAGTAAATCAGCAAAGCAGCAACATCACAAAGGCCTTTTACACAGAGCTGCTCTTCCAGGGGAGTTTCAAACAGCCTGACTGGCTATACATCCCGTGGATTAGAATTATTGCTGTTATCGTGTCATTAAAGCTCAGATACGGCTGGAGTGCTAAAGACAGCTATTACCGAATCTATTGGGTGGTGTATTAGAGCATGCCATTTAATTAAAAACCTCATTTATCTGTGCCTGAATAATATTTAAGGATTGTTGCGGTGCATTATTTCTTTTAATTGCAAAAAAACTCAGAAGCAACCTCCCCCTGTAGCCTCATCCATCTGCTGCAGAAAAGCATAGCCTGTAAGCCTGTTCCTTCAGAAGCAGGCCACTGGGAAAGTTTAGATATATATGGATCGGAGCTTGGAAAAAAGTTCCTTTTTTAGACTACAAATTCCAGAATCTCCCAACCAGCATGGCTACTACTAAAGATTTTATTTGGGGGAAAGATCAGAATTTAGGAGCTGCAATTGTAGGAGTGTATTCCTGCATGGTAGGGAGTTGGACAGAACGGCCTTTGCAGTTTCTTCCAACTCTATGATACTATGATTTTTGTTTTATGATTGGAATTCTGCTAGTTTCTTACACATCTGTAAGTTCCCCTATGGTGGGGGTTGCACATCTTTGACATGAGATGTGTGCATTCAAGGGTGTCGAAGTGCAATGCAGAGGGATGTGCACGGCACATGGATGCTCATGCACATTTGGTTGTGCATCTGGTTGCACACATGGTGTCTTGGTTCAGTTGCACAACATTCAACGCAAGGGTTGCATAACAGAGCATAGTCAGTGCATAAGAGGCTTATAGTAAAAAAACGTAATGTAGGATCTTGGGTACGATCATGGAACTTAATGCTCTGTGAGCGTAAAACTACAGACTTACTTCTACATTATCCCACAAGGCATTATCTCAGCACTGGCACAGACCTCAATACGCCTTTAGTGTTCAGAAGGAGGCTGTGACCAATGGGAAGCCAACAGGCCTACTGCCCCCACTAAGCCTGTGAACTGCAGAAGTACCAGAGCATTCTGGTTTGCATTGTCTCATTTTGAGAAGTTACTGTCTGCTCCTTTCTTCTGGCAGTAGAACTGCATGTGAATGTTTTTGGGACACCTCCACCCTCCCTTAGCCACTAAAGGCCAAGAGGGAGCACAATGGTGATGAGACGCTGCTTTGCACAGGGATGAGGGGAGGTGCTGTGCAAGGAACGACTGAATACTTCCTTCTGCAACATCGCAGAACTTACTTGCGCTGTTGTAACCTCTGGTTAAACCTGAAAACATCACCAAGAGGATGCTAGCCAATGTATGCTGGCTTGATCCTTGCAGCTACAGATGAAACTTCTGATCTGTTTTGGCTAGGCAAAGTATGTGGCCTGGGTCATACAATATGGCCAAGTCATAACTGAACAGGAATACCAATGATTTTTAACACCTTATGGCTAGAATTCTGTTGCTGTCTTATCATATGCAAATTCCGTTTTGGAAACATTGGGCCTTTTTGTCTGATGCAAAACATCTACATTCTGTTCAAGGCTGCAGAAATGGAGGTGAATATGTGGTACCATTATGCGTGGATACTGGGCACCGCGCTGCGCATTTGTGTTCTTGGTTCAGTGGTGCCAAGTTGCCAGTCAACACAAGGGTGACACTGCACAATTACTGCATAACTCTGCAGGTAGCGATTTATGCTACACAGTTCTGATGTAGAATCATGTTCGAAAGTCTCCATGGGGCTTGAGTTCCCAAAGAAATGGACGCACCACCCATTGTCACAAAATTAGCCCCGTTGGGGAGCCCTTTTGTTGATCCAGAGTTGTGGGAAACAGGACAGAAGGATTACTTGGAGGCTTTGAAAAGACAAAAGGGAGTCTGTGTAAATGAACTGCAGAGGAACTGAGCTGTTCAAAGAGTAGCATTTGTGTGCATTAAAGCAAAAGATATACAGCAAAATCTTCTTTTAATATCTAAAGCCCATTAAAAGCAAACTTCCACAGCGGCAGACTGCAAAAGCAAGCCAACAAGGAGAGGGAGTCAGCATCTTTTCCTGCACGGCTGGCTGTCTTTCTGCACTGGTGTAAATCAGCAATTCCCGTCGTAGTCCCTAGCTGTGCAACTCCAGCTGGGAATGTGCTTGTGTTTGAAGGGTACAGATTAGGAACAACAAAGCTCCCATGATAGCATTTGACTCTCTGGAGAATTCCGAACTGAAAAAGCAAGTTTTAAAAGAGACAGGGGAGGGAAGCAAGAGAAGGAATAAATGGACCTATTGTTCTGCCCTTTCCAAAGGTCACATATTTTTCTCCCAAATAAGATGACTTTCAACAGTCTGCTTTTCTAGTAATATGAAAACATTCAGGCACTGAGATGCACAGTTAGGCAATTGGTGATTGCATTATTCTTTGGTTAGCAAAACAATAGCTTAATCCAATGCTGGATTAATTGTCATGCTGAATACAATATAGTATAGGACCCAGAGGTATAGCTAGAATAGAACAACAGATGGAAATGTTTCGCCAGGGTGTGATAGAGAGAGAGAGAGAGAGAGAGAGACGGTCTTGAAAAGTTCCCTTTTTTGAGACTACATATACCCAAATCCCCAAGCAGCATGGCCAGGTGGAAGCTCTTAGGTTCAAATCCCAGTGTCTTAATTTGAAAAAGGATCACTTAACAGACAATGAGAATGATCGTTGTCTGGGACACTGAGGATCTCCTGCTGAAGATTCAGAAGACAAGGTCTTACAATGCTGTGATTCACTTTAAAAAAACGATAAAGGGCTCTACACCCAAAGTAGACTGCTATCTATATGTTTCCTTTTCCCCTTCTGCTGAGGCACTTATATCAGATAGACTGGTCTGCTTAGAATCCCAAGAGAAACCCCAAATGCAGCCTGCTGGATGCTGCTGACCAATGTCTTTCTTTCTCCTCCACACCATTTCCAGGGCTGAAATGTGCTTTGCTGTGTTAGGCTTTAGGCCAGAACCAAAGGAAAGATGGCTGGCCTTGTGCTCCCCTAAAATGTCTGAGCTGTAGAAGTAACATGGGCTGGGACGCAATGTATAAATACCACCAATAACCAAATGTTCATTGAGCATCAGCGCAGAATGCACAACGTACATCAATGCACCAGGGACAACCACAGGGAATGTGCCACATGTGTAATGCTGCTTCCACAATGCTGAACTCAATACTGCCATTATGCAATTGAAAAGAATGTCCAACCACTTCCATAGGGGAACTTAGGCCCATGTGTGTCACCAACACGATGCTAGCAGACAGAGAAAGGGAGAGAGATGGATAGCTGTGGTTAAGAAAAAGAGGGCGTCATTAGCAGTGGTGTAGACTCGAGTCGATAGACTCGGACTCAATTCGGACTTAAGTCGCTTCAGTGACTCGATTCGGACTCAGCTCGGCCATAAATGATGCACTGACTTGACTCGAGACTTGTATATTTTTAATGGCTCACTCGATGCCTCTCATTCAGTAAGAAAACGCTTTCATCCAGAAACCTTATGACTTTGAACAATGCCTCCATCTCTTTTTGCCTGCTAGTCACATGGCAGTCTCTCTCAAGCCCAAAGTGTGGGTGCTTTTCTCAGAGGGGACGAGCAAATGTGTTAGGCAGTGGGCTTGAGGATGGAGGACCTTTCCTTCTAAAGCTTTTGAATCTTCAGTGAAGCTGCAGATGGCAAAATTGCAAACGTGGAGAGCCAACTCTGCTTTAATTGTTACAACTGAGTTTATTTCTCTCCATCCAATAATTCTGGAATATTGGTTGGGGTACAAAGTTGGCTTCCAGACTTGAGACTTGACTTGAAAGCATCTTCAAGGACGTGAGACTTGACTGGAGACTTGAAGGTAGAGACTTGAGACTTGGAGTAAAAGACTTAAATACATCACTGGTAATTAGGAATTGGGGAAGAGGGGGGCAGAAAAAAAACTGGTTCACCCTCTCCCCACCATACATCAATGCTCCTTTTATGTCAGGATTAAGATGCTGATTCTGGACATGGCCTCCTGCCACGGTGGTGGCCGACAGAGGGGACTGTCTGTCTGCAGCTCCTGAACGCCCTTAGGGTCTCTTGCCAAGCGACCCCAGGGAGAATGACACGATAGCTTTGGCTCAGTGTGGCAGGCAGCTGAAGGCATGGTCTGGGGAGGATTCAGCCCCACACAGCCCTGTTTCGCCTTCATTAACAAGGGCCTCATGCCCACCAGGATAAATGAGGCTTGTTGTAATCGAATCAAAGCGCTGCTTTGTTGAGCTTAATTTCTGCTGAATTCTCAGCATTCTCGTACCTACTCCTGGGAACACCCACAGGGAAACAACAGCAGCCTTTTGACCCTGCGTTGGAATAACAACAAAACAACCACCGGAGTTACAGCTGTTCTTTGCCTTTGAGCGAACGAGCCGGCCAAAAACTCACACGCATTTTGCATCCAGCACCCGATGTGTCCAATTAGAAAGGCTGCGATTCAACAAATGGTTTTCCCAGGCCGGGAGGCAGAAGCCGGGCCAGAGGTTCCGCTTTTCAGGCTTCCTTTTGGAGAGAGATCTCCTTTGGTTTACTAAGCTGTAAATCAACGGTTTGTGCCAGGCTGCCCTTCGTGCCAAAGGAACAAGGGAAAAGTTCCCCGGTGCGGAAACATCCGCAAAGGGAAATGGTGACAATGGTACAGAATTTCTGCCTGTCAGGGAAGATGCTTATGAGACCCAGTGTGGTGTAGTGGTTAGAGAGTTATTGACTGCTAGTGTTCACTTCTCTGCTCGGTCCTGGAAACCCACTTGGTGACCTTGGGCAAGCCACACTCTCCCGGCCACCGAGGAAGGCAAAGGCAAACCTCCCTCTGAACAAATCTTAGGTATGGGTGTTGAAGTGTGTTGTATGCAGTGATGCGTTTAAGTCTTTTCCTCCAAGTCTCAAGTCAGGTAGCCTCAAGTCCTTGAAGATACTTTCAAGTCAAGTCTCAAGTCAAGTCTCAAGCCTGGAAGCCAACTTTGTACCCCAACCAAAATTTCAGAATTAGTGGATAGAGTGAAATAAATTCAGTTTTAACAATTTAAGCAGAGTTAGCTCTCCACATTTGCAATTTTGCCCTCTGCAGCCTTGGAAGTGGGGAATAGGATCCTATCTTACTCCCCATTACTGAAGATTCAAGAGCTTTAGAAGGAAGGATCCTTCCTCCTTAAGCCTGTTGTCTAACATATTTGCTGTTCCCTTTTGAGAAATGCACCCTGCACTCGGGGGGCGAGTCTTGACTTTTGATCTTAGGACACATTTTAGAAGGCTCCTCCGATATGCAGCAGAGTCAAGCTGCTGAGCAGACCTCAAGCCTGACTGAAGCCCATTGCCTAACCCGTTTGCTGTTCCCGTCTGAGAAATAAGGTCCTACACTTAGGTAGAAAAAATGGAATACAGAAATATAGGATGGGGGAACACGTGGCTGGATAGCAGTACGTGTGAAAGGGATCTAGGAGTCTTAATAGACCACAAGCTGAACATGAGTCAGCAGTGTGACGCGGCAGCCAGGAAAGCCAATGCAATTCTCGGCTGCATCAATAGGAGTATGGTGTCTAGATCGAGGGAGGTACTGGTACCACTCTACTCTGCTTTGGTTAGACCTCATCTTGAATACTGTGTCCAGTTCTGGGCACCCCAATTCAAAAAGGACATGGTCAGGCTGGAGCAGGTCCAGAGGAGGGCGACCAAAATGGTGAAGGGCCTGGAAGCCATGCCCTATGAGGACAGACTTGGAGAGCTGGGTATGTTCAGTCTGCAGAAGAGAAGGTGAAGAGGGGACATGATAGCCATGTTTAAATATTTGAAGGGATGCCATGTAGAGGAAGGAGAGGGCTTGTTTTCTGCTGCTCCAGAGACCAGGACAAGGAGCAATGGATTCAAGCTGCAGGAAAGGAGATTCCACCAGAACCTCAGGAAGAACTTCCTGACGGTCAGAGCTGTCCGGCAGTGGCATATGCTGCCTCGGAGTGTGGTGGAGTCTCCTTCTTTGGAAGTTTTTAAGCAGAGGCTGGATGGCCATCTGTCAGGAGTGCTTTGAGGGTGTTCCTGCATGGCAGGGGGTTGGACTGGATGGCCCGTGTGGTCTCTTCCAACTCTACATTTCTATGATTCTATGATTCTATGATTCTATGAAATGCACCCACACTTTGGGCTTGAGAGAGATTGTCCTGTGACCAATAGGCGAAAAAAGATGGAGGCATTGTTCAAAGTTGTAAGGTTTTGGGATGAACACATTATGTTACTGAACCAAGGACATCAGTCTTGGGTCAAGTCAGTGCATCATTTATGGCCGAGTCGAGTCACTGAAGTGACTTAAGTCTGACTTGAATCTGAGTCTATCGACTGGAGTCTACATCATTGGTTGTACGTGTGTGTAACCTTCGTACATTCTAGTCTCGCCTGGCTCATCTCTCTCTCCCGCCCTCTCTCCCTCCCCCTCCCTCCCTCTGTTCTCTAATGTCCTCGTTTTTTGCCTCTCCATGATATCTTACTAATTGGATTAAGAGCGAGGTGCTCATTTTCAAAAGAAATAGCTAGTAACCAAGGCGGACCCAATTACTTCACTACAAAATCCCAGATAATTTAATAGTGGCATTCATGATTAAAATGCCAATTGCATTTAATTGGAAGAATCGCCACTGGCCTGCTTGATGTTAAGAGGAATATACTTCCTTATTTTGAGGGGCTAATGGGGAGACGGTTGTTTTTCAAATTTAAGATCAGTGAGGAATTTGCACGGCTTCCTTCTGAGGATACAGACAGAGAAGGTCATAAGGACAGCCCTGCTGGATTGGGCCAAAGGCCTATCAAGTCCAATGTTCTGGCCATTTCTGCACGAGACTGTTATAGTGCTATTATTCCACTCTCAACATCGTATGGAATCCTGGGGTTTGCAGTTTAGGCAGGGGCCTTTGAAGCCCCTCCCTAAACTGCAAACCCCAGGATTCCATAGGGTGTTGAAAGTGGAATAATAGCACTATAACAGTCCAGGGTGGAAAAGGTTACTTTTCCAAAGGATATGGGTTCAGTTGCAGCCCTATTGCAACAGGATTCCAGTTGATGTCTCCCATTCCCCAGCAAATGATGCACTGAGGTTTACTACTGCAGATCCTGGAGTTGATAGATAGCCATCCTGACTAGCAGCCATGGACCGCCCTATGCTCTAAGAATTTGTCCCATCATCCCCTTTCAAAGTTATCCAGGCTGTCAACCACCCTACATCTTATGGCAGTGAGTTCCACAACTGAGATATACACTGAGTAAAGAAGTATTTTCTTGTCCCTGCCACTAGTCACTAGTTCATTGGAGGATTCCATTGGTCTAATACTATGAAAGAGGGAGAAACCTTCTCCTCATCTACTTTCTCCAAGTATTTTCCATTCTTTCACCAGGCATGGACATTTTCTAAAGTTCTTAGTTCAGGACTGTCCCAGGCCCTAAGGTTTCCAGGACAAAATGTGAGGGTTATGGATGTCCCCTGGTGACGTCACTAAGTGTTATGCATTCAGTACCAAACACTGAAGCTCACAACTTCAAATATACATGAGAGATAGAGAGACTGGCCATTTCCACACTACACTGTTATAGTGCTATGATTCCACTTTTAGCATCCTGTGGAATTCTGCGGTTTGCAGTTTTGGGGAGGGGCATTTAGAATTCTCAGCCAGAGAGCTCTTGGCCTCAGTAAACACAAATCTTAGAATTCCACGGGATGTTGAAGGTGGAATAATATTACTACAACAGTGTAGTGCAGAAATGGTCAGAGAAAGAGAGAGAGAGAGAGAGAGAGAGAGAGAGAGAGAGAAGATTCCCCTTTGTTCTTTGGCTTTTGTGAACATTCGTCCGGTTCAGACTCTCTGCTGCTGGCACTGGCCTTCCTCATCTTGTGTGACCTCCAGGATGGATCTCTCTCTGCTAGGCTTGTACCGTTGCTCCTGCAATCCAGTGTCTGCTCCCTCTTGGCGTGCCCATCATTTCAAGCAGAATGTTCTTTGCATCCATTGTGGCTGAAGGTATAAAGGCTCTTTCCTTGGGCTTGTTAGCCTGCTTGTTAGCCAGGGCCAACTGCTCACAGTTTGCGAAGCCAAATGAGGTGCCACTGCCAATTTATCCAAGTGAGAAACTTTAGGAACACAGGCCCTTTCCGCACTAGACTGTTATAGGCCCCTCCCTAAATTGCAAACGCCAGGTTTCCATAGGATGTTGAAAGTGGAATAATAGCACTATAACAGTCTAGCGCAGAAAGGGTCACAGAAAGCTGCCTTATACTGAGTCAGAACTTTGGTCCATCTTGCTCAGCTCATACCCTTCAACTGTCTCACTTTGGCAGGGATGGTCCCAGTTCATCTTCTGTCATCCCACTTTTTCCAGCTGCTTTCAAATTGTCTACATTTTTCACTCCTTCTCCTACTTTCCCCCTTTGCCCTTGTTTTACTTCAATTGCTGCAAATTGATTTCAAAGTGCAAAAGTAATTTGCACTCAATTAACTTAGCAGATTGGGAAGAAAAGGAGAAGGTAGAATCCTGTCCTTCCCAGTGGGCTCTGGCAAATGCAAACTGCTGCAGCCTTCCTAGCTTGCGTGTTCTTCCTCAATAATGATTTTGTAATTCTTACCAGACTCTGATGTTGCTTTGTAGCACATGTTCAGGTTTTCATCTGTGAAATGTTGGAGAGGATGATGACTACAGCTGAATTCCCACTTCAAACCAGTTATAAACCTATGATACAGTTCTGGATCCTGAGAGTCTCCAATCCCTGGGAGGGGCCACTGCTACTGCTTACCACTGCAGAGAGGGTGGAGCGGGAAGGCAACTCCAGTGATGATGTGGCTGCTCTGGTCCCCAGGGGAAAGGAAGGGGAGCATCTGCTCATAAACAGGGTGAACCTTCCTAATCCTTCTCCTCAGAGACCAGACCAGCTGCATCTTTATAAATGGTATTGCCTCTCCTCTTCACATATATATTAAAGATTACTAAAGATTCTGCCCTTCAAGTCCCAGGCTGAGATAATTCATTTGGATTGCATAGCACTGCTCTCTAAATGTGGAGTTATGTGCTGACTGTGCTATAGACCCTTGTGTTGAATGACAACATTGCACAACCAAATGCACAACCCAGTGCAGAATTGACTGTGTAACTTAATGTACAACCAAAGGAGAACTGCTGTTGGTGGGGGGAAATGGTTACAGATGGACCAAAAATATCCATCTGCAACTGCAATGGCACTGCATGGACAATTCCATTTCCACAACCTTGAACTGAGCGTAGACTAAGGCCATTTCCACACGGGGTTTTTAAAACGGTGCAGAGCGTCCTCCAGAGAGGACGTCTGCACCTGGGAGCGGACTGGGTCGGACCTACTTAACGTAGATCCGCACCCCAGCCCGCTCTGGAACGACTCCAAGTGGTCGTCCAGCGTGCTTTTGAAAAACCTGTTTCTTGAGGTTTTTCAAAAGCACGGAGCGTGCCAGTGCGAGCCTGCTCCCTTATGCAGATTCGCAGGCTCGCATTGGTGCGAGCCTGCGATCTGCCGGGAGCGGGCTTTAGGCTGGCGAGCTTCAGCAGTTGGTCGAGAGGCTCGACCAACCGGAAGCTGCCATTTTCGTCCCCGGAGTAGTGCGGAGCGGTGGCCACGCACTGCTCCGGAGCGGCGTGGACCGGACCGGGGAGCCCAAAAGTCCGGTGAGTAGCGTCCACAGGGTGATTCCCTCGCCCTGTGCGGAAATGGCCGTAGTGCATGAGGCAAAAATGTCTAGATATTTCCATAGGGAAACTTATGCTTCTTTAAGAAACTAAAAGTATTGCAGGAGTTGTGGTAATCCAAAATAACAAACCATTCCAAAATCTTATCCCCACCTCTGCTTCCAAAAGAAGTTCAATAGTCTGCAGAAGAGAAGGTTAAGAGGGGACATGATAGCTATGTTTAAATATTTGAAGGGATGCCATGTAGAGGAGGGAGCGGGCTTGTTTTCTGCTGCTCCAGAGACCAGGACAAGGAGCAATAGATTCAAGCTGCAGGAAAGGAGATTCCACCTGAACCTCAGGAAGAACTTCCTGACACTCAGGGCTGTCCGGCAGTGGAATCTGCTGCCTCGGAGTGTGGTGAGGTCTCCTTCCTTGGAGGTTTTTAAGCAGAGACTGGATGGCGATCTGTGGGGAGTGCTTTGAGGGTGTTCCTGCATGGCAGGGGGTTGGACTGGATGGCCCGTGTGGTCTCTTCCAACTCTACATTTCTATGATTCTATGAAAAGATTGGTTAAAGATCATTTTGGACAATTTTTTCCTGAGTCATGAGCATAGATTGATAGGTGTAATTAGATTTTCGTAGATAGGTTCAGGTGATTTTTATGGGACATACTTCTACATCCATAGAGTGATGCTTTTTGTTCAATTAGCTAATACTGAACCTCTATCTGGAGTCAGCCATTGCTGAGTGCCGTCACTGGTGAGTGGTGACAGATGGACTGAGTACTTTAAGTAGCACCAATACTGGATTTTCCATCAGGTGTCAACAGGCAAGTGCATTGCTCCTGCTTGTTTTAGTGCTTCGTCCTACCACTTGCTAGTCAACCAGTGTAAGCTTGATTTGTGGTTCTGATACATTACAGCTAGAAAATTCTGGCCAGCTTTGCATCAGAAGTTCGTCTGTCTTATGGACTGCAGCATCAAGTAGCACATGTGTGAATGGGCCATCACAATCATAACAACTGGAGAAGTGTTGGTGTCAGTGTGACATCCAGCAGTGGAAACTCTGGAACATGCAGGGTGAGATCCTACATCACGACTGCATCATGTACAACTCTGCATGCTGAGTTAGACATCAATTAGACTCCACAACCCTTTTGTTGAATGGCAACATTGTGTAACTGAACCAAGTGAACAAACATGCAACCAAATGCATAACCAAATGGGATTTGTGCTTCCCTGTTCCATGGGCATCCATTCATAATGAATAATGCGCATCCCTGCACAGTGGCACCACATGTGCAAATCCACTTCTGCAACCTTGAACTGGAAATGGCTATTCCATATCAGACAAAAATATCTAGTAACTTCTATGGAGGAACTTACACATGTGTAAGACATCCGTACTATTCTGGCCCGGAGTTATGGGAGAGAAGTGACTGGAAAGAAGCCATAACTGGTTTTCCAGATAACAAGCAAGACTCATAGAGTTCCATTTGGTTTTCTAGTGGCAGCCCAGCCTGCTAAAAAAAGAATGAGCTGAACTCCAAAAGACTGTTCTGCTTGATGGGTGTCTCTAGATATGAGTGGTCTGTGCAATACGACGCTTCTTAGAAGCTCAGAATGCGCTGAGATGTCCCTTGACTGCTGCATTTGTCTCTAAGTGAATTAGTTTTGGTCCTTGCCCCCTAATTGTGGAGGGCCTTCAGAGATCCAATGAAAGCACCAAGCTGAGCCAGATCTCTCTGGTAGAAGGATGGACAGGGGTGCCCCAGTTTCTTTAATTCATATCCTTCCTTTCTCTCAATATGGGGGAAGCATAGGGGGTTGGACTCAATGGCCCTTGTGGTCTCTTCCAACTATGATTCTATGAAAAGAAATCAAAACAATGCAAAAGCATACCCCCCCTCCAATGTCCTTATCTTTCCAGGGACATTCCCAAATAATCTGTCATCCCACTTTCTTGACTCTTTTTAAAATGTCCCAGTTTGTCTCTCCTCTTCTCACTTTCCCCCTTTGTCCTCAGCTTATTTCAATTGCTGCAAACTGAGGCCCTTTCCACACCGGGGTATTAAAACGGTTCAGAGCGACCTCCCACGGAGGTCGTCTACACCGTGGAGTGGATTGGGGCGGACTACTTTTCGTAGTTCCACACCTCAATCCGCTCCAAAGCGACCGGAACTGGCGGCGCTGCGTGTTTTTTAAAAACCTCTTTTCAGAGGTTTTTAAGAAGCACGAAGCGTGCAGCCCCGTGCAATTCCGTCGCTGCGCTCCGGTGCAGATTTGCAGGCACATGCCTGCAGATCTGCTGGGGGCGGGCTTCTGGCTGGTGAGCTTCTCCAGTTGGTGGAGAGCCTCCGCCAGCCGGAAGCCGCCATTTTGGACACCGGAGGAGTGCGGAGCAGCGAGTTCGCGCTGCTCCGCATGGCGACGGACTTACCCAGCTGCCAGTAAGCTCCGTTTTGGCGCATTTCCCCCCATTTCCCCCTTCACATGTGGAAAGGTCCTGAGTTCAAAGTGCAAAAGAAATTTGCACTCCATTAACTCAGTAGGGAGAGAGGAGAGGAGGGGGCAGAATCTTGCCTTTCTCAGTAGACTCAGGCAAAGGCAAATTGCTGCAGCCTCTTTCAGTTTTTCTGTTTTTCCTCCTTAACATTTTTTGTGATCTTTGATGTTGCTTGGTCACACATGTCCGATTTTTCATCTTTGAAAAGCTGGATGGTATGCAAAAGTATAAATAACAATAAGCAATCCTAGTAAAAGCACTGCTTTAAAACAGTTTAAAAAGCATTTAAAATGTAACAACGAAAGTAAAAGTACAGTTGTTGCTAGATACCTTCAAGTTGACTCCAACTGATGGCAACCGTATCCTAGAGCTTTCTTGGCAAGATTTATTTAGAGGGGGTTTGCCATTGCCTTCCTCTGATCTGAGAGTAGGTGACTTGACCACATGGGTTTCCATGGCTAAGCAGGGATTTGAATCCAAGTCTCCCAGAGTCCTATCTAACAATCAAACCACACTGGCAATCCTAGACATAAAGTGCCCCTATCAAATAAAAGTACAGAACCTCTATTGGTTCTGCATCATTAGTTTGTTGGAAGCAAACAGGCATCAACACTTGCATTAAGTGATCAGTGAGACTACATGCCTGCATTTTGGTTTCACCTCTCTGTTTCTTTCTTTGATCTATGTACTCAAGCTTTTTTTGCTTCTTTACTGCCTACAGAGCTTTCTTTCCCCTTCTTCCAAAATTTAGTTTTTCCTTTCACTGGAAAGGGAGCATCTGCTTCAGGATAGCTTACATCCACACAGAAGAGCCAGCTTTAAGGGGCTTTTCTACTGAAATTTAGGTAATCCTCTCTCCTCTTTTTCCTTTCCTATCCCAAGATGGGTTTCCTTAAACGATAAATGTAAGTTTTCCTTTTGTAACTTTGCAAGAGCATCTTGATGTTTTCTCCTGTTTCATACCAGAAGCTCCTACTGCACTAGCTATGCTGTACTCTGCTTGATATAGATACCAGATATTCCTACACAGTTAACAACCAAAACCCTGTCTAAATACAAAGATATTTGCCTTTCAGTGAAAGAGTGGAGAGGGGGCCAAACTAGCCTCCCTTGGGAAGGAAATTCACAGCCCATGAGCAGCCACCCAGAAGGCCCTCTCCCATATCCTCAAGAAACAAGCCTGCAGTGGGGGGATGAAAGAAGAGAAAGTTCTTTCTCAGTAGTAAGTTTGGCCTCCATGTCAGACAAATGCGTTTTGCAGCTCTTGTTGGCACTGTGGCCAAACGTTAACTGCTGTCCAGTTCCTAATTTGCATTAATGACCTTGTAAAGTAACTTTTTGCATTAGCTTGGTAGTTTGAGGCTGGGAACGGACCAGTGGCGTGTATGTTCGTCTCGTCCCAATCTGCTTGTACAGTTCTCGTAGCTGTGATTATAGAGATGGATCAAATTTGCACACTTTGGTTTCCTTTATTGGCTTCTACCGTATATCATCCTTGGAAATCTGTCTTCTATAGGCCTTGCCTGGCAGGGTGTGTGTGTAGTGTGTGCACCCAACCTAGGTGTCCCGTATACCGGTGATGGGGAATTTGATTCCCAACCAGGGAGCAGACAGTAGAATCAGTTGTTTGGGAGGCGTTTCTACCAGTTGCTGCAAGGGGGTGCTGGACCCCATCCGTGAAAGGATTGCGATGCTGCTCTGCTGTAGACCATTTCACGCTGTCCAACTGTCCTGATCTGGCAGTCCTGATCAATCCTCTGCCATCCCACTTTTCCAGCTGCTTTTAAAATGTCCCTTGTTCTTTCTCTTCTTCCTACTTTCCCCTTCTGTCCTCACGTACTTTAATAATTGCAAACTTTGCCCTTAGGTAATTCAGTAGGGAGGGGAGGAAAGTAGAGGCGGCATCTTGCCCTTCCCAGTAGGCTTAGGCAAAAGCAAAATGCCTAAGCTTTTGTGTTCTTCCTCATTAATAACTTTCGCCATCTTGACCACACTCTGACATCGCTTGGCCGCACACATCGCCATTTTCATCTGTGAAAACAGTCGTGGCTGTGCCCTCCGTTTCATCATTTATCACCACCAAAACTTATCCTATGACAGTAATGCGTCTGGTGTTACCCCAAAATGTATATGGGGAATAATTAGCTCAAAAATAGGCCTGTGGGGGGAGGGTAACTTAGTGAGATCTGACACCTATGTTTACCAGGTTACTGCAAAAGAGACCAATCAGAAAACTTGTAGTGCAATTTCAATGTGTTTTATTGGGGGAAAATATACATGCATACATGCAGAAATAATCACACACACACACATACACACACACACAAGCAATGGCATGAGGCTAACTTGGAAGAAAAGGGAGGAAGGTTAGAGGAATAGAAAGGATATATTTGGGATATATTTACCATCCAGAGAAATGGTGATGTGGCTTGGACTGATGCCCAAGACAAAAGGCAGAGTGACAAGGAAGACCCCTGAAACTGAAGTGCTGTCTATGTGATCCAAAGTCAAGGGGTCTTTATACCCAAAAATCGTCCCTGCAGGGGTGGTGTGTTGATGACTCTTTACCTGTGTCTCACAGGCCCTTTTCACATGGCGTTTTTTAAGCGAAAGGGCCTCTTGAGCGTCGCGTAAATGTGAGGAGCAGGCCACACGACGCACTCACATTTACGTGACGCTCAAGAGCCTAACGCAGACCACGCACACATTTTTTAATTTTTGGCTTGAAGCCAAAAATGCTGCGCGATCGCGCGTCGCTCCAAGGCCCCGCGCGCACTTACCTGCCCTGCGGGGCCCCTGGAGCCGGGCCGGTCGCGCTTCCTGCCCCAGCACAGCCTACAGCTCCCAGGCTGCACTGCGGAAGGAAGGGGCAGGGCGTTCGCGTGACCAGCAAGCCAGCTGCGGTGACGAAGGAGCAGGGAAGTGAGCGCCTCGTGCAAGAGGCTGCTCGTGTGAGCGCCGCCCCCCACCCCCACGGACAGGCACTGGAAAGGGCCACAGAGTGGAGAAAGAGAGACAATGGGATAAATGTTAATGTCCAAAGGAAACAAGTTGGTGGCTTTTAAGATGTGGACAGCAAAAGATTTTCAAGTCTGCCTGACTGAAGATCAGGAAAAAGATCACACGTGTGAGGATGATGCAAATATGGATTTGTTTGAAATCTTCCTGTTTTCCTGAACCAGCGCTGTCAAATGAGCAAGACTCTTTGTTTTTGGAACTTGCAACACATAGGTGCCAGATTAAGTTGCTAGCCGGTTTTATGGCTTTGACTTCTATAGGATATGCAAACCACAGGGCGTTCTCATTTCTCTTGGAACCAGCTATTGTTTCTCATTGAAAGAGCCGTTAAGTCAGACCCAGCCAAGCTTGGAGTCACCTCTGACCTGTTTTTCCAGTCAAAGTTCCTCCTTCACACGGCTTTATATTTTATGATTTATATTTTATGCCAATTAAACATATCTGCAAATTAATATGTTTTGCCAGTCAAACCATATCAGAGCAGTGGAGTTACACTGGCACCAAAAGAACTCATGGGGAAGCATCCCACTGCGCAACAATTACATCGCTGGTGGCTGTGCACTGCAGAAGGAAGGAGTCTGTACCAAATGCAACCCATCCACCAGCAGCTGGCTGGGACTGGAGGGGTATATTCGGGTCCCACTCCCATCCCGCTAGTACCTTTGCTGGGATGATGCCAGGACATCATGGGGTACAGGTAAGGTACAGAAAGGGCCCAAGTCTCAAGTCTTAAGTCTCTACGTTGAAGTCTCAAGTAGACTTTTTAGTCTTTGGAAGGTACTTTCAAGTCAAGTCTTAAGTCAAGTCTCAAGTGGGGGAGCCAAGTTTAATGTCGTGTCTACAGCAGATCAGGCAGTTACTCACAAACAGCACAGCTCCTGCTCATGAGGTGAGAGTCAAACAATGTCCAGACAGAAAGGCAGCCAAGAGCAAACAAATCCAAAGGGGCAAATCCAAACTGTAGTCCAAACAGGCAGAGTTCCAAGACAACCAGATCCCAGAGTACAGCACAGGGTTTCAGGACCAAAGAGACCAGTTACCGACCCTGGGAGGAAAGGCCAGCTGGAGCCCTCTTTTATCTATGCCTGCTGTTGCCACAGGTGTTCCCTCATTAGGGCTTGCTTGCTACTTAAATGGGCCGAGCAACACAAGCCCTCCCTTTCACGGCATCTCTGCTACAAGGTAGGTGTGTTAGCTGTGTCTTCCTCTATTTGTTCCCCTGGCTCAGGCCCTTGTTGTGGTTGTGTATTATCTCCCTCCGGACCAGCTTCTGGGGACACTTCAGCTGCTGGGGAAGCCTCTGCCTCAGAGTCAGAATCCTCCTCCTCACTGCCACAGTCCCCAAGGCAGGGCATGACATTTAACAGGAAAAAAAAAAGAGGCTGTGGTGGGGTGTGGCAGGATCAATGGGTTTACAAGTGTCTGCAACTTTGGAAGTGGAGAACAGGATCCTTCTTGCTCCCTGTTCCCCAAACTGGAGGCGTTTGTGTCAGTGGGCATAAAAGAGTCTGCAGCTTCTGATGTGGGGAGTAGGATCCATCTTACTTCCCCTTTCTGAAGCTGTGCAAAAAGAGATGGAAGCGTTGTTCAAAGTTGTAAAGTTTCTGGATGAATGGCTTATGTTACTGAACCAAGCGCAGCTAAAAATATACAAGTCACAAGTTGAGTCAAGTCAGTGTGTCGTTTATTGCCAAGTCGAGTCACTGAAGTGGCTTGAGTCCAACTTGAGTCCAAGGCCATTTCTGCCCTACAGTGTTCTTATTATTCTGGGGTTTGTAGTTCACTGAGGCCAAAGAGCTCCCTGGCTGAGGATTCTAAATGCCCCTCCCTAAACTGCAAAGCCCAGGATTCCATAGGATGTTGAAAGTGGAATCATAGCATTATAGCAGCGTAGGGCGGAAATGGCCTAAGTTAATTGGCTCGAATCCACATCGCTGGAAAAAACAAACAAACCTAGAAGTGTTTTTTTTTTTAATGTAACACAATGCAAAGAGGCCCCACAATCCATTTAAAAGATGAATCTCTGCTCCTGGAAGCTTCCTTTTTTGTCAGGAAAGAGCAGCCTATGGAATCTGGAGGGGTCGAGAGCTGTGAAAACAGCCGCAGGGGCTATTTTGCCCACCCTTGGCATACACGAAGCTTTCCTTGTAGGAGCTCATTAGCACTGAATTCCATGCGGAAACGGGGTAAACCGTACAGAAACCTCTCAGTTGATCCCGCCCCCCGGGCATGCTTGAGGCCATTATTGTGAGCAAGGAGGAGATAGCGGCACCTGTTTGTGTGCGTGTTCCTCTTGTTAGCCTCACCCAGTGACCTGTAAATCAGTCTCTAAGTATTTACCGAGAGCTCTTCATCTGACTTAAGAGGCAGTTGCTGTTGTTTTCCTTCTCTGCTCATCTGTGCTGGCATATGGTAGCTTTGCAAAAGCTGACTGTGAGTTCTGGAGCATGAAGCAGATGCCCCAGTTATTAAGAACGAACTAGCAGACCGACACTAAACAGGTATTAACTAGACAATGGCGTGGAGGGGGAGAGGCCTGGTGACTTTGGCACCAACATTGCGACGCTCTGCAGCCACATAGCAGAGAACCTTCCCCATCATTCTGCTGCATTGATTCTAGTATAGGTTGAGTCTCCCTTATCCGAAATGCTTGGGAGCAGAAATGTACCATTTTTCGGACATTTTGATTGTGGAATACGGTACTTTTCTGGAACAACCTTGCGTCCTGTTCATTCCCTGCATGCGTTGTATACAAAGACTGAGGATCTCTAAAATGACAGGAATTCAAAGCCATTTCCAAAGTACACTGTTATAGTGCTATTATTCCACTTTCAACATCCTATGGAATCTCAGGGTTTGCAGTTTAGGGAGGAGCACTTAGAATTCTCAGCCAGAGAGCTCTTGAGCCTTAATAAAGTACAAACACCAGAATTCAACAGGATGTTGAAAGTGAGATAAAAGCGCCATAACAGTGTAGTGCAGAAACGGCCCAAGACTAGTGCTCAATGCAAATCTACACCTCCTACCATTTCACGGATCCTTAGTATCTCTCTTTTTTTGCTGCCAGGTGCCCGCTTCCTTTGAGGTGGCGGCTGTGGCACTCCTGCTCATTTGTCTCTCAGATCCTCAGTCTCTCTCTTTTTGTTGCCAGCTGCCCACTTCCACCTTTGAGGCATTGCAGCGGCTGCCTTGAAGGCAGAAGCAGGCAGCTGGAAGCGAAAAGTTTTGAATTTTCAAGATTTTCCGATTTTCCGATAAGGAGATTCAACCTGTAGTACAATCTGTGAAAAGATCTTTTGCTGAGTACAGTGTGACTTGCATTTTGTAGCAATCAAGAGCTACTTAAAAATCTAAACTTGCTAGTTGGAACTTTTGGCCCTTTCCGCATGAGATGCCATAAATGCCCACAGGATGCCATAAACAGATCTTTTCTGTAGTTAAGGCTGATTCTCTTGAAACACAGTAGTGACACCACGTTCCGCACCTCTCGGCTTTAATGTGAAGTGAAGCAGAGTATTTCTTCTGCATTCCCCACCCCGCTGGCCCTGATTGGCCACTTGCCGGCACTGCCATTTTCTTAATGTGCATTAACGTTTCCGTATTGAGGCGGCATACGGGATATATGCGGATTAGGCGATGCAAAATGGATATTTTCTGTAGTTCACTTAATGCACCCTAGTTACCATTTTTAGACTGGATGGCTACTGGATCACTATGACAATGTGCGGAACTGTGTCCCTGAGACGAATACAACCAGTAGCTACTACGTTTTAGCAATGCTGTGTGGAAAGGGCCTTAGATTTTGGAACTCTAGACAGATTCCTGGAATACCGTCATCTTTTACAAGTGTATCTCAGTTAACAAAGTCTCTGAGGCAGAAGCTCTTTTTTACAAAATCCCTTTATGTCTGCTCAGCAGCTTCTTTTCCTCTTTGTCCTGTCTAGCTGGAAGTATTTTTTGGCAGGATTAACATTGGGAGGATGGTGAAGGGGAGCTGGAGACATCCAGACATTTCATGTCAGGTTGCAGCAGAGTGTCGGCAGTAAACAACGCAATAAAGAAGGCTTAAGCTGGGAGAGAGTGAGATTCTATCCCACCTGGTCCTACTGAAACCATGTGTCCCTGCCTACAACAGGCAAGGTAAGCAGCGGCTGCCTCCAGATTCCCTTACTGAGCATAAGTGAACAAAAAACAAAACAAAACAAATACCTATGCATGTGTAAGACAACAGAAGTCTGGCCTAAGTGTTACCACTACCTTTCTTTTCATCTGTAAAATGGCTGAAGTCTTCGGCCCTTTTCGCACCTTACCTTTTCCCGGCACTGGGCTGCGGGGCTTGCGCAGGAAGCCTTCGGAGGGACGCTCTCGCGTCCCTCCTGCTTCGGCTCTGCTGCTGCTTCCTGGTCGCGTGAGCGCCCCCGCCTCTTCCGTTCGCAGTGCAGCCTGGGACCTCCCAGGCTGCACTGAGGAGAGGACACGCGACCGGCCCGGCTCCTGAGGCTCCGCACGCCAGGTAAGTGTGCGCGGGGCCCCGGAGAGATGCGCGACCGTGCAGCATTTTCAGCTTTGAGCTGAAAATGAAAAAATGCGTGCGTGGTCCGCGTCAGGCTCTTGAGCGTTGTGCAAATGTGAGTGCGTCATGTGGACCGCTCCTCACATTTACGTGACGCTCAAGGGGCCCATTCGCTTCAGAAATGCCGTGCGAAAAGGGCCTTAGGTCATTTCCACACGACACTGTTGTAGTGCTATTATCCCACTTTCAACATCCTGTGGAATTCTGGGGTTTGTAGTTTGGAGAGGGGCGTTTAGAATTCTCAGCCAGAGAGCTCTTTAGCCTCAGTAAACTATAAACCCCAGAATTCCACAGGGTGTGGAAAATGGAATATAGCACTATAATGGTGTCGTGTGGAAATGACCTGCCTTTCCACAGTCCGGGTTTCCTGCCTGTGCAGGAATGTTTGAATTCATTTTAGGTGTGGTTCCTCTGAACTCCAAAGGAGAGTAACCACACATACATCATCACACCCAAGTAAGGTGTGGAGCTGAAGGAATTTTCTGTAGCCACCAAATTGCCTGCCCAGTTATTTGAATCTGGCCCATGTCTATTCTGTTCCCTTGATTTCTCAAAGGGAGATTGAGAGAGAGAGAGAAAGAGAAAGAGGTCTCCTGTGCTTTGGCCCAGCCCTTGACTCCCTTGGCAAACATTGTTTCAGAACCAATTTGCTCTGCATTTGTTCAAAGGATGAAAGCAAACAATGAGTGTTAGTAGATCAATTTGCTTGTGATGCTGATATATTTTTAACATCCCCCAATTGATTTTTTTTTCTTTTTAGGGAGGTGCTCAAATAAGTGAACCTTGAATTATTTATTAGCTTGAGCTTCTATGTAATGTCTGAATCAACAATGTTTGTTTGCTTGTTAAAGATTCAAATGAGGATGACGTTAAGCCCAGGCTGAATCAGTTGCTCCCTGAAGATTTCCACTTCCTTTCTTATTAGGCCATTTCTGCATGAGCCTGTTCTAGCGCTATTATTCCACTTTCAACATCCTGCCCCTCCCAAAACTGCAAACTCCAGGATTCCATAGGATGTTGAAAGTGGAATAATAGCGCTAGAACAGGCTCCTGCGGAAATGGCCTCAGAAGAAAAAGGAGAAGAGGAGGAGGAGGAGGAGGATAAATAAAAGACCATTCAAATTTGAACCAAAACCATTGGTCTTCTTCTTTGGGGCAGGATTTTTCTCCTTAAATTTGTGTCAACAGAAGACCTATTTCCCACAGATGTATACATATATAGGGCTGGTCCAAAACATTTCGCTATCAGAGACAGAGCAGTAAATGGCAAGCCCTCCCCTCTTCTTGTGGTTTCTTCCAGCTGTATGATTTTATGAAAAGCAACTTAATTAAAAGAAAGAAAGAAAGAAAGAAAGAACAAGTATCTCTTTCAGAATGTTACCCTGAAAATGGGGGGTATCTCGAGGACACCCAAACGGACTTGAAATCAAGGGAATTAACAGAGACGCTCAAAGCTTGCGAGAGGTCAGGGCAAGGGATCTTCAACCCTACGTCTACGGGGTCAGAACCACCCAAGAGTCAGAGGAACGGTCTACAGTAAATTTATGAAAACTAACAAAGAAGATCACAACACACGTTAACAGATAATCCTACAATCACGCAAGGGCTACGGAAATGACGTTGGAAATGAGAGACAGTTGGGAGAGAGGGCATACGGACCTTAGTCCAGGCGTCCTGGAAAGAAGAAGATTAGCAGAAAGGGGAGGCTGGATCCCGGGGCTGGAGGCTGGAAGCAGTGGGGTTTCGCGGCGAGTCGGATACACGAGTCGCGTTTAACTCTCGGCAGCGTCTGAGAGGCTTAAGCGGGACGCCTCGGTAGCAGTGAAATGGGCCCTTGTCCGGTCTGGGAGGCTCTCCGAAGAGGCTCAGAAAGTGGCGGTTTTTATAGCCAATTTCTGTCCTCAGGCGGTGTATGAGCTAGCAAAGTGGCATTAATGGGTGATGATTGCGGAGTATATTGTTAGGCAGATATCACAACCTCTCCTCGGTATTGTTTCTCCCGGGAAAGTCCAGGTACATGAAAGGATTATCATTCCAAATCGATAGACCTTGATTGTCTATCCTCGCAAAGTTCATCAGCGTGGCTTGGGGCTGAGGCAACCTTTTTGTTAATAAAAGAGAGAATCTATTGTGGCTGCCTGGAGATACGTGACTGGGAACAATAGGCCGTTGTCCCTTGGCCTAAGGGACGCTGTCCACGTTCCCACACAGCAGCAAAGGCGTTGTTGGTCTTGAGAATTGAATTCAAAACCAATTTTACTTGCAACTGACCTTTGCTAGCCAATTTCCAATATGGGGGAAGTCATGCCAATTTAGGGGCCCTCTCTTAGGGTTACTGTGGGGTGTAACAAGAAGATGGTCAAATGTTGAGTTCAGCTCCATGTCAACCATCAGACGGTGACTACCACTTAAAAAAAAACTTAGGAAGTGAAATGCTGAGGTTGAGTCAGTCAGTGTGCCGATATTTATGCAAACAAGTGACCCGCACATGAGAGAGAACAGCTAAGTTGGGAACGATGGTCAGCCAGTGAGCATGGAGTCCAGACCACTGGGAGGAGAATGGGAAATGGGAATGAAGGATGAATAGGAATTGAAGGGAGTATTCTACAAGGGACGTGGTTGCTTCCTGGAATCCTGAACACGTGGGCCATTTCCACGCTAGACTGTTATAGCGCTATTATTCCACTTTCAACATCCTATGGAATCCCCAGGATTCCATAGGATGTTGAAAGTGGAATAACAGTGCTATTAACAGTCTAGTGCAGAAATGGCTGTGGACTTCCTATTGCAGCATGCTCTGGGGGATTCTTTCAAAGCTGACCTTGTTGGCTGTTACCTGAAATCCAGTGCCCCACACCCTGAATGGGTACGGAGCTGTAAAGGAAACTGGGGGGGGCGGGGACCCAACACACAGCTTTTGATCAAAAGGGTCAGACCCCCCCCTCAGTTTACATAGCAGGAGAGCAAGTGAGACAAGTTTATTGAGTGCACAGAGGCCTTATACGCTAAGTTAAGCACAAGAGGGAAAACTTCTAAAAAAATTCTCCTGTACCTACATGCTTATCTTCACTGCTTGCACAGCTAAGTCATCTTGCTTACTGCTCCATGAACTGGCCGAAACCAGTTTGGGCTAGCCTTGTGGTCACATAGCTTCCTTATCTATGTTCTACAGACAAAGTTCATGGCTTGGGCAAGATACAAAGGAAGAAAAAGCATACAAAATGGCGACACTTTGGTTCAGTATTTTAAAGCTCACAACTTTATGCGCTGGAATCCTGTTGATGCCTTACACATTTTTGTCCAATGCAACATTGCTGTTCAAAGTTGCAGAAACTGAGTTGTTCATGCAGTGCCATTGTGCATGAGATGACATGGGATACATGTGTGCATGACATGCACATGAGCACGTGTGACGTGGTTGCACGTTCAGCTGTACCTTTAGCCATGTAATATTTCCCTTCAGCACAAGGTAGCATCATCCAGCACCTTATTCACATCCCGCTCAAACATTAAGATCCCCAATTGGAATCTCACCTAATGCTTTATTTGTCTGAAAGAAGGCTGGGAGGGCTTTGCATTGATAGCAAATTGTGGAAAGCTCCATCTCCCATGAAACCTGCAGAGCCTTGAAAAGACAAACCAAATCTGACAGACTCGGGACAAGGGGAACTGTCAATCTGCCAGCCTTCTGCACCAGTTTTAGTAAGCTAGGTGTATGTACCTATACCAGGAATGGGAATCGTGCAGCCCTCCCCATGTTGTTGCATACACTGCAACATGTCACAGGTGACAAAGGGGATACATGTGGCCAAGTAATATGAGCGTGTGGTCAAGAGGGCAAAGGCTATAAGGAGCAAGAATACACAAACTAGGAGAGGCTACAGCAGTTTGTCTACACCTAATGGGAAGAGCAAGGCCATTTCTGCACTAGCCTGTTATAGCACGATGATTCCACTTTCAACATCCTCTGGAATCCTGGGGTTTGCAGTTTCGGGAGGGGCCGTTTGGCCCCTCCCGAAACTGCAAACCCCAGGATTCCAGAGGATGTCGAAAGTGGAATCATCGCGCTATAACAGGCTAGTACTCTCTCGTTTTCTCTCCCCTTGCTGCTGACACCTGAGGGCCTTTCTGCACTGCACTGTTATAGTGCTATTATTCCACTTTCAATATCTTCTGGAATCCTGGGGTTTGTAGTTTAGGGAGGGCCATTTAGAATTCTCAGCCAGGGAGCTCTTTGGCCTCAGTAACTACAAACCCCAGAATTCCACAGGATGTTGAAAGTGGAATAATAGCACTATAACAATGTAGTGCAGAAATGACCTGTGTTTGCAGAACCAGAGTTGAACATGCATTCTAAATTGTGCATTGCACAGTTCATTGCGCACTGCCTGTTGCACATGCATATGTGTGGTGTACATTGCAAATGTCCATTTCATACATGCTTGTACGTTCAGTTGCGTGATATTGCAAGTCACTAGTGCGCAATCATCACATGGCTCCGCGAATGCAATGTTACACAAAAGCTTTGGGATTTTAAGTTTCGTATATTTTTAAAATAATTTTGATTACATGTACTTGTCAGTTTGCTTTACACTATATTGTATTTTTGATATTTTATCTGGATAATTTGTTTTACAACTGTGTGGTATAGTCTTATTATTCCTGCCTTCCTTTTGTGTTTGTGTGTACTGTATATCTGTATATTTTGATTGTATGCTTTTAGCAGGAACCACTATTTTTGGTTGTTTTCCTTGTAAAGTGCTGTATACATAGATGGTTCTGTATAACCAAACAAACAACAGCAACAACAATATGATGATGATGATGATGATGATGATGATGATGATGGCAAAAAATAATGAGGTTCAGGATGATGATGATGATGATGATGAAGATGGCAGCTAGGGAATTCTAAGACCTATAGTCCCCCAAGTAGCTTTTCCCAGCTGCTGAGGGCTGGGGATGCTAGAAGCAGTAGTTCAACCACATCTAGGAGGGAATACAAGTTTCCCATTTATGCTATGATCTCTTAAGCATTACAGAATGATTTTGAAAAGCAAACTAGGTATGGAACACTCGGTCTGGATTTCAAGACAGCTAGACGCCAGCCATTTTTCCACGAGGCCTCAGGTCTGGAAACAATGATTAGCGTTTGAAGTTTGCAGAAGATCGACCTGGGGAGCTCAGCAGAAAATTAATCTCCACAATTACTTGCCGATCAGTGATTATTAGTCAGCTAATTAGTAGATGGATGCTATTTACAGAATGAATGAATATTAATGGCCGTGTTTGCGCTTGGAATAGTTTGCACATGTTCCCGGGCCCTGGACTTGGTGCCTCTTCTCCAGTCCCCAAGGCAAGAGGGAGGCCTCTCAGAGCGAGAGCACTGCTTTGAAAAATGTGTGATGTATCTATGTTCCCCATTTGTTACACCTGGAATTTTTAAAAAAATTTGACTAGCATACTTTGTGCAATGAAGGGGCATGCTTAAGTTATCATGGTTATGAAAATCATGATTAAGTTATCATGGGTAATATCACCAGGGCTGTCCCTTGTAACATCACCCTTGTAAACACCAAGACCTACCTGCCATGATGTCACTGGGTATTTTCTTTCCACCAGCTTGAGGCTTTGGCCCCCAAATCTTGGGGAGTGGGGTAGTCCTGACCTGGAAGCACTATTGGCAAGATGACAAAGATGGAAAAGCAGAAATCTTATTTGATTCAATGAAGACCGCAAGCATCTTTGGGCCAAATCAGCAAGGCAAAGTAGCAGGAGCTATGGACGGACTAAGCAAGTCTTTGCATTCCCTCCAACATTTCGTAGATCAAAACTGGAGCACATGTGCCCAAACAACAAGGGTGGTCAAGATGGCAAAAGTTCTTAATGAGGAAGAACACACAAGCTAGGAGAGGCTGCAGCAATTTGTTTTTTCCTGAGCCTATAAGAAACAGCAAGATTTCCCTCCCCTTTCTTTTTCCCACTGTCCTTAGTTGAGTTAAGTACAAACTACTTTTTCACTTTGAATTCAGTTTGCAGTATTTAAAGTATGCAGAGGATAAAGGGGAAGTGGGAGGAGGAGAGAGAAACTAGGATATTTTAAAAGCAGTTCCGTGCACCACAACTCAAGAAGGATATTGGCAATCTGGAATATGTCCAGAAGAGGGAGATCAAAATGGTAGAAGCCCTGGAAACCATAAACCCAATGAGGAGCAGCTTAGGGAGATGGGTATGTTTAGCCTGATGAAAAGAAGCTTAAGAGGTGACATGATAGCCATGTTTAAATATTTAAAGGGCTATCATATGAGGATGGAGCAATTCTGTTTTCTGCTGCTCCAGAGATGAGGACACAGAGCAATGGATTCAAACTATAGGAAAAGAGATTTCACCTCAACATCAGAAAGAACTTCCTGACAGTAAGAGCTGTTCAATAGTGGAATATGCTGTTTCAGAATGTGGTGGAGTCACCTTCTTTGGAGGATTTTAAAGAGAGGCTGGAGGGCCATTTGCTGGAGGTGCTTTGAATGTGTGCTCCTGCATGGCAGGGGGTTGGACTGGATGGACCCTGGGGTCTCTTCCAACTCTATGATTCTAAAGCCATTTCCACACTAGACTGTTATAGCGCTATGATTCCACTTTCAACATCCTATGGAATCCTCGGGTTTGCAGTTTCCGGCCCCTCCCGATCCTGCAAACCCCAGGACTCCATAGGATGTTGAAAGTGGAATCATAGCGCTATAACAGTCTAGTGCGGAAATGGCCTAAGCGAGAAGGAAGAGTGTCATGTTCTGGTTAATTGGCTTCCCAAGAAAACACTCATTGTTCTGCAGCAGTATTTTTATTGAGGTAGCACAAGCATCATAGCAATTGGTAAAGCTCCTTGGACTGAGGTTATATAGTTGAGTACACAGATTTGGGTGTGAACAGCATGGATTGGTGAGCATCATAAATGTCAGCTTGTTCCCCAAACCGCCAAGTTTCCCAAGCGCTTTTGGATGTTACATACTTTGATCTCGGGAACCTAAACCTTCCTCTTGTTCTTCTGGCTTTCCTAGCTCTCCTGGTTATTCTCACAGTGCCTCCCTGGAACCATGTATTCCATTCGCTTGATGTTCCACCTCTGTGGCTGGATGCTCTTCGGCTCTTCCTCTGGACACCTCAAAGCCTTTGATCCGGTTTCTGGATACATATAGCTATTGAGGTTCAGCACATTGTTGCAAGCCTAATGATATGCAACACACTGGGCCTTTCCACACTGCACTGTTATAGTGCTATTATTCCACTTTCGACATCCTACGGAATCCCAGGATTCCGTAGGATGTCGAAAGTGGAATAATAGCACTATAACAGTGCAGTGTGGAAATGGCCATTGTTAGAATTGGTCATTAGCCTTGGATTTGTTTCAACAAGCTATCTGAGCATGGGGTTTTTGCCTGTAATATCATGGCAGGAACTGAGCCTCCTGACAGTAGAATATTAATTGGGACTGTCCCTGACTAATTGGGACATTTAAAGGCTGTGGTCTTTGCGGCCCTCAGCTGAGAACGGGGATGAAACAGCATTGCCGAGGCACCTCAAAGATGCCAAAGCAGGGAGCTCTATTATTGTTCCAATTGCTGAGCCAACAGCTCAGTGCGATCAATTACACGTAGTTAGTGCTGTTTGCTAATTAAAGTAATTATTTACCTTGGGAAGTAAGAAGCTGTTTGTTTTTGATCACTCTTAAGGGGCTGCGTCACAGTAGAAATGAAGGTACGGTACAGAAGCCCTGCTTGCGAGATGGGAGTGGTAAGGGGAAGCCGTGCGGTCAGAAAGGGGGGTAAGCTGATAGAAATAATCAGGGCCTGGCAGTCTGGAAAGGGGGCTGGGGTTGGCCTGTGTTGTGTGTGTTTTTTGTCTTTGGGGGCAGAGCAGCCCCAAATCAGCAAGAGCACTTTGACAGCGGAGTACGCTGTTCCCTGGGAATGTCGTGGAGTCTCCTTCCTTGGAGAATTTTAAACTGAAGACGGATGGCCGTCTGTCGGGAGTGCTTTGATTGGGTATTCCTGCATGAGTTGGACTGGATGGCCCTTGTGGGTTTCTTCCACCTCTATGATTCTAAGGACATTTCCGCACTAGCCTGTTATAGCGCTATGATTCCGCTTTCAACATCCTATGGAATCCTGGGGTTTGCAGTTTAGAGAGGGGCCGGTCAGCCCCTCCCCAAACTGCAAACCCCAGGATTCCATAGGATGTTGAAAGCGGAATCATAGCGCTATAACAGGCTAGTGCAGAAATGGCCCAAGAGTCTATGGCCATTTCTTCACTACACTGATACAGTGCTATTATTCCACTTTCAACCTCCTATGGAATCCTGGGCTTTGCAGTTTAGGGAGGGGCCTTTAGAATTCCCAGCCAGAGAGCTCTTTGGCCTCAGGAAACTATAAACCCCAGAATTTCACAGGAGGTTGAAAGTGGAATAATAGCACTGTATCAGTGTAGTGCGGACATGGCCTATAATTCAAAATCCTGATTTTTGGTTTTTTCTTTTAATCTGCTAAGAGCAGATGAGTCCGCCCTGGCTGTGCTCACCCCTGGCTGGCCTGAGCCTTTGGTATGCTGGTGGAGAGTGGGGAGGGACGGGGCACAAGAGTGTCAGGAATGGATAACTGTGGGAAGGTAGTGGGGTCCCATTGACAATTCAGGAGAGACTGTGGAGGGCACCTGCAAAAAGCAATCAGTTCTCCTTCAGTTTCTCTCAGGCATTTCACCACGTATGTGGCTCCGCCAGGCCATTTTAGGCGCAAGGCAGGCCTTTCGTAATAACAAGGAGTGACCAGAGTAACTTCCCTTAAAAGAAAGCTGGGCGGTGTGTGGCTCTCCCGGGCTTGAAATGGCCTGGGGTGGGCAAAATGCCCCCATGGCCCCCAAGTTACCTGGGGGCATTGAGGGCAAAAAAAAAAAGTTTTTTTTGAAAAATATTTTAAAATTCTGACCCCTGGGGGGCCACAAAAATGACCACACTTTGCCCATCCCTGTTGTTGCTGGATGCACATTAATGACATCCTTCTCTGGGACTTCCAGGGGTCCTCAGTGAGTCCTGCAGGAGGGGAGAGACGAGGTGGAGGGAATTTGCACCTAGGTGGAAATCATTGCTCTCTCTCCCCATGAAAGATTGCTATTACTATTAATCATTACTACAACTAATTATTTATTAATTATTAATTAATATTAATTATTACTAAATATTAATATCAATTTAATTAACAAAAAATGTCAGATTGCCCTAAATGGTTTCAAACTGTACCTTTTCCTGAGATCGTGTGATAGAGTGAAATAGGATTATTTTAATGATTTATGGCTGCAGGGTTGTATCTCATTACCTTCTGTGTGCAAAGTGATGAAACAATTGGGATGCACAACGCTTGTGTTGAGGGCAATGTTATATAACGGAAGGTGCAACTAAGGCCCTTTCTGCAGCTTACCTGCATCCGGCGCAGTCGCGCAGGGATCATGCGAGCAGCCTTGTCCGTGAGGCACTCACGTCCCTGCTGCTCCTGCTCCGCAGCGGTTGCCTGTCAGCCGGCAAGCAGCATGAAGGTTCTGCCTCTTGCTTCCGCAGCGCAGCTGGGTACTGTCCCAGGCTGCACTGGGGGAGGAAGCGCGAGGGCCGCAGCTCTGGAACTCCAAACGGATGGTAAGTGTGTGTGGGGCCCTGGAGTGACGCGCAATCGCGCATCATTTTCAGCCAAAAGCCGAAAATGATATGTTGCGCAATTGGTGCCTGCTGGCCCCGGCGGCATTGCGCAATTGCAAGGACGTCATGTGGAATGTTCCTCGCAATCGTGCAACGCTCCGGAGGCCCTTTTGCATGACAAATACCATTCAAAAAGGGCCTAAGTGAGCATGTGAACATGCATGCATGCACATCGCAATTACACATACACATTTGCTTGTGTATCTGCAGCGTGGGTGCAACTCCATTTCCACAATCTTGAACCAAAGGAGGATGTTGTGCATTGGACAAAATCAATTCAGTCACTTTTGCAAGGTGAACTTACACATGGATAAGACACCAATGCAATTCTAGCCAAACTGAATTGAATGAAATAAATAAAAAAATAGCTGTGCAAAAGTGGGCACTTTCTTAGAGACTGCATTTGTTCCAGAAGCATACAAACCTACTCTTCTCTACACTTTTGACTTGGTGGGCGCAGAGCTAATTGCATAATGTGGTGAGCTCAAGGCTATAGCACCATTGCACAATTGAGGGATCCAGCACAACTCTGCTGGCATATATTTACACTATGCTAAATATCACAAAAGTCAGGACCATCAGTTCATAATATTTCCAACTTCTATGTAGGGTTGTGAAAACTGGACAGTGATGACAGGAAGAGAAATCAATTCATTTGAAAGGTGATGTTACCCTGATTTCTGGGGGTCCCGTGAGGGACACCTCAATGTGCTCAAAATAATGGGGAATGGGAATTAGCTAGAGCACAAGTTAGCAATGCGAGAGGCAGGGCAACGTAGCAAGATCTTTTACCCAATGTTTACGGGGTCAGGCCGAGTCAGGACCAAGACACAAGAAAGCTCAAATTATGTTCTTTTATTTATAAAGTCACAGCAAACGTACGCACTCACTCACTAGAAATTAAGAAATATTGCACAATTGCGCAGTCACGCATGCAGTCCTAAGAAAATAAAGAGAGGAAAATGGATAGGGGATTTTCAGGAGGATTTTTGGGGAAATACTACACCTGATCCTGTAGCCCAGAGGAAGGAAGGAAGCTTGGGAGCGTAGATTCTCAGCACGTGGAGGCTGAGGGGAGGCTTGTCAAACGGAGCGGCAGCAAGTCGGGAGGCAAGTCATGAGCGATCTGATGAGACACTCAAAAGCAGGGGTTCTTATAGGGGAAAATGTGCCTGTAGGCTAGTCATTCCCGGGGAAAACAATGGGTTTCGGGCTGGAGACAAAGCCTCCAAAAGGTCAGTACTTTAGATGATTGAATTATCACAGCGTGGTCAATAGCGTAGACAGTATGCAAACGTGGAGTGCTTGAGAGTTGGATAGTCCGCTTGTCAACCTGCCTGCTCAGGGCAGGGGATCTTTTGTAAACTGCATGCATACATAATATGATATTAAGAGGGTACTTGCCTGGTGGTCTCCTAAAGCTGCAGTCTGGCAATTACTGGCCTGCCTGGATTTGTTTTTGAATATTCAGCTATTTTCGGCCTTGCCTGTGTGCGTGCTTGTCCGGGGACCTTGCAAGCACGTGGAGAGCAAGGGGTAGTGAAGGCCAAATTCTTGATATCAAATGATATCTAATATCCCTCAAGTTCGGACTAGAAACTACAGTAACAGTGAGGCTGGAGGGAGAATGGGGTTGGACTCAATGGCCCTTGTAGTCTCTTCCAGCTCTCTGATTCTGAGATCCTAAGAGGTTGAGAAGTCTTGGCTTTTCTAATGGCTGGAAACCATGAAACCCTATGAGAAGCAGCTTAGGGAACTGGATATGTTTAGCCTGGGCCATTTCCACACTAGCCTTTTATAGCGCTACAATTCCACTTTCAACATCCTCTGGAATCCTGGAGTTTGCAGTTTCAGGAGGGGCCATCTGGCCCCTCCCGAAACTACAAACTCCAGGTTTCCAGAGGATGTTGAAAGTGGAATTGTAGCGCTATAAAAGGCTAGTGCAGAAATGGCCCTGGAGAAGAGGAGGTTCAGAGGTGATGTGATAGCCATGTTTAAATATTGGAAGGAATGTCATGTGGAAGACGGAGCAAGCTTGTTTTCTGCTGCTCCAGAGATAGGATGTGTAGCTCTGGCTTCGAACTAAAGGAAAAGAGATTCCACCTAAACATTAGCAAAAA
Organism: Cyclura pinguis; assembly: GCA_030412105.1. NCBI lineage: Eukaryota > Metazoa > Chordata > Lepidosauria > Squamata > Iguanidae > Cyclura > Cyclura pinguis. The sequence goes on from CM059599.1 coordinate 382,376,302, forward strand.
CTTCCTGATGGTAAGAGCAGTTCGATAGTGGGATATGTTGCCCTGAAGTGTGGTGTCTTTTTCGTTGGAGGTTCTATGATTCTTTTTAATTATTGGTTCATTCCATATTGTTATTGATGGTCCAGGACTGTGATGGCAGATTCTGGGAGCTGTAGCCCCCAGAAGCTGTATTTCCTTCCTGTGCAAAGTCATAAAAATTCACAAGGGAGACTTTATTTTTCTGTTTTCTTCCCCTTTTGCATGCACAGTGATGCTTTTCGTGGGCTAGCTGCTCATTTTTCCTCCAAGCTGATTCACAGTTAGAGGTGCATGTGGTTGTGTGTGTGTGTGTGTTTTGCCACAAAATCAGAGCTATTTCTGCTCCGCTGCACTGCTCTGCTTTGAAGATAAAGTTATGTTTTCCCACGTGTGCAGGAAAAAGAGCACAGATTTCTTTTGTGCAGTAGTTGTTTAACAGAAGCAAATGACTTTGTTGTCTTTCCCCCCCGGAGGCATTTGCAAAATGGACTGGAAAAAAAAAGGAATCACTTTAGTTCCATCCCATGTTTAGATCAAAGAGACAATGGCTGGTATCAGAATGTAAGAGAACATTGCCAAGAAGCGGCTTTTCTACCAAGTCAGCTCAACGGTCTGTTTTCCGACTCAGAGATGCCCATGCTGACTGGCATCTGTCTCTTGGAGAGCTTCCAGACAGAAAGCCCCTTGTCCTAACATCCCAAACATGTCAGGTGGAATTTACAATTGATTTACAAATGTGTAACCTAAGCCATTTCCGCACTACACTGTTATAGTCTGTTATTCCACTTTCAACAACCTGTGGACTCCTGGGGTTTGCTCTTTAGGGAGGGGCATTGAGAATTCTCAGCCAGAGAGCTCTTGGGCCTCAGTAAACTACAAACCCCACAATTCCACAGGATGTTGAAAGTGGAATAATAGCACTATAGCAGTGTAGGGTGGAAATGGCCCTAGAGTCACCAACCACTGATTTGTATTCATGATCCCTTCATATTCACAATTGTGGTAATAGTACACAGATCATAGGGATCGTAGAAGTCCCCTGATTCTGCCTTTCCAGGCAAAAGTCACTGTGAGTGATGGAAGTTTGTTCTTCTGTTGATCAGGACACAGCAGTCTGACGTTTCTGTCCCCTCCTGAGATCAACCTCCAGTGTGAGGAGGAATTGCAAAGGGGATCCTGCTTCTGCTGGTCAGACCAGAGATCGCTCATGAGAGGGGTGTGGGAACCACAGCTTACTACATCCTGATTGACAGAAGAACAGACCATTGTAGCTTGCAGCAGGTGCTGCCCAGTCGGGGAGGACTAGAAGCAAGTCAGGCTAGGAGACACTACTTAGCAAAGTGTACTTAACTAAGTAGCTGACCTAGAATCTCATATGTCACACATGGGCCATTTCTGCACTAGGCTGTTGTAGCACTATGATTCCACTTTCAACATCCTATGGAATCCTAGGGTTTGCAGTTTCGGGAGGGGCCACCTGGCCCCTCCCGAAACTGCAAACCCTAGGATTCCATAGGATGTTGAAAGTGGAATCATAGTGCTATAACAATCTAGCGCGGAAATCGCCATAGTGTTGTAGCGGCTCACAGGGTCATAGCCCTAAGGACTTTCTTTTGTTAGCAGGAACTATGACATACCCTCCTACATTTCACACGTGTAACTGGGATGCGTGTGGCTGAGCAACATTAGAATGTAGCCAAAAGGGTGTCAGGTAAAAAAAAAGGGGCGGCATAAGTTATAAATGAGGAAGAACACACAAAACTACTGTTTGAAGCAAAGAGACCCTGGAATTTGCATACTGAGTTTAGGAAGGACTGAGCCTACTGAGAAGGACAGGACCTCACCCTCTCAATTCCACCTACTTTGCACTTTGAATTCGACGTGAAGCAACTGAAGTAAGCCACAACGGTCAAAGGCTGAAAGTGGGAGAAGAGGAGAGAAACTGAGGCTGTTTCTACACTACACTGTTATAGTGCTATTATTCCACTTCTGACCTCCTGTGGCATTCTGGGGTTTGTAGTTTCCTGAGGCCAAAGAGCTCTCTGGTTGAGAATTCTAAAGGCCCCTCCCTAAACTGCAAACCCCAGGATTCCATGGGATGTTGAAAGGGGAATAATAACACTATAACAGTGTAGTGTGGAAATGGCCTGGTACATTTTAAGCCAAGAATGTGGGACAGCAGAAGGTTAAACTGGGGCTGTCCCTCCCAAATCGTAACAAACGGACATCATCTGCCACCTGCCTTGGATTCTTCTTTTCCCTCTGAGTTTAGTTGAAATCTGTACAGAAGCGAGATCAGAAATGGATTTTCCCAGAAAAAAAACCAAACCCTTTTGCATGGGCTACCCCGCTTGTGAATCCAGCATATTGTGGAGTGGTTTGGTCGTGAATGGGCAAAGCTGATTATCTGTTGTCGGTTACTTCAACTGGCCAGGACTAGACTGACAATGATCACTGAGAGAACTTTTTTTTCAGCTGCCCCTAGACTGTGGAATGACCTGCCGGAAGAGATTCGACGGCTGAATATGCTGTCCAAATTTAAAACAGCATTAAAAACCGGTCTCTTTCAGCAGGCCTGTCTTGATGATTTTAAATTGTGAATTTTAACGATGAATTTTAAGTACGTATTGTCTGTTTTTAGGTATTTGCATTATTTGTTTTTTTAAGATGATATGCATTTTAACGATTGTTTTCTAATTGATGTTCTGTTTTTAACTGATATGTGTTGTATGTTAATCTATTGTTGTCCCGCTGCCTTGGTCCATGGGGAGAGGTTGGTAAGAAGAAATAATAATAATAATAATAATAATAATAATAATAATAATAATAATAAATAAGCAGCAGCAGCAGCAGCAGCAGCAGCTCCAGGTAGAGAAGAAAACAGCTAGTTTTGTTTTTAAAAAATGACCATTTCCTCACTAAACTGTTATAGTGCTGTTATTCCACTTTCAACATCCTACGGAATCCTGGAGTTTGCAGTTTAGGGAGGGGTCTCAAAGCCCCTCTGTCAAAGGCCCCTCCCTAAACTACAAACCCCAGGATTCCATAGGATGTTGAAAGTGGAATAATAACACTAGAACAGTCTAGTGTGGAAATGACCAGTGACTAACATGGCTATCTATCTTTTTAGACTCTCTTTTGGGAGTGTTGCTAGAGTGGCTAAAAGCATCAGTTGGAATCAAAACTGTCTTTCAGGCAGGGTTTATTCTTACTTTACCTGGAAATCATGGAATCACAGAGTTGGAAGATGCTGCAAGGACCACCTAGTCTGACCTCTGTCGTGCGGGAATCAGTGGCGTAGCTAGTATAAACGGTGCCTATGGCAAGTGTGGAGGTTGTGTCCCTACTTCTGGAGCTGCTTCCTCCCTCTCCTCCTCCTCCTCCTCCTCCTCTAAATCTTCTGGTATGGCTTTTTTGCACCCTTCAGGCAGTGGTGACCAGGGCACGTACTCTACTTGCCTCACCCTGGGCCATTTCCGCACTAAGCTGTTATAGCATGATGATTCCACTTGCAACATCCTATGGAATCCTGAGGTTTGCAGTTTTGGGGGGGGGGGGCGCCAGGCCCCTCCCGAAACTGCAAACTCCGGGATTCCATAGAATGTTGCAAGTGGAATCATTGTGCCATAACAGCTTAGTGCGGAAATGGTGCTAGATACGCCTCTGGCATAACCAAAACGCTCCTGAAAAATGTCCAATCAACTTCTGTTTAAACGTCTCCAGAGAGGGAGTGCCCGCCACTTTCTGAGGCATCTAGCCTACTCTTAAACAGCTCTTTGCATCAGAGAGTTCTTCCTAACGTTCAGGTGGAATCTCTTTTCTTGTCATTTGAATCCATTAATTCATGTTTTAGTCTCTGGAGTGGCAGAAAACAAGTCTGTTCCATCTTCAACATGACTTTATGTTTAAAAGCCAAAGAAGGAACACGGGGCAGTCAGGTGGGACCTGAGAGCTTCCAGAAAGCTTGATTCTCCTTTAAAACCAAATTTGTTCCCCCTCTACAGGCACAAAAATAAGTTTTTTTTTTAAAGGAAACAAGAGGTGAACTTGTGAACGAAGCCCTGTTGGTGAATTGTGAAGATGTGCCTCTGAGTACAAGAATGCTTCAATGCACATCAGGCCATTCTGGTGCACACTGGGCACTTCTGATGTGTATTTGGAATTTCTCAGGTCCTTGCCATGTGACGTGGTCATCACGTCATGGCAATGTGTTGCTACCAGTCGGGGACATGTGCCATTGCATGATGTTGTTGTGGTCCCATTGCTGTCACATCACAATCGCACCCTGTACCATTACCGGAAAACATCCAGTAATGGCCCCCTTTCCTGCAACGACTGCAGGCATGGGATAAGGGTGGAAGCATATGAAGCACTTTCTTCTGGAGTACAATGCAGGAAGAGGAGGGCTGCACTCCAGAAAGAAGGAGCATGTCTCTAATGCTACCCATTTGCTGGCAGCTGACTGGTGTGGTGGGAGAATTCAGGTCCTGATCCTATCCTGGCAATGGTTTCCACACCCTTCTCATGAGTGATCTCTGGTCTGACCATCAGAAGCAGGATCCCCTTTGCAATTCCTCCTCACACTGGAGGTTGATCTCAGGAGGGGATAGAAATATCTGCTGTGTCCTAATCAACAGGAGAACAAACTTTCATCACTCACAGTGACTTTTGCCTGGAAAGGCAGAATCAGGGGACTTCTACGATCCCTATGATTTGTATACTATTACCAGAATTATGAATATGAAGCGATCATGTATACGAATCAGTTATTGGTGCATAACTCTAGGGCCATTTCCACCCTACACTGTTATAGTGCTATCATTCCACTTTCAATATACTATGAAATTCTGGAGTTTGTAGTTTACTGAGGCCAAAGAGCTCTCTAACTGAGAATTCTATATGGCATTGCCAGGATCACGATGAGACAATGCAAGATCACGGCATAGTGCGGTAAAGGCCTAACACACTCCTTTAGTGCTCTGCTTGGTGTCTGAATGTGCATGATGCTTAGACAATGACACCTTGGCTATGGGGCATCAGTCCCTCTACCATTGCACAATGAATACTTGTACATTGTAATGGCATAGCAGCCTCTAGGCAAATATGATGTTGCAAAAACTACTCAGTTCAACTTTGCACACATGTAAGGCTGTTTACAAAGTCGTAAGTGCCGAGCAGAATTCTAGCCTTGTTTTCTGGCAAGGAAATCTGTTTGTTTGTTTGTTTGCTTGCTTGTTTGTTTCTTGCAGAAAGGTCAGGTATATTCTCCCCATGGAATAATTTCCTCAAAACGTTTTGGGACATTAAAATGCTGAGGGAAACTGTGGAAAAGCTCGTCTGCTTTAACATTAACTTTTTCTTCACCAGGGACCCCCTGTAAATATAATTTGGTGCCAGGGCCCCCCAAGTCTTAACTCGAGATTTAAATGTTTCAATTTAGATTTAAATATTCAAATATTAACTATTTATTCATTCATTCAAGGCTTTTGGAGACTAGGCCTTATCGTGCCACACTGTTATAGTACTATTATTCCACTTCAACTGCCATGGCATCTTGGTATGGAATCCTGGGATTTGCACTTCAGGGAAGTGCATTTAGAATTCTTACTCAGAGAGCTCACGGGCCTCACTAAACTATAAACCCCAGAATTCCACAGAATGTTGCAATGACAATTAACGTGGAATAATAGCACCGTAACAGTTTTGTGTGATAAGGCCCTAGGATTCAAATCCCCATTAAGACACTGGGTGGCCTTGGGCAGGTCACATTCTCTCAGCCTCAGACGATGGCAAAGGCAAACTCTCTCTGAACAAATCTTGTCAAGAAAACTCTGTGCTACGTTCACCTCCGGGTTGCTATAAATCAGAAATGACTCGAAGGCAAACAAGGGAGAAGTTTCAGCACTCACTTTCCCTCGACCTCGCTGCATCCTTGTTGCTATCTTAGCCATTGGTATCCAGCAGCAAGGCTTCGTGGACCCCCTGTGAGGACTGTGTAGACCCCCAGAGGTCCACAAACCCAGGTTAAGAACCATTGTTTTATCTGGTGGGGTTTTCTGGCTGTCAAGAAACCCATTTTTGACCAGGAAACAAATAATTCTGCCCATTCTTTCCATCCCTACTTGTGTGCATGTAAGAGCGTTCTTACCCACATTTTGTTTGCAATGCATTAAAAAAAGCCAGATGTCTAAATCCCTCCTCCAGCTGCTCCCTCCCTAACATGGGGACTTATTCATTCCCCACTTGTTAATTTTTTTTTTTTATTAGAAAAATCAAAACCTAGATTTAAGCCAGATGGGGGCCTCCCTCCCTTCTTTCCCGCACCCCCAGTCTTGGTGGTTATGCTCCAGACTTGGCTGAGCGATGAGTTTAGCTTGCAGGGGTGGAGCAGGGTGAGGCGGGTGGGATGTGATACTTTTAGAAGCTTCAAAGAAAGCTTTGATTCACTGATGGGAACAAGGTGTGCCAAGGTTGAAAGGAAACTGCTTGAGTTTGCAAATACATTGCTATAAACACAAAACAACTTAAGAAGAGGGTCCTCGTAAGCAGAAGGAAACAGCAAAACAAAAACCCACCGACAAACCACACACGCACAGAAATTCAAAGGGGCTATTTCAAGAGTGCATTTTGGGTTTCCAGGGGTATTTTGATGCCGTTTCAGGAGAAGAAGAAGTCACATAAACAGGTGATTAGATTTCTAGGTAGCAATACAAAGGGGCACTATTCTGTCCGGTCAGGGAGAGAGCTAAAATAAACAGGTCCGGTTATGGTGATGTGGCAGCCGACGGCTCCTTTTTTTTTTCCTTCCTTCCTTGCGTTCTCTGGAAGAAGCCGTTTTCTGATTAGGAACTGAATGCCTGAATGTTGCTTTTGCACTTAGGCCATTTCCATACTAGGCTGTTATAGTGCTATTATTCCACTTTCAACATCCTATGGAATCCTGGGGTTTGCAGTTTAGGGAGAGGCCTTTGAGGCCCCTCCCTAAACTGCAAACCCCAGGATTCCATAAGATGTCCAAAGTGGAATAATAGCACTATTAGTGTGGAAATGACCTTAAGAAGAATGCAGGCCTGCTGGTGAGTCAGGCCAGCATCCTGTGGGTGACTTAACATAGGCATGAGTTATGCCATGCCTGCAGGGTGCTTTGACTGGATAGCCCCTCTCAAAATGGTGACAGAAAGTGGTATTATGCCCTTTCCTGTTATCATTTTGAGAAGGACTACAGAGGAATCATCATGATTTGGAAGAGACCACAAGGGCCACTGAATCCGACCCCCTGCCTTCCGGGAATACACTATCAAAGCATTCCCGACAGATGACCATCCAGCCTCTGTTTAAAAATCTCCAAAGAAGAAGACTCTGCCACACTCCCAGGCAGCAGCGTATTTCACTGCCAAGCTGCTCTAACGTCAGGCAGTTCCTCCTAATGTTTAAATGGAATCTCTGTTCCTGAAGTTTGAAGCCATTGCTCTGTGTCCTGGTCTCTGGAGCAGCAGAAATCAGACTTGCGCCATCCTCCAGATGACATCCCTTCACATATTTAAACATGGCTATCGTGTTGCCTCTTAAATGGAGGTCTTTGGGGGCATTACGAAGGTGTATGGGGTGTGACCTTTTCATGGGTTTTCATGCATTTGAGGGATTTCTATGTAGTTTAGGTATAAAAGCTGCTTGAAAATAGCACCTTTTAAAAAAAAGAGAGAGAACGGGTTTGGGTTTGGGGGAATTATGGACGGTTTTAACAGCTACAGAAGTGAGGTCCCAGGGCTAGATGAAGCGCATGGATCACAATTTCCTCACCCCTCCTCTAGGGCAACAAGAGGAAAAATCCTGCACTCCAATAAATGGGAGCAATGAACCAAATGTCACCTGTTCCTCCTCCTCCTTCTTCTTCAAAAGACTTGCAGCAAGACAGAGGATAAGGAAGAAAAGTGGAGGCTCAATGAGTGTTTTGTAAAAAAGAGCTTCATAGTCACAGTCAAATGAGATGTACCTGTAAACAAACAAACCTCATGCGGGCAGGCTCATTCGAAGGACTTCCATACAAACCTGCTCATGTTTTGAGATCTTCTGGGGAGGCCCTTTTCTCTGTCCCTCCACCCTCACAGGTATGCTTGGTGGGAATTGTTACCCTGATTTCTGGGGTCCCTTGGAGGACACCTCAGTGTGCTCCACGTGATGGGGAATGGAAACTAGCCAGAGCACCAGCTATAGCAATGCGAGAGGCAGGGTAACCTAGCGGGGTCTTTTTACCCAGCTTTTACTGGGTCAGGCCAAGCCAAAAACCAAACAAGAATGTCCGATAAATGATTTTATGAAATGCAAGTCTCACACAGCAATGCAATCACTCACACACTCACTCAAGACCTATTAAGAAGCAAAAGAGAGGAAACTGCATAGGGGAATATATTGAACGGGCGTAGCTGGGGTGATACTGCACCTTTGTCCCGAAGTCCTTGGTCCGGGAAAAACAGCAGAGAAGTGGGGCTCAGCGCATTGAAGGCTGAGGGGATCACTCAATGGATGGAGCAACAGTCTCCTGGGATGACCGAGAGTGATCCAAAGAACTGCTCAAAAACGGGGACTATTTGTAAGGGTAAAAGTAGCTGGAGGACTAATCCTTTCCTGGGGAGAACAATGGGTGTCGCAACGAGAAAGAAGCTCCACAACGGTAACTTCCTTTGCGTGATGAGATTACAAGGTGTTGCCAAAGTCTCAGGATCTTCGGCTGCATTGGGTTGTGGTGTGACTTCATGTAAATGGTCCTTGCCTGATGAAATATTTGCTCAACTTGGAGGAGACACGCTAATCCCCTCAAGTCGGCTTCCTGGGAGTGTGGACCCTTTGTTTATTGTGGGTTTACACATCTTGAGGTCTCCTGGGGCTACGTGACTGGGGATTTTACTGGCCTGACTGGTTTACTGGTTTTCGATCTTTGACCATTGCTGCCTATGTGCCCATCCGATGACCTCTCAGGCACATTGAATCATATTTTAATATCAAAATTGTAGACCCCGGGACAGGGTTTACCAGTGAGATAACAGGAATGCAGGAGAGGGCCTTCTTGGTGGCCGCTTCCAGGCTCTGGAATTCCCTCCTCAGACAAGCTAGACTGGCACCCTCCTATCTCTCTGAACCTGGGTGAGGACCTTTTTATTCTGACAGGCCTTATTTTTTATGGAGAAACAGGCCTTGCATAATATGCTGGAATGTTTAACTGGTTTTAATTTTTTGATAGTTAAATGCTTTATAACCCCCACTTTTTGCACTGAATTTTACACTCTGGCCATTTCTGCACTAGACTGTTATTTTGATATTATTCCACTTTCAACATCCTATGGAATCCTGGAGTTTGCAGTTTAGGGAGGGGCCTTTGAGGCCCCTCCCTAAATTGCAAACTCCAGGACTTCATAGGATATTGAAAGTGGAATTATACCACAATAACAGCCTAGTGTGGAAATGGAAAATGCAGGATATAAATCATCATCATCATCATCATCTTCGTGACCACCACCTCCTCTGGCTTGCGAGCTGTAGATTGTCCCAGCTCTGCATTTCTCCATCATCTTTATTCCCTTTGTTCCAGAATGGGGTAGGGTACTATGAACAAATTAAAAACTTGTTTTTGCTGCAACGTATTGGGGAATAAAAAGAGGAGAGCTGCAGAAAAGACAGACAAAATACCATGAAGCTGCCAAACCCTTCTGAAGATGGTGCTCCAGCTGACGTCTTCTGGATTTGGAAAGCATGTTGTGCGTCTGTCCTCCTCCCAGAAAAGCCTGGCCCCGCAGGGGTTTTTCTTGGGTCAGACCCAAAGTCACTAATTAGATGCTGGAGATGCTACTTCGGGGGACTTTCCGGAGATTGCTGTGGGCTCTTGCCCAGGATTGTAGTTGGCAAGCTGTAATTTCAACAGTGATCTCCGCTGGGCGATCGGCTGCTGATGTAAATGCATCCTGTTTAGAAGCAAAGATCAACGCAGACGCCTCAAATAACCCAGTTATTTACCAGTGGCTTAGAGTCTGTTTTTATAAGATGTGTTGCAAAGAGAGAGCAACAGGGAGAGGGAGGGAGAGAGCAACTTTACGTTGTGATGCCTGGAAAAATAGGGGAATGAAAACAGTCTGTGTTCTGGTCTAGTTTTGAAGACCAAGAAGAGCAATAAATCTGAGGGGTTCCCTACGATGGAGCCACAAAAGTTAAAATGGTATTAAAATGCTATACCTATGTTGTGCAGTATAGATACACTCATAATACTGGAAACCACAGTCGTCCAATGGTAAATGATGAGAAATACCAGACAGATAACAGGGAGCGCCTCTTTATACAGCTCCTAGTTAAACTGTGGAATTCACTGCCGCGGGATGTAGCTCTGGCTGGCAACCTGGATGGCTTTAAAAGTGGATCTATAAATTCATGAAGGGTGGGAGCAACAGTGGCTGCTAATCAGGGCAGTTGCATACTACCTTCAGTGTAAAAGGCTGCATTGCACTGCATGTCAGTTGCCTGTGAAAGGGAAACGGAGTCTGGACTCCTGTTGGTGACACACACAGGAGATGGCTGGAATCTTGATGGTGATTGTTACCATACCCTACCACCCCACCCACAAGGTGTGCGATTTTCATAAATTAGACTTATTAATGACAGGAGAATATGATGGGGGCCACACTGGCTGGAGATGTGTTCAAGGTCATGAAAGTTCACACAGGATTATGCTGAAAACCTGATGTTGCTGGGTTTGTGCTAATCCCTCCACTGCTCTTGGCACTTTTGAGTGCAATGAAAGATGAACTGCTTGGATTGGTGAGCAATCAGAGATCACCTCTCAGTCTTACCCTATGGAGATCTTCCCTACACACCCTACCTGACCAATAATTAAGAGATTGCCATGAGTCCCATCAATGTTTTGTCACTCTGGAGTTAAGCAATCAGCCCATTCTGGAAATCTTTGTCAATCCCGTGGGAAAACCATTATGGCTTTGTCAGCACATCCCTTCAGGATGTGAAATAGGGTATAAAAACCCTAGCTTTTACCCCGGCCAATTGTAGTACGTAATACATAGCGTCCCAGATTGCCGTTCCTCTGTGCTACCCTCAGACACAGCCGCTCTGCTGTGACCCCTTCTTCAGGACTGGTAACAATCACCTTTTCCACCCAAGCTCTCTCTATCCAACCTTTCTCGCCTCACTTTTCAGTAGCCTCATATGGTTCTTAAGAGTGTCTAATTTCTTGTATGTTTGTCAATTTGAATAAAATACTCTGTTTAACTTTAATAGGAGTCTTCTCTACAGTTAGTAGTGGTATGTGGTATACATGTGGTATAGTTGAAAAGATCCTGCTGTTATCCTTCTCTCCTCTGAGCTATAATTCTTCCAAATCCTAGGGAGACACTGGCATTGTGGGTGGACCCCGATGTGCCCCCACCTCTTAGGGTAGCAGTGTTTTCCACAGCTGGCATCCTGTTAGTAAGTGATGTTTGCCGAAGTTCCTCTACACAACCAGACTGGAATCCTGTTGGATACTTACATCTTCATTAGTGGACTTACATCTGCAGGAATTAGAACTGGGCAGCTCTGTAACATCCACATCCAGTAGAGAGCTGCTGCTAAATTACTATGTAGGGGAGATGGTAAAATGACCTCTGCAAAACAGTGCCAATGCTGTTGTGCATCCTGATACCTACTAGGGAGCAGTGATGTGCACTGGGACATTCTTGCAGATGTTCCATTACACATCTTACCAGTTCTGGGCACCACAATTCGAGAAGGATACTGACGAGCTGGAACGTGTCCAAAATGGTGAAGGGTCCGGAAGCCATGCCCTATGAGGAGCAGCTTAGGGAGCTGGGTATGTTTAGCCTGATGAAAAGAAGGTTAAGAGTTAAGAGGTGACATGATAGCCATGCTTAAATATTTGAAGGGATGTCATGTTGAAGATGGAGCAAACTTGTTTTCTGCTGCATCAGAGACTAGGATGTGGAGCAATGGCTTTAAACTACAGGTAAAGAGATTCCACCTAAACATCGAGAAGAACTTCCTGACAGTAAGAGCCGTTCGGCAGTTGAATGCGCTGCCTCAGAGTGTGGTGCAGTCATCTTTGGAGGTTTTTAAAGAGAGGCTGCATGGCCATTTGCTGAGGGTGCTTTGAGTGTGCATTTCTGCATGATAGAGGGTTGGACTTGATGGCTGTTGTGTTCTCTTCCAACTCTATGATTCTATGATCTTCACAATTAACTAACAGAGTGTCTTAGTGCATCAGCTATGTAGCTATGTATACATAAAGTTATGCAATGCAAACTGTGACAGAGGATTCCAGCTGCAGGTGGACATGTCTGTTTGATACAGAAATCCCTATTCAGTTGAAGTTTGCAGAAGTAGAGTGGCACATGTGGTACCATTGTGTACTGCATTGCACATTGCAACTATCCTTTTCATGTTTGTTTCCCCAATGAGTTTTGCCAAGGTGCATTGCACAGTGCAACCATGCCTTTCACATTTGCATCAATATTGAGTTGTGCTGGGTTGCAATTCACTGAGGCACAATCATCAAGTCACTTCATGGTTACAAATTTACATTCCATCTCCTGGATGTTAGGATCTCGGCCTACATGTGTACATTTCCCAAGGAGAGCAGCTACACATTTTTGTCCAACGTGGAATGTTCACACGCATTTCTGGGTGACAGAAGGAGAGTTGGACTTGTGGTACCATTTGAATGTAGAGGTTCCTGTGTGCTTGGGATGCACATGTAATGTATGTGAAACGCATGGCGTACACATTTGGTTGTGCATTTAGTTGTGTGTGATCAGTTGTGCAATGTTTGTCATTAACCCTGTATAACCCTGTATAAGCATGATGGCTATCTGTATGGTATCTCCCCTTACTTGCCTTCATTTAAGCTAAAGTGCATGGAATGTTCTAAGTTAAATATACCTCCCTGTTAAACAGTCCTTGGGCCTGCGTGTCTAATGGCTCGTCTAGGTACCAGCCAAAGTGTTTCTCCAGAGAGGCTCATTTCTCAGCTCCAGAAGACAATGTGCGTTCTTGAAGAGGTTCTTCAATGGGGATAAGTTCTCCCCGCCCCCAACCCCAGCCCAGGATCTGACTTGCTTTCTGTCCATTCCCCCCCATGCGAAAGGGCCTGAGTAGAAACAATGGCTGCTTTTCTCTCAGTGAACAAAGACAAGAATGGGCAGTGTTTTGGCTGAGAGCAGCTCTTGCCCACGTCCTGGCACATCACGCCACGGCCTGCTCTCGCTGTACAGCAGGGCCTCACGGGCAAGAAAAAAGCGGAAAGCCATGGCATGTTGTTGATGATGATGATGTTTTGTGTCTTCAAGTCATTTCTGACTTCTGGCAACTCCTGCCATGGACTTTTCTTGGCAGGATTTGTTGGGGAGGGTGTGTGCCTTTGCCTTTCCCTGAGGCTGAGAGAGTGTGATGTGCCCAAGGGCACCCACTAGGTTTCTGTGGCTGAATTTGGATCTTGATCTCTGCAGTCACAGTGCTATCATACCACTTTCAACATCCTGTGGAATTCTGGGATTTGTCGTTCACTGAGGCCCAAAAGTTCTCTGGCTGGGAAATCTAAATGCCCCTCCCCAAACTGCAAACCCCAGGATTCCACATGATGTTGAAAGTGGAGTAATAGCACTATAACAATGTAGTGCAGAAATGGCCATAGTGGTCTGAATCTTGTTGGTGTCACACACATGCATTAGGTCCGTTATGGAAGCAATGGAACATTTTTGCCTGGTGGAGAATGGCTGACATCCTGCTAATGATATAGGCGGATATAAGTTTACCTTGTTATTGTTGTCAACTGTTGGCAAGTCAGCTTTGACTTCTGGCTACCATATTGTCAATAGCCCTGCTCAGGTCTTACAGAATCAGGGCCATAGCTTCCTTGGTTAAGTTCATCCATCTGTAATGCAGTCTTCCTGCCTTCTTACCGCCTTCTGCCTTACCAAGTTTTATTCTCTTTTCTATGACTCGCGTCTTCTCATGATCTGGCCAAAGTACGGTTTAGTCACCTTGGTTTCTAGGGAGAGTTCAGGCTCAATTTGTTCTAGGATCCATTCCTTTGTCTTTTTTAGTAGTCCAGGGTATCTGTAGAACTCTTCTCCAGCACCACATTTCAGATGAGATGATTTTCTTCCTTTTGATTCCACTTAACACCTATGTATTATCTCTTCTTCCTCTTCTGCTTCCTCTTCCTCCTCCTCCTCCTCTTTTTTTTGGTCATTGTGGAAGTTAGTATTTTCTTCAACCCTCCACAATGGCCAAACCCTGCCCTGGCTCACTGTTGTGCTGTTATAGCTTCTGACCCACGGCCATCCCTTTGCTGGTGGAGGGCAGAGAAGATAAGAAAGTGTCTTAGAACTAGATAGACACTGGTGACATATTGGCTGAGACCTCCAGACAATTCCAGCAGATACGGGTGGAGACCATTCTTGGTCTGTGTGTGTCGCTATGGGGATGCCCGGATGCTCTTCTGATCCCCCTGCTCCGTTGGCCACGGAATAGCTGTGTGTGTGGAGGGGGCTCTGATAGTGCAACGGTGAGCCCCAGGGGTGGTGACAGGGTAATAGGATTGCCACATTTTCACAATACCAGTAAGACTGCTAGATTTTCACAATACCAGAAAGGGACAGTCAAAAATCATGATGTGAGGCTGACAGTTTTCTGCCTTTATGAAAATCTGTTCTCAGAATCATAGAATCATAGAGTTGGAAGAGACCACAAGGGCCATCTTGTCCAACCCCCTGCCATGCAGGAATACACAATCAAAGCATTCATGTCAGATGGCCTCTGTTTAAAAACCTCCAAAGAAGGAGACTCCGTCACACTCCAAGGCGGCGTATTCCACTGTCAAACTGCTCTTACCATCAGGAAGTTCTTCATAATGTTTAAGCGCCACCTCTTTTCCTGTAATTTAAAGCTATTGCTCTGTGCCCTAGTCTCTGGAGCAGGAGAAAAGAAGCTTGCTCCATTTTCCACATGACATCCTTTCAAATACTTAAACATAGGTATCATGTCACCTTCTCTTAATAATCTCTTCTCCAGGCTAAACATACCAAGCTCCCTAAGCGGCTCCTCATAGGACATAGTTTCTAGACCTTCTTTCTTTGGAATACATCAACAATCTTTAATCCACTTTAATCATTTTCTTATCATCTGTTACACAGAATGGGCTCAATCAAGGAAGCCATAATCCCGAGTTTGCAAGTTCTGAGCAGAGCTGTTGATGGCCACGGCTCTTGGAATTTTCTTAAAGTCCAAGTTGACTTGACAGCAAATTAGTATAACGGCAGATCATCTGTACTAGCAATGAGCTTCCAATTTGATCTTCCCACCTGGTCTCATCTCTTCTCAAAATTTCTAAATCTCCAAATGCTGGATCTTTGGCATCCCATTGAGTCTGTTTATAAGGACATGCTTTCCAGCCCACAAATAAGAGACATTCTTAATAATAAGAGACACTTGGCTACTTTAATGGGGAGCCATAGAGAATTCCCACAGTTGTGTAGGATCTCGTGCAATATATGCACTTATCTCATGGCTGTAGAACTAGATTTGCACAGGCATTGCCATTGAGCCTGTGAGCAGTTCTGGGCAGCACAGTTAAAAAAAAAAAAGATAACAAGCTGGAACATGTCCAGAGAAGAACAACCAAGATGATCAAAGATCTGGAAAGGAGGAAGGACTTAGAGAGATGGGTACATTTAATTTAGAAAAGAGATGACTGAGAGGTAGAATGATAGCCATCTTTAAATATCTGAAGGGATGTTATGTAGAAGATGGAGCAAGCTTGTATTCTGCTGCTCCAGAGACTAGGACATGGAGCAGTGGCCTCAGACTACAGGAAAAGAGATTCACCTAAACATGAGAAAGAACTTTTTTACTGAAAGAGCTGTTCAACACTGTAATATATTGCCTCGCAGGGTGGTACACTCTTCATCTTCAGAGGTCTTTAAACAGAGATAAGATGGGGCTTTTTCAGGAGTGCAAACCATCCCTGCATGGTTTGGGGCTGGACTAGGTGGGCCCTTCCAGCCTTATGGTTCTATGATTGCATATATCTATGCATTCGGTTGCACATTTGGGTATGCATTCCATTGTGCAACTTTGCCATTTGACACAAGAACTGCATAGCAAAATTCTAGAGAAACAAACTCCCCATGAGGGAAACATCTAACTTCAGTGGGGGGTATCAGTTTCACCATGAGATAAGGTGAGGAGGCAGGCTCCAGAGGCATATTTGACTTCTCTTCAGGAGTGCCGGTTTGAGATACAGACAAACTTTGGACACAAACCACTGGAATGTTTCCCTCTGCAAGCCACACTGAATTGACTTTATACAGATGCTCAGCTTCTGTTCCTTTCAATTAGACTGGGGATAACAAAGTATGATAGCGAGGTATGCCTCAAGGTAGGCAGTTCATCCTCATGGCTGTCTGGTAGCATCTGGATTATTGGCTTCAGGTTACAAAATGTCTTGAACTAATGCCAGTAAGTCAGGAGTATGAGACAGGAATGAACCTTGCAACAGTGTGGTGCAGTAGATGTGAGGCTAAGTTAAGAGTGAGGAAAGGGACACTTAAGGAACTTGTTACCCTGTGTACTGGGGGTCCCGGGAGGGACACCAAATGTGCTCAACTAAAGATGGGGAAAATTAGCTCAGAGCACTGCTTAGCATTACGAAAGGCAGGGTAACACAGCGAGATCTTGAACCCTATGTCTACGGGGTCGGGTCGAGTCAAGGAGCACACAAAAGTTGGAACAATAAATGGTGTTTATTAAACACAAGCAAAACAGTGTATGTGACACACTCATACAAGATAACTAAGAAGATAAAGGTTGGAGTGGTATAGAGGGATTTTTAGAGGGATTGCTGGTTTGGGTGATACTTCACCTGTCCCGAAGCCCGGGAAAAATAGAGAGCGAGGCTGGGGTGTGATGTAGCTCAGCACGTGGAGCTGAGGGGAGGCTCGCCAAGCAAAGCGGCAGCAAGGCGGGATGAAACTCGGGAGCGATCCAAGGAAGGTCTCGGAATCAAGGGTTTTTATAAGGAGAATTGTGACTGCAGGCTATGCCGTACTTGGGGGAGACAAGATTTGGAGTTGGAGACAAAGTCTCCGAAAGGTCAGAATCTGAAAGATTGAGTTATCGTAGTGGTTCTCAACAGAGTAGCCAGTATGCAGACACAGGGTACTTGGGTATTGTATAGTTAATCCATCAAGCTGCCACCGCGGGGCAGAGGCTCTTTTGTAAGTGGCGTGCATACTTAATTAGAGTACTTGCCTGGAGGTCTCCTAAAGCAGTGAGTCAGCTATTTTCTGGCCTGCCTGTATTGTTACGGCAATTAACGGCCGAGCTTGTTTACGTGCTTGTCCGGTGGCCTCGCAAGCACGTGGAAGGGAATAGAGAAGTGAAGCCAAATTATGATATCAAGAGGATATCTTTTAATATCCCCAAAGCTCGGACTAGCCAGGGCAGTAACAAACTTCACCTTTGAGACTTCCAATCTGAAATAATTTGCACTTCCTAGTTTAATGTGTGAATTTGAGCTTAGCTTTCTGACAGTTTTTGCACTGCTTGAATGTAGTTCATGGCGGAAATGACATACCAACATATGTTTAAAGATCCACAGTTTAAAGGGGAGAAAATAGCCAAGAGTCTACACAGTGTAGACTTTTGCATGAGGAGTTAAAGCACTGATTATGAATGGCAACACTGAACAATGGAACCAAGTCAACTAGTGTTTGTCACTGAATGCAAAACCAAATATGCGTGTACATCCATTTACCTATGCAAGGGGCATCCGTATCTAATATGCCATGCTCCTCCATGCACAATGGCACTGCATACAGAGCTATACTTCTGCAACCTTGAACCGGATACGGTCATTCTACATTGGGCAAAAATGTCCAACTGCTTCCGTGGTGGACCTTATGAATGCATTGGTCCTACAGATTTCTGGCCAATATGCTTATTTCAATAGGTATTTTAAATAAAAATAGTGAACTTTAATGCAGAAATGGGACAGAACCAGCTTATGAGCAGACCAACACAAGTGCTTTCAAATGTGAGAGAGTCATCAAAAAAAGAGAGGGAAAGGATTTATCCTCTTTTGCTCCTGATCAGCAAGACAAGGAGAGAAAATCCCATTTCAAGGAAGAGATGCTCCTGCAGGAAAATGGCTGCCAGACAGATGGACTCCACTTCTGACGGCTGCTGGTTGTGTGTAGTGAGGCCAGAGCTTGGAAAAATTACCTCTTTGGACTACAGCTTCCAGAATCCTGCAGGTTTCTGGGAACTGCAGTCCCCCCCCCCCAAAAAAAAAAATCAAGGTGGAATCCTGCTGGTATCTTACACATGCTTACATTTCTCTTGCAGTTGGATACTTTAGCCCAAAATCAGATAAAGAAAATAAAAACAGGAAACGCTCCTGAATGCTTGGCTTGTGGCTTTCTGTTGTCAAACACGGCTTTCAATTGTCGCTGAAAAGGTGCCGGGTTCGTCAACTCTGGTGTGTGTGTGTTGCGAGGGGGACAGATTTTTGCTCCTAGCACTTGCTGTGGGCTGTACCAGGGGAAAATGGGAGGAGGAGAGCCAAACCAGGACAACTGAAAGGTATGGGACGTGGGCCATCCCCGAAAATAGATACCTTGACCTATACACTGACAGGGCCACCCACTGCATGCACCTAGTGGGATGGTTTGTTGCTGGGCAATCTTTGAACAAGAAAGAGAGATGGAAAAGAAGAAAGAAGAGAAGAAAGAGAATGCTAATAGCACACAGATAACGCATGTAGAAATGTGCTGCTCCCTCGGTCAGAGCTCATTCTCCTTCTTTCTTCCCCTCTTTCTCATTCTCTCTGTACCTGTGAGTGATGTCGTTAGATGGGTTTTTTGGCACTTGGGAAATCTGGGAATTTAGTAAACCTGGAATGGCCGCAGCAGCTGGGGGATTCTGGGAACTATAGTCCAAAATTGTAACTTTTCCAAGCCCTGGATTTTATGTTACAGCTAGAGTCATAGAGCAGGAAGAGACCCCCAGGGCCACCCAGTCCAACCCCATGCCAGGAATACACCATCAAAGCATTCCCGACAGATGGCCATCCAGCCTCTGTTTAAAAACCTCCAAAGAAGGAGACTCCACTACAGTCCAAGGCAGGATATTCCACTGTCAGACTGCTCTTACTATCAGGAAGTTCTTCCTAATGTTTAGATGGAATCTCTTTTCCTGAACTTTGAAGCCATTGCTCTGTGCCCTAGTCTCTGGAGCAGCAGGAAATGAGCTTGCTCCATTCTCCATATGACTGCCTTTCAAATATTTAAACATGACTATCATGTCACCACTTGAGCTTCTCTTCTCCAGGCTAAATGTATGCGGCTCCCTAAGCTGCTCCTCATAAGGCATAGTTTCCCGGCCTTTTACCATTTTGCTCACCCTTTTCTGGACACATTCCAGCATGTCAATATCCTTCTTGAATTGTGCTAAAATTATTGCTTTCCATACTGTCCTATTGCCAGGCAGATGCAATCCTGCGGCAGTCCATACTGGGGTGGGCAAAATGCAGTCCTGCTGGTCATTTTTGTGCTCACAACTCTCCAGAGGTTAATTTTTTTGCCCCTAAACGCCGTCTCTGGGCCTGGAAGGGCATTTTTGCTGCTGCCTTTCCTCCTCCCCCTCCTCCTCCTCCTCCTCTTCATCTTCTCCGTCTTCCTTGCCTCTCCCAACCATTTTAGGATCAGGAAAGGACTTTTAAAAAATCAGGAAGTAAACAGGAAGGAGGAGTCTTTGGGCAGAGGCATGATGTACACCTAGTTGCTGCAGGTCCCCAGCCAAGCTATAGCAAAGCCTCATACGCTTCTCCTCTCATGAATGTTGGGTAGGCATTTCCAAGTCACTCCAGCTCTGTGCCAGAGTATTTTGTTTATGCAGTAAGAGGCATCTCATTAATGGCATCTTGAGAGGAAACGCATCACTGGCAGCAGGAAGACAAATGCAGTGTCCAATGCGTCATTTATCAAATCAACAGGAGAGTGACCTTTGCTATCTGTTCAGAACGGAAGGAAAAGCTTTGCGTTTCAGTTTGCCTGGAGTGGGAAGAGGTGTGTGTGAGCGTGCACATGTATATGTACGCACACAGACAGACAGAAGCGCTCTCTCTCGCACAGAGAGCAAGCTCCGCACCTTTGGGGTTGAGGTTTTTTCCCAGACTGATCCAAGAGTGCTTTTGTGAACAACTTAACCTACGGTTGATATGCAATGCATGCTTTCAAAGGAGCCTTCAGAAGAATTCCTGTTACAGGCTTGCCCCACTTATCTGACAGGTTAGGGACTGGAGCACTGTCAAAAAACAGAACTGGTTGAAAAGGAGAACCCATGTACTGTACTGTAAGGAGCATGGAGGACTTGTGGAGGCTCACTTGTTATTGACCACAAGCACACTGCTTGCAAAGTCTCTTAACTGGCTTGACACCTTGTTCCCCCTCAGCTTGCTTTGCAAGCTGGGTGTGCTTGCAAGCAGTCCCAAGAGAGCCTCTGTAGGCAAGAAGAACTGATGAAAGAATGGAGTCCCTGTCGAATTAATGGAACTTGTCCTTAATTGTGTTAGAAGAGCAAGTTATCAGATAATGTGGCATCAAAAGGTGGTGAGCTTCCTATATTGGCACTTCCCTCCCAGTCTCCAATCCTTTGCCTGGCCAAGATGTACCAGAATGACCATCTCCACTCCATCCGTCCCAGTGGCAGCTGATGACTCCCATGGTCGGGGGATTGTGCTGGCTGGTGAATTTGTACTGGGTTTGTTAGAAGATCTATCCAATGTGCTGAACCTATTCAAGACTATGATTTATCACCTTGGAGAGTTCCTGTGAAGTCCGGATTAAAATCCACCATGAACCCACTGCTCCGGTGAGATGGAAGCCACCAGCTGCCACTGATCAGGCTCTTAAATGTATGCCCTGGTTTTCGGCCAAAACTGGCTCTTGGGGAACTTTGCATTTCAAATCCATACATCCTGAACATTTTTCTCATTGCAGACAAGAAAGGCTATGATTCTACATCACAGAGAGTTATTTATTCTCCCAGAGTTACATGGTGCCTTGGTGAATTGCAACACCATGCAACTGGGGCCACAGGAGTGAAGTGGACAATAGTAATGCATGTGCAATGCACAATGTGCACCTGTATGTGCAATGATGCCACATGCACAACTGTGCTTCCTCAACCTTCAGCTCAGCCTGAAAATCTGCACCAGATTAAAAAAAAAAAGTCCAGCCACTCCCGTAGGGGAGCTTCCTATATGTGTAACGCACTAACAGAATGGCAGCTGATATAATAAGGAAAAAAATGGACTTCTCAATTCATAGTCCAAATAAGTTACTTTTCCAAGCCTGTGATATATGCACGTTCTTAAAACACACAAAAACAAGCAAGAAACTTTCAGCCAGCAGAAATCTCAATTTTCTTTCGGTTTTATCCCAGGCTCCTTCCGCCATCATTTAATCATGTTTGGAAATTAAGACAGAAATCTTAGTGAAAGGGGCTGTCTCAGATCAAGGTGAAATGAAGGGCGTATTTCTTCTCATTTACCTGGGGAGACAGAATAACAAACATTGAAGCGAGCTTACTTGCTTCTAGCCAGAAGATGGATGCGCAGCACAGTGGAAGGTGAGTCTTGCTGCCACAACAACCAAGAGGGAGGGAGGAAGCTAGGCCCCTTTTTGCATGGCATTTGCCATGCGAAAGGGTGCCTGGAGCATAGCGCGATTGTGAGGAGCGATCTGCACAACGCACTCACAATCGCGTGACGCTCCAGGGGCCAGCAGGCACCGATCACGCACCTTTTCATTTTCGACCGGAAGCTGAAAATGGTGTGTGATCGCGCATTGCTCCCGGCCCCCATGCGCACTTTCCTGGCGTGCGGAACCTCCGGAGCCGCACCGGTCGCACTTCCTGCCCCGGCACCGCCTGGGAAACTCCCAGGCTGCGCTGCAGAAGGAAGAGGCGGGGCTCTCGCGCGAGCACGCAGCTCGTGCAGAGCTGAAGCAGCAGGGATGCGAGAGCCTCTCACCAGAGGCTGCTCGCGCGATCACCGCACCCCAGTGCTGAAAAAAGGTAAGGTGCAGAAAGGGCCTAAGTAAAAACATTGAGACTTCCAAACAAATCAATTAAACTCTGCAAAATTGTAGCAAGCCCGTTTCTTTTCCCAGAGCTGACCAGACCAAAACTGGATAATTTGCATGTGCGCCTGGAGACAACCCACAAAAACTGGAGACTCAGGGCCAGGCCATGATATCTGACAATGCTTAAATCCTGCTATTTGTTGTATATATACCTTCAGGTTGCTGTCCTTAGCTGGCTGGGCAGTGGAGGAGGAAGACCAGAGGTGGGTTTTTAAAGGGCTGCATGGATGAATTAAAGCTGCCAAGAGGGAAGGGGACCCCCGGAAAACAAGCAGCTGAGGTAGAGGGGCAAGGGTTGGAGAAACTTGCAAATAATCAGATCCATGAAACTCAAACTCGCAAATATAGAGGGCCAACTGTATATAAGGTGCCCAAAGAGGACAGATGTCAGTATATTATATGCACATTTGCTTGACTAGGGTTTTCTTAGCAAGATTTCCAGAAGGCGGTTTCTGTTCTGAGGCTGAGACAGTGTAACCTGCCCAGGGTCATCCAGTGGATGTTCATAGCTGAGTGGGGAAACAAACCCTGGACTCTAGGGCCATAGTCCAACAGTCAAACCACTACACCATGCCGGTGATATGATAGCCATGTATAAATATTTGAAAGGATATCATGTTGAAGATGGGGCAAGTTTAGAATAATAGAATCATAGAGTTGGAAGGGACCACAGGGGCCATCCAGTGTAACCCTCTGCCATGCAGGAACCCACATAAAAACATTCCTGACAGATGACCATCCAGCCTCTGCTTAAAAACCTCCAAAGAAGAAGACTCCACCAAACTCCATGGAGGCAGCCTATTCCACTGCCGAAGAGCTCTGACCGTCAGGAAGTTCTTCCTGAGGTTCAGGTGGAATCTCCTTTCCTGCAGCTTGAATCCATTGCTCCTTGTCCTAGTCTCTGGAGCAGCGGAAAACAAGCCTGCTCCCTCCTTGACATGACATCCCTTCAAATACTTAAACATGGCTATCACGTCCACTCTTAACCTTCTCATCTGCAGACTAAACATACCCAGCTCTCTAAGACGCTCCTCATAGGCCTTCATGGCTTCCAGACTCTTCACCATTTTGGTCACCCTTGTCTTCTGCTGCTCCAGAGACCAGAACACAAAGCAATGGATTCATACTCTACAGGAAGGGATTCCACCTAAACATTAGGAAGAACTTCCTGAAAAGAGCAGTTCAACACCGGAATAAGTTGACTGGGAGTGTGGTGGAGACTCCTTCTTTGGAGTTTTTGAAACAGAGGATGGATGGCCATCTATTGGAAGTGCTTTGACTGTGTCTTCCCGCATGGCAGGGGATGGGACTGGACAGCCCTTGTGGTCTCTTCCAACTCTGTGATTCTACCCTCGGCTAGATGGAACATACGGAGGTAGTTGGAAGTGCCTTGATAAATGGGACAAACGGGAGCAAAGGCGATGACTGCTGTTCTTTACTTCCAGGGAAGTGAGAAGTTCTGACTCAGCAGGAGACCTCTTCAGGGCTTGCTTGCTGCTTTCGCTGGCTTCAAAGGCCCTCTCTCTCTCTCCCCTCCTTTGTCATTTTAGCAATGTCAGTGACCTCTGCTGCAGAGAACTTGACGCTTTGTTGAGCGATGGCGGCTTTCCAAGGCCTGGTGCAGAAATCTCACCTCCTCCACACAATGGAGCAGCGACACCTTCCCCACTCCCCCACTCTCCTCCGGTAGCAAATTAAACACAACTTTGTGGCTTTGGCAGTTTGCCAGGCAGACTCAGCACAGACCTGCCTATTAATAGTTCGTGACAGGTTTCCTCCAGAGTTTCTTTGGCAGCCAGGAGCTCTTGACCTTAATTCCACTTGTGGCAATGCCAGAGCACAGAACCAAGCTGCGTGCCCACCCACCCCCCAAATATCTCCCCCATAAACCCGATTGCAATGCCTTTGCTGAGCTCTCAGATTCTTGTACAGCTGATAAGAGCAAGGCAGATGATCGTCAAAAAGAAGATCCACATGCTCCAAAGACTAGCCAAGATCTTACATCATGCCTGTGCAGTGTAAATGTACACATTCATAGTTAAATGGTGGTTGTGGTACACTACCCTTCTGTTGAAAGGATGGCAAATCTGGATTTTTCTGAGTTGCAACGGATGCTGAGAACAATGAAGGGGTTTTTCATCCTGTAACTTTGAGATATTTGAAACTGTGCAGCTTTTCCCTGGAAGCTGTACAGATTGTCTAGAAAAATGCACAGTTTTCCTGAAGCTACATAGCTTCCCCGTTCCCAGGCAGCCACACATATGTTTTGCTGGCCTTTACGCAGAATGCAGCCTTTTTGTGCAACAAAACTGCTGCAACAAAACTGTGCAGAAAACAGCGATGTTGCACAACAAAACCAAGTGCTAATACATTGTGTAACACTGCTAGATTTTGCATAATGTTTTTGTTCTACAACATTGCTGTTTTCTATCAATTGTAAAACTATAAATATACTTCTGTTTCCACAAACCCAGCAAAACAAGTGGCATATCGAAGGTATTAATGAGTAGTTACACACCATCCAAGAATACATAACTGCATGCAGAACAGTTACACTTGTGGAACTCCACCTAGGCAACTGGGAATCTGAATTATGACGTGGATGATGGTGATGATGATGATGACAAGGGTTTCTTCCTTTTTTCCCAGTTCAGGGCTCAAGATGGCTTGCAAAATTTTAAACAAGTATAGCTAAAGATTCACATCACAGAAAAGATAACAATGTATTTATACTATCCATAAAATTAAATCCAGTTAAAAACATAGGCTGGAATTACTGACCACAGTTATGAATGTGTAACCTGGAGTTATGCATTCGGGACTAGTCTGTATTCACAATCTTTATGGATACAATACCATATGGATTGTGAAGATCTCCCAAATCTGATTTACCAGGCAGCAGCTGCTGCAAGTGATGGGGATCTCTTCTTTTATTGGTAGAGACACATTAGACTGATAATTCTGTTTCCTCCTGTGAGCAACCACAAGTATAAGGTGGAATTGCAACAGAGATTCTGCTCCCGGCTGTTGCATCAGAAATCATTGGCAGGAGGGGGGTGGAAATGTCAGCCTGCTGCATCCCAATTGAAAGGAGAACAGATCTCTGCTGCTCACAGCAGCTGATACCCAATGAATCAGGATTGGGAGGGTTAGGCTGGGAGGTGCTAATTAGCTATGTAACCAAGGTAGCTGCTTAATGAAGTAGCTGATCTAGAATTTTGGCAGCCACTATTAAGAAGAAACAACCAATAGACAATACTCCAGCTGTGGTGATCCTTGACATCACATCACAAATATATTACACAGGACCCTGTCCCCTTGAGCAGTCAGTCTTCAAAAACCTGCCAAAAAGTTTTCACCTGCCTACAAAAAAATAGCAGGGAGGGCAACCTTCTAATTTCTCTAGGAATGGAGTTCCAGACCCTAAGAGCACCCATCAAGAAGGCCCTCACCCATATTGCCATCAGGTGTACCTGTTTGTGGAAGGTGTGGGAAAAGAGAGAAGCACCTCTTCGGAAGGCATCAAAACATAAGCAGGCTCCTATAGGAGGATACAGTCTGCAATATATTCTGGACTTGAAATGTACATGCGTATTTAAGGCCACTGTCAGGCCACAACATGAAGCAACAGAATGGTTTCCCATTGACAAGAGGATCAGACAAGGTTGCATTTTATCACCCTGCCTGTACAATTTATACTCAGAATTTATTGTACAGCAAATAGTAGACTTGGAGGAAGGAAACACGAAAACCTGAGGAAGGAACACCTGCAGTTTAAGATGTACAAATGAGATGGTATTACTTGCAGAAAATAGCAAAGACTTTGATGAAAGTTAAGGAAGAAAGTGTGAAGACAAGGTTCCAGCTAAAAATCAACAAAACAAAACTAATGACTACAGATGATTTATAGAACATTAAAGTCGGCAAGGAGGATATTGAAATAGTTGTAGATTTCCTGAACTTTGGTTCAGTCATTAACTAAAATGGAGACTGCAGTCAAGAAATCAGAAGATTAGGAAAGGCAGTCATGAAGAAACTAGACAAATCCTTAAGTATAAAGACTTGTCATTTAACACCAAAGATAGAATCATCCAGGCCACATATTTCCAGTTTCTGTGTCTGTGTGGGCAGTGAAGAAAAGCTGGCAGGCAGGAAGATCAACTTATTTGAAATGTGGTGCTGGAGGAGAACTCTGCAGATACCACGGGCCGCCAAAACAACAGCAACAAATAAATTGGTCCAAGAGCAAATCCGGCCTCAACTCTGGCAAGAAAGGTGGACTAGGCTACTTTTGGGGTCGCTTCAACCTCCCTGCTTCTCCCAATAGACCTCATCTCAAGCAATCTCTGCGAAGATGCGGCTCTTAAACATCTGCAGGGAAGGGATATCAATTCTTTGCAGAAATATCGGACATTAGATCCTGAGAGTTAGAAAACAGTTTTCACCTTTTGGATTTTCAAATAACTTTTGCAGTCCTGCCTGTAAAAGAGAAGCCATTGAGTTTAGTGTATCCCCATGCGGCCCATAGATAAATCACAGTTATTCTGAGCTCAGTTAGCTGAAGTCAAGCTTGGCTTTTGCCACAGCTATTAGCCCAGTGGAATAGGTCAGAAAGGCCTCCCTAGAGGGTGCAGTCAGGCCATTTTCCCTCTTATTGCTGTCATGGCTGACTGAGCCCCAGTTGCACTAATGACAGGGGGAACCGAATGGCCTTTGAGGAGCGGAGAGAAATGGGTGAGGAAAAAGTCACTGGACAAACTGAGACAATTGCTGTTGTTGTGGGCCTTCAAGTCATTTCAGACTTAGGGCGAACCTACCGTGGCTTTTTCTCGGCAAGATTTGTTCAGAGGGTGTTTACCTTTGCCTTCTGCTGGGGCTGAGAGAGTGTGATGTGTCTGAGGCCACTCAGTGGGTTTCCCTGGTGTAGTGGGGATTCGCAACCTGATCTCCAGAGACATAGTCCAAAGCTCAAACAACTACACCTGTCATGCCCTGCCTTGGAGACTGTGGCCCTTTCTGCACTACACTCTTATAGCGTGATTATTCCACTTTCAACCTCCTATGGAATCCTGGGGTTTGCAGTTTCGGGAGGGGCCACCTGACCCCTCCCGAAACTGCAAACCCCAGGATTCCATAGGAGGTTGAAAGTGGAATAATCACGCTATAATGGTCTAGTGCAGAAAGGGCCCGTGGCAGCGAGGAGGAGGATTTTGACTCTGAGGCAGAGGCTTCCCAGAGGCTGAAATATCCCCAGAAGCTGGTACAGAGGGAGATAATACACAACAACAACAACAACAACAAGGGCCTGGGCCAGGGGAACAAAGCCAGCTTTGCCAGCTTTGCTCAAGATTCTACTGTGTTCCATTCTGCTGCCTTAATAGATCGTATCATCACTCACCTTCTGGAGCTGGAAGATTCGGATGCAAAGCCGGAATGCCAGGAAGGTACAGGGGTGGTAATTTTGAGTCAGAGCAGCCGGGGGCAG
This sequence comes from Cyclura pinguis, assembly GCA_030412105.1. Lineage (NCBI taxonomy): Eukaryota > Metazoa > Chordata > Lepidosauria > Squamata > Iguanidae > Cyclura > Cyclura pinguis. The sequence continues at coordinate 382,404,004 of CM059599.1, forward strand.
AAGGGGTCCCTACTCCCCAGCAGGAACCTGAAGATGTGGTGCAGCCATTTTCCCAGCGAAGAAAAGAGAAAGCGAAGTTATGAGGTTCTCAATGGCTGTTAGGTAGGAGGCTCTGACTAATCAAGCATCTGGTGCCTTGAGGCAGTTGGCTATAAACCTCCGGCAGTTCACTGAAAGCTGTGTTGCTTACAACAGCCTATCTTAGTGACTGACAGTACTCTTCAGTGTTTGTGTTCTTTAGGCCTTGGACTGGCTAATATTTGAAACTCTCCTCCTTGCTGGCTTTGTTTATTTGGACTTCTGACTTGGCTGTGCGACTTTTGGATCAACTGATGACTACTTTCTTGCTTTTCCCTTCATCCTGCTGGATAACCTGTGATGGACCCAGGCTGGCTTAACTATCCAATAGCTCTTAAATTCCAACCATCTGCTTCCTGGGACATAGGACAGATTAGGCTCTAAATACTTTCACAGAAACTGTCATGGAGTGAAGACTCTTGCAGATATCCAAAAGGACATGTACAGTATGTGGTAAATACTTACAGAGAGTTTCTTAGAGTTCCATAAAGAGCTCTGTAAAGAAAACTTCTGCTCCCAACCATTTCCCTCTATTATTTTCCTTCTTGTTTCAGACACCTTCTGAAAGCAACACTAAGGATTACTGGTGACTCTCAAAGTGCAATTTTAAGAATTCTTATTATCATGCATGTGTGCACATGGACCCATGCATGCAGTGCCATTTTTACAGTTTTGCATTTCATACATACTTACATGTGCGGTAAGTTATTAAAAGAACATAATTTTAAAAAATCAGAAGGATAAAACACAGCTCAAATACTTCATAAACTCACATTTTTTTTCTGTCAGTTTAAGGGTTCATGAGAGGAAGGAGAATGTGGATCTAGGTGTTGCATCCATTTACAGGAACATAAACATGAAAGAACAGAAAAAGAAATGACAGTGGTCAGAATGGTGAGTTGGTCTTACCCATGTGTAAGTTCCTCTATGGAAGCGCTTGGATAGTTTGTCTAATAGAGAACATCTGCATTCACTTCAAGATTACAGAGACAGAGTTGCACATGTGATTCCATTTTGTATGGATGCATACTGTGCATTGGGTGTGCATGCATGTGTACTGATGTGCATGGGCTTGTTCATCCAGTTGCACAATTGTTGTCTTGACTCAGGCCATTTCTGCCTTACACTGTTATAGAGCTATTACTCCCGTTTCAACATCCTGTGGAATCCTGGGGTTTGCAGTCTAGGGAGGGGTGTTTAGAATTCTCGGCCAGACAGCTCTTGGGCCTCAGAAAACTACAAACCTCAGAGTTCCACAGGATGTTGAAAGTGGAATAATAGCACTTATAACAGTGTAGGATGGAAATGGCCCCAGTTGCATAATGTTGCCATCATCACTCCGGTTGTGTAGCCCAATTAATGCAACAACATGTAGAAATTGCTTTGTTGTAGTGCACCTTCAAGTCATTTCTGACTTATGGTGACCCTAAGGCAAAGCTATCACAAAGTTTTCTGGGTCTGAGAGTGTATGACATGCCTAAGGTCATGCGGTGGCTTTCCATGGCCAAGCAGGCCTCAAGGGTTGTAATCCAATGCTCAAATACCATGCTGGCTCTCAGAGATTGCCACTATGCAACCCCAATGTACAATCTCAGTCAATATATATTTCCACTGGTGTAGAACAGACCATATACATGCACACAGCTGTGAGTTGTCATTAGTTCGTAGTTAATTTTTCAAGTAGTTCTTAGTTAATATTCAAGTAGTTCGTAGTAAATTTTACTGTTGAGTCTAACAGGGTTGAGAAGAAAAAAAAAATCCAGCTGTAGGTGCATCCATTTGCAAACAGAAGAACATTTTTTAAAAAGAGGATAACATATGGAAACCTAATAAACCATAAAACATTTTATAACAAGATGCAGTATCAATGTGCTGAGGCCGAAAATATGTATTATGCATTATTTATTGGACGCACCTCTCGCACCGCCTTATAAAAAATAATGTTTCTTTTTCAAAATGATCCCAGCTTGCATTAGGAAGCATAAGTGGGAGCACATTCCAGATGCACGCAGGGAGCAGGGGCATACAGAGCAGCAAGGGTCAAACAGATCTGGATTTATCTTCTCGAGTTCAGCACAGGCTGTCGCTTTTGTGCTTCCCACCTCTTTACTGAAAGTGTTCCTTGTTAATAGTCCTGTGTTTCCAAACCAGGAGAAGGAGGGGGAGGGAAAAATGAGAAGCTTTGTCTCCCTGGTCCTACGGTACCAGCCGTGTTCTGTGGGCAAAGGGCAGTGGAGGCAGGAAAGCCCAAGAGAGAACCAGCACCGGGTGCCTATTGATCCATCCGTCAGCGGAAACAATGGGGGAGCAAGTGGGTCGGACACCGGCAGCTGCTGCTAGGAAGGGGCTACATTAATTTGATCTGGCAGATGTGCTTATCTGAAGCTGCAGCAAGGGCTGAAAGTAAAACGGTCAAAATACGGATCCACGGGAGGACTCAAGAAGCGGCAGGCTTCATGGGCAGAATGGGTGCAGTACGCCAAACACAGGCCCGGGGCCACAGCAGCAGGCTCATGCTGAGATGCCTCCCTTGGTTGTACAAATGCAGGGGCAGCTGTGGTGACTTTAAAACAAAATGCAAGGTCTGTACTGTGGTGATGAGGTCACCCGAGAAGGCACAACCGTCCTGTGCCAGCTTTCAAAATTCGCAGGCCTCTTCTTGGTTAAAAAGTATGCAAGGGAAGGAAGGTGAGCGTGTTAAGAGTCACAGGGTTCCCATTTTGATTTCATAGCAGAAGAGTTTGCACATTTGTGGCCTAACCTTGTTGCGTATACAATCCCTGTAGGAATAGTTGCTATCTACAGCCATTTCTGCACTATACTGTTATAGTGCTACTATTCCACTTTCAATATCCTTGGGAATTCTGGGGTTTGTACTTCACTGAGGCCAAAGAGCTCTCTGGCTGAGAATTCTAAAGGTTCCTCCCTAAATGGCAAGCCCCAGGATTCCATAGGATGTTGAAAGGGGAATAATAGCACTACAACAGTGTAGGGCGGAAATGGCCTATATCAAGTAGGGTGCAGCATAGCCAGTGCAATATGATCTTTTGGTAGTAAATGGGAGAAAAATACTCAAGATTCTCTTGTAAGGTTAAAAAAAGAAAGGAAAAAAAAAATCCCTTGCATTTATCGTTTCAGGAAAACCGTCTTGGATAGGAAAGGAGATAGACAAAAGAAAGGTCCATAAATTTCATTAGAAGAGCCTCTAAAAGCTGGCTCTCGTGAGCGAGTTGTAAAATATCTGAGAGAGAAGCCTCATGGATGCTCCTTTCCAGAGGAAGTGAGACAAAAGGACTAACTGGTAAGTCACCTCTGCAGGCAGGAACCAAAAAGGCGTGAGTACGTAGATCAAAGAAACACGGAGGTGAAACAGAAGGGCAGGCGTGCTCTCTAGAGTTCTCTTTCGCTAATCACACTATAAAGCACTGATGCCTCTTTGCTTCCAACAGTCCCTACCTCTGTACCAGGGTGGACGACCATACCTTCCATTTAGAAAACACTGTAGGGCAGTCATGTTGACCATTTAAAAAAACCAAACACACACACTAGATCAGAAATCTTTTCTGTGGTAATACCTTTAATACAGAAAGAATAAAGTACGTCAAGCTAGCTTTTAAAGCTCCATAGTTACTTCATCAGGCAGAGATGGTAAAAAATGTATATATATAGGATAAAGACTGTAATGTAATGCTAAAAAAGGCTGTACTTTGTAATGTCACTCTGTAATGCTGTGGATATAGCGTCGACTTCTGTAAGGCCATGTTGCAAGCAAGCTAGTAAAATCTGAGCTAGACAGCGTTACTGTTAGGTGAATTTGTAACTAGTTGACTAATTGAACCCCAAGGGTCATCACCAATGTTTCCTCTTCATCCTGGAAAGAAGTGACTAGTGGAATGCCATAGGATTCTTGTGCTGGACCCAGTGCTATTCAACATCTTTGTCAATGACTTGGATGAGGGAATAGACGGCATTCTTATCAAATTTGCAGATGGCACCAAATTAGGAGCGAGAGGTAACACCCCTGAAGACAGGATCAGAATTCAAAATGACCTGAATAGATTAGAGAACTGGAACAAAACTAACAAAATAAATTTCAACAGGAAGAAATGTAAGTTGCTACACTTGGGAAGAAAAAAATGAAATGTGCAGATATAGGATGGGTCACTCCTGGCTTGACCACAGTACATGTGAAAAGGATCTAGGAATCTTAGTAGAGAACAAGCTGAACATGAGTCAGCATTGTGATGTGGCAGCTAAAAAAGCCAATGCAATTGGAAGCTGCATCAGTAGGAGTAGTGTCTAGGTCAAGGGAAGTAATAGTACCACTCTATTCTGCTTTCATCAGACTTGCCTGGAATGGTGTGTCCAGTGTTGTCCCCTTGGTAAACCCTGTCCCGGGGTCTACAACTTGGATATAAAACTAATCTAACCCACCAGAGAGGTCACTCAAATGTGCATGTAGGCAATAACGGTCGTATGATCAAATGAACCAGATCAGGCCAGTAAAATCCCCAGTCACGTAGCCACAGGAGACCTCGTGTTGTGATAACCCATGGTGGACAAAAGGTCTTTAACCTTTAAGGAGTCCACTTGAAGGGAGTAAAAGTGTTCCTGGAAAATTGGGCACTGGAAGCAATAAAACCTTATCAAATCCATCTCCAGACACTCATACCACAGCCTCAAAGTGGAGGAAGATCCTGTTATTTAGATGATGCTTTGTTATCTTCCAAGAAATGCCAGGTGTGGAGTTGTTTTTCTTATTCTGTCCCTGTTTGTTTTCCCCGGGAAAGGATTTGCCTTCAAAGTAAATTTTTCCTACAAATAGTCCCTGTTTTTGGGCTAGTTAGGCAGGAGAGAAGGGTGAGGCAAGGATGATGCTTCTCGGTCACACCAACTGACCGGTCCCCCCCCGTCCTCAGCGTCTCTTCGCTGAGCTGCTGTTTGATCGCTGCTTCCAGGATCAGGACTTCAGAAAGAGGTGCAGTATTACCCAAGCTGAAAATCCCTCAACAATCCCTCTATCTTACGTCCACTCTTTATTTCTATTAGCCCTTGGATGTGCGTGTGCGTGTTTGCATTAGTGTGAACTATTACTATTTAATAAAGTCATTCATTGGACCTTTTTGTGTGATTTCTGATTGAGCCTGACCCCGTAAACATTGGGTAAAAAGATCCTTAATTACCCTGCCCTCTTTGCATTGCTAAAGCAGTGCTCATAGCTAATTTTCCCCACAAGTGATAACTTTGACAGGCGTTGGGAACCCCCCCAAGGGACCCCCAGCAAGCAGAGTAACACCAGTTCTGAGTACCACAGTTCAGCAAGGATATTGGCAAGCTGGAACATGTCCAGGGAAGGGCAACCAAAATGGTAGAAGGCTTGGAAACCATGCCCTATGAGGAGCGGCTGGGGGAGCTGGGGATGTTTGAGCTGGAGAAGAGAAGGTGATAAGGTGACATGACAGCTATGTTTAAATATTTGAAGGGATATCATATGGAGGATGGAGCAAACCTGTTTTCTGATGCTCTAGAGACTAGGATATGGAGCAATGGCTTCAAAGTAAAGGAAAAGAAATTCTATTTAAACATCAGGAAGAACTTCTTGATGGTCAGAGCTGTCTGGCAGTGGAATATGCTGCCTTGGAGTGTGGTGGAGTCTCCTTCTTTGGAGGTTTTTAAACAGAGGTTGGATGGCCATCTGTCCAGAGTGCTTTGATTGTGTAGTTCCTGTATGGCAGAATGGTGTTGAACTGGATGACCCTTGTGGTTTCTTCCAGTTCTATGATTCTACATGATAGATCAGGGGTACAATTTATACTGTCCTGCAGATGATGTTGGATAGCAAATCTCAGCAACTAGGGCCAGGATTGCCCATGATGGTGAATGCTGGGAGATGCAGTTCAACAACATCTGGAGAGCCCCATGATTCCCATCCCTGATTTAGGGGCAAAAGTGGTTGTTGAAGGCTTCCCTAGTCCTGTCTGCTCCTGCATGTGTAACCAAGTTTGACCTTGCAATAAGTCGAGCCTGCCTCTCGCTAGCCCTGTCTCACACAGAGCAGTCCTGTTTTCCACTGTTCCATATGCAGTTGCAATCCAGAAACCCCCTAGGAGCCTGCAGCCTTCTCCGTCCAGCACTTCTACTTATAAATCTCAAAACACTAAAACTGTGCAGCCTATCAATCATTTGGGACTTCAAGTCTGCAGATGCAAGACTGCAAAGCAATCACCCACCATGCAGAACAATTCCTCAGTTGTGGAAAAAGGTCACTGCCTACAGACTGAACAGAGTTTAGATGATCTGTGCAGTTTTTGTTTCTTTGGCCAGTCTTTCTGTATATTCTTCTACCCTAAATGCACAATACAGACTTTTTCCTCCTTTTAGGGCAGTGCGGGTCCCAAATGCTCACTTGCATCCTGCTGACAACATAGATATGTGTAAGTCATGCCATGCTTGCAGAGTGAATTATTTGTCATTCACCGGTAGTCACAGGTGTATTTTGCTGGGAAGCTGGTCATTGGCATGCACTGTGAATGGGGACTGCATAGGGTTGGCGTAGCATATCTCTGCAGGCAGATATTTACACTACATTGAAAGGATGTTGGACTGCACTTATTATCTAAGATTGGTTTGTTTGTTTCTTCTGTTACCATATCCTACCACCTCTCCTGCAAGATATGCACTTTTCATAAATTGGACTTATTAAGAACTGGAGAACATGATCAGGGTCACGCTGACCAGAGACATGTTCAGGTTCATGAAGGAAAGAAAGTCCAGATAGGATTATGTTGGAAACCCCAACGCCAGTGGGTTTGTGCTAATCCCTTCATTGCTTCAGGCTCTTTGCATCTTCAAGCACAATGGAGGATGAACTGCTTGGATAAAGCAGTCAGAGGCCATCCCTCGATTTTACTCTACGGAGATCTTCCCTATACACCCTACCTGACCAAACATTTAGAGACTGTCATGAATTCCATCACTCCAGAGTTAAAGCAATCAGCCCATTCTGGACCCCTTTGTCCGTCCCATGGGAAAGCCATTATGGCTTTGTAAACACACCCCTTCAGGGTATGAAAAAGGGTATGAAAATCGTAGCTTTGACCCCAGCCAATTGTAATATGTAGCACCCTGTATGTAGACACTGTCTGAGCCCCTCTGCTGAGACCTCCTTCTTCAAGATTGGTAACTGTACTCTTTGCACCCCCAATCTTGCTATACAACCTTTCTTGCCTCACTTTCCAACAGCTGTGTATGATTCTTAGGAATGTTTGACTTCTTGTGTGTTTTTCAATTCAACTAAAATACTTTCTTTCACTTTAACAGCCTAGCGTATAGATTGAAACAGAAGCCATGATCCTTAGCATGTAGTGCTACACACTGATTGATTTATGCCACCCTTGTTTTGAATGGCAATACTGTGCAACTGAGTACACACCCAAATGCACATCTACATCCCTGTGGACAACGGCATGGCATGAGTTGTGGTGTCATATGTGCTATCCCACTTTCGTGACCTTGAAATGGATGAGGAAATTCCTCACTGGACAAAAATGTGCAACCATTGCAAAAACATTCTGTGATGGTGATGGTGATGATGGTGGTGGTGATGATGACGGATGATGATGGTAATAGTAGTAGTAGTAGTAGTAGTAGTAATAATGGCAGTAGAATTGTACTTTTTTGGTCTTGGGTAAATTTGATGCTTTATGGCCATGTCTACTATGGTCATCACATGTGAGCAAGGAGCAAAGAATTAATGGATCCAGATTCTATTAAGAAACCTAAATACCATATTTCCAGTGTCATTCACAACACCTCACCAGACTCTGGAATGTTGCTACACTGCAGCTCCCAGGACTTCCTCAGCCAGCACGGCCAGTGGCTGATGGATTTTGGAACGCATAGTCCAAAAGAGTGAACTTTCCAAGCTCTATACTTAAGTGCCGTTATAGGCCATTTCCGCATGGCGTATTAGAAATGGTGCAGTCCGTCCTCCGGGGAGGACGTCTGCACCTGGGAGCAGACTGGGTACGGACTATTTAACGTAGATCCGCACCTCAGCCCACTCCAGAACGACCCCAAGTGGTCGTCCAGCGTGCTTTTGAAAAACTTGTTTCTTTCAGTCTTTCAAAAGCATGGCGCGCGCCAATGCGAGCCTGCTCCCTTGTACAGATTTGCAGGCTCGCACCAATGCGAGCCTGCGATCTGCCGGGGGCGGGCTTTAGGCTGGCGAGCTTCAGCGGTTGGTCGAGACCGTCGACCAACCGGAAGCCACCATTTTTGACGCCGGAGCGGCGCAGAGCGACAAGCACGCACTGCCCCAGAGCAACCTGGACCGGACCGGGGAACCATAAGACCTGGTAAGTAGCGGCATGGGGCGATTCCCTCACCCCGTAAGGAAATGGCCCTAGTTTCACGTTTTAAGAAACCCAGTCAGGTCCAGCTTATCTGAAAGACTGTATCTCTAAATACGAGTCTGCCCATGGGTTGAGATGACAGCTGCAGGGTGTAGCGAGAGAACTGGAGACCAGGGTTTGAATCCCAGCTTGGGCATGGAAGCCCACTGGCTGACCTTGAGCAAATCACACTGTCTCGTCCTTAGAAGAAGGCAAAGGCAACAAACCTTGCCAGGAAAAACCCATGATAGGTTCACGTCAGGGGCCATTTCTGCACGAGCCTGTTCTAGCACTATGATCCCACTTTCAACATCCTATGGAATCCAGGGGTTTGCAGTTTCGGGAGGGGCCAGGCGGCCCCTCCCGAAACTGCAAACCCCAGGATTCCATAGGATGTTGAAAGTGGGATCATAGTGCTAGAACAGGCTTGTACAGAAATGGCCAGGGTCTCCCTAAATTGGAAACAACTGGCAGGCATATCACCACCAGCACCCCCTCCACAACAGGTCTGAGATCTTTGAGGAAAGGCTTTTTCTCAGTTCCACTACTGTCATAGCTGCATTTGGTGAGGGACATAGCTGGTTATTAATGCAGAAGAACAGTTTGCAGAAACTGAATTAAGTTCAGGACAAAGGGGGAAAGTCCAAGGAGGAGAGAGAACCTGGGACATTTTAAAAGCATCTAATAAACTGGGAGGGAATCACAGTCAGCCTTCCACATTTGCGGGTTTCACTTTTGCGGATTTGATTATTCACGGATTATTTGCTGTCACCTCTGCTGCCTCCCTAGGCTATTTCAATAGGGACGGCAAGCCTCGTGAGACTGAAAAACTGCGAATGAGGGTTGTAAATCCCTATTAGAAATGGTGTGGGGCAGCAGTGGAGATGGCAGTGAGCCCCACCAGCTCCCCACTTCTGCCTTTTGAAGGAACCCGGATGCCTCAAAGGAATCCACAGTGGGTTGAATATGGTGATCATATTTGTGTGTGTGTGTGTGTGTGTGTGTGTGTGTGTTAAATATGGTTTGGGAGGGCCTAGAGTTACTCCCTTTTTGTCACTTTCCTGTGTCCCTAACCCTAGCAAATGTGGAGGGATGTCTGTAGTCAGGATTATCCCTGTCAAATTTGGCCACTTGCAGGGCATTCAGTATCCTACGGGATCCTGGGGTTTGTATTTTATTGAGGCACTAGAGCAATCTGGGTAAAAATTTTGAACTAGAATGTCGAATCCCCGAAATGACAAATACCATAGGATGGAACCGCTGCAGTTAAACTGGAACCATAGTGCTATAACTGTGTAGTGTGAAATGGCTCTAGAGAGTCTCCCTCTTCCCCTCTCCATCAGGAAAGATGGTAACCCTAAAAGATCGCCTGCTCCAAAACAACAAGCCAGCTTCTTCTTCCTCCTCTGCAATGATGCTGAATGCAAGGGGGAGGGGAGGCAGAGAGGATGCCGAGCTTTGCCAAAGCTATTTGTAAATGTCGGTGAGGAGGAAAACTCTTCAACAAAAGGCCTCCTTCACCACTTTAGGAAGTCAGCATGAGTAATCCCAAAGCACAAACCACGAGATATTTAAAGTTCTTGCCGATAATTGACTGCAGCTGTGAGAACCCTCCTAAATGACGGCTGCTGTGGAGTGGCTGAGAAAGTATTTGTTGCTTCAGTTACGAGGAGGAATTTCTCGCAACTGTTGGAAATAGAGTTTGCTGTGCCTTGCGGCAGGAGGCAGTGTCAGGAGGGTGGGATGGCCCGCGAAGGCGAAAGATAGAGACGAAGGCGTCCAGCCTATCCTACCAGCCACACAAATTAGGAGGTACAAAACATAAAAGAGATCTGATGCGCACAGAGTGCGCTGGCAGGACTTTAAGACAGGAAAGGAGCTAGAAGGGTCGGCAGACAAAACAGCAAGGCTCACCCTTAAAGGGCCTCTTTCTGTTGTCTGATGAAGAAGAGTTAGGGCTAGGGCAGGGTCGCCAGAGTGAGAACTGGAGTTGGCTTCTCCACATTTAATGAAGGAGCAGAAGAGGGAATTTCAGTAGGGCTTGCTTGTTCTCCGGTTGCATGACAAGCCACACCCGATGAAATTCCTTCTTCTGCACAACCAGCCATCTCCACTTTTTAATCCAGCAACCCTAGCTAGAATGCATGCTATATACGCAAAAGGTTCAAAATGGAATCATCAGCATCTCCAGAATTACTTCTCACTCAGAACCTAGAGAGTCGTTGCTACTTGGTTGTAGACAGCTCTGAACTGGACAGGCCTTCAGTTTAAGGCAGGGTCCTCTATCTGCTTTGGAATCCCTGTGGCTGAGGGCCTTCCCGCACTACCTTGTTATAGCGCTATTATTCCACTTTCAACATCCTATGGAATCCTGAGGTTTGCAGTTTAGGGAGGGGCATTTAGGATTCTCAGCCAGAGAGGTCTTGGGCCTCAGTAAACTACAAAGCCCAGAATTCCCCAGGATGTTGAAAGTGGAATAATAGCACTGTAACGGTATAGTGCGGAAATGGCCTCTGTTGTGGCTGTTGGGAGGGGTCCTGGGATGGGAACATGACAGGATTGGCAACAAAGGGCTGAAGGACTTGCACCAGCCCAGCAACCGCCACTCTGAGTAGCACTGGTATGGCATAACCACCTTGTAACTATGTGGGCATTTACATATGCAGGCATGACGTGGGACCTCAGCCTATTAGTTAGTCCCAGACACAGAATCGCTTACTGAATAGTGACAGAACATCTTGATCTAACAGGTCTACGCCAGTGGGAGATTAACAATAGGATTCATGCCAATGATCTCTACTCTGGCTCAGATTAAAATTTGAGCAGCTCTGAAGCTTCAGCTGTCTTTGCAAAGAGGCGCACATACTTCAGGTTAGGGACGCATAACTAGGGGCCCTTTTACACTCCTGAATTATAGCATTGTTATTCCACTTTAACTAGCATGGTTCCATCCTGTGGAACCCTGGGATGTGCCGTTTAGGGAAGGGCATTCAGAATTCTCAGCCAGAGTGCTCTGCTGTCTCACTAGAGACATTGGCCATTTCCGCACTAGCCTGTTATAGCGCTACGATTCCACTTTCAACATCCTATGGAATCCTGGGGTTTGCAGTCTCGGGAGGGGCCGAGCGGCCCCTCCCGAAACTGCAAACCCCAGGATTCCATAGGATGTTGAAAGTGGAATCGTAGCACTATAACAGGCTAGTGCGGAAATGGCCAATGTAAATCACAAGATTTGATATGGGAGCAAGGTAGAAAAACTTTGAGCCAGCATGGTCTAGAGCACTGTACTCAGGCTCCAGGAGACCTGCGTTCAAATCCCCACTGGGTGACCTTGGGCAAGTCACACTCTCTCAGCCTTAGAGGAAGGCAGTGGCAAACCTCCTCCGAATAAGTCTTGCCAAGAAAACGTCATGATAAGTTTACTTCAGGGTCATCATAAGTTGGAAATGACTTCGAATACACACAACAACAAAGAAATACTATCATTATCATCTAACTTCCCTCTTCTTTAAGATCCAGCTATTCTTCCCTTTGCTTATCTAGTTTGGGTGTTTGGTTGCCTCTTTGTTTTCTCTTCCTCGTTCTCCTTTTTCTGTTCTAAAATGGAAAAAAAAATAATTTAAAGATGAAGAGGTTATTATTCCAGCTCACCTCCTTTGCCACCCCAAATCTGCTGTGGTGACAGGACCATATAATTCACTGTCAAAACAACAGACAAATGCTTTTGAAAGACAAAAACAAAATGATTTAACCCAGTCCTGAACGCTGGTACTCTTGAGGTTATCTCCAAACTGGATCCTGGGAGTAATCGAAGGGATAGGTGCACAAGTTTATTCAGCTCTTCTCTTCCTCTTTTTCTTCTTCTTCTTTTTTAAAAAGCCAGTTTGGCTCTGATTCAAAAGGGCAGCATTTGCAGACACTTTGACGTCTTAAGGGCTGGCTTGGATTTTGCAGTGTGAATTTTCAGAACAGGATGCACAGTCATGCTCCTTTGAAATACCCCTGCTTGTGGTGTCAGCACATTAGCCTCACATTTCTCGCTTGACTGTGCCTGTCGTGCTGTCACTACCAACGTGTCCTCCAATATTTCACAGAGGGCAACAGAGGGGCATTCTTATGTACTTGGACCAGACTGGTGTTTCGATGACTCATCTAGACATGTAATTTCAGATAAAGAGAAAATGTGTCTTTTGGGTTACAAATGCACCAGAAAGTAGTCTTGTAACACATAACTACTTCTAGCAGTTTGAAATGATAGTCTCCTGCTGCAATGTGTCTTAGGGCTTATCCAGAAAGGAAAACACAGTCTCTGGAAATACTGAGAGTTTCTAGTTCTGTTTTGATTTTACCTGCTTATTTCCAGGTTTGCTACAAACTCTTTTCTTGAACTGCCCCGGGTTTCCCTTTTCTGTCTTGTGGTCTTCCTACTTCCTCTTGCACTGATCATGTGTCATATCTAAACTGATGTTAACATACCCTATCACCCCTTCTATGAGATATGCGAGTTTCATAAATGACATAAAAAAATGACTGGAGAACACGATCGGGGTCACGCTGGCTGGAGAAGATGCTTGGGGTAATGCTGACTGGAGATGAGTTCAGAATCATGAAAGTTCACATAGGACAGAGCTTTTGAAACTTTTCATGTTGGTGACACACTTTTTAGACGTGCATCATTTTGCGACACATTAATGCAGTGATTCAGTAAGTAGCCCTAGCCCACTGCGGCCGCCCTGTTACCGTGATTTCTGGGGTCCCGTGAGGGACACCTCAATGTGCTCAAAATACTGAGGAGTGGGAATTAGCTAGAGCACAAGTTAGCAATGCGAAAGGCAGGGCAACATAACGAGAACTTTTACCCAATGTTTACAGGGTCAGGCCGAGTTAGAACCAAGACACAAGAAAGCTCAAATTATGTTCTTTTATTTATGAAGTCACACCAACTTACACACTCACTCACTCGAAATTAAGAAATACTGCACAATTGCGCAGTCACGCACGCAGTCCTAAGAAAATAAAGAGAGGAAAATAGATAGGGGATTTTCAGGAGGATTTTTGGGGAAATACGACACCTGATCCTGTAGCGCGGTAGACGGAAAGAAGCTTGGGAGCGTAGAGTCTCAGCACGTGGAGGCTGAGGGGAGGCTTGTCAAATGGAGCTGCAGCAAGTCGGGAGGCAAGTCACGAGCGATCCGATGAGACGCTCAAAATCAGGGGTTCTTATAAGGGAAAATGTGCCTGTAGATATTTTGAACTGCCCCGCGTTTCATTTTGTGGCCATTTTGTGATCACTGTTACTGTAGTTTCTAGTCCGAACTTGAGGGATATTAGATATCATTTGATATCAAAAATTTGGCCTTCACTACCCCTTCCTCTCCATGTGCTTGCGAGGCCCCCGGACAAGCACGCACACGGGCACGGCCGAAAATAGCTGAACTATTCAAAACAAAATCCAGGCAGGCCAGTAATTGCCGGACTGCAGCTTCAGGAGACCTCCAGCCAAGTACCCTCTTAAGATCACGTTATGTATGCACGCCGTTTACAAAAGATCCCCTGCCCCGAGCAGGCAGCTTGACGAGCGGACTATCCAACTCTCAAGCACTCCGCGTTTGCATACTGTCTACGCTATTGACCACGCTGTCATAATTCAATCATCTAAAGTACTGACCTTTCGGAGGCTTTGTCTCCAGCCCGAAACCCATGGTTTTCCCCGGGAACGGACTAGCCTACAGGCACATTTTTCCCTATAAGACTCCCTGATTTTGAGCGCTTCTTTGGATTGCTCCTGGCTTCCATCCCGCCTTGCTGCCGCTCCGTTCGCCGAGCCTTCCCCTCAGCTTACATGTGCTGAGAATCTTCACTCCAACTGACTTTTCTTCTGACTACCTGGACTTCAGGATCAGGATTTTTCCCCTGAAAAATCCCTCTTAAACTCCTCTATCGAACTCCTACCTTTCTTTCATTAGGTCTGTGTGAGTGGTTGCATACATACGTATTGACTGTGCTTCAAAATAAAGGAAAACAATTATTATTTACTTCTGTTTGATTATTGACTCGGCCTGACCCCGTAAACATTGGGTTCAAGATCTGGCCAGGTTGCCCTGCCTCTTGCATTGCTTAGCTTGTGCTCTTGCTAATTCCCATTCCCCATTATTTTGAGCACATTGAGGTGTCCCTCACGGGACCCCAGAAATCAGGGTAACATCACCTAAACACTGGTTCACTCCACACTTCATTTTCCAGTGACATCATCTTATAAGATTTTCAGCAGCAAAATAATACTATTACAGTAGATTAAAAACAAGAGGGGGGAATTGAGGTCAGGAGACACCCCTTTATTTTCTTTAGTTTTCAGCAGTTCTCCTGGGAATCTTGACCCAAAGTGTTTGAACCTGCTAAAGAAAACTTCTGGGCTAGAGATCGCTGTGGAAGTGTCTGGTAATATTTACAGTGTACATAAAGGGAATAAAGTAAGTTTGATTTAGAGTGGGCAGAAGTAGAATCCAAACCCTCTGCATTTGGAGTAAAACCTAAGAAATACAGGAAAGCTCCATGCAGGGTGGTTGGCTCTTTTCTTTTTATTTCTCACATGGTTTAGCAGAAAGTGTTTGTTTACTCTGACAGTGAGTTATAGCACAGTTTTCACAGCGTCTGCCTCAGTCTAATAAAGAAGATAAATCTGTAATAATTCAGTTCCTGGTTTTTAATAAAACTTCACCGTTCTGTCTTCTCTGTGGAAGCTGATAGGAAAACTCTCAGTGTTTTAAGATTAGCTGCTACCAGCTATTTACTCATTATCACTGGAAATGGAAGGGGCAGGTTGTGAACAGGGGGGGAAATAAAAGGTTAGATAGGAGGTGAGCAGAGAGGTGGGAACTTGAAGGAAAGATGGATTGAGAAGAAAGAGGAAAAGTGGAGAAAGAACTACGGTTGTAGAAGTATGGATGTAATTGATACAGAAGAATGGAAGCTTAAAGTTCTGGATCTGGTCGAGATAGAAAAATTAGCATTTTCATTGAAGAACAAACTTGTCCAGAACTTTGAAAGGGAATGGAAAGGAGTTTTAGACTGGATAAAGATATAAATATATAAGTAATGAAGAAAGAAATAATGTAATTATAATGTAGTTGTTCTTTTCTCTACTAAGTGGAAATTATGTACGCATGTAACGGAAATAAGCAGATTCAACTGGAAAATGTAAGCTTGGAAGCGGGGAGGGGGGATTTTTTATTTTCGGAACTGAATTCTCAATAAAAATATTTCAAAAGAAAAAAAGAAGAAGTATAGGGGTAGGGGGAGGAGAAAATCAGGCTGGGGAAAAATAGGCAGGAAATAACTATCTTCTCATACACCCCATCATTGCATGGATGAAAACCAGGACACATGTGGCCAAGCGACCTCAGAAGTTAGGAGAGGCTGTGGCAGGCCATTTCCGCAGTACACTCTTATAGCGTGATTGTTCCACTTTCAACATCCTATGGTATCCTGGGGTTTGCAATTTCGGGAGGGGCCATGCGGCCCCTCCCGAAACTGCAAACCCCAGGATTCCATAGGATGTTGAAAGTGGAACAATCGTGCTATAAGAGTGTAGTGCGGAAATGGCCGCAGTTTGCCTTTGCCTGAACCTACAGAGAAAGGCAAGATCCTGTTCTCTCCTCTCCTCCTAGCTGAGTTAATTGAATGCAAAACTACTTTTGCACTTTGAACTTGGTTTGCAGCAATTGAAGTAAGCTGAGGACAAAGGGGAAAGCGGGAGAAGGACAGAGAAATTGGGACATTTTAAAAGCAGCTGAAAAAGTGGGACAGCAGAGCATTAATCGAGACTGTCCCTGCCAAATCAGAACAGTTGGACGTATGTACTCTATGGACACTAAATCACAATGTTCTGTTGCTGCAACAGCTTCACTAGCTACTCATCTGTTCCCAGGCACAGTTCAAAGTAAGGCTTATGGCCTATAAACCACGTAGGGCTTAGGCCTAAAATATCTGATAGAACATAGTTCCTGATGTGAGCCTGTCCTGAGATCCTTGGGGAAATCACTTCTGTCACACTTTCCATCTTTACCAGCACATCTGTTGGAGGTATAAGACAGAGTGGTCTTGTAGCTGCTAAGGCTCCAGAGTTACCTTCCCAGGGAAGCTAGAATGAAGCTCTCCACACTGTCCTTCTGTTCAGTCGTAAGAAAAAGAAAAGAAAATATACCAGAAAAATAATAAGAGGCTGTTTGAAAAACAGTACAGTTCAGTATGATTAATAAACAGTACACTTAGAAAGAGTACTGCAGCTATTAGAATCCTTTGATTGAAAAATATTCAGTGCTTTTCAAGAACAGGATTTTAATAGCGTTGTTGCTGTGTGCCTTCAGGTCATTTCTAACTTATGGCAACCCTAAGATGAACCTGGCATGATGTTTTCTGGGGCTGAGAGTGTGTGACATGCCCCAGTTCACCCAGTGTGTTTCCAGGGCTAAGCATGGAATTGAACCCGGGTCTTCTCACTCTGAGGCCATTTCCACACTAGCCTGTTATAGCGCTACGATTCCACTTTCAACATCCTATGGAATCCTGGGGTTTGCAGTCTCGGGAGGGGCCGCTCGGCCCCTCCCGAGACTGCAAACCCCAGGATTCCATAGGATGTTGAAAGTGGAATCGTAGCGCTATAACAGGCTAGTGTGGAAATGGCCCCTGTCCAGTGCTCAGACCACTATATCACGCTGATTTTCATAATGAGGCAGTTTAAAAATGCTACAGTTTAATAGCATACTATACTATTTTTCAACTGTAGCAATTTTAAACTGCCTCATTATTTTTATGGTATGTTCTGAATTGTTTTTAATATATCGGTTTTAGGGGAAAAGTGTCCCCCCCCCCATATTTCACAGATGTGGCCAAAAAACATCAAAGTGCAATTAAGATGGCCCGTGATGACAGCAGGCCTGAGACACCTAGGCCATTTCCGCACTAGACTGTTATAGTGCTATTATTCCACTTTCACCATCCTCCCCTCCTTAAACTGCAGGCTCCAGGATTCCATAGGATGTTGAAAGTGGAATAAAAGCACTATAACAGTCTAGTGCAGAAATGGCCCTAGAGTAGAAACTATTTTTGCAGCTTTGATCTCAGTTTGAGCAACCGAAATAAGCTGAGGACAGTGGGGGAATGTGGGAGGAGAAACCTGGACATTTTAAATGTTGTTGAGAAACTGGGATAACAGGGGATGAATTGGAACACTCCCTGATGAATTGGGACTCTCCGTGTCAAACTGGGACACTTGGAGTGTATAGAAAGAGTTGGATGTTGATGTTGTTTTTGATGAGGATGACATTCTACTTTGGTCAGACTCCACTTGTGTCCAGTTCTGGGCGCCACCTTTCAGGGAGGATATCGACAAACTGGAACGTGTCCAGGGGAGGGTGACCAAAATGGTAAAAGGTCTGGAAACCATGCCCTAAGAGGAGCAGCTTAAGGATCTGGGTATGTTTAACCTGGAGAAGAGAAGGTTAAGAGGTGACATGATAACCATGTTTAAATATTTGAAGGGATGTCATGTGGAGGATGGAGCAAGCCTGTTTTCTGCTGCCCCAGAAACTCGGACATGGAGCAATGGCTTCAAACTTCAGGAAAAGAGATTCCATCTAAACATTAGGAAGAACTTCCTGACGGTAAGAGCAGTTTGACAGTTGAATCCGCTGCCTGGGAGTGTGGCGGAGTCTCCTTCTTTGAGGGTTTTTAAACAGAGGCCGAATGGCCATCTGTTGGGAGTGCTTTGATGGGTGTATTCCTGCATGGCCAAATGGGGTTGGACTGGTTGGCCCCTGTAGTCTCGTGTAACTATGATTCTGCGATGATGCAGACAGGAAGTGGCTATATCTTTTGAACAGGAAGTGGCTTGAGGCTGTGCGTGAAGGAAATAATAAGCTGCAGCTAGCGGTAGGACCAGCATTTCACAGGCTGCTTTAGATATTAACTAGCTAAAACCTTGGCTTTAGGCATCTGATAAATAAGTCATCTCCGACAACCTCAGAGGCTGAGTTTTGAGAGGCAGAACAAACAAATCGCAAGACATCTTCTCTTCTGTCATTCGGCCTCGTAGACATTAATAAGGTGACTGACTGCTTTTATCCAGTAATCTTCTGAAAGAGGAGCAAGAAAAAGTATTCCTTTTAAAAAGAAAAACCGTATGCCTGCACGCATGAGCCCTATACAATACAGCACCCTAAAGAGAAGACGGTTGAAATGCTCAGGATACTTGTAAAGACTGCAAAGATAAAACAGCATATAAATGATTCCAAAGTGGAACCGTGGACTCTTAAAACATTTTCCGTTGAAATTGTTCATAAAAAAGCTCAATGAAGAACAAAGAACCTAGCAGCTGAAATAATTTGTTTCAGTCTCAGAAGGTGAAATCGTATGAAAGTGGCTGAGTCCAGAGGCTTTAAACTGCCATTTCCAGCTGTTGATAAATTAAAACCCAAAGAAAGTTCTGGTTGTGATATTGATAGGAAATTCTGGTAGTCTGGCTTGTGCAATTCTTAGTTTGAATGTGCACCCCACACTCCCACACAACATATTCTGCACACAGGGGCAACAAAGGTAGACACAAGCTGTTTCTGCACTAGACTGTTATAGCGCCATGATTCCACTTTCAACTTCCTATGGAATCCCGGGATTTGCAGTTTCGGGAGGGGCCGGCCTAACAGCCTAGTGCGGAAATGGCCTCAATGTTAAGGGAGCTGCTGGGGGTGGGGGAAGATGGGGCAGCATTGGGGAGGGGGCCCTGTCTCCCTCTGTTCAGGTCGATGTGAATGTGAATAATGGGTCAGTACACAAGCAAATACCATGGATCCAATGAGTCAACTGTAGTTGGGTATAACAGTAGGGGCCTTTCCACACTATGCTGTTAGAGTGCTGTTATTCCACTTTCGACCTCCTGTGGAATTCTGGGCTTTGTAGTTTGCTGAGCCCCAAGAGCTTTTTGGCTGGGAATTCCAAAGGCCCCCCCCTAAACTGCAAACCCCAGGATTCCATAGGATGTTAAAAGTGGAATCATAGCGCTATAACAGTCTAGTGCGGAAATGGCCACAGATAGTTAGAACTGGTAGTTAGGGCGGGAGAAGAATTTCTGCTTAAACCCTGTATCCACCATGCATAGGAGAAGCTGCCGGGCTGAGATTCAGGACACACAAATAGGAAGACGAAACCAAACGCCAATGTTTAAACAACAACAACATTGAAAATATATTTTCTTCCTTTCCTGGCCACCGGAGCGGAAAAACGGTTGGGAAATATGAGAGACCATAGTAGATACCTTAAATAGAGTAAGTACTTTGCAAGGCAGAAGCTGAATAACAACCAGTTCCACATCTACCTACACATACACAGGCTCTAATAGAGAAAGAAACAAGCTTAGTCTTTTTAGTAAAACATGTAAAAGTAGCTTTAAATTCATGTTACATGTCAATAATGAAATATGTGGTCTAATGGAGGAGAAAGAAGGAAGATGACTACAGCTTGGAGTGATGCTGGAAGAGAGTGGGTGTAGAAAAGCAAACAAACAGGAACTTGCCTCAATTCAAACTAACAGTGAGTAGAGGAACACAAAGATTGCTAACTCTTAAAAAAAAGTTTCTGAGAATGTTTTTAAATCCTGGGTTTGGGAAAATCCTTAAGTGGAGAGAATCATTGCTTGGTGTATGTGATTCTTAAGCCATTTCCGCACTAGACTGTTATAGTGCTATTATCCCACTTTCAACATCCTATGGAATCCTGGGGTTTGCAGTTTAGGGAGGGACCTTTGAGGCCCCTCCCTGAACTGCAAACCTCAGGATTCCATGGGATGTTGAAAGTGGAATAATAGCACTATAGCAGTCTAGTGCAGAAATAGCCTTAGAAGAAGAAGAAAAGGAGTGGGAAAAATGCAGCCCTCCAGGTGTTGATGGGCTTCTGCTGAGGCAGATGTTTACTGAAATTTGTAACTCCAGTCCACAAGCATACAGGTGAAAAGGCAGACATTCAGATATTGGACTGCACCACTAGCTGGCATAGCCAACAATGGGAACTTGTGTCCGATAATGTCTGGAAGTCCCCATAATTCCCACCCCCTGGAATAATGGAACAAGTTACTACTAAATAAACAAACTGAGCTTTTAAAGGTAATATATTGCCAGGAAGGGGCTCTATAATGATTTAGGTAACAGTGTACTTTTAAAAGGTAACTTGCTAAACTCTGCCCTAGATATAGTGGTGCCTCCTCCTCTTTGGTTACTCCTTCCTTCTGTCTACTAACAGTGTCACCACCACCCTTGACAAACAGACACATTACAGTCTAGGAATCATCTTTGAGTGCTTTGCTGCCTTGGATCCCTGTATCTGTGTGCAATCATGATACCGCTGTGCCAAAAGCACTACTAATAACTAAAGTTTCCAGGTCTCAGTGCTTGACCCTGTGTCTCTAGCCATTACGGGTTATCTCCAGGGAAGAGATGCTACCCTGACTTGTGGGGGTCCCTTTGGGGGACACTATGATTCGCTCCAAAAATGCAAAGGTTGGGGAAATTAGCGGAGCACTGGCTGTAGCAAAACAAGGGGCAAGGTAACCCAGCAGAATCTTTTACCCAATTTTTACGGGGTCAGGCCAAACAAAATCCAGACAAATGTACCAATAACTGGATTTTATTAACAAATGTATTCTGCACTCACTTACTCACACACACACACACAAGGTCTATTGAGAAAGGAAAGAGGTGAAAATTGATAGGGGATTCAGCAGAGAGGGGGTAAAGGCGGTGATACTGCACTTATCCTGAAGTCTTCAGTCCAGGAAGCGGCGAGAACGGAGCTCAGCGAAGAGAAGTGGCTGAGGGATCACTCAACTAACAGAGTGCCAGCCTGCTGGTGCAGTGGGGAGTTCTCCGAAGAGACCCTCCAAAACTGAGACTTGCCTTGAGGGCAGGCCCTCTCCTGGGAAGAACAACGGCCAAAATAAATAGAGAAATGCCGCACAATAGCAACTTGGTAGTTTGCGTGATTGGCTTATTCAGATGGGCCTTGCAGTGCAGGGTTCACTAATGTCGGAGTTGCTCAACCTGAGGAAAACCAATAATCCACTCAAGTTGGTTATTCCTTGGCTGCAGACCTTTTGTCCGTGCGGACATGTTTAGCCTGAGGTCTCCTAGGGGAACGTGACTGGGGATTTTCCTGGCCTGACCTATTTTTGGTTGTTCGACCTCCTTGTCTGTGTACCCATTCGGGCAACCTCTCTGGCATGGCGGGCATATTTGATATCAAATTTATAGTCCCCGGGATGGGGTATGCCAGTGGGGTAACAGAGACAATGGTGCAAATTCTCCAGTTTTGGTGGGCTAGCTCCAGGCAAGAGGAAAGGGGTATGCATAAATCTTTAATGCAGCTAATCAGTGATGTAGACTCGAATCAATAGACTCGGACTCAAGTCAGACTTAAGTTGCTTCAGTGACTCGACTTGGACTTGACTCGGCCATAAACGATGCACTGACTCGACTTGACTCAATACTTGTATATTTTTAATGACTGACTTGATGCCCTTGGTGCAGTAACATACGGCATTCATCCAGAAACCTTATGACTTTGAAGAACGCCTCCATCTCTTTTTGCCTACTGGTCACATGGCGATCTGTCTCAAGCCCAAAGTGTGGGTGCATTTCTCGGAGGGGAATAGCGAACAGGTTAGGCAACGGGCTTCAGTCAGGCTTGAGGTCTGCTTAGCAGCCTGACTCTGCTGCATATCAGAGGAACCCCCTAAAAAGTTTCCTAAGAGCAAAAAGACAAGACTCACCCCCCAGAATGCAGGGTGCATTTCTCAGAGGGGAACAGCAAACGTGTTAGGCAACGGGCTTGAGGAAGAAGGATCCTTCCTTCTTTTGAATCTTCAGTAATGAGGAGTAAGATAGGATCCTATTCCCCACTCCCAAAGCTGCAGATGGCAAAATTGCAAATGTGGGGAGCCAACTCTGCTTAATTTGTTAAAACTGAATTTATTTCACTCTATCCAATAATTCTGGAATTTTGGTTGGGGTTTAAAGTTGGCTTCCAGACTTGAGACTTGACTTGAAAGTGTCTTCAAGGACTTGAGACTTGAAGGTAGAAACTTGAGATTTGGAGTAAAAGACTTAAATACATCACTGCAGCTAATACAGTAGCAGCTTGCTGAAATTTCCAAGCATTAGTTGATGTGTTCCTGAAATGTGCAAGGACTCTCTGAAACTCTATACATTTACTTCCCTTCCTCCTTCCCTCTCAATTGTTGTGGTGCCAGAGTTCACCCTCCCTTCTCCTTTGAATCCACCTTCTGGCTAGAAGCAAGTAGGCCAGATTAAATGTTCCTTATCCTGTCTCTCTAAGCAAGAAAAGAATAATCCCCTCTATTTATCTTGATATGGGGACGGCCCCTTTGGCTAAATCCTGATTTCCAAATAGGTAATCTCTCTCCCTGTTCTCTATGTTTGAATAAAAAGTTGTAAGCAATGGTGCTTGGTACTTAATGCGTAATCCATAATGACTTCGCCAGGGACCATCCCTAAGTCATAGGTTTTGGCCCAGAAACCTCAGGGCCTCATATGAGCCTTAACTGGGAGCCTTACTAAAATCTCTGTCCTCTTTGGCTAAGCCTTTGGCTATTGGTCTTCTCTCCTGTCACCCTGGCCGAGAACTTTTCAGAAATATGGACTGTGCAACCAAACATAGAAGCAGGATCCTTATGGAGACTTGCACATATTTAAGTTCCCCTACAGAAACGGGTGGATATTTTAGTCCAGTGCAGTGTGTCTGCTTCCAGTTCAACATTGCGGAATGGGAGATACCATGAAGTGGTGTTGTGCATGGATGCATACTGTGTATGGATGTGCACTTGATTGTGCATTTGGTATCTTACTTCAGTGGCATTCTACATAAGAAGTACACAGAACCATCAATGCATAACCCTGTATATGGAAATCTACACTATGTGACCCAGTTGTTGGTTATTGGGCAAAACATCCAGTTCCTATAAAAAACATGTGAAGTTCCAAGAGAACATTAATGCAGTTAAATACTCAGGTTGCATAGAAGTTACATCAGCTAATGTGATGTGGAAAGGATAACAATCTGAAAAGTAAACTAAGTAGGTCAGGGTAATTCTAGAACTTGAAATCTAGAGCAAATATATCAGTTTTACCAGTATACCTCTGTTAATGAAGTAGTGGTGATCCTGGGCATTACTTCTATAGTAGAAATTTTGATACGAGACGCAGAAATAATGAAGAAAGAATAGAGATAGGCTCATATACCCAAAACAAGAAGACAGCTTGAATATGTTTCAGCAGACTTTTCATTCAGAACTAAACATATGCACATGGGAAATGAAACATCTATGTCAAATAAGCACTGACTGAGTAAACAAAAACATTTGGGATCTTTCAGAGAACACTTAAAGGTTTCTTCCAAACTGCAGCCAGGGATTTTTTTCTTTCTTTCACCAGTCTCCATTTTCTAATAATTTCCATTTTGGCGACCAAACTTAGAGATCTATGCTTTTTTCAAACATGCCGGTGATAGGTGGTGAGGCTTATCTGCTCTCTGCTTGTCTGTCTGTTCTGCTGTTCATTCAGGTTTAGTAATGTTGCCCCAAAAAGTGGGGAACATTGGGGTCCACCTGCAATGCCATCATCTCCTTAGAAAATGGGGAATTATAACTCAAAGGAGGCTTGCAAGAAAGGGGTAATCATAGAATCATAGAAATGTAGAGTTGGAAGAGACCACACGGGCCAATCAAATATAGCATTAAGACGCTGTTTAAAAATAGTTAAATAAAGGATCATATTAAAAATGCATGAATTAAAGCAGTTTAAAAGCATTGAAAAGCATAAGAAAGGGGACAAAAACTCCAATAAGCTTTATTAAAAAGATCCTGTAGGAACCAGTTAATGGCTAAAAGGTTGTCAGAATAAAGCAATCTTGCCTGCTGATGGAAGAACAGAGAGGAGGCCATTGTAGTAGTCTTCCATATTTTCTTTCCAGTTGTTCTTCCATAAGCCCCAAAAGAAGTAGTTCTGGTTTTAATTTAAAATCCTCTGAATGAAAGTATGTACTTGGATCCAGTACCTTTTAGGTTTTTCATTTGTCCACCACATATGATAAAATATCCCTTCATGCTGTTCATACTTCCAGTGTTCATTTGAAACATCTTTGTACGTTCTAGCCAGTTTCTCTGAGGCCATATTCCATTGACACATAGAATCATAGAATCATAGAAATGTAGAGTTGGAAGAGACCACACGGGCCATCCAGTCCAGCCCACCGCCATGCAGGAACACCCTCAAAGCACTCCCGACAGATGGCCATCCAGCCTCTGCTTAAAAACCTCCAAGGAAGGAGACTCCACTACATTCCGCGGCAGCCTATCCCACTGCCGGACAGCCCTGACCGTCAGAAAGTTTTTCCTGAGGTTCAGGTGGAATCTCCTTTCCTGCAGCTTGAATCCATTGCTCCTTGTCCTGGTCTCTGAAGCAGCAGAAAACAAGCCTGCTCCTTCCTCTACATGGCATCCCTTCAAATATTTAAACATAGCTATCATGTCCCCTCTTAACTTTCTCTTCTGCAGACTAAACATATCCAGCTCTCTAAGTCTATCCTCATAGGGCTTGGCTTCCAGGCCCTTCACCATTTTGGTCGCCCTCCTCTGGACCTGCTCCAGCTTGACCACGTCCTTCTTGAATTGGGGTGCCCAGAACTGGACACAGTATTCAAGATGAGGTCTAACCAAAGCAGAGTAGAATGGTACCAGTACCTCCTTCGATCTAGACACCATACTCCTATTGATGCAGCCGAGAATTGCATTGGCTTTCTTGGCTGCCGCGTCACACTGCTGACTCGTGTTCAGCTTGTGGTCTATTAAGACTCCTAGATCTCTTTCACACATACTGCCATCCAGCCACATGTCCCCCATCCTATATTTCTGTATTCCATTTTTTCTACCTAAGTGTAGGACCTTACACTTCTCTCTGTTAAATTTCGTTTTGTTAGCCTTGGCCCAGCTCTCCAATCTGTCCAGGTCATTTTGAATGTTGATCCTGTCCTCTGGCGTACTAGCAGCCCCTCCCAATTTGGTGTCATCTGTAAATTTGATGAGCATGCCCTCTATTCCTTCATCCAAGTCGTTGACGAAGATATTGAACAGCACTGGGCCCAAGACAGAACCCTGTGGCACCCCGCTAGTCACTTCTCTCCAGGAGGAAAAGCAGCCATTCGTGATCACCCTTTGGGTTCAGTCGGTCAACCAATTACAAATCCACCTGACAGTAACCCTGTCCAGCCTGTATTTTACTAGCTTCTTTGCAAGAATGTCATGGGGAACTTTGTCAAAGGCCTTACTGAAATCGAGAAATGCTACATCCACAGCATTCCCTTCATCTATCAAGCTAGTAACTCTATCATAAAAAGAGATAAGATTAGTCTGGCATGACTTATTTTTGAGAAATCCATGTTGACTTCTCGTGATTACCGCGTTGCTTTCTAAGTGATTAGAAACTGACTGCTTAATGATCTGCTCCAGGATCTTTCCGGGTACTGACGTCAGGCCGACAGGGCGATAATTATTTGGGTCCTCTTTTTTTCCCTTCTTGAAGATGGGGACAACATTTGCCCTCTTCCAGTCTGCTGGAACTTCTCCTGTCCTCCAAGATTTCTCAAAGATTATAGCAAGCGGTTCCGAAATGACCTCTGTCAGTTCTTTTAATATCCTAGGATGCAATTCATCTGGCCCTGGAGACTTGAATTCTGTGAAAATCAATAGACACACACAGGAAATCAAGCAGTCTCACAAATCATACATGGCTAGGGAAAAGTGAGGCAAGAAAGGTTGGATAGAGAGAGATTTGGGATGAATAGGGTGGTATTTATCGATCCAGAAGAAGAAGGTTGAAACAGATGGCTCAGACAGCGGTCCGAGGGTGGCACAGGGAATCTGGGGAACCATGTGAAACATAACATGCCCAATGTACTGCTAATTGCTGGGCTTGGAGCTAGGGCTTATATACCCTATTTTCTACCCTGAAAGAGTGTGTGTTAATTGCTTTTTGGCAATTTGGCAGAGCGAACAAAAAGGCTCCAGAAAAGGCTGATTGTCTTAACTTCGGGTGACAAAACACTGATGGGAGTCTTGATACTCTCTTAATGTTTGGACAGGTAAAGGGACAAAAGGGAGGTTTCCATGGGACAGGGTTATAGGATGTTGGTCTTTGATTGCTTCACTTGGGCAATATGATTTCCTATTGTGTTTTGAAGTTCTGGCCATTGAGAGGATTATCCCAAGCCCATTAAGTCAGGCCTTCTGTCTAATCCTCTTGAATTTATGACCTGGCCATGTCTGAGGTCACCCTGACTTACCCATGC
Organism: Cyclura pinguis; assembly: GCA_030412105.1. NCBI lineage: Eukaryota > Metazoa > Chordata > Lepidosauria > Squamata > Iguanidae > Cyclura > Cyclura pinguis. The sequence goes on from CM059599.1 coordinate 382,430,880, forward strand.
CCTGCAGCCAGTGCCCTTCCCAACATGCTTTTCAGCCATAAGTGTACAGTCTTATATGAACAATGATATTTCTCACCAATTTTGCTATCTCACAGGATGGGGGGTGTAGGTTGTGGTAATGGTAAGGGATTCAAAAGGTAGCTGCTGTTTACCTTGACTGTTGTAAGAAGGCACAGTTGGATCAGCCAGACTAGAATCTTGCTCTTTCCTGCTCAAGTTTTATTGCATTGTTTACTACATACATGCTTCTGTAACCCAACACGAAGAATTTGTGTTTCTCTAGCTCTCCTTTGCCATCCTCCCAATGCTGATGCTGCTCAAAAGCTTCTAGCTAGACAGAGAACAAGGAAGAAGGAGGGGCTGGACAGGCATAAAAAGACTTTGACAAAAGAAGCTTCTTTTTTGGAAGGTTTGTTAACTGTATGCCTGTTCCTCCCTCTTATACTCTGTTACTTCTCACCAAGATGAAGGAAAACATCATCAAACATGGGCTCCTCTTTCCTGGTGAGCAATGTCAACATTGTAAGCATGGTGAAGCCAGAAAATAAATATGCCATTCTTAACAGAGACTGATTCTAGGTTAAATCCCCTGTTACTTCCAGCTAGAGGCAACCCACTGCATCTACAGAAGTTACATAAGTGGTGTTACCGGTATTGCTGCTGCTGTTATTGTTATGTCAAATCAAGTCCGACTTAACAGCACCAAATGGTTTTCTTGGAACCATTTGCTTTGATGGTGTATTCCTGTATGGCAGGAGGTTGGACTGGAAGGCCCTTGTGGTCTCTTCCAGCTCTTTGATTCATAGGCTGAGAGAGCCTAACAGGCTCAAGATCATCCAGTTCCATGGCTGAATGAGGATTTGAGCCTTGGGCCATTTCCGCACTAGACTGTTATAGCGCTATTATTCCACTTGCAACATCCTATGGAATCCTGGGGTTTGCAGTTTTGGGAGGGGCCGGCTGGCCCCTCCCAAAACTGCAAACTCCAGGATTCCATAGGATGTTGCAAGTGGAATAATAGTGTTATAACAGTCTAGTGCGGAAATGGCCTTGGTCTTCCAATCCAACACTCACACAACTACACCATGCTGGCTCTTCCCATGAGGTAAATAAGCTGACTCTAGTTGCAATTAATAAGTGGCTTTTGGCCTCTGTGTTTGTGCATGTATAGATACTTCTTCTCCTGTGTTCTTAATCTTTCACAGTTGCTTTGAATATGTCTCACTTTAGATAAAGTTTTGCTGGAATTTCCCACGCCGCTTGGGTGAACCCTGAATATAACTCGTCTAACTTCTGGCTGTCAGATTTCCAAGTTCTGAGGATTTTCTCCCAATCTGTAACCTTCTAAATGTCATGAAGTGTGACTCAAACTAACAAAGTATGTGCGCACTGACAAACACACATGCATGAGGAAACTGCATGGATATGTTTTTGGAGCATGCAATGTGCACACTAATTATAATTACATACCACTGTGCAGCTCAAATTTTCTCTTAAAACTCATCCGGCTCTGACCTTCATCAGACTACTCCTGTTATTACCTCAAGAAGGAATATCATTGCAAAACCACACAGTCTATGGGATATCATGTGGAAGATGGAGTGAGCTTGTTTTCTGTTGCTCCAAGGATAAGACCCAAAGCTATGGATGCAGCCTACAAGAAAGGATGAACTTGTTGATAGTTCAGAGCTGCTTCACAGTGGAATAGGATATTTCAGAAGCTGGTAGGCTCTCATTCATTGGAGCTTTTAAAGCAAAGGTTGGATGCCCACTTGTCAGGGATACCTTACTTGTGGATTATTTGTTTTTCAAATAACTGACATATTTTGCTGGTGTTTTGTATAGTTTTAATTTCTGCCAGTTTTAATAATCTGTAAACTGCCTTGAATCCCATTATTGAGGGAAAGGGGGGATATAAATGAATACCATCATCATCATCATCATCATCACCATCATCATCATCACCATCATCCAATCATGGATGATTAGATGTACTGACTGGAACTTTTTCGAGTCTTGGCTCAAACTTCTCTTCCAGAAGAGAAGGTTAAGAGGGGACATGATAGCCATGTTTAAATATTTGAAGGGATGCCATGTAGAGGAAGGAGAGGGCTTGTTTTCTGCTGCTCCAGAGACCAGGACAAGGAGCAATGGATTCAAGCTGCAGGAAAGGAGATTCCACCTAAACCTCAGGAAGAACTTCCTGGCGGTCAGGGCTGTCCGGCAGTGGAATAGGCTGCCTCGGAGTGTGGTGGAGTCTCCTTCCTTGGAGGTTTTTAAGCAGAGGCTGGATGGCCATCTGTCGGGAGTGCTTTGAGGGTGTTCCTGCATGGCAGGGGGATGGACTGGATGGCCCGTGTGGTCTCTTCCAACCCTACATTTCTATGATTCTATGATTCCTTCCATCTTCGCTTTCCTTCTTCTTGTAAGGCTGTGTCCTTTTAAGATTCTGGGCAGGGTTGCCTGGCTTTATTTCTTTTTTTAACAATGCTGCCTTCTATGGGCAAGGAGCATTAACAAGTGCTGTTTCTCTGCCCCCTGTATGCGTATTTATTCAGGGTAAGCCCAAGAGAAATTGCTGCCTGAGGTGTAGCATCATATGGTGCTGCCCTCACTCATAGAATCATAGAACCCTAGACCTTGAAGAGCCCACAAGGGCCATCCAGTTCAACTCCCTGGCATGCAGCGATACACAATCAAAGCACTCCCAACGGACGGCCATCCAGCCTTGGTTTAAAAGTCTCCAAAGAAGGAAATTCCACCACGCTCCCAGGCAATGTATTCCAAACTGCTCTTACCATCAGGAAGTTCTTCCTAATAGTTGACGGTACACCCCCCCATTTTGATATGGTCTAACTGGCAAAATATATTAACTGGCATAAAATATAAATTACACACCCTAATGGCTGGAAAGGCAATGTGGAAAGGGACACTGTCTGGGAATAAGTCAGAGATGACCCCAGCATGGCTAGCTCATAAAGCCTGACTTAATGGCCCTCAGCTAATCCTATCAACTGCCAACCTCAGAAAACAATAAGGTGCCCAGGTGCAGAGGCAAGGATCCCTGCTGTGTGCATATCCTACTGAAGCCTGGCCCAGAAACCCCCTCAGCCAAGACATTGAAACCATTAGCACCATCTGGACACCACTGTCTGTGTTGCAACTCCCATTGTCCACTAGGCTGGGAGAGCAATTAACTCACACCCCTTCACGAAGGGAAACACGGTATATAAACCGTTGGTTTTGAGAAGTCAGATACAGTCAGATGAAATGATGGACCCCACTATGTCGCCTTGAATCCTGATCTAGGCTGCCCTTAGACACAAGTCTAAGTCACATTTCAACTTCTTCACTAGTCTTCTGGACTGGTAATTATAACCCCAAAACCTCAGGCTCTCTATCCATAATTTTATCTCCTTTTCTTCTTCAGTCAGCTCTTGTGTGAATGTTTGCCTGTGTGTATCTTCTGTGCACGCATGAGTGAATTCCCCTCAATAAAACACATTTTTAGCTTACTTTTGAATCTCTGGCTGGTTCTTTTCCTGCGTGAGCCCGTAAACATTGGTAGAAAGGTCTCGCTAAGTTGCCCCCCCTGTCGTTAGCCTCCTGATTTTGAGCTAATTAATTCCTCACTTTTGCACGGAGGTACTGGCATCGCAGGGTGGCCCTCATGGCACCTATGTTTTGGGGTAGCATAATATTCAGATAGAATCTCTTTTCCTGTAGCTTGAAGCCTTCATGTCCTGGTCTCTGGGCCAGCAGAAAACAAGCTTGCTCCATGTTCTATATGATATCCCTTCAAATATTTAAATATGGCCATCATGTCACCTCTTCGCCTTCTCTTCTCCAGGCTAAACATTCCCCTGGCATTTGTTTCTTACTTCAGCACTGGTGGTGGGACAACATTCTCCATTGTACTTGAAAGCAGTTGGCTAGTGGAGTAAGCACAGAGCAGAGAAAGGACACCCAGTGGTATAGCTGTGGGGCAGGGGGCAAAATGAAGACATTGCACCCCAAATTAGAATTCTGCCCCTCAAGACATTCTCCTTCAGTCTCCGAATTTCTAGCATCACCAAGGGTGAGACACTGAAAATCGTTCACACTTAGAACTCCTTCTACAGTCGCCCTTCCACATTTGCGGGGCTAACTTTCACGGATTTGATTATTTGTGAGTTTCACCAACCCTCAAAATGCTTGGGACCAGAGGAGTTTTCGATTGGGGGGGGGTTGGAATATTTGCATATACATAATGAGATTATATACTGCTCCTTTGACGTGGGGTTCACTCTTTCATCATTTCTTCTCCTCCTGCCTTCTTTCTGTAGGGAACATCAGGAAATTATAAAGGCTCATTGGGGCCGTGCATACGTGCACTGCTTGCAAAGTCTCTCGGTCAACTTGGTGCCATTTTCCCTTTTTCACCAGGCTTTGGAATGCGTGCGTGTATGCTGCTTGCAATGCGACCTGAGAAGGAAAAAAAGGTGCCAAGCCAGCTGAGAGTCTGTGCAAGCAGAATGTGCAGGAGCTCCCAAACAAGCCTCTGCAATCCCCTCACGTTCCCTCCAGGAAGGTGACTGAGTTTCACTTTTCAGAAGCTTCGGATTTTTGGATGAGGGTTAATAAACCCGCACTTCATCTGCACCTCATTTACATGTTGCATTATTTCATCCTAATTTAAATGGCTTAGATAGAAATTGAAAACTAATTTAAATGGGTTAGATTTAAATTCAGAACTAATTGCAATGGTTTAAATAGCTGTGTCGATTTTACGGAGGGGGAGTCTTCTTAACTGTTCCTAGGGCCTTTTGAGTAGGAAGTAGTAGCATTCTAAAAAAAATTGTCGGTCATCTAAGATATAAAAGTCAGAGTTTGTCTGGGTCAGGCAGAGACCTCATCTGATCGGCTGTGTCAGGCGAAGACCTCCTATGACTGGCTGCCTGAGAAGATCCTATGGAATCCTGAGGGGCCTTTAGAACTCTCAGCCACAGAATAGGCCACTTGCTATGGAGACGAGGCCTAGCAGCAAGGAGGTGGAGTGCAGTGTATTCCCTCAGGCACCGAACCTGTGTATATCAATAACTCCGAATACGTATTGGATTGGGGAATATGGGGAAAAGTTACAGGGACTGGGCAAGACAGTTTGGGGAATTAGAGACACAGGATCTCAAAGCTTTCTAACAAATATTACCTATGAGAAAATAAAACCCCGGGCAAGGCCAGGTATGCGCGCTAGTTACCAATGAAAGCCACGTGGTGCGCAGTGCAATCCTAAGGAGGTGCGCGGGGCGTTATTTCTCACCTAACATCGCCTCTACGTCTACGTCGCCACAAGGCGGCGCTAGACCAACAGCCCCTTCTCCCTCCCACCCCAACAGCAGTGATCTCTCCAGGAGGTACCCTAGGTCATTTCCGCACTAGGCTTTTATAGCGCTATGATTCCACTTGAAACATCCTATGGAATCCTGGGGTTTGCAGTTTCGGGAGGGGCCGGCCCCTCCCGAAACTGCAAACCCCAGGATTCCATAGGATGTTTCAAGTGGAATCATAGCGCTATAAAAGCCTAGTGCGGAAACGGCTGTTGTTTTTTTTAAAAGACGTGGCCCCTTTAAGAGCCTCCTCTCCTTCCTTCCCTTACTCTTGTGTTTACATAACAGACCGGACGATACCATCCCGGCTTTTGAGGGAACAGGAGGGGAGCTGTCGAGGGAAGCAAAAAGAACGCGGATGGAGGGAGGAGGAGAGAGCGAGGAAGGGGAGGAGCGCTTCCGCGGCTCCTTTTTTTCCGGAGGGAGCGCGTACGCGGGAGGAGGGGGAGGCGCTCGTTGGTCTCTCCCGGTCCCCCTCGGGCCGTTGTGGCTGTCGTCGCGGAGAGCCGGCGCGCGAGGACTGAGGAGGGGGAGCGGGGAAAAAAGAGAGGAAGGACGCGAAGAGAGTCCGCGCCGGCGGGCGCACGAAGCAAAAAGAAGCCGCCAGTTTTTTCGCCCGACCGAGCCGACCGTCCGAGGCTCCCGAAAGCCGAGGCGACTCCGTTTTTTTCCCCGTCCGGACTCTTTTTTTTTTTTAAATCTTTAATTTTTGAGATTGTTTTTATTTTTTTAAAATTCCACCTAAATCTTAGCAGGGGCTGCAGTTTTTTCCTGGAGTATAGCAGCAGCAGCAACCACAGCGGCGGCGGCCGCGGCGGCGGGAGCGACGACGACGACGACGACAACGGCGGCGGCGGCCCCATGTTTTCGCCCAGCCAGGAGGAGCACTGCGCGCCCAACAAGGAGCCCGTCAAATACGGGGAGCTGGTGGTGCTGGGGTCAGTGAGCGCGCGCGGGCGCGGGCGGGGGTGTTTGCGCGCCTCCACGCGCGCCAGCCTGCGCGCCGGCGTTTGCGCGCCCGCTGCGCCCGCGTGGACCCTTGCGCGCCCGCGTTGTGTTCCCTTGCGTGTTTCTGTGAGGGGATGGTGCGTTTGTGATTTGCGTGCGCGTTTGCCTGAGGGGATTGTCGTGTTTGTGATCCGCTCGCGCGTCTGTGTGAGGGGATCTGGTGTTTCTGTGAGCGGGGTTCCGTGTTCGCGGTTTCCTTGCCTGGTTCTGTGAGGGGATCTTGTGTGTGCGTGAGGGGATTGTCGTGTTTGTGATCCGCTTGCGTGTCTGTGTGAGGGGATCTTGTGTTTCTGTGAGGGGGGTTCCGTGTTTGTGGTTTCCTTGCCTGGTTCTGTGAGGGGATCTTGTGTGTGCGTGAGGGGATTGTCGTGTTTGTGATCCGCTTGCGTGTCTGTGTGAGAGGATCTTGTGTTTCTGTGAGGGGGGGTCCGTGTTTGTGGTTTCCTTGCCTGGTTCTGTGAGGGGATCTTGTGTTTGCGTGAGGGGATTGTTGTGTTTGTGATCCGTTTGCGTGTCTGTGTGAGAGGATCTGGTGTTTCTGTGAGGGGGTTTTCGTGTTTGTGGTTTCCTTGCCTGGTTCTGTGAGGGGATCTTGTGTTTGTGTGAGGTGATTTTTGTGTTTGTGATCCGCTTGCGTGTTTGTGTGAGGGGATCTTGTGTTTCTGTGAGGTGATTTTGCCCGTTTCTGCATTATACTCTTATAGCGCTATTATTCCCGTAACTGCAAACCCCAGGATGCCATAGGATGTTGCAAGTGGAATAATAGCGCTATGACAGTGTAGTGCGGAAAGGCTCTTTGTGTTTGTGATTTGCTGGCGTGTTTGTGTGAGGGGATTTTGCGTTTGTGATTTGCTGGCGTGTTTCTGTGAGGGGATTTTGTGTTTGTATGAAGTAATTTTGTGTCTGTGATTTGCCTGCGTGTTTGTGGGGGGGGGGATTTTGTTTTTCGGTGAGGGAGGTGGGCTGCACTGGGGGGGGCGGTTTGAGAAGAAAGGAGACCCTCGTTGTGAGGCGTCAATCCGAGAGAATAAGGAGATATTTTTATTTCGTTTCCCCTGAGGGGGTTTCCTTTGGCTGTGTGCGTATGTGGGTGGAGGGGGAGGCTCTTCTTGTTGGGGAGCGGTGGAGATTTTTGGGGGGGGGGTGTTTGCATGTAAAACCACACACCCAGGAGGAACACCCCCACGCACGCGCTCGCAGACACGCACATGGGTGCGATAATCTGGGTGGGGGTCCTCAGTGGGGTTCTTCCTACTCAGGCGCCTACTTCGGGAACCCCTTTTTTTATTTTGCAGATGGGGACACTCTCTAGTAAGTTCGTGTATAGATATCAAGTGTGTGTGTGTGTGTGTGTGTGTGTTTAAAAAGCAAACCAACCACTACCTACCTCTCCTTTTCTCTCTGAGGGTGGTTAACAGATCTTTTTGTAAAAAAGAATATATATATATGTATGTATGTATGTATGTATGTGTATGTATGTATGCATGCATGCATAAAATGAGCAGTGGGAGAAGTGGTGCTGGTTTGTTTGTTTGTCTCGCCCTCGCCCCCCCCAGAACTACTCTTGGGAGCCCCCCGTTTTGGCCACCAAGGGTTGCCTTTTGGCCACTGCGTGCAGAGGAGGGGGGCACCCACGGGTGGGGAGAAGGGAGAACCCCTTGGTGAGTCTTTGGGCCGTTGGCAACCAGGGAAGCCGGAGGGGCCCCCCAGGTTTTGTGGAGAGGCCCTTGGAGTCCGGCAAAGGGGGGGGGAGGAGGAGATCTGAGGAGGAGTGGAGGTTTAGTTGCACGGCTTGTAACTTGGGCCCGAGGGCGGCGGGGAGATCTTCACTACTTTTCTTTTTGTGGGGGGAGAGAAACGCTCGGGAACCTGAAGGGTGTGCGTGGGGTGGATGTGGGTTGAGGAGAGCAAGGACTCCGTGTGAGAGAGAGAGAGAGAGAGAGAGAGAGAGAGAGAGAGAGGTCCCTGTGTTGGCAGGAACTGTGACTCAGGTCACAGCCATTTCTAGGGATGGGGGAGAGACGGGGCAGCATTTGGGAGGGGGCCCTGGCTCCCTCTGTTCAGGTCCTTGTGTGTGGGAGAGGAGCAGAGAAGGGGTAACATTTGTTGGCGGGGGCAATTTGCCTGGTCTTAAGGGAGCGGGCGGGGGGACAGAGATGTGGCAGCATTTCAGTAGGGGTCTGACTCTCACGCCATTTCTGCACTAGGCTGTTAGAGCGCTATGATTCCACTTTCAACATCCTATGGAATCCCGGGGTTTGCGGTTTTGGGAGGGGCCGCGCTCTAACAGCCTAGTGCAGAAATCGCCTCAGTGTTAAGGGAGCTGCTGGTGGGGGGGAGAGATGGGGCAGCATTTGGGAGCGGGCCCTGTCTCTCTCTGTTCAGGTCGATGTGTGGGAGAGGAGCAGAGACAGGGTAGCATTTGTTGGAGGGGCGATTTGCCTGGTGTTAAGGGAGCTGCGGGGGGTGAACAGAGATGGGGCAGCGTTTGAACAGGGATCTGACTCCCAGTGTTAAGAGAGAGGTGGGGGGGGAGAGAGAATGGAGATGGGTAGTGTGGTATAGGGGGACAGAGGCAGGGCGTCCTTTATGGAGGTCTCTTTCCTAGTGTTAAGGCAGGGATGTGTGTGTATGTGTTGGGGGGGAAGCAGAGATGGGGCAGCGTTTTGCAGGCTCGGTTTCCCTGTGTTAAGGAAGGTATGGGGAGGGAGAGATGGGGCGGCTTTGGCAGAGCTCTCTCGCCCACTGTTAAGGGGGTTTGTAGCACGGAGAGGACAGAGATGGGGCAGATTTTCAGATGGGGGGAGGGAATCTGTTTTTCTGCATTAATGGATGTGTGTGTGTGTTTATTGTGGGTGGGTGCAGGAAAGCATGGGAGGCTGCTTTATAGAGTGCCTGGAAAGAAGTCTGGGGAAGAAGGGGGTTTGGGGGGGGGTTGTAGCCTCCCAGAGTCTCCAAGGTGGGAGGGAGGGTGTAAGAGAGAACATTTTCGCTTTGCTACATCACTTCCTAGTGGGATCTCGGGTGCGGGAGTGCCCAGGTGCGGGGCTGAGAGTGCCTTCCGTGGGGTGCTAAAAGGAGTTTCTGAGAGGGATTTTCTGGTATCTTTTTTTCATCTTTGGAATCAGGAGAGCCTCTTTAAGATGGGAAGGCAGCTGGTGAGCACGTGTGCTTCTTGGGGAGTATTGAGGGTCCACGAGGAGGAAGCGGGAAAGAAGAGTTGTTGGTTGGGGAGACCGCGGCAAGGGAAAAGATAAAGTGAGGGCGGAGGATATAAGAGTGGGGTGGGTTAGGAGGCTGAATGAATATACTTGAGAGGAAGGGACTGCTTTGTGTGTGGGAGAGATTGCAAGGAGTGAGGGGAAGTGAGGGGGGGGCAGGCAGGTGTCAGCATGCTTGCTCCCTGTGTGCCTTGTGCTGAAATGTAACCGGTGGAGATAGATCATGACATTGATTGAACTCATATTTGACTTTGGAAGAGGAGCCCTTGTTCATTGGGAGTGAGAAGCTGGGTACTCTTCTGCTGCTTGTTTCCCTCCCTCTCTCAAATCCTGATTTTCTCTGAGGTGGAGGTCTTTGGGAGAATGCTGAGAAAGACAGTTCTCCCCAGGCTGATGTGTGGGGTGGGTGCAGGAGCAACTAGAGTGGCTGCTTTGCTCCTCTCTACTGGGATCAGAGACTGATCGCGTGGTCCTTAGGCGTTGCTCTCTGCAGCCCTGGGACACGGCTTGTATTAGAAGGCATGTGCTTCAGCTTATCCCTGCCCCTCATCTTGAAGATTTTCCGGGGAACTTGTGTTTGCCTCAGGCCTAATATGTATGGATTTCCTGTTGCATTTTGGCTGAGCTTGCCAGACTGACAAGCGTAATAGTTGGACTTGTGACACGGCAGTCTTCTAGAGAGCGGACAGCTTTGTAATGGACCCTTTTAGATATGCGCTGTTCCAGGATGGGAGGCAAAGATGGTGTTGTTGGTGTTGTATGACAAGAGGTGTGGCCAGCTTGGATAGCTCTCAGCGGGAAAGCTTGCAACATTCGGAAGCATGCAATGTGATGGCAGCCGAGATACACCAAACTCTTTTTTGGAAGATTACCCTTCTCTGTACAGATCTCAGTAGGCAGACGGCTGCTGCCTGCATGTCCAGTGCTTTTATAATTAAAGGTTTCATGCCTTTCACTTCCTGACTCCCAGCTGCATGTTAATTACTGCAATAGACATTGTTTTGTTTCCCCAGATGTGAGGTGGTGGTGATTGGTGGTTGGGTGTGTGAGGGTGGGCTGTCTGAGAGATGGAGGACACTCCTGCTTCAATGCCAGTTCGTGGGGGTGTGGGGTTTGTTGTCTGTTAATCGGCTTGGTTTTATGCTCCAGTCCTGCTGTTTTAGCTCAGAGCTTCTCTTTTGAGCCATAGAAGCCGATGCTGAGCGTATGGCATGTAAACCCTTGTTCACTGAATCCATTGAGCCCTGCAAGTGCATTTAATCTTGATAGCTGAAAGTGCATAAAATGTACAGCAGGCAAGTTGTTTGATCAAATAAACAAAGCATGAAAACTGTCTTTGAAGCAAAGTCCGCCGCATGGAAGCTCAAACTGTTGAGTACATTCCAGTAAGCATTAGTTGTTTTTGGACATATGAGAAAAGATGCAGGATCAGTGGACTTGAAACAAAAACCATTAGCAGAAACCGTCTTCTTTTACTTCAGTCTTCTGTTTGAAGTCTGTTGTGTGGGTTTCTTAACAGGATGCTGCTGAGTCTGGCAGCAGAAGGGGTCTGTCAAAATCTGGTTACTGGGAACGGATTATTCTACCAATAGCTGCAAAAATGTAACATGGCTTCAAATACATGAAAAGCTTCAGTAGTGGCAAAGCTGTTTATCTCAGCAGTTTCAGGTAGAAAAATCCATGTAAAGTTGCTAACGGTAGAGAATGACTTACTTCGACTGGTGGCATACTAAAAACAGAGGGGGACCTCAGCTGTGCTGTTCAGGTTGTGTCATTTCTGGAACTCCAAATTTAATGTCAAATCCTTAATTTAATTAGGTGGGACATAGTCATTTTCTGCTGCAGCTGGCATGCCTGTACACAGATGGAATCATAAAAAGAAATGAGCTGTTGTGGTTTTTAATATAGTTGAAAGTATACAAGTGCAGGATATCTGGCTGCAATTTGAACTTTAGTTCTGTTTCTAAACAAATATGTTTGTTATGGGGTATTCTTAGGATTTGCTTTCTTTCTTTCTCTGAACAAATGTATCCTCCGGCTCTGTTGATTATTTTAATTACACCATAAAATAAATAAAAGTAAATAAAATATAATTGTTCTCTTTTTCTCACTAGCCTGGGGTGCGGAATTTAGGGTTTTGTTTTTCTCTGATTGTGTTAAGTTCTGTGATTTTTTACTACTCCCAAACTTTATTGGGTTGTAGAAGAATTATTTCTTATATCATACAAACACAATGAACTTCTAATTATTTGATAAAATAATAGCCTCCTTGGGTGCCTTGGTAGGAGAAAGGGGATTGGTGTAAATTTAATAAAGAAAGAAATTGCCAGCTGCTGTCACTGAACAAACTGAGAATAAATGTACTTTGGGCTTGTTTAGTGGAGTAGTTAATCACTTGTGCTAGTGAACTGGCTAATCCTGTCCTGTCTGGCTTGCAACAGACCACATTTTAAGGCACAGGGAAGTATTACGAATAGAATTTCATGATTTTTTTTTTTAAAAAAAACTGTTGAAGAGACTGAGGGTGAAGGTATGGGCCTGAGCCAGAACCCATTTACAGTAGTCTGGTTCAAGAAAACTAGATTTTAAATTTTTCTCTTACCCACACACCTGTCTCTCTGCAGCCATTTCTTCACTACACTGTTATAGTGCTTTTTTTCCTCTTTTGACATCCTATGGAATCCTGGGCTTTGCAGTTTAGGGAGGGGCATTTAGAATTCTCAGCCAGAAAACTCTTTGGCCTCAGTAAACTGCAAACCCCAGAATTCCATCGAATGTTGAAAGTGGAATAATGGCACTATAACAGTGTCGTGCGGAAATGGCCTGTTTCTTTTCAGGGTGCTTAATCATTCGGTGGTGCCACAAATAGAATGATGATTTCTTTTCCCTCCAGAATTGGATCATTAGTAGGAAATAATCACAGAACAGCTTGAACATCTGTTTGGCCTTCTTAAAAAAGATAGACGGAATAAGTAATATTTGTTTACTTTTAAGTTATTCTTCGTGCCTGGGAATAATAATTAAAAAACTCCAGATAACAATGTTTTAAATGAGCTAATCACATCCTTGAAGGATTAGGAAGAGCTTTGCGGTTTGTGGTTTGGAGGTGTTAGTGTATTGTAACTGTGTATCTTGTGATGGTGGCTGAATAATGGGTGTGGTAAAATGACCTGTGTAGTCATTTTTTAAAAACTGCTTACATTTCTCTGAATAGTAAATATTTATTGTATGGAAGTAACATATGAGGAAAGAAAGAAAGAGAGGAAGAAACATATGAGAGCTGTAGTACTGGTGGAAATATTATATTCAGGGGAAGTCATATTGTACTGGATCGTCTTTCTGGTTGTGCTATTTCTTTCTTTTATTAGTGCTTCACACATTGACACTGTGTCCAGATAGGGATAATTCCTAAACTAAATGTAAACTTTGCGAAAAAAATTGTACTGGAAGAAATGTGCACACTTGCCAAAAATACCTCTTATTGCAGCCATGATTGCTTTGCCTGTTAATCTGCTTGCAGAGCAACATCTAAAGCATTGTAATTCAGTTGCTGTTGGAAATGCATTTTAATGACCTTTCCCAGTAGTCTAGATGAATTCTCTCTGAGTATTAATGATGTGACAATTCATGTCTAGGTGTGGTTTTGTTGTATAGATTTATGTGGCTGATAAAGTGGTGAATAAAATGTGTGTTTTTCTAAATTAAGCAAGACTGATTAGAATAACTGGGTGAGAAGGAGATCTGAGAGGTTAAGTGAGAGAGGCTGACTGGCTGATTGCCTGGGTAACTTTCTTATATTTTCTGTGCTTGCTTCCTGAGGCCAAGCTACTTTACTTCTCGATTAGTGGATCTGTTTGCAGGGGAAGATAATAAATCGTATTTCACAACCGCACTAATCAATTTTTAGTTTTTTAAATGTGACATTTGATGTGGCATGTTTGTTTCAGCAAAGAAGGATGTAGAGAATGCAAGAATCAAAATTAGCACTCCTCAGGGATGGAGCATTTTACTCTATTATGAATTTTTATATTTGCTTAAGGCACATAATATCACTTTATGCAACCCAACTTAAATGTGAATTTATGTATGATTCTGCCACTCTTATCTAAACACTGGTTGAAAATTAGTGGACTATATTAGTCAATGTTTTTGTGTTTCTAGTACAAACAAATGTTCAAAATATCCTTTATTCCTTTTTGATACACTTTTACAAAACTGAAATTCTGACAGTGGCCTATGTGTGCGTGTGCACATTCAAAGTTGCCTGTCAACTTATGCTGCCTCATGAATTTTATTGAGTGTTGTTAGGCAGGGAACATTCAAGAGGTGGTTTTCCCAGTTCCTTCCTCTGAAATAATAGCCCACAGCACTTGGCATCTGTTGGCAGACTCCCATCCGAGTACTAATCAGAGCTGACCCTCCCTGCTTAGCTTCCAATATTGGACAGGATCTAATGCCTTTTTGGTGTTGTTCTTGCCCTTTGGGAATACACTCATCTGGGTGACATGCTACACAAGGTATTGTAGCACTTGATACCTGGCTATTACTAGAATCTTGTCCTATCCAATTCAGTTTTTACAGAAGAGACAATATATTGAAGGAGTACTTGATAATCTTATCTTTCAGACTGACTTTGTTCTCATGTGTCCTTGGATACAGAATCTATGTACTTTAGATTTTGAATCTGCTTTCCAGATTCTATAATCCAAGAAAGTGGTAGTTTCTATGCCTCTCCTGTAATACAGGGTTTTTGGTATTCTACAGTCAGCAGGTAGCACCTTTGTCAAAACAAAGCAACTAACGCAAAGCTGAGAACTCGCTATATAAAGACCTGCAGCATGCCCCTTTAATTCCAGACCAGTAATATAGGCACATACTGTCTGCCGGTCACAACATCTGTAACCAGACATCTCCCCTTGAGGCAACTTTTATTAGAGATTCTGCAAAATCATACCTATATTGCTGTAACTTCTAGCCCACTGGTCTTCTTCCTACCCTCCTGAATGATGGTTGCTAATGTTTATGGAGATTATCTTAATCTCTGTCTGTATTTCTGAAGATGCTGGCACAATTCTGCGATAGGCTATGGAAGATCTTATATTCATATCCGGCAGTTCCTAGATGGTAGTGTTTTCTCTTGTTGACAGTTAACTTTTCTCAGTTCCTGTTAAATATTGAAATGCATGATAAACTACATTACTGAGATTGGATACAAGGAGACAGCATGACTACTCATGTGTAAGGTCAAAGGAGGCAGCCTCTGTCCCAGCTTTATGTCAGTGGCTGAGTACTCTTTCAAAACTGGGAAGCATAAGCTCATCTTCTGCACATGTTTTATCATATTGTATTCTCATTTCCAGCCTTGTGCACAGTCCATGATGATACTGTTGAATTTACAAGTTTATCATCACTGTTTATATTTCTGGACTCAAACCTGATGTTTTTGACTTAAACCCTGGGACTGGTTTACCAGTTGGCTGGGCACCAACCTACAGTCAGTTCATCGTAATAGGCACAAGGCCATATCTTGGTTAGGCTGGTTGTCTGTTTAGCACTGACTTCTGATTCTGGAAGTTTTAACAGAAGCACAGAGGGTTACAAAGGGAGCAGTCAAAAGTAGCCTGATGTTGCATGTTTTCCCTTATAAAATTAGATCAAAAGCTGTCGGCTTTTTTTTTCTTCATCACTGCTTTAATTACATGCATGTGTATCTGTGTGTGATATCTTGTACCTGCATATGCTTTTGAGAAAGAAATTCCTCTTAGGCATAATATAGAAGCATACAGTTCAGACTTCATTTTTAACAGCTCATAAGGATTTATAAGATAATAGATACTGTAGTTTGAAATGAAAACATGTATTTAAAGTCTGATTCAATGGAATTTCTGAATGTGCTCAGGAAATCTTCTTTCCTACCCGGATTTTCAGGTGGCTTGTTTTGGACACTGTCTTCTCAGTACAGCTTCTGTTGCTGTGAATTGTTGTTAAATTTCCACATCTTGACTGATATGAAAGATTGAACATGTAATCAAAATAGTGTTTCCTTCAGTGGTCATGATTTTTCCATTCCTCTTGTTTGGGAACATCTCTGATGTTACTCAGAACATGGCAAATCTTGGCTGGGGCATCTGTGTCCATTGTGTGGGACTAAAAATACTTACTGTTGCAAGCTCTACACTTGAATTTAAATGCCTACTTCAGATTTCTGTTGTTAGGAAGGCTATTGGTAATGGGAATAGAATTCTGCCTTTTAAAATCTGAAGTAAACACTGCATTTTACTTGATCAACAGCAAATAATCTTGTGACTTGGTAAGCAGTATTGAATGTTGGGTAAGCACTTCATAAAATAGACCCGCAGTTGTAATTCTTAAAGCCGATACACTCAGTTCTGACATAGGAAGTCTGTGCTCATTGCTTGACTGTTAAATGCTTGTGACAGTTCTGCTTGACTCAAAGGCTTGCACACATCTGTGGCATTTTGTCTAGTCAAAACAGAAGTATTTTCCAAATACAGATTTTGTGTTTCGTAATAGACCATCATTGGCAATTTAGTTTTTTAGAATACATGCTGAAATTCATACATTGTTTGCACATGAAACTTATCAAGTTATGAAAGTTATGCTCCGTGTTTGGAGCCTTTGTGACAGTGACCAAAATCTCTCACAGAAAGAGCTGGTCAATTAGGAAGGAAACTTGAAGCTTTGCTCAGTTTTTCTCCTTCATATCTGGTAACTATCCCTTCCGCCCGGCGGGGGGGGGGGGAGGAATACTTTTCTTTTTACGAGTTCCGGTATGTACATGGGAGATCCTGATATCTTCCTTTTATAGGGCAACTGCCTTAGGAGGGGAATGGGGTGATCTCTGCAGGGGATCAGAGGGTAGCTTCTTTGGCATGACAAAGTCAGTATTACAGAAAAGTTATTGGTGCTCAGTAAAATTATCCTGGGCATCCATCCTTGATGGATGGCAGCTGTCCTTGTTATGCAGTTGTAGGTTGAGGAAGGTATGTTAAGATTTTTACTTGTTGCTGTGTGTTGAATTGAAGACCAGATATATACTGTATGGGATATAGGAAGGTGGCGCTTCCTTTTGTACGCAGAAATTGATGCTAGTGTGACTTACAGGTGCATACTGCAGCACTTTTTCATACAGAGCGTCATGACAACATCTTTTCTGGCTGAACAAATATGTGCAGCCTTTGCTCCTTTGTCGGTGGGAGTACTCCTTTGGTGACTTCTTACCTCAGCAATGTACTTCCCGAATGGTAGTAATCTAAGGAACTATCTTCCGTTTCCAAATATGTTTTGAGAAACACAGCTTCTTTTTTGTTTCTGTGAAATGTGCCACAACCACAGAGCAGATATGATGCAGAAAGTTGCTGTCTCTGCTCTGGTTTCAAAGCAATTTACATTTAAGGTTTCAGTAAGGAATGCAGAGAGCCAGTGTGGAATAGTGGTTTGAGTGTAGGACTATAACTCTGGAGACTACGGTTCACATCCTTGTTCAGCCACGAAATCCCACTGCGTGACCTTGGGTAAGTCATATTTTCTCAGCCTCAGAGGAAGGCAGAGGCAAAGGCAAACTCCCTTTGAACAGATCTTGCCAGGAAAACCCCATGATAGGTTTGTGTTAGGGTTGCCTTAAGTCGAAAACAACTTGAAGGCATGCTGCTGAAGGCATGGGGCAGCAGCAGAAGCAGCAACAACAACAAAGAAACCAGGTACTTCAGATATGTTGATTAACTTCCCTTTCTGTTTCTCCTCTTCCTCCTCTTCCTTCTTTTTTCATACAGTATCAGTATATATCCTGGGCAAATTCTGCTTGGTTGTTTTGAAAGTCCCCTGCTATTGTTTTTCTGGCGTTAAACTACTGTCTGAAAGCAGTTTTTCATGTAATGCCCCAAAACTTAATTTTTTAAAATGCGAGAACTAATCCTGAGCAGTTTTGTTTTAAAAGGAGTGTTGTTTTTCAGGCAAATGTAGCTATTGTTCCTGGAGCCCATGTAAGAATTTTACTTTCTGTCTTTCCCCCAAACGCTGTGTTCTACAACACTGGAAGGTTTATTATGTGGCACCATATTATTTTGAATGTGAAGTGATTGGAATCTTTCTGAACATGATCCCAGATGTACACTGCATGTCTGCTGAGAAATAAGTGCAGTACACCCTCTTCTAGCATGACCTCTGCGTACATGAGTGCGAGGTTGTGCGAAACATCACTCCCATTATGGGCAAGGGGTGTGATGGAATGGAACCCCTGCATATACAGGGGGTGCGCTGTACCATTGAATTCAGTGGGACTTTTATTCTGATGAGCATGGATTGCAGGTTTAGAACATAAGAAAGAAAAGGTTAGTGGAGGGGGAAGGAGGCATCTAGCAGCACATTGATAGTAGCTGATACATTTCATCATGAGGTTTTGTGGACTCCAGTCCAGTTCACTAGATGCATCTGATAAGGTGGACTGAAGTCCATGAATGCTTGTGTTATACTAACATCAGTTAATATAATTAGTGCAGCTAGTTCACTGCTCTGCTCACCGTTTTTCCTTCTTATGCTGGAATAGATTAGCACAGCTGCCTCTTTGAAAACAGACTTAAAATGTTATCATAACAAGATAGCTGTGGGTCATCTGAACCAACATTAGGACATGGAAGGTATATTAAATCCAAGCATGTCCCAGCCTAGGATTGTTGGAAATTGCTTAGATTGCCCTGGCCCTGGCCTAACCTTTTGCTAGGTAGGGTTTGAATCTGGCACAATTTGACTTTTATCTCACTCCACCCCCTGTCCCCTTCTTTCTTGGCTCTTCTAGTGGCTGATCTCAGCCTTGGAACAGTTGTGCTGGCAGGTCGTTTTGCCAGCAGAAGGGTTTTTTGCTGGCATAAATTCATGGGGTTACCATAAGTTGACAGGTGACTTATAGGCCTATGCGAGCGCGTGCACACACTGTCAGCCAGTGGAAGGCCAGTTTAGATGACAGAAGAGAATTCTGCTTGTTCTTAACCTTATAGCTGGTACATGTTTAAGTTAGGCTGTCCTACATTTGCCTTTGCTCATTTTACTTTCTTTGAAGTAAAATGGCCTATATTGATCTTGATCTTCTTGCACAAGGGAGAATAAATATTAAATGAAACCAAGGCCTTTAAAAAAATGTTTCTAATCTTTCACTCCTTTTGAACAGTGATTTAGAGTTTGGAAGGGATCTAACAGCGTATTTGAAGTCATCTTTGCCGTTGGGTAGAAAAATGACAGTATTGTTTTTGTACACTCTTGGCCTGAGCAATCTTGCATGTGTGTTGTAGCCCTGAGGCTGGATTTTAGAGAGAAGAGGTCCACAGGCTCTTGCTTTGCTGAAATTTACAGTTGGTCCAGCCCTTCTGAAGAACTGAGTATAAGGCAGTTATAACTAGATTATGTCAAAACATGGCCTTTTAATTTTTCTTGACAGTAATATTAATGTATTCAGTTGTTAGTTTAAAACGGAATATGAAAATGAGAGTGTATTATGTGTAACAATGTAAAGCATGGTTTGAATAGAGTGTGTTACCTCAATATTTGGATGGGCTACCGCATTTGCTGGTGTATAAGATGCACCCCCCCCAAATAGCCTTTGAAAATGGGGTGTGTCTTGTATACCGGGTGTGTCATTGTGAGCTCTCTTCCCCCCCCACCTCCATGCCAAGGCAAAAGGCATAGGAAAGGGAGGAGGTGAAAGGAGGACTCCCATGAAGCTTCCCCCACCCAGGCAAAATGCACAGGAAAGAAAGAGGGGGTCTAGGAAAGTCACATGCCAGCGCTGGTTCTGCCTCCTGCCCGTCTCCTCTTCTTCCTATGTATTTTGCTTATGGATAGGAAAGGCAGGGGAAGGTTTAGAAAGCCCTGCACCAGCTCTGGTTCCTGCCCCTAGACCCTTTTCTCCCTTTCCTGTGCATTTTGCCTATGCATAGGAAAGGGAGGGCTATTCCAGGAGGCGAAAGAAACACTAAGGCAAGGCTCCCCCCCTCCTCTTTGTTTTGCCTTGGTGGGAGTTGTCCACACTGCGGCAAAATGAATAGGAAAGGGAAGGGAAAGTTTAGGGGGCGAAAGGAATGGTGGCTCAAGTCTTCCCTAGAGTTCCCCCTCTCTTTCCTATGTATTTTGGCCTGGTGGGGAGAACTCCTGCAAGGTGAAATGGAAGGGAAGGGTGGGGTGGGGAAGCCTTGCTGGCATATAAGATGTATTGGTACTAATTTTTTTCCCGAAAAAATAACCTTTGAAAATGGGGTCTTATACACTGGCAAGTATGGTATTTATTTTTTAATTAAAATGTATCTTGCCTTATATCCTGTGATTGGGAGCAGAACACAAGTAAAATCAATTGAGCAGTTGAATACAATTTACAATATAAAACAATAAAAATAATTTAAACAGAGTAAAAGTACATTAAACCATTTAATGGATGAAAACCAGTTTCAACAATTAAAACGGTTTAAAATCACCCAGAACAGGCTGTTTACCAAGTTCCTGAACCTGAGAACCATAAATCCATAGAACCATTGTCTTTCTAGGGTACAGTTTCAGTTTGTTGGCCTTCACTCAGCCAATTACAGCATGCAGATGCTGGTCCCGAATTTGTACAGTCCCAGCTGACCTTGTGGCATGGAGAAGTAGAATTCACTGTCGCTAACATATCAATGGCAGCCAACTTCAAAATATCTAATGATCTCCTCAGTGGCCTTATATAGATATTAAACAGCATGGGGGATAATATGGAACCCTGAAGCAACACAGCTTAGTAGTCGTGGGGCTGAATGAGAATTCCCTAGTGCTGCTGTATGGAGGTGGTCCTGTAGATAATAGTGGAATCATTGTAATACAATTCTTCCTACTTTTAGATCTTATGATTATAAAACAGCATTGTCTCTAGTGCGGAGAAGCCTACGATACTTTAAAGGCACCAGATTCCCACTGATCTTGGTGGATGAGCTCCAAGGTAAAGCAAGGTGAGCTGAGTGAGCTCTGGTTAGTACTTGGATGGGAGTCCACTAACAAATAGTTGTGCTGTAGGCCATAATTCAGAGGAAAGAACTGGCAAAACCACCTCTGAGTATTCTTGGCCTCAGAAAACCCAGTGAAATTAATGGGGTTGCCATAAGGTGACAGAAGACTTGAAGGCACATACCACATACACTCTGGAGTTATTTGTCTTATTGTAATATTTTGTAAATACCACACACTGGTTGATTTTGTGGTTCTTTTAAACGTTGAGGCCTCTGTGATCTGTTGCTTTTACTGACACATTTTAACCAGAATTCCAGTCTCATACTTTTGCAAGGCAGCCTCTTTGCAGTTTGTTTTCCCTCCATTTTATAAAATGGAGCATAGTCCTGCTTTTACTTTCCAACTAGTGTATTAGGAGTGCATTGCACATAGTATATTTGAAGTAACATTTATTATACATATGCCTGTGCTTCTAAATAATTAGGAGCTCTGCGCTTTGAGCAGGGAATTACTTGGGAGTATAGCATACCCTGAGCAGGGAGTAAGCAATAGTAGTGTAAGCAATAGTAGTAACAGCAAACCAGAGCAGTTTAAGTAGCCATTAAAATGTGAGCAACCCTTAAATTTAGGTGTCTGGTGGCACAATCTTAATAGGAAAATAGAATTTTGCAAACACATTTAAGACCTTTTCCCATATTCCTTATTCAAATGATGAAATTTGTCTCTTTCTAAGTCTCAGACTTCGTGATGAGTTTTCGTTTACCTTTTGAACAGGAGGTGTATGTATGCATATGTATAATATATAAAAGTGACATGACCAGTGTATTTCCTGTTCTACACTCCCAAGGCAACTCATTGACATGCTTTCTCCTAACTGCTTGAGACAACCAAAAAGCCTAAATGCCTGCTATTTTTGTTGCATCTCTGGCAAGCATACATTAGTTCCTAATATTTCCTGTAGTGTCCTATCAGTTTGTTACACAAACTACTGTACAATGGCAGCAGTATACTCTTCAGTTTAATTTACTGTATGCCTTTCTGTATAAGAGTTTCAGGATACCTACAAGGAAAAATTGAACACAGCTGCTGCTTAAATGGAATTAAATGCTTTTTAAAAAAAACACATCGTAAACCATTCTGAGAAAGCTGTGGGTATATTGATTTCTGATTTAAAAACTATGCGCATAAAGTTTGTGATGTATTTATATAATGTAGTATTTCTTTGTTGTGTTATAAGTTGTGTTGTCATCCTGAACAGGAATTTACAGTCTTTGCCATAGTGAACCTCTTCAGGGGAAAAGCCTCTTGAAAAAAAGTTAGTTTAGGTATTTGAACTGTACTTATCTGTGACTTGAGAGCATGACTTGAGACCTGAGACCCAGTGTGAACTGGTGGTTTGAGCATTGGACTGTGACCCTGGAGACCAGTGTTCAGTTCTCCTCTCGGTCGTGGAAACCCACTGGGTGACCTTGGGCATATCACACACTCTCAGCCCCAGAAAACCCTGTGATAGGTTCACCATCCAGTGGGTTTCCATGGTGGGGATGTGAATACTAGCCTTCAGCGCTGTAGTTCAACACTCAGACCTCTACACCACACTGGCTCTCTTAAAACAAGGTAGTAATATCTAAGGGCTTTATAACATGAGGCAGGTAAATAGCACTTACAGCAGGATAATAGCATCTTTGACTGGAACTTATCATATCACCTCCTTTCTCTTCTGTAGTTCTCCTGTTAATTACCTCTCATTAATGACCATTGTAAAGAAGAATCTTCCACTGGGAGAACGGCAGAAGCGGAGTGATGTTATGTGATAAGTCCTAGCCAAAGAGGCTATTATCCTTAGTATTTTACTGTAGGTTCAATTTAACTGTCTTGTGTCATAAAGCCCTAAGACAAAGGCATCCACTTTGAAAAACACATTATAGGATGTCCTCCACATCCTGAGAGTATTTAACTTTGATAAGTTACTATTATGTAGGAATTATATTGCTGTAATTTTTTTGGAAGTTGAATAGAGGACCAGAATAGGATTTCCTGTCAGCTGCCGATAGGAAATCCCTTTTTGTCCTGGACCAGACATGGTTCTTGTTTAAACAGCAACTTCCGTTTAGCACACATGCATGCTAACATCCAACATCTAGAAAGGGGTGTTGTGCAAATAAAAGCAGCATCATTACCACAGCAAAGGCAAAGGAAGGAGCTAAGGGATCATTGAGTCTAGATGCTGTTAAGAACAGTTTCTCCGTTTGTGGCTTCTGCTGTCTTTTCAGTGTTATGATCTGGTACCCTTGAGGGGATGGTTGATCTGTTCTTGTTGCCTTCATGGTGGTGAATAAATACTGTGTGGGGGTGCAGTGGATAAGAAGAGGTACAGTGCATATCCTCTTAAAAGTAATCAGTTATGCCCCACACATTTTGAATTTCTTCTCTGGAAGTACTTTTAATAAAGTACTTCCATGATTACAACTGTGCTATTAAGATGGAATTATCGAAGAGGAAATCCATTCATGTACCTAGTTCTCAGACATTTAGGATTTACTATGTACCCCACTTTTATCAGTGTCCTTTAGAGACTTTTGTTTCTGTAGCAGCTGTTTCTGTTTCTTTTCATGGATCCTGAGGTGGTGGTGGCAGGGAATAACTGCTTGACATTGCTCTGACTTGCTGTATGAATGGCTCTGACATTCATCTGCCTTAGAGATTCTGGGCCCTCTTGAATCAGAATGAACTCATAGAAGTGGGTGCTCAATGTTAATTTAATGGTTTCTGGTCCCAACTTGTAACTGCTGAGGAATATAGCATGTATTTTCAGCATTTGGCAGGGCTTTCGCCTCTCACTTTCTAACTGCAGCTTGCACTGTGTCTTTGTTGTCGGAGGCATGGCACAGGTAGCAGCTTTCCATGGCTTTCTCAATATTTCTGAGCAGGAAGGCAGGGGAAGAAGTTTTTTACTTGAACAAGCATTGTGACATTATTGCATTCTGACTGCATAGAAGGATAAAGGAGAGTTGAGGTGGTAAGCACAGTTGCCTTTTCTGGCTTTTGTTTTAATTTCCTGATGTGAAACAGCTACTTGCCACCGGATATTGTTAGTGTCATACAAGTTGTAAATATATCTAGATGCTGTTAGGGCGTATAATAGAATCCTGTTAACAAAGAAGGGATTCTCTGTAGACTTGTGTGTAATATTTTGCATCTGCAATTTCTTCTCTACTACGGACCACAGGATGTGCCTACCTACCTTGCTGTCATCTTGGGAGTTTCTGTTGCATACTGTCATTATTCATAGTCAAAATCTCCTCTTTCTAGCATATGGTGTTTTAAAATGGAACACTTTTTTGTGTGTATTTCAGTGTATGCTATTGCTGTTGTACATCTATAAAGCTTATTCTTTATAGGTTATAGCAAGCCTTTGCTTGTGTAGATCATGAAAAATTAAGGATTGCTTTTAAAGAAATGGGTGTGCCAAAGCATATGATTCTCCTGATGTATAACCTATACTCAGGACGAGAGCCACCATCAGGACAAAATATGGAGAAACAGAATGGTTTCCAATTGGCAGGAGTGAAAATTGAAAGAAGGAATATCAACAACTCAAGATAGGCAGATGAGACCATACTACTAGGAGAAAATAGCAAAGAGTTGGAATGGTTATTGAAGAAAGTGCAAAGGCATATTTACAGTTCAACATTAGGAGAACAGAAATAATGACCAAGACAATTTATTTAACTTTAAAGCAGAAGACTGAAATAGCTAAAGATTTTCCCAACCTTGACTCAGTCATTAATCAGATTGGAGACTGGGGTCAAGAAATCAGAAAAACATTAAGACTTGGAGCTATGAAAGAACTTGGTAAGTTCCTCAAGTATAAAGATGTGGGGGTTTTTTTGGTCATTATAATGTGTTTTATTTTAAACTTTGAACGTGGAATATTAACCAAATTACAAATTGCACATTACAATATTGTAATGTATTGTATAATACAATACATTACAATATTGTTCCCCAGTCTGCCCCCCCCTTTCCCCATCGATGGCTTAAAAGGGAAGAACCATTGCCCAAAATGTGGAATATTTTATCAGTTGTCTTTCTTATTTCTTTGTACCCCTTTTCTCCTTTAACCTTTTCAATCCAGAGGCCCCAGTTATCCCACCAATAAATAAAACAATTTACCCATTATATCTTCCTTTCCCTTGGAAAGTCAAATAGGAGAGACTCTGCTAGATAATGTGTCCAAGTTTTTTTATCCCGGCATTGTTTATTTTTCCACCCCAAAGCTAGTACTGCATGTACAGCTCTTAAAAGAATTTTTATTAAATAATTTTCTGGTTTACTCAAACCCAATTTTCTCAGATTCAAAGTTGAACAGATCTCTTTATCCAATTGGAGGTTTCTCCACATTGCTTTATTTATCTCTCTTGGAAAATTTCTAACCAAAAATTTTATACATAATTACACTCCTACCACATATGAATATATGTCCACATGTGAATATATGTCCCTTTTTGCCCACATTTGGGCCGGCAATTTGGTGAAAGATTTTTATTTGATGTCTGATGTGGGGTTTTATACTACTTACTAATTAGCTTTAGTTGTTGTTTTCTCACCATAATATTTTTAACTTTATTTTTCTGGGAGATCCAGAATGTTATTTCATCTATATTTATCTTCAAATCTTTCTCCATTTTTTCTAATAATAAAAAAATGTACAGATGTGCCACTGAGTGCCAAAGTCAGGAGTGCCCGTGCCATCGTATTTCCAATTTCTGTGTATGCTTGTGAAAGCTGGACAGAGAAGAAAGCTGAGAGGAAGAAAGTCACCTCATTTGAAATGTGCTGGAAGAATGGTCTGCAGATACCATGAATGTCCAACAAATAAATAGGTCCAAAAGTGAACCAAGCCTGAGCTTTCCCTAGAAACTGAGTTAACTAATCTGAGACTGTCTTATGAGAAGACATGACTCACTAGAAAGAATAACAATGCTTGGCAAGGTAGAAGGCAGCAGGAAATGAAGAAGAGCGCATTGCGTACAGATAGACTCAATGAAGGAAGTCACGGCCCTGAATTTGCAAATCTTGAGAAAGACTGTTGATAACAGGGTGACTTGCTGGTCTCTCCTTCATAGGGTCGCCGTAGATTGATATTGACTTGATGGCAGTTGAAGACAATAACAGTGCATGTGTGGCATGCAAGGGCATGTGTAGATGAAACTTATTAGAGTTTTTTGTTTTTGGTAGGTAGTATTTTTGATGACTTCTTTATCCGAGAAGTACTTTGGATCCTAATTGTGTGAGTGTATGTGTTTCCAAGATGCCTGTGGACTTATGGAGACCCCATGAATTACATAGGATTTTCATAGATTCATAGAGTTGGAAGAGACCACAAGGGCCATCCAGTCCAACCTCATTCTGCCATGTAAAAATACACAATTGAAGCACTCACTGCAGATGACCAACCAGACTCTGTTTAAAAATCTCCAAAGAAGGAGATTCGATCACATTCCCAGGCAGCAGTGTATTCCACTGTCAAACAGCACTTATCATCAGGGAGTTCTTAATGTTTAGGTCATGTCCAAGCCTCTAGAGCAGCAGAAAATGAACCTGCTCCATTCTCCATATGATATCCTTTCAGGTATTTAAACATAGCTCTTATGAAACCTCTTAATCTTCTCTTCACAAGGTTGAACAGCACCCTAAGGTGCTCCTTGTATGGCATGATTTCCAGGTCATTTACCATTTTGGTTGACCCCCTGTAGACATATTCCAGCATGTCAATATCTTTCTTGAATTTTGATGCCCAGGACTGGACATGTTACTCCAGTTGAGTCTGACCAAAGTAGAATAGAGTGGTATTCTTACTTCCCTTGACTGAGACGCTGTACAGTGGTCCGTTGACTTTCATGAGAGTTGGGGTCGTAGAACCCTCAGGAAAGTTTAAAAAAAGTTAATAACTGCCCCCTCTGCTTGAGTGAGAGTGCCTCTCCCATTCCCTTCAGGGGTTTCCCCTCCCATTTGAGGATGCCTATTCTCCCCTTCCCATTCTGTTGCCTTTTGCCCAGACATGTTTCCTTCCTTGTCGTCGCAAAAGGCAGGTGAATGAAAGGGGGCAGTTCTGTGCATGGGGAAGGTGTGCACATATCTCTCACCCTTCCCTTGCCCTTTCCCTGGGTGTGCGTGCCTTCCTTACATACATCTGAGCAAAAGGCAAGTGAATGAGAGGGCCCTGTGTGTGGAGAAGGCATGCGCATGCCTCCCTCCATTCTCTTCCTTTTTTCTTGGGTGTGCATGTCTTCCTTCCCTGCACCTGGCAAAAGGCAAGGGAATGAGAGGGGGCAGCCCTGTGTATGGAGAAGGCGTGCACGTGCCTCCGCTCCATTCGTTTGCCTTTTCTCTGGGTGTGTGTGCCTGCCTTCTGTCTGCCCAGGTGAAAGGCAAGGGAATGAGAGGGGCAACCCCATTAGCAGAGGAGACATGTGCATGTCTTCCTCTCCCATTCCCTTGCCTTTTCCCTGGGTGCACATGCCTTCCACACGCCTGGGCAAAAGGCAAGCAAATGGGAGCGGGCAGTCCCAGACTCAGAGAAAGCATGTGCACGCCTCCACCCATTCTCCCTCTCCCATTCTCTTGCTTTTTCCCTGGGTATGTATGCCCGCCTTCCATGCATCTTGGCAACAGACAAGCTAATGGGCACAGAAGAATGGGCAGGAAGGTTCATGTGCGCCTGCCTGCTCTGTGCACGGGGCTCTCCCTCCCATTCGCTTGCCTTCTGCCTGGGTGCGGAAAAGGAAGGCACAGCACTCCTGGGCAAAAGGCAAATGAATGCAGGGGGCAGGCAAACAGGCACCTCATGAATAGTTAAATTTGCAAAGGTCAAACCTGCAAATGTGGAGGGAGAACTGTACTCCTCTTGATACAGCCTAGAATCTCATTGGCTTTTTAAGTTGCCGCACAACACTGCTGGTTCGTGTTCAGCTTGTGGTCTACCAAGACTCCTAGATCACTTTCATATTTATTGTGGTCAAGCCAGGTGTCGCCCATCCTATATCTGTACATTTCATTTTTTTCTGCCAAAGTCTAGTAAAAACATATAAACAGTACATAATAAAGCAGAACTAAACTGTTAAAGAATTAAAACCAGTTTTTCTATGTATAGAACAAAAAAAGCTCTTTGTGGTTTTTAACCTGTAGCAAGCCTGATCTCATTCTGTGCTCTCGCTTTTCTTTCTCCCTGCACATTCTGGGTATTCATTTGAATTCCCCTTTTCTTAGGCAAGGAATACTAGGTGGTTTTGCCAGTTCCTTCCTCTGAAATTAGCTTGCAGGACTGAGTATTCCCATTGAAGTACTAACCAGGGCCGACCCTGCTTAGCTTAGCTTAGATCACATGGGGTCTGCTGCCTTTAGAGTATCTGTAATTACGACCTTTTAAAATATTTGACAAACCCTTGTAAATTATTTATTTAAGCTAGCAAACTCTAGATAGGAAGTAAAGTGTGTTATAATGCAGGATATCTCTTCAGATTTCTCAACTTCTACTTTTCTAAAATGAAAAGCAGCTGTGGTTGGTTGGAATCATGATATTAAGAGGAAGATGTTCAACAATTTCTCCCTTTGTGCCCTCCTGTCTTCCACAGACTGCTGTTTTGCCTTGCTCTCCATGAAGCAAATTACTACCTTGGGTGCAATTGCTTCTTTTTCCTTTGATGACAGCCGTGTGAGGGAAGAAAAGGAAGTCCGAATACTTTCCTCTGGTGCCTTTATCCAGTGAAATTGGCAGCCTCATGGCTGTGTTTCGTTAAACAGAGGTAGTGGATCTGACCCAAGATCTCCTCTGTTAACATGTAGATTGGGTCAGCCCTCCACATTTGCAGGTTTGACTTTCCTGGATTTGATTATTTCTGTTATTTCTTCAACCCCCATCCCCCCCACCTCAGGTGTTTCTTTTCTGGGGGACCTGTTCTCCTCAGCAGCTCTGATTAGGTCATGTAGCCCTTTAAAAAATGCCTCTGGTCCTCCTCCCCCTCTGCTAGCTGCTACCTACTCAGCTGATGACAGCTCAGTGCCCAGTTTCTCAGCACCGCAGACAGTCTCTTGATGCCTCCCACTCAAGGAAGGGGATGGATGAGAGAGAGGAACGATAGGTCCATCATGCTGACCCTCTCCCTTCCCTGACCTGGTTTGGATCCTGGGTGTCTGCTCTCCCCACCATGCCTCAGCCCCCTTCCCATGTATACACACACGCTCATGGATATTTGTAAATTTCCCACTTTTGTGGGGGTCCTGTGCTCCCAACACTAGTGAATATGGAGGCTCAACTATAGTTTGCTTCTTGTACTTATTGCCAGAGTTGCTTATTCATGTCTATAATTTTTATGAAACTAGTGCTTAAGTGAACTTCATCAGTTCCCTCTGTTCTCCCACCTTCACTTTTGGTTTTGTACTGTTCTGGATGTTCCTATCTGCTTCTAGAACAGTTAGTTTCTTAACAGTGCCTGTTGCTGATGTATTCAAAAGAGGTACAAGTCATGTAGGATGTAGCTTTGAGATGTTTTCGGTTTGTGGCCAACATATGCTTTAAGTAGATGTGGGCAACTGATGGGTATGGGGGCACCTTGTGCCCTAAGGAGATCTTGAAGGGCAGCATCCCCACCCTACCCCACCCTTCAAAATTGATTTTTCTGCCCCTAGTTGTCCCCCCACCATAACTTAGGGGGCACGTATGCGTAATTTTACTGTGTTAGTGGGGCCCTTTCTGGATCATTTAGGTCGTGGAGAGACCCTTTTGTAGCAGAAACAGTCGAGAAGTGAAGTCATCTTTCAGATCATTTCCTGTTGGAAGAAAAGCTTTTCCTGGGCCTAAAATGGAAGCAAGAGGAATGTGATAGAATTTCCTCTTCCCATGTCCCCTGGGTGACATATGGGACCATTTGGAGGACCTGAGGGCTGCACTTTTCCCACTTCTGCTTTATAACCTGTCTTTTTTAAAACTGAAAATTGGAATTATCTGTATGCTGCATTCTTTGGATTTTATAGTTGTACAGGGTCACTGAATAGACTTAGCCCTTGCTGTGGTCTACATCACTGAAAAGTTAGGAGAGCATTTATTTTCAAGTACAGCATTTTTAAATTTCTGAAGTGAACTGTGGAAATTATTGGTCAAGGACAGAAAAGGGGAATGTATAGTTCTCGATATGTTACACTGCAATACCCATTGTGTTTCAAGATTTGCTACACTGGCTAGGACTGTTGGAAAGTACAGTCCAACATCTGGAGACATATGCAATCCTCAATCTTGGTTGAGGAGATTACTGGTAGGTTTAAGATGTAAGTCTTGCAGTGGAAATTTTTGAGCTCAATAACTTGTTTTTTTTTATTGTTGTTGTTTGGTTCTCTGAGTTCAA
The DNA here is from genome assembly GCA_030412105.1 of Cyclura pinguis. Lineage (NCBI taxonomy): Eukaryota > Metazoa > Chordata > Lepidosauria > Squamata > Iguanidae > Cyclura > Cyclura pinguis. The sequence goes on from CM059599.1 coordinate 382,460,862, forward strand.
AGGGGAAAAATCTTCCAAGCTGTCTGATCAGAATTGATCTCTCCTTTCTAATCTACAGATAATGTATGATGCAATATTTCCTGAAGCAAGGAATGGCTGTGTCTTAATTATTGCCTCTGTAATGTGCAGACATTTTTGCAGATATTCTCAGGAATTAGCGCTACATCATTGAAGGCAACTTTAAAACATTATCAGTGCTCTGAGAAGTTTGTTTTCCTGACAGACTTCTGTTGTCCTTAAAAGAAAGAAATCAAATGGATGCTTCCCTTCTTACATAAATGTAGCAAGAACAGAGCTTCGCCTGCTGGATTTTTGACTGTTCACAGTCATAGTTTAATTGTCTCCCAGATCAAACTAGATAGCCTTATTAGCAGCAGCCCTGGATTGAAAATGTTGCCAGTGAATACCAGGTCAGTTAGTGCTGCCGTTAGGACTTCATTTTGGATGAGTATGCCAACCTGGTGTTTATCGTAAAGACCTGGATGAGGATGGGGTGGTATTAATTTCCCTCTGCTTTGCTCACCAGGCATCTCTGTGCAGCAGCAGGCAAGATCTAGGGGGAGAGGGAGGTGCAGTTGCATTGATCTACAGAAGCTCCATCCTCTTGTCCAGGTCCCCTGTGTTGCAGTTTCCTGGGTTTGAATTTGTGTACCTGAAGTTGGGTGGCTGGGACAGATCAGGGATTCTGTTAATGTACTGTCTGCTCTGCTACTCAAGAGTCTGGCTTCCTGAGCTAGCTAGGGTGATCTCTGGGTTGGTGTTGGAGACCCCTCAGCTTACAGTGCTGGCAGATTTCAACATTCATGCTGAGGCTGCCCTGTTGGGAGTGGCTCAGGACTTCATCTCTGCAAAATCACCCAAAACCCATTGGATGTGTGGTAAGATCAGAAATGTTGTTGATCCTTTTATAATACCGTACAGAACTTGTGGACTGGCTGTAGGATTTCACATTCCTGTGGGGGAAGATAAGTTTATACAACCTGCAATCACTTTCTGAATGTGAAATACCTATCTGTTGCAGCTTATTTAAAAACAAGTCCTTGAAAATTCAATGTGCTTGCAATTGGATCTATGTGGAAGAAGTTGAATCTTAGGTGTGAATACACAGTTAGCTTGGATAGCTTTTTTAGCAGTAGAATACAAATTGACATTGTGATTTTAAAGACTTTGCTTTACATAATGGCTACAGTCCTGTTGGTGTCCTGTGCGTGTGTCAGTTTTTCTGATGTGGAATGTCTGCATTCAGTTCAAGGCTGCAGAAGCAGAGTTCTGAATCTGATGCCACTTGCACATGGTTCACCTTGCAAGTGGGTGCACAGTGCGTGTTTAGTTGCACATTTGATGTCATGGGTGAGTTGTGCAACATTGCCATTTAACACAAGGCTGCACATAAATGCATGACTCTGCATGTGGAAATTTAGACTACACATGCTAACAAGACCTGATATTCATCGTCACTGTTTTAAGAATTTCATCTTTGGGTTCTGGAGTGACATACCTCATACTTTGAGTTTTCTATACTTTAAATACAGTCTTCTCTGCATTTTTTCAGAAAGTTGCCATATTGTGTCACTAGTAAGAGTAATGCAGGACTATCCTATGTAAAAGTTGAATTATTTTTGAGAACCAATTGCTCAACAGTGCCTGAAGGCAGTGTTACAAAATTCTGTTTGCCTAGATTTAAGCAAGTAATTACAGTTGTAATTGAAGTTTTTGCAGTTTCTTGTAAACTTCCATTATCATACAAAGTCCTGTATGGAGGTGCTTGCACAAATAGCTTGAAGTTCTGAGCTGTCTCTGTTGCTGATAATTCTTGAAATTTATGGCATTTAGTTCTTTGGAAGATAATCGTTATAGTCTTATTCAATTGTCTTGGCCTCCCTCTACCCTGGTAGAGAGCTTCAGTGACATTGTTCCTTCAGTGATGTCTTTCTGTTAGTGTATGAAAGCCAGACGTTTGGCCCTGAATGTCAATTCCTTTTTCTTCAAAACTTTATCCTCAAACTTGATCTTTCAGTTACATATATATACAGAAGGGTGTGACTGGTGTCAGCATTGCATTCTTTTCAGTATGAAAGCTGATTTGTCTTCCCATGAAACTCAAACTGGTTCATTAAAGTTGTTAATGTCAGCTGTATGTTCCATGCATTTCTTGCCTTTTGCTGCAGAGCAGCTCTAGCTTTCAGTTGGACCTCAACCCTTGTAATCCCTCATCACTGCCTGTGTTTTCTGTGCCTGATGGAATGCATTTAAAGAACATCTAGCGGGCCAGAGGTAACTCACATTATCACTGTATGAGGATTGCTATTTTAATTGTATGCGATAGTAGGAAAGGGATGGGGAGCCCATAGTGTCAAGTGCAATAATCCTGGGGAATTCATCCATGGACCCGTGGAGGTTATGCTCCCCAGTGGATCCTGGCAGGCGAATTGGCCTGTGGAAGCACCCCCTACGTTTAATGTGTGTGTGTGCATGTGTGCACGCATGCCTTCAAGTTGCTTGTCAGCTTATGAATTTCATAGAGTTTTCTTGGGCAAGGAATACTCAGAGGTGGTTTTTGCCAATTCCTTCTTCTGAAATATAGCCTACAGCACATGGTATACTCCATGTTTTAAATCATACTGATCTTTCTTCTAAGATATCTCTGGAGAAATGTTAGAAAAATGTTGTAGTGCTTAAAATGGCAGTGTACTCTGACTTCCAGTTGAAGCAGGGTTTTTTTTCCATTTTTCTCTGAATCAGGTAGGACTTTTTACAGGAGGGTAGGGGTGGGAGGCCTAAACCATCATCAACAGCTTCTAATTGTGGTAGCTTTTTATCAGTCTAATTCTTCATGTCCCATCAGGCTGAGCTGAAATTATTCTGATGAGTGCTGGCAAATTTGCTTTAAATGAAATATAAGGTAATGGCAACAAGAAGGAACATGCATTTTTCTACACAAATAGATATAGAAGGGAAACAAATGAGAATTTCAAGCTGAAGTCTTTTTCTTACAAGAGCTGCAAACGGTGTGATTGTCTAAAATATGAATCACTAATTAACTGTACCCTGAAGCTTTGCTAACAGGGAGGCATGGGAATGGGACTGTTTCATTAGCATAGCATAGCATAGGCTATATGTTTATATCCATTCCCTCTCTTCTGTGCTAGATTTGATGAAAAGTTAAAGATGATTTTCTTGCCATATTGTCTGTCTTTCCTTGTTGATGTGAACATTGGCAACTGATGGCAACAGTTTTCAAAGAAGTAGGTGTTTTAGTCTCTTGCAGCATAAAAAGGAAGAAGGAAGGGGAAAGGGGAAAAAACAAACAAACGTGGTAGCACTTTTAAGAAGAAACGTGGCAGCACCTTTAAGACTAACTGGTTCTTATTTGGGGATGAGCTTTCATGGATTTAAACCCACTTCTTCTTTCAAGCTCAGATGAACTTATTTTTTACACCTTGAAGCACACAGTAGTGATGGTTATGTAGCTGCTGATTTCTGAGGTCTTAACTTTAGTATGTTCCTAGAAGATTAAGTGTTCCCAAACTGAATATGGTAAAATAAATATGCAAAGACTTGCTTTCTTTATAAAAAGCAGAAGGTTTTTGCTCAAGATACCTCTCTTCCTGGAAGTAGATTCCTTGAGCTTTGGCTTACAATTAACCTTCTGTTTTTTTTGTTGTTTTTTTAAAGTTACTTTTTGGCAGTTGTACTTGATGCACAGGTTAGAAACCCATTTTAACTTGATCTGCCATTTTAAAAGTGCTTTTGTATGTAGAGTATGAATTTTAGGATTCATTCTGATGTACCTTTTGGTGTGAGCCTGCTTTGGAAATACTCAGTGCATTTTGGACAGACCCATAGTTTTCTGTCCCACATGTAGCCTAGGGCTGTCCTCCTCCCTTGTTTTTTTGGAGGTGAAAGCCTGCATAGTGCTGATTTGTTTTCTTCAAAACCCAGTCAGCGATTTATTTTCTATTTTGCACTTTTCACAGTTACTTTTTGAAGTTTCAGATAGCTGATTTTAATAAATTGGAAAACAAGTTGACTTCTTGATCATGCTTGGTCTGGTGGGGAACAAAGTAGACAGCCGTGGTTGAAGTATAACAGAGGCATGAAGAGAAAGAAACAGTCTGGTTTTGGTCAGGAGGTACTATGCATTCTTGAAAAGAGAAAGATTTCAATAGAAAGCATTTTTAGCAAGTGGGGGAGGTGAGGTCTACTTCTGTTTGTAGATGTGTTTTTTCTGACATTTAGTTTTAAGAGCCTGTGAATTACTTTGCTTTACTGGAGATTAAAACTAAGAAATCCCTTTTTGCTATGGGTTTTTCCATTCATCAAGATAAGAATCTTGAGATTACTGCAAGTACGTCCTTAAGCACACTGCTCCAAACTACCTATACTTGGATAAAGCTAAGTATATAACTATTTTTCTGGTTATTTTCTTATGTCAGTACTATGCATTTTTGTTTGGAGAACTACTTTAGTTTTAGAAGCATTTTTTTTCTTGACCTAGAATAAAAAGTAATAGTTTTGAACAGTTTTCAGATACCATTTCTCCCTTGTTATCTAAAAACACAGAATCATTCTGATGCCAAATTAGTCTTGATTTTTTTAAAAATGCAACCTGGCCTATTCTTAAATGTGGGATTTTGTAACTTTTGTGACTGAGGGTATTTTGAAATGTAAACTATGGTCTAGACAGATTGCATTAAATGCATTTGAGTAAAAATATTCCTCAGTTAAGTTTTATAAGCAGTCAATGGATGAACAGGATGTCACTGCATACTTTCTTGAATGTTTACCTCAAGTCTGTTGGAATGATGAGTGTTTATAGTGTTGGGTAAAACAGAACATCTATCTGAAGATATGTAACCACTCACTCTGCACTCTTCGTCCTGGCCAGATTCCCAGAACTGCTGACTGAAGCAAAGGAGCTGTGTGACTATGTAGTGTATGCTTGATAAACCTTTATCTGAACTTCGTTTACTGCATTTTCAAGAATGAGTTACCAGATTTTGCAAAGTACTTGCAGGGTTGGGATTGGGTGGGGTGGGTGAGTGGATAAGAGAAGAAAATACACTAAAGTATCCACACAACTCTACTAATCATAGCATCATTTTTAAAAATGCTCACAAACTAATCTCTTCATAATTTGTTCTAGAATTTTCCCTGTGATCAACATATTAGTGGCTCATCTATAGTTTTCCAGATCTGTCTTTGTCCACTTTCTGAAGAGGGGAACAATATCTGACCATCTCCAGTCTTTGAGCAATATACCTGTTGTCACAGACAGTAGTCCCTCCACTTTTGCAGGGGTTAGGGAAGCAAGACCCCTTGAAAGTGGAGAAATGAGGAATATAAGTAAAAATTGTAAACACTTCTTTTTAACTTGAGAGGACACTTGCTATCCTGAACACAGTCCCCACTATTCTGAAATCTGAGATGACACAGTCAGTTTTTGCCAGTGTTGCTGTCCCTTTCACTTCATCAACCACTTCTTCCTTGCTGGTTAGGATGAAGATCATGACAGCAGATCTTCTCCTGCCTTCTTTGAGGTGAAAGTTGTTCATTGGACAGGCAATCCATAGAAAGTTGCACTTTGAGAAAATGTCAGAATAAGTGAAATCCGCCCATGCTACTAGTGGCTTGCTTCTTTGGAAGGTATCATCAGTTCCAGGAAAGTATCATCCTGTTTCTTCCCAATTCTAATGGACAGATTTTACTATTTTTTGAAAATTACTTTCCTGTTGATCCTTTATCTTTATACTCCCCCACCCCTGGTATTTTCCCCACTTTCTCACATCTCAGCTCTGTTAACTGTAAAGTAAGTGACCAGGTGAGAAAAGATTTACACAGAGGCTGTATAGTTCATGGTGGTTCTTTCTTCCAAGAGAATCTAGCTGTCTTCTGAAAACTCTAGACAAGTGAGAGTAAAATTGCTTGTAATGATTGTACCCCTTTCTGTGTGAACCTGCTTGTCCTGAGCTTTTTATGCTTCATTTTCCTTCTTCTGAGTTGAATGTGGTGAAGATAGACGAAAAGCATCTTATTGTGATGTGTCCATTGAGTTTCTGCATGGGGACTTGGGCATGTTCCTTTTTTCATTTTTAAAAGACTTGGGGAAAAAGGATGTGGGATGATGGATTTATTCTGAAATTGACATTTGTGCCCACAAGTTTTTCTCTGGTGTTCCACAGTTGGGGCTTTAGTATTGGATGGTCTTTCACAGAATGAATGTCTATCTTCATTCCTCCAAATCTAGAGGAATGTGGCACTGCACTGCTTCAGGTCAGTTTCCGTTGGTATCCATATCCACTCTGTGAAAGGTGGTGTGCAGCTGCAGCAATCCTTGATGGGTTGCTGTTTACCTTGTACTTAAATTCCATGTGGCACATTGAATGGAGCTACTGCGTCCTTTTATATTTGCTCAGAATATTAGGTTCACTTATGGTTGTTAATTAGAATACTGTTGTGTTGTAAAATAGAACAGAAACCCTTTATTTCCCTAATTTACTATTTCAATAGGGCTTCAGCCCTCCAGACTACCTTCACTTCCTGCCCTAGATATAATGATGTGATTGATAGAAACCATTAGCTTGAGAACTACATCTGGTGGAACAAAATAGACATTTTAGTGTAAGCTTTTGTGGATTTTTGTCCTAATTTGTGGTATATTCTAAGCATTTTACTTTCCCAAATATAGCCGCAGGCATTTTTTAAAAAAATTACATGCAGCATACCACCGGAGCAAATAAAAATACAGATTCCTTGCACAGATGTGATGGATATGCCCATACTATTAGTGTACAATTTATGCAAGAAACTGTCAACATCTTGATTTGAGCTTTTATTTGGTTAGCATTACAGATGCCATTTTCAGTATTCAAATCTGATACTCTTTACTTATTCTTGCCTAGGTGATAAACAAGTGGCAAAGAGGTATCTAATATGCAGAGGTGAAAAGTTCAGAGCTCTGTGGAGGTCTTCAGAACAGGTTCATATGTTTACGTCTTCAGCATGTACTTGTATTGTACATAATAGGCACAATCAGGTGCACTGTGGGCATGACATTTGTGCATGAATAGAGGATTCAGTGGGATCCCTTAGAGGTTAGTTTTCCCTGACCAGCCTATTTGCATGCAAGCACTTCCTCTGCTATTGGGGTATTGGGAGGTCAGTGCTGCACTGTTGTGTCTAAGGTCTAGTTTTGAAATCGTGTTCATTTGGGGTTTTTAAAAAGGCAAATGTGATACTACTATATGCCCTGCACTGAATTCCAGCTAAGTCTTGTTGTGGCATATACCCATGTGAAAAAATGCCCATTTCTCCTTAATATGGCTTGAAGTAGTTATTATTGAACAGTGCATAAAGCAAGGTTACCAACAAAAGAATGTTTCTCAAACACTGTGGAATTCAGTTCCTGTGTATATAGGACTATAACCTTCCATTCTATGAACATGTTTTATTTACTACTTGCCTTCTGTGTGTACTCTTTCCCTTTATAGATGGGATTACGATTTTCTAGAATGGGAGCAGAGGGTTGCCATAGTACTTGAATAAAATGATCTAAAATCTGTACTTTCCCCTCTTCATTTTCTCTCTAACTCAAGGGGCATTTTGCTTGCTGAAGTTAGGTTTCTTTGCCCAGCATTAGGCCCTTATCTTGCCTGCTGACCTTGGTGTCATGTCATGTCTTCCAGCAATCATAATCAAATAGTCGCTATTTATCGAGTAACCAAAAACTGGCCCCGTGAAGTTGGTGTGGGACATTTCGTTTCCATTGAAAACCATGTTGCCTTACAAGTAATCTGTTGAGGGCTGCTAGCATATGGCAAGTGGGGACAGAGCTGGCCAACACTCTTTCTCTCAGGCTCCTCACCATTGAGTACTTTGCCTTTTTTCCTCTTAAAGGTATCTGTGTGCGTGTGTGTGTATGTGTGTGAGAGAGAGAGAGAGAAAGAGAGAGAGAGAGAGAGGAGGGGAGGGGGAAGGAGAGAATGGAGGTGGGATCGTCTTGAGATCATTACCATTTTCACACAAAGCAATTTCATTCGATTCTTCCCCTCCCCCATTCCTTCTTTCTTTTTCTCTTCTCACTCTCCTCTCTGTCCCAGTTTTGTCTCTTCCGTTCCCCACCCGGTTAATGAGTTGCCCACTGCTGCCAGAACAAGCCTGACTGGGAGGCTGCACTTGTGATCTTGGACATGCTCTTGTAGCATTCTGTGGTTAGGTCTTTAATCTCCTCTGTACACCTGCATACTGCTGTCTTTTTCTGATGGTGTAGTGAAAGAAAGTAGTGGGAGGGAGGGAGAGACCTTGGGGGAGGTATAAGAAGGTGTGCTCAGGCTACAAAGTGTCTGCAGCCTGTGAGTTGGTGGCTGCTCTTCTCTGCTATAAAGGGAATAATTGGAGTTTTTGGTTTTTGTTACGTAAGCAGGAGGAAAAAAAACCCAAGCATCATGACAATCAGATCACTTTGACTAGCTAGTCACTCTTCTGATAATAAATCCAACATTGCTCTGTTTCTTCCTGCCAACATTAATTCAACTGTGAGTACCATTTCTGCAGCCCAATCTCTAGCTTTGCCTTGCTTATACTTCATTGAGGGTTGGCATAGCGTGGGCCATGGCCACATTCTTTAGGGCTGTTTGGATCCCCTGATTTTTTGAGGCACAGGTAGGGTTGGAGGGCAAGTATGGCCTTTTGATGTCACAGGAGGCAAATGTGACCCTAGGTCTCTGCAGTTTGCTCATTGTTCTAGATAATGCTGATTTGAATGGAGTGCTGGATCCCCTCTGATCTTGGAAGATAAGCTGGGTCAGCTCTGGTTAGTACTTGGATGGGAGACTGCCAATGAATGCCAAGTGTATTAGGCTATATTTCAGAGGAAGGTAGTGCAGAACCACTTCTGAATATTCCTTGCCTAAGAAAACCCTATGAAGTTCATAGGATCACCATAAGTCAACAGACAACTTGAAGACACATACAGACACACACACCAATATTGAATAGATTGCAGGTTGTAGTGTTGTGCAGGTGTGTGCTGTCTTCTTTGATATCCAGATGACAGGATCTTTCTTGGAGAGGGAGACAGAGAACATTGCATCCTTTGTTTGCAGGCCCATCTATTTTTACACATCTGTCTAATGCCTAGTCACCATATTCCCTTTCATGAGTGGTGTTATGTAACTTCATATATATGCGGTAGACCTGGAGTGATAATTATTTCATTCTAAGTAATGAGCAGGGAATAGTGACAACTTCCTTTCTGAAAGTTTAGCTGTTAACTTCCATTGAGTCATTTCTCATGGAAAGATGTTTCTTCGTGTCTTGGTTAATGTTTCTTTGAAGTTGTATTTTTTGGCATCTGCATTTGTTCAAGATTGTTTATGTATAATAAGTTTTTATTAATACTTGTGCTTTTTATGGTGTGAACTGCCTCAGTGACTATAATTTTTCCACCTTTTTTTTTGTAATTTCCTTTTCAAAAATTACAAGTTCCTGCTGCAGTCAGTTATCTGCGCCTTTTATTAAGACAAACTATATAACAGAACAAAACTGTTTTTTAAATACACTAACCATTTGTACTACTTCTAACTTTACACCATGCCTCATGTTGGCATACCGTTACTGAGACATGTATTATGTAAGTAAATACTTTTTCAGGGGTCTCAATAAATCACGGTTCCCCAGTAGTGACACTCCTACCTGGGGCTTTCCATTTATCAGTTAATACATATCCTTTCCAAATTATTGGCTGATACATTTGTTCTCTATAATTAGCCTGTCTTTCTTAGTCGATTGGACTTTTGAAAGGAAGTCCAGTTGCCTCCATTTTAACCAGAACAGCATGGTGCTTCATCCTTATTTGTTGTTTCTTTGTAATATTGTTTTGTCTCTGTTGGGATTTGATTTTTCTCATTTTCTAATATGCCACACTTTGCATGCTTGTTGTCTGGAGGGCCTTGGCAGAATGGGAAGAAAAGTCATCAGGCTTCTTCTAAGCAATTTAAGCTGGCACCAAGGCAATCTCTCCTATGTTTCCTCAAAGGTTACTAATTAGGAGGCATGGCTTCTTTTCCTTCCTCTTTCAAGAGCTTTTCTATCCCATCGCCATGCAAGGCAGTTGCTTTTTCCAATTCATCAACCTTTAGGGACTGCCACCTGTTGACCCTGATATGCTGAAAACAACTGACAATCTTTGTTAAAGCCATCCTCAACAGCACATTGTCCTGAAGTTACCAGCAGCTATTCTGAGATTACCAGCCTATGGTATCCTTGCTTTCAGACAGAGATTAATAAAGAAGAACAGGTGACTACTCTGTTAATGGATGTTCATTGAATTACCTTCTATGTACTGCTGTCTTATGTTCATAAGGGGCATTTATGTGGCAATCAGGAAAGTAACTGAGCTAACCATTTGAGATGTGCTCAAACAAGATAAGTTCCCTTGAGGGGAAAGGGCCAGGTGCCAACTCCCCAGTTTGAGGTCCAGATAAATTCTAAATGAAGGTTACTAAGACTGCTGAACTACTGGTTGTGTGATTGTTCAAAGAACATCATGTGCAGGTAGGCAACCTGCTTTCTTCAGCTTCTCATTATTAAAGTGTTCTGCTGACTAGAATCCCTAGCTGGAAGAGTATTCAATTTTTTTTATGATGAATTAGCTGGCAGTATCTAATTACTGTAGGGGATTATTTAAAACCTCTCATAGGAGTTTTCAAAGTATTATTGGCAAATTTAAAAGACTGTGCTTTTGTAAATATAGCTCTCACAGCACACACAGCAACAAATCAGCTGACAAAATGCATTTGCTTCTTATCTACCCTACAAATGGGATGAATTTATTGAATGACCTGTGCACACTGCAGGATTTGGCTTGGAAGGAGTGTGGACAGAGAATAATGTCTTTCTAAGAGTATAGTTACGTCTGTGTACTATAATTTAAAGCATTTGTCTATGTTACACTATACAAATACACTTGTTTGATCACATACTACAAAACGTGGTATGTTATCTTGTGGGACAAAAACGAAAGCTATAGTATGGGTTGAGATCTTATCTGTCAACAACTTAGGGCACCTGCAAAATAAACAAGTTTTGTTTGTTTCCCCCTCTGGAATGCTTATTTATGACCTGATTTTTACACTTAGTCTTGCTTCTTGAAGAATTTCAAGCATGTCAGAAAATAATGAGCAAAATCCAGCTTTTTCTGTATTTGGACCATTTTAACTAATGTGCTATCACTCAAACTTGTGTGACATTAAAGTCATAAGTCAGCATGGGTGAAGTTCAGCTTGGAGGAAAATGTGACAGTTCCCCTAAAGTTGTTTTTATGGTGCCTAGACACTCTAGACCCCCATGCATTTCTGTTTTTCTTGAGAAATAAAAAGAGTTGAATTACCTCTTTTGGAAGCCTCCAGGAACCATGATCTGGCTTTTAAAATGGTTGCAGCACCCTGTTTGTATTTTTTTTAATTAAAAAAAAAACTGCTGGAAATTGGTCCCTGGACCAACTGAAGTTGCTCACTTTTGTCTTAAAATAAATTTACAAGCGACAACTAGGGTAGTGCTAGATAAATTTCCTGAACCTAAATGAGAGCCATTGCTTCATCTTCATGTACAAGGTGTCACACAAGTCTATGGGAGTGAATGACTGATTCAAAAGAGAATGTTATGATTTCCTGTGTCTTTTTATTTGTAATGTAATCAACTAAGGGTTAATCTTTCAAAATGGTTAACATGGTGTCCTTTGCTATAAAGACAAATAGCTGGGCATAACGTGAAATGGCTGAGAATTTTAAAAGCCTTTTATAATTGCACAGAAATGCTTTCAGTCATTTTTACAATTACAAGCTAGATGTCATTCTAGTGTTAATGACATATGAAAGCCAGTAATAGGATGTTTTCTTGTCCTGTTTCTAATTTTTAACCCATCCCCCAAAGTGCTTAGTGTTAACATGTGAAGCTTCCTAGCAGCTGCAATTCTTCCCAACCAATCAGGTCTTGAACATTATGAGGCCTGTAGAGATTAAATGGACACATAAATATAAATATTCTGTTTTCGGAGAGCAAAAGGAATTCAAGTTGGGGCAGTTGCACTGATAAAATGACTGCAGAGGACTGATGTTTCTGATCAAGTTCAGTTCTACTACTGGACATAAAAAAAGGTAGTATCTACTAATCTGGAAAGTGTGTAGCCAAAGGGTAGCTTTAGTCCATAGAAGTAGCTTTGTATCATGCAACTTTTTAAAAATTAATCAAAGAGGTTAGTATCTTAATTTTCCATATTGGCTACAGAGAAGCTTCCACCTCTTCAGCCAGCATGGAAGCTAGTGGCCTATTGGCAGGCTGGGGGGTGGTGGTGGTGGTGGTAGGGAAACTATCCTTCTGCACACCTCCCTGCAGGAGTAGGGTTGGAGTGATTTGTCCTCCCTCTGCCAGTTCACTATGTTTCCTTACTAGCTGCACAGAAAGTAAGTTCTCTTCCTTAGCAGAAGGACAGGCAAAGAAGCCATGATGGAGGAGAGATGAAGCTATCTATGCCTCCTCCACCAGTTTACTTGCTTAGTGCCAGGTGGGTTGTTAAATACAGTCCTCCCTCCACATTTGTGGGTTTGATCTTTGTGAATTTTATTATTCACAAGGTATGTGCCCTCCCCTTTTTCTCCTCCCATCCCTTGCATTCCTCACCCCAGGCTTCCAAGGCTTGTGTTTAAAATGGACATGTTTTCTTTTTGGGTGAGCAAAGTCCCTTCCCACTGCTGAAGGTGTGGCCTCTCTGCCATGTGGTTGCACATTCTGCTGTGTATTGGCTGCTAATTGGTCAGGTGCTCCTTTCTCAAGATGGTCACCAGAAGTAATTAGAACTCCAGAACTCCCCTCTTCTCTGTCTGAGAGGAAAGTACCAGTAAGCCTTTTAGGTTGTATTTTTTCTCCCTGCCCAATGCCAAGGCCAGAGGCAAAGGAATGGGAGGAGAGAAGCTCCGGAGAGGAATGGGAAGGGAATCGTGGGGCAGGGAGTTATTTGCGGTTCTTCCACTTTTGCAAGGGCTCTGTGCCCTGAATCCTTGCAAATGTGGAGGGGCTACTGTATAAGGACCAAACCCAAAGTTGTGCTAGTGGACACTGGCCAGTGTGTTGAAACTTTCTGTGATAGCTCCCTTCCAAAACACTGCTCCGGATGGTTTCCCATCCCTCTAGAGCAGGGCTTTCCAAATAGTGTGCCGAAACATGTTAGTGTGTCGCTTGAAGTGTGTAGGTGTGTCGCCTACAATCTTAGAAAGGTATGTTGTTATTTATAAATCATCTATTTTTAAAAATATATGAAAGGTTTTCATGAGATATGTTGTGTGCCCATACGTTTTGTTGTTACAATTTATGTATGTGTCTGTATCTCTTATAAGGGGTTAGTTTAACCTCCGGTTTGCTAGTAAAACTGAATAACTGTGTCGTAAAATGATTCATGTCTGAAAAAAGTGTGTCACCAACATGAAAAGTTTGGAAAGCTCTGCTCCAGAGGGTGCATGATGGCAGCAGGGTTGTGTTTTTTTATGGGGTGCACGTGAGCAGCTGGTTGGAAGCCCATCCTCTAGGGCTTGCTGGTAGAAGCAGTTCCACCAGTGGAGTAATTTTTAGGGCATTTTTATATATTTATCTTATATATTCCAGGTTGTAGATCAGCTCTTTTCTGAATATAAAAAAGTTTTGAAATAATTTTGTTGAAAAGAAAAGAAAACTTAGTAGAAAGAGACACCACATTTGTGTTGTAAATTATATAGAGATGGAGTTTCCAACTGTCTGAGGTAGAATCTATTGTCTTATTCCTGAACTGAAAGACATGGTTTGAATGAGCAACTAGGAGTCATCAGTGGATGGAAAAGCTTTTGCATTAAAGGGTGGAGTACACATTTATATAATAAAGATAAAATACTATTTGATGTGGATGGAGAAGTTACTTAACATAACTCTGATACTAATATCTGTTTTGCTAAAGGGCACATGTGATAACTTTTAAAAGTGGTAGAATGTTTGAGGAGGTATGGGAGGCTCCAACACATTAATAAGTCATTTGTTAGTCATGTTCCAGACTCATTTTAAGCAAGACTTGCCATTCTGTGATGTCTTCTGCATGTTGTGAGTCTGAACCTGAGTCTTGAGATTTGGGGTGTGCTGGGCAAGCTGAAACCTGCTTGCATATTTCATGTGGATGGCTGTTTTGTAGACTTCTTGTCTGTAAGTATTTCGGTTGAAAATTCTTCATATGGCCTCATAATAGTTTTTTTTCACTACTGGAAAGCATCTTTAAGCTACTAAAACTTGACACTTTACAGGTGGAACACAGTGAAATATTGTGAAGAGTTGCATTTCTTGTAGTGGTGGTTTTTGATTGGTGATCTGTTATTGAGTATTTTAGGGAATCTGAAGTTGAGTCTATATCTGTCTTTAGAGAAAGTGAGGGAAACTATAGAATAACTGCAAGGCAATCTTTATCATGTTACCTTACATCTTGGTATCTCACTTGTATGTTTTGGAATCGTGATTCTGATCATGTCTGTGAATCTTGAGACCTGAAATTCTCTTCTTAGAACCAACCAGTATTTGAATATGAAGAGACTGTAGAATTGGATCCCGTCTATATTTTGCCAGTAGTGGTGTATGAAGAATCCTTAGGGAAGCAGTTTTCACATTTGAAAGACAGTGTTTCCAGTACTATCAGACAGAAGGAAAAAGGTCTTTTTAAAATGGTATCTGGAATCAATTCTGTTTTGCTGTTATCTTCTATCAATTTTTTCCTTATTTTCCTGACCAAGAGATTCTTCTGTTCTCATTTCTCTTGCAATGTATCTTCTTGGCCATTTCTAAACAAGAAATGTGTAGTGAGTTGCTTTAAGATACTTGTAAGCTAAAACAGAATATCAAAAAGAAAATGATGAATAAATGTGCTTATTGTTATTAATATCTCACCTTTTTGCTAATATGGGACTTAATGAATAAATGGAAATAAGTTAATAAAGTGTCAATTGGGATAAAGAAAGCTGACTGTTCTTCTTTGTGGTCTCTGTGCCTCACACACTGGGAGTTTTCGCCCATGCGCGATAGTGTTTGGAAGATCCTAGAGTTAAGCAGCTTGGCGGGAACCCCTCTCCCATGCCCGTACTGAGCATGCTCAGCCCGCCAAGCCAACGGTCTCTCTTCAGTTCTTTTTTGTCCACCTTAACGAACGGAAGGTTCTTGGCTTTGCGGCTTCTCTCTTGGCGTTTTTTGTGGATTTCTTGCGTTTCTCTTGGATTTCTTGGACTTCTTTGAACCCCTCCTCTCTTCGGACTTCTCCTGTGACTTTTTTCCTTCTGGACTTTCATCTTCTGTATTTTTCTTCTTCTATGTCTGCTCTCTTTAAACACTGCACTTCGTGTGGTCGGAAGGTCACTCTTTTGGACGGGCATTCCGAGTGTCTTTTTTGGCTTGGGGAGGCCCACAACGTGCAGGCCTGATCTATTTGTAAAGAGTTTACGGCCCGGACGTTGAGGAACCGCTCCTCTAGACTTAAGTCTCATTGCTGGGAGGAGTCATTGAGGATCAAGGAGCAGGCCGCTGAGAATACAACCCTGTACACGCCCATGTCTTCTCACCCTTCCTCAACAGCACGACCATCGACCACACCCGCGTTGGTATCGGCGGCTGCCGTGCCGACGACGGTACCGGGCTCGGTACCGCCCTCGTTGCCTCCGATCTCGTCACTGCCTCGCATCCAGAAGTAGCCGTTGGATCCTTCCGTGTCGAGAGATGCTCCTGCGGGCTTGCAGGTAGCAAAGGCGTCGAAGCCTCTCACCGCTGCGCAACACAAGCGGCCTCCTTCTCTGGAACCATCTAAGGAGGAGGAAGAGAAGAAGAAGAAGAAGAAGAAGAAGAAGAAGAAGGAAAAGAGAGGTTTGGCCTCTCCAAGGAGGACCTGTCCTCCGACACCTCCTCCGACTCAGCCTCTGGAGGATGTCGTTGAGGAAGTTGGCCCGCCTGAGATATTGACGGAGTACGAGGAGGACCCGACCGCCGGCTCTTCTGCGCCCTCAGGCCTGCCTGCGCTCTCAGTGTCGGTTACTCCGCTCGGTCACCCAGAGTATGGGACGGACCTCCCGGAGCCTTCCACGGTCACACCATGGGCGCCGTCCCGTCATTGCGCCCCCTCGCATGACTGTGCTCATAGGAGTGAGACCCGTTCTCTGGGCCGATTGGAAAGGCATCGATCCCCGCGGTGCCGAGATATCTACCCTAAGCAGGCCTTGTCTCGACCTCAGATCGACTCGCTGTTTTCTTCGGCGTCGTATATAGCGAGGTACGGGCACGAACACCTGTGGCGGGTGTTCTATCTATACTATCGTTCCTGATGTCAGGACCCTGGAACTCCAGGACACAAGCTCTGAGTCTGAGCCAGAGGCCCTGGAGCCTGCTGCACCCACACAGCCCATCCCAGAGGCTGCCCCAGACACAGAGCCCTTGGCCCCAGTAGCCCCAGCAACAGAGCCAGGGGTTGCCTCAGACCCAGCCAAGCCATAAGAGTCAGATAGTGAGATTCAAGAGCAGGTACCTACTTACCAGCAGCATCGGGAGCGAAAGAGTGCTCTCAGGAGGTCAGAGCGTTTAAATAGAAAACGCCAGGCAATCAGGGTCCAGCTGAGAGAACACCTGGAGGAGTGATCTGCCGATAAAAGCACTCACTCAGCCTTAGGTCGTTGTTGGCTCACAACCGTCCCGTTTGGGGGGAGTTACGTGTTGGGTATCTTGAATCCCTGCCTTGCCTCCTGGAACGCTGCCCGACCCGCTGGAACATCGCCTCCTTTGGATCTCGGACCGGCCCTGGTAACTTCTCTTACTTGAGCTAACTCAGACTGTTCACTGAGAACCCGGCTGTGACATAACAGCCAGGGAGTCTCCTTGCTGCCAGAAGCTCTTTTATTTACTGCTGCCTTATCTGTTCATTTACCGTTCGCCTGGAAAGCTCTTTGATTTATTGCCTTATTTGCGAGAGGCTTGTTAACCGGCTCTAGGCTGCCTGCCAGGCCTAGGAGCGGACACCTATTCTCCTGCGTACGGGGATAGATACCATCCAGATGTGAGGCACTGGTCTCCGTACCATCGTCGGTCGCAATCACCATCATGCGATTCCAGATACCACCCTTGGTACCAACGCTCGCCCGCTCGAGGTTTCCATATTACGAAAGATTCCGGGACCGCTCTCCGCGCTACCGGCCTGTGTCACCGCTGCCTAGAGTGACTACGACCGTGTCACGCCCAGTCTCAGAGGCCCTCCCGGTGCAGACCTTGGCCCCGATTCTGACCTCTACTCAGGCTATCCAGCATCCGGTTCCTGCTCTGTTGCCGATAGCTACCACCACGGTGTCCCAGCCGGTTCCCACTCCACCAGTACCGTCCTCGCTACCATTGACGGTAACCGCTCCTACGGTCACCGTATCACTGCCGACACAACAGCCCTTGGCACAGAGGTCGCCCTCTCGTTCGTCCCAAGCTTACGAGACCAACTCTGACTCAGATGACTCGACGCCAGACTCTCATGAGTCCCCGCCTTTGGCCTTCGGGGACCCCGCACCGGATTTGGCACTGGAGGATGTGAAGCAGTTCTCCGACATCCTCCTTTGTATGGCGAATGCGCTCGGACTCGATGTTTCAGACCCGACTCCAACGGTACAAGACCCTGTGTTCCACTATGTGGACACCCGCCCTCCATCTGCAGCTCCGTTACCATTCTTGCCGGCACTGCAAGAGGTCTTGAAACATCCCTTGGCCCAGCCCGCATCCTCGCAGCCGATACCGCATCACCTGGAACACCTCTACAGAACTCAGAGGAAGGATGTCGAGTTTTTGATCAATCATCCGGTGCCCAATTCCATTGTGGTTGAGTCCTCCCAGACCAAGGGTGGCAAGAGGGCACACCCCACCCTCCCTGATCGTGAAGGCCGTTGCCTGGATACCTTTGGCAGGCGTTTCTACTCTGCCTCCTCCCTTATTGCACGGGTCTCCAATACGCAGGCCTGCCTTGCCACATACCAGTGGAACCTCCTGGACAGGTTCTACCCTCTGCTGGCCCACCTCCCGGAAGACCATCGGACGACTGCTATCCAGTTCTTCAACGAATCGGTAGCGATCTCCAGCCAGCAGATCCTGTCCTCGAGGCACTCGGTCGAGGCGGCAGCCCGAGTGATGGTCGGCTCCGTCGCTCTCTGACGCTTTGCCTGTTTAAGATCTGCAGACCTCCAGAAGGACAGCAGGAAGTGCATCGAAGACCTGCCCTTTCACAGGCACGATCTTTTCCACACTACCACTGACGATGCCATGGACCATCTGGTGAAGGCACACCTTACTGAGAAGCGGATGGGGATCCAACAGCCGCCCCAGTCTCCCTGCAGCTTCGGCTCCCGCTCCTCCTGGCACCGCTCTTCCTCTTCAACATACCAGCCCCGCTCTCCGCACTGGTCTCCGTCTCGGCCTTCGACATCGTCTTCTGCCTGGAGACCTCTTCGAAGACACCAGTAATCTTTGAAGAAGTCTTCGTCCGTGGCAAAATCTCATTTTTTGACCCCTTACGCAGGTCTCCACCGCATCCACTCTTCAGCCTGCCCACCAACTTCGTCGGTTGACCGAGCTTGGCCCAACATCTCACCGAATGGCGTCACATCACGACGGACTCTTGGATCCTCTCCATCGTCCGTCTTGGTTACGCCATCGAGTTTCAAGATATACCACCGTGAGGCGTCTACTACTACACCCCGGCCAGCTCGGCTCTGCTAGAGGAGATCCAGTCCCTACTGCACAAAAGGGCCATAGAACAACTTCCGTCCTCGGCCAGTACGGCTTCTTCTCCCAGTACTTCACAGTACCGAAATCGGACGGCGCCTTTCGACCAATCCTGGACCTCAGAGGGGTGATCTCCTACATCCTCCCCAAGAGGTTCAAGATGGTCACTCTTTCTTCCATCCTGCCCTTCCTGCGACGACGGTACTGGTTCGCCTCTATCGACCTATGAGACACCTACTTTCATATCGCAATTCGGCCACAGCACAGGAGGTACCTGCGTTTCGCGGTCGACGGTACCTGCTACCAATACAAGGTGCTACCGTTCGGGCTCTCTACCGCTCCCAGGATCTTTACCAAATGCATGGCCCCTGTGGTATCGTACCTCTGCACGAAGAGCGTTATGATATATCCCTACCTCGATGACTGGCTGTTGGTGGCATCCTGCAAGCAAAAGTTATACGAGAACATTCACCTCATGCTCTCCCTTCTGTCCCGCCTCGGCCTCAGGGTAAACCCGAAAAAATCGCACCTCGAGTCGACCAGGGTCCTGGACTTCATCGGAGCAACCCTGGACTCGTCTCGGCCAAGGCCTATCTTCCGACAGAGCGGGCTCGCACTCTGCGTCGAGCTGCTTTCGCTGTCCTCGACGCCCCTATTGTTTTGGCAAGACGGATCCAGCAGCTCCTTGGCTACATGGTGGCGACTACATCGGTCACCTACCTCTCCTGGCTTCGCGCCAGGCTGCTCCAGCACTGGTTCATCAGGGCCTTCAATCCACTCCTGGACGACCAGTGCCACTTGCTGCGGATCCCTCGACAGGTGCGCTGCTCCCTTCTCTTGTGGCTCTCCTACCGGCACCTGTTCTCCGGGACACCATTCCGAGAACAAAACCCTCGGGTCACGGTAATGATGGACGCCTCCCTCTACGGATGGGGAGCGCATTGCGGTGGTCTCAGGGTGCAGGGTTGCTGTATCGGTCCGGAGACCCACCTGCACGTCAGTGCCCTAGAACTCCTCACCATCCTGAAGGCTCTGAGGGCCTTCCGCAACCTGGTTGCCATCCGCACGGTACAGATCCTGTCGGACAACACAACGGCCGTCTGTTATGTGAACAGGCAAGGAGGAAGCCGATCGACCGCCCTCCTCACCATAGCTCTTTGACTCTGGGACTGGTGCGTACCGCTCCGAATTCACCTGGTTGCGTTGCATCTGGCGGGCCACGAGAACACCAAGGCAGATGCCCTCAGCAGAGACATCTCATGCTACCACGAATGGTCCCTCTCCGATACCGCGTTCCAGGCGATACTAGCCCGGTGGGGAGATTCATCCATTGATCTCTTCGCCAGCAACAGGAACAGGAAGTGTCCCTGATACTGCTCAAGAGCTGGCCTGGGCCGGGGCTCTCTTGGCGACGCCTTCCAGTTCCAGTGGAGCCATGGTCTCCTTTACGCGTTCCCGCCATTTCCTCTCCTGGACAATGTGGTCACCAAGATCCTTGCAGATCGTGCCAATGTCATCCTTGTAGCCCCATACTGGCTGAGACAGCATTGGTTCGGGCCCCTCTTCGAGGCTGCTCTCAGCTGACTCCTCAAGCTTCCAATGGTACCGGATCTCCTGTCACACTCCGACAGTCTCGTCCTCCACCCAGACCTGCCGGTCCTGGCTCTCCACGCATGGAGGATAACCCCTTAGATGCCCCGGCCATACGGGATGTCCTCACCACAGCTAGGAAGGAGTTGATGCGCCGTTCATACCACTACAAGTGGTAAAGATTCACCGCCTTTGCAGCAGCACGCCGTGAACCGGTATCGCCTGTTGCTCTATCTACCGTGCTTCATTTCCTGCTTCATGTGCGGGAACAGGGACTGGCCTTTCCTTCTTTGAAGGTCTACTTTGCTGCTGTCGTTGCTTACCAGCCACGAGGGTCCTCTTCAGCAGCTGTCTTCAGGGACGCTACCCTCAAGCAGTTCATGAAGGGCCTGCAACACCTTTATCCACCGGTGTCGCCGCCACTACTGCCCTGCTCACTATCCTTGGTGCTATCCCAGCTGACGCGACCGCCTTTTGAGCTTATGGCTATTGCTGATGATAGGCTCCTGACCATGAAGACTGCCTTCCTCGTGGCTGTCACCTTGGCCAGATGTGCGAGTGAGTTGACAGGGTTACGGTCGGATGAGTCCTTCTTGGTCTTCCACCGAGACAAAGTGGTCCTTCGACCGGACATCTCATTCTTGCCCAAGGTGGTCTCCGATTTTCACCTAAATCAAGATGTCATCCTGCCTACTTTTTATCCAGAACCGACTACGCCTCTGGAGCACTCTCTACACTCCCTAGATGCTCGTCAGGCTTTGGCCTTCTACACTCATTGGACTTCATCCTTTCATCAGACTCCTCACCTGTTTGCCTGCTACGGTGGTCGTCGAAAGGGCCACAAGGTGTCCACCCAGAGGTTCTCCAGATGGGTGGCCCAGACCATTCTACTGGCGTATGAACTTGCCAAGCAACCTCCGCCAGCTTTGCTCCGTGCCCACTCCACCAGGGCTGTGGCCTGTTCAGCAGCTCTCCTGCGAGGGATGGACCTTCAGGAACTGTGCCGCGTGGCGACCTGGTCTCAACCTTCGACCTTTGTGCGCCGCTACAGACTGGACTGCCGTTCCAGGCGAGATGCCCGTTTTGGACGTGCGGTGTTGTCTTCCGTTCTCTAGGACCTGACCCACTGTCCACTGGTAAGCTACAAAATCTCCCAGTGTGTGAGACACAGAGACCGTGAAGAAGAAGAACAGGTTGCTTACCTGTAACTGTGGTTCTTCGAGTGGTCATCTGTGCCCTTACACACACACACACCCAGCCGTCCCCTCTTTTAGGTCCCTTATTGACGGACACTAGAACTGAGGAGAGACCGTTGGCTTGGCGGGCTGAGCATGCTCAGTACGGGCATGGGGGAGGGGTTCCTGCCAAGCTGCTAAACTCTAGAATCTTCCAAACGCTATCGCGCATGCGCGAAAACTCCCAGTGTGTGAGGGCACAGATGACCACTCGAAGAACCACAGTTACAGGTAAGCAACCTGTTCTTTTTCAGTTGTGTTTGTCAGCACCTTATCTTCTCTATCTTAATTATTTTATTTTATGAATAGTGGAGGTAACTCCTGTAGCAATTAAGATACTATATATTTATATGTTTATTTGAAGTATTTCTGTATTGTCTCCCAGCCCACAAGGGCTCCCAAAGCAATAAACAAATAAAAATCAATTAAAACAATGCCATGATAAAAAAACATTTTAAAAACGTAGTAAAAACTTTTTAAAAACTCCCAAAAGCAGTCTAAAAACAATCCTAATATAAAACAGCTAAAACAGCAGTTTTAGACATTGAATGCCATGCAGTTTGACTGCCTTCCAGAAGCTTAAAAGAGAGAGAGTCAGTCTAACTTTCTTGTGTAGGAAGTTTATAGTCAAGGCGCTGCTGCAGAGAAAGCTCTGTTACGTGTACCCGTCAACCTAACCACGTGAGGTATGGAACAGACAGCAGAGCCTCCTCGGAAGACCTCAAATTTCTATCAGGTTCATATGGGAGGAGGTGGTCTTTCAGATATCTTGGTCCTAAGTCATTTAGGGCTTTGTAGGTCAATATCAGCACCTTGAATTGAGCTTGGAAGCAGATTGGAAGCCAGTGCAGTTCTTGTAGAACCGGTGATGGTATGGTCTCTGAAACGCACACCTGATACCCATCTAGCTGCTGCATTTTGCACCAACTGCAGCTTCTGAACACTTTTCAAGGGCAGCCCCACATAGACTGCATTACAGTAGTCTAATTGGAGGAATAACCAAGGCATGAATCACTATGGCCAGATCTGCCATCCCCAAGAAAGGGCACAGCAGCCAAAGCTGGGCAAAGGTGTTCCTGGCCACTGCAGCAACTTGGTTTTCCAGGAGCAGTGCTGGGTCCAAAAGTACCCCCAAACTGTAAACCCGATCATTAGAGGCAGTAAAACCCCATCCAGAACACGCTGCAATCCCAAGTGGGTTTCCTACTACAGTACTGTATAATTTTTCTGGTCCTTAATTAAATGCAGTTATTGGTCCATGTACTCTAGAGGTGTCTGCAGTGGGAAATGAAGGTGAAAAGAAATGTTGACGTGGTATTCTTCCTGCCTGCGTTAACTGAAGGAGAAGGAATAGGTGAATGATAAATCGTAGGTAGCCATTTGTGATTTTGAACCTTAATTCATAAAGAGTATCTGCACATCGAAACATTATGTTTTCACAGTTGCAGGTAAGAATTGAAATATGGAAAGTGTGAAGGTAATGTGGAAAGGTTGCCTCAGGCAATAAATGTAATGGAGACCCAAGATAGGTGATTGACTGAAAAATTTCCTGAAGTGAATAATGATTCTGCTATGTTAATACAATATGGACTTTGTTGTATTGTCAGAGGTTGTTGCTGAGTTGGCCAGTTCACAGCTGAGCCACATGTGTCGGCTCCAGAAGTCATCTTTTTCCCCTTTGTAAGTGGCTTTTGCTGTGCTGCGAGCAGGATATGGGGTATCTATTTAAATACACGTGTAGAATTTCTACCAGCAATGAATACTTTCAAGATCAATTGCTGAGATTTCCATGTACTTGGTTGTTACCATTGACTTTAATGTGGTTATTGCTAATGGAACTGACTTTACTGGAGCAGTGGTTTGGCTTACTAAATTAGCTTGTGTGTTAAAATCTGTAACGAGGACATGATGTTCTAAAAGCTCCAATACAGAGAGTTCCAGGTGCTCTCTCTGTATAAGAGTTGAGCCGAAATACCCAGAGAACAGCAGATCCCATCTGATTTTGGAGTGTGAGCAGGGTCAGCCCTGCTTAGTACTTGGATGGGAGATGGTAATTGAATACCAGGTGCTATAGGCTACACTACAGAGGAAGAAACTGGCAAAACCACCTCTTGAGTATTTCTTGCCTAAGAAAACCATATGAAATTCATGGGTTTGTCATTAAGTCAACAGGTGACTTGAAGGCACAAACATACATGCTTCAGCACAGTGTGATACAGGGAGGTTTTCCACAGTTATTTTACTGTTTTGAGCATGCTGAACATTAGAATTGAATGCCATGAGGATCCCATTGCCGTGGTTGATTGAAAAGTTTTGTTACTTACTATTATTGTATTTGTATTATCTGTATATTTTTAGAGTATATTATACAGTATATATACACTATATTATCTGTATATTTTTAGAGAGTCAAGATAATCATAAATGACCAAAAAAAACCAACAACAAAACCCCACCCCCAAATGACTGGTTAAAACATTAAATGCACACATACACATCTAGCAAAACAGTTTTGAAAAGGGCTCTCTAATACAGTTGTCAGAGTTCTAATACAGTTCTCAGTCGATCAGGGAAGCATTGAGTGAAGACATAGATTTTTAAAAGGTGGCGTAGTTGACAGTGGCAGTGCTGTGTTGGGGAGAGTGCTGCAGTGCTGGGGGTGGAGCATCTGGAAGATGTTTTATTGGCTAATAAGAGACAGCTGACGCTTGCTGCTTTGGTTTAATTCAGTTGTGTTTAATGGGTCATATTATTTGAAATAACCAAAATGAAATCTGTGAGAAACTGAGATTTATGAAAAATAGTAATTTTGTATCACCCCAAGAAATTACTGGGGCCCTAATGTCTATTACTTTGGAAGTGCTGCTTGTCTCAGAAACAGAGAGATACGAGGAGGTGAATGTTCTCTTGTGGTGGAAAAAAACTGTTTTCACCGGTCCTCTAGCTTTCATTGCTGCTTATTCAGTTCTTATGATCACTTTCAACTTATTCTTCTATGCCCAATAATCTGAAATAACTTTTGCATTTATCTTTTCCCAGGTATAATGGCTCCCTTCCTAATGGTGACAGAGGGCGCAGGAAAAGCAGGTTCGCTCTCTATAAGAGACCCAAAGCAAATGGCGTCAAACCCAGCACAGTTCATGTGATCTCAACACCTCAAGCATCCAAGGTGGGTAAGAATACGCTCAGCTGACTGCAGAGTAGTGGCGATTGTGCTTTTCAAGGCACCATTTGCTTGTCCTTTCAATTGTACCCTTGTACAATTAAGCTGGAAACCATTTCTTCCTTGAGAAGATTATATGAGCTCCTAATTTCTGTAAGTAGTAGCGGTTGTGTTCTTATGGCTCTTGTTACAGAGGGTTGTGTGTCCCAAACTTTGTCTCTTTTACTGAAAATCTTGTTCATAGTTGATTTTTACTTAACAAGAAACAGTATCTCTATAAAGATAGATGATAATGAGATAGTAGATAATGATAGAATACAAAAAGGAACTCAAAACCTCAAAAGAAAACTAAACCTCCATTTAAACTTATTCAAGGAAGTTCTTCTAAGTCTCAAGGATACTACAGGAATACAAGGATACTACTACATTTTATACTAAAATGAACAAATACAATTATCTCGTTTAATTTTGTTATCCAAGTATGTTATCCAAGTTATACCAAGTCTGGCCTGGTATACTGGAACTACTGAATGATTCTTTGCTGATGTTAGAAAGTGAAACAGAACCGGGGGAATCTCCAGGTTGTAGAGGTTTAACAGGACATAGGGATGTACCTTCTTGATTTGGAGTTTGTTATTGCACCCGTATCCGCGCTGCTATCTTGTTGATTAGAAGTTGGCCATCTTTAAGGTGGTTTATGCCCAGGTAACTTTTAGCCTCTGGTTTTATGTTTTTACCAAAATGACCTGTAAAAAGCCAAATAGTGATGAATTAATTGTGGAGTACATATGCTGGCAGTCTGTAGAAGACTAGAGGGGGATGCAAACTGTAACCTTGTAACAGTGTAAACTTGAAAAGAAAATAATTTTAGTGGTCTTGAATACATCAGAAACCAACCATATGTAGCCAGACTTCCATAATTGATGGCACATTCTTTATATAAAATGAGATTTTGTGCTGTAATGTAAAATAATATACTTAGTTGATTTTTAGCAGCTCTGTTATAAGGAGAATATGCCAAAAAACCTACCCTCAGAGTTCAAGAACAATAACAGAAAATTAGTTGCAGATAGATGGAAAGGCAAAATAAGGTTGCAGTTTGTTTGATGGAGTACTTGTTTAGAAATGTGCTGTACTTTACCCAGAGCCTGGAAGTACCACTGTTAGTGCTAACACGTTCACACTAAATAATAAAGGAAAATTAATTTGTTAATCTTAAACCATGGAAAGAAGCACAAATAAAATTAATCTGTTAGTTAATTAATTACATTCTTTAAATTCATTTATAATCACTTAAAAATGGCCAGTAATGATTGCCAGTGTGGTGTAGTGGTTTAAATGTTGGACTGCAACCCTAGAGACTGGGATTCAAGTCCTTGCTTGACCATAGAAACCCACTGGATTACCTTTGGTGCCTCACACACTCTCAGCCCCAGAACAGGTTTGCGTGACAGGTTTGCCTTAGGGTTGCCACAAGTCAGAAATGACTTGAAGATGAGTTCACAACAGATGAGTTAAGATAACTGGAAACGTTGTTACTCAAAAGTAGTAGCTGGCGTTTAACAATTAAAAATAATGAATTTTAAAACCATAGTTATTTTTTAAAAACAGATTGGAGGGCAATGAATTAATTTTAAACAAATTATTTCCAATTTTTGTCATTATTCCATCAAATTATGAACAATCATTGCCATCATCTGTCATTGCTTTGGCCTCTCAGAGGAGAGAAGAAGAGGGAGGCACAGCTGCTTCATGCCTAGGCCCAGAAGCAGATGAAAAGCCCTCCCTCCTTCCATCCCAGCAGCTACTGCCCTACCCTTGGAGGGGGGGAGAAGAATTGGCAGTATCTGCTGCATTTAATCCCCTCCCCTACTACCATTCCCTTTTCCTTGTCTGTCCTGTCTTACGTAAATTGTAAGCTTGAGGTCAAATTAACAAATTGTAAGCTCTGGGAACCATTGTGGCTAAAGAGAGAGGTGAGTGAATCAATGAATGAATGAATGACATATGCATGGTCAGTGAGCCTACAGATTGGTCTTGTGAGCAATCTTTCCCCAGAACTTTCCTCCAGGAAATCATACCCTGTTGGATTGTAGTTCTCCTCTTACCCTTGGAAAAGACCATTGCACACCAGCTGAAAGAGGTTATTGTTGAGGTGTTTAAAGCCTTTTGGGATTAATGGTAAACATGAATAAGTATATATGACAAGTGACAATAATCTTGTCATAGAACGTCTTAATTTGATTTTATTGCAGAGTTTTGTATGTGTATTTAATAGAATGGTGTAGAAAGTGGGAGAACTTTCTGTAAATTATTTGGTAAATGAATTCGGTAGTTTGATTTATTTAAACAATCCCCACAGTTAATAAGTACTAACTGCAATGAAATTGCTAAAGTGATTTCCAGTCAAGTGTGAGTGATGTTCGTTGTGGTGTGTACATATATGTATGTGCTGTATACATGTGGGTGGTTGAGTAGAGGGTGTCTAACTGCTCTACAGGGTCTGGTAAAGCTTTATTTATTTATTTGAATATTGTTGTCTGGCCCTTATTATCACGGTGGTAAACAAAAAGAGTTTCAAAAACCATGCATGTGCTTAAAAGTAAATTAGGCCCCAAAGGTTTTAATAAAAAGTCATGTCTTGATCTGAATAAAATACGTTAAACATTTTCCAGTACAATAAAGAGCCAAAATACATAAAAAGAAAGAAACAGAAAGAAGAGAGGAAAAAGATAATAATAAAACCA
This sequence comes from Cyclura pinguis, assembly GCA_030412105.1. Lineage (NCBI taxonomy): Eukaryota > Metazoa > Chordata > Lepidosauria > Squamata > Iguanidae > Cyclura > Cyclura pinguis. Next base: position 382,488,392 of record CM059599.1, read on the forward strand.
AAGATAATGAAGAACAATGAAAACAGAATGTACATTTGACTTCCAGCTTTCCTAATGCAGATTATACATGACTATATAAAATAACTTATCTAATTGTAAATAAATTCATTGTCAAATCCTATAGTTAACATACTGCACTCTTGTTCTTGCAAAAAGTCTATCAAATGTTCCCAGTCTTTTTGAAAAAGTCACTAATGATTTTTTTCTTATCACTGTTGTTAAGTTATCCATTTCAGCTGAGTCCATTAATTTTATTAGCCAGCAATACTGTATTTCTAACATCTGGATCCTGCCATAACTAACCACCTGCCAAAAGCCTTTTGAGCATGCCTGAGGCACCTTGTTACTCAAACAACTTTATTCTCTTCGTATTTTGTGCACCTTGAATTTAATATGCAGAACATTGGCTTTTGTTCTTACGAAGATAATAAAAGTTTATTGAGCAATGGTAATTAAAATGGTTTTCTATTTTGCATTTTAGAACTTGGAGGTGGAAAGAGATGCCAGGTTTAACATAACTTTCTTGCACTTTCTTTGAACCCTTATGAAAGAGCTTTTGTGCTTTCCAAATCACTGCATAAGGTATGGCTTCTGGATGTCTGCCCAGAGAACAGTGATGAAATGGGTTACAACTGGGGCTTTTTTCTCAAGTGCAAAAGCAGATTTGGAGGCTTAAAAAAAGAAAAAACAAAAAGCTTTCCTGGAAGCTTGAGGAGCCTGAAACTAAATCAAAAGCGCAAGGAACTACTTTTTCGTGTTACATAGTAAGATGGCTTCCGAAGTCAAATGTAAAGGAGTGAGCAACCATGCTTTGTTCTTGGAAATAACTTCCAGGTTGACAGTAAACATAGTCTCTTTCAGAATTGGTTTTTGGCATTCACAAGAGACATAAGTGTACTTAGAGACATTAGACTGCTAGTGCTGCAAATCATTGCTGTTTTCAATGTAAGCAGAATTTGCCGTACTTCAGTGAGTGTAACGGTTTTGGGATATAGACATTCCCGTGTGTTCCATCCTCATGTTCACTTCACACCCCTGTCTTCTCATTTTCAAACAGGGACTTCTCAGTGCCATTTTAACAACATACAATTATGCTTTACTTGTCAATTGCAAAATGAGATGTTCTGCTTGCTTTTTCTAGTTAATTTAAAAACAGACCCTTGATTTTTCTGGTCCTTCTTGTGGCCTGGATTGGAAATTTGTCTGCTTGATTTTTCTACTCAGTTTTAAACGTATCCCTTGGCTTTTCTGGTCAGTTCTGCAAACAGGCTAGAAAAATAGGGAATTTAGTTCCATCCAAATATCATATCTTTCCTCTAGCATATCAGGAGGTTTTTATTAACTACTTTAAAATGTTGTTTCTTTAAGCATAAAGTGGTTGAAAGTAAGAGGACACTGGTTTTTGCTGCTCTGTCTTCCTTTTCGCTTTGAATAAAAAGTCACTCCTTGTGCAGTTTCAGAGAGCTCCATATTATTACAATGAAGTATTTAATCTTAAATAAATTGTTAAATTGAATACCATTCAGATAATTATATCTTGATAGCCATATTGTATGTATCTTTGCTCAGATGTAAGTGCAAGTGGTCCTGGAACTGAAGTGGACATGAAACAGGAGAGTGAAAGGACATCCACAAGATGTTACCTACCTTCTGTGCTCCAGGTGGCCATTTCCCTAGCCTTCTACATGTATATTTACTTAACTTAAGGCAACTGTATGAATTTCATAGGGTTTTCTTGAGTAAGGAATACTCAGAGGTGGTTTTGCCAGTTCCTTCTTCTGAAATACAGCCTATAGCCTCTGGTATTTGGTGGTGGTCTCCCTTCCAAATGCTAAACAGGATTGACACTGCTTAGCTTCCATGATCAAATAGGATCTGATGCCTTGCAGGTATTTAGGCCCTGGTTAGCTACTGGAAGTAGCAAAGCTCCCTTCTCTTCTTACCAGACTTTTTGTATTTAGAGAAATGATGTGCAGTAGTGGGAAACACAGAATATAAATGGATCATAATGTTATCTGAAATGTCTGCATAATTTGGAGGATGGGGCAGGGCAATTGCACAATAAAACAATAAAACTTCATTTAGTAGGCCCACAAGAGAAATTTTTAACTCTGTGGATGATATATTTTGTCTGTTTCTTGCTCTCTCTGTTCTTCATCCATACATACCTTATAGTTCTGCTATGTTTACACATCAGAGAATATGCTTCTAATCTATATTACATTTTTGGTAGAGTAACTTGGCCATTTTGAAAGTGAAGTGGAGTCTACACTCAGAGCTCTTCAGAGAAATAAATCGCTAGGAACAAATGATACACCAATAGAGCTGCTTTGGACTACAGAGGCAGAATCTGCTCAAGTTCTAGTTAAAATCTGCCACCAAATGTGGAAGACAAAACAATGGCCCACAGATTAGAAATGCTCAGTATACATTCCAATCTCCAGGAAAGGGGAACCAGGGATTGCAGTCACCACCAGATCATTGCATTATACTCTCATTCAGGAAAACTGATGCTCAACATTTCACTACAAAGACTTTTAAGAAAGTGACACTAGGGATCATATTGCGAACATACGTTGGATAATGGAGTGCACCAAAGCATTTCAGAACAAAATCAGCCTGTGCTTTATAGATTATAGCAGTGATTCCCAAACTCCAGTTCTCCTGGTGTTTTCGACTTCAGCTCCCAGAAGTGCCAGCTGCCTTGGCCAATGATCAGTGATTCTGGGAGCTGAAGTCCAAAACACCCGGAAGACCAAAATTCAGGAAACACTGGATTATAGTAATTTGATTGTACGGATCATGAAAGCTATGGATCATTCTTAAAGAAATGAGTTGTGCCACAGTATTTGATTGTCTTAACGCATAACCTGTTCTGAGGACAGAATATGGAGAAATAGAATGGTTTCTGGTCATCAAGAGGCAAGACTGAATTTTATCAACCTATCTGTTTATCACCCTATCTGTTTTATCACCCTATCAGTTTAACTAAATGTATCATATATATCATATATATATAGGTATCATATATATATAGGTATGCATGTATATATGGATTACACTTGGAGGAAGGAAGCGTGAAAATTTGAAGAAGGAACACCAACAATTTTAAGATATCTGAATGACACCATACTACTAGCAGAAAATAGCAAAGATATTGGAATAACTATTGAAGAGTCAAGGAAGGAAGTGTAAAGACAGGTTTACAGTTTACCATTACAAAAATAATGACCGCATGTGATTTACGTAATTTGGAAGTAGATGATGAAGACATTGAAATAATTCAAAATTTTCCATACCTTGGTTCGATCATTAATCAGAATGGAGACTGCAGTCAAGAAAACAGAAGCCTAGAACTTGGAAGGGCAGCTATGAAGGAACAAAAAATGATCCTGAAATGTAAAGATAAATGATTGAATACTAAAATCAGGATTGTCTACACTATCGCATTTCCAGTTTCAACATCTGTTTGTGAAAGCTGGACTTTAAAGAAAGCTGACAGAAGGAACATCAACTCATTTGAAATCTAGTGCTAGAGGAGAGTTCTGTTGATCATGGACTTCCAAGAAGACAAATAAATGGTTCCAAGAGCAAATCAAGGTGAAACTCTCCATAGAAGCCAAGATGAATAAACTGCTGTACTTTGAACATCCTATGAGAAGACATGACTCACTAGAAGATAATGCTTGGGAAGTTAGGAGGCGGTAGAAAAAGAGGGAGATCTCGCTACAAGTGGATGGACTCAGTCAAGGAAGCAAAGCCCTGTGTTTGCAGTGATTGGGTAGGGCTATTTAAACCAGGTGACTCTTTCACTCATAGAATTGCTAAAAGTCAAAGTTGACCTGACAGCAATTATCAACAACAAATCTAGCCGTTACATTAGATGCTGAAGATTTTTTTTTTTTAAAAAAAAACACCATTGTTTAAGCAATGGTTTGTAGTTGAATGTAGACAGTGTTAAATATGTGATCTCATCATTAAACAGCTTGAAAAGATGTTCCCTTCTCTGGTTAGGTAGCATTTAATCTTAAAACACATGAAGCAGGAGTCTTGCCGTGTTGCTCAGCAGGTCTGAGTTCTGTCAGTTCCTAGAGGGGAAAGTTCCTGGATACTCTCTGTATGCTGCTGCTTACGTTTTGTGAAAGCAGGGTAAAATACAAGTTAAATTTATATAGATAGGGATCTTCTAACAAACTCTCACATGGCATATATTTTGAATTATCCTGGATTCCATATAGATTGGTTGCACTTGGATATATTCCATCTTGAAAGGGAATGTCTCTGATGCTCTTTGTAGATTTGGGGCAGTGTCTTATGATTTTGCATAAGCATACACAGAGAGGAATGGCATATGTTTACCGAACAGCAGACTAAATGTTAGATTGGCCCACCTGAACAAATGACACTGATGGAATACATGAGAACTCTTCTTGCTGTGCCTTTGCAGTTGTACAAGGCAAATCTGTGTTCTTATTTGAGGTAACTTGGTGAGTTTCTACACAAAGGATCTTTGGGAAGTCACTGCTGTAGAAACAATGGGCCCATCACAAATTGCTTCAGAACCCCTGACATTCAGCTTGTGTCAACATCTTGTCAGCCAGATAAATCGCTTACTGAAACTCATTTTCTCATTGTACTTCAGATTTCTAAGCCAACATTTTGCTGAGCGCTAAGCAAACGCAGACAGACAGCCCACTCAGTCTTCTTTTCTGTATGGCTCTGGTGTAATCCCTTCATCCTCATTCCCAAATGCAACATAGTTTTTCAAGTATGTGTAGCTAATAAAGGGGAGAACTATCTTCACTTGGAAATGAGTTTCATGTTTACATGCTTTCTTAATGAGTGTCCCTTCTGAGGTGTGTGTGACCATTTTTCTGTACCTATACTCCTGATAACACAGCCTTTGTATAGCTTTTCAGAATTTTATATATGGTTTCTTTACAGCATTTAGAACAGACCTGTGGGTTTAGTCAACAGTAAAAGATCCATGCTGCAGAGTGAGTGTGCGTGTGAAACATGAGGGGAGGAAGAGACTAATAGCCCTAGTGATATGGAGGGCCTGAATACTCTTAAGGCAACAGATCCCATCTCATCTTGAAAGCTAAGCAGGGTCAGCCCTGGTTAGTACTTGAATGGGAGACTGCCAACAAATACCAGGTGCTATAGGCTATATTTCAGAGGAAGGAACTGACAAAACCACCTCTGAGTATTTCTTGCATAAGAAAACCCTATGGAAGGCACGTAACGCGCACACACACGCGCGCACACACACACACACAGAGGTAGCATGGGATTTTAAGTGGTACTTCTCAGGTTAATAGTCTTAAACATTATTTGCACTGTCTCAGAGATGCGAGCGGGGCATATGATAGAGTTTCATGTTGGAAGGTAATTGAGTGTAGTGTTGGACTATGAAATCAAAAGAAAATGGATGTTACTTAAGTTGCAGTTAGACCAGCAGGAGGCCTTGGACATCAGTGGAAGACATTTCAGAAGGAAGAAATAAGCCTTAATCATTACCAATGAAGTCACAATTTTGTGTTCAATAAAAATGTCAAAAATAGTCTCTGGAACATGAGAAAAGCTAACGCATTGAACAGAAACCAAGGCAACAAGATGCAAAATAAATTTCTCTGATTCTTCACTCTTTGACACCGTCAATTAATCACTGTCAGCAGTATTTTCTTCTGGTTGAAATTATAATATCTAGTTTCCTACTTACTTGAGCCAATCTGCTTAGGGCACTATAGTAGTTACCCTTGATTTGGATGTAGAAGGCTAAATAAGATAATTCCTCCCTGCAAAAACTGCAGAAGTTAGAACTTGTATGTGTACAATTGTATGCTGGTTCCCAAGCATTCCATGAACATGGCCAAGAAATTTGGCAGGGTGGAATTGTGTAGATAGGATGAAGCCCAGGTCTAAAGGACTATAGTTAGTAGGAACAGAGCTTGGAAGTATTACTTTAAAAGTAAAGGAAGAGCTGTAGATGTTAAATTTCCCTTGAGTGCTATGTTGCTTTTCTTGTTGGCTGCAGCCTGTATTCACTTCTTGAAATTTCACCCAAAGAGTCATGTGCTGCTTAAACAAGCCAAATAGCACTTCTGGGAGGCCTCCCAGAGCATTATTAGACTTGCAGAGAAACTGCATGTGTCCCCAAGGAGCTTACATTTTGGTTTAAAGGAAGATCCAGATCAGCTTTCAGGAATGGGGGATAACAGACTGTTGCCCTGCTGATGGATTTAGAGCTGTTAGAAGATTTGTGTATGATGAACAACCATTACTCACTATGCTACAAATGAAGTGATTCCATCTTAACATTGTACAGGGGGAATGAGGATCATTTTAGCCCACAATGTAAATTTTAATGCATTACAGTCAGCCCTCCACATTTGCGGGTTTGACATTCACCAATTTGATTATTTACGAGTTTCTCCAACCCTTGCCCTCCCACCTCAGGTGCTTCTTCTTGGGGGGAACCTTCCCTCTTGGTGGCTCCAGTCAGGCCGCATAGCCCTTTAAAAGGCCACCTCTGGTCCTCCTCTTCCTCTCCCAGTCTTTGCCTGGCCAGCTAAGGATGGCTCTCTGCCCAGACTCTCAGCACTACAAGCCCTGTACCCATGCCCCACACACACCCAAGGAAGGAGATGGGCAAGAGAGAGGAAGTACAGGACCGCCATGCCAACCATCTCCTTTCCCTGACCTGGTTTAGACCCTGGATGCCCACTTTCCCCACCCGTGCCTCAGCCTCCTTCCCACAGACACACAAATTTTGTTATTTGCAAATTTTTCACTTTTGTGAGGGTCCTGTGTCCCTAACTCTAGCGAATGTGGAGGGCCAAGTGTATTTGTAACAACATTCCTGTTAACATTTTACTCCCAGACTCTGGGCAGGGAGCAGTTTAGGCCCTGTCCCAGTGGTGACCCTTGGTGCTTGCTTCTGCTTTCTCCTATATGTGACTTACCTGTGACATACTTAGTAACATACTAACATTGCAAGAATTACCACTCAGTGATTGAAGATATAAAGAGAGATTCTTTATACAAGTATTGAGAAAAGAGAGTTGCATATATTTGCTTGTTTTCTTAGGTGAAGGATTGTCAGATATTGAATATTGCCTTCTGATAGTTGTTTCAATATTTATGATAATAAAAAAACCCATACTGTAGTAAATTGCAATGTTCCAATAAATTTTAGTCCAAACGCTTCATTAAATGCATGCATTGGGTCACCCTGGCTCCCCCTTTTCCAAAGTGGCAGAGGAATTAAGCTAGTGTTTATACTTCAAATGGAAAATAGACTTAAACGTACATTCTGAGTTTCATTGTGATTTCTCAGTGCTTAACAGAGATACCAGAATTGTAGTAAGTGGTAATTATTTTCTGATTCACTAGAAATCATGTATGGAGGCTTGAAACATGGAGTTTGTTGTGAATGTGTATATTGACTTTCATTCTGGTACATCTATGTTCAGACAAGAAACATACATAAGGAGAATGCCAAACTGGAGAGCTGTAGTGTTCATTTTGAACAAATATGTGTGTAACAAGCACTTATGCAGATGTGCTTTCTTTTGCGTAAAAATGTTTTTTAAACAGTTTATTCTGAATCATCTATTTGATTTGCAACAGCTTAAGAGAAATGTGTTTGCTTTTCTTTGACAAGGAAAGCCTCTGTTGAAAGAGTTCCAAAGGGCAGTCCGCTATCGTTTGAGGCAGACTATTCTACTGCCGAACAGCTGTTACAGTAAAGATGTTCTTCCTAATGTTTCTGTGAAATCTCTTTTCTTGTAATTTGAATCCATTGGTTTGTGTCTAGTTCATGAACAGCAGACAAGAAACTTGCTCTATCTTCTATATGATACCCTTTCAGCTATTTACAAACGGCTAGCATGTCACCTCCCAGTCTTCCCTTCTCTACGCAAAGCAGTACTATTCAACATCTTTATAAATTACTTGAATGATGGAATAAAGGGCATTCTTATCAAATTTGCAGATCAGACCAAATTAGGAAGATTAGCTAATTCCATAGAAAACAGGATCAAATTCAAAATTAGATTGCTGGGTCAAAACTAACAAAATGAATTTCAGTGGGAAGAAATGTAAGGCACTACACTTAGGAAGAAAAAAAAATGAAAATCAGAGATATAGGACGGGTGACACCTGGCTTGACCACAGTACATGTGAAAGGCATCTAGGAGTCTTAGTAGACCACAAGCTGAACATGAGGTAACGGTGTGATGCGGCAGCTGAAAAATGTGATGCAGCCTTATATCAATAGGAGTATAGTGTCTAGGTCAAGGGAAGTAACAGTACCACTGTATTCTGCTTTTGTCAGATCCCACCTGGAATACTCTGTCCAGTTCTGGATGCCATAGTTCAGGAAGGTTACTGACAAGCTAGAATGTGTCCAGAGGAGGGCGACCAAAATGGTAAAAAGGCGGGGAAACCATGCCCTGTGAGGAGTGGCTTAGGGAGCTGGATACTTTTAGTCTGGAGAAGAGAAGGTGAAGAGGTGACGTGATAGCTATGTTCAAATATTTGAAGGGATGTCATATGGAGGATGGAGTAAGCTTGTTTTCTGCTACTCCAGAGACTAGGAAATAGAGCAGTGGCTTCAAACTATAGGAAAAGAGATTCTACCTAAACATTAGGAAGAATTTCCTGAGGGGAAGAGCAGTTCAACAGTGGAATACGCTGCCTCAGAGTGTGATGGAATCTCTTTTCTTGGACATTTATAAATAGAGGATGGGTGGCCATCTATCAAGGTAATTTGATTGTGTCTTCCTGCATGGCAAGGGGTTGGACTAGATGGCTCTTGTGGTCTCTTCCATCTGTATGATTCAGCTGTCCCTCATAAGGCTTGGTCATCCTCCTTTGGGCATACCCCAGCTTGTCAGTGCTGTCCTGCCCTGTACATAGCATTCCAGATGAGGTCTGATCAAAGCAGAATAGATTGGCAGTACTGCTTCCCTTTATCTGGACGCTGTACTCCTGTAAATGCAGCCTAGAATTTCATTAGCTTTTTCCCACCATGTCACCCCATTGCCTCATGTTTAGCTTAAGGTCTACTAAGACCTCTATGTCCTTTTCACATATACTGTTTTCAAGCGTGGTTTCACTCATCCTTATTTGCACATTTTCTTGCCTGGATGTAATAGCTGACCTTTGTCTCTCTTGAGATTTATTTTTTTGGTTTTGGCCAAGGTCTTCAATCTGTCAAGATCATTTTGAATTCTGATCCTGTTGTCTGAGATATTAATTATCCTTCCTAATTTGGTGTCATCTGCAAATTGGCTAAGAATGTATTTTATTTCATCAGTCATTTATAAAGATCTTGAACAACACCAGGTCCAGAGAAAGAATCCTAAGACATCCCACTAGTCACTCCTCTCCAGGATGAAGATCAACTATTGGTGAGCACTCTCTGGATTTGATCTGTCAGCCAGTTACAGGTTGACCTAACAGTAGCACTGTCTAGTCCTCAGTTCAACAGCTTGGCTGAAAGTATATCACAGGGGACTTTGTCAAAAGCCTTATTGAAATCAAGATATACTATATCCACAATATTCCCTTGGTCTACCAAGCTTGTAAGCTTATTTAAAAAAAACAGAGAGAGAGAGAGAGAGACAGAAATTTGGTGTGACTTCTTGGAGGAGAAATTCAAGCTGACTCTTAGTAGTGACAGCATTTGTTTCTTAAGTATGCAAAACTGGCTCTTTAATGACCTTTTCTAGAGCTTTTTCTGATGTTGATGGCAACCTGACTGGTCAATAGTTGCTTGAATCTCTTTTCCTCCCCTCTTTTTGAAGATGGGGACAACATTTCCCCTCTTCTAGTCTGCTGAGACCTCTCATGTTATTCAAGAATCCAAGGAAGTTGGTATCCGTAGGTTTCTTTAATAGTCATAGTTGTAGTTCATCTGGCTTGAATTCATTTAGAGCAACTGGTTGTTCCTTTACCACTTTTTTTTCTATTCAGGGCTGCAGTGCCCTTACCACGTTACTTTCCTTTTGAGAAGACTGAGGACATGATAATTCCCACTCTAGGATCTTGCTGTTTCTAGCCCGTTGACCAATTCACCTGTGTAGGATCAAATCCAAAATACTTATCCCCTTGTTGCCTCCTTTACCTCCTAGAAAGAAAGAAAAAAGTCTACAGGGCAAGTGAAAAATTTCTTGGACTTTCCATTCTTGACAGAATTTGACTTCCAACAAATATCAGCTTGCTTGAAGTTTCCCATTACTACAGTGGCCTCGCCCCTTTTGCAAGGGTTCTGGGTGCAGAACCCTCACAGAAGTTTTAAAAATCCACAAATAACTCCCTCCGCCCAAGTAAGTGCCCTCCCAGCCATTCTGTTCTGGGGCCCTGCCCTCCCATTTCCTTGCCTTTTGCCTAGGCACTTGTGCCTTCCTTCTGCGTGCCTGGGCAAAAGGCAAGGGAACGAAAGGGGGAGAATGGGAGGGAAGGCTCGTGTGCACCTTCCTTCTCCGCACGTAGGGCTCTTCCCTCCCATTTGCTTGCCTTTTGCCTGGGTGCAGCGAAGAACATGTGCAGGCAAAAGGCAAGGAATGGCAGGGGGAGAGGAAGTGGGCAGCTTCTGAATAATCAAATTTACGAAGCGAAACCTGCAAATGTGGAGGGAAAAGACTGTACTATATCTCTTCTTTTTTGAATCTTTGGTCAATGCATCTAGGAAGTCATCATCTGAATCTTCAGTCTGACTTGGGGTCTGTAATAGACCTCTGCAATGATGACAATTGTTTCCCTCCCCTTTGCTTTTACTCAAATGCTCTCAACCTGTTTTCAGTACTCTTAAGTTATGTATCTCCTCAGAGGTGTTCAGATCCTTGACACATAATGCTATTATTCCTCCTCCTTTCTTGTTTGGTATATTTCCTTGGAACAGATTACATGTATTGGAATAGGTTATATCCCTCTGTAACCAATCATGAGACTCATCCTTCCAGGTTTCAGTAATGCCCATTAAGTCATATTTGCATTCCTCTGTGAAGAATTTAAGATCATGCTTTTTTTTCATGCTCTGTACATTAGTGTAGAGATATCTAAGATATCTATGAATCATTGCTTTTGTTTTTAGCACACTGTTGGGTTCTTGTACTAGTGTTCAGATTCACTATATACTGTTGAGGCTATTACCAGTACTTGATATCCCCATGCCTTCTGGAATACTGTCTGCTTTCTCCATGTAACTCAGTTTAAAACCCTTCTCATTAGGACTCATACTTTCTGCTAAGAGGTCCAACCCATCTCCTGAAGAAGACCTTCTTCATGAAACTTCATGGTCCAAAGAGCCAAATCTTTCCTCATAGTACTATCTGTGGAATGAGTGGTTCACTTCTAGTATTATTTTCCCTCTTCGTGGGCCATGTCCTTCAGCAGGAAGGACCTGTGTCCTTAGGTCCTTTAGCTTCCTCCTCAGAGCCATACATTCCCTTGTAATCTGTTAAAGGCTTATCTTGCAGTATCATTTTCTTCAGGGTGGACCAGAAGGAAGGAGTAACGGCTTGTCGGTTGAAAGATCTTGTCAGCCTCTCAGTTAAATCATGGATTTTTGCCTTGTTGGACAACGTATGTCTGGAGACATATCAGGCCCATACTGCCACTGCTTATGTTCATCTTAATTCTGAGAATGCTTTATACACAGATCTATCTGGATTGCCCAATTCCCCCCCCCCCCCGCTTCCATTAGACAGCTTCTGGTTCTAAATCTACTTTACTGAGTTTCTTGAACAGTTAACATAAAAGTAAGCTGGAAATTTCAGCAGCATTCTTGGGATATTTGTTTTTTTTTTTTTTTTTTGCTTTATTCTACAAGGGGTACAGTTGGAATTTAAGAGCAGAGCTCCCACTGAGATTAATAGGTGAAAGTTATATTCAGCACATTTCCCTCATGCAGTTTCCTCTGACATTTATGATACCTTGAAGAGCAACTTTCATATCTGCACATTTTTATTGCATATCATATACGCACTAGTGTGTATGTAGTGGGCAGCTATACTGTCCAGCGGACTCCTTCTCATTTTCCTTCTCACCATGAAAGAGTACTTAGAGTGTTGCTGATCTCTTTCTCTTCTTTATTGTGCTTGACTTGATTAAGTGTATTTGGAGATCAACCATCTTTTAAATTTCTCTTGCCTGAGGTGCTGCTGAGTGGAGGATAGTATTTGGTCTTTTTAGCCTTTTATATGGGCATTGAAATGATTCTCAAAGTGAAGAGATTAAGTTGTCATATGTGTTGAGAAAATCCTTCAGTGTTATAGTTAGGCAGTGACAGTGTGTTCACATGTATTTCTGCAGTGTTTAGCTGATCAAATAACTGGTGCCTTTCTAATAACTGCTCTGATTTATTGTTTATTGGGAATGTTCTAGTGAAAGGATGATCAAAACAAGAAAATAATGCCAATGATACAGAAGGATTTCTTGGGCTTTCAGTTACGTATAGTACTTTTTTTGCAGGAGCTCCACACTATAGTGTAGACAAAAAGCACAGGTGAGAAAACCAGACTGTTGGTTTTTGTTTTTTTAATACTGAAGAAAATTTGTTTCATCCTCTTAATCTTCAGGAAAAATTGTGGAGGTGTCCTTGATGGATCAGTTTAATTGTTACGATAATAGGTATAGTGCTATTTGAATGCAAATCAAGTATAAGACAAATTAGCTATTTAGGGAATCTGAAAAGCAACTACTCTGTGTTTGGAGCTTTCACTCTCTCTAGCACAACCTAAATTTTGAGTCTGTCTTCCAACTAAAGAGAAAGCAGTTCCATTTTTATCTGCAGCTTCTGAACACTGGCTTAAACCTTTCATCAGAAAGTGGGTCATATCCATTTAGATTTTGGATATTTATCAAAAAACACCCATGTTGTTGGCGTTAAAGCTTTTATCTATAATTATGTAAGCTCAAGTATGTTTGTGTGTCCCTTTAAAAATGTTCATAGTATGTACAGTTAATGTAATGTGTATCACAGCTGGCACAGCAGCTGGTTCTTTAACAGGCACTCCCGGATCAGTCTGTTTTCAGAAAGTTTTAGTTTTGTTTGGATTCATTAGTCCAGTCTGTCCCATTTCCATAATAATAAATTCATTTAAAACATCTAAACAAAAAAAAGTATTTAAAATTGTCTTTAAAATATGTTGGATTTTTATATTCTTTTTTTGTTTTTTGAACTCAGAACTGCATTGTAAAATGTGGAAAAATGTGAAATCTGAAGTCCTTACTCTCAGTGTGTATTTATTGTAACATCTGAAAAGATGTGCTCATGCACAAAATTATTCTTAGAGGGAATGTCCAAATACAGAGTGTCCTGTGGTAACAAAGTTGTGTGCATGGAGAGGTCTCCTCTGACGTTGCAAGCACATTTGTTGGAGAGAAGTGGCTGTGAAGTGTCCCCCATCTGTTCATTGCATACCCTGGGAAATAAATGTTTTGTCAGAGTTGCAAAATGATCTTCAGTGGATTTTGTACTCTGAGGTCTGCATTGGTCTTGTGGTATATAGACTTCATAATGATATGCTTATGTGGAGACTTGTGGTCTCAAAACTCCAATGTTCCAGATGTTTTAAGAATGTTCTATTACCCTGTTTTCTGGGGGTCCCGAGAGGGACACCAAATTGCTATCAAAATTATGCAAGTTGGGGAAATTAGTTCAGAGCACACATTGGCAAAACAAGAGGCAGGGTAACTTAGCAGGATCTTGCAACCCAGCGTTTACGGGGTCAGGCCAAGTCAAGAAGCAGACCGGTTGGAAAATAATGAATGATCTTTATTAAATACAGGCATGCAATGTAAGCAACACAAGCACACAGACAACTAAGGAAAATAAAGGTGTGAGTAAGATAGCGGGATTTTCAGAGGGATATTTGGTTCGGGTGATACGAAACCTGTCCTGAAGTCTGGAAGAAAATGGAGAGCGAGGCTGGGGTTCGATGTATCTCAGCACATGGAGCTGAAGGGAAGCTTGCCAAGCGAAGCAGCAGCAAGGCGGTCTGGAACTCGGGAGCGATCCGAGGAAGCGCTCAAAATCAGGGGTTTTTATAAGGAGAATTGTAACCGCAGGCTAGGTTGGACTTTGGGAAAACAATAGATTTGGAGTTGGAGACAAAGCCTCCGAAAGGTCAGAATTTGAATGACTGAGTTAGAGCTGAATTTATCAATAGAGCAGCCGGTATGCAAACGTGGAGTTCTTGAGCGTTGTATAGCTCAATCATCAAGCTGCCAGCGCAAGGCAGAGGATCTTTTGAGAGTTGCTTGCATACCTAGTGGAGGTACTTGCCTTGAGGTCTCTAAAGCGGTGAGTCGGCTGTTTTCTGGCCTGCCTGTATTGTCTAGGAATATTACAGCGATTATCGGCCGAGCCTATATGCGTGCTTGTCCGGGGGCCTCGCAAGCACGTGGAAGGGATATGTGAAGCCGAATTAGTGATATCAAAGGATATCTTTTATATCCCCAAAGCTCGGGCTAGCCAGGGCAGTAACAGTTCCTATCCTATTCTTATGCTTTATTTGCTTAGGGTTGAAATCAGAACACAGTATCAGTGGTACTGCACATGCTTTCTATATAGATGGGACCCAGTTTCAGTCTCTGATATCACAAGGAAAAGATGGGAAAGATTCCAGACTGAAATCCCAGAGAGCCACTCTCAGTCAGAGTTGAGAAGACTGGGGCCATTTCCGCACTAGCCTGTTATAGTGCGATGATTCCACTTTCAACATCCTCTGGAATCCTGGGGTTTGCAGTTTCGGGAGGGGCCAGCATTTCATTTTCCTTTGCTTCTGAGAGCACAATTCTCTAATAGAAGAGTTGTGGAGAAAAGACATGCTCTTTTTGGTGGAAGAGACTAGATGTACAAAACATCAGCTATTTGCTGCAGAACTAGCGACTTGTAAGCAGTTTCCTACTTCAGATTTTCCTACACTGACTCAGAACTACATTCAACTATGCTGAAAGTCTTATGGGCCTCAGCTGGAATAGTTCTTTCTCAGCTTAATATACAGGAACAGAACCCAAAAGCATAACTCCTCCTAAAAGTACAATCTTTTAACGTTTATTTCTAAAGTTCTTCATTCATTTGTCAAAGACCTGTGTCAAAGAGATAATTAATGGCCAGAAGAGAGTGACTGACTTAATGCACCAGGTATTATTTGCCACATGCAGCTATAGCACTTCAGGCAATAGGAGATAGTGTTTTGATGTGAGTCTTTTAGAAAAGTGAAGTGCCATGCTTTCATTTTCCATTGTTAGCTGGGAGAT
This sequence comes from Cyclura pinguis, assembly GCA_030412105.1. Lineage (NCBI taxonomy): Eukaryota > Metazoa > Chordata > Lepidosauria > Squamata > Iguanidae > Cyclura > Cyclura pinguis. The sequence continues at coordinate 382,503,665 of CM059599.1, forward strand.
GAAAAGAGCTCTTCAACACTGTCTCTCATTTAGTTAATAAATAATTTAATCAGTAACTTAATTATAGAATTAGGTTGATGCTAGAATTCCAGTTTGAGTTAATCATTTTAGTTAAATTCAGTTAAGTTGCCTTTTTATATCAGAAAGTTTCCAACTAAATTGATTTTAACTAGTTAGTTCTTATTTCTAGCTGTGTGATGGGGATTCTAACTCTTAGTGCTGCACACAGCAGACCGCAGGATTCTTGCATTTCTGATGAACTGCAGAACTGTCAGCGAAATGTGAATTGAATTCAAAATATGATTCAGAGCACAGGTTTTGAAACATTATAAGCTGAATTTCAGACATAACTAAGAGGATCAGATTGATCCCTTATACAGCAGCTGAACTGCCCCACTGCAGTGTTGGTACATGGATGCTAGCATAGAATTGCTTGGTGTCATTTTGTGGTAAAGTCCTCCCTCCACATTCAGAGGTTTGACCTCTGTAAATTTGATTATTCAGGAGGCATTGCTAGCCTTCCCCCCGTTCTCCTCTTCCTGTTCCCTTGCGTTTTGCCAGATGAGGAGAAGAAAGCCAAGTGCCCGGGTAAAAGGCAAGAGATGGACGGGGAAGGCATATTCAAGCCCTCCTTCTCCCTTCTGGAGCTTCCCCCTACCATTCTCTTGCCTCTGGCCCCAGCGCTGAGAACTCATGCCAAGGCAAAAGGCAAGGGAGAATGGGGGGAGGCATGAACAAGCCCCTCTTTTCCTTACCAGAGTTGCCCCCTCCCATTTCCTTTCCTCTAGCCCCCATGTGCAAAAGACAAGGGAATGGGAGAGAGGAACCACAGAAAGGAATTGGATTATGAAGGAGGAGTTATTTGTGGTTTTTCCACTTTTGTGAGGGTTCTGCACCCCCAAACCCTCACAAAAGTGAAGGAGCTGATATATTTTGTAGTATGTGAAACTGAGATACAAGAACTTTTGCCCTGGCCAGAAGTTACAAAGGTTGGTGTATGCTATGCAAAAGTCTAAGCTTAGTCTAGCTGTGTTTTCTCCATTTTTTGTATTACTTACAGGAGGCTTACAGTTTTCCTGACACTATTATCTTGTGAAGATTTCGTTGAACTCCTTCAAACTTTTATCTATTTATTGACTGTAAACCATCCCTTCCCATTAGGTTATATGCTTAAGCAAGTTTGCAACTGGAAGAACACGATTAATTCTTTCAACTGATGGAAAGGAAAATCATTTTTAGACATTTGCTGCAGACCTTGCTGCTCTACAGTTTTACACTTGGAACAAAGTTGGGCATATTCTTGCGTATCCAAGTATTATAGAATCTAGTTTCTTGATGATCTCATACTTGAAAATTTTGAGAACCCCCTAAACATTGTGGTTAAAAGTTTTTTAAAAAGTGTAAACAGTGCATACTCCTTACAGACAAATCAAAATGTGTTTCATACAATGTTGTACTCTTGTGCTGTGTACTTTTTGTCTCCTGTAGCTTCTAGTCTTTGCTTACTTGTCACTCTAACCTAAGGTGTCTTTTTTTTGTCCTGTTTCTATAATTTAAAAAAAATAAGGAAAGTTGCATGTACAGTGCAACATTTACATTCTCATCAAAATTTTGCTTTGGTTCACAATAGAATAACGAGTGTTCTGTGGACGGTAGGTAGAATTCAAATACTTTGACAAATGTGGCTATGTTAGTTTTCACAGTTGCCCGTGTGAATGTCTGCTAAATAATGAACTTTCCCCTTGGTTTCATGTTAGAAAACCATTTTTGTCTGTGCTAGGAAGCAATTAATCCTGGTTTCCACAGTGCCATGACTTTTCAGTATAAATACAGTATAGCACTGTGTTATGTAGATACCCTGTGTACTTAGTGTATTTACTGTCTTCATATCACAGCATCTATTCAAATCATGTGCTGGCATTTCTGGCTAATACTTATGTAGAAAACACCTGGACTAGTTGTAAGTTCTCAGCTGTGAGACACACATCATGCCCATTATAGCAACTTAGCTTAAAAAAAACGCAGTCTAGGAATTTAGAGTTTGTTAACATCAGCATTTTACATTTCCATTTATGTAGAATACATACCTTGTTTTTTATTCTGCAGCTGGTTTTTAAAGTCATGCAGAGGCCAAGAATTACTTTGCACAATGCTTCATTACATTTTGGACATAGGTAGATTATCAGTAATGCTCTTAAATATGCAGGCATATCATTCTTTATCCATAGATTACTTTTCACTTTTGTCATTTCTTATTCCAATGAAATGATAACGAGTGCACAAAACATGAAATATTCCATGAAATTTTTTGTAGACTTGTTCGTATGCAGCCATCAAACTCAGACATAAATCTGTGAGGCTGTTGTTACTTCTTGTCATTTTTAAAATGTTTTTGAGTTTTCCTGGAAATTGCGTGACGGAGCTGTCAGTGAGGTTTTTTTTTTTTTTAAAAAAAACAGGGTACCAGTTGAGAAGCAGTGTGATGTAGTGGTTTGATCGTTGGACTATGACTCTAGAGACCAGGGCTCAGTTCCCTGCTTGGCCATGGAAATCCTATGGATGACCTTGGGTGTATCACATACTCTCAGCCCCAGAAAACCCTGTGGTAGGTTTGCCTTAGGGCCATCGTAAGTGGGAAATGACTTGAAGGTACAAAACAACAACAGCCAATAGGTAAAGTGCATTTCTACCTCTTCTTCAAGTAAAATCCTTATGCGTGAGTTGGACTTGAGGCTAATCAATGACACGAGAAGACTCACTAGAATCAGGAGAGATGTCTCCTTAACTGAAAATTATCTAGTTGAACATATGCAGGAAGGACATTTCTTGCTGGAAGGCTGCTGTCTGGTTGGAAAACAGTGTCCAGGAAGGCTTCTTCTTTTTTTCTAGTGAACGTTCCCTGACACCAGCACTCTCACAACTGCTTCAGCTTGCTTAACAACAAGAATTGTTAGAGAAAACTTAGTAGGAGTGGGGGCAGACCTCATACAGGAGCAGATACAAATTCAGAGGTATCTCGTGCTGCCACAGAATTGCCAGATACATTCACCCCTCTCCCCAGCTACTCACAGTTGTGGAGCAGGTACCATTATTCTTTTCTATGCCCTGTTGTTTTGTTTAGAAATTACGAAAGTATCTAAAGAGGAACAGCAATAGAACCTGAGATGCCTCTAAAATCTGATAAGTGTAAGTAATCTTTTTGTAGTTTTTTCTTAGGTTGAACATCATTTGGTTTTGAAGAGTGCTGTTCCAGTTCTTTGTGCTTCAGAGAACCAAGGGGTCTTTCATAGTTTCTCGCATCATTGTATGGGACCATGTTTAAAGCTAGCTTCATATTGTGGAACCATCCAATCTGAGAGATTTCCCTCATTTTATAAATTTGGGAAACCAAAGTGGCAAGTAAGGAAAGAGGACCTGAGGAAGGCGGCATAGCTAAGGAGTTTGCAGTCAGAAGACCCCATGTTCATTCTCTGGCAGTGACAATTCCCACTGCCTGAAACCTTGGAGAAGCATCTACTTGTTGGTTTGTAATAATCTGTGTGTTTATATCCACAGTGGAATTTATTTGAGAAAACATGAATAGTAGTAGGCTGAATGTAAAATGCCAAAAATTACATGTTAGAAACAATTTCTAAGCATTTTCCTTCTTTAGTCTCCTGTCTTTGCTGAGATTGTTTAGGTTTTGATGTTGCTTCACTTAAGGTGAAAAGTGTAGGATGCATGCTGTGCTTTATAGCTACCATTGCTCAAAACTATCATTTTCACTGTCATTTTTCCTTCTAATACTACCTTCCAGCTAGATAAGTCATCTGTATGATAAATGGCAGTGTGGATAACTGATCCACACTGCTACAAAAGCTGAATCTGTTCATGAAAACAGCAGAGAAAAACCCAACTCATTATTTGCATTGCAGTTTTATAAGTACTATAAAGTGTCTTGAGCCTAGGCTGTAACTATTTTTTACTGAGCTGTTTTGTTTTCTTGTCTCCTATTGGAAGCCTTCATGGTAAACACAAGAAACTTGGTCAAACTAATAAACAGAACCCAAGCCTTCAGCGTACAAAGGGAAACACAGAGTTCTGAAAGTTGAAAATGTAGAGTCTACTCAAAATTGCACAGAGTTGATATGAATTGTGCAACCATGACAGACCTAGACTCTTAATGTTGTCCTTCTTTTTTTTTTCATCTTGAAAAGGATTGGCAAAAATTGATATAGCACAGCCAACTGGAGGAAAAATTAACCTGATCTTTATGGCAAAAAGTACTCCAGATTTGTGAAAGTCAGGCCTGGAAAACTGCTATATAGCTCTGTAGTTTATTTACCTTTACAGATGTTGGGCATAGCTGTTGGCATAGTTTTCAATGCCCCTGCTTTATCCCTCAGAGTTAATGAAAGTGAATTTTTGCTGTGAAACTTCAGCAGTGAAAACATGCAGATTTGGTCAAGTTGAAATTGTTTTGAAAAGCTGTTGTAAACTGTGTGCTGTAAGAGGAGTCTTCAGCTGTGGCTGTCAGGCCATTGGACACCCAGTCCCATCTGATCTTGGAAACTAAACAGAGACAGACCTGGTTGGTCCTTGGGAAACTGCCACAGAACACCCAGTGTTGTCAGCTATATTCAAAGGAGGGCAATGGAAAACTACTTCTGACTATTCTTTGCCTAAGAAAACCCTATGAAATTTATGGGGTTGCCATAAATTGATAGGGGGATTGGAAGACGCATACTTCACTTTATGTTGTAAGCAATTGATAGGTAATAAAGCATTTTGTGTCTTTCATGCTCGAATTGTCCCCTCTGGTTCTATCATTCCCTTCTGTTGAGGACCTTGTGCACAAAACAACTCTCACTCATTTCATAATCTTTCAGAGAGGCTTATTTCTGAAAGACTTCAAATTTACAAACCGTAATCCATCTTGCCAGAGTATTAAAGCTGATCTCTTTATAACGTGACAGCAATGTGATTATACTGCTGCTAAATCTATTTACAAATACATGTCTCATGTTTTGTTAATCTGGAGGGTACTCATATTTGGTACACACAGACTTTTCTGTGGCTATTACCCACTCTACAGAGAACGTCTGTTCTTCTGTTTTATACTATACTTATTTTTTTCTTGGAGAAGGATCAGCATCTAGCCTTATTTTTCTCCTCTGCTTGCAGTATTAGTTGTTTGTTCTGAAGGTATACCTACCCACCAAAGCAGTAAGTCATTCTTGCAGTTCCTCTTTGGTGTACTGTCACTTTGTATTGCTAATGGCTCACTTGTTCCTGGTAGCTGGCGGACTTCACTAATTCAGTAACATTTTTGTCCTTATTGTCCCCTGCCTCCTTTCCCACCAAGACTATCCCAGACTCACTCACAATAATACTAGTTAAATAAAATCTTGAAATTGTGTTCTGTGTCTATACACTCTGAGTTATTCTGGGTGTGTACCTGAAGGCTGGCTTAATTTATGTCTTGTCTTTATATCCCTCTTTCCTCCTAGTGCAGGACCCAAGTGGCTTAAAACATGACTTAAACCAACTACAGCTCAAAACCAATCAAATATAGCATTAAGAAGCTGTTTAAAAATAGTTAAATAAAGGATCATATTAAAAATGCATGAATTAAAGCAGTTTAAAAGCATTGAAAAGCATAAGAAAGGGGACAAAAACTCCAGTAAGCTTTATTAAAAAGATCCTGTAGGAACTAGTTAATGGGTAAAAGGTTGTCAGAATAAAGCAATCTTGCCTGCTGATGGAAGAACAGAGAGGAGGCCATTGTAGTAGTCTTCCATATTTTCTTTTCAGTTGTTCTTCCATAAGCCCCAAAAGAAGTAGTTCTGGTTTTAATTTAAAATCCTCTGAATGAAAGTATGTACTTGGATCCAGTACCTTTTAGGTTTTTCATTTGTCCACCACATATGATAAAATATCCCTTCATGCTGTTCATACTTCCAGTGTTCATTTGAAACATCTTTGTACGTTCTAGCCAGTTTCTCTGGGGCCATATTCCATTGATACATAGAATCATAGAATCATAGAAATGTAGAGTTGGAAGAGACCACACGGGCCATCCAGTCCAACCCCCTGCCATGCAGGAACACCCTCAAAGCACTCCCGACAGATGGCCATCCAGCCTCTGCTTAAAAACCTTCAAGGAAGGAGACTCCATTCCACTCCGAGGCAGCATATTCCACTGCCGGACAGCCCTGACTGTCAGGAAGTTCTTCCTGAGGTTCAGGTGGAATCTCCTTTCCTGCAGCTTGAATCCATTGCTCCTTGTCCTGGTCTCTGGAGCGGCAGAAAACAAGCCCTCTCCCTCCACTACATGGCATCCCTTCAAATATTTAAACATGGCTATCATGTCCCCTCTTAACCTTCTCTTCTGCAGACTAAACATACCCAGCTCTCTAAGTCTATCCTCATAGGGCTTGGCTTCCAGGCCCTTCACCATTTTGGTCGCCCTCCTCTGGACCTGCTCCAGCTTGACCGTGTCCTTCTTGAATTGGGGTGCCCAGAACTGGACACAGTATTCAAGATGAGGCCTAACCAAAGCAGAGTAGAGTGGTACCAGTACCTCCCTCGATCTAGACACCATAGTCCTATTGATGCAGCCGAGAATTGCATTGGCTTTCTTGGCTGCCGCATCACACTGCTGACTCATGTTCAGCTTGCGGTCTATTAAGACTCCTAGATCCCTTTCACACGTACTGCCATCCAGCCACATCATCATTTAACATCATTTAACAAAAAATTCTCTTTAGAACCACAACAATATAAATTTCAATCCTTTTGACCACATCTTTTCCCATTGTTCCATCCTTATGTTACATGCAAAATTCTGAGCCCATTTTCTCATACACTCTTTGACTGGTTCCTCTTCTGTGTCAACTGTTAACAAAAGTTTATACGTTTCACCAATCATGTTGTTCATAATCTGTACCCAATTGTAATTCAAACTCTTGATTTACTTTTTTCATAGTTTTTTTTAACCATCTTAAACTTTTCAAATAACTTTCTATAAGAAAGTCATAGGAAAGTATATCCCTCTGCTAAAAACTGTTCTTTTGACTTTATCTTCTCCTTGGTAATACTCCAGTTAATTTTGATACGTTAATCATGTTTCTTTCTTTTCTATAAACTGTCTCCTATGCTGAGCCGTATAAAGGCATGTTTGGGCACAATCTGAGTTTGTACCTGCTCCATATTTTTAATAAAGTACATCTCACAAAATGATTATTAAAATCTACGGTCACTTTTAGTTTATCATACCATAACTATCCATGCCATTCAGACCTCAAGCATGCCCTTCTAGATCTGATAACTTTTTGTTATTCAACACAACTTTTTCTTTCAACCAAACCAAGCAGCGTACAGCAAAATACAGTTTCGCCCAACTCTCCAATTTGTTTTGCATCTTTTACGGCTTTCTGTTTAACACTTTTGTTTTTCTCCTTGCCATATATATTTAAACAAATCCTTTTGCCATTCTTGAATGGCACATCATTAGTCAAAGCTGGTATTGTCTAGAATAAAAACAACAAACTATGTGAAACATTCACTATTATTATTGAAATTCTCTCCAAGAATAACAAATTTCATTTTTCTCATCTTCTCAAGTCCTTCTTGATTTCATCTCATGACTTAACATAATTGTTTTGAAATAACATACAATTCATATTTGACATAGTGATGCCTAGATATTTAACCTTTCTCAATTTTAAAACCAGACTTTTCTGTCAATTTTATTTGATCCCCTTTTTTCATTTTTCATCAACATCATTGTCTTTTATTTGTTAATCCTGAAACCTGCTAACTCACCAAATTCTTTTAATCTCTCCATTAATGGATCTATGCATTCAAAAGGGCTTTTCAGTACACCAGATCGTCAGCATTCATTTGCTAATGAAATGCTGTTCATTTGTATATTTCTTGTGGTTTCTCCTGTTTTTGGTATGGGCTAAAAGTAAGTTGGTCACAACAGATAGGTACTTTTTCTATTTGTTTAGAGCCCCAACTTGCTGTATGGTAGCAGAAAATATAAAAACTCTGTTCTTTGCCTGGAGTTTCTTGCTACAGTGAATCTTACCAGTTAGTCCTGATCTTCCAAAAACCTCAACAGGTTTCAGAATCCATGGAAAGCATTGTATATTGCTCTTGATATTGTGAATCAGGTTTATTTGCAGGTTTTGTGTTTTACGATCTTTGTGTTGCATTGTTTCTTATCTTAGCTTCTATTTTTTTTAAAAAAGAATTTAACTAGGAGCAAACTGCCTATCAACAGTTATTGGAATACACCTATCAGACGTGTAGCAAATGTGTTTCGTTTTTAAAAGATTGGTCAGAATAGTTTAAGTGTTTGAGAAAAAGCTGTTGCAAGAACCTAGATAAAGGTACAAAAGCTTCATGGATGTGGTTTTTGGATTGTACAAATGTTCAGAAGAACAAGATAAAGTGATACTTGTATGCTAAATGAACAGATATCTAGATGTAGAGGGCATTCATTTGTTTGTAATTATTGCCTAAATGCAGCATTGGATAGCTCACTACCTCCGAGTATATAAAAGGCAGCAAGGTTGTACAAGATTTTTGTTGTTGTGTGTGCCTTCAAGTTGTTTCCAATTTATGGTTACCATAAGATGAATCTATTATGGGAATGTCTTAACAAGATTTGTTCAGAGGGGTTTTTGCTTTTATCTTTCCCTGAGACCGAGAGACTGTGACTTACCCAAGGTCAGCCAGTGAGTTTCCATGGCCTTGTGGCATTTGAATACTGGTCTCCAGAGTTGTAGTCCAACATTCAAGCCAGAACGTCACATTGGCTCTTACTAAAGAAGAAAGCTGTCTTCTTGAATCTTAAAGCAGTGCAAAGGAACATATAAGTGCATTGAGTTCCAGTTCCAAAGAGGAATTGGGCTCAAGGGCTGTTACAGAGTGCAGCAAAGGGAATGATTGTGGATGAACTATAACAAAAAGATTTAATGGTTTGACTCTGGGGAATAAATCAGAGTATTCCTTTCAGTTCAGGGCTTCCTAATTGAATTTGGGCTGGCTGCTAAGCCTGGCTTCATTGTGATAAACAGAAGTCCCTAGAACAAAAGAAATCATAAGGAATTATTCTGTGTGTGTGTGTGTATATGTGCCTTCAGGTTGCTGGTCAACTTACTGTGACTCCGTGAACTTCATAGGGTTTTTTTAGTCAAGGAATACTCAGAGGTGGTTTTGCCAGTTCTTTCCTCTAAAATATAGCCTACAGTGCTTAGCCACCTCCCAGCCAATAACTGACCAGGGCTGGCACTGCTTAGCTTCTAAGATCAGACAGGATCTGGTGCTTTTAGGTGTTTAGGGAGAACTGGCAATCTACTGATATGAGGACATAAGGATATTGGAACTGGACTGCTTTTTCTGTTTTAGGCTGTTCAGTTTTGGCCTCCCTTGTGGATTGCTTGACTGGTCTGGTAACTTGGTAGTTGGAAGGGCATTTGTATTTATCTGGAGTCCTCAGGATTTGCATAATTTCATAAAGGCAGTTGTTTTGATTTTATTACAGTGAAGGAGAAGACACATGCTACTAGAAGGATCCTTGTGCTAAGATCTTAAGTTTCACAATTTCCATACCAATGCAGCCTTTCAGAAAAAAATATTTGTTAAACAAGGTGCTCAGTGAGTGCAAAAAAATACATGTGTAAAAGCGATCCTGGCTAATTGTCTCACTAACCAGCAGGTGCTGGTAACAAACACCATGAGTGGTCATTGCACTTGTCCGTTTTCATGAGCTTCCAAACACATCTGTTTAACTGCTTTTAGAAGTACATTGCTGGACAAATAGGCTTTGGACAAATCCAAAAGGATAGTTCTTAATGTCTTAGTGGAATCTTTATTCTCCCTGTTACTCACACAAAGCAAAGCTTTAATAAACTCTGTGGTTTATACAAATGAGTCAGAGTAAATTTGGCAGCTTCAGTGTTGAATTTATGGAAAGGCAATGTCTTTAATAGTTGCTGTGTTTCTGTTTTCTTGTTGCTCAGTGAAGCCAGACATTTCAAAATGACCATATTGTATCAGCCAGTTTTGGAGAGGTGACAAATCCTGAGAATAGTACAACATGAAACTTAAGAATCTAAAACATTAAGTGATTTGAAAGCAAGATGACTTACAGGCAGGTCATTTTGACATTAAATGAGTGTATATCAAAGTGACAGTAGAACTAGTATATTTCTTTTAGTTGATTTATCTGTGGCATTTCAAGACTTTTATGAATTTATTGTTTTGTCTGCAAACCAGTATGTCTTCTCATAATGCAGAAAAAAAACCTACTTCAGGAGGTTGTTGTGGGTTTTCCGGGATTTGAGGCCATGTTCTATTAGTATGTTCTCCCGACATTTCGCCTGCATCTGTGGCTGGCATCTCCAGAGGATCTGGTGGCATGGAAGTGAGACAGAGTATATATACTTGTGTAGTCCCTGGGTGGGAGGGAGCAATTTGCATGTGTTACGGTTGGCCTGTGTGATGCCCTGTTGTTAAATGGGATATCCCCCAGGGTGTATTGTTAGTCAGGGGATATGCATAACAGTGTGTTAAGTACATTAGCAACCCATTGTATTGTTCCCTGTAGAGGGACCTCCAGGGTCTGAATAGTGTTCATTAGCATATTTTTGAGTCTTTGTTTTAGTGTTCTTCAGTACTGGTAGCTACTTTAGGAGGGTTTTTTTTTCTGCATATGCTAAAGATTTTGATCAAATGTGTAATGTCCTGCATTACTTCCACTCACAAACTTCACTCACTTTGAACAGAAGAGTTTATTTGGGGCAAAGCAAGCAACACGGCCACTTTCCTGAGAAGTTACTGAGACTGCTTCACATAGGATGGTTACAAATTTTATACCTTGTCATACAAGTTTAGGTGCACCTAGCAATGAATTGGTGAAAGTCATAAATGTCACATTACCCCATCAGCACCAGCACTTTTCTGGACCCTTCATTATTTACATATCTTTCATCCTGGGAGAAAGCAGAAGTCCTTGTCACCTTATCTTTGCCATGCCTGTTCCCATAACACCTTCCCACTACTTTTCTATTCCCCCTTCTGATCTTTTCTTCCTTGCTGGATACAAAGTGACATCAAAGAATACAGCGATTAACCATTTAGTGCCTTGGGATACTTTAGAACTTCTAACTGGATACATGTTTGTAAGTGGCAATTGGCAATTGATAAATTGTAGCACTTAGCAAACTACAGCCCTGTTTAATCTGGCAAAACTGTTCTGTTACATATACTAATACACATCCAGCATCTTTATGACAGGAGCCATGCATCCTGAAAAAATGTCCTTTTAATAAACTCTTCTGTATATTTAATATAAAATAATATCAAGCCATATGGTGAAAGCATAGTCAAAAGCTTGTAATGATGCTTTCCCCACTTAGGGGACATGGTTAGGGACCAGAGCACTGTTAGAAAACAGAATTGGTTGAAAAGTGGAACCTATGTACTGTACTATAGAGATCATGAAAGATTTAAGGAGGCTCACTTGGGACTGACCACACCTGCGCTGCTTGCAAAGTCTCTCAACCTCCCCCTCCCTCTGCTCTTTGCAAGCAGCACATGAACAAGTGAACCTCCGTAGGCAAAAAGAACTGATGAAAAAATGGAATCCCTATTGAATTAATGGAGATTCCTAAATGTCCTAAATTTAGAAGTGTTGAAAGAGTGAGTCATCAGATAATGGGGTGTTCAAAGGTGAGGACTTCCTGTAGTTAATGTAGGTGTGTGTAGGGCAAAGAATTAGGCTATCAGGGTCTGAATAAACATCAGGAATATGTTGGATTTCCTAAAGCAAGGAGCATGGACATGTTAGAGACTAAGTTGATGTGGCAATATAACAGAACAGAGTTTTTAAGGCAACCATTCAGTATGTATCTATATATGCATGCATTTGTTTATTTGGTAATATTGAAAAAGACAAGGAGGCTATTTAAGACCTGCTATAAAGTGGTGTAAAGTTTACGAAGGGGAAAATCATTCTCTAACTAATATCTGAACCAGCAGTGTGGCTGAGTCCTAGTGCTTTTACTGGATATTGGGTGTTCTCTAACTGAGAGGACATCATTGAGAGTACAGGAGGCAGGATGGACTGATTCTTTACCAAGACAATTTAACTAACTGGGCTTCAGAAGAAAGGGATCACAAGCCAGAATTTGGTTACTTGGTTCTGTTATAGCGAAGGGTAGGTCCTGGATGTGAAAAGCTTGAAGGTTATCAGTTTAAATTAAAGGCCAGAGGACTTTCCAGAGGAGGAAAAAGGGTGCTATTGAGGATGCTGGATTTCTTTCTCATGAGACAGAAAGTAACTTTTCTGGTTGTTTGATAGGTAAATGCTTGAGACCTGAGTGCATTTCTGAGCTCAAAATGTTTGAAAGGTGTATTGTATGACAGCAGACAAGCTGCTTCAATGAGTGAATGATCCTGGTGAGATAATTCATGGAATACATTTTATGGAAGATCTTGATATCAGTGGTGAGCCCTTGAGTCCACACCCCACCCCAGCCCCAGTATCCAATCTGTGATATAACTCATTGGTGTGCTAGATTTACAAAGCTTGAAATAAAAAAAAGGAGCTACTTTTCCACATAGATCATCCTGTACATAGCAAAGCCTATTTTGTTTGTGTTTTGCTGTCCTAAAGCGTTAAGTGATGCCAATTCTGTAAGCAATCAATAGCTTTTTGGCAAGAGTTAAGTTCTTGTACATGATCATCTCTCATGGGAATTTTTGGGGTAGCTCTTTAAAGGTCTCTCTCTTTCTTTCTGTCTCTTTCCAAGGTAGCTGTCTCTAGACAGTCTTTGGCTGTTGATGCAAAATCAATTTATGTCAGATTCAATTTATGGTGTCTGGAAACTGTACAGTTATGTGATAGTTCTTATTAGTACACTGTGCCAGTGCAAGTGTGTGCTCGAACTTCACTTTCTTGTGTTGAATACTACCACTTTGGTTATACAGAAGATGTATTATGGAACTTACAAATAGTTATTTCATTTTTCTACCTGGGTTCTAAAATTTGAATGTATTTGCATATATGCAGAAATTCAGTCAATTGGGCATTTCCTTTATGTACATAAACATTCTGCTCTGTTCCAGAAATAGTCGTAACGTTTGCAGAAAGCTACACAGTGTAACAAAGGAGGTAGCATTGCAACTGTTTGATTACAGTGTTAATGAAAATTGAACTCTAGACATATTATGATCTGATGGTTGGTACAGGTGTACCTCAGTTAGTGAAGTAGATGAATTCCTGATCATTACCTCTTTAAAAGAAACTTTCGTACTAGAGGCAAAAGTAACACGGAAAGAATAGGGCTAGATTCCTACTCCACAGAAAAGAAAGTTATTTCAACAAGTTTTGGCAGAGTTTTTAATCAAAACTAAAAATATGCATGTGTGCAATGAAACAACCAGGTCAAGTAAGCCTAGTATAAGTAAAGAAAAATATTTGAATTTTGTAGATATCATTTGAAGGCTTGTTTCAAAATTCATCCAGGGATGATATTTTTTCTTTCACCAGCCTCTGATTTTCTAATAATTTCCATTGTGGTTTCTATAGATCTGTGCTTTTTCAACATAGGGGTTATAGTTGGAGAGACTTATCTGCTCTCCCCTTTACTCCTTCTTTTCTCTCTTCGCACATACTTAGTAAAAGGATTCTAGGGGCAGCTGCTGTTTACTGTGTCAGTTGTAGATAGGCACAGACAACTACAGTAGATCAACTACAGAAGAATCCCATTTCAAGCTGTATTCCAGCATTTACTGCAATGTCTGTTGCAATCCAGCACGAAAAACCTGTGTTTTTCCAGCCCTCCCTTACAATCCTCTCAATGCCCATTCAGCAAAAAGCCTTCCAGCTAGACAGAAGACCAAGCAATAAAGCAGGAACTGTCCAAGAGGGTTTGTTAACTGCGATATACATGCAGTTTAAGACTGCTGTTGAGTGAGTAACAAAAGTTAATATTGTTTTAGCTGATGTTGGTGCCTTTTTTTTGAATTTTTGAATTAGACACCAGTTGTTCCCATCTTCCCCCTCGATGTAGTTAAACCCTGTATTATTATTGTGTGTGCTTTGAAGTTGACTCCAACTCAAGGCAACCCTCTCCTGCAGAGGAGCTGGGTAAGATATATTCAGAAGTTTTGCATTGCCTTCCTCTAAAGTGGGGCAAGGGTGACTTACTCAGGATCCCCCCCCCATGGGTTTCCATGTCTACGCAAAGATTCCAACTCTTGTCTCCAACAGTCAACTCACTACACTACACTGGCCTCTCAAAACCAAGTGTTAGATTTCTAGATTTCAACAGGCATAGTTTACTATGATCCCTGCATACCATGGTTTTGTAATTGATTTTATTTTGGCACCTGTATGAAGTCTTATATCTGTATCAACATACTTGGGCCGCAGTTGTGATCACTAATGAACATGTGCTGTGATTCAAATTGATCACTTATAGGCAATCCACATCCTCCCTTTCCCTGCAGTTAAAGAGTCTGTGTTTTTTATGCTGAGGGAGCATTCACACATATGCTGTCTGAATTGATACTGTCCCATAAGGAGGGAATGGAAATTGACAATTTCTTGACTGAGATTGAATGTAGAGTTCCTGTCTCTTGAGAAACTTAGGCAGGAGGAAAACCAGCAGCATTGTCAAAGTTCCCACAGCATTGCGAGAACTTTTCTTCCTCCATCACAGCATAAATTCTTCACTTTTCCAGAACTGCTAAGGAGTTTGACAAAGTGTGCAGCTGTACAGTAAAAACCTATATCTGTGGTCCTTTCACTATGCACAGAAGAATGTACAGCTTTCTCAGAAAACTGTGCAAATGTGCAAAATGGTGAAGAGTTTGACATTGTGTCAATTTGGGGTGGTGGGAAAGGTGATGGAAAACCAGAGACACAGTGAGGGAGAGAGAATATTAGTGATGTTACACTTACAAACATGTTGAGTTGGAATTTGTAATTGGTAGGGAGGGGGGAAGACAAGCAATGTTGTATAGCAGGAAAAGAAACTGAAGCTGCAGCCTTTGCCAGTTAGAGTGTTGTACAAACCAAATGTTATCTGGCAGGAAAAAAAATACTTGATGCAACTGAAACTACAGCCTTTCCTGATTTGAATATTGTGCAGTGTAATTAGGAAATATGCACTGTTGGTCTAGGTTGGAAAATATGTACACCCAGTCACATTTTGAGGCAGGAAACAGATAAGGTAAAGATACCATATTGCAACAGAACTCCACGGAGACAGTGGCTAGGCCAGGGGTGACTGATGCTGTAGCTATGGGGATGTGACAAGAGTTGTTTTGAAATCTAGTTGTTACACAAAGGATCGGGAAAGATGAACCACCCTTGGTCCAAAGAGAGAGGATCTGAGGAAGAATCTTCATCCTTCATTGCCATGCCAAAAGCTGCACAGTTTTCAGGGAAGTAAGACATAGTTTTCAAGAGAAGCTGCATGGTTTTGGGAAAACTTCATGGGTTTACTGGGTCAGGTGTGCAGCTTTCATAGTTAAACTGTACAGTTTCCCTTCATCATAGGGAGTGTCTTGACGGCTTCGAGATGAAAAACTGATTTCTTGTTTTCAGCATCTGTCAGAAACAGGAAAATTGAGATTTACCATCACTACAATCCTAAAGAAGCTATATCATGTGACCAGACAACTGATGTGCCTTTTTGGGAATCATAACTTTTACATGATACATTCAAAAGAAAATCTGAATGTCTCAGTGATTTCTGTAATTGTATATACCAGCATGGTTTAGTACAGTGGTTTGAGTGCTGTAATACAATACTGGAAGACCAAAGTTTGAATCCCTGCTCAGCCATGGAAACCCGCTGAATGACCTTGGACAAGTCACACTGTCTCAGTCTCAGACGAAGACGTAGACAAACCCCCTCTGAACAACTCTTGCCAGGAAAACCCCATGATAGGTTTGCCTTGGGGTTGTTGTAAGTCAAAAATTACTTGAAGGCACGTAACAATATATCTTTGGATTGTAACCATCAAAGCTGTTTAGGGACTTTATTAAAGATTTGACTCTAGATTTAAGAGCCCAGGAAATTCTTGACTTCCAGCAAATCCCAGTCTATCACATCTGTTTTGATCTAATCTACTAATCATAAGGCTTAGGGCCCACTGTCATAGAGCATGCAGATAACTTTGAATTATCAACCAAAAGAAAACCAAAGCCAGTGCTTTATTGCATCAGGGACTTCCTTGGGTGCTTTTCACTAGGTGTTCTCAGGAACCCGAGTACTAAGTGCAGCTTTGATCAGTAAGCTGCTGACCTTCAGTTCAACAGCAGTATTATGTGCAGCACTTGAATGAACCATTCAGGAACAAATGTATTAATTAATTTTGCTTAAACTCAAAGATAAGTTGCTAGGAAACAGATCTGGTCAGTTTGCCCTGGCCAGTTCATGGGTGGCTGAGCACAGTTCCTATAAAGTGTCTTTTGTTCTGTAACTCCTCTCTGAAGTTTACAGGTTGATGTTTATTTTAGCAGCTGTGTACAGTTCTGTAGTATTAGAATGTTGTTGCTTCATTTAGAAGTTGTGCTGTGTTAAGCAAACATTAATCTGTTAAACTTGTATTTCAACAAACTAGTTGGATAAGATTTTGTTTTCTGACCCTCTGCTTCTATCTATCTGTCCCCCCGCCAGGTATTTTGCTTTTAGAGATGTGTAAAAAAAATCAAAATAATGCAAGTGGTATCTGGTTAAATACAGGATTCAGATGCACCTTAAAGGCAAAGGGGGTACTTCTGAGTAAACTTTCATGGGATTGGCCTGCAAAGCTAAAATAAATAGAACTGGATGAGACTTCTGTTGGCTTTAGGATGGAAATCTAGATCAATACAACATCCTAACATGTCTTCTTAATTCTGAGTGTTGCTTTTCGGGTAATTACTTTTCTGATCCATTAGTTGCATCTGTTAGCAGTCATATACTTTGTTCATTTTTCTGCTTCCTTCACCTGGAACTAGCTGTACTGTTTATATAAACTCAGTTTTTTATACATTACTGAATGTGCTTGTTCTTTGGTAATGGATATGTTTTTAAGTTATACACCCTGAAGATACAGACAAGATAATTGTTTGTGTGAGATCAACCACATTTTTGCTGTTCTTGCTGATCAGAGAATGGTTGAGTGGGTACAGAATGTAGTAAATTTATTCTTGGAAGAAGTTATGCCCCCCAGCCTTAAAATGGCTGTCATGGCCCCTCTCTGGTCTCTCTGTGGAAGCCCTCTCTGGATCCCACTTTATCAGTATCACAACTGTAGAGGTTCTTGGATAAAGTAGGTTATGTAGAGCCATTTCAGTCAGGCTTGGTTTTCAGACTGAACCAGTTCTGGTCATCTGTACCAGAAAGTAGGCAGTGGGAACACATCCCTCTTAATTCTGTTGAACTTCTAAGCATTGTTCTATACTATCGACCATGGCAACTTCCTGGACTGTCTTATAGGGATGAACTTGGCAGAGACTATTTTACAGTGGTTCTTCTCCTTCCTTGAGGGTTGATACTAGAAAATGATGTTGGGAGACTTTTGTTTAGGTGTTGGATTTTTCTCTATGTTATTGTGAAAAATCTGGAAATTTGAATACCTTGTCATAGGTATGCAGGTAATACATAGTACTGCTTTTCTTTTTAGATCCGTTACCAGAGTAGCTAATGTTCTAAATTAGTATGTGGCAACAGTAACAGCCTGGATGAGACAAGACAGAGGTGCTCCTAGTCAGGATATGGGCAGATCATGAAATAGAAATTGAACCTGTTTTGGATAAGTAGTGCTGTCCCTCAAGAATCAGGTTTGCTGCTTGAGATTGATTGTAGACTCAGGCTTACACCTGAATGCTCAGCTTTGGCAACTGTACCACCTATATCTTTTCCTGACAAGACCAGACTCAGCCATAGTCACACATGCCTTAGTTAAATCTAGATTGGATTGTTGTAATGTGTTCTACAAGGGGCTACCTTTGAACAGTCTTTGGAAATAGTAATAGGTCCAGGCTGAAGCAGTAAGAATGCTGGAGGGTGCTGTACTATAGGCTCATATCAGTCTACAAGATCTGCATTCTTTATTCATTTCTGGGCATAATTCAAGCTGTTGGTTAGTACTTCTAATGCCCTAAATGGCTTAAGCTCAGAATACCTTAAGGATCACCATCTTTCTTACCACTCTGCTCAGACTTAACTGCGAATCTCTTGTCTGGGTCTCAGTTGTAGAATCATAGAGCTGGAAGCGATCACAAGGGCCATTGGGTCCAGCCCCCTGCCATGCAGGAATTCACAAGCAAAGCATGTCCAAAGCCCATTTAACAACTTCCACAGAAAGAGACTCCACCACACTCCGACGCAGTGTATTCCACTGTGAACTGCTCGTACTTACTTCAGAAAGTTCTTCCTAATGTTTAGGTGGAATCTCTTTTCCTGATGTTTGAAGCTGTTGCTCTGTGTCCTAGTCTCTGGAGCAGAACACAAGTTTGCCCAATCTTGCATATGACATCCCTTCAGATATTTAAACTTGGCTGTCATGTTACCTCTTAACCTCCTCTTCTCCAAGCTAAACATACGCAGCTTCCTAAGTCACTTCACCATTGTGGTCACCCTCCTCTGGACACATTCCATCTTGTCAGTATCCTTTGCCCATAAGTATTCCAGGTGAGGTCTGACCAAAGCAGAATAGAATGGTTCTGTTACTTCCCTTGATCTAGACACTGTACTCTTGATGCAGCCTAGAATCACATTGGCCTTTTAGCTGCCACATCGCACTGCTGGCTAATGTTCAGCTTGTGGTCTACTAAGGCCCTTTCCACATGTGGAGGGGGAAATGGGGGAAAACGCGCCAAAACGGAGCTTACCGGCAGCCAGGTAAGTCCATCGCCATGCGGAGCAGCGCGAACTCGCTGCTCCGCAGTCCTCCGGTGTCCAAAATGGCGGCTTCCGGCTGGCGGGGGCTCTCCACCAACTGGAGAAACTCGCCAACCGGAAGCCCGCCCCCGGCAGATCTGCAGGCACGCACTAGTGCGCGCCTGCAAATCTGCACCGGAGCCCGGCGACGGAGCTGCAGGGGGCTGCGCGCTCCATGCTTTTTAAAAACCTCTGAAAAGAGGTTTTTAAAAAACACGCAGCGCCGCCAGTTCCGGTCACTTCAGAGCGGATTGAGGTGCGGAACTACGAAAAGTAGTCCGCCCCGATCCACTCCACGGTGCAGACGACCTCCATGGGAGGTCGCTCTGCACTGTTTTAATACCGCGGTGCGGAAAGGGCCTAAGACTCAAGATCCCTTTCACATGTACTGTGGTCAAGACAGGTATTGCTCATCTTGTAGTAGACACATCTGACAAGAGGAAGAGCTTTCCCAGTGGCTTTTTTGTCTTGGGAGGCTAGGTTGGCATTCTGCTTGATGCCATTTCACTTTTTGTCAAAGACCTGATTTTCAGGCAGTTATTTGTCTAGAGTGTTTCAAACTTTTTATCTGCTTCATATGTGAATTTGTACAACAAATATTATTTAGGAATTTTACTGTTTATATATAATTTGTTTTAATTGGTGATAGGTTCCCAGAGTAGTGTTTAAGGACCTAAAGGGAAGGATATAATTGTAGAATAAATAAATACTGCTATTTCAGTGTGAAGAGTTTCTTTCACCTTTTAAGGCACATTAGGAAGAATTGTTCATAAAAACATTAGAAAGGTTTAATAGAACAAACCAAATGACTACCTTGTCTAGATTTCTGTCAGCAGGAAGTCCACAAGGAAGATGTGAATACAAAGTGTATTTAGTCCAACCCCCTGCCAACGTAGGAATCCACTGCTAAGGTGTCCCTAGACCCTACTGGAGATTTAATATGACTGTGGAAATACACCACAGAGGGCTAGTAAGACCAATTTAAATGAGCAAGTGAAGATTTTCACATTAGTAGTGAAAACTTATGAACAAGCAGGTTCCTTTTTGGCTCTACTTAAACGCGGGAACAGTGCATAGGTCAGTCTTAGTCCTGCTTTAAAGTAATTAACTTTGTTCTTTACATGACTGTTAGCAACCCTAAGGTGAACCTATCATCGGGTTTTCTGGACCTGGGTGACTTGCCCAGGGTCACCCAGTAGGTTTCCATCCAAACCACTATACCAACCTGGCTGTCATTCTTTACCTTACATATATTAAACTATCTCTGTGTTTGAAGTTGTTCCAGGTACTGGGAAGTACATGTGTTTTTCTGAGATTTGTATAAAAGACCTTGTTTTTCTCAAGTAGATTACTATTGGTTTCAGGGGAAAAGCAAAGAAGTGGCCAGATATATGTTTAAGAGAAAAGCAGAAGGAGAAGCCCCCGCCCCCCCCAAAAAAGAGCTTCTTATATTTTCTTTAAGATGGGCTTCCTTCTCAGCCCTGAGCCCATGAGGTTTCCATGGCAATGTTCTTTTTGCTAAAGGTTACCAGAAAATTACACTTAATGGCTGTATCAGCAACATAGATCAATTTCATTTTGCAGATTTGCTGTAGTCTTACAACATAGAAATGGTAATTTTGGTCAATTAATTTTCAGCTTGTATGTGTGTCAGATAATGAAGTAGCAGGCTTCTTTACATACCCGGAGATAATGATTCAAACACTGATCCTTCTTTTCTCCCCACCACCAAACTTGTGTTACTAAACATGTGGGTCAGACTTTTAATGCATGATCTGGACATAAATTCCGTGTTTAAAATGTGCCTCAAGTTTGCTCAGGATAAGATGGGCTCTTGCATTTCTTTGCTGGCCTGGGACCCACAAGGACACCAGTTTTCCATGTGCCTACTAGAGTAGCTTGTGAATTACAGCTTTGTGTGGGAGGAGTCCATTCCTGCTTCTATCCTGTGTCAGTATTAAATCAGTTGTAATAGCATCACAGAGAGGAGCTGCAGTGTGGGCTCCTTAAGTACCTGAGGGCTTCTCATGTTACTCCAGTGACACAGAAAAAGAAGTATTAACTGCTGAGCCTCTTGTGTTGCTGGTGCAGTTGAGGAATCTTGTTCTTCAGTATTCAAGTCTGGGAACCACCTTTTAGGGGAAACATGGTGAGGATGGGAAGGCTCAACAAGTGGGTGCAAGATAGGCAGGCTGGATGACTTCAGTTGAAGCCTGTCTCAAACTGAAAATATCCAAATGCTTTGGGGAAATACACCAAGGCTCTGTAATATGCCTTGAGAATTCTGATAAGACCACAGAGAAGGGCTGGCTTTCTAAAACAAGCAAACATGCTAAAATTGGCCGGTCACTAACAGTTGGACCAAAGTTAAGCAAACAAAAACATCCTGAGGAACTCCTGTATGCAGGGTAGAAATACAGGATAAAATAGCATTTATTTAAAATAGCATTTATTTATTAATAATATTTATATACCACCCATCTTCGTCTTCATAAATTATTATTTTAATAAAGAATAGTAAGACTCATTCGTATTGAATAGCTGTAAGCAGACACAGCGTATTTCTCCCTACTTACGAAACATTTGCCCTGTATAAGTGGTGCAGAGAAGACACAGGTTTACCACCTTAATGAAAACTGAGGTTGCTACCAAAAGTTACTACAGAAAAGCAAAACAAAGCAGGTCATGATTTTGATTGGGGAGGATCTTATAACCACAAACTCTGGAAAAAAATGCCATTGTTTAGATGGATGGTGCATGGGAAGTTAAACTGATTGCTTGAGTTAGGCTGAATTTTATGAAGATTTTTTTTCCTGGATGATTTTACTCTCTTTCATTTGGGACACCAAGTATTAAACTAAGTTCATTTTGTATTTGCAATACAAAGCACAAGTACTTTGATTTAGAAGCAGTACATTCTGTGGACTTCATCCATATCATTTCTAGTGATGGGCCAACTGAATAATTGAATCCCCGAATCCTCAGCAAGGATTCGAGATTTGCGAATCTGAATCCCTTAACCAAAATAGGCAAACCGAATCTTTCAAATCCACCAACCAAATAGTTTGTTGGAGACAGGGACCCCTGAAAACCTAGGAAACTAGGATGCCTAAAAACCTGGCAGCCCAGACATACAAGGGGAGGTGGAAAATAGGTGAGTTTTTTTCTTAGAGAAATAATGGCCTTTGCTAACAATTTCAGAAATTACATTTCTGAACATTTAATATTTAAGTTCAGCACTTGACTGGAAGGTACAGGCTTGAGATTTCAAGGACAGCTGAAAGATTCCTTTGCCTAACTCCCTTGCAAAGCTCTTTTATACACAATTCTGGGGTTTGTAGTTTTACAAGGGGTCACAGCCTTCTCTGCCGAAGTGTGCTGGTGCATATCAAACTACAAACCCCAGAATGCCATAAGGAGCTATGCAAAGAAGATCCAGTTTTGACCTGGATTAGCTTGTACTGTAGTATGTGGCCCTGTTTACACAGGCAGGAAAAAGTGGTATTAATCCACATTTTCCTGCCTGTGTACAAAGGGCCTTCATGTCATTTTCAGTCTGAGGAGATCCTGAGGTAAAACTGTGACAATTGTCCTGGCCAGATTTCTTCAGAGCCTTTGCCTAGGCTTTTGTTAACCCTGAGAGAGTGTGTCTTGCCCAAGATTATCCTTCTTTCTCTTGCTGTTTAAACTTTTTTTAAAAAAAGTATTCGAAAGATTTGAGATTAGTGAGATTCGTGGATTCCCAGAACCTTCCAGGGATTCGGATCCGGATCCGGAAAATTCTGGATTGATCCCATCCCTAATCATTTCAAAAATAGGGCAAGACAACAATCAAGAATCAGTAGAATTTGATACAAATATCTGGTTATGTCAGAGGAGCTGTAAATTCATTTGCAAATTTAAATTTAAAATATGGACTTTTTGTTCAAAATTTAGTTGTTCACTATTCCAGTTTTTCCAGGCTTTCTCATCTGTTAAACAAAATGACCAGTTGAAAAACAATATCTGGTAGCAATAATTAGCCATGAATCTATGCCTTTATTTTAGAGGACATCCCAAATGTATAGACTTCTAGAACATGTATATAAAAGCTTAAAGAAATAGAATTCATAGATTTTTTTATTGTCAACAGAAACCGAATGTTCAGTTAAGAAGTGAAATTTAAACAGTAGTAATATAGAGTATACAACATACTTGATCATGTGTAGAATTAAAAATGTGAAATTTTCACCAGATCTTAAAATGCCACCTCATACATTAGCTAGAGTTTTGGTAAAGATTGCCATGGACTTCTCACAAGCTAATAGTGATAGACCTCCATTGTAATAATGTAGGCAGCAGAACTAAAAATAACTTATTGGGAATATCTTGCTCCATTTGGTTTTCTAAAGAAAAATGAGTCAAATTTTCAAATGGCTGTTCATGTCAGTGATACCAAATTCAATTTTCAATCTTAAATATGAAAGATTGTATAGAACTGGGAAAAAATATAAAAATGAAAGGAACCTCACTGAATTAGATTTTTCTTCCAGAATCATCACATACATTTGGAGGACAGCATAATGCCTAATCCTTACTTTACTTACCTGGGCAGTACATGTTTTTCTAGATGTTCTTTGGCCGCAACTCTTACGAGCCCTATCAGGCATAGCTAATGGTGAGGGATAACAGGAGTTGTAGTACTTATTGAGGACCACAGAGCCCCTATGAATAGTCATGGCATTTACAGAAAGCAGACCTTTATTAACCCTGATTTGTTACAGCAACTGAGAACAAACAACACAGTGTCAAAGAAAAGGGTCCTTTCTTAAATTTAACCTGTACCACTAAAACAATTTGCAATGTATGCATTGTTCTTTTTCTGATAAACCTCTTATGTGTAGGTAGTATTGTGCATAGTACCTCACTCACAAAGGCACATTCTCAGTGAATTTTGTCAACCACTTGGTCTGTATTGGGGATTCATCTTGGAGCTGAAATAGCCTTGTTTACCTTAGAATCTGAATTGCCGTTTTCATTGTGCCTCTTAATTTGGTTACACATAGATCCTTGAGAGAAGTCCTACTCCCATCATCGAAACAACCTTCTAGGTATTTACATTATTACTTGAGACTGTTTCACATGTTCTTCTTCGTGGTCTCTGTGCCTCACACACTAGGAGCTTTCGCGCATGCACGGTAGCGTTTGGAAGATTCTAGAGCTTAGCAGCTTGGCGGGAACCCCTCCCCCATGCCGGTACTGAGCATGCTCAGCCCACCAAGCCAACGGTCTCTCCTCAGTTCTTTCTCGTCCGCCATAGTGAACGGAAGGTTCTACCTTAGTAGTGTTATTTGGCTTACTCTTTGGACTGTTTCTTGCTGGTTTTTTGACTTCGGACTTCGGTATTTGACTTGGTTTTTGGTACTCGGACTTCGGTTATTGGTATTTGGTGTCTTCGGATCTTTTTAACCCCTCCTTCGACTTTCTTCTTCTTCGACCTTCGTTCCCTTCCCGCCACTTCTGTGAGTTTCTTCCCCTCTTGGACTTTTTTCCTTAAACTTCGTTTCCCTTCTATGTCAGCCTTGTTCAAGGCTTGCGTCACCTGTGGTCGCAAGGTTGCTCTGTCCGACGGACATAGTGAGTGCCTCTTCTGTTTGGGGGAGACTCACAACGTCAAGGCCTGTCCCATCTGCCGTGACTTTACTGCTCAGACTCTGCGGAACCGCTCATCCCACTTGAAATCCCATTGTTGGGAGGAGTCTCTTTGGGCAAGGGATCAGCCGGCAGGAGAATCCACCATATCTCGGCCTTCGACATCTAGCCGACCTGCGACCGCACCTTCCTCGGTACCAGTGGCTGCCGCACAGACTACATCGACGGTATCGGGCTCGGTACCATCGTCTCGGCCTCCGGTATTGGCCTTACCATGGATCCCGAAGTTATCATTGGCTGCGGCTACTTCGAGGGAGGCTCCTTCGGGCTCGCAGGCAGCTAAGTCAACTAGGCCCCTTACTGCTGCACAGCATAAGCGGCCTGCCCCTCAAGAGGTCTCTTTGAAGAAAGAGAAAAGAAGAAAAAGAAGAAGAAGCGGAGTTCACCCTCCAAGAGGCCCCACCTTCCGACACCTCCTCTGACCCAACAGCCTGGGGACCCAGGTGAAGAGTTGGAACTGCAGGACACTCTAGAGGTGTCTGACGAGGAGCAGACCGCTGGCTTGACCGTGCCTTCGGGCCTGCCTGTGCTCACTGCCGTGGTATCTCCGCCTGGTCACCCAAAAAGGGTGGACCGCCCGGAGGATGTTTCGGCCTCACCTCGGCCCTTGCCCAGTCATCGGGCGGCGTCCGACAGGAGTGAGTCGCGCTCCCCAGAACGCAGGGTGAGACGCCGATCCCCTTGTCGACGGGAGGTCTGTCTGGAGCGGCCTTCATCCAGGCCCTTGCTTGACTTGCCGTTCTCGTCTGCATCGTACATAGCGAGGTACGGCCGAGAACACGCCCGGCGAGAGCACCCGGGCTCGTACCGCTCCCATTTGCCTGCATATAGAGCCTGGTACCACCCGGACGTGAGGCACTGGTCGCCCTACAGACGGTCGTGCTCTCCATCATGGGGCACGTACCACCCGCGGTATCGACAGTCGCCATCTCGCTCGTTTTCGCGGTATCGGCGCTACGAGAGGTCCCGAGAGCGTTCGCCCCATTATCGGGCTGTCTCTCCACCTCCGAGAGTTACTACGACCATCTCTCGCCCGGTCTCCGAGCCTGTTCCACCACAGACTACGACCTCCGCTGCTACCGTCACCCAGGCAATCCAGTGCCTGCAACCTGCTGTGGTGCCGATCACAACAACTCCGGCACCCCAGCTGATGGTTACGCCATCGGTACCGTCGACGGTACCGACGACAGCGACTGCGCCGACGGTCACCTTGGTGCTACCGCCCCAAGGGTCATTGAGAGAAAGTTCTCCAGACAGGTCCCCGTCTCAGTCTTCGCAGTCCTACGAGACGGACTCGGAGTCCAACGAGTCCATGCCCGCGTCTCATGAGTCCCCGCCCTTGGTCTTCGGAGAACCTGCACCACAATCGGCACCAGAAGACGTGAAGCAGTTTTCCGACATCCTCATTCGAATGGCGATGGCGTTGGGATTGAAGGTCGCGGACCCGGCTCCAGCCGTGCAGGACCTGGTATTCCATTACGTGGATACCCGCCCACTGTCCACGGCTCCGCTACCGTTCCTGCTGGCCTTGATGGAGGCCCTTAAACATCCATGGGCCAAGCCGGCGTCCGCCCAGCCAATCCCTCACCGGCTGGAACACCTCTACCAGACCCAGAAGGAGGAGGCCAAATTTCTCTTCACGCATCCGGTGCCCAATTCTATAGTAGTCAAATCCGCCCAGACCAAGGGCGGTAGACGGGCACACACCACCCCGCCGGATCGAGAGGGCTGCAGGCTGGACACCTTTGGCAGGAGATTTTACTCTGCGTCATCTCTAATTGCCAGGGTGTCCAACACTCAGGCTTGCCCCGTGGCCTATCTGAGGAGCCTGCTGGACAGATTCTGTCCTCTTCTGTCCAGCCTCCCTGAGGAGAATCGGGCGAGTGCTGTGCAGTTCTTTAACGAGGCGGTAGCACTCGCCAACCAACAGATCATCTCTTCGAGGCACTCAGTGGAGGTAGCGGCGTGGGTGATGGTGGGCTCTGTTGCCCTGAGACGTTACGCGTGGCTGTGATCATCTGGCCTGCAAGAAGACAGCAGGAGAAGGATCGAAGACCTTCCTTTCGATGGCCGGGGTTAACGCCACGACCGATGAGGCGATGGACCATCTCGTCAAGGCACGCCTGACGGCAAAGAAGATGGGCATACACCAGCCCCCTCAGCCTTGCCGTAGTTTTGGCTCCTGCTCATCTTGACGCAGGTCGTCCTCTTCGACCTATCAACCTCGCTCGCCTCGTTCAGCTCTGTCCCACCCGTCAACCTCGTCCTCGGCTCGGAGACCTCTTCGGAGTCGCCAGCCTTCTTCTTCGAAGAAGTCTTCGGGACGAAGTCCCGTTTTTGATCGCCTTCGTGGGTCACCACCACAGCCACTCTTCAGCTTGCCAGCAGCCCTAGAAGACCAACCGAGCCTGGCCCGACACCTCGCCGAATAGCGCCATATCACCTCGGACTCTTGGGTTCTCTCCATCGTCCGTCTTGGTTACGCCATCGAGTTTGCAAGTATACCTCCATGAGGCGTCTACTATTCCACCCTGGCCAGCTCTGCTCTGCTGGAAGAGATCCAGTCCCTGCTGCAAAAAGGAGCGATCGAAGAACTTCCGCCCTCGGCCAGTACAACCGGTTTATTCTCCCGGTACTTCACGGTACCGAAATCGGACGGTACCCTACGACCAATCCTGGACCTCAGAGGGGTAAACGAATACATCTGCCCCAAGAGGTTCAAGATGGTCACTCTTGTCTTCGATTCTGCCCTTTCTTCAGCAAGGGGACTGGTTCGTCTCCATCGATTTTCGGGATGCTTACTTCCACATCGCCATTCTCCCGCAGCACAGACGGTACTTACAGTTTGCGGTCGACGGTACCTGTTATCAATACAGGGTGCTACTGTTCGGACTCTCCCCACCGCTCCCAGGGTCTTTACCAAATGCATGGCCCCTGTGGTATCGTACCTGCGGACGAAGGGCGTTATGATCTACCCTTATCTCGACGACTGGCTGTTGGTGGCGTCCTGCAGGCAAAAACTCTCCAGGGACATCCACCGGACTCTTTCTCTTCTGACCCATCTTGGCCTTCGGGTCAATCCGAAGAAGTCGCACCTTGAGCCAGCGAGGGCGCTCGACTTTATCGGAGCGACCCTGGACTCCGTGTCTGCCAGGGCGTATCTGCCCACGGAGCGTGCACATACCCTCCGTTGGGTCGCATCCACTGTTCTCGACGCCCCGACGATAGCGAGAAGCATCCAGCAACTTCTTGGGTACATGGCCGCGACCACATCAGTCACCTACCTGTCTCGGCTTTGTGCACGTCCGCTTCAGCACTGGTTCGTCAGAGTCTTCGATCGGCTCCTGGATGACCAAAGGCGCCTCCTACGCATTCCTCGACAGATGCGTCGCTCCCTGTTATGGTGGCTGTCCTACTGTCATCTACTGTCAGGGATGCCGTTCCGGAAACCGACCCGTCGGCACCCGGTAACAACAGACGCCTCCCTGTTCGGGTGGGGAGCGCATTGTGGCAATCTCAGAGTCCAGGGACGTTGGATCGACGACGAGACCGGCCTCCATATCAACGCTCTCGAACTGCTCGCCATCTGGAAAGCTCTCATGGCATTTCGCAACCAAGTTGCGGGCCGGCCGGTGCTGATCCTGACAGACAACACAACGACCGTATGTTACATCAACAGACAAGGGGGAACTCATTCGACCACTCTCCTCACCATTGCCCTTCAGCTTTGGGACTGGTGCGTGTCGCTTTGAGTCCATCCGGTCACGGTGCATGTGGCAGGCCAAGAGAACACCACGGCAGACGCCCTCAGCAGGGACACCTCGTGCTACCACGAGTGGTCCCTCTCGGATGCGGTGTTCCAGATAACACGAGATTGGTGGGGTGAGCCGACGATCGACCTATTTGCCAGCACCCAGAACAGGAAGTGTCACGGGTACTGTTCGAGAGCCGGCCTCGGCCGGAACTCCCTTGGCGATGCCTTCCAGTTCGAGTGGACCGACGGGCTCCTCTACGCGTTCCCGCCGTTTCCTCTCCTGGGTCGAGTGGTTGCCAAGATCCTTGCGGACCGAACCGACGTCGTCCTCATAGCCCAGTATTGGCCGAGGCAACACTGGTTCGGGCCCCTGTTCGAGGCCACTCGTGGTCGACTTCTCAAGCTTCCAATAACATCGGATCTCCTGTCGCACTCTGGCGGTCTTGTTCTCCACCCGGACCTGCCGCTCCTGGCCCTGCACGCCTGGCGGATAACGCCTTAGAGGACCCAGCCATTGTAGATGTCCTCACTGCGGCCAGGAAGGAGTCGACACACCACAACTAGCACTACAAGTGGCAGAAATTTGTCTCCTTCGCAGAGGCGCGTCAGGAGCCGGTATCACCTGTCAATCTGCCTACCGTGCTCCACTTTCTTCTCCACCTCTGGCAACAAGGGCTTGCTTTTCCATCCCTGAAGGTGTACCTCGCTGCTATCGTGGCCTATCAGCTGCGGGGATCCCCTTCGGCAGCGCTCTTCAGGGACGCTACGCTCAAGCAGTTTATGAAGGGCCTGCAACACCTTTATCCTCCGGTATTGCCGCCGCTACCACCTTGGTCGCCGTCCTTGGTACTATCGCAGTTGATGTGACTGCCCTTCAAGCCCATGGCGACTGCGGATGACAGGCTCTTGACCATCAAGACTGCTTTCCTGGTAGCTGTCACCTCAGCCAGGCGGGCAAGTGAGCTGACAGCACTGCGATCCGACAAGCCTTTCCTCGTCTTTCACCGAGACAAGGTAGTCCTCCGACCTGACATTTCCTTCCTGCCCAAGGTGGTCTCACACTTCCACCTTAGCCAGGACATCATCTTACCTGCTTTTTACTCGGACCCGACTACGCCTCTGGAGCGCTCCCTGCACTCCCTGGGTGTTCGCCGGGCCTTGGCTTTTTACACTCACTGGACTGCGCCCTTCCGTCAGATACCCCACCTGTTCGTGTGCTACGGTGGGCGTCGAAAAGGCCACAAGGTGTCCACCCAGAGGTTCTCCAAATGGGTGGCCTAGACCATTCTGCTGGTGTACGAACTGGCCAAGCAGCCTCCGCCAGCTTTGTTGCGTGCTCATTCCACCAGAGCAGTGGCTTCTTCAGCAGCTCTCCTTCGAGGAGTGGACCTGCAAGAACTGTGCCGTGTGGCGACCTGGTCTCAACCCTCGACCTTCGTGCGCCACTACAGAATGGACTGCGGGTCCTGGAGAGATGCCCGTTTTGGACGTGCGGTGTTGTCTTCCGTTCTCTAGGACCTGACCCACCGTCCAACTGGTAAGCTACAAAGTCTCCTAGTGTGTGAGGCACAGAGACCACGAAGAAGAAGAACAGGTTGCTTACCTGTAACTGTGGTTCTTCGAGTGGTCATGTGTGTCCTCACACACACTCGCCCAGCCGTCCCCTCTTTTAGGTCCCTTATTGGCGGATTCTAGAACTGAGGAGAGACCGTTGGCTTGGCAGGCAGAGCATGCTCAGTACGGGCATGGGGGAGGGGTTCCCGCCAAGCTGCTAAGCTCTAGAATCTTCCGAACGCTGCCGCGCATGCGCGAAAGCTCCTAGTGTGTGAGGGCACAGATGACCACTCGAAGAACCACAGTTACAGGTAAGCAACCTGTTCTTATTCAACAACCAACTTCATTTGCAATGATGTGTTTGCTCAGCAGGGAGCCACCACCAGTCCCGAGACTGACAAACATGCCTATGTAATGCAAGTGTTTTTTCCTCCTTCTCCTTGCGTTTGTACTGTTAGATGCCCACTTAACACATCTGGCAAAATAAAAATGGTGAAATGGCCCATATTCTTGCAACGCTCAGTGCAGACATTGGTTGATATTCTTTCATCTTATTTCAACCTCTGATTCTGCACCCACAGAGAATGAACAGAAACTAGGTGACTAGAATTGGCCTTCAAGCTGCATTCTTCTCAATGGATTATTCCAGACTTTGATGTGTGTCTCTTGATTGCTTGTTATTCCCTGTGTTAATGAGATAGGCCTCATCTCAGCGATTGGACAGTTTTTGTCAGTGGACTGGAAATTATTTGGCTGTCTTCTTATAATTCTATGAAGAAACGATATTGATGAAGTGTGCTGCTTGCTTTGCGGGAGCAGAAAATATTGACATTTTTTTGTTTATATTACTTCTGTTTTAATTTCATGTTTTAGCAAAATGAAAACCTCCAGTTTAGTAGAACAAGAAACTCTTTCTTTTAGAAAGCACTGCTACTTAGGGGCAATATCTGGGGCTTGCTGGAGTTGCTATAAGCACCCATTTATGTTATCTTTTACTTGCCCCCTCTTTGCTGGTGAAAA
This sequence comes from Cyclura pinguis, assembly GCA_030412105.1. Classification (NCBI taxonomy): domain Eukaryota; kingdom Metazoa; phylum Chordata; class Lepidosauria; order Squamata; family Iguanidae; genus Cyclura; species Cyclura pinguis. Next base: position 382,534,622 of record CM059599.1, read on the forward strand.
TGGATTGTTTGAAAAATAGGTATGCCCCAAAAAAGATGGTGAATCTTGAGTGGTTGTGCTAAAGATTCATGTTCATCAATTGTGTTCCATGTCTTAATATTAAACCTGCAGTTTTCAAGGTGTTTTAGTATAGAGTGAAAACAAATGGATCATTACAGGGACAGTGGTACAGAGAAAAGCTAGCCATCAAAATATATAATCACTTGGAGCACTGGGGCACAAAAAGAGCAGAAAGCAGAGGTTGCAGAAGAGGTTTGGAGGGTGAGGTTGATACAGGACATTATGCTATGGAAATTTTCAGGGAGAACATTCCCAGCACAAAAGCAGAGACATTATAGTAGAGCTGAATTTTGAGAAGGGCGTGTGCTTTTTGAAGAGTTTGTGAAAGAGTTTGTAGATTGTCTTTCCTTGGGGGTGGCTCCTCAGTCTCCTAGCAGTATATCTGTGTTTCTTGTTGTGATCCAGAAAAACAAGTGGAATAGTACTTATACTTTGCGTGATCACATTGCAGCATGCATTGTGAGAACTTGGTCATGTGTATAATAGCATTTACAAATGCTTTAGTAATGCGGTTTTTTTTTCCTGATTGAGGTGTTACTTAAATTAAACAGGAACTGTTTTATTCTGCAGGCCATCAGCTGTAAAGGGCAGCATAGTATCTCCTACACGCTCTCAAGAAACCAGACAGTTGTAGTGGAATATACACATGATAAAGATACAGATATGTTTCAGGTAAGTGCACTTAAAATACTGTAAAACAGCTGCTTATGGGTTCTTAAAATACATTTCCTATAAATGTTCTACCTACCGAAATGAAAATACCCTGAAAATGAAATTACTGAAAGAATAATTCTGAGCATGGTTAAATCTTATGTGCTGTTTTGCAGAAGTTTATCACTTCAGTATAACAAAACATACACTATGAAAACCAGGTGAAAATTGCCACATGAGCATATTGTGTAGGCATTTGTGAAGCTCAGGGATGGGCAACTGTTGGGGGCACCCCCACAGAAAAATTTACAAAACATTTTCCATACAGGAAACCTGAAGCAGTCCATATATTAGAAGCATTCTGAAAAGGAACTGTGCATCTTTCCTATACAATGGACCTTCCACATTCATTAAGGTTCTGGGCTTGGGACTACCTCAAAAGTGGAAAATTTGCAAATATCAAAACGTGTATGTTTGTATCTTGGGAAGGGTAGTGAGGCGTAGTGGGGAGAATGGGCACTCAAGGTCCAAAGCCAGATCAAGGGAAGCCGAGGGAAAGGGAATAGGTTGGCATGGCGGCCCTACAGGACCTCTCACCCATCTCCTTCCTTGGGTGTAAGTAGGGCATTGGGAGAGGGTTTGTGGTGCTGAGAAATTGGAGTACAAGCTGTCTTCAGCTGGCCAGGCATCAGCTGGTGGAGGAGACACAGGACCAGAGGCATGTTTTAAAAGGGCTGCATTGGAGCCTAGAAAAGCACCTGAGGTAGCGGGGCAGGGACTGAAGAAACAAATAATCAAATCTGTGAAAGTTAAGCCTGCAAATGGGAATGGCTGACTGGGCTACCCTACACCTCACTGAACTTGCAAGTCCCTTTTCTACTCAGTGTGTCGCTGTTGAAATTCATCACTGAGCTTTGTTGTTGACAAAAGAGCAGAGACATTTCATGGGCCTTAGAATAATAATCTTGAGCCTGGATTGTGTCCCATTCATGCTCTTTTGAAAGTACTCCCAGTGGGAAATAGTGCTAGCTGCATTATTTATACTTTAATTTAATAATGTGCTCTAAATCTTTCTGGTAGTATATTTACCAGAGGATGAATATTCAGAGTTACAGATGTGCTAAAAAAAAGGGATTTATTTCCGCCCCTACCCCTGCATACCAACACAGCTGTTGAATGTGCTTGTTCGGATTTCCATAAATTTCTTTTATTTGAAATGGGAGACCGTCACTTCACCTTGAGGTAGTGAATTCAGCTCTTTAATTGCAGTGTTGTGAAGAAGTATTTCCTTCTGTCTTCTCCAAGCACTTGCCAGTAGTTCATGACCCCATGCTCTAGTATTAAGAGAGAGAGAATGGAAAACTTCTCCCTATCTACTCTCTCCACAGCATGCATAATTTTAACTCTCCGTCATGTCCCCTTAGTTGCCTTTTTTTTGGTAAGATGAGAGGCCCCGAACAGTGTATCCCTTCCACATAACAGCTTCCTTTGATCAGTTTGTTTGCCCTTTTCTACCACTTTCCTAGTTCTGCAATATCCTTTTTGAGCTGTAAGCAGTACTTATGCAATATTCTAAGTGTCAACACTATAACAGATTTGTTGAAGGGCTTTCAGCAGATTTATTTTTCATTCTTCTTCTAATTATGTTTGTCATGTAATTCACCACCTTCAAAACAGGTGCATGGTCCCACAATATTTTCATCCCATGGTTTCCAAATCTTTCTTGATTGTTCACTGCCAGCTCAATTCCCATCAGTTTTTGCATGCAGTTTTGAGATCCCCCCCTTTTTCTTCCAGTGTGTCACTTTTATTATTGCTTGCCTTGAGTCATTTGCATTTTAACGTTCATTCCTTCTGTTTGCAGAGATCTTTTTGGAGTTCTTTGGGATCCCCTTTTGTTTTAACCAACTCAAATGGACTTGGTCACTTCACTACTCCCCCTCTTCTTAGCCCCTGACGGTTTAGTTTGCTGAGGAGTCTTTGATGAGGAACTCTTGAGCCTTTCTGAACCCAAGTAAACTACTTCTGTCTAAGTAGGTAGAATCCAGGACAAGTGCAGTCCAGTATTGATTTAATCCTGCAGGTGCAAGGTTCATAAAAGGATGCAAGTGTTATTAAAATATGTTGATGCTATCAGATACAGGCTTGTGTTTGAAGTCTGTCTGGTAGACATAAACAGCTAAGAGTTCCATGGAAGTGAGCGAACAGGCTGATGAAGGAGGGGCAGATAGCACCACACTAGCTATCAGGGAAGGAAGGTCTTTCTCTGAAACTCAAGCAGAAATGCCATGGTATGGCAGACAGGGAAGAGACACTTCTACTCCATTTTTACTATTCTGGTCACTAGAAAACAGCTTCTAAAATCAGCTTGCATTTCCACGTTGGCCGCAGTGGGAGGAGTTTCTCAGATGCCAGCATGAAAATGGGGCTGCTGACCTCTTAACAGGCTAATAAAACTTTTTGGAAAGTCTGATTCACAAGGTTGCTCCGATGGTTTGCAAGTTGCAGAGCCAAGCTTCCAGTCATTGTGGCAGAAAGAAGAAGCATGTTTGGTAATTGCTGCTGGCTCACCCTCTTGCTGCCTGCCCATGTTCCTCACATTGGTCGTCCCACTTGAGCAAAAGATGAATCCCTTTAAAGGGTAAAGTCGCAGTGGTTACATTTATTTTACTGGCAGGTGGTACAGTATATAGAATGACTCTCATATTCAGCGGTGGCTGTTCATCCAACAAATAATGGAAGATTGTGTCTGATCTTTGGAAGTACAACTGAGTTTTTAATGGCAGCCGTAGGAAATAGGTCTTTGTGTGTAACAATTTTCTAATCAGTGTTGCAAGCTACAGATGAGCACAGATAATTGGAACCACTTGAAATGAAAAGTGAGCAAAGATCCAGAAGCTGATACTTATTAATGTGACATTTGCAGAGACAGAAACTGGGGGCTTTTTATTAACCTCGACATAACATTTTAATGTAGAGTACACTTGAGTTTTGTTTCTCAGTCGTCTTATTTGGAACCCTCTGCAGTAGATCATCATTTATGTCAATTTTTACTGCTCCAGACCTGAGGCTGAGACAGTGACTAGCCAAAAGTATCTTAGCGTATCTAGTGATTAAACTGTAGTGTGCACCTAGATCTCTTATGGTGAAGCAAAAGACATATTTTTTCCTATGGGTACCTACTGGTTTCAGTTTGATAGTTCCTTAAGATGCATTGTCAAATAACGTAAGATCCAGCTGAAGTAGTATTTTGCTGATGATGCTGTCACCCACAAAATCATGAGATTCCTGTGTGTTCTTGGTGACTCACCTCATTAGGTACAAATAATAGATTTTTCTTTTTATACAGATGTCCTTCATTGTCATATTTTAGGGTAAATGAGGAAGGCTTTCCCTAACTACTAGCTTGTCTTTCTCAGCAAATGTTTTAACTGTAAAATAAATACAAGGGAACAGTGTGCAATTCAAGACCAGTCCTTTAAAGGTGTTTCACAAGTTAAAATGGCACCGCAACACAGATGGAACCCTGCACCTTATTAGCAAATGTCAGATAGTGGGAGACAGACATTTCAAAAATGTCCCCAGAGTTAAGATGTCTAATTCTTCATTGATGTAGTTTTCTTTCTGACTCTTTATATGCCCAGAAGAACCAGAGCTTGTCAATTCCTTGCTGATATTTAGGAAACTCACAGAGTTGCATTATGGCATCAGTCCAAAAAGTAACAGTAGTCTCTTCAAGGATAAGATACATATGAAAGCAGTGACAGTAAATCAGTATTTGTTACATTTATTTTACTTATCAGCGGTTTTCCCAGTTGATCAGTTTGTAATGTCTTTTATGCAATAATGTACCTCTGATGCCTCTTATGTGGAGTTGATGGAATGCTGGTACTGCAAGAAGTCAGGTCACACCATAGAAAAGGGAAGTGTTTTAAAGGAAGTTGGGTCCTTGCATGTTTTATGTGGCCATATGTGAAGTGCTTCATATACATATGTAAAATACAGCACTATGTGAAATACTTTTCTTCTGTGTATTGTAACTGACAAAAGTAATCCAGGCTCTTGGAAAATTAGTTTGTGAGGTGGATCATTTAAAATCTAAAGTTATGAGAGAACTACATCTGGGGTCTTTAATCTGTGGGATCATCATCTTCAATCTTTTTTTTTTCTGTAAGGGACTTTGAAGGTATACATGAGAATTTGCCCCACTCTGAGTGAGGTAACATAGTTTAGACTCTAGTCTGACTGGTATTAGCTCTTCAGGGTTTGAAGCAGAAGTCTCTTTGCCAGATCTACCAAGAAAAGTCTTTCAGTTGGAGATGCTGGGACTACAATGTGAAGTGCTTTGAATCCTCTAGGTTGTACCCTCTTGTTTTGGTTTGGTCTTCCCCAGTAGGTGGGGAGAACTTTTGTGATATAAATGTTAACAGTATTCAGTGATGCTTCCTAGAACAGAAATAGGAGTGCAGGCCCTACTTTTCCAGCTGAGTGTGATCCTTCTTTATCACCTTAACGTGAACATTGAAATAGCATTAGGGCATTAAATATTCAGTGGGTTTTGTTCTGCTGTGGGCAGCATTTGTTACTAGCCCTCCAAACATTGGGCTAGGCCATAGATGTAAATAAATAAATTTTTTTTTTTCATAAAAGAGTTCTGCACCTGGAGTTAGAAATAATCTATAATTTTTTTTACATAACTTGATTATATCATGTGATACAATCATATGGTTTTTCACATAATCTGTTTTTTTTTCACATAATAATAAAAAAAATCATGTTTTTAAAACTAATTTGTAGATCACACTGCATACGTCTGAATACACCTTTTCCCCGGGGATCTTGGTCCTGGCCTGTATACTTAATGTTGTGCTCTGCACAGACTTTTATAGTCCCAAAACGCTTCACTTGAGACGTTTCTGTAAAGCATGTTTTTTAACGTTTTCAGGTTGGTAGATCAACAGAGAGCCCCATAGATTTTGTTGTAACAGATACAATTTCCGGCAGCCAGAACAGTGATGAAACTCAGATCACCCAAAGCACTATCTCCCGGTTTGCATGCCGCATTGTCTGCGATAGGAATGCACCATATACAGCCAGAATCTTTGCAGCAGGATTTGACTCTTCGAAAAATATATTTCTTGGGGTAAGTACACATATTTCTCATTATGTTCAGAAAACAACTTCTTTCATCTAATGGGGAGATGATTTATATAATGATTTATACCAAGAGGATGGGTCTTGCTTACATCCATCCTTCGATTTTTTGGGAGACATGAGTATGAAGGGGCCCGTGCAAAACGTTGTACGAGTGCTACTTGTCCATCTAGCTTAGCACTGTCTGCTTGAACTGACAACAGCATTCCACTTTCTTAGGCATCTCAGATCTTTCGTATGTAACTGAAGGTACCAGAAATTGAGCCTAGGGAATCTTCTGCATAGTGAAAGAGAAAGCTGTGCAGGTGGAAGAATGCCAGGCTTTTGTGCTGTACCACTGAGTTAAAGGTACCATAGAAAATGTGAGATAGGGATGAATTGTAAGCAAGTTACAGTTGGCCCTTCACATTTGCTAGGGTTAGGGGCATAGGACCCTTGCAAAAGTGGAAAAATCGCAAATATCAAAATGCGTGTGTATGTCTGTGGGAAGGGGGTGGAGGCATGGGGGGAGAACAGGCACAGGTCAGGTCAGGGAAAGGAGAGGAAAAGGGGGTGGGTTGGCATGCTGGCCCTGTACTTCTCACCCACCTCCTTCCTTGGGTGTGTGTTGGGGCGTCTGGAGAGGGTTCATGGTACTTAGAAATCAGGCTGCAAGCCATTCTTAGCTGGCCACGCAGTGGCTAGTGGAAGAGAAGGAGGACTGGGGTGAGTTTTTAAAGGGCTGCACAGCCTGATCAGAGCCATCAAGAGGGAAGGTTCTCCTGGCAAGGAAACACCTGAGGTGGACGGGAGGGGTTGAAGAAACTTGCAAATAATCAAATCTGTGAAAGTCAAACCTGCACATCTGGAGGGCTGATTGTAAATATTCCTGTCCACTTAAGGGTTCTTTGTTATTTCTTTAATGATCCCGGAGGAAGTGACCACGTTAGTGCCACCACTTTTCTCTTTTCCTGGGAAGCAGTTTCTTTCGTTTTAGGTTCTTTCTCGCCTTTCTCTTCCTTTCCATTCCATGATGTGTTGGGGTGCCAAGCTGGGTGAGCAGAAAATAAAAATACCTCTGTCTTTCTGGAGGTTAGAATGTTGCTTTAAAAAGTAATTTGCTGCATTATTCATTGAGATACAAAAGTTAGGAATTCCTAGTCCCCATTTTTTTTTCTCCAAAAATTAATACATAACTTACATATACAAGGTTGCCAGAGATGTAGGGGAGATGTATTTTTTTATCATTAGGAAAGCATCCTGCTGTTGCTTCAGATGCCAGAATCCACGTTGCTTTGTTCAGTGACCCAACACTCTCCCTAGCTCAAGGGTGGGGAGGCTTGCAGCCCTCGATATATTGAACTACAGCCACCAGCATTCTCTCCCTATTGGCTAGGATGGCTACAGGTACTGGGAGTTGCAATCCAAGAACATCTTGACACCCACATGAATCCTACCCCTGCTTTAGCCACTACAAGAATTCCATGGCAATCAGATCCAGCAGAGAGCAACATGCCACTAAGTTAAGTTACGTGGATTTTGGAGTTGAGGGTGGTATGCAAGGTCCTGTGCTACTCTGAGTGGCACAGAAGTCTTGTTTTGCAGGTTCAAAAAAAAAAAAATACAAAAAGTCCCACACCCAATCACTTTGCAGATCTAAGAAATAACATGGATCACCCACTACTTGTACCAGTCTAATATTGTTGGTGCCTGGCTTGTTGACGATTGAAATGACATTATTTCCCCATATGACTTGGAAAACCAGAGAGTAATCCTGTTATTTTTAATGCATTACCTCCAAACACTAGCCTTTCCATGTGCTGGTTCTAGAGTAGGGCTGAGCAACTGTGGAGAGCCGAGGGTGTTCAGTAACCAGTAAATGAATAAAGTGAAGACAGCCACATACCCCACTATACTCCTCTTCACAAAACAAACAAACAAATAAACAAACAATTTTTTGTTACAAAACACCCTCTGGGGATGGAGGCAAAAGTCACTTCCTGTTCACATCCTGTTTCAAAAAAGTCTTCTCCTGGGCCTAGGAGAAGTCTTCTCCTTGTCCCAGGGGTCCAAAATCATGGTGAAAACAGACTCACACCTCTAGAGGGCATTTGAGGATAAAAAAAAATACTTCAAAAAAATTGACACCAGAGGCTCCATACATTCTACGGGCTGCACTTTGTTCTCCCCTGTTCTAGAGTTATCTTGAAACATGTAAAGTCAGCCTCTTGGATATTGTCAGTCATGCTTGAACGTTGGCTACGATGTCTGAAGCAGTGTGGATGAATATAAAACTGTTATCAACAGTGTGATCTCGCTTTGGAAGAACATCTAACCTGTTTCATTCCAGTATGGTGATGAACTATTTCTATTAGCTGAGGAAGTCATAGTGTTTGTAGTTACAAAGAGATGTTTACTCTAAAGTACTTTGCTAAATCTTTTGCCAGAATTACCAGCAATGCTTCCTGCACCTGTTTTTCTTCAGAAAACTTGCCTGTGTGGTTGGTGTCTTGAATGCTTTTACTGCTTAGCCTTCAGATGTGGAAGGGCTGAGTAATTTTGTCTTTGATTTCTTGTTGGGGGCATCTAGGAAAAAGCAGCAAAGTGGAAGAATCCTGATGGCCATATGGATGGATTAACAACAAATGGGGTTCTAGTCATGCATCCTAAAGGAGGGTTCACTGAAGAATCTAAACCTGGTGTCTGGAGAGAGATTTCAGTTTGTGGTGATGTGTATACTCTGCGTGAAACAAGATCAGCTCAGCAAAGGGGCAAGCTAGTAAGTTGCAAATTTATAATAAGGAGTTTCTTTTCTAATCTGTTATTCTGCTGAAGGTAGCATCCAACCTGACTTCACCGAAAAAGGAATGCATCCTAATCAGTCTGAAGAATAAAGCAACATCACCCCTCCCTCAAAGACAGCAAACAAAGGACTAATCCTTTACCCCTAAAGCTTCCCAAAACAAAAGCGACTTAAAACTAGGAAGGAGAGAGCCAGATGGATGTGGGGGAGGTTTTTGAAGCCTGGTTGCAAAAGCTAAAAAAGGTCTGTCCTATTTTCTCACATGTTTAACCTCCTCAGGCCAAGGGGGTAAAGAGCAAGGCCCCAGAGTGCAGGCAGATGGTGATTTATGGAGAAGGCAGCCTCTGAAAGATCCTGATCTTAGCATTTTGCAGTATTACACTTTAGTACTGACACTGAATTGGGCCTGGAAGCATATATGAAGCCAATAAAATTTATATAATAGTGGGATGATTCCCCCTCTCCTGCGGCAGGTTCTAGTTAGAAATATCGCCACTGCCTATTTCACAATTGGTAGTTTGAGTCTTTTCTCAAGGCAGCAGCCCACATTGCAGTAATCTAAGCTGCATATTACCAAGACATGTCTTTCTGAAGCAAGATCTTTCCGTAGTGCTAGGAAGTGTGCCTTGTTGAGCTCCTCTTGGTTTGGCTTTGTAGTATATCACATGCTAGGCCGATAGTGGCTTAGCATCCTGTCCTTTACTGTGACCTTATAAGGGGAAAAAAGTCCATCTTGCATTAAAAAAGAAAGAAAGAAATGTCCCCTCTGAACATTAGACAGAAAGTGCTGCTTTGTATTCTTTCCAGCCTGCAGTTTTCTGTGATTGATAGTTCTGACCATGTCTGTGAGAGTCTGCAGTATAACCTTTCTGCTTCATTTAAACCTGAACTTGTTACTGATGAATTGCATGCCAAAGGATCTAAAGTTTCAAAAAAGCTTTAGTTGTGAGCATGAAATGCATAATGCATTTTAAAGAAATTCTGGCTGAAGGCCCCAGTAAGTTGAATGGTGTGCATTTTGAATGTTCTTACTTCGCCTCTCTTTTGCATTTTTTTTTAGCTCCACTGTGTAAATTTGAGGCCAGTCCTTCTGTGTATTTCTTGTGAGACCTGCACATGTATCTGAAACTGAGCTTTTATGTTACAATAAATGCACATTAGCCTTTTAAGGAACTGTAAGATTTTTTTGCTATGTTATAGAAGAATGGCAACCCGTAGGATTTGTTGAATCATATTACTGTGTGAAGATGATGCAGGAAACAAGAGGCAGAAGATCCACAAAAAGTTAAAGGGAGTGGAAGGTGGGAGGCTGTTTTCTTTGGGGGTGGTGCGGAGTAAGTTCAGATTGGATGGGCACTCAAATGGCTTTGCTTCTTTTCCTGTCTTCATAGGTAGAAAATGAAACCAATGTCCTTCAGGATGGTTCTCTCATTGATCTGTGTGGAGCCACACTCCTGTGGAGAACAGCAGATGGCTTATTTCACACACCAACTCAGAAACACATTGAGGCTCTCCGGCAAGAGATCAATGCTGCGAGGCCCCAGTGTCCTGTGGGGCTGAATACACTGGCGTTTCCCAGCATCAACCGCAAAGAAGTGGTAGAAGAGAAACAGCCGTGGGCTTATCTCAGCTGTGGCCACGTCCATGGCTATCACAACTGGGGACATCGCAGTGACACAGAAGCTAATGAGCGTGAGTGTCCCATGTGCAGAACCGTTGGTCCCTATGTGCCTCTCTGGCTTGGGTGTGAGGCAGGCTTCTATGTTGATGCTGGTCCGCCAACTTACGCTTTCACCCCTTGTGGCCATGTGTGCTCAGAAAAGTCTGCCAAATACTGGTCACAGATCCCGCTGCCACACGGTACTCATGCGTTCCATGCTGCCTGTCCTTTCTGCGCTACTCAGCTGTCTGGCGATCAGAACTGCGTCAAGCTTATTTTTCAGGGTCCAATTGACTGATACCGTTTTACAGATGACTTCAATAAAGCTCACTTTGTTAACAATTTACTGTGAAGATAAAGAATTTGCCACTAACTCCAGATTTTACCCCTTTTTTTTTATAGGATTGTTATTAATGAGGGCTTTGGGTGGGGTGGGGGAATTAGCTGTTGGGGATACCATAGGGTGTGAAGGTACATTGATACCTGGAACCAAACAGTTATCAGTGGCATTGCATGCTTAGCAGCAGCATGTTCATGATGACATCTTCTTGGTCAACCTGTAGTATATTTGTAATATTTGTAAGGTCAGAAAAAAAACCAATGTCTTAATGATTTTTTAATCTTGGATTTTGTAACTGAAATGCTTTTCTTCTAAACTTTGACAAGCCTTTAAGACACATATTTTTTCAACCTAAAAGGAGCATTCAGAATGTAATTTGTCTGTTCTCTCTCCTTTTTTTTTTAATTTGCAATATAATTAACTTGAATAGTTCATTCTCAAAGAGGATGTACCGAATGTGTGGATAAACCTAGGTGAATGTTCACGAGATACATGCGTTAAACAAACTGTGAACATGAAAGGTTAGCTTCATGAATAATAGCACAAACGTACGGAATTCTGCAGTGTGGTGTAATGCAGCTGTCCAAAAAAGACACAATTACTTGAAATTTGGGGATCACTTTCTGTTGGCCACTTCCCATGTTATGTCTTTTTGACACAGAGGATTCTTTCTTTTCCTGTCTTTTTTTCCCCTTAACTGATGATTAGAAAGCATAATGTGGGAACACTTCAAGATACGGGTTGTTTGGTTCAACAGATTTGTAGGATAGATTTCTTGGAGTGCAAAAGAAGGATAGTTTCTGAGTTTGCTTCTGACTTCTTTCCAAGCCAGCTGAAAGATCTGGCAGTGATTGTACTACCATCCTGCCCTGTCTTCCACAGTTTTACGTGTCACAGAATTGTTCTTCAAAGTCCCAGTGTAAAAGGCCAATTCATGATTAACTGTGGGCATCTTCATACATTGCCAGGGAGCCAGTTTTCTGTGGCTTCAACCCACTTCGGGTGTGTATGGCCCCAATATGTAGTCTTTCACAGATGTCCTTCCTAAGTGGGTTAACCCTGCCTTGTTGCTTTATCCTTTTCAAGTGTTACCACATCACATGGGCTGAAGCCTTAGAAAAATAACAGTGTTGTTGATATAAGTAACATAGTTTTGCGCTCTCCATGATGAATGGAAGTACCTTTCTCAGCAATCCGGTGGTGATAAGGCACAATAAGCGATAAGGCTTCTTCAGTTTTCCATTTGGTGTGATTTATATATTTTTAAAAACAGATATCTGGTCATTTGTACCATTATAATAGTTTCTGTCTTTAATTCTACCTTTTGGTGTTCTTTCTATTTGCCCTTGCATGCCTTGGACCTGTGGGCAAGTAGAAATGTAGCAACTCATGATAAATCCAGTCACTTAATTGACTCTCGCCTCTCTAGAGAGAAGATTTTGGTCTGGTGTTTGCAGAACGTACATTTGTTGGCCTTGATCCGATTGGCAGTTTCAGGCATTCTAGAGTCTTAGCTGCCTGCAGATGGGTTCCTGGTAATTCATATGTTTAGGTGCTCTGTAGCTATTGAAATCCATTATTAAGCCATCTTGTTGAGCATGCCCCTTTGATGCTACCCTTAATATGCAAACATTTTTCAGTAGTTAATAATATTTGGTTTGTTAATGTCTCAGTTTGCTATCTGGCCTCCCCATTGTAGTTTCAACAGTATATTCTTTTTACCCTCAAATGTCACTTCTAAGTACTCAAGATGAATTCATGACCCAGGTGACTTAAAATACCTGACTTGGAGTTGGAGTGGTTAGAAAGGAGGCAATAATTACTATTTACTCAGAAAATTAGTAGATTGGGGCTTATTAGTATTTTTCATTGTTTCTCGAATGTTAGCATTTCCATTTGTTTTGGATATTTTTATACTTTTCCCCCCACACTCATGGGTATTAGGGGTATTAGTTTTTCCATGTTTGACTGAATAAAGATTCCAAGGGCAGAAATTCATTATGCATACAAAGTGAACTAGGCACAAGGGTGGGTTGGGGGTCTCCTTTCTGTTAAATTCTCAGCAATTCCTTGCTGTATTTGTGTCCGTTGTATAGATAAATAATTTATATGATTTTAATATATTGTGTATATACTTGAATTGGCCTGTTGCTACTTTGGATGTAATATTGTTTATTATAGTTAACCTTTTTAAACATTCTTCAATGTCCATTGCCCATTGGGTAAGAGAGCATGTTGTTTTTATTTGCTGCTGTTTAATACAATTTTCTGTATAAAAAGGTTCAGTGTTTAAAGTTTAAACATCTGCTTTTATTTGGAAAGGTTTCACTCGCTCTGTAGCATTATGTCAACTCCTATACTTGGTAACTTGCCTACCCCACTCATTAGGTTGGGAAATAGGGCCAATGGTTTTCAAAACACTTTTATCCTAGTGCCTTGTAAAAGAGACTGCTCCTTGCCTTCTACCCCATAAGACAGACATGTAGCTCAAATTCCTATAGCCATTACTTCCAAAGTTTGTAAGGTCCCAAACAGTGTTCTTGTCCTCTTGTTTAGGTGTCTCTGGCCATTTTTATTCACTCCATTCTCCAGGCTGTGTTATCTAGAGGCCTCCTGCTGACTGATGCAATGCCATAAAAATGATTTTTTTTAAAAAAAATTCCCTGTGCAAGTGTGAAATATTCCCATAATTAGGTATGAATGTTCGTGTATGAATGTTTACCTGCAACTGTCCTGCCATCACCACTGCAAATGTGAGTAATATAGAAATATGTTCTACCATTTGTCTAGGAAGAATCCATTGGACTGGCTGAAAACGTGATTCTGAGTATTCTCTTTTGATCGAGGTTCTTTGTAGTGATGGCTGTGCCTAGGGAGTTAGAGGCTGCTGGTGGGTTTGTGGGAGAACAAGATGATTGATAAGAGCTAATAATGAAATTTAACTTTACCTCTGTTGGAAGTATTGACATCACCTCTGTTCTCACTGTACTTTTCTGTGAGAAAGAACTTGCATGATCAGAAATGGGCTATACCAGTTGAAGCTGGTCTGAAACTGTACTCTGAAGCAGTAACTCTTCTGGCAGGCGGTTCTTCCTTAAGGTTTTCTGGCGTGTTCTGCATCTGAAGAAGTTAGCTCTAAGTTGGATTAGTTTTCCAGCTTCATAGTCCCTATACTCTTCTAGTTCAGGGTTAGATTTTCTATTTCTTCACCTCAAATAATCAGTGGCATATAACAATTCAGCTATTCTGCCATGATTGTAAAAACTAAATACTGCTGTGAATCTGGAACCATGCTTAGATGGGCATTAGTACCTAAAGGTTGAAGTCAGAAAGTGAATGAATCCGGAAACAGGGATGCCCCAGGCTTCTTCGTTTCCTTTTTTTGGATCAGTTTTTCTGGATGTGGTCTCTCTTTCTATCAGAAAGGTTTCCGTTGTCTTTCTTCAAGTCTCCAGGGCGTAACATGTACAGAAACCTACTGGAAGACATTTCTCAAAGACTTCCTTTGTTGTGAGCTGGCAGCCATTTATTCTTTTTTCTTTGTGTATTATTCTCCCAAACTAGTCAGCAAAAATGGATTCCATAAGTAAGATTTCTGAACAGCCCGTTAGTCCATATTGTTTGAATACAACTCAGAGCTACAGAAGTACAACTCTTAATTCAATGCATGTGTGTTTTTCATCTTGTCTTTTAAATTCTCACTATCTGGCTTATGTATTATGCAGTTTGAACATTCCTCATGCAGGTGAATGGTTGTGGGTATATTTTTTTCCTCAGAAGGCTGCATACTGAATTAGATGCCCATATTCTGCCCTTGAACTGTGGTCGCTTCACAAATACATCCAAGTACATTAATGTATATTGATTTTGCTCCTTGCTAGTCATGGAATGATTACCTCAGTGCCTCAGGATAGCCTTGTAAAGATGGTTAGAAGAAACCTACTTTGAGGAATGGGTTGAGAGAGATGGGAGGAAGCAAGGCATTGTAAAGGTCTATCTGCATGTGGGGTAGGAAGCCAATTCTCGTGCAAATGTACACCAGTATGTAGCATTGGGTGCAGTTAAAGATCTTTCGTTATCTTTTAAAAATATTTTTAACCGACTGTTCCAGACAGAACGTCTCCCACCAATCACTTTTTTTCTCAAGTGATGATGACCTTGTTAAAATGTTCCAATGATCAGTCATTTTCATCTGAGACATCTGATGTAAAATATTATTCCAAAGACAAGGGTTTATAGCCCCAGCTAGGTTTAATTTTCTTCGTGTAGACCATTCATTGTCTTCTTTGTAATTGTGCTCACTATCCTATCTCTCTTCTGTGACTACTTGATGTCAACTTGCTCTAGCAAGGTTCTTCTTTGGGCTAGGAGCTTGGTGCAGTGGTTCTGCTTTTTTGCTTGTGTCTTTAAACACACACACACACACACACACACACACACATGGTCCTCTTCTTTTGGACATGTGCATGTTCTTAAATTTGGTTCTCAAAGATGTTTATGGAGAACAGTGTTGAATCTGTTATCTATTTCCTTATTTTTAGAGCCTGTGTGTGGCATTTCTCTGTGTGTTTGTGAACAACATACATAGATCAACATATACTCAAAAAAATGACCAATAGTTGGTTGTGGTGTAATGTGATTTTACATGCTGCTTAGAAATCTGGTTCTATCAACTTCCCTTAACGTTAACCCTTGCTGCTTTAGAAAGTGACAGACAAATGAATCTTCCTCCACTACAAAAACAAGTTTTAATTTTCCTTAAGGGACACCTCTAGTCTCTCTCCATTTACCCCCAATGGGAGTCACTGGTGCTGTGCTGTAGCACAGTCTTCAAACTCTATGCACATCTCACTATAGTGAGAGACCCAGTATTATGTAGTGTAAGACATTAATGACTCCCGTGAGCCTCCAGAAAACAGTTCCTCCCAGTTAGGCTTTGCTGAAGAAATTCTGTTATGTCTCTGTATTGGCATGGCTGTGCCTGTTCTAGAATTCAGTAATCTTCCTATAATTTATTGGTGATATACGTTGCTCTTTCAAGCCTAAAACCAAAAGAGCACATTCTCTTGGCACTATGGTCGATCTTGCTTCCAGTTCAGATTTCAAGAAAAATGTGATTCAGCTTTTTCAAAAGTCCCCGGAAACCCTACTATAGTGGGTGAAAAGATGGGGTCCATCTTGTGTTATTCATTTTTAAGAGGGACTCTGTGCATTCCAACAAGCTGATTTCCATTGCTGATTTTTCCCAGTCTCAACAATGAAAGACAAGGCATAGTCCGTGGGTTTCTTGTTTACCTTTTTGATTGAAGATAGAAAGCCATTTATGCTGTTTGAATGAAGGTAGAAAGCCATTTATGCTCTGTAACAACATTTTAAAATGACACTGTAGCTAAATACTACTGTTTTTTAGGGAATGTGTAAACTTAGGCAAGAGTTAGGTTCTTAAGAAGTATGTCCATTTTGTGTGCATCATTCTCTGAAAACAGTACTGCAATGTGGTTCTCTTTCTTTATTATATCTTCATTATTTTTTCTTTACTGCACTAATCTTTAGTTTTATTACGGTCAGACAACTTCAGATATTCTGACTGCAACCCCCTTTTTCCTGCTTAATGTGCTTGTGTGTCTTTCTCACAGCTCTGAGATAAGAATGCATGATCAGTTGTTAATAACTGTAGAGAGAAAGTGTATTTTAAACTGTTCTGTTGCTTACGATGGATTTATGATAGCTCAGTGTTCCATGAAGGTTGACACTTCAAGCAATTCTCTCCAGTGAGACTGCTTTTAGAGCAGGAACCTGACTAAGGAAATTTCATAAGGCTTGTTCTCCTAGCCCACTTCTTTAGTGTTCCAAAACAGTTAAGAATGGGTGTGCCTTAGACAACAACACCAGCCCAGTGATCCCTGCAGCTCTGAAACAGAGTTTGAGCATGGTTCTTTTTCTTTTCTTTTTTTTAAAGAGTATTAAACAGTCCCAAGTTACCCTTAAAGTGATACTTGATGATACTTCTGAGTTCAGATGAATACTCTAATTTTACAAGCACAGAAAATACATGAAATGTTTTGGAAGGGGAGCTAGAAGATTGAGCAGGGAGTTGTGTATGAGATCTGGGAGACTTGGGACCCGTACCCAGTTAGAAAATGTGCAGTAGTTCTATCCAAGATCTTGTTTGTTTGTTTGTTTTTTAAAATGTGCTAAACATCTATCAGACAGGATTGTTGTGAGGCCGAAAAGTGATCAGTATCTTTGAGCACCTGCTCTGAGGCTGATGGCTAAATGATGGCTGGGACAGTTCCCCCCACCCAAGTTTTTCCAGCAGAAAAGCTGTGTATATTCTCTTCACTCTTTCAATGAACACAAATACTGTTCCAATCTTGCTTCCAGACAAATGTGTCCAAACCATGTTTAAGATAGCTGTGTAGTGCAGTCTAACTCAGCATGCCCTAGCCTGGTGCCTTCCAAATGTGTTGGACTGCATCTCTTCGAGTTAAGTTTTTTCTGACAAGGATGTAGCTGGAGATGTCTGGCAGGTAATAGGTTGAGGAAGGCTGGTCTGATTTGGTTAAGTGGTGATGTTCCTTTTCTCAGCCTTGATGTTCAAGATTCGGGGACCAGGGGGAGTCTGGATCTACATTCCTGGAAAGCAATTTGCCAATGAGCCCAGAATTCCTCCATGAGTTTGCCATATTATCTAGGAAAGATGCCAGAAGCAGGCCTTCAGCACACCCACTCTAGTACAGAAAACCATTCTAATGCCCTTCTCAGGATGCAAACACCTCAGTGGAACTGTAGCGTGATCCTCAGGATTGATGTATTTGTGAACAATCTTGAGTTGTCGACCCCTAAAATACATAGTTTCTATAGCCTGGACTGAAAACAAAATAAAAATTCTGTCTGTGATGGAGAGCATGCGTTGGTAAAGAGTTCTTAGCATTCCTGTGCATAGTTAAGAGCGTGCTCAGTCTTCACACAGGGAGGTGTGCCCATGATTATTTCTCATCCCCCACTCCAATCCCTGTGTAGCTCGGAAGTGAGGTCCGAAGTAGTCCCAATTCTAACAGTAACTCAGGCACCAAATGACTTTGATTCAGCAGTTGGATTTAGCTGGTGGCTTCCTAATCTCCTTTCCTCATGGGACCCCTCCCACCTTGAGGAACTCCTGTCTTCTTTGCCTTTACCTCACCTCTTCAGAAGAATTCTGCCTGTATTCTAGTATGGCTGTAGAATTCTGTTTGTTTGTTTGTTTGTTTGTTTGTTTGTAGTGTGTGTCTGGCCTTTGAAGCCTTTTCATGAAAATGGAGAGCATTTTCTAAAGTTCTCCAAAAATTTCCCTGTTATAAATGGGAAAGAATGGTCGGTGGCAGAGGCTCAACTGTCTGTTGGGCATCTTACCTCTACTTACTAATCTCATTGAGCTTTCATGGCTTCTAGGAACCCTGTTTTACAGACATAGTGTTATAAATCCAGGTTCCAACTAGAGTGGACTTACTGATGCAACAGGAGCTTGGTAACTTGACACTTCTGTAAGTTCTGTTGATTCAAGTAGGGTTTTCCCTAGTTGGGACTAACAATTGAGTATAGGTTTCTTAGCCATTGGCATTTGCAAAAATTCATCCTGAGAAGATATCCGTAAGATGTCCAACAAATTAAACTCCAAAATCATTAAAGGATCCTGTTACCTTTTCTCTGTTACCTGTTTGTCCCTTCTGCATACGAGATATCTTTTCACTTACAATGACTAATTTAGAAGGAGCAAGCATATAGTCCAGTTTGCTGGGGAGGGGTTGTGAGTGTGTGTGTTTTTTTTTAATGGTCTTGGAAATTTGAGTCTCAACTCAAACTGCTTTTCATTCCCAACACGCCCATTGGGAATGGGGAAGGGTGGAAAAGTTTCCTTCAGTATGTTACCAGCTGTTAATGTTCTGAGTTATGTTTGTGAAATCTGGTCTTTTGGATATTAACACAATTTACCTGTTGTACACTTTGGAAGTACAAGCCATTTTACAGGAGAGGAAAACAAATTAAAAAGGATTCCAGTATTATCACTTGGCTCTTTTTTTTATTCTTTTCAACACGTCGGAGCTGTCGAAAGAGTCGTGATGTTTGGTTTGTGTATAATGCTGCTAGTTTGCCTTGTCCTCTGAGACCTACTGAGTGAATGGTTGTTGAAACTGTGTATGTGAGACAGACAGACAAAACACCGTATTCAATCAGAATTTTCAGATTTTATCCTTCAGATCATATGGGATTTTTCTCAGTTTGAATGGGCCGTGTATGATAAACAATGCTGGAAGCAGTCATCTGAATGAGGCACAAGATTTTAAAGCACAAAAACAAAAGAAAAAGAAAATGAAAGCTACTACATAGCGGTGCTGAACAAAAGGGGTGTTCAAGCCAAGTAAGGGGAAGGCTTAAGCAGGCTTTCCTCCCGCACCGTAGCCTATGCTGTCTTGCTGGCCACGGCAGTCCGGTGTCATCTGGTGGCTCAGCCATTTCCCTCCACTGGTATAGAATCCCTCCATTCTTATTTTTCAGCTTGTGAGCCAGTTCTCTGATGACTGGTTGTGAAAGCGTGAATCCCAAGAGCTTGGATGCAGCCTTCATCAACTGGGAGCATTGCTTTCTCTCTGAAGAACTAACATGGGCAAGGTGCCAGCAAATCAGGAAGGGGAATGGTTTGGCGTTTTCTGGGGTGTTCGGTGGACCTGTTCTCCAAGATATATAGGAGGAGAACGTGGGAAACAATGAAGAGGTGAGTGGCAGCAAAGAATGAAAAAAGTGCTGCTGGTGGTCATGAGAACTAGGAGCCAAAGTGATGTGGGGACTATATGATTACTGAAACCGCCCTGCTCCACTTACAACTCTTTCAAACTATTTTTATCAGGGCGTTTGAGAACCTCTTGCTGGGCTGAAAGTCCCAGTGTTTCTTTCCGTCGACATCTGACTAGAGCTGCCGGGAGAAAGCCCCCATGGTGTAATGGTTTGAATGTTGGGATTATGACCTTGTCGACCAGAGTTCAGTTCCCCCCTCAGCTGTGGAAACCCACCGGGTGACCTCAGGCGTGTCACATGCAGCCCCAGAAAACTCCTTGATATGTTTGCCTTGGGGCTGCCCTAAGTCAAAAACGACTTGAAGGCACAAGGCAACAATAGAGCGGTTGGGAATTGCAATCCAACGACGTCTAGAGGGCTGCCTGGTTCCCACCCTGCTCTGCGTCAGTGGCAGTTGTCGGCTTTAGGAAAAACAGCAGAACGTGTGCACTTTCTACTAAGAGGAGTCGAAATGTGAGGGTGAATGGACGAAGCGCTTCCTCACCTGCTTTTCTAATTGGTTTCATAAACGTAAGCACTAGAAGAAGTTGAGGGTTCTCAACATAATTGAATTTTGCACCCAATACCATGCTTCTGAATGAGTGGAGTGACCCTACCACCTGTGCTTAATGCATTTCCACACTTACATACTATTACTGTTAAACAATAGCAACCTGCTCTAGGTACTGCTCTAGGTCTCTCCCGATGGCCTATAATCTGCTTCTCTTGACTTCTCTTGTGTGAAGTACTCCTGGCTTGATCAGGTAGGAGCTTTAGAGTTTGGTAAATCTTTCTCTGATCAAAGTCCTCATTTTCTCTTTTGGTGATTAACTAATACCAGCCTCGCTCTTCTGGCGTGCATGACCTCACACTGTGTTAAGCTGCCTATCAGTTCTATTAATAGGATTATTATGTAAAATGCTCAATAATACCCCAAAGAGATCAAATGGGAACACGGGGAGAAATTATTATACTGACTTGCTTCAGTGCTTTAATTTCTGCACCCTTCTGAGAAAATCACTGCAGTGAAGTAACTGCAATGAGAAAGACCCTCCTGTTGTGTGTAAGTTTGTGGGTGGGTGAGTGAAGTTTAAAGGAGCGTGCATGGAGAGTGTGTGCTCCAGATGGATGCCACAGTCCTGACAGGGCGAAGGAGGAGTCGAGGTCATAGAAACACAGTTAAGGAAGGGTGAATGCAAACCAGCATAGCTACACAGCCTTTCTCATTGCCTCGTAGTTTTCACCCAACAGAAACAGAATATGAGTGGAGAGGAAAGTGTTTAAGGGATGGAGATGTAAAGATACAGGCAGCAGGTAGGGAGAGAGTTGCAGTAAAGGCACATGGGGACTGAAATGGGGACTGGGAGCAAAGGCACTTCCTTCAGGATGAAGGGGGATGAAGGTGGTGTGAGGCCAGCATAAATTGGAGTGAGAAGCCAAGAGTGATGCTTTCTTGGTGGGGTCCTCATTGATACCTTCCTACCCATATGTATACAGAATCTGCATGATCAAGCAGCAGTAGCTGTGTCTGGAGAGCCACTTGCCAGCCATCAAAAATGCCCTCTTTTGTCCCAGAGTGACGCAACAGACACAGAACGGTGCCAGGGAGGCATTAAAAGATGGGCCTGAACTCGCACTAAAAGCCAAAAGCCTAAACTGAGGCTATTGCACTTTGGAGGTGCCATGAGATGATGTGACCCATTAGAAAAGATTATAATACTTGGGAAAGTGGAAGGCAGTAGGGAAAGAGGAAGACCACATTAACAGGTCGATGCAGAAAATCATAGAGTTGGAAGAGATCACAAGGGCCAGCCCCTGGCAGTGCAGGAATACATAAAGCACTATGGACAGATGCTCATTCAGCCTCTGTTTAAAAGCCTCCAAAGAAGGAGACTCTACCGCACTCCCTGGTGGTGTATTCCAATGTCAAATAGCTCTTACCATTAGGCAGTTCTTCCTAACGTTTAGGTGGAATCTCTTTTCCTGAAGCCTTTGCTCCATGTCCTAGTCTCTGGAGAAACAGAAAGCAAGCTTGCCCCATTTTCTATATGACGTCCTTTCAAATATTTAAGCATGGTTACCGTGTCACCTCTTAAGATACCCATCTGTCTAAGCCACTCCTCATAAGTCATGGTTTCCAGGCCTTTTACCATCTTGGTTGCCTCCTCTGGACGCGTCCCAGCTTGTCAATATCCTTCCTGATTTGTAGTGCCCAGAACTGGACACAGTATTCCAGGCGAAGTCTGACCAAAGCAGAATAGAGTGGTACTATAACTTCTATTGACCTAGATACTATAATCCTATTGATGCGCCCTAGAATCTCACTGGCTTTTTAACCTGCCGCGCCACACTGTTGACTCATTTCTCAGAAGGATGTACAGTCATCCCTCCACATTCTCTAGGGTTAGGGGCACAGGACCCCCGTGAAAGTGAGAAAAACCGTGAATAACTCTAGGCCCTCCCAAACCACATTTAACATAGGAAAAAAAAGTATGATCACCATATTCATAATTTTTTTAGTTGAAAGTTTATCTCGAAAATAATCCCCACACACACACACTTCCATGCTTAGATCTTCCAGCTGAAATTGCTTATTTCCATTCCATTGCAAACATAATTTCCATCTTACAGAGAGAAGAACAGTTACATTTCTTCTTTGATTTCTTATACATTTATATCCTTACCCAATCCAATACTCTTTTCCATTCTTTCTCAAAGTTCTGGATAGATTTGTTCTTCAAAGAAAATGCTAACTTTTCCATCTCTATCATATCAAAACTTCTAACTTCTATTCTTCTATAACAATATATTTCTTTTCTTTCCAGTGCTGTGCATATGTCAACCTTGCCACAGTTATTAGATATAATAATATCTTCTGATGACTTCCTATTTCCCTTTGTTGCTCTAGCATATTTTAACAAATAAAGCTCTGGTTTTATTTCAAAATTCAGCTTACAAATTCTTTAGATTTCGTCATGTACCCCATGATCACCATATTCAACCCACCATGGATTCCTTTGAGGCATCAGGGTTCCTTCACAAGGCAGAAGTGGAGGGCTGGTGGGCTTACTGTCACCTCCACTGCTGCCCCACACCATTTCTAATAGGGACTTACGAGCCCTATGAGGCTTGCAGTCCCTATTAAAAATGGCCTAGGGAGGCAGCAGAGGTGACAACAAGTAATCCGTGAATAATCAAATCTGCAAGCGTGAAACCCACAAATGTGGAGGGCTGGCCATAGATTGCTTGCACGAAGGAAAGCACGGCCCTGTGTTTGTAAGTCCTGAGTGGGGCTGTTGTCAACCGGAGCCCTTTGGCAGTTTTTAAATAATGTTGCTGTAAGTTGAAGTCAACAAATTTTCACCAACTCACCTACCGCCACCATGTCAGTGTGCCAGTGGAAGGAGCAATACCGGTACCAGCAGTGTTGCTCCCGTGGCAGTGGGGCAATGAATGCAAACCAATAGATTCAAATGGCGAGAAAAGAGACTCCCTCTAAAGATTAGAAAGACCACCTGCCTGCCGCCCAGTAGATTGATACCTTGGATCGCTGCTTCAAAGTTCAGACCAAAACCTGAAGCCAATTCATTGCCCCCACTGACATGAACCCATCAGCTGCCACTGGGAATCGGTCAGGGTAAGACCCATGGGAGAGATCATAGAATCATAGAGTTGGGAGAGACCCCACGGGCCATCCAGTCCCACTCGCTGCTCTGCAGGAACCCAGATGAAAGCATTCCCAAGCATCAGGCCATCCAAGCCTCTGCTTAAAAACCTCCAAAGAAGGAGACTCCACCACACTCCACTGAGGCAGGATATTGCACTGCCAGACAGCTTTGACCATCAGGAAGTTCCTCCTGAGGTTTAGGCCGAATCTCTTTTCCTGCAGCTTGAATCCATTGCTCCTTGCCCTAGTCTCTGGAGCGGCAGAGAACAAGCCCGCTCCCTCCTCAACATGACATCCCATCAAATATTTAAACATGGCTATCATGTCCCCTCTTCACCTTCTCTTCTGCAGACTATACGTACCCAGCTCCCTAAGCCACTCCTCATAAGGCATGGCCTTCAGACCCTTCACCTAGTTTGCTGGGATGCATAGTAAAAGGCTGCTCTAAACTGTAAATTATAAATGTGCATAAGCTGTTGCTTCTAAGGAATCCACCTGGAAAAAAAAACAAACAGATAAATGCCACATATACAAAGCAAGAGACAAAAAACGGGGGTGGGGGGTGGGGGGATAAGCCTTAGTCCTTTAGATGTTGTGAAGTATTCGTCTGGAAAAGATTTTAGTCAAATTTACATGAAGAAAAATGAGGCTAGCTTCAGTACACTCATGCCAAGGCAGCCAAATAAAAACAAGCCAGCTTTTGGCAAGGTACAAAGGAGCAGCTAAGAGGTGAATGTGCTCAATGTGTAATCGCTGGGACGCCTTTGCCTGCCAGCTCTCGAGATCACAGGGTGAGGTGGGGTGCCTGCAGAAACCCTCGATAATCCAGCCCTCCCTCCAAATCATCTCATTTGCTTCGCTTCTCTGGACATGGACTCCAGATGGGGAAAGGTGGGTGGCTGTTGTGTTAGGGTGGACCCAAGCTGTTCAGGATATCACAGGCCAAAAGAGAGTCCCCTGAAGATCATGTTAATTAACCCACAAATTGATGGGAACATAGTCAGCAACAAACTCACGAACTCTACAGAGTCCAGAGAAAGTCACTGCGGTAATGTTAAGAGAACGCCTTTTTCCCTTTTGTCATTATTGGTGCCAGATTGTACGTGCGTGAACCCTGTTCTTGCTCTTGGTTGCCACCTGCGATGTGGACTCCTGCCCCTCTACCAGCTGGCTAAAGATTGCCAAGTGGCCACTAGAGCATGAAGGATGGAGTCTCCCTGTGGAAGGAATCCAGGGTTTGAGAAAGTTATTTTTTTCGTCATCAGCTCAGGGAATAAGCTAGTCTGTGGGTCATGGACTTTCAAAAAGGTCTGTGGAAAGAAAGAGATGCTAATCTTTAGCCAGGAATTCATGTTACCACAGTGATGTGTCATGCTACATGTCTCTCTCTCTCTCTCTCTCTGACACACACACACACACACACACACACACACACAATGCTGCAAGACTCTTTCCTTTGCTGCCTCTTTTTTATATACTAAAACAGCCTAACACAGCTATCACTTTGGGGGGGGGGGGGGGGGACAGCTTTAAAATGCAAAATGAAAATGCCTGATAGCTTTCCCCTTTCTTCCCCCCCACTCCTCTTGAGTTGTTATTAGACACTAAATGGTAATTCCCCAGGATGCTGGGAATGCAATGGAAGATTGCTTTTGTCCTGCTTGTGACTGCCCCAGAGCATCTGACTGGCAAAGGCAGAAAGCTGGATGTTGGAGTAGACCACAGTGAAGAATTGTTGCCCTTCCAAAGCATCTGCTTTGGGCTCCCTGGCCCCCCAAATTCACATCAGCCTCACCCAGCATGGGTAATGTTTGGGGATTATGGGCATTGTGGTCTCAAACACCTGGAGGGCCCATGATTCCCCACTCCTGAATTAGAGGAAACCTCTTAGCAGGCCATCCAATCCATTTGACTATGCAACCATGCAGTACTTTCATCTGGATTTGATAGTATCAGATAGAGTGTCAGGCTTCCGGAGAGACCCCATTTGGATACCAGGTGCATTTAAGAGATATTCTGATTGTAGATGTTGTAGACTGGACCTCTCAGATTTCATCAGCCTCATCAGGCAAGAGTGGCAATCTGTAGCCCTCCAGATGTTGTTAGACTACAACTCCTGTCAGTACCACCAGCGTAAGCTAATGATGTGGAATGCTAGGAGTTTCAATGCAGTGACATGTGAAGGTCCACAGGTTGTGCACCTCTATGCTAAGAGGATACCGTTTGTGTATTCTAGCCCGCTAGCCAACAGGACCAGCACGGTTGTGTGTTGATCTATGACCCTGGATTCAATTCCTGGCTCAGCCACGGTAACCCACTGGGTGACCTTGGGCACATCACACATTCTCAGCCACAGAAACCCAATGATAGCTTTGCCTTAGGGTCACCATTAGTCAGCAACAACTTGAAGGCACACAACAACAAACAAGTTGGCAGGAGTGAACAACTGTAGAAGGCTAGAGAGCCTCATCAGTCTCTCAGGAGACCTCGGAAGGCCATTTCCCTGACAGCACCACCCCCTGTAAAAAAAAGTCAATTTGCTCCCTTTCATTTCCTTTAGAGAACGTGGGCACATTTTCACCCAGTTCTTCTTCGTGTTCTCTGTGACTCATACACACGGGGCCATCTCAGCTTGCGCAGTGCATTGTTAAGGACCTTCTAGAGCTCTTATGTAAGCATTTTGGTGGTAGCCCTTCCTCCACTGGTCCATGTGAGCAGCCCTATCCCAGCTCAAACCCTCAGTTCCTTTTTGTCCACCAAAGCAGCAGCATTGAAGGAACTGTTAGTGAGCTTATGCGATTTGTCATATGGTTATTGGTATATCCGGTGTGGGTTTCTATCGACTTCTCTGTAGATTGTGCTTTGGCTTGGTTTGGGACTCCAATTTTGGATTCATCACAGGCTTTTCTGCTGATTTCAGTCAGCTCTCCATATCCATGGATCTGTATCTATGGATTCAACAATCCGCAGCTGGAAAAAAAAAATCCCAAAGGCAAACTTTGATTTTGCTATTTAACATAAAGGACGGCATTTTACTACACCACTGTATATAATGGGACTTCAGCATCCACAAATTTTGGTATCCATGGGGAGTCCTGAACCCAAACCCCAGCGGATACCAAGGGCCCACTGTACTCTTTGGCTTGGTTCTGGACTCTGATTTAAGGCCCAGGAGAGGCCTTTTTTAACAGCAGGAAATAGGTGGTCACTTTCTGTTCACTTCCTATTCCAAAAAAAAAGGGTTTCTGCCAGGCCTAAAGTGGCCCCAGAGAAGAAACATGGTGAAAATGCCCCAACACTCCCTAGAAAGCATTTGACTAGGAAAAGTATTTTGAAAACCAAATTGCAAAAAAGTTTGACCCACGCAGAGCATGCTGGGGGCCAGAAAAATGGTCTGGGGGAGCTGCATGCTTTGCAAAGGTTGCACTTTGCCCACTCTTGCTCTTGTGTGTCGGGCACTGTGAGGTTAGCTGCCTCCTCCTTATGAGGCAAACACAGCAAAGGTATGATAAGAGTGTGGAGCCTAAATATAACTGGCTTTCACAGCCCAATAAAGCTCATGAGGAAAGCCACCTCCACAACCGTGGCATTTAGGAAATGACTCAGACAGCATGCTTAGCTTGATTGGGGTTGGGAAGGAAGAAAGATCATATTTATAGTCTATAATCCTACAACCCTGCAGAAGCTGTTGGACGGCAACGCCTGGCACTTGTAAATGGAGACTAAGCTGGCTCAGGCTGCCAGAAATTGCAGTCCAACCAATGGTGGGTGGTGGCTCCCATGTCAGTGGAGCAGTCAATCCACTTCAGGTTTTTGCCAAACTTTACAGGAGCTATTCGTGGTGCTGAAACTATCTGGAGCAACTTGGACATCCTTTTAAAAGCCTGGATTAAAATGTGGATTGGATTCTCAATGGCATGAGAGTTCACAGCCACCGCTGAGCCCAACAGCATCTGGAGGGTACATGTTTCTCACCACTGCTTCAACGAGCTCAAAGCAGTTTGCAGATATTCCTTCTCTCATTTTATACACTGCAGGGTAAGTCAGGCTCAGAGACAGCAACTGATCCAAGGTCACCTATTGAGCTTCACAGCTGTGTGGGGATTTGAACCCGAGTCTCTCTCAGTCCTAGTCCAATACTCTGACCACTACACTATGGTAATACTAGGGCGGCTTATAGTTCCAGGTCAGCTTTAGATATGGAGAATATAATGGGTTTTTTTAAAAAGATTTCAAAACCAAATCCTTTATTTTCACAACTGTATAAATGTGCTCCAAGTATTTATGTCCAAGACAAGTTTTGCAGTGATGTATTTAAGTCTTCTACTCCAAGTCTCTAATCAAGTCTCAAGTCTTTACTTTCAAATCTCAAGTCAAGGCTCAAGTCCCCGCAAGATACTTTCAAGTCAAGTCTCAAGTCTGGGAACCAATTTTATACGCCAACCTATATTCCAGAATTTCTAGACAGAGTCAAATAAAGTCATTTTTAACAATTTAAGTAGAATCGGCCCTCCACATTTGTGAGTTTCCCAGCTGCAGCTTTGGAAGTGGGGAATAGGATTCTTCTTACTCCCCTTCCCAAAGATGGAGGCTTTTGTGTCAATGGGTATAAAAGAACCTGCAGCTTTGGAAGTGGGGAATAGGGTCCTTCTTACTCCCAATTACTGAAGCTCCAAAAGCTTTAGAAGGAAGGATCCGTCCTCCTCAAGCCCATTGCATAACACGTATGCTGTTTCCCTCTGAGAAATGCGTCCTGTGCTCTGAGGACGACTCTAGCTTCTACTCTTAGGCCATTTCCGCACTAGAGTGGAGGACCGTTACACTGCGTTTTATAAGCGGTGTTTTTTACTCCAATGTCCTCCAGTTTCTATCGAAGAAAAGCAGAGAAAATCATTTGTAGCGTCCGCATGTCAGTCCCCCTGGAACTCTTATTCCCGTCCCTCGGTCCACTCTGCCACTGCTGAATGGTAAATTTAATGCCCACCTCTGGGGTGTGAATCGATGTAGCGCTTCCGCATGTAGGAAAAAACGCTGTGAACCATTTTGGCTGATTTGCTTCAGAGTTTTCCCATTTTGACATTACACCAGTTTCACAACGATGTGAACCACTTTAGGAGCTAAACATGTGCAGAATGAACTACGACAGAACGACATCAAACCGGTTTGACGTGCGGATGTATTTGAGACACAATGATGCTACAGCCGTGTATCTCCCTTGCACGGAAAGGACCTTAGGAAAAATTTTGGAAGGCTCCTCCAACATAAGGCAGGGACAATTTGCTGAGCAGACCTCAGCCCCGTTGCCTAACCCATTTACTGTTCCCCTCTGAGAAACGCACTCATGTTTTGGGCTTGAGGCAGATTGTCATG
Organism: Cyclura pinguis; assembly: GCA_030412105.1. NCBI lineage: Eukaryota > Metazoa > Chordata > Lepidosauria > Squamata > Iguanidae > Cyclura > Cyclura pinguis. The sequence continues at coordinate 382,563,117 of CM059599.1, forward strand.
TGTCCAATAGAGAAAAAGAGATAGAAGCTTTGTTCAAAGTCGTAAGGTTTCTGGATGAAGGTGTTATGTTACTGAACCAAGGGCAGCAAGTCCGTCATTAAAAATATACCAATCTCGAATTGAGTCAGCGAATCATTTATTGCCAAGTCCAGTCCAAGTCAAGTCACAGAAGTGACTTAAATCCGACTTGAGTCCGAGTCAATCGACTTGAGTCTACATCCCTGTTTAAAAGAAATAGGCTGTATAGCAAACTTGGATCTATTTGCTGGTGTATTAACTCCTTGCATCTGTTAAACTTAGTTACAATACCAGTCATGGTGAGACACATTTGAGTTCGAGAGGTAAAGCACGATGTTTATAGATATTACAGCTTGTGCACACATGTTGCACTTCTGGCAAGAGATGCAGAGAGAGGTATGTACTGTAACACTGGAAGCTAGGTGGATTCACTTTAAATAGCATCAATATCAGTGTCATCTTCCTTGTTTGCAGGCTTCACAGCTTCAACTTTAGGCACATTGGCAGTCTTGGAATACACCGCCTCAGTATTTTCATCTACAGCCTCTTCTTCTTCGTTACCAGGTGATTCCTCTTCAACCTCCTTCAGCCATTTAAGGAATGGCTCTGCTTTGACACGTATCTCTTTGGCATGCTCTTTAGAGACATATTTCTTTGAGGCTTTTCCTGCCCGGCTCAAAATGACCTCTTCTTCCAGAAGATCTGCACCGTATATTTCCTTTAGGATAGGTGGGATTTAGAAATCAGCTGAGACTGATCCCATCTGATCTTGGAAATTAAGCAGGGCCAGCCATGAAGGGACCCCACCAGCAAATGCCAGGTGGTATAAACTGTATTTTAGAGGAAGGACCTGGCAAAACCACCTCTCAGTATTCCTTGCCTAAGAAAACCCTCTGAAAGTTGCCTTGAGGCCCAGTGTAGCCTCTTTGAGGTCCACAGTTGGGCAAAAGCAGGATACAAATAAAGATATTATTATTGCTGTTGTTATTAATATTATTATCGGGGTCCCCATAACTTGACGGGCAACTTGAAGGCACACATGTGCACAGACACAGACACACACACACATATTTCAGTCATGTAGAGACGGGAGGCGTGATGGAGGCAATTTGCCCCGGGAGGCAATGTTTTTGAGGTGTCCTGGCCCATAGCCATGCCGCCGCATGCCCTGGCCACACCCCATGTGCATTGGCCACGCCCACACGCACTGCAGCCACGCCCCCCCGCACAGTGGCCCTGCCCCCTGCCCCATAGCTCCACCCACCCCACTCCAAGCTCCGCTACTGGCGTATTTATATCCATTCCAGCTCGTTCTGTAATCTGAGCCGGTCTCTTTTTCCTCCCTCTCTCTCTCCTTCAGGTCTTTCACCTCTTCCTTGAAGGAGAGCTCTCTCATGAAACATAAAATTGCTAATTCAGGAAACCGAAGGATTCCTAGCTTCTGCATTTAATAGCTTCCCCCTCTCCGCTCCCCTTATCGCTAACACTTTATGATACTTTATGCCTGATATATTTTGAGCCATAAAACGGAGGCAACGGGAATGCGCAATGGACTTGGAGGCGTTCGGGATAGATTTGTGAGGCTTAGGAGCCTCTCAACAGTGATCTGCAAGCCACCAAATGCCACTCAGTTGGGCGTCTGCTGGTTTGCTTGCGAACGCATTGGTGAGGTAAAGGCAGTTGTGAGTCTTAACTGGCCTACGGATAGAGTTGCCAGCTGAAGATCATCTCCAGCCCTGTGGTTTCTGGGTCAGGATCTGAGACCTAAGGATGGCCCTTTGTGAGGTCATTAAGCATATGCCTTAAATGCTAACCAGGGTTGCTCACAATGTGTCATTCAAACACACAAAATATTTTCTTTTTTGAAAATGAAGACAGAAATCTGGCTAAAGAGCTTGTTTCCTGATCAAGGTTAATTATCCTTTTCTCTATACAGGCAGCCCTCCACATTTGCAGGTTTCACTTTTGCAGATTTGATTATTCACGGATTGTTTGCTGTCACCTCTGCGGCTTCCTTAGGGCATTTTTAGTAGAGACTGCAAGCCTCATGAGCCTGAGAAACTGCAAACAAGGCGTGTAACTCTCTCTTAAAAATGGTGTGGGGAAGCCGTCAGCCCCACCAGCCGCCCGCTTCTGCCTTGTGAAGGAACCCTGATGCCTCAGAGGAATCCAAAGTTGGTTGAATAATGGTGATCATACTTTTTTTGTGTGTTAAATATTTTTTTGGGGTGGGGGGTAGAGTTATTCATGAGTTTTTCACTTTCACAGGGGTCCTGTGCCCCTGCCCCTAGCAAATTTGGAGGGATGACTGTACTAAAATACGGACAAAAGAATAGCATCCCAATATTAGACAAATCTTAAAAAATTAAGACAAACTGAAACAAAATAATTTAGCCATCCATTCTGGTTAATCACTATTGATAAGCATTTCTCCAGGTAGTACTTAGCCCCTTTCGAAAGCGTAGGGAGATAGCATTGTGAACATCTCTACTTGTCCTCTTCCCATGGCAAGGGACCTTCTAGATGTCCTCCTGGTTCCTGAGTGAGACTTTATTCTTATAATCTGACTGTTGCCCTGACTTCTGGGGGTCCCGTGGGGGACACCTTGATTTGCTCCAAGTTCTAAAGGTTGGGGAAATTAGCAGAGCACTAGCAATAGCAAAACAAGGGGGCAGGGTAACCTAACAGGATCTTTTACCCAACTTTACAGGGTCAGGCCAAGCACAAGCCAGACAAATGTACCAAATAAATGAATTTTATTAAATGAATGTAGTATTACACACCAACGCACTCACTCACTTACGCACACAAGGCCTATTGAGAAGGAAAAGAGGTGAAAAATGGATAGGGGATATAGCAACGGGAATGTAGAGGCGGTGATACTGCACCTATCCTGAAGTCTTCGGTCCGGGAAGCGATGAGGAGAACAAAGCTCAGCGAAGAGACGGCTGAGGGGATCACTCAACTATCAGAGTGCCGGTCTGCTGGCATGACGGGGAGTTCTCTGAAGAGACCTTCAAAAACTAGGACTACTTATAGGGCGGAACGTACCTTGAGGGCAGGCCCTCTCCCGGGAAGAACAATGGCCAAAACAAAGGAAGGAACGCAAAGGAAGGATTCTATGGCATGAATGATTCTTACGGCATGAATGATTTTTTGGTGGTTTTTTTTTTTATATTTAATGATGTATCTTTCCACTTGAGGGTCTTATCTAATTCCTTCATGGCTACTCTTCCAAGTCTTAACTTTCTTCTGATTTCTTTACTACAGTCTCCTTTTTAGTTAATGACCGAGCCAAGGTATAGGAAATCTTTAGCTATTTCAATATGTTCTTTATCCACATTAAAGCTAGGTAAATCATCTGTGGCTGTCATTTTTGCCTTCTTAATATTCAACTGTAGCCGTGTTTTTTCACTTTCTTCCTTAACTTTCATCACTAATCATTCTAAGATCACTTACCTTATCAGATAGGCATCACGTACATAACTATAGTTTGTCAGATACATTACATACATAACTATAGTTTATCAGATACATATCAGATACATTATACACATAACTATAGTTTACCCTGATTTTTCTAATAAACACAACACGTCTTTAAAAAAATAAAAATAAAATAAAATTCCAGAACACCACAAGTATCCACTATCACTTCAGGTGCTGGTTAGCAGAATCCTAGAGCTGGAAGAGACCACAAGTGTCAGGAACAGAACCAGGCAGCTTATTCCACTGTTGAGCTGCATCAGGAAATTCTTCCTCATGTTTAAATGGAAGCTGTTTTCCTGTAATTTGGAGCCATTACTCCACGTCCTAGTCTCTGGAGCAGCAGAAAACAGGCTTGCTCCATCCTCCCTATGACATCCCTTCAAATATTTAAACATGGCTATCATGGCTATCTTATCCTTCTCTTCTCCAGACTAAACATACCCAGATTCCTTAGCTGTTCCTCACAGGGCTTCATGGTTTCCAGGCCCAACGGAGAAATGGGCACAGATGGCCAGATTGCCTGATCGAGAACAGAATGGGACAGGTGAAGGACTTTGCCTCTTGGAGGGAGAGCAGGAGACAACTGAAATGAATGTATGAAATAAACTTTCAGAAATATGTGCAGGTGCAAAACAATGCTGCTTGGATATTAATATGGTACTGGCGTCACACTGATGAAAGTCAGAAGCTGCCCCAAAAGAGAATAAAATAATGGCTAGGAACCTATATCAAGGAAATAGAATATGGTTTTATGTTCACAGGGTTACGCAGCAGTTGTGCAACATTGCCTCACTGGTGAATTGCCATGTTGTGCAACTGAATGCGTGCGTGCACCTGTGCACAATGTGTACGTGCATCAGTGCCAAGCACACTTTTCTGAGCAATGACACTGAATGTATGAGTCTGCTTTGGCAACTCTGAAGAGAATACAGACATGCTGCATCAGTCAACCAATTCCTCAGGGGAACTTACGCATGCATAAGAGACCAACAGGATTGCAGACAAAATAAAATATATCTGCTTTTAATCAGATGGAAAGGATGATGACCTTATGGCAGTGATTTCAGCTTATCTGATTTACAGTTTCCAAAGCCCTGTAGGCTCAAGCTGGCTGAGGCAGGAAGTGAAAGTGTACGGGCATCCCTTCTCCTTTTTCCTGGCAGCTGCCTGTAGATTTTTCTTTTTAAAAATGGGAAAGATTAGCTCCATTAGACCCAAAGGCTGGTATAGCTGAGCAGCTCAGTCCTGAATACCTGGCAGCGAGGGATGTCAAAATAAGGGTCCCCCCCATAAGAATTCTGCCCTTCCCAAATCAGATTTTCCTTCCACACGCACACCCCATTTGTAGCACTGAGCAACTTAAAACTTCGGTTGAACAGTTAGAAATAGAGGATAGGCATCCAAAGAAAAGAGGCAGGCAAAATTCCAGAAGGAATGTCAATACAGCAAATGCAGTCCTCCCGCCACATTCATGGGTTTGACCTTTGCAAATTTGATTATTTGTGAGGTGTGCACGTGCTTTCCCCCTTTCTCTTCTTCCCATTCCCTTCTGTTTGGCCAGGCATGGAGAAGGAAGACAAGTGTGCCTGGGCAAAAAGCAAGGGAGTGGTGGGGAAGGCACATGTGTACTTTTCTTCTCCGTAGGTGGAGCACTGCTCTGTTCCCATGCCTTTGGCCTGGGTGTGGAGAAGGAAGGCATGTGCGCGCGGGCAAAAGCAAGGGAATAGCAGGCAGATGTCCCAGAAGGGAATGGGCGGAGTGCAGGGGGAAGAGTTATTCACAGCTTTCCCATTTTCACAAATGAAACCTGAGCTCTGAATCCTCATGCAAGTGGAGGGGCCACTGTGTATGAATTCTAGGCAAGCATGAACTATTTTCAGTATCTCACCCTCTGCAATGCTAGAAATCTGTGGACTGATAGAAAATTTCTGGGGGTTGGTAGAGTTCTTATTTGGATGGCCAGTGTCCTCATTTTGTCCCCCACCTCGATAGCTATACCCATGAAACACTTTGTCCCTGGCGCGCTATATCCTCTGCGTGTCCTGATTGGACAAGGACAACCCTGATTAATTCTTTGTCATACCACTTTTTCAGCAGCTTGTACAATGTCCCAGTTTCTCTCTAGTCTTCACAATATCCTCCTTTGTCCTCAGTTTACCTCAGTTGCTGCAAACTGAGTTCAAAGTACAAAAGTAGTTTGCACTCCATTAACTCGGCAGAGGGGAGAGGGGAGGAAGGGGCTGAATCTTGCCTTCCCAGGAACCTAAGCAAAAGCAAACTGCTGCAGCCTCTCCTAGCTTGTGTGTGCAGCAGTAACTTTTGTCATCTCGACCACGCTGGAATGTTGCTTGGCCACATGTGTCCTGGCTTTCATCTGTAAAATATGGGTGGGTATAGCTTCTGCAAAAGCAGATGAACAGAAACAATTAATATGAAGTCGGTCTTCCCCACTCCACCCACAAACCTGTCCCACCCTTATCATTGCAATGAATACATCTTCACAACTATCTGGTCATAAGGCAGGATATGTCATACTGAATAATTTGCAAAGGGGAAAAAATCCCAGCAGTTGTTAATTAATACATTCTGAGTATCCACTTAGGGAGTAACTGAGGAGGAATGAAAATAGCTGTCGACATGACCTTGCAAATGATCTCGGCATGTTCACGTTACTTAGAGCCTCTGATAAACAATTGACTTCCTGGCCTGAGCTATTGTAGATCCCATCATGTGAACTCTGTTACATACTAAGGTGGGATTGCTGTCTGGTTAACAATTGACTGATGTTGCTGAGAAATTAAAGGCCCAATGTCTTGCAAATCCTTTGCTTAAAAAAAAAAAAGCATTGCCCACACAGAAAACAGGTGCCGTTTATTGAGCAGAGGATTAGACCTGGTTGCCTTCCAACTCTAGGATGTTATGATTGTAAAGTGTTGATAGCGCATCTTATAAAAAAAGAAATTTTAAGAAATTGTTTTAAGTAGTTGAAAAATATTTAACAAGTGGAGAAATGGAGATGTGTCTTTAGCAAAATAGGGGTATGTGGCTAAGCAAATGAATACTGCTTTGTTAAAAGATTGAAAGTAAGAGATACGAAAGATGCTCCAGGAAGAAAAACAAATTAGATAGGTTTTATTTGACAGAGGCCATTTCCGCACTAGCCTGTTATAGTGCTATGATTCTACTTGCAACATCCTATGGAATCCTGGGGTTTGCAGGCCAGCCCCTCTCGAAACTGCAAACCCCAGGATTCCATAGGATGTTGCAAGTGGAATCATAGCGCTATAACAGGCTAGTGCGGAAATGGCCAGAGACTAGTTAGAAATAAGAGATGGGCAAAGTGACCTTAGTACTCTTGGTACAATACAGAGTTGAAAAACAAGATTTCAGGGCACAGATAAGCAAGCTATGCAGTTTTTGAAAGATCAATCTGTAGTTTACGTCAGTGTGGGCTTTATCCAATGGGAATTATAAACGTGTATGAAAAAATATTAAGCGTGTATAAACTCCAGACAAAAATTGTATTCCACACCAACTCATTTTCAGAGCTAAGCGCTCTAGTTGGTCTGATTGCACAATCGCAATGATTAATTAAAGATTCCACTTTTTACTTCACTCAAATTCTCTGAGTTGTTTGCTGCATAGCTCAGGGACAAGCAGTTTTGCAGCCACAGTGTGACAAAAATGAGGTTGCACGTCTCATAAGTGACACTTCCCCATCTTTCTGCAATACTATGCTTTCCACCTGTTACTGCATTTTACCATTACAAAAACCCAGCTCCAGAATGCATAAAATAATGCCCTGTATAACTTAGGCCATTTCCCATTTCCCATTTCCAGGCAGCCCCTCCCGAAACTGCAAACCCCAGGATTCCAGAGGATGTTGAAAGTGGAATCATCGCGCTATAACAGGCTGGTGCGGAAACGGCCTTAGGCCAGTCTGTCTGAAAGACCTTTATCTCCTAATATAAGCCTGCCTGGGGTTTAAGATTTGCAGTGGAGTGCTTTCTCTCGGTCTCACCACCATCACAAGCCCATTTGGTGAGCGGACAGCCTTCTCCGTGGCTGCTCCCAAATTGTGGAATTCTTGGACCCACTTATTTGTCTTTCTGACAGTCAGAAGAGCTGCGGTCTGTAAATTTCTTCTCCAGTGCCACGTTTCAAAAGAGTTGTTTTCTTTCCTTCTCAGCTTCCCTCACTGTCCAGTTTTCACAACAACGCATAAATATCAGAAATACCATGGCAGGGATGATTCTGACTTTGGCATTTAATGACATGTGGGTCCCTCATGTTTACGAAGGCACAAATCAGTCCTATGTAGAAAGAAGAGCTTTCCCCCTCTCCAGTATTTGGCTGGCCCTGATCTCTTCCAGTGCTAGACATTAAATCCTGAGCATCCGTCTTATAAGCAAGCGGGTGATGTCTTCTAATCTGTCTGGCCTGCTGACATCCACACGCTTTGATTTATGTCTGTATCTTTCCTTTTACTTTCATCACCTGCCCTGTTTGATTAGCTGCACCTCATGTTGCTGAGAAGCAATTGCTTTTAAGCATCGTCCTTGAGGGATAAGTGGTAAATTGCAGGGCAAGGAGCAAAAGGTCAATTCTCCATAGAAACTCTGACCAATTGGCTTGGGGATTACATTCCACATTGATCGTCCACTTTGACGCGAGCACAGGCCACTGTCTCTGGCAGGGTTGCCAGTTCGGGATTGCCTCTGGTGATGTCATTAAGCATTGTACATTAAGTACCAACCACCGTTATCATTCAAATGGACACACACACATGTATATATACACAGAGCATATTTACTTGTTTGGACATTAAGCCTTAGCTAAAGTGCCTGATCCTAGAACAAGGTAAAAAGAGGGGATCATTCCTTTAAAGCGCTCCATCATTTGCATCCAGGTTACTCATAGGTTAGCCTTTTCCTGTGCAATCCGCCCCATCGACTCAGGTTTGTTGGGGGACATCTACTACAGTCAGTCGTGAGTAGGCTTACAACTATGATCCAGCACCTGGTGTTCATGGGTGGTCTCCCATCCAAGTACTAACCAGGGCAGGCCCTGCTTAGTTTCCAAGATTAGACAGGACCTGGTGCTATTTAGGCCCTTATAGTGACTTGGAAGGGAAGCTATGAAGGAACTAGACAAAATCTTGAGGTGTGAAGATATACCATTGAATACTAAAGTTAGGATTGTCCATGCCATTGTATTTCCAGTTTCTGTGCATGGTTGTGAAAGCTGGACAGAGACAGAAAGCTGACAGGAAGAAAATCAAATCCTTTGAAATGTGGTGCTGGAGAAGAGTTCTAGCGATATCCTGGACTGCTTAAAGGACAAATGAGTGGGTCCTAGAGCAAATCAAGCCCGAATGCCCCCTAGAAGCCAAGATGACTAAACTGAGACTGTCATACTTTGGCCATATCATGAAAAGACATGACTCACTAGAAAAAACATTAATGCTTGGTAAGGTAGAAGTAGGAGGAAGACTGCATTACAGATGGATAGACTCAGTCATGGAAGAAATGTCCCTGAATCTGCAAGACTGGATGAGACCTCCAAGCCACTCATAGGGTTGCCTTAGGTCAAGATCGACCTGACAGCAGTTAACAACAACAAAGTGATTGTGGCTTGCTATAAAAAAATAAAATAAGGGTTCAGTCCTATTTTTAGTACCAAGTAAAGTAGATCTTTTCATTCAATCAGATTTACTTGCATTGACTCACCATTTAGCAATGGATTCAATGAGTTGGGACTAGCCAATAGGATTCAGAGCACAATAGCATCGTTTGGACATATCTATCTATCTATCTATCCATCCATCCATCCATCCGTCTGTCTGTCTGTCTGTCTGTCCATCCATCCATCCATCCATCCATCTATCCATCCAATTGGGGCAAGGGAAAGGGAGACATTTTTTAAGCAATGCTACATAAGAAGCTTCTCCCTTCTCTTCTTATGTGTTGGAAAGCTTTAGGGCCATTTCCACACTACACTCTTATAGCATGATTATTCCACTTTCAACATCCTATGGAATCCTGGGGTTTGCAGTTTAGGGAGGGGCCAGCCGGCTATAAGAGTGTAGTGCAGAAATGGCCTAGGTCTTCATGAAGTAATTGTCTAAGCTGTAGTCTCTACGGGAAAAGACAGTGCAAGTGAAGCAAATAATTAGTTTTTGCTCCAGCAATTAATATAACTCACAAACAGGTAATCTCAACTCAAACAGGCCTGTCTGCGGCTTGTCTTCTGTACAAGGGATGATGGCACACCTAGCGATTCCCATTTCCAGTTATTGTAAGATACTGGCAGCTTCCCAAGAAAATAGTTCTTCGAATGTCAGCATTCAGGTGAGAAGATCTGGAAGCGGGAGCCCAGGGGGTGTTGTATCTAAAGTTTTCCCACACAGATATCGAATTAAGGATCAGGGAGGGTGTTTCCTTCCACAGCAAATGGCTGCAGTAGCATAATCCAAGAGTTTATTTTTTTCTGAACCTTTTAAATTATTCTGAAAGGTTCTTGTTCTTTGTTAGGTTAATCACTTCTTCCCATGTCAGGCTGGCTGAACCGCTACGCTCAGGACATGGAGCATAACTTTATACTCACAGAGTGAGGTAGCAGTTCTGGAACAACAAACCATTAGTGATATGATATTGCACAACAAAATGTGCAGTGTGGACTATGGTTATAGAATCATAGAATCCTAGAGTTGGAAGAGACCCCAGAGACCATCGAGTCCAACCCCTGCTATGCAGGGACACCCATCAAAGCATTCCCGACAGACGGCCCTCCAGCCTCCGCTTAAAAACCTCCAAAGGAGGAGACTCCACCACACTCCATGGAGGCAGCCTATTCTACTGTTATAGAATCATAGAATCACACAAATGGAAGAGACCACAAGGGCTGTCGGGTCCGACCCCATTATGCCATGCAGGAAGACACAAGCAACGCATTCCCAACAGATGGCCATCCAGCCTCTGTTTTAAATCCTTCAAAGAGGGAGACTCCTCCACACTCCTAGGCAGTGAAGTCTGCTGTTGAACTGCTCATACTGTCAGGAAGTTCTTCTTAAGGTTTGGATGGAATCTCTTTTCCTGAAGTTTGAAGCCATTGCTGTATGTCTTAGTCCCTGGAGCAGCAGAAAACAGGTTTGCTCCATCCTCCATATGACATCGCTTCATTATTTACACATAGCTATCATGTCCCCTCTTAACCTTCTCTTCTCCATGCTAAACATTCCCAGCTCCCTAACTGAGTCCTCCTGGGTTTCATGGTTTCCAGACCTTCTATCATTTTATTTGCCCTCCTCTGGACACCTTCCAGCTTGTCCATATCCTTCCTGAACTGGGGTGCCCAGAACTGGACACGGTATTCTGGGGGGGTGGAACCGACCAAGCAGAATAGAATTGTAAGTAATCAGTTATAAGCAACACTTCTTGAAATTTCTTCTCTTATGCAACCATTAAATGTACAAGACTCATGCCCAGCTTTCCCTACATAGCATGGTATAGAGGTCTGAGTGTTTGGCTAGGTCTCCAGGAGATCTGGATTCAAATCCTCGCTCAACCGTGGAAACCCACAAAGTGACCTTGGGGGCAAGTCACACTCTTTCAGCTTCAGAGGAAGGCAAGGGCGAATCCTCGCTGAATAAGAAAACCCTATGATAGGATCACCGTAAGCTAGAGTCAGCTTGAAGATACACAATGACAATGATAACGACAACATGCCTTCCCACATTTCACAGATGAAAACTGGGACCCATGTGGCCAAGCGACATCCAAGTTTTGGGTCAAGGTGGCAAAAGTTGTTAATGAGGAAGGGCACTCAAACTAGGATCGGCTGCAGCAGTTTGCTTGTTCCTGAGCCTGCTGGGAAGACCAAGATTCCACCCTCCCCTACCCCACCCCACTGACGCCATTTTCATACTAGATTGTTATAGCGCTATTATTCCACTTTCAACATCCTATGGAATCCTGGGCTTTGCAGTTTAGGGAGGGGCGTTTAGAATTCTCAGCCAGAGAGCTCTTGGGCCTCAGGAAACTACAAACCCCAGAATTCCATAGGATGTTGAAAGTGGAAAAATAGGACTATAACAATGTAGTGCAGAAATGGCCTGAGTTAAACGAACGCAAACTACTTTTGCACTTTGAATTCAGTCTGCAGCAACTGAAGTAAGCTTGAGGACAAAGGGGGAAAGTGGAAGGAGGCAAGAGAAACTGGGATATTTTAAGAGCTGCTGAAAAAGTGGGGCAGCAGAGGGTTAATAGGGACTGTCTCCGGCAAAAGGGGACAGTGGGAGGGTGTGGAACATGACTGATCTGGGGCACTGCGGGAAAGGTTTGAATGGTGTCTCACCAACTTCGGTTCTTCGTATATTTAGGATTTCAACTCCCAGAAATCCTGACCATTGGCCTCGCTGGCTCCAATACATTCTGATGACTACTGGTTAAGGTTGCCAAGGCCGGAGCACTGATGTAATGGGGACGGTGGGAGAAAGAAAGGAGAGAGGGGGAGACAAGCCGAAACTAGTCCTGATGACAGAAATGAATGTCCTGCAGCATTCATTCCAGAGAAGGTATCTCCACTTTGGTATGTTGGGAAAAGTCAAGAGATTCTGGAGCATCTTATCTTCTCTTGCAAGAAGAGCAAGGTTTGGACCTTTAGGGCTGCAGAGATTTCTCTTTTTTTAAATCAAAGAAACCTTTAGATTTTCAGGCAGCGTTTTTGGGCCGCTGCCCTCTCTAACAATGCAGAGCTGGAAGGATCAATGCAGATCAATCTCCAGCCTGGTGTATTTGGGTGCTTTCCAGGAGGGGTCCAGAGAGCTGGTTGGTAGAGCCGAGGGAGGCCCGTCCTCAGCACAGATTTAACACTATTGATCAGAGAGAGCTTGGTGTGCGCAGCTGGTACAACACAAGCATCACAAGTCACTGGCCATTTCCGCACTAGAGTGTTATAGCGCTATGATTCCACTTCCAACATCCTATGGAATTCTGGGGTTTGCAGTTTCGGGAGGGGCCGGCCGGCCCCTCCCGAAACTGCAAACCCCAGGATTCCATAGGATGTTGGAAGTGGAATCGTAGTGCTATAACACTCTAGTGCGGAAATGGCCATAATATAGATTAGTTTCGAAGGCAAATTAACATCGGAAGGCACACCACCATTCTGAGAGAAGGACGTTTGTAGGGTAAGAAGAATTGTTTGATAGAAGGCTATATAGGAACAATAAACTGATGCTATTCAAATATCAGGGAATTTGAAATTTCCATCAAGAACACGTACAGTATAGTAAAGTCAACACTTTACACATATACCTAGCTTTACATTGTAATAAAGACTTTATATACAGCATTAATATGGAATCTACCGTAATAATGACCAATACAAATGACACCAACAAAAAACAGCAAAATGCAAGATGAAAAACATTGACTAAGAGTGCCTGCTCGAATATGATTCTTCACATGTTCTTCAGTACCATCCACTTAACCCTTCTTATCTCGTTCTATATCGAATATTTCAGTAAACAAAGTTAGTATATTTCTTATATTTATTATCAAGTGCTCTAGGCAATACAAAAGATAGAATGCAAACACAGAAAGACTCCTCCCACTGAGAACACAGCTGCTAATTATAATATTTTTCTTACGCTTTCCTGATTAGTATAGGAGGAAATAATAACATAGGAGTTGCAAAACAAATATAGAATATGTAAAGGAAGAAATACACACTAACTTAGGATATTATAACGTATTGCATTAAAATAATTATGGCATAAGACAGAACGAACTTTCCCAAACTCTCCTTATATTACTATATATCGTTATACGTTTTTATACAGTTATACACTATATTTTATACATTAAATCTTAAAATATATAATCAACCCCTAGCGAAAATCCTTAGCTGGAACTTTCCCTTATTTGGACTGCTTAAGAATAATTCTTAACTACATCTAAGTTTCCTCTTTTAAAGTATCAGTAAATTTATTACAAACTATGAATTGTTATGTTATTTTATCGAACTATCTTTTATTAATAAAAATAATTTGGAAAAAAAATGGAGGAGGAGGAAGAGGGAAGAGGAAGGGAAACAAATGTGGCTCTCCCTTAGAAAAATCAATACAAAGGAAGGCCCAAGACGGCTTCATCCGCATTACGAAGAACCTCATCCAGATACAGATGGATCGTTTGAATAGTAATAGCAATAACAATATCTGGAGAATTAGAAAGAGGGCAGTTGTTCTGAAATGGAGCAGCTGCCAGGAAGGCCTATAAAGGAAAGGCGTGCCTCTCTCTTGACGTTTTGAGGAGGGGGAACCCAAATCCATTTAAGAAATTGATTTATGCTTTAATCGGTCTCAGGGCTTCATTATTCTGTGCATTAGTGTGACCGATCCGGAGGCCTTATTTGTTAATGCGGGGAGAGGGGGCGAGAGAGCGAGATGCCCGCTGACGGGCTTTCCTTTCATCTGTGACCCAGCTGGCGCAGTGATCCGTCTCCCTGTCACTGATTTATTAATGATGTCTTACTTACCGCAGGGGGTGCCGGGGTGCCATTATAGAGAGAGAGTGTTCCTGTCGCCCAGGTTCTCTTGGGAAACATGATGGGTTTGCTCCCGCTTCCTCCCTTCACCTGCTTGTCAGCTCCCCGTTTTCAGCATGTTTTTCATTCCGAAATTAGAAGGGAATGAACTCCCAGGAGAGAAGCTCCACGGCCTCCAAGAGGCATGGAGCCTTTCCTCCACAACTCCTTCCCACCGCTCTCACGTCCAGCGTGGAGGTTCCGCTCCGTTCCTTCCACTGCGGAGTTTAGTACGTGGGATAAGACGTACACGGAAAATTTAGAGTCCTGGGAACAAAGCATCCTCCATTGTGACATCAAGGCCATTTCCACACTACACCGTTATAGTGCTATTATTCTACTTTCAACAACCTATGGAATCCTGGGGTTTGCAGTTTAGGGAGGGGGATTTAGAATTCTCAGCCAGAGAGCTCTCGGGCCTCAGCGAACGACAAACCCCAGAATTATTCCACAGGATGCTGAAAGTGGAATAATAGCACTATAACAGTGTAGTGCAGAACTTGCCATAGTTGCAAGTAGCAGTTAGCAATCCATAGTTGCAAGTAGCAATTAGCAATGGATACATATTACTGCTTGGCAAACCCTGTCCTACTGGATCTAATGCACCTGTAAGATTACATATACTGGTGCATTAGGTCCAGTAGGACAGGGTTGGCTTGGGATTTGTAGTTTAGGGAGGGGGATTTAGAATTCTCAGCCAGAGAGCTCTTTGGCCCCAGGAAACTACCAACCCCAGAATTATTCCACATATGACAGGAGCAAGGCATCCTAATAGAGGCCGTGTGAATGCAACTGTGTTAAGCATTCACATGTACCTTGCCACCATTTAACATAATGGTACATGAACATTTGTGTTTTACAGTATCTACGGAGTGTCCTGGAACAGAACCCATGCAGATATGGAGGGTCCACTGTATTGGTCAGAATCCTCTATCGCAGTGTATGTTATGTAACTCTATGTATCATTAGCTGTGTAGCAGAGGTGCTAAGAAACTCTGTTAGTGAATTGCAAAGATGAGTAACAAGACACCAGCAAGAGTGCCCCAATGCACATCAGCACCGATGTCCTGATGCACATCAGTCCCCTTGTGCCTCAGTCACTTTGCTGGCTTCCCTGCGTAGTAAAGTAACAGGTAGTACTGAACCCAATATGCAGGAATCCCTCACCTTTTGACAGCCTATTGTCCGACGACTTGCTCTTTTGATGCTTCCAAATGAAGGACAAGTTCCACCAATTCAATGTGTGAGTCTGCTCTTTCATCAGTCCTTCTTGCCTACAGAGGCTTGCTTGGGAGCGCTTCCATGTGGTCCCAAGTCTTTCCCATGGACAGAGTGGATCCCCTGATCGAAATAATGAAACCTGTCTGTATTGCAAGCATCAAAATAGCAGACTTTCCTCAGTTCTTCTTGCCTACGGAGACTCACTTGGGACTGTGCATGCACGCTTGCAAAGCAAGCTCAGAAGAGGACAAAAGCAAGCCAGCTGAGAGATTTGCAAGCGCGTCGTCTGTCTAAAGCGAGCCGCCGTGTGTCCTTTGTGTTCCCTACAGTAGGTGGGTCCTGCTTTTCAACCATTTCTGCTTCCTGACAGTGCTCCGGTCTCTAACCTGTCAGATAAGTGGGGCTTTGCCATTTCCACACTACACTGTTATAGTGCTATTATTCCACTGTCAACATCCTATGGAATAATCCTGGGATTTGCAGTTTAGGGACGGGCCTTTAGAATTCTCAGCCAGTGAGTTCTTCGGCCTCAATAAACTACAAACCCCAGAATTCCATAGGAGGTTGAAAGTGGAATAATAGCACTATAACAGTGTAGTGTGGAAATGGCCTAAATGGCCTATGCTTTTCCCTCCATACATAGATCTTTATGATAACATTTTTGTGCGCTGGGGACATTATTAAGTAAAATAGGTGTTACTTGAACTCAAACACTGTGATACCACAACAATCAATCTGACAACTGACACAGCTATTAGGTGACTAACAGGTAAGTTGCATCTACAGTGGGGACAAAGGGAAGATTCATGTCCTGAACAGGATACAGAGGGATGTGCAGTGTTTCGTCACGCTACTCAGAACAGTGTGGAATCCTAAACTCACGAACGGTTTATTTCTGGGATTTTCCATTTAATCGTTCTGGGCCACGGTTGACCGTGAGTGCGGACAAGGGGGGACTGTGAATAAGTGAGCACTACTGTAAAGGACTCAGAGGGGCTTACCACAATTAAAACAATGTTGCTCAACATTCACAGGATACGAAAGACAAAGTGATTAAACAATCCTAAAACTCAAATCAATTAAAAGCCTAAATTGTTAAAACCAGCCACAAGAAGAAATAAGAACTCCAGCATTTATACAAAGGTCTGTTTCTCCTTCAAAAGGAAAAGGTCGATTTTATGAAAGGCCTGTTTGGCTCTGTAGGGGAAGTGACTTATGCACGGGACACCAACAGTATTCTCTGTCTCTCCGTCTGACCTCACTCGATACGCCCGATGTGCAAAACTCATGTTCCCTCACATTCCAGTGTAGGAGGGACATCCCTGGAGGAACGTCTTCATTTGTAAAGTGAGCCTCATTGTGTGGTCTGGGTGAACTTTGGGTGCCTTCCAGCCATTTGTTTCTCGAGGACAGATACTCCCTGATAATTCGTATTTCCAGCTGCATCGCATTCCCATCACCGGTTGTAAAACCGAGCTGCTGATAAACATCCACTTTCCACTGATAGGCATTTGGGAAGAATTTGCAGCGCTCAGACCCACAGTATATTTTTGTTTGGAGCTGTGTACTTTTCTTTTTAATCCATCCTCTGTTTTCTTGAGAGCCTTGAGTTATTTTCGTGCGTCCAGACCAAGTGTAGCCGGATGAACTCCCCCAGCCTCTTCCCACATCCACTTCCCATCCCCTATGCTTGCTTGTGAGAGGTTCAACTTTTGCTTAATTAACTTTTCCCCTTGTGTTGTCAGATGCTCTCTCCACAATTCTCGGTTCCTGCCAGGGTGGCTGTAACATCATCCTTTGGCCAAAATCCCTGGCCGTCTGCCCAGATGGTGAAATACTTGCCGTGGATTTTGGGAACACCAGCCAGAGAAGGAAAAGTGAGGGGGCTCCATAGGATCATAGAGCTGAAAAATATTACACGGGCCATCGAGCCCAACCCCCTTCTGCCATGCAGGAATATGCAATCAAAGCACTCCCGACACATGCCCATCCAGCCTCTGTTTGAAAACCTCCAAAGAAGGAGACTCCACCATACCCTCAGGCAGTGCATTCCATTGTCAAGCTGCTCTTACCAGCAGAATATTCTTCCTAATGTTTAGGTGGAGCCTCTTTTCGTGAAGTTGGAATCCATTGCTCCATGTCCTATCAGAAGAAAGCAAGCTTGCGCCATCCTCTATACAACAGCTCTTCAACTAGAGATCAATTCGCCTCTTAACCCTCTCTCCTCTAGGCTAAACCCACCCAGCTCCCTAAGTTGCCTCTCATAGGGCTTTATGGTTTCCAGGCCTTCTACCATTTTCATTGCCCTCCTCTGGACACGTTCCGGCTTGTCAATATCCCTCCTGAACGGTGGTGCCCAGAACTGGACACAGTATTCCAGGTGGGGTCTGACCAAGGCAGAATAGGCTGGTACTACCGCTTCCCTTGATCTAGACACTGTATTCCTATTGATGTAGCCCAGAATCACGTTGGCTTTTTTAGCTGCTGCATCACACTGTTCAGCTTGTGGTCTACTAAGACTCCTAGTTCATTGCTATGCCACTGCCCCACCAGAAGTTTTGCAACATGCTGGCCACCTCAGGGCCCCTCTCACACTATACAATTACAGCATTATGGTCCCATTTAAACTGCCACGGTTGCTTCTTATATGGGAGTCCTGGGGTTTGCAGTTTGGTGAGGCACTAGCAGAACTCTCTGGCAGAGAATTCTAAATACTCCTCCCTAAAATGCAAATCCCAGGATTCCAAAGGATGGGGTCATGGCATTTAAAACTGAACCACAGCAGTATTATTGTGCAATGTGAATAAGCCCCAGAACCAGTGAGAAGACCCCACAAAAACTGCTTGGGCTGGATGTGGCCTGTAGGAGGTCTATGGCCACCTTCTTGTTGTAGAAGGCAAAGCCCCCGACCCCTGGGGCTGAGCCTTCTCCATTTACTTAGCTCCACTTACCTTCCCTCCCGTAGGTGGAGGGGTGGTGGTTCATTTAACACTGCCTTACCCCCCATAAAGAACGTGGCCTCCAACTGTCCAGGTTTGGAACAGACAATCCTGATCACTCCTCTGCCATCTCACTTTTTCAGCTGTTTTTAAAATGTCCTAATTTCTCTGTTCTCCTCTGTCTTTCTACTTTTGACTTCAGCTTACTTAAATTGCTGCAAACTGATTTCAAAGCATGAGAGTACAGTCAGCCCTCCACATTTGGGGATTTAACTCCACGGATTTGACGATTTGCAAGTTTCCCCAATCCCTGCCCCCTCCCACCTCCAGTGCTTCTTTTCAGGGGGGATCTTTCCCTCTCGGCAGCTCCAATCAGGAAATGCAACCCTTTAAAAATTCCCCTCTCGCCCTTCTCTTCTCCCATCAGCTGCTGCCTGGCCAGCTAAGGACTGCTGACACCTCAATTTCTCAGCATCACAAACCCTCTCCCAATGCCCCACACACAGCCAAGGAAGGAGATGGGCGAGAAGAGAAAGAAGGGGTCACCGTGCCGACCTACCCACTTTCCGTCTCCTTTCCCTGGTCTGATTTGGGCCCAGGGTGCCTGTTCTCCCCACCATGCCTTGCCCCCCCCCCACAGACACAAACACACTTGTGATATGTGTGATTTTTCCACTTTTGTGGGGGTCATGCACCCCTAACCCTAGCGAACTTGGAGGGCTGACTGTAGTTTGCACTCAATTTACTCAGTAGAGAGGAGGCTCAGGCCAAAGCAAACTCCTGCGGCTTCTCCTGGCTTGTGTGTTTTTCCTCATTCATTCATTCATTCATTCAGTCATTCGTTCGTTTGTTCAAGAAACTGGAGGACCGTGTGCCATACTCCCCCCGTTCCCATTTTTTAATTCCTGCTAAGCAATGTCACTTCAGCGACGGGAGGGGAAAAAAGATTTGGATGTGCCAGAGATCGGTGTGCCAGAAACATGCCAACAATTTTGCTGCAACTACCAGGGTTTTTATTTATTAGTTTATTTTATAGATTCCTCCCCAGCACCTCCCCACCTCGAGCAAAAAAAGCATGCCATCTGGTTGCAAAATCACAACACAGTGGCCCCTCCACTTTCATGAGGATTCGGGGCAGAGAACCCTTGAAAAGTAGAAAAACCGCCAGTAATCCCCCCAGTCCCCCTCCCATTCCCTTGCCTTTTGCTCCAACACATCTACCTTCCTTCTCCGGACTGGGGCGAAAGGCAATGGAATGGGGGTGGATGGGGAGGCACATGTGCTCCTTCCTTTTCCACGCACAGGGCTTCCGCTCCCCATTCCCTTGCCTTTTGCCTTGCCACATGTTCGCTGCACTAGGCAAAAGGCAGGGGAATGGGAGGAAGCACCTCTGTGCGCCTTGTCAATAATCACATTCATGAAGGTCAAAGCCGCAAATGTGGAGGGAGGACTGTATTCATCAAGACGGTGTGAAGCAGGGCCAACAGCTTCATTTCGGAGCAGGGCACCTCTTTTTCTCTCAGTCTAGAAGGTTCCCCATATCCACAGGACTGGCAGCCACGGTTTCACTTATTCGTGCTGAAATGCAGTCCAAAAACATTTTGCTCCCATCTCGTTTTGTATCACACGTGATTGCTAATTTTTGCGTTAGTCTGTTGTGCACTGGCTTTGGACTGCAAACAACAGCTGTAAAGCCTGCTTTCTCTTTCTGCACCACACTGTTAATAGTGCTATTATTCCACTTTCAAGATCCTGTGGAATTCCGGGGCTTGTGGTGTACTGAAGTCAAAGAGCTCTCTGGCTAAGAATTCTAAAGGTCCCTCCCTAAACTACAAATCCCAGAATTCCACAGATTCTTGAAAGTGGAATGATAGCACTATAACAATGGCCATTTCCGCACGAGACTGTTATAGCGCTATGATTCCACTTTCAACATCCTATGGAATCCTGGGGTTTGCAGTTTCGGGAGGGGCCGCCTGGCCCCTCCCGAAACTGCAAACCCCAGGATTCCATAGGATGTTGAAAGTGGAATCATAGCGCTATAACAGTCTCGTGCGGAAATGGCCAGTGTAGTGCAGAAATGGCCCCAGATGCTAAAGTTTTGTCCAATTTCAGGACCTCTTCCCCAAGCTGCATGATCGTCTCAATACCTCGGTTGTTCTTCTTATTGAAAAAAATAGCATTTTGTTATCCACAGTAAGTCCAGGAATGTATCCCTATGGATACAGGGGATCTACTGTATTTTTTCTTTTTTTTAAAAAGGTGGCATTGGAAGGAAGTCTGGAAGCTCTAGGAGGATAGAAGTGATGGAAGGAGGGGAAAAGAAAGAAAGTAGGAAAGAGAGGATGGGAGTACAGTTGGCCCTCCACTTTTGCAGGATTCCTTTTTGCAAATTTGATTATTTGCCCGTTTACAACTTCCCCCCACCTTCCTTTCCCTCCCATGGGGTAAGAGAAGGCAGAAGAGGTCCTGTTGGAGGAGGAGAGAGGGGGAAAGCCGGAAAGTGGGACTTAGAGGTGGATTATGGGTCGGGAAGGAAGAGAAGGGAGAGGAGGAGCTGTTCATGGAGGGGAGAAAGGGGGACAGGTGAGAAGAGGCTAAGGGCCTTTCTACACTACACGGTTAAAGTGCTATTATTCTGCTTCCAGCACCCTGTGGAATTCTGGGGTTTGTAGTTTCCTGAGGCCAAAGCGCTCCCTGGCTGAGAATTCTGAATGACCCTCCCTAAACTGCAAACCCCAGGATTCCATCGGATGTTGAAACTGGAATAATAGCACTATAACAGTCTAGTGCGGAATGGCCCTTGGATGTGGGTGGTGGCGTGGGAAATATGAGAAGGCAGGGGAGGTGCCTCTGGAGGAGGAGAAAGGGGAAAAGATACAAAGTGGCTTAGTTGTGGATGGTGGAGTCCCAGTTTCTCTCTCCTCCTCCCACTTTCCCCCTTTTTTCCTCAGCTTACTTCAGTTGCTGCAAACTGACTTGCACTCGATCAGGGGAAATCACAGGGAATCGGGTGGAACCTTGCTCCTCCCTGTAGATCCAGGCAAAAGCAAATCGCTGCACCCTCTCCAAGCTTGTGTGTTCTTCCTCATTTTTCACTCTTGCCATCTGGACCTTGCTGAAATCTGGCTTGATCTTGTTTTCCTCTGTGACACGTTGGAGGGCCTGCAAATGTGGAGGTGCTTGCCAAAGATTCAAGGAGCACTTTCTCCAAACTGTAATTGTTAAGAGAGTTGTACAGCTCCGGCGGCATGAGGAAAATATCAAGAGTTCTTGCAAAAACACTAAAGCACCCACACAGAGGAAACGGCTGCTGTGCCTTTGTGTGAGTTCTCCCGCCGGTTAGTCTCTTGTTGTTGCGTTGGGTAAATTCTTCTGTTTCTTTGGACAGGAGGGGGAGGAGGAAATGAAGATTCAGTGAATCAGTTGCACCCTGTGAAGATAAGCATAAGGACAGCCTGCCCTCGGAGGAAGCTGTGTCGCCCCTCTGCGTGAGTCATCAGTCTGTACTTCCCTGCTTCTAACCAAGAGGCAGAGCCACATCAGCCATGCACAGGAAAAAAAAATGGGAGAGAAGGACGTGCAATCAACTCATGCTTTCTCTTGCAGGGGCAAAAGATTGGTTTTCCAAGTGCAATGTATCTGCCAGTTAAAATTCAGGGGGGAAAAATGGAGCTGGAATGAAATGGATTTTACAAATGTAAATAACTTATTCCTTTGAATACTCTCTAGTTGTTATGATTTGTCAGACACAGTTTCAATTTACCCTCCGTCGGCCCCTCCCGAAGCTGCAAACCCCAGGATTCCATAGGATGTTGAAAGTGGGATAATCACACTATAAGAGTACAGTGCGGAAATGGCCCTGGTTTCTTTCTCCTCCTTCCACTCCCCTTCCTTTGTCCTCGGTTTACTTGCATTTGCTACAAATCGAGTGCAAAGTGCACGCAGCAAACGGAAAAGTTTTAGGTGTGAACGATTTTCAGTGGCTCACGATCTGCAATGCTAGAAATTTGGAGACAGAAGGAAAATTTCCTTTCGTGGGGCAGAATTCTTGAGGAGGGGGCACAGCTACGTTCTGGCGATGCACCAATCCTTTGGAGCTGCCTGCCCTGTAAAGCAGCGTTGAATGTAAGCGCTTAGGCCCTTTCTGCAGCTGACCTGCTTCTGGGGCGGCCACGTGGGGACGACGCGAGCAGCCTCTTGCGAGAGGCACTCGCATCCCCTCTGCTCTGTTTCCGGTGTTGTTGCCTGCCGGCCGGCCGGCCAGCACACAACATAAGGGCTCTGCCTCTTCCTTCCGCAGCGCAGCCAGGTATTTTCCCAGGTTGCACTGGGGGAGGAAGCACGAGGGCCACATCTTCGGAGGCTCCGCGCGGAGGGTAAGTGCGTGCGGGGCCCACGGAGCGATGCGTGATCATGCATCATTTTTGGCCAAAAACCAAAAATTATATATTGCGTGTTTGACGCCTGCTGGCCCTGGCAGCGTCGCGCAATTACGAGGATGTCGTGTGGAACGCTCCTCACAATCGCGCGACGCTCCGGAGGCCCTTTCGCGTGACAAACGCGTGCAAAAAGGGCCTTAGTCTTCCTGACAAGCTTTTCTCCAAAAGTTCATTCCTGTCAACACCCGCGTGGAGCTAATGTTGGAAATTTTAGAAAACAACAACAAAACAAGCTCTTCTTCCCAATGAATCCCTGAGCAAATACACTCATGCCTTCAACAGTCTCTGTATCCCCCATCATCTGACTTTTTGGGCTGCTTTTAACATGTCTCCGTGTCTCTCTCCTCCTCCCACTTTCCCCCTTTTCTTTAGTCTGCTTCACTTGCTGCAACGTGTGAGAGTAAGCCTCAAAGATTGAGGAATGGCTAGAAATTTTATTAGATTTGGCAGAGTCAGATACGTTAAAAAATTTAATGAAAGAGAAATCTATAGAAATTTTTTCGAAGAATTGGAAACCTTTTGCGGAGTATATTAAGTTCAAAAGGGGAGATATAGCAATTATAAGCTCTGATGTTTGAGAAGAAAAGACGTAGAATAGAGTAGAAATAGAATAGGTTAAAGTAATATGATAAGAGTTAGGCCATTTCCGCACTAGACTGTTATAGCGCTATCATTCCACTTTCAACGTCCTTTGGAATCCTGGGGTTTGCAGTTCGGGGAGGGGCCGGCCGGCCCCTCCCCGAACTGCAAACCCCAGGATTCCAAAGGACGTTGAAAGTGGAATGATAGCGCTATAACAGTCTAGTGCGGAAATGGCCCTAGATAAGAAAAGAGAAATAATCCATAGAGGAAAACTTTATATAGTTAGTTAGAACTGCAGTTGAAGAGATTCAGGAAGTGTTTTTTTAAACGTCGGCATTTCAGTGTTGCTGTCTAGTTTGTAGTGTCTTGTTTTGTTACTTGGTATTGTTGCCTTATTTGTGGTATCACTGTTCTTTCTTTTTAACGTAACCTAGAAAGTAATAAAGATTATTAAAAAAAAAAAAAGCGTGAGAGTAAGTTGCACCCAATTAACTCAACAGGGAGAGATGAGAGCGGCGGCAGAGCTTGGAGCGCGTGGAGGGGAGGGTGGGCGTGGGCGGCGCTACGGTGCGTGAGAGTGTGACCGCGGTGCGCGGGGCATGGCCGTGGTGTGTGTGGGCGTGGCCAGGGCATGCAGGGGCGTGGCTACGAGTGGGAATGCCCCCCAAAACCTTGCCGCCCGGGGCGGAGCGCACCCCCACTCCCCTGTTCCTGAGTGAGAGGAGAAGGCAGGACCTCGCCCTTCCCGTAGACACAGGCAAAAACCGCTGCGGCTCTTCTGAGCTTGCGTCTTCCTCTTCCTCGCTGATAACTTTTGCCGTCCTGATTGCACTCTGACAGATTCCCAGTAACTTCAAGAAATGCAACCTCGAGTCTCCAGAACATCCAGTGCTCTGGTGAAGTGGAAGCCTTGCTGCTTTTCTTGGGCCGGGTATCTCCACGGGCAGCCTTGACACCACCGTGTGAGGGCGGCCCAGGCTTCACAGTGCTGTTTTCATGCCCCTTCTTCGATGAGCGCTCATAGGAGTGGAGGAAGGAAATGACCTTGGATGGAGGGTTGTTTTTTGGACTGCGGGAGTGACGCATGAGGGGCCTTTGAGGTGTGTGTGTGTGTGTGTGTCTGTGTAGTGGGAAGGTTGAGACAATAGAAGGAAGAGGAATCTCTCACCCTGACTGTATTTCCTGCTGTCTCACAATCCTTCCCCATCTCCTGTGTGAGATTCTGCATCTATCTTTATTCCAGTTATGGTCTCTCCTTCTGCTCCTTCTGCCCTTAAGACTGACGAAAAACCAAAGGCCTTATTTGTTATCTGTATCTGAGATCTTGTAAGCGAGAGGACTTCACACTTGCAGAGCTATGTGACAATTGTGCATTAGTGAAATGCAACACTGAGCAGCCGAATGTGGATGCAAATGGGAAATCCACAATTGCAATGCACAATGCTCATCTGCATGTACCATGCACAAGGGCACCGCATATATAAACAAAAGTGCAATGGGAAAGCACACGTGCAGGGCATGATTGCAATGTGCAATGCACATCTACATGTGCCATCCACTGTGGAGCATCTGGATCTCCACAGTGCACATTGCATGACTGCAACGTGCAATGCACATCTACATGTGCCATCCACTGTGGAGCATCTGGATCTGCAATGTTCAGTGGGGCCACATGTCCAATGGGATCACTTGGCACCACATGTGACCTTCAGTGCACCAGACGAAAATGTTCAACCACTTCTGTAGGGCACTGATGTGTGCATAAGCCACTAACATCTTTCCACCCATCCAAGGTTACACTTTCAAGGCTGTCTATAACCCTAGCTCAAGAAGAGGGCAGTGTAGTGGTGTTCTCTTGCTCTTTTGGACTGTAACTCTCACAGTCCCTGGTCTCTGACTAGGTTCCTTGGGGCCAAAGGGAGCTGTGCCCCAACATCAGGAAGCCAATGGGATGCACCAGGAAAAAGGATGGAGGCCATGTCATTCATTTTTATCTCCCACTGCTGTACCTTTTAAGCCTTGACTGTTGTGTTCCTTCAAGACATTTCCAACTTATGGCAACCCTAAGATGAACTTATCATGAAGTTTTCTGAGGCTGAGAGTATGTGATGTGTGATGTGAGAGGTTGGATGGCCATTTCTTGGGGGTGCTTGAGTGTGTGTTTCTGCATGGCAGGGAGTTGGACTCGATGGCCATTGTGGTCTCTTCCAGCTCTATAATTTTATGATTCTGTGATTCAAGGTCACCCAGTGGGTTTCCATGGATGAGTAGGGAACTGAATCCTGGTCTCCAGGGTCATAGTCCAATGCTCAAATCACTATACAGTGCTGTCTCCCCTTAGTCTTAATAGGTATATCCAAATATAGGAAAGGCAGCTATACAGACTATTGGAACAAGTTTGCTCTCTTTTCCTCTGGAAGGTACAGCCTGAAAGAATAGGTTCAAATCATAGAAAGGAGATTTCAGCTAAATATTAGGAAGAAATTCCCAGTGGTATGATCTGATCGATACTGGAAGAGGCTATCTGAGAAGCAGTGGCGGATTCTGTGCCAGGGTTGCAGTGTGTATGAGCTAGGTTTACCTGAGACTTTAATGGAGCTGTCTGAGGTGCTGAACTCTATCCTCCTATTAGGTTCAGCCCCTTAGATGGCTCCTTTAAACTCTGGACTAAAGCCCAGAGCAGATACTCTGCCCTACACATACGGAAGCCTCAATACAAGTGAGGTGCGGAGTACAGGGCAATCTCATCTCACCATATGGAAGCCTCCGGTTGCCCTGACTCTGACATCAGCGGAGTGACAAATAAGCTCTGGGTTTTGCTCTGAACTTTCAAGGAACTGTCTAAGGCAACGAATCCTATCATAAAAATAGATTCAGTACCTTCAATGGCTCCGTAAAGTTCAGAGTCAAACCCAGAATAGGTTCACCAATCCATAACGTCATCATACTAGCTTGCGTGGCTAAGAAAGTGACAAATTCTCCTTCATTGGAGACTGACTGACATTCTGTGAGTGACTTAGGCATGCGTGCGGTTGTATTTTTGGGCATGGTGTAAAGTCTATGTTTATCTGAAGCCTGTGACAGCAGACGCGAATATGTATTGCACTGCACACGTAGTGTCCTTGTGCATTACACATGCAGATGCACCTTGTGCGTGGCCCATGCGGACATGCGCTCTGGATTACAACTGAGCATTTCACGTCCATCACCATCTTCCATTGTTGCAATTAACAAATGCGCATTCATATAATTCTGTGAGCATAAACCCCCGTCTCCTTGATGTAGGAACCCAGCCATTATTTAAGAAAAGGGTGGATGGCTCTCGATTGATCGGATAGTTCTGTAGTTTAGGCTTTATTGCATCAGCAAGGAATGGGACGGGATGATCTTTGCGGTACTTGACACCTCCTTGATTCTGTGATCTTGTCTGGTGTCCTGTCGGAGGTGTATCTAGGGTGAGGCAAGTAGGGTACGTGCCCTGGGCGCCAACGCCAGGGGGATGTAAAAAAGCTGTTCCGGAAGATTTAGCCACGGAGGAGGAGGAGGAGGAGGAGGAAGCAGCTCGGAGGTAGGGGTGCCACTTCCATGCTTGCCCTAAGTGCTGCTTACACTGTATCCTGTTTCCCACAGTGACCAACTAGAAGCCTCAAAGAAGGACATGGAAGGAACTCCCCTTTCCCATACCTGTTCCCCAGCCACTAAAACTGAATGGCATACTGACTCCAAATACGCAAATTCCACCACAGCTCAAACTCACCAAAAGACCACAAATCTATATAATCTCTACAGGTATCAAAAAGTGTGGTGTCTAACTTTGGGGAATTCGACAATCTGATGACGGGTTATTTGGTATTTCAGAGATTCCAAGGCCCCCGATGATGTCGCAGGGGGAGGGGCCTAGCCCAGTGATGTCACAGGGGGTGGGGCCCTGGTGATGTCATAAAGCACAGCTTTCCAAACTGTGTGTCACGACAGTGTGTCGGCTGCGGTGCGTAGGTGTGAAGGCCCGGGTTGAGGGGTGTCTCTCCGGCCACTGCCACCCTGGGCCGAGGAAGGTTAGCGAGGCTCAGGTGGAGCGGCTGCCTCCACTTACTGAATTACTTACTGAATTACTGTGTCACAAAATGGTGCATGTCTAAAAAGTGTGTCACCAACATGAAAAGTTTGGAAAGTTCCGTTGTAAAGCATGAAGCATCAACCACAGCTCTTCAGAGCGTGTCCTTTAAATAAGGAAATATAGTGGGAAATTAAGATAGAAATCTTGTCTGAAAGGAGGTATTCCTAGCTCCAGATTATTATATTCTCTTTTAGAGGATAACACTCTTGCCCTGAGTTTCCACCCCTCCGTCCTTTTATAGCCTGCCTTTCTCCCAGACTGGGACTCCAGGTGGCTTGTAAAAGATGGGAAATTATAGTCAAAAACACACAAAAGTTGAGATTCTAACAGCGTCAAACCAACGACAGAAGTTGTTCTTGCTGTGTGTCGCCAAATCATTTCCGACTGTTGGGATTTCTTGGCAAGACTGGTTCAGAAGAGGCTTGCCTTTGCCTTCTGCTGAGACTGAGAGAGTGTGACTTGCCCGAGGTCGCACGGTGGGTTTCCGTGGCCGAGCGGAGGTTTGAACTCTGGCCTGCAGAGTCATAGTCCAACCCTCAATCCACTACACTACTGATCTGAAAACAAGATGAAAATCAATACAGCTCCACAGGGAGGGTGATGATAAAAATGGAAGGTGTTTACGTATACATACCTCCAAGTTGCCTGCCGACTTACGGTGACCTCATGGATTTCATAGGGTTGACTTAGGAAAGGGATACTCAGACGTAGTTTTTTGCCAATTCTTTCCTCTGAAATGTAGCCGACAGCACCTGGTAGTCATTGGTGGTCTCCCATCCGAGTACTAACTAGTGAGAAACTCTGGAAGCTATTCCAGCACCAGCAGCACCCATTTGAAATCTTATAGCACCCTCTTCTGGATTTCGTGTCTATTTCACCAACTTCACTTAAAACATATGCAAATAAAGGCGGGTCAGAAGGAAGACAGAAGATCAGAAGGAAGAAAGAAAAAAAAAAACACCCCAAAACCCAAAACTTACAACTAGGCAGTACCTTTGTAAGGACCGACTAGAGTTGTCAGGTGTCCGTTGTTATAAAGGGTGTTCCTTATTTGAAAGGTTGAAAGCTTTTGCCCCTTCTAGCGGTGTCAGGTTGTTGTTCTTTTTTTGTCATCAGAGATAGTCTATATTTGAGCCTTAAGACACATTTCTGTTTATATGGAATGAACAGGATACCAAAAATCCCTGTATTTGCAGCTGTGGGCCCTTCATAAAGCCAGAAATTCATGTACCATGTAATTTCTGAATGTGGACAGTAAGTTAATTTTGCAGAGAAGCACAAGACTGAAGCCATTTCCGCACTAGACTGTTATGGTGCTATGATTCCACTTTCAACATCCTATGGAATTGTGGGGTTTGCAGTTTCGGGAGGGGCCAGGCGGCCCCTCCCGAAACTGCAAACCCCACAATTCCATAGGATGTTGAAAGTGGAATCGTAGCGCCATAACAGTCTAGTGCGGAAATGGCCTGAGTTAACAGAGAGATCCAGTGTGGTTTAGTGGTTTGAGTGTTGAGCTATGACCCTGGAGACCGTGGGTGACCTTGGGCAAGCCACACCTTCTCAGCCTCAAAGAAAGGCAAAGGCACAATCCTGTCTGACCAAATCTTGCGAAGAAAACCCCATAAAAGGTTCACTGTATGGTCACCATAAATTGGAAGACACACGACAAGAAGTTTCCTCTTTCCCACCCAGTTGTTGTGGTATCACAGTCTCTACTCTGCACCACCAATTACCCACATTTGTCTCCCCATACCTTTTGTTATTCCAATTTAGGTACATATCCGTAAGAGGTTCGTTTAACCTCTGTTTTTTGCTAGGAAAACTGAATTACTGTGTCGTGAAATGGTGCGTGTCTAAAAAAAAAGTGTCACCTGTATGAAAAGTTTGGAAAGCTCTGCCCTAGAACTAGGCTGGGGGGAGGGGGAAGAATGCCAGAATTTTCCAACATCTTTGAAGTTCTGGATAAAGCTTTTGAAACCTCTAAACCAATTCTCTGAACATGGTTAGCCCTGCATTACAAGCAGGGTTTTTTGGTATCACAGGAAATATGTGAACAGCACTTTCCAAGCTGCTGTCTAAAATGGTACGATCCAAATAGATTTTCGTGAAGAAATGGGTTTAGATCCATGAAAGCTCATGTTAAAATAAACCAGTTAGTCTGAAAGATGCCCACTCTCCCTTTTTCCTTTCCATGCTGCTATGGAACAACACATCCCTCTCTTTGCAAACTGCAGCAAATCAAGTTGGAAATGACCCTCAGCTGTAATAGAGATGTGTAGCTATTGCTGCCATCTTCTGGCCATTTTGAACAAAAAAAAAAAGGATAAAATTTAGCAGTAAGGGATGATTGTGCGCAAGGTGTTGCGCGGAGGCTTCAAATTCTGAAAATACCAGAATCCCAGAAGCTTGAGGTAAGAAGATCTGGGAAAAGAGAAATAAATAAATGTAAACTGCCACTCCTTCTGGCACCAAATTCAAATGTAGCTGCCAACTAAGGCAACGCTCCACACACCTGATGGAAGTGGGCTGCAGTCCATGAAAGCTTATGCCAAACAAAGCCTGTTAATCTTTCAGATTCCTCTAGGCTTCTGTTGCTATATTTTGCCGTGAAAGACTAGCACAGCCGCCTACTCCCTAGGAAATGGAAACAGGAAGGCTATCATCCTCTTAGTGCTCTTACACATGTGGCTGTTCTTTTGAGGCCATGGCACAAAGTTTTCATATTCAGTTGAAGGGATGTAGAAGCAGAATTGAACATACACTGCCGTTGCACAGTGCATGTACAAATGCACATTGTGCATTGCACGTGCATATGCAGATCGTGCATTGTACATGCCAACGCACCTTGAACATTGCTCAAGCAAATACACACCCTACATTACACAAGCACATTCAGATGCGCATTGCACATACCGATGCACACTGCACATTCAAATGCACATTATGTATTGAACAAGTAAATGGACACTGGAAACTGAGCATGCAATTCACCTTGCACATGAAAATGCACCATGCACAAGCAAATTCACCTTGTGCATTGCATCCTCCTCTGTGGATTGCGCATTGCAATTGTTCATTTTGCATTTCTTTGCATATTCAGTTGTGCCATGTCACAATCCACTGATGCGTAATCATGGTGTAACTCTGTGAGTGTAAAGTTATACTTTGCCTCCTTGATGTTGGATCTCAGCCAGTACCACTTAAGGGAGAATTCCTGAAATTGCCTACTTTTTGCCGTAATAATAAACTTGTACTTGGGAGAATTCCTTTCCTACCTAAGCTTGTGCTGATCATTCTAACATCCGTGGGAGAGAATTGTCTTATACCGAGTCAGATTTTGAGTTTTCCCGTTGCATTAATGGGATTTCCCTCTGGGCTGACTCACTAATCAACAACTGGTTCAGTGGGTCTACTCTAGTTGGGAACAAGAAGTAGATTTAGATTTTGACTCCTGCTAGCTACATTCCTCACAGAATTATTTACGACATAAACATATAGTTTCAAAAAGCATTTGTTGCTGCAAAATAGCAAAGCAATTACTACTCTAGAATTCTAGCTTGTGCGTTTGACAGAAGCAGTGAAATTTGGTGCCGACCAGAAGATTTTGGCTTCAGTTTTGCAGACAAAAATATAAAAGTGCCATGATACTTCTTCCCCACATAAAGGGCTCTGTACTGTCCATGGGACAGGGAGTAGCTCTGTCATCTTTTTTCTTCTCCCAGGTGGAGGTGTTTGCAAATTTGCAAGAATTTCACATTTTGACTTTCCAGTATTGGATTCAAGTTTGAAATGATGTGATGGACCGTATCTCTCTTTATGAGCTTATTAGAATTCCAAGATTGTCTGCAGAGGCTGTTCTCTCTGTCCCACAACCTTCCCAGGCTCGTGTGGTGGGAATAAAGGAGAGGGCCTTCTCTGTGGCTACTCCTGGGCTTTCAAATTCCCTCTCTAGGGAAGGAGCAAGTCACAGAATGATGGAAGAGGCCACAAAGACCATTCAGTCCAATCCCCTGCCATGCAGGAACATGTCACCAAAGCGTTCCTGACAGATGCCCATCCAGCCTCTATGTAAAACTCTCCAAAAGCTATCACGTAACCATTGGACCTTCTCTTCTCTAGGCTAAACGCACCCAGCTCCCTAAGCTATTCCTCACAGGTCTTCATGGTTTCCAGGTCTTCCACCATTTTGGCCGCCCTCCTCTGGACACTTTCCAGCTTTTCAATAGCAAAGAATCAAATGTGAAATCTGATAAATTGGCAGATTTAAAATATTGGCTGAGATCCTGCATCACGGAGTTGGAGTGTAATTTTACATGCATGGAGTTACCAAGTGGTTGTGCATTACTGAGTTGCAACCCTGCACGAATGAATGTGCAAACAAATGTGAAACGTATGGTTGCAACGCACGACGGAATCTGCCAGTGGCAGAGCCGGGAGTGCGTGGAGGGGTGGGCGGAGGGGTGTGGGCGTGGTGGGGGTGTGGCTACAGTGTGTGGGGGCAGGGCTACGGTGCATGGGAATGTGGCTATGGCATGTGGGGGCAGGCGGAGTGGGGCTACAGCACGCAGGAGGCAGGGGTATGGTGCTTGGGAGAGGGCAAGCAAGGAGCTGCAGCGCCCCCCAAAAATTGCCACCGGGGTCACAGCACCCCCAGCGCCCCCAGTGCCCCCAGCGCCCCCTGTCCCTACACCTCTGGAATCTGCACGTGCAACAATCAATGCATGTCGGCACGTGCAATGGTACTACAACTTCTTCAGCCTTCAGTTGAATACAGATCATATGCCGTGGTTCCAAAAGTACTGTTACCCTAAAAAGTGGCGGATGCTGGGATCTATCTGCGATAACAGCATCTTATTGGGATTTGGAGAAATTTCAGCTCAAAGAAGGCCTGCAAGGGGAAGGTAATGGCAGGATCTTTTCACCAATGAATGCCAGTACTAACTGCAGAGAGGCTCCAGTTGCAGATAAACAAAGTATTTTATTTGGAATCAAGAAACACACAGCAAATCAGGTACTCTAAGAACCATACAAGGCTTTTGGAAAGTAAAGCATGAAAGATTGGATAGAGAGACAAATTGGGGAAAGAGGGTGATACTTACCGATCCTGGAGGAGAAGAAGACGTGGAGGGGCTCAGACAACATCTGAGAGTTGCATGGACAAACAGCAGTCTGGGCACCACATATTACACCTGAAATGTGATAAATTGACGGGGACAAAAGTTAGGGCTTGTACCCTTTTTCCTATCCTGAAGGAGTGTTCTGGCAAAGGCTTAAAACTTTCTCACAGGACTAACAAAGAGTTCTGGAACAAGTGATTACTTTAACACTCAACTGACAGAATTTATGGGAACAGTGATAACCACTTGAAGTCTAGACCAGTAGGAAAGGTTTTGTAGGGTGTGATCAGAAGGGACAGTCTCTGATTGTCCTGTCTGGGCCATTTGGAAATGCAAAAATCTGAGATCAGTGAAAAGATGTGCTTGAACCCCTTTTATGAAAAGGTTTTTCTGCCAATCCCCTTTGAACTTATGGCCTGACCATGTTTCAGGTCAGCTTGACTTCTTCTGGTCAGTATGCCTTCGTTCTTGTAGTTCCAACCACATGAAAAAGCACATCCTGCAGGATGGGGTTGCAGGGTAGGGTAATAGTACCAATTTACACATATGTAAATCCCTAACAGGCTGCCAACTGTTATTGCACGCCATGCCACCTCTTGGATTTTGCCAAATGTTGAGTACTATTTAGTAGAACTATATTAAAGATTTATTGCTTTCCAGGTGCTGAACACAGCACCTATTGCAAGTTTAGTGAACCAATATTAAATTCTACTACAGAGCAACTACCACATTCTATCAAGGATGGGTGGTGGATTATCAAGAATCTTAGGTTCAGAGACAATATCATTTCTATTTCCTCTATTTTTAAACCGTGATGGCTGTGAATGGCATTCACAGCCATTGGTTATGTAAACAAAGCAATAGCATGTGTATTTCTATACCGTTTATCAGCTAAGTGCTCCCTAAGTGGTTTACAATGTGATAGCTAATTGCCCCCGGCAAGCTGGGTACTCGTTTTATTGACCTGTGGAAGGATGGAAGGCTGAGTCAACCTGGAGCCTGGCAGGATTGAACTCACAACCTTGTGGTTGCAGTACCGGCATTTAACCACTGTGCCACCAGGGCTCCCAAAGCAGCACTGCGTAGGCACAAGAGGGAGGTACCCAGTGGCGGAGCCTGGAGCGCTTGGAGGGGTGGGTGGGAGGGGCGTGGCCATGGTGGGGCCGTGGTCATGATGCACGGAGTGTGGCCAGGGTGCATGGGGGTGTGGCTATGGGCTGGAACGCCCGCAAAACATTGCCGCCTGGGCAAACCAGCCCCATTGCCCCCCCATCTCTACGTGACCGGAGGTACGGCCAAGGTTGGAGCATCCTAAGGTCTGTGGAAGGAGGCTGTTCCAAGGCAACTGTCAGGAGGACTGAGAAGGCTCAGTGATCACAGAATGCTGAGTGACTGTTACCAAGGGAAGAAAAGGGAGGAGGAAACACACATCCTGTTGGGAAGCTGTGATGCTGTAAAGTGATTTACAATTGCATAAAGTTGCACAGGGCTGTTGTGCAACGTCCATATTCTTAGGAAGGGAGCAGAGCCGTAGGTATGCCACGAAGCCCAAGGAACAAAGATAGCCATCAGCATGGTCATTGCACAGTGCATCCTGATGTGCAAAGTGTGTTCCCGTCCTATGGGTCTTAATGGACATGTTCCGTTGCATGATAGGAACCCCTGTTGTGTTACGGGACATCTTGTGCAGTGCTCTGCTATGCATCATCGCAGTGCAATAGCATGGTGGCATATTGTGTCAGTCGTGTAGCTCTGTCATCATAAAATTATGTATTATAGGCTCTGATGGAGGATCTCAGCCACTATCTGGAATGCCGACAGCAATATTGCAACATTTTGTTATGGCTCCAATTGTCTTTTTGAATGCAAATTGCTTCCTGGATGGACATCCTTAAAACTGGAAATGAAAGCACCAGTACTGTAGTAAGTAACCTGGATTGGTACGGTGGGACGGACAAGCACATAGGTCCTGATGTTTACTCTTATCTTTTATAAATCTGCACGAAGAGTGCTATGCCTTGGATTCACTTTTCTTTTAAGGTAACTTGCTGCTGCTTCTTCCCCCAGCTAGAGATACAGCCAGCACATGCAGTCCACTTAAGACCTGTTTGAGTGACTTGCACACATAAAAGCCAGGTTTAAATGTCATTTATGGAATCACAGAATCCTAGAGTTGGAAGAGACCACAAGGGCTCTCCAGTCCAACTCCATTCTGCCAGGCAGGATTACCCAATCAAAGCATTCCCAACAGACGGCCACCAGCCTCTGTGTAAAAACCTCCAAAGAAGGAGACTCCACCCCACTCCCAGGCAGTGCATTCCACCGCTGAACTGCTCCTACCGTCAGGAAGTTCTTCCCAAAGTTTAGGTGGAATCTCTTTTCCTGAAGTCTGAAGCCATTACTCCATGTCCTCATCTCTTATTTATCGAGTCTACACGTTGTCTTTCTCCTAGAATTGGATCCACATTATTATCCCCGGTAATTTAAAGCAAGATTAATTTGAAAATCTTGGCTGGAATACTGTCAGGGACTTAAGTCCTTTTAAGTGGAGTTACAGCTGTGAAAATTGTTGGATAAAAAAAAAAATGCAGTGATATTTGCCCCCGTGAAAATACATTTGATGAACACGTGAAACACCTGGGGAATGACTAAGCAAGCGATGACACATTTCCTAGGGGACAGGCAGTAAGGGCTGAGTCATGATACTGCAATCGTGGCAAGGGGTTGCTGGCTGATGACCCGTCGGCAGGTGTGCATAAAAGAGAAGCGTGAATACTTCCTCTCTCTCTGCTCGGATCTCTGCCTGCTTGAATCTCTGCCTGGATGCATCTCTGCCTGTGTATCTGCTATTGATCTGCGTATCCCGTATGCAGATGTAAATATTGCAACTGAGAAGATTAAAGCCTCCAGGTCTTTTGGATGACAAACTCTGTGTC
Organism: Cyclura pinguis; assembly: GCA_030412105.1. Classification (NCBI taxonomy): domain Eukaryota; kingdom Metazoa; phylum Chordata; class Lepidosauria; order Squamata; family Iguanidae; genus Cyclura; species Cyclura pinguis. The sequence goes on from CM059599.1 coordinate 382,598,562, forward strand.
TGTGAGTAACTAACCAGTGGGTAGAGCGGTCAGAGCAATAATGTCTTTTTGTTGCAGTTGTACTCTGCTGCACACGCTTTTTGCTGTTTTGAAACTCTGCTATACATATATGTATGTATGTATGTATGTATGTATGTATGTATGATTGCCTCTGAGGCAACCTGTCCAGAGAGCATCAGCTTCGGAGATAATTTTGCGTTGGTGCAGTAAATCATCTCCCGACAAAAATTAGAACTGGGCAGGTGTGTATTGTCCATATCCACAAAGGGCTGCTATTAAGTTACTATGTAGGGGAACCAGAAATGTGACCAATGTTGCACCTTGGGACACCAGCTAGGGAGTGCCGGTGCACACTGGGACACCCTTGTTGATGTCCCGTTACACAACTTTAGAATGCACAGGGTTTCTTAGCTACATAGCTAAGTATACATAAAAGTTACGTATCATACGCTATGAGAGAGGATTCTGGCCCTTATTAAGTTAAAAAAAGAATAAAATGACAGAATTGGTTTTGTTTTTTTTAAAAAAAACATGGTTAAACAGGTAAAACAAGCATTTAAAACGTGATTATTAATAAAAGATAAAAATAGATCAAGCACACCACTTTACCCTTTGCTATGTAATTTAGCTTTCCAAAGTCTGCCTGAAGGAAAAAAAAGCCTTTGCCATCATTTAGCTTTGTCATGATTTATCCCGGCACGATAAAGCCTCTCCGGATGCCTCCATACACCCGAGAAAGGAGATGAGCAAGAGAAAGTATGGGGCATCATAACAATCCACCTGCCCCCTTCCGTCTACGTTCCCTGACCTGGTTTGGATCTCGGGTGCCCAGTCTTCCTGCCGTGCCTCTGCCTCCTTCCCAAGGACACATGCACACCAACATTTTGATAATTGTGGTTTTTCCACTTTTGCAGGGGGCCTGTGCCCCTGGCCTAGTGAAAGTGGAGGGCCAACCGTACTTTGAGTGTTGGTCTAGGACTCTGAGAGGCCAAGGGTTAAATCCCTTCTCAGCCACGAAAAACCCGCTATGTGACCTTAGGTAATTCATGCAGAATTTCCTCACTAGACAATTATAGCACTATGATTCCACTTTCAACCTCCTATGGAATCCTGGGGTTTGCAGTTTCGGGAGGGGCCGGCCGGCCCCTCCCGAAACTGCAAACCCCAGGATTCCATAGGAGGTTGAAAGTGGAATCATAGTGCTATAACGGTCTAGTGCAGAAATGGCCACGGTCTCTCAACCTCAGAAGAAAGCAAGGAAGTCCAACGTTCTCTGCACAAATCTTGCCAAGAAAATGATGATAAACTCGCCGGAGAGTCCCCGTAAGTCAGAAATGACTTGAGGCACACGCCCAAAAGGCAATGTAGAGCCATGGTTTAACCGTTGGACTACAACTCCGGAGAGCAGGGTTCGAGTCCCCTTTCAGCAATGCAAACCCACTGGGAAACCTTAGGCAAGTCACACTCTCTCAGCTTCAGAGAAAGGCAGGTGCAAATCTCCTCCGAACAAATGCTTTCCAGAAAGCCCCAGAGGAGGGTTGCTGTGATTCAGAGTCAATTTGAAGGCACAGAGGAAGAAATTAGTACATTCTCATGGGGAAAAAAAGCAGGGTATAAGATTAATAACAACAGCAACATGTCTACATGCGTGTGTGTATCTATATACGTATGTGTGTGACTATGGCCGTTTCCGCACTACACTGTTACAGTGTTATTGTTCCACTTTCAACATCCTGTGGAATTCTGGGGTTTCTCTCCCGCTGGGAATTCTAAATGATCTTCCCTAGACTGCAAACCCCTGGATTCCATAGGATGTTGAAAGTGGAATAATAGCACTATAACCGTGTAGTGTGGAAATGGCCTATGTGTGTATTACACATACACGTAAGTTATTTCACAATGCTGAGGAGTCTCCAGTGACCTCTTCTAAAATAAACCACATCCCCCAGAAAGTGCAGGAAGGCTTTGAAGCCCCAGAGCTCAGATAACCGTTGGGAAGAGGACGTGGCAATGTCAAATGCTTGGAACCGATTTGAATATCTAGGGAATACACGACATCAAAATGTCTGAAGGTGATTTTTTTTTAAAAAAGAGCAAATTCATTTAAACTGTACTGCAAACTGTATCAGTGCCGTCACCACCTGGGAAACAGATGTTCTGCGAAGGAGCCTATTTGAGGTGATGGTTCCTCTTGGCAAGCTGGTCTCTGCTGAAAAGGACCGGCTTCAGGAACGCCCAGTGCAAAAAAAGTTGTACAGTACGCAGTTGCTGTTTAAGGAAGCCCCTCCTTTTATGCTCCCAAAGGCTCCCAGGGGTTGCACGGGCCACATTCCACACCCTGACATATTTTAGGCCGTGGAGAGACCTAGTTATGGTTGCCAATCCAGCCGGTCAATTGACTTTCCGCCCCTTTGCTTTATTCCCACTTGTGCAAGGGCATCCCTGCCAACACTTCAGAGATGAAAACTGGGATACCTTTGGCCAGGTAACATTAGAGGGTGGCCAAGGTCGCAAAGGTTATTAATGAGGAAGAATAGCGAAGCTAAGACACTCTGCGGCGGTGTGCTTTTGCCTGAGCCCGCTGGGAAGGGCAAGAATTCTGCCCACCCTCCTCCCTTCCTCGTTGAGAGCCTTTCCTCACTGCGCAATTACAGTGTTGTTATCCCGCTTTCAACGTCCTGTGGAATTCTGGGGTTTGTAGTTTACTGAGGTCAAATAACTCCTTGGCAGAGAATTCCAACTGCCCCTCCCTAACTGCAAACCTCAGGATTCCGTGGGATGTCGAAAGTGGAATAATAGCCCTATGACCGTGTAGTGCAGAAAGGCCCTGAGTTAACTGAATGCAAAGAACTTTTGCAGTAAGCTCAGTGGGTAGCAACTGAAGTACAGTCTTCCCTCCACATTCACAGGTTTGACCTCGGTGGATTTGATTATTCAAGAGGCTTCCACTTGCCTTCCCCCCTGTTTTCCTTCTCCAATTCCCGTGCCTTCTGCCCAGGTGCGCTATTCCTTCCTTCCATGTGCCGGGGCAAAAGGCAGTGAGAGGGGAAGACTGCTTTGCACAGAGAAGAAGGTCCATGCAAGCAAGCCTCCCCCCTCCCGTTTGCTTGTCGGTTGCCCAGGTGAGTGGAAGGAAGGTATGAGCACCTAGGGGAAAGGCAAGAGACTTGGAGGGAGAGCATGGGGGAAGACACGCTCATGTCTTCCTCCTCTGTGTGCAGGACTGTCCCCTCCCATTTGCTTGCCTTTTGCCTGGGTGCATGGAAGGAAGGCATGCGCACCCAGCGGGGAAAAGAAAGGGAATTGGAGGGAGGGGGAGCGTCACTCCCATTTCATCTTATGCCGCCAGTGAATTTGGTGGGCGTGCCTTACTTGGAAATCAGCATCTTGGGTCATTTTATTCTACCCCACATGGTTTGTGGGCCTTAGGGAGTTAATTAAAGCACCATCGTGGTCGCAGCATCATAGAACCACAGAGCTGGAGGCGGTCTCATGGGCCATCAAGTCCAACCTTGTCCTCAGCGCAAGAACGTCAACTAAAGTATCCGCAACAGGGAGCCGTCCAGCTTCTTTCTGAAGACGTCCAGAGAAGGAGACCCTCACCACCTCCATAGGAAACTGCTTTCATTACCAAACCCCTCTTAATTTCAAGAAGTTCCTTCTAATGTTCAATCAAAATCTACTTTCCTGTAACTTCAAACCATTAAAGAGTACCTAAAGAGTGCAATCATGTCACCCCTCAGTCTTTTTTCCACCAGGCTGAACAAGCCCAGTCTTTCAACCTTTCCTCACATATTTTCGATATCTCTTATCATCCTTGTTACCTTTTTCTGAACCTGTTCCAGCTTGTCTATACCCTTCTTAAAATGAGGTGCCCAGAACCGAACACAGTACTTCAGGTGAGGCCTGACCAGTGCAGAATATAGTGGGACTATTACTTCTCTTGACTTGGAAACTATACTTCTATTAATGCTGGCTAAAATAGTATTTGCCTTCTTTGCTGCAGCATCACACTTCTGGCTCGTGTTCACCTTATGATCAACAATAATCCGAACTCCTTTTTGTATCATCATCATTGCTGTTGTTGCTGTTATCATACTGGAAAGGTTCCCATTTTAATATACATATTGTTTTGAAATATGCCCAATGCATTCCAATTATTTTGCTATCAGTCTCTTTCAAACGTGGTCCATTCTGTTCTGTTCAGATGTTTACCTGCTTCCACAGCAATGCCCACTATTGCCACAGTTCTCTCCAGCTCACCTTGCGTCCCCCACCGTTCTTGATACTAACTTCACCTATTTTGCTTTATTTCCCTCTGCGCCTGCCCTTTCTCTGGTGGCAGTTTTCTTGCCCTTGCCATGCCCCAGTTCCAGGACCCAGGTGCCAACACAGGCAGGATCCTCCCCAGCAACCCAAACCCACAGATGTAAACAGGATAGTACTTACTGCAGCCCAGCATAGACAAGAAAGGGGGAGCCCACGAGGCTCAGAACACTTATATAGGGAAGTCTCACTAATCAGGCAAACTGCTGGGGGAGGCTGCTGGCCCATAAATACCAGGAGTGGAGCAGAGAGAAGTCTGTTGCAGACAACTGACAATCCTGGTGGAAGCAACACGTTCTTCTTTTCATCCTTGGCTTGAGTTCCTGAAAAATCTTCACCCTTGCTTTATGTGCTGACTGTGCTGCTGGATACTCTCTTCAATTGTTATGTGAAGGGATGACATATGGAGAATGGAGGCAGCCTGTTTTCTGCTGCTCCACAGACTAGGACATGGAGCTATGCCTTCAAACTTCAGGAAAAAAGATTCCATCTAAACATTAGGAAGTACTTCCTGATAACAAGAGCCGTTTGACAGTGAAATAGGCTGCCTCAAAGTGTGGTGGAGTCTCCTTCTTTGGAGGTTTTTAAACAGAGGTTGGATGGCTATCTGTCGGGAATGCTTTGATGGTGTATTCATACATGGCGGAATGGGGTTGGACTGGATGGCCCTTGCGGTCTCTTCCAACTCTACGATTCTATGTTACCAACAGGATTCTCGTACAGAAAAAAACGTGGGTTTTTTTAAAAATCAAACTGACAGATTTTAGAAAACAACCTAATGTGTATCTCCACCTTCCTTTTCTTGTTTTATATACATATGTCTATATGTAACTGGTCGGTATTAATAATTCCCTTTCTATTTTGCATTCAATCTCTTCCCGCAAAGTTCATCCAATTTAAGTCACAGCTTCTCTTGAAAGCGTGAGTCACCACTAGGGGGCAATGCATCCTCTAATTACACCGGTAAAGTCAGGGTCCTTCGGCGAAGCCACCCCTGATGAACTTAAATGGATTTTAAACATTAATATAATAGGTATTTAGTTAAGAATAGGGAGGGCGAGGAGGGGGAGAGAGAGCATTTTAAACAAGCCAGCGGGTTCTGAAGAAAAATGCATTAGGAACGTGGAGTTCTGAGTGGCTACTAAATTTATTTAGATATTTAAGCGAATTCCAATTGTCAAGGAGGCTCAGAGATGCTAATTCGAGGAAAAGCTCATTTTGATAAATGCAGACGCAATGACCCTCATGAATCACAGACTTATTTCTGGAGCTAATGGAGGGTTACTAATTTCACACCGTCGGAAGGAGCTTCTTCATTTGGTTCCCAGGCCTCCCGTGGATGGAGAGGAGTGACTTGAAAGAACAGTGAGAGGCAGCCAAGTCTCCTTCGGAGAACAGCTGACGTGGAGTTCGCCTGGGATTACACATCCAGCGGAAAGGGCAGAACCCCAAGGGAGGCAAGGAAATCAAACAAACAAACAAATGACAAAACAAATCTCTTTGTCACACTATTCACTGTAACGGCAAGGTCTCAGGTCTGCTTCGCATCCACAGAAGAGGTGCTAAAGCTGTCTCTGGGACCATACCCCGTCAACCTGCAGGCGTGGCCGGCCACGACTAGGGTTGCCAGATTTCCGGGCCTGACCCTGAGTCTCTGGTTTCTGTGAGGGTGCAAATTCTCCAGTTGTGGTGAGCTCATTCTGGGCCAAGAGGAAAGGATTGTGTGCCTATCTCCGGCTAAGTTGGTAGAACAGCGGCTTGCTAGATTTGCAAGGTTTAATCGACTTGTTGCTACAAATTGCTCCTTCCTTTCCAATTGCTGCGGTGCGTGGGCTCACCCTCCACTCTCCTCTGCATCCACCTTCTGGATAGAAGCATGCAGGCTAGATTAAATGTTCCTTATCCTGTCGCCGGTGCTCAAACCACTATGCCACACTGGCTGTTTATGACGCGGGTAGCCAAGTGACATTAGAGTGAGGCCATCCGGACCACACTCTCAATGTTTTGTGGCTACACATCTCCTGGTTTTCATCTGTGACACGTAAGATGAAATGAATTTTGCCCTGGACAAAAATGTTCAAGCACATACGTAAGGGAATGTATGCGTACGTAAATCAATAACAGGAAGCCAAATTGGATTTGCTGTGTATTAAGTCCTATGCATTTCTACCGGCAGGAAGAAATTATACAGCGAGCACAAAGCCAAGAACTAGTGTCTGAACCTAAAACAATGGGAAAGCAGGGGGGAGAAAGAGAAATATTACACCATCTCAGCTGCAAAGAAGGAGAGTAAGGGGTTGAACCATTCCAGGATTATTGCAGAACAACCATCCCCAAATTTGTGATGTCTAGATCTATTAGAGTACAACTCCCATCATCACCAGGAAGCATGCCCAATCCATCTGGAGGAGACAGGGGCCATTTTCGCACGAGTCTGTTATAGCGCGATGATTCCACTTTCAACCTCCTATGGAATCCTGGGGTTTGCAGTTTCGGGAGGCCAACGAGCTCTCTGTCCGAGAATTCTGAATGCCCCTCCCTAAACTGCAAACCCCAGGATTCCATAGAGTGTTGAAAGTGGAATAATAGCACTATAACAGTGCAGTGCGGAAATGGCCAGTGTCGTGCAGAAAGGCCCCAGGTCAGGGAAAGGAGAAGGTTGGTATGTCGGTCATATATCTCCTCTCTGTTGCCCATCTCCTTCCTTGGGTGTAATTAGGGCATTGGGAGAGGGTTTGTGGGCTGAGAAATTGGGCTACGAGCTGTCCTGTGCTGGCCAGGTAGTGGCTGGTGGAGGAGAAAGAGGACTGGGAGCAGGTTTTTAAAGAGCTGTATGGCCTGATCGGAGCCACCAAGAGGGAAGGTTCCCCCAAACAAAAAAATGCCTGTAATGGGGTGGTGGTGGTGGCAGCGGTTGGCAAATAATTAAATCCGTGAATGTCAAGCCCGCAAATGTGGAAGGCCGACTGTACATCAAAGCAAATCAAAGCAGTGTACTTAACAAGCTAGAAGGCCTTTCTAGACCTTCCTTAGTGAAGAGCATGGAGGCCACATCCTTATACCTCCTTGAGATGACAATGCTTTTCTGGTCATTTCCCATATAATGACATCAGAGCTTCATAGCACAAATCATGAATGTACAGGTAATGCACGGATCTGGCTATGGGACCTTCGTGTTGAATGGCAACATTGCGCAACTGGACCCCAAAACCCGCATGCACAGTGCCACTGCAGGTGTAACTCCACCTGCTGGAACCAAACGTGACTGTTCTGGCTTGGTCAAAAATGTCCATGTTCTTCCATAGGGGAACTTACACATGAGTAAGACAGCAAGAAGACTCTGGTCCCGATTTTGATGCAAGCTGAGCTCAAGCCTAATGGTGTTATTACAGCAGCATGTACCATGATTTATGACTGAACACCATTAAATACCAAAGCCAGCGTCACCCATCCCATCGTGTTGCCCGTTTCTGCATATGGCTGCAAAAGTTGGACGGTGGAGGAAATTGACGGAAAGAAAACCACCTCATTTAAAATGTGGGGTTGAAGGAGAACTCTACGGATACCATGGACTGAGGAGGGCAACCCAAATGGTAGAAGGCCTGGAAAGCATGCCTTATGAGGAGCGGCTTAAGGAGCTGGGTGTATTAGCCTGGAGAAGAGAAAGTGAAAAGAGGGCATGAATATTTGAAAATGTTTGAGCAGGGTGTCATATGACAGATGGAGGAAGCTTGTTTTCTGCTGCTCCAGATACTAGAACATAGAGCATTGGCTTCAAATTACAGGAAAAGAGATTCCACAGAAACATTAGAGAGAACTTCCTGATGGTAAGAGCAGTTCGGCGCTGGAATGCACTGCCTGGGAGTGTGGTGGAGTCTCCTTCTTTGGAGGTTTTTACACAGAGGCTGGGTGGCCGTCTGTTGGGAATGCTTTGACTGGGTAATCCTGCCTGGCAGAATGGAGTTGGACTGGAGGGACCTTTTGGTCTTTTCCAACTCTCTGGCCATTTCCGCACTAACCTGTTGTAGCGCTATGATTCCACTTTCGACATCCAATGGAATCCTAGGGTTTGCAGTTTCGGGAGGGGCCGTCCGGCCCCTCCCGAAACTGCAAACCCCAGGATTCCATTGGATGTTGAAAGTGGAATCATAGCGCTACAACAGCCTAGTGCGGAAATGGCCTCTGATTCTATGAAATGGGTTCAGGAGCGAATCAAGCCTGGACTCTCATCACTGGAAGTGCAGATGACTAAACTGCAGTTATGATACTTTGGCTGTGTCACGAAACACACGACTCACTGGAAAATATTACGCTTTGGAGAGCAGAGGCTGGATGGCCATCTGTCAGAAGTGCTTTGATTGTATATTCCTGCATGGTTGAATGGGGTTGGACTGGATGGCCCTTGGAGTCTTTTCCAGCTTCACGATTCTATGAAATGGCGAGTAAATCAAGCCTGGACTGTCATCACTAGAAGCGCAGATGGCTAAACTGAGGCTGTTGTACTTTGGCTGTGTCACGAAACACATAGAATTATAGAATCATAGAATCGTAGAGTTGGAAGAGACCCCAGGGGCCATCGAGTCCAACCCCCTGCTATGCAGGAACACCCATCAAAGCATTCCTGACAGGTGGCCATCCAGCCTCTGCTTAAAAACCTCCAAAGAAGGAGACTCCACCATACTCCATTGAGGCAGCATATTCCACTGCCGGACAGCTCTGACCGTCAGGAAGTTCTTCCTGAGGTTCAGGTGGAATCTCCCTTCCTGCAGCTTGAATCCATTGCTCCTTGTCCTAGTCTCTGAAGCGGCAGAGAACAAGCCTGCTCCCTCCTCAACATGACATCCCTTCAAATATTTAAACATGGCTATCATGTCCCCTCTTAACCTTCTCTTCTGCAGACTAAACATACCCAGCTCCTTAAGTCATTCTTCATAGGGCTCACTGGAAAAGATGACATTGCTCTTTGAAGTGGAAGACAGTAATAAAAGAGGAAGACCACATTATGTATGGATTGATTCTTCAAAGAAGCCATGGTTTGCCTGCGTTTGCAAGACCTGAGTAGGGCAATTGACGACTTTGGGTCTTGGAAGTGTCTCATTCCCAGGGTGGTCATAAGTTAAGCACTAAAAACCTCAAACCAAAGCTTGGAAATGGAGCTTTTTTGGAAAACAATGTTTAGAATCTCCCAATCAGCATGGCTATATTCTCAGTCCTCAGTCTATAGGTAGCTGGTATATTAGCATGGGGGGTGGGCAGCAAACAATATATAAAAAAAATCACTAGTAGATTTGTGTGCGTGTGTGTGTCCCCGTGTTGCATAGAGAAAGGAGCCCTATCCCCTTGTAAAAGACGCTGAACATTTCCTTGGTATTTTAGCTGAACACAGAAGTCCTGTTCAAGGCTAAGAAGCCTGAAAGCGGATTAAACCTGCTTGATATTTGGGCAGGTTTTCATGCCCCCTTTCCGTGAAAAGGCCAGGTTGGGAGTTCAAAGTGAAGGATGACCTGAAGTCAAGATACTGATTATTCCGGAGACTTTGGCACCATTGATATCATGGGGGTGGGAGGGGGTGGAAGGTGAAACGTACCTTCCGGCTAGTACCAGGTCGCCTTGAGGCCCATGTGATCTAAGCCACAGGACTGATCCAGGTCGGGTATTAAAGGCTAAACTGGATTAAACAAAAGAAAAAATTTCCTTCATAACAAGTGGAGGGAAACTTCAAAGCCAGATTTTGTTCTGGCTGAAACAAAGGCAAGGAGATTGCCGGTGTCGCCTCAAGGCAAACCTCTTGGTAGCTTTCAATTTGCTCAAGTTGGATGAAGAAACGGGATGCTTGTTTCGGTTTATGAGCTCCAAAGATCTCCCAGGGGAAAGAACTTTAGGTTTAAAGGTTCAGACCCCCATCTGACACAGTCTGATGCTGTTTGTCCTTGTTAGTGATTTCATTGTAACAGGAGATGTGTTTGGGCAGTTCTTCCGTCTCCTGGGCCTACCTCAACAGAAGACGCAGTTGAGACAGATAGTCGTTTCAAGGTTTCTCTCTCTGACTGCATTTCAAAATGAACCAACTTGACCTGTGCTTCCTGGACGAGCGAGTATCTTGGAACGCAGCTTGCTCTCAGATTTTGCATTCTTCAAATTTCATGATGAGATTCTCAGATCATTTTTTTTTCCAAATTAAAACGTGTTCCCTCTAGATTTGCAAATATGTGTGCCTTCTTTGGGAAGCTGTTTTTGCACGGCAGGTACAAAGTGCAGGGATGTAGAAAACATGGCTAAACTGAGGCTGTTGTACTTTGGACATATCATGAGGCAAGGGCCTTTTCCACACCTTACCTTATCCCGTCGTCCTCCAGTCGTGGTCCTGGCAGCACCTTTGGCATGATGGGAGCACAATGGGAATGCTCCCCTCCACATGGACCGGCTCCCTGCGGAGGGGTGTGTGACCAACATGTGTCTGCCTTCTCCAGAGCAGCTGGGCTCTTTCCAATGGTGTGCTGGGTCAGGAAATGCCTCCGTTGAGCTCCCTGCCCTTCCGCATGGCCAGTGAGTACAGGAGCACTGTGTGATCACAGGTTATTGATAGAGAAACTCCATCAATGAGTTAGCCACAATCGTGCCAGCTGGCAACGGGAGAAGGACAGGACCATGATGATGCTTTATGCCACGTCCGTGCAGAAAGGGCCAATATGACTCACCGGAAAAACTGACAATGATTGGTAAAGTGGGATGCAGTGGGAAAGATGGAGATCACACTATTAGGGGGCTGACTGCATAAAAAAAGGCACAGCCCTGAGTTTGGAAGACCTGGGCAGGACTCTTGAAGATCTCTCATTCATACAGCCTCTACAGGCCAAAGCATACTCTCCAACTGTTCCGTTCTGGCAGGGGCAGTCTCAATTAATCCTCTGTCATCCCACTTTTCCAGCCTTTAAAGTTTTCTCCAGTTTTCTCTCTCCTCCTCCCTCTTTCCCCCTTTGTCCTCTGCTTACTTCATAGAATCATAGAATCATAGAATCATAGAAATGTAGAGTTGGAAGAGACCCCAGGGGCCATCCAGTCCAACCCCCTGCCATGCAGGAACACCCTCAAAGCACTCCCGACAGATGGCCATCCCGCCTCTGCTTAAAAACCTTCAAGGAAGGAGACTCCACCACAACCCGAGGCAGCATATTCCACTGCCGGACAGCCCAGACCGTCAGGAAGTTCTTCCTGAGGTTCAGGTGGAATCTCCTTTCCTGTTTTTGCAAGCTGAGTTCATAGTGCAAAAGTAATTTGCACTCAATTAACTAAGCAGGGAGAAGAGGATTGACCAAAGCAAAATCTTGCCTTATCAATAGACTCAGGCAAAAGCAAACTGCTCACCTTGCTTGTGTGCTCTTCCTCATTAACAACCTCTGTCATCTTGACCACACTCTGATGTTGCTCAGTCACATGTGTCTTGGTTTTCATCTGTGAAATGGTGGCAGGTATGTCAAAACAGACTTGACTACAAATAACAACAACAAAGTGAGACTGTCCCCTGTAAAGAGGAGATGTGGCTACACTACTTTGTCTGTAATGCATCCTGCTATTTTCTTTCATCTGGATGCACTGCAACAGGCACCTGTAGGGATTTTCGGGGGTCCATGGGATATCCCTGCAGATGACATCTTTGCTGCTTGGCCAGCCAAACAAAAATAGCTGGACATGATGGAGGATGGAGCAAGTCTGTTTCCTGCTGCTCCAGAGACTAGGACATGGAGCAATGGCTTCAAACTTAAAGACAAGAGATTCCATCTAAACATTAGGAAGAACTTCCTAATGACAAGAGCAGTTCAGCAGTGGAATGTGCTGCCTCAGTGAAGTGTGGTGGAGTCTCCTTCTTTGAAGGTTCTTAAGCAGAAGCTGGATGGCCATCTGTTGGGAATGCTTTGAAGGTGCATTCCTGCATGGCAGAAAGGGGTTGGATTCAATGACTCTTGTGGTCTCTTCCAGATCTATAATTCTATGATACTGTTATCTCCCCATTCTTTGACAACCCAGAAATGGCCATGCTTGAATGCATGTGTGTGTGTGTGTGTGTGTTTGTGTATACAGCTGACAAGACAGTTTGAGTGGGGTGGCTTTTGTTTGTTGCATGGAGAAAAGACAATTCCAATCTATGCAATGCCCTTCCTCCCGAAATGAGTTGGGATGGCATGAGTTGGACTTTTGCCCTCATAAATCACAAACAGGATGCCAGTCACCATTGTATATTTATAGCTAGGAATGGAGATATGCACTTGTGAGATTTGAGTTCTGTCCCGTGGGTGGGGGGTAATGTTTGCTGCTCTGATTCAGGCAGCAAAATGTTTGGGTCTTCTCTTTCCAGAGTCAGAGAACGGTCTTGGAAAGCTGAAGAACTCACGTTTAGCCTGGAGCATCTCTAGTTAAGAGGATACAGCAGCAAATGGTGAGAAAGAAAAGAAATGTTGTCTGTTTGTCGGACAGACTCCAGAGTTACCACCAAGTAGGGTGGACAGTAATTGTTTAAGCAGCGGCATCTGCTCATTTCCATGTCGGTGGGGCCATAAATCAATGCCAGGATTTAGCCTGAACTTTAAAGGAGCTAACCAAGGTGCTGAAACAACTTTGGGGAGAGGGATCAGAGCTTTGGGTAACTCAAAAGCTCAGGAGTGGATTCACCGCTCCACTGATATGGAAGCTTCTAGCTGCCATTGCAGTTTGCTGAATTAAGTAAACAGTTCCTCCTCCAGCTGTCTGGATTTGGCTGGGGCAGTTTTGGTTAATCTCCTGTGCTCCCACTTTTCCAACTGCTTTTAAAATGCCCCAGTTTTTCTCTCCTCCTCCCACTTTCCCCCTTTATTCTTGGTTTTCCTCCACTGGTGCAAACTGAGTTCACAAAATTAGCTTGCGCTCAGTTAACTCAGCAGCGGCAGGAAGAGGAGACAAGGGGGTGGGAATCATGCCTTTCCCTGTAGACTCGGACAATCGGGCAAAAGAAACTTCTGCAGCCTCTCCTACCTTGGGTGTTCTCCCTTGTAAATAACTTTTGTCGTCTTGACTATCCTCTTGGCCACACGCGTCCTGGTTTTCATCTGTGAAACATTGGTTGATATGTGTAAGCATTCAAATGATTAAGCTAGGCATGTAGGGTATGGAGTTTGAAAGGTGTGGAGATATTACGTCTCTCTTTTTCTTTTTCTGGGGAAAGATGGGTGATTTTCAGCATGTGTGGGACACTTCATCAGAACTTCAAAAATATCTCTTAATCTGGGTGAAGGGAATTGGCAAATGGCAGCCCCTTGCAGCAAGAAAGCTCTGACGTATTATCCCTCACCTTCTGAAAAAAGTCACTTTGGGGTGGGAGAAAGGTAGTTTACAAACTGTGAACTGTGAAGGGAAGGCTAGACAAGCCTGCAGAAGAGAAGGTTAAGAGGGGACGTGATAGCCATGTTTAAATATTTGAAGGGATGTCACGTCGAAGAGGGAGTGGGCTTGTTTTCCACTGCTCCAGAGACTAGGAAAAGGAGCAATGGATTCAAGCTGCAGGAACAGAGATTCCACCTAAACCTCAGGAAGAACTTCCTGATGGTCAGATCTGTCCGGCGATGGAAGACGCTGTCTCAATGGAGTGTGGTGGAATCTCCTTCTTTGGAGGTTTTTAAGCAGAGGCTGGATGGCCACCTGTTGGGAGTGGTTTGATGTGTGCTTCTGCATGGCAGGGGGTTGGACTGGGTGGTCCCTGGAGTCTCTTCCAACTCTATGATTCTATGAAAGTTCAGGGAATGCTGGGATGGGAGTCTGTGGGGAGGAAATGTTAAAAACCGAGGCTTGTCTCTGTCAGAAGGCAGATAGGGAAAAGCTGGGACAAACATATATCACAGAGACAGGAGCAGATGGAATAGAGACGAGAGTCAGACAGAGGCAGGGATTGACTACGGTTTGGGGGAGCCAAAACTGATCTGGTAATTTAAGGGTTACTGTATTATTTATTTGTGTCTTAATAAAATTCCCACTTGTTTGTTTTTACCACTGTTCCTGTCTGTTCATTATTAAGTCTGGTGGAGGGCCTGCCCACACTTACCTCAGAAAACCCACCAAAACAACACAGCCACTGGTCCACAAAAGGGGGTTACCTTGAGGCCATCTGGAAAGGGAAATAATGTGGTGGGGCAGAAGCAAAGTGGGTGACAGAAACTCATGGCTGGAACTGCAGGTTCATCCTGGCAAGGAGATCCATCACAGTGACTATTTTGGACTACAGGTCCCATAATTCTGGGAGCCGTAGTCCCAAAAGGTCACTTTTCCAAGCTCTGGTTATCAGGAAGGATCTTATAAGACATACCTCAGTTACCAAAGCCTCTGACACAGAAACTCCATTTTGCAAAATCATTTTTTTGCTCACCTACCTCCTCTTTTCCTCCTTGTCTTCTATCTAGCTAGAAGTTTTCTAGCAGCACTGGCACTGCGAGGATGATGAAAAGGGATAGAGAAACACAGACTTTCAATAATAGATTGCAGCAGAGCATCTGCAATAACAAACATGACTTGATCTAGGAAAGAATGAGATTCTACTGTAGCTATGTGTGCCTTTCTATAGCAGCTGAAGTAAACAGAAGCTGCCTCATGAATTCTTTACTGAGCATGAAATCATAAGGGAAAAGAGGCTGGTGAGAATGTCACCATGATGAACAAAGATCTGGAAACCAGGCCTTGTGAGGAACGGCCTAGGAAGCTGGGTATTATTACCATAGAGAAGAGAAGACCAAGGGGTGGCATGATTGCTGTCTTTCAAAGTCTGATGCAACATCACGTGGAAGATGGAGTAATCTTCTTTTCTCCTGCTCCAGAGACTAGAACAAGAACCGACGGATTCAAATGACAAGAAAAGAGATTTCCCCTAAACATTAAGAAGAATATCCTGCCTTGAAGGGTGGTGGAATCTCCATCTTTGGAGGCCTTTGAGCAGGAGTGCTTCAGATGTTTATTCCTGCATGGCAGAGGGTTGGACCAGATGTGTGGCCTCTTGCAAGTCTATGATTCTATGTGCATCTTTTTCGTTTTGAACAAACATGTTGAAATGCTCTTTTTTTTTTGGTGGTATGGGAACCTCTTCCTCCTTTTTATTTCTGCATTTGCCACCCATTTCTTTTCTGACTTCGGTGCCAGATTTTCTGTTAAAGGCCATTTCCACATTAGACTTATAGTGCCATTATTCCACTGTCAACATCCTATGGAATCCTGGGGTTTGCAGTTTAGGGAGGGGCCTCAAAAGTCTCTCCCTAAACTGCAAACCCCAGGATTCCATAGGATGTTGAAAGTGGAATAATTGCACTATAACAGTCTAGTGCAGAAATGGCCAAAGTGTTAAGTGATGTCCAGGAACACCTCTCCTTTGTGAACTGCAGTATTACCTATACCGCATAAAACCCAGTCTCAGCCGTGTTATTCTACCGTTTCTGTTCCCTTGAAAACAACAAGAAGGAAACGGAGTTGGCATTTGCCTTGGAGCATTACACGAGGCCATCCATTTGGAGCTGGGTTTTTTTTTTAACCACCTCAGGGCCCACGGTGGCATATGCACCGTTTGCTGGAGAGTCATTTAAATATTACCGGTCACGTTACATTGTGGTTGTTTGGAAATAATTATATCCATATCACAGACAGTAAATAATAGATGTGCCTTCAGTAACATTTGATTCATGTTCTGTTTTAATATGGCAAACTTAGAAGTAATTTAATCTCCCAGTAAATTGAACTGGTAGGGGGTTCTTCACACAGAAGATTGGAAGTTATTAATTCCAGGCAGTCTTCGTCTTGTACAATTAGTCACTGTTTGCAGCTGGAAATGTTTTATTAATTTTCCATAGCAGTTGATTTTCCACAGTTTTCTCAGTTCAAATTAAGCAGTAAGAGCTGCTGTTCCTTCTTAAATAAATTTCCTTCCCACAAAAAGACACATGCCTCTGGCTATGTCAATTTCCCCATTTGATTAAAGTGCCAGCAGGCAATTAATAACTTAATGCATTTTAAAGTACTTTTGGAAAAGTAATTTGAATAGCCAAACTTGTATAGTTGGAATTGATTGTTGCACAAGATTTAACACATGCCTTTTTTATTTCTTTTTTTTTTTTTAAAAAAGCATGATACCTTGCAAAGGACAAATAAGGAGAAGATGACAATGTCACAGCTGGAGCATAGTAAGGCCACTTTTTCCTGCTCTGCATGAATCAATTATTATGATTCTTTCTCTACCCTTTGTCACAATAACAGTAAATAATAATAGAAACAAAGGAACAGAATTATTTCCAAAGGAAGAACCAAAACTTAAGAGCTGCTCTGTTGATTAATATAAAACAATCAGGAAGAAAAAAAGTGCTACTGATCATCCAGTTATTTGTTGCTGTTGTTGTTATTTGCCTGGAGAAGAGAAGGTCAAAGGGTGACATGGTAGCCACGTTTAAATATTTGAAAGGATGTCATATGGAAGACGGAGCAAGCTTATTTTCTGCTGCTCCAGAAACTAGGGCACAGAGCAGTGGATTCAAATGTCAGGAAAAGAGATTCCAGCTAAACATTAGGAAGAACTTCCTGATAGGAAGAGCGGTTCAACAGTGAAATACTTTGCTGTGCAGTACGGTGGAGTCTCCTTCTCTGGAGGTTTTTAAACAGAGTCTGGATGGCCACGTGTTGGAAGTGTGTGATGGTGTATTCCTGCATGGCAGAATGAAGATGGACTTGATGGCCCTTGTGATGTCTTCAAACTCCATGACTCTATAGTTCTATGATTCAATGATTCTACGTCAACTTATAACCCTATGAAGGAGAGATCTCCGAAAGCCCTGGCCATTGACAGCCCTGCTCAGATTTTGCAGAGTGAGGGCCAGGGCTTCCACCTGTAGTACCATCTCCCCCTTTTTTCCTATTGCTTTCTACTTTATCAAGCATTATTATTTTTTCCAACGAGTTATGCACTCTCATGGTATGGTCTAAGTACAACAGCTTCTAGTTAAGTCATCTTTACTTCTAAGGGGAGTTCAGACTTGATTCTAAGACCCATTCATTTATCTTTTTAGCAGTCCTTGGCATCTCTTCTCCAGCACCACATTTCAGATGAGTTGACTTTCTTGATTTTAGTTAATTTAAATATGCCTGTAATATGCAAGACCATCTTCAGTCACTAGGTGGCAGATTTTTACCATCAGAAAGGAAGCTGCAGTCAGGCTTGGCGTATGAATTTCTCTAGAGGGCCTCTAGTAAATTCCATGTGGGTCAGACATGTAGTAGGGAAAAGAACACACTAGGGAGTGACTGCTGCTTCCCTCTGTGGGGAGTCCCAGAGTTCTTTTCAAAGTGAATGCGAGAGAGAACTAGAGAGAGTCCTGCTGCCTCGCAAGTGAGAGACGTGAAGGGGATCAGATGGAAAGATGGAACGAATGCTGGAGCAAAAGGGAGAGTGGCAGGGAGACAGGCCAGCAAGAGAGAATCAGAGAAAGAGGGAGAACGGCAAGAAAGTGGAAGAGCGCCAGGACTGAGGAAGTGAAAAATCAAATTGGGGGACCAAAAATTGCACCTAAGTGGCTAATGAGAGAGAAAGAGCATTTATCATCCCGAAAGAACACTAGAATATATGTTTAGCCTGGGAGCAGAGGGGAAAGAAAGAGCATTTACATGGGTGGAAGCGAAAGAGCACTAGGGTATGCAATGTATGTTAGGGTTTCTAACCTATGTATAACTGGATAATTCTTCTAATAACTCAACAATATGCATTTCTATTTCCACAACAGCCAACCATATGTCGCAATGGGAGGCCCAGAAGCAGGATGTGTGCACCTTCAGTTATTTTGTTTTTAGAACGGATCGATCAGTTTAAGTTAACTTTTTCTGTAAAATGCATTACCATCTTCAGCCACTAGGTGGCAGACTTTAAAAAGCAGAAAGGAGGCTAGAATAGCAAACAACTAGTCTAGCAACTGACACACAGAGCCTCTCCTTGTGGACAATATATGTGGCTACCAAAACTTACCAAAATTTGCAAATTTCTTCACCTATTTTTTGGGGGTAAAAAAATGATTTTTTTTTTAAAAAATCAAACAGGGAAGAAGAAAAATTGGGAGCTCCACTTATTTGGGCAGAGGATTTTGAGCACTCAGCTTTGAAAAGTCTGTCTTTGCACCCCTAAGCATTCTACGACCTTGTTTGTGCCGGTCCCTCAGACTTGCCAGTTCTTTTTAACCCTTAACATGCTTTTCTTCTTTAACAATCTTGTAATAGAAAAGTGAAGCATGGTCCTATCCGTGGCCATTTCCGCGCAAGTCTGTCGTAGCGCGACGATTCCACTTTCAACCTCCTCTGGAATCCTGGGGTTTGCAGTTTCGGGAGGGGCCGGCCGGCCCCTCCCGAAACTGCAAACCCCAGGATTCCAGAGGAGGTTGAAAGTGGAATCGTCGCGCTATGACAGTCTCGTGTAGAAATGGCCCATGACAGGAAGAGAGTGTAATGTCTTGTCTTAACCTGACTCAACAAGCAGTCTTCATGGATAGATCCAGAAAGCATTTACAAAAGATTAAATTCAGCACAGAGACCATGTCCTTGCCAGAACTGCAGATGCACAGACAGTTTTGCTTTCTTTGAACACCCCTTGACCATCCCGGGTCTTTCCTGCTCACATTCCATTCTCAGGTACCAGCCCGTACCGGTCTGTCGAAATGACCTTGATTCCCATGCCCTGGCCCAACTCCCCCCTGCCATCACCCAAACATCGAAGGAAACACTGCATTGAAGGAAACACAACCAGATGGCTACAGTGCTGCACAGCTAAGCTGCGCGTAGCGGAGACGGTGGCAGCCGCTGGCACGGAGTTACCTTTGAGTGGGGGGAAATTTTGTTCTGCTTGCCTGAAAACAGCTTATCGCACATACAAATGTTTTCAAAACAAGAGGGGATATTTTTGAAAAGTTGAATATAAAAGATACATCACCACTTGTGTTTGCTTTCAGAGAGACTGATGGGCTTCACTGACAAATAGATGTTCCTTTGGTAGAGAGCAAGTACAGTTGTTCCTCTGTAGGTGGAAGGAACTCGGCACGCACCGATTTGCCAAGCGACAAAACTTCCCACTCAGACAAGCACTGATATGATCATACGAAGCCCTGAAGCTGGATCAAACCAATGGCCCGTCTAGTTTAACCTTTGCTTCACCAGTTTCCTACAGGAAGCCCACAAGGAGAATCTAGTTGAAACTGCTAGCATTCCCAGATCTCAGCCCCGTCCATTTTCTGAAGTTTGTACGACGGCTTCAAACTCCAGGAAAAGAGATTCCATCTAAACGTTAGGAAGAATTGCCTGACCTAAAGATCAGTTCAACAGTGGATTACGCTGCGTTGGAGTGTGATGGAGTCTCCGTCTTTGGAGGTTTTTAAACAGAGGCTGAATGGGAATGCTTTCTGTATTCCTGCTTGGCAAAATGGGGTTGGACTGGATGGCCCTTGTGGTCTCTTCCAGCCCCAC
Source organism: Cyclura pinguis (assembly GCA_030412105.1). Classification (NCBI taxonomy): domain Eukaryota; kingdom Metazoa; phylum Chordata; class Lepidosauria; order Squamata; family Iguanidae; genus Cyclura; species Cyclura pinguis. The sequence continues at coordinate 382,618,383 of CM059599.1, forward strand.
AATTCCGTGATTGTTGATTCTCAGAGCCAGGGGAAGGAATCTCAGGGCAAGAGCATTGCCTTGTAAAGTTTGTTAGACTTGATGGCCTACGTCACAGTCTGCATTTTACAAATCCATAGCTCTGGTATGCACATTCAGCACTTCTGGTGCATGCTGGGTGCTTCCGTTGTGCCCTGGTACTTCCTAGATGGTGTCTGAATGAGTACGGGGGAGGTAACCGCAATGGGCATCAGTGCTCCTGGTGTCTCAGGCCGTGGTGAATCTGTCACTCCACTGACTGCCATTGCACCATGGACACTTGTGCATTGCAGCAACATGGCAGCCCCTAGGTGAATACTGATGTTACAAAACTCTTCACTTCAATTTTGCACGCACACAAGGGCCTTGATGAAGATGTAAGTCCAAAGCAGACTGTCAGCCAGCATTTTTCATCAGAATGGTTGAAATCTTAGTATGGTATTATGCTAAAAGTAGCAGCAGAGCTGCACCTTATAACATCAGCTGTGTAACTTCACCAGGGTCTGCTTTCTGTGACATCACCAAGCATCTTGCTTCCCAAGGTATTAGGCCATTTCCGCATGACACTGTTAGAGTGCTATTATTCCACGTTCAGCATCCTGTGGAGTTATGGAATTCGTAGTTTGCTGAGGCCAAAGAACTCTCTGGCTGAGAATTCTAAAGGCCCCTCCCTAAACTGCAAACCCCAGGATTCCATAGGATGTCCAAAGTGGAATAATAGCACTATAACAGTGTAGGGCGGAAATGGCCTTAGAGTATGGTAGAGAAAACGATGGCTTTAGGTCATCCAGCAGAGGTCACTCTCATGCAGCATCGGGACGGCTGGCTATTCCGTGTACCAAATTTAGCACTCAAAGCTCTTAATCAGGGGAGCCATTCCATTAGGATTACTTACTGCCACTGATGTGCTGAAAGTTAAGTACACGTCCTGGAGCTTTGCTGGATCAAGGCCTAAGTGAGCTCAGTCTTTGTCAGAAGCTGTCAATGCATCTGGAAGCGAGACCTTATTTCTGACCTCCTCTGTCTTGCATCAGCCTTCCAGATGAGGACACAAGGACCTAGACAGTTTCCTTTGCTCACTGAAGAGCTGCAGAGCAAACGTCCTACGTTGTCTTAGGGCGAGAATGTCCAATGCAAGTGGAGGCAGAGGCCACAGTTATACTTGTGGAGTTCATACAGGAGTTCTCAAAGGTTGGTCCTCCAAGTGTTTTGAACCACAACCCTTAGAAGTCCCAGGCAGGTTGGCCAGTGGCCAGGGATTCTGGGAACTGAAGTCCCAAACACCTGGAAGATCAAAGTCTGAGAACCATTGATGTAACATGCTGTTACATTGATGTAACATGTGTGAGTCTAAGGGCCTTTCCTCATTAGACTGTTACAGTGCTGTTATTCCACTTTCAACATCCTATGAAATCCTGGGGTTTGCAGTTTAGGCCTCAAAGGTCCCTCCCTAAACTGCAAACCCCAGGATTCCATAGGGTGTTGAAAGTGGAATAACTGCACTGTAACAGTCTAGTGTGGAAATGGCCTAAATCTGGCCCCGGCATAGGTCTACTAGTGCCACCTTCTCCACTAGGGATGGTGATGATGACGATGGCAGCAGCGAGGATGGCTGAGATTCTACATCACAATCTATGTTACGTAACTTTAGGAATTCTTAGCTGTGCTGCAGAGGTTCAACAAAATTCTGTTAGTGAATTGCAAAGATGCATGAATGGCAAGAGTGCTCCACTGTTCATTGGGCTCTTCTGATGGGCGTTGGGCACTTCTGATGGACATTGGGCTCTTCTGATGTGCATCGGGTGCGCCTCTTGTGCTCTAGCACTTTCTACTTGGTGTCTGGATGCACATGGAAGGGGTACTCCAATACTCATTGCTGTTCATTGTCCATTGGGCCATGGCGCATCTGTCACTCTACTGTTGCACAATGGACCTCCATAAGCAGTAACACCAGGGCAGCCCCTAGGTGAATACAGACATTGTGAAACTTCTCAGTTCTATTTTCCATGCATGTGAATCCACTTCTGAAGATGGAAGTCTCGTACTGAATGCCAGCCAATAATAATAATTTATATCCCTCCTTTTCAAAGCAGCTCACAACAATTAAAACAAGCACGCTTGAAAATTCACAGCATGCTAAAATTTAAAAATAATTCAATTATGTAAAAAAATCAGTTCAAACAAACAAACACTTATTGACAACAACAAATAAAACTCAGATACATTATACAAGGTGCATTTGCCCTAAAAATCAATTCTCCAAGGCCCTACCAGAATGAAAATGTCTTAACCTGGGGGCAGAAAGAGAACAAGGAGGGTGCCAGTCTAATTTCTTTGGGAAAGGTGTTCCAGGGCCTGGGAGCAGCCACCAAGAAGGCTTTCTCCCATGTTCCCAGCAGGTATACATGTGAGAGTGCTGGGACAAAGATAAGAATGTTTTCAGAAGATGTCAAAGCACAGCAGGTTTGCATGGGGGAATACGGTCCTTTAAATAACCTGGACCTGAGCTGTATAGGGCTTTATAAGTCACTAGCGTATATACCTGGCCTTGCCCAGGATTTTATTTTCTCATAGGTAATTCTTGTTAGAAAGATCTGAGATCCTGTGTCTGTAATTCCCCAAACGGTCTTGTCCACTACCTGTAACTTTTCCCCATAGTCCCCAATCCAATCTGTATTCAGAGTTGTTAACATAAAGATGTTGGGTTTCTGAGGGAATACACTGTCCTCCTCCTTGCTGCTAGACCTTGTGTCCACAGCAGCTGGCCAGGCCTAAGAACTCTCTGGCTGAGAATTCTTAAGGCCCCTCCCTGAACTGCAAACCCTAGGATTCCGTGGAATCTTCTCAGGCAGCCAATCATATGAGGTCTTCATCTGACACAGCCAAATGAACTTTGACTTTTATATATTAGATGAACACCATGATGCATTTTGGCAGCCAGTGGAGCTGTTGCAATGGGATTGTGTGCTCCCTATAGCCAGCCCCAGTTAACAGCATTTGGCCTCCCACAGGTTTTAGAATTGCACTCCCACGAGCCCTGGCAAGTGTGGTTGATGATAAAGAATTGTGGGAGCTGTAGCCCAAAAATAAATAAATAAATAAATCCCTTTGTGAGGCCCCAAAATTCCATAACCTTGTCCAGCTGCTTGCTTCCCCACCCCTTGGCTTGGTAAGCCAGAACTAAAACCACCCCAAGGCTCAAAGTGCATCTCTGGTTCTATTGCAAGACCGTCTTCAGTCACTAGGTGGCAGATTTCTACCAGCAGAAAGGAAGCTACAGTTAGGCCGGACATATGAATTAGTCCAGAGGGCTTCTAATAAGTTCTGTGCAGGCCAGACATGCATTAGGGTAAGGTGTTGGGGAATTGAGAGATTTTGGTAACGAGACTCTCAATCAGCAGAGTATTTTAGTAATTGCACAAAACGGAAGTTGAACAGATTACCAGTCTCACTTCTATCACTCCACCCCAAACACACTTAACCTAGCTCAAAATAAACACAAAAAACAGGTTGGTTAAAAATATTTTGCGAGTTTACTCACAAAATCTTGTGCATAGTCTACACAGGTTCAATTCTTGAAGAAGGTAGGAAGAAAATTAAGCACTCACATGCTTGCTGAAAATAATCCCTCTTAGGAGATCTCAGAGCATGCTTTCAGGACAAAAGGCGAAGACAAAAGGAAGAAGTAAACGGCAAAAGAACCTTTTTAAGAATAAAGAATGGGTACGTGCTGGAGGAAGAGGTGTTGACCAAAACAAACAGGAAGTTTTCTCTAGGCTATCTCTCTATGCCTACAATAAACATGCAAACGAACTAGCCAGTTAATTAAGAATGCAAAGGTTGCCACTCCCAACATAAAGAACACACTAGGGGCCAGCTGGCCCCTCCCGAAACTGCAAACCTCAGGATTCCATAGGATGTTGCAAGTGGAATAATAGCGCTATAGCAGTCCAGTGCGGAACGGGTCCTAGAGTTACTGATCCATAACTATAACTCCGTAATTACTCCTAAGGAGTAGAGTTTCAACCCAGGGCCGGCTCTGCAGGCATTTTCTGTCACTGAACTAGAACCTAACCATTTCTCCCACAGGAATTTACAAACTGAGAGCCAGTGCAGTGTAATGGTTTGAGCATTGGACTACGACCCTGGAGACCAGGGTTTGATTTCCTGCTCGGAAACCCACTGGGTGACTTTGGATGAACCGTACACTGTCAGACCCAGAAAATGCCATGATAGGTTTGCCTTAGGGTCACCATAAGTTGGAAACAACTGGAAGGCACACAATTAAACAGCAACAGTTTGCAAATTATATTACTTGTAGAAGCTAGAGTTTCCCCTCTCTCAAGATGGTGGAACCCAAGGAGGTTATTACAAGGAAACTGATTGGTTGGAGATTCAGGGCAGAGGAAAGGAAACACTTCTTCTCATAGTGCCCAGTAAAAACTGTGGAATGCACCTCCACAAGATGGAGAAATCGCCTGGCAACTTAACTGGTTTTACAGATGAAGTCATAGAGGATGGGGGCATCCATGGCTACTAGTCAGGATGACTACGGCCCTTTCCGCATGGCATTTTCCATGCGAAAGGACGCCTGGAGCGTAGCGCGATTGTGAGGAGCGATCTGCACGACACACTCACAATCACGCGATGCTTCAGGGGCCGGCAGGCGCCGATCGTGCATCTTTTCATTTTCGGCTGGAAGCCACAAATGGTGCGCAATTGCGCATTGCTCCCAGGCCCCACGCGCTCTTACTTGGTGTGCAGAGCCTCTGGAGCCGTGCCGGCGCTGCAGAAGGAAGAAGCAGGCAGCTCGTGCAGATCTGAAGGACCCCGGATGCGAGACCCTCTCGCCAGAGGCTGCTCATGCGATCCCTGCACCCCCCGTGCTGGAAGAAGGTAAAGTGCGGAAAGGGCCTATGTGTCACTTTTGATTGACGCACGATGGCTCTATGTACTAGGCCATTTCCGCATTAGACTTTCATAGTGCTATTATTCCACTTTCAACATCCTATGGAATCCAGGGGTTTCCAGTTTAGGGAGGGGCCTTTGAGTCCTTGGCAAGTGTTAGGTGAGGAGACGATTGCATTCATGTCGTGCTGGTGAGCTTAAACCCCTTTAAATTTTCCTGGGGAAAACATTGGACATTGGTGTTCACTGTAGAGCATCCTTCTTCCATTCATATTGTGCTGTGCACTGGATGCCAATGCACATGCATGCAGATAAACAGTGTACATTGAATGGCCATCTTTCAAGAGAGCTTAAGCTGGCACTTCTGGATGGCAGGGGACTGAACTAAATGTTCAGCTCTGTGATGCTCAGAATATTGGGCTAGATAAGTCTTTGATCTAACATGACTCCTCTTGTGTTCTTTAAACCAGAATAGGAATACCAGACTACATTTCTCAACAAGATTGGGTATCGTTACTCATGCAATGCCCCACATGCACCACAAGATGGAACCAGGTAGTGAAATTTCAATTAATAATATAATGGCCCACCATTAAGAGGAACAAAAGGATCAAGGATCAAGAGGAACAAAATGAAAGGTAGAAAACAAGCAAAATACAGTAATTAGGAACAAGAGCACAAAGAAAACCCTTTCGTTTATTAGATACGGCATAAAGCAACGATTAGCAAGTGCAGTGAAACAATGAAGAGGAAGACCTATTTAGAAGTTCTAGAGAAATTCTACAGAACATGTGTACCTTGGGCTCCCTAAACCTCTTGTCAATTAAATTTAGCAATGCCGAAACCACAACTGCTGTGGGCTAGAGAGGCATTCACCCAGGAAAGAGCCCTTCACACTTGCTTGCCAGCAGATGGAATTGTTATACGCCATTTCTTGTGAAAAGGTTCTGCATCAGGGCTTCATAGTGTAGATCTCCACACACGAACACTGATTGTGCTCTGCAAACCTTGTGTTGAAGAACAACACTGTACAACTGAACCCGAGATAGCCCCTGTGAGCCCAAATGCATATGCACAACATGTATCCATGTGCAATATGCAATATGCATAATGGTACCATATGGATGACTCCATTTCTGCAAACTTCAACTGAATATGGATGGTCTGGAGGGGAATTTACCCATGCATAAAATGGCAATAGTATTCTGGCCACAGTCTTCTCTTTCAAGCATACAAAAATAATTTGCTTTGGAAATGTGAAAAATGTAATTACTTCTTTTGGTGTTCTTTCTTTCTTTCTTTCTTTCTTTCTTTCTTTCTTTCTTTCTTTCTTTCTTTCTTTCTTTTCCTCCCTCCCTCCCTCCCTCCCTCCCTCCCTTCCTTCCTTCCTTCCTTCCTTCCTTCCTTCCTTCCTTCCTTTTTCTTTCTTTCTTTCTTTCAAGGTATTTTGGAGAGTTGCCACACTGCCTTAAAAGAATTCTTTGCGCAATCATCTGAGCCAGAGAATCATTCTATGCACAGGCATTGAAAGCCATCATCTGCAGGACAAAATATGTGCCTTTTAAACAAAGGATGATTTCGGACAGAAATTTGTCCTTTGTAAAGTAGGCCACCACAGGGCCTTCCGTGCTGTGGCACTCCCTTCCTCCCTGTCTTTGCAGTTTCATCCTTATTCCACCTGGGAGAGATTCGTTGCTTTCTTTCATGCCCGGTGGCGTGGCTTGGCGGGAGCAGGGTAGGGGCTGGGGCGGAGGCGTGGGGATGGGGCTGCCGCACGTGTGGGCGGGGCTACAACATACGGGGAGGGGCTACGGTGCATGTGGGCAGGGCTATGGAGCACAGGGGAGGGCTGACAGCACATGGGAGGGCACGCAAGGAGCAGCAGCGCCCCACAAAAATGTTGCCTGAGGCACTTCGCCCTCCTTGCCCTCCCCGTCCCTTCACGTCTACTCTTCTGCCTTTAAGTTCAAATACTAAAAATCTTTCCAAGCTCCAAACACTTCCTCTGAGTTCCGGTGAGGGCCAGCTCCTCTGGCTCTGACACTCAGAGAGGGAGGTTAAAACCGCCCAGTGACGGGTAACTAATTGGCTGTAATTAATTTCTCTTTACAAGAATTGAGGCATCCCTAAGTTAGCATTCTGCCCCTAGGCTCTGGCACTCCCTCCCTAGGTAGGACGGAACGGGCGCCTCCCGGCCGTTGGCTGGCAGAAACCTTTTTTTCCTAAAAAAAATTATGACAAGCTTTTCAGTACTGAAGATTTTTAGAGAAGGACTTTTAAGGGGCTGCTGACTTGTTTTAATTCGACGGCATTTTAAACTGTTTTTAGTATTGTTAATAGTTTGATTGCATTTTAATGTTGCTTCTGAAATGTATTTGAATTGTATTGTGCTTGTTTTAATTTGTAAGCTCCTTTAAATCTTGGTTTGGGGAAAAAGGGGGGGTAGAAATAAAGTGGTGGTGGAGGAGGAGGAGGAAGAATTTGGCCATTTCCGCACCAGCCTGTTATAGCACGATGATTCCACTTTCAACCTCCTATGGTATCCTGGGGTTTGCAGTTTCGGGAGGGGCCGGCCAGTGCCTTCCTAAACTGCAAACCCCAGGATTCCAGAGGATGTTGAAAGTAGGATAATAGTGCTATAACGGTCTAGTGTGGAAATGGCCTTGTCATGTAAATTATTTTGGGGCCTTGAAATTGGCCTTAAATGAGAGATTCAGACTCCTAAGCTTTACAAAAAAGAAAAAGCAAGCAAGCAAGCAAGCAAGCAAGCTCATGTCAATGAGAAAGCAAGAGAATTGCTTTGTTAATAAGGATCAAGACAGGACTGTGATGGCAAACATCTTCCTTTCAAAATGAACTGTTAGACCCATTAAAACAACATATCCTCAAACTGTCCCAGTTTGGCAGGGAAACTCCCAGTTAATCCTCTATCTTCTCACTTTTTCATCTCCTTTTAAAATGTCCCAGTTTCTCTCTCTCTCCTTCTCCCACATTCCTCCTTTGTCCTCAGCTTATTTCAATTGGTACAAACTGAATTCAAAGTGCTCTCAATTAACTCGGCAGAGGGAGAAGAGAAGGCAAGATCTTCCCAGTGCATTCAGGTAAAAGGAAACTGCTGCAACCTCTCCTAGTTTGTGTTTTTCATTAGTAACATTTGCCATCTTGACTACGTTGTGATGTTCCCTGGCCACACATGTCCTGGATTTCATCTGTGAAATGCTGGATTGTATGCACAGATTCATAGAATCATAGAATCACGGAGTTGGAAGAGACCCCAGGGACCATCCAGTCCAACCCTCTGCCATGCAGGAATCCAACATCAAAGCATTCCCGACAGATGGCCATCCAGCCTCTGCTTAAAAACCTCCAAAGAAGGAGACTCCACCACACTCCCAGGCAGCATCTTCCACTACCAAACAGCTCTGACCATCAGGAAATTCTTCCTGACGTTCAGGTGGAATCTCCTTTCCTGCAGCTTGAATCCATTGCTCCTTGTCCTAGGCTCTGGAGCAGTGGAAAACGAGCCTGCTCCCTCCTCAACATGACATCCCTTCAGATATTTAAACACGGCTACCATGTTCCCTCTTAACCTTCTCTTCTGCAGACTAAACATCTCGAGCTCCCTAAGCTGCTCCTTACAGGGCATGGCTTCCAAACCCTTCACCGTTTCGGTTGCCCTCCTCTGGACACGCTCCAGCTTGTCAATATCCTTCTTGAAATGAGGTGCCCAGAACTGGACATAGGATTCCAGATGAGATCTAAACAGAGCAGAATAGAGTGGTACCATTACCTCCCTTAATCTAGACACCATACTCCTATTGATGCAACCAAGAATCGCGTTGGCTTTCTTGGCTGCCGCATCACGCGGCTGACTCACGTTCAGGTTGTGATCTACCAAGACTCCTAGATCCCTTTCACACGTACTGCTATCCAGCCACAAGTCCCCCATCTTATATTTGTGCATTCCATTTTTTCTGCCTAAGTGTAGGGCCTTACATTTCTCTCTGTTGAAATTCATTTTATTAGCTTTGGCCCAGCTATAGCAATTTGGAACAACAGTAACATATATAGAAGCAGCATGAACACAGAAACAAAGCAAATTAGAAAACAGGGTCTAGGACAAGTAGAGATATCTTCACTTTCATTGCTCTTCTTGCTGTTAAATAGTACATAGTGGCATAAACAGCATTATGACTGAGACAGGAATTGTGTGGCCTTCCAGGGGTTGTTAGACTCTAGCTCCTATTATTCTTCACAGTTGGCTCTATTGCTTGTGGTTGCTGAGACTTTTAGCCCAACGACATGTGGAAGGCAACACGAGTTCCACCCCTGGCTTATGAATTCTTGTGAGGATCCACAAAGCAACCTACTGAACCGTGGACTATCCAAGACAGGACATGCAGTAGCATTTTGCATACTGGTGCTCAGTACTGTCCGAGATCAAATAAACTTATCATCCTAACTCTCTCTGTCTGAAGTTGCAGAAATGGAGATGTCACCTTCTACGCCCTTAAGAAGGACAGCTTCTTCTGAGAAACAGGCAAATGACCAGACGTTTCTTGGTTCAAAGGCTAAGGCCAGATTTATTGAGTACAAAAGTATAAAAGTATAAAGATATATAAATCTGCTGCAGCAGGGTGCCGGAGGTTTGGGACAAAGGCCCGAGGCTTGGCGAGGCCTTTTTATCCAGGTAAACAGCATACACACCCACTGCGGCGTTTTTCCACCGATTGCAGACCACCCGCCCCAGGTTAGGTAATGTCCAGAAACTTCCATCCGTATAAGGAAATGTCCAGAGGGGCAGGTAACATGAGGTTTCCTCCAATTACAAACTACCTTCCAAATAAGGCAATGTCCAGGGAGAGGTGCTTCAGGTGAGGTAGAGTCATGAGTCCGCAGACGGGAGGGGCTAGGACTCCTGTGGATGCGACTACCTCCTAGCTTGTAATGGAGGTTGTCTTTCCTTCACTCACAGAGAGCCTAAAAAAAAATTGACCTACATTGTTATAATGCTATTATTCCATTTTCAATCTCCTGTGGAATTCCGTGGCTTGTAATTTACTGAGGCCAAAGAGCTCTCTGGCTGAGAATTCTAAATACCCCTCTCTAAACTACAAACCCCAGGATTCCATAGGATATTGAAAGTGGAATAATAGCACTGTAACAGTGAGAGTGTGGAAATGACTCTGGTCTTGTAGAATGGATAAAAAGTAGGATAAAACAAAAATATATTGGCTGAAGCCTGTTGGTGTCTTTTACAGGTGCAAGATCCCCTATGGAAGCAGCTGGACATTCCTACCTGATGCAGAATTCAGTTCAAAGTTGCAGAAGCAGAGTTGCTAATGCTGTTCCACTGCACATTGTTGCACCTTGTGCATGCTGATCATCGTGCATTGCACATGGTTATGTATGGTTGTACAACATTGCCACTCATCAACTAAGCCATATTGTGCAACCACTGTGTAACTCCGTAACTATAATGTTCCACTCCCTCTCCTTGATGTGGGATCTCGGGCATCGTATTGCAAATACAAAACTTGGGGCTGTCAGGGGAGGGTGGAGGGGTGGACAGATTGACAAATTTGAAAGTGGATACTGTTAGCAGATCAGGGAATACAGAAATGAAATGGGGCCAGAAGCTAATTATATGGAAATATTTCTATTTGCACATTTCACCAGAAGGCAAAGTGGAGTGTGCAACTAATACCTCCACAACTGACGAGAATAATAAGTTTTCCATCACTTTCCTGCAGCCCGACTACCTTTCTCAGCATGCATTCTGTCCAAGTTCCTATTAAGGTGAGCACAGATTCAAACTCATTAATGAGCTGCATTTTAGATATGATAAGAATTTAGTGGCTGGTGTTAATTAAACTACAAAACAACTCCTCTCGCTGTGATTTGCATTCCAAGTTGGAGCAATTAATTCGCTCACTTAAACTGATCAAGATTTAATTACCATCACTCTGTGCAATTACTCCATAATTAAAGTAATTTGGTTCTTTCCACTTGCTGACACTGTCATTGAACAGCCATTCAGGGTACCAAAAGAAGTGATAATTAACTTAAAGAACAGCTCAAGGCAGTTCTCCCCCCACCGTCATTCTCCCCTCCCCACTCAAGGCTGCTGCTTCCGAAGTGCTCTTTGACGGTGCAAAAGCAAAGCCACAGTTGTGACATGGGCAACTCTGTAGGAGAAGCCACTCTGGCTGGGGATGATGGGAGCTGTAGTCTCTCACATCTGGAAGGCACTGGGTTTAGGGAAAGTTTCTTCAGGCCCTTCCTCTCATGGAGGTAGCAAAGTTGGGGGCAGAAAGAGAGACACTATACCTAGACCAGAAAAATGATGTGCATAAATAGAGGATGGGTGACACCTGGTTTGAAAACAGTGCATGTGAAAAGGATCTAGGGGTCTATTGTCTATTTTCCAACCTTCTCAGTAGCTTTTAAAATGTCTCAGTTTCTCTTTCCTCCTCTTCCTATTTTCCGCCTTCCTCCTCGGCTTACTTCAATTGCTACAAACTGAATTGAAAGTGCAAAAATAATTTGTTCTCATTTTAACCCAACAGGGGTAGAAGCTAGAAGGGGGCAAATTTTGCCTTTCCCGGGAGGCAGAGGCACAAGCAAAGTGTTGCAGCCTCTCCTAACTTATAAGCTCGTTCTCATTAAGAACTTTTGCTATCTTGACCACACTCTGAGGTTGCTTGGGCACATGTGTCCTGGCTTTCATCTGTGAACTGTTGGAGGGTCTGGAGTCCTGATGATAGAACCATAGGATCATAAAGCTGGAAGAGACCACAATGGCCATCGAGTCCAACCCCATTCTGCCGTGGAGGAACACACATTCAACGCTCCCCCAGCAAATAGCCATCTGTCTAAAAACCTCCAAAGAAGGTGACTCCACCACACTCCCAGGCAATGTGTTCCACTGTTGAATGGTTCTTACTGTCAGGAAGTTCTTCGTGATGTTTAGGTGAAATCTCTTTTCCCGTAGTTTGAATCCATAGTTCCATGTCCTAATCTCTGGAGCAGCTGAAAACAAGCTTGCTCCGTCTTCAACATGACATCCCTTCAAATATTTAAACATGGCCATCATGTTACCTCTTAACCTTCTTTTCATCAGGCTAAACTACCTAGCTCCCTAAGGGTAGATCTATTGATTTACAACAGATATGGGCCTTACCTATCAGTTGGCTCACTCTGCAACAGAGCCAGTTGATCTGCTGCAATAGGGTCTAATGAACAAGGTTAGAGCCCTAACATTTTAAAAACACTGAGGCTGCTTTGGCAGCAGCAATTCAGACCCAAACTTTGGGATGTACTGTGCATCACTGAAACAGATTAGTTTGGAATATTCTGGGCTCTCCTTTGTTGGAAGTTCTTAACCAGAGGTTGAGTGGTCACCTGCCTGGGATACTTCAGCTGTTTCTGATTCTGTGCACCCCAAGTGCATTTACAAGTAGAATCACAGAAGCCATTTCTGCACTAGACTATTATAGCACTATTATTCCACTTTCAACATCCTATGGAATCCTGGGGTTTGCAGTTTTGGAGGGGCCTGCTGGCCCCTCCCTGAACTGCAAACCCCAGGATTTCATAGGATGTTGAAAATGGAAAAATAGCGCTATAACAGTCTCGTGTGGAAATAGCCAGAATCATAGGCCACTTCTGCATGACGTCGTCATACCGCCACAGCAACCAGTTGTTGCCAGTCTAAGACCTGTGCTATTGCACAATGTCATTGCTAACCAGCCACTATTGCATTCCCAAGCATTGCAAATCAGCCCTACTTCATTTCCAGAAAACTGTTAGTGGTCTCCTTTCGCACTACAATCCCGTTAGTTGGGTGAGTGCGGTTTCCCCAATGGTGCTTGATAGAGCTTCCCATTGCTGCAGATCCAGGAGTGGGCAAGGTGTGGACGTGCCCAGGTTATCCCTCCCTCACCTACTCCCATGACGTAGTAAATTCAAAATCTATCACCTCTCCATGTTTCTTTTAGAGGTCTCCTTTGAATTCAATTTTTTAATTTTTTCATACACTTTTTAGTGTTATAGCATGAAAATGCAATAATGTACCGGCGTGTCATGCCATTACAACAGTGCTGCGCTAATACGGCTTAGAAAAAGAACAACAACAAAAGCCCCTGATCAATCAGGAGCTGTGTAGCGGGGAAAAGGCAGGGAAAGGGAGTGGCCACTGGACACTGTAGTGTGGAGGGAACACCAGTGGCGATACCGCTACTCATCCGCTGAAGGCAAACGTGTGCAGTAGAGAGTGTTCCTAACCCGATACCATCATGGAAATGGCAATGCTGGGATTGTAACGGAAGAAAGTGCTATTGAGGTATGCAGTGGCGTACTGAGGGGGGGCGGGGAAGTAGGGCACCCTGGGCGGCATGTTTTTGGGGGCAGCACTGGCAGATGTCCAGCAACCGGATGGGCACTGGAGCCTCCTGGAGAGGTCTGCTGGAGGGGTATGCCACCCTGGGGAAGGAGGCTGTCCTTTCCAACCCTCTCTTCCCCTCCCCTCCCTCTCTCCCTCCCAATCTGGAGTCAAACTAGTTTTCAGCCAAAGCAGCAGCGCTGACGCCAGCAGACCTCTGGGTTGGGCAGAGAGGAGGGAGGGAGAAAAGGAGGAGAGGACAGGAGGGGTCCCGAGGAGGTGAGAGGAGGTGCCTGCCTTCCCCCCCAACCCCACCTCTGAGACTGGGGATGAGCCCGGCCCAGCCGACCCGCCAAGTAGGAAGGGAGTGATGGAGAGAGAGAGAGAGAGAGAGCGAGAGAGAGAGAGAGAGGGCGCCCACCACCGCAGGAATGCTGGTGTGTCTCTGAGCACATGCAAAGCACTCCCTCTGAATGTGAATGCCCGGAGCCCAATCACCCAATGCCAATCAAGCAGGGTTTTTTTTGGTATTTGGATAGATCCTCCCTCCCCTGAGAGGGGCGCAAAACTCAGGGACCACCCCCAGGTGGCAAAAGCTGTATGCCACTGGAGGTACGGTACGGAAAAGGCTGTAGATTCATAAAATTGGAAGAGACCTCAAGGGCCAACCAGAAACCAGAATGACCCAATGCAATATTACCACCTCCTGCTTTCCTTCCACAGGAAACAACATCATTAGAAATCAGCAAATGTGGCAAACCATTCACTCTTCTCTGTTCACTGAGCTGCCGCTAAAAGGCAGAGCTACAATTGCCGATGGGAAAAAAAAAAGGCAACCTTGCCCTTTGTTTTCGCTGGCCAGTCAGGTTTTTGAAATGTTACCAAAGCCTGCGAAACCGGTTTACTAGATGTAGCAGCAAAGTGGAGGTCCGCACCACCACCAACGATGCCCAAACTGGACCAAATCGAATCAAATTTTATTTTCATCAAGATGTGGCTGTTGAAACTGCAACAAATACAATCTATAACGGGTCAGCACATAAAAGCTTACTAGTACTAATACTAAAACAATCTGATCTCTAAAATCTCTGGTATTAAAACAGGTACAAACAGATATAAACAAAAAAGTCTTAATGTACATATAAGGTCAATGAATTCACTTTAAAAATATTGAAATATCCGTATAAAATTGTGCAGCTTAAAGCTCAGAACTTGACTATAGCCTTTATTTTAAAGTGAGGGTGATCTGCGGTTGATCACCAAGTTCAACTTGCAACTGTTGGCTTTTGACATTTAAAATTATACTTTCATAGGGGGGGAGGAACCCAATTTGGGCCTTTTTGTTTTGCCCAGCAACATTCAGAAAATGGAATAAAAATGTAAAGTGTTGAATCCTGACCCCCCCGTCCCCTCCGCAGTGCTCTGAAATGGCTGCGGAGAGGAAATAGCTCTTTTCCGATTTCATATCACCCGGCTGTGTAGCTCCTCTTGTGCTAATGTTAATAATCCCTCGTTAATGGACACTTTTCTGTAAGCCAGCTGAGATCCAAGTCACTTTGCGGCTGACTTCCGGCAGATTGCATTACTTGGATCACTTTGTTTTCGTTATTTGGAGATTTGGGGATTTGGTCATTACATTTAGATGGATTCGCTCAGAGATGGAACCCCTCTCTCACCACTTGTGTGCTTGATCTGGAAAAAAGCAGCATTTGTGAGCTCAGAAAACATTTCCATTCTGCCTTCCAAGAAGGGAGACCAATATATCTATATCTGCATGAGACCATCTGTCAACAGCTGGAGCTGACAGATATGTGAATGCTGACATCCCTGGTTCAAACCTTGCCTCTGTTAGGAATTCACCCAATGGCCCCAGGGCAAGGTTGAAGAGTCCTCCTGTTGCAGGACTCCCTTTCCCATCATCTCCAGCCAGCCCAAGCAATGGTAAGGGATATTTGGAGTAGTAGTTTGCCAGCATCCAGATGCCAAATGTTACCCCGCTTTTGACTTAATTTCCCATCTTTAATGCGCTGTCCAAAGCATTCTAAGATTCCCAGAAAATGGCAGAAGACAGGCTGGACTGTTAAATGACTAGGATCAGGATCCTGCTGGTGTTGTACACATCCAAAAATTCCTCCACCAAAGCAACTGGATATTTTAGTCCAACACAGAAGGTCTGATTTCTGTTCGAGGCTGCAGAAATGAAAATGCACATGTGGTGCCATTGTTTATGCAGATGGACATTGCTAGTACACAGTGTGCATGCAGATGGAAAGAATGCCTAGGGCACATGCACTGTGCATTGCACAATTAGATGCGCACTCAGTTGCACAGCGCTGCTATTCACTACAAGGGTTTGGGTAGCATGATCAATGCATAACTTCGTATGTGGAGAGGGCTTCTGTTCCTTTAATTGTTAGCAGGTGTTCCTTGTCACACACCAGGCAAGAAGCAACACTTTCTGAAATTCCTTCTTCTCCAGGTACAACAGTTCTCTCCAGTCTTCAGTCTGGCAATACTACTTCCCACAGACAAAAATCAAGATAGGTGTGGCAAAACAAAATCAGAATGTGGCCAAATAGCAAACGTTATGAATAAGGAGAACAGACAAAATAGGAGAGGCTGTAGAAGTTTGCTTTTGCCTGAACCTACTGGGAAGGGCATGATTCCACCCTTCCATTCCTCTCCTTCCCCTATTGCTGCATTAACTGTGTGCAAACTAATTTTGCATTTTGAAATCAGTTGGCAACAAATGAAATAAGGAGAGGACAAAGCAGAAAAGTGGGAGGAGGAGAGAGAAACTGGGACATTTTCAAAGGAGCTGAAAAAGTGGGATGGCAGAGGATTAACTGGGACTGTTAGTGCCAATTTTGGGCAGTTGGAGGGTACAAAACCATGGTGATTGAGGACTTTTAAGCAAGAGACACAGGGATAACAAGTTCACATACAATTTTGCAAACTTCCATGCACCAGTGCTGGACTTGTTTGCTAAAATCTTCAAGACATTCTCATCTATGGTTCTTGAAGGGAAAACCTTAATGCTCTAGGTGAAAATACAAGATACAGATACATAATACAAATTCTTCTATGGGGAATCTACTCTTCTGTTCTCTCTTGAATCCATAAATTAAAACCCCATTCTCTAATTCAAAGAGATAAGGGTCTGATTCTAACATCATGCGAGTCTATATCTCTCGGAACACAAATTTATTAAGTGTAGCCTCTTTGTTCAGTTTTCCCTAGCAAAACCTAATAAGGCTTATAGGGATACATTTATACCAACCTTCTTCAAGGTGGTACTAATGGCAATACTAGTGGAAGACGATGAGAGTTTTAGTCTATTATTAGTGTTAGTATTATCTTTATTTATATCCCACTTTTTTTCCTGCTAAGGACTCAAAGCAGCTTACTTAATTAAAAAAATTAGTCAAAAATCATGGAATACAAAAGTTAAAACACAAATTAAACCATCAAATAAGAATTAAAGCAAAGTTAAAATACATAATTAAAACACAAGCATTCATTCGTTGAATGTTCAGGCCATCACATTCGGCGGGGCAGTGGGTTGTACAGCCCTGCTGTCAGGCCCTGTCTGCACCGTACCTGGATCTGTTGTCATCTAGTCCGAATTCTGGCAGTGCCTCTCACCCTAGATTGGGTGGCCGTTCTAGGTCCGGAGTATGAGCTGCTGGGAGGCAAGAACCAAGCCAGTTCTGGTCTTTGAGGATGCAGTTCATTAAGCAAAGAAACAAAAAGAAAAAATGAAAGGCACACAATCATACATACACTCTGATGTTGCCCTGATTTCTGGGGGTCCCGGGAGGGACACCTTAATGTGCTCAAAATAACGGGGAACGGGAATTAGCTGAGAGCACTAGTTAGCAATGTGAGAGGCAGGGCAACGTAGCGAGATCTTGAACCCAATGTCTACGGGGTCAGGCCGAGTCAATAATCAAACAGAAGTAAATAATAATTGTTTTCCTTTATTTTGAAACACAGTCAATACGTATGAATGCAACCACTCACAAGACCTAATGAAAGAAAGAAAGGAGTTGGATAGAGGAGTTTAAGAGGGATTTTTCAGGGGAAATACTACACCTGATCCTGAAGCCCGGTTTATCAGAAGAAAAGTCCGCAGTATCGGAGATTCTCAGCACGTGGGAGCTGAGGGGAAGGCTTGTTGAACGGAGTGACAGCAAGGCGGGATGAAAGTCAGAGCGATCCGAAGAGACGCTCAAAATCAGGGGGTCTTATAGGGGAAAATGTGCCTGTAGGCTGCTCTGTTCCCGGGGAAAACAATGGGTTTCGGGCTGGAGACAAAGCCTCCGAAAGGTCAGTACTTTAGATGATTGAATTATGACAGCGTTGTCAATAGCGTAGACAGTATGCAAACGCGGAGTGCTTGAGAGTTGGATATTCCGCTCGTCAAGCTGCCTGCTCGGGGCAGGGGATCTTTTGTAAACGGCGCGCATACATAATGTGATCTTAAGAGGGTACTTGCCTGGAGGTCTCCTGAAGCTGCAGTCCGGCAATTACTGGCCTGCCTGGATTTTGTTTTGAATAGTTCAGCTATTTTCGGCCGTGCCCGTGTGCGTGCTCGTCCGGGGGCCTCGCAAGCACATGGAGAGGAAGGGGTAGTGAAGGCCAAATTCTTGATATTAAATGATATCTAATATCCCTCAAGTTCGGACTAGAAACTACAGTAACACTGACTCCATCGAAGAAGCAAAGCAGGCAACGGAGCAGCACTCTCTTTGTTTCAATGGATTATATAGACCTTGAGTACACACGTAGCAAAACAGCTTGTCAATTCATCAACCCACCGTGCCGCACCGGATAGGAGGGGGCTATCCTACCTCGGACGCCGATTACTGAGTCATCCATGGACCAGGTGCGTGATAGGCTTGCAGCGAAGTCTCATTACCTGCCCGAGACATAGCGGACTGTCTCTGATTGCACTCCGCTCTCCCCTCACCGTACCGGGTGGCGTGGGGAGTGAAGCACCCATCATTAACATTCCTTGACTATTCTCACACGGCTGCGGCATACAGGGCAGCCTGACCTAGCAACTCAGCAACACAGCCCAAACTCAAAATGTGTTTGTTAGTGCGGCAGGCTGAACCAAAGTGTGCAACACAGGGCCGACCCAAGGAGCCTCGGGCCCGACGTGCTCTCCTCCACATCGGCCATCTCCCTGCAGAAGGAAGCGCGAGGGGCGTGCCTCTTCCTTCCACAGAGGTTGCGCTGGGGCAGGAAGCACCTCCATCACGCTTCCGGCACTTCTGCCGGCCAGCTAAGTGCGGGACGGTCATGCAATTGCAGGTCATCGACAGGCAAAACCCGACAGCTCAAGAAGACTTTCAAACAAAGGATTGGTATAAAGAAGTGTGGACAACTGCAATTAATGATAAATTAACACGTTGAATTAAGGTCAAAAAAGGAATAATGAAAGGGAATGGAAGATATTTGTGGAAAAGGTTCTAATAAAAGAGGGAAGTGTCATACCTCCACAAGAAGAATTACAATTTTGGAAGGTAGAGTAAACTGAAATATAATTGGCCCTGGGGACGGGTTCACATTTAGGGCTAGGGTTCACATTTAAAGTTAGGGTTAGTATTAATAGGTTTAGTAATAAGATCATATGCAGTAATAGCAATAGGTTAAATATAGTTGAAAAGGACAGAGTTAAGAACGAAATTATTATAAGAATAATGAGTATAATGAGAATGAGAGTTAGAGATGTGTAACAAAAATATATAAGCAATATGATACACAATATGTTGGATAAGTAGATGATGATAAAGGATCTGGAGAGAAATAGTAATGTAAGCTTTTTTTGTTGTATTTTTTCTCTTTTTCACCTTTATGTTAATCACATTGTGTTTTGTTCTTTTTCCTTTATAATCGATTTAAAAAAATAAAAAAAAAATCTTAAGGAAAACCCATCAATTATTTAATCCACGATCGTGCCGCCTGGCGAGGAGAGAAGGACGGGAGCATGACGATGACCATTTCCGCACTAGCTTGTTATAGCGCTATGATTCCACTTTCAACATCCTACGGAATCCCGGGGTTTGCAGTTTCGGGAGGGGCCAGACGGCCCCTCCCGTAACTGCAAACCCCGGGATTCCGTAGGATGTTGAAAGTGGAATCATAGCGCTATAACAGGCTAGTGCGGAAATGGCCCGGGTCATGTAGAAGCGCTGTTGTGATCCGGCTGTTCTCCTGTTCCCATGCCAGGATGGGAGGCTCCTGCAGAAAGGGCCTAAGTGTGCCAAAAACCATCCCAAGATATGTGGTACATGTTAATCGCATTCTTTAAGTAACAAAGACTCTACCATGGGGTTGTTGTGGCAAAAACCTCTGTGGCTGGGGTTACACGTTGATCACACCATGTCACTTTCGTGCTGAATGTCAATGTTGCACAGCTGAATGTGCACCCAAACGTGCAACCAGGTTCGCTCCTGCGTACACAGTGACACTGCACGCCCAACTCTGCTTCTGCAGACTTGCGCTGAATAGGGACTTTCTGCATGACGCAAAAAGATCCCACTGTTTCAAACTCAGGAGTAAGGCAGCAACAAGTAGTAACTACCCGTTATGGACATTGTGTATGGATACATTAAATTCATCACAGGTGTCACGGTTGCAGAAGTTGGGGGACTAGCATTGCCAAAGTCCTGAGACTTGAGTGCCAAAGCCAGAGATCCCTTGTGATGTCACAGGGAAGTGATGGTTGCTGACGATGTCATTACGCACAATGCCACATGGAATCAACCGCAATTGCACAGTTTGCCACTGAAATTAAAAAACAAACCCAAGTCTAAGAAAGGAGGAAACTATATATACAGACACACTTTCGAAAGCAGCCCTCTCACTCTGAGATCTCTCCCCCTTCTCCTGGAGGAATGAAGTGTAAAGAATTTCTTTAGCAACAGGAGTGTAGTGTCCAGATCAAGGGAAATCAAGGGAAGTATTATTACTACTTTATGCTGCTTTGTATGCTGAACATATCGTACGTAAAGCGGGATTAGACTCAGAGGAAGGAGGCCTGAAAATCCCAGGAAAGAACATCAACAGTTTAAGATATGCTGATGTCACCATGTGGCTAGCAGCAAACGGTAAAGACTTGGAACAATTACTGAAGAAAGGAAGAAAGTCAAGCAAGAAAATAAGAAGGCAGGTTTACAGCTGAATGTTAGGGGCCTTGCTGCCCTACACTTATAGTGCTATTATTCCACTTTCAACCTCCTATGGAATCCTGGGGTTTGCACTTTAGGGAGGGGCATTTAGGATTCTCAGCCAGAGAGCTCTTTGGCCTCCTCAGGAAACTACAAACCCCAGAATTCCACAGGAGGTTGAAAGTGGAATGATAGCACTATTACAGCGTAGTGCAGAAATGGCCTTAGTCTCTCTCTTTTCTATTCTACTCAGAACATTTATTCAAGCATTGAATTTACTTCTTCTAATTTTTTTTTTTTTACAAATGGAACTACCAGGTCCTGAACT
Source organism: Cyclura pinguis (assembly GCA_030412105.1). NCBI lineage: Eukaryota > Metazoa > Chordata > Lepidosauria > Squamata > Iguanidae > Cyclura > Cyclura pinguis. Next base: position 382,639,198 of record CM059599.1, read on the forward strand.
CTAAGGACTATAGGGGACTATAGGGCTATAAGGACTAACTGTAAGGATGCCCTTTGGTTTTGCCAGTTTGAGGAACAGGGGAAAAAAAACAACAACATCATCTCCTCCTGAAAAAAAAAAAACCTCAATAAAAACAGGGGAGAAAAACTCATCAGAATGAGTAAAACAGGGGAAATTAGTTTGTCTTCAGGAGCTCTCCAAAGTATTGAGGAAACGTCCGTCCCATAAACAGAACTAAGGGCAGGAATTGTAGTGCTCTGTTGCTGTAAATCGTCTTACACAAAAGTCTCACATAGTTTTTAGTAATGATATTGGGCCATTGAATATGTGAATGAGAGCCAGCACGTGTAGTGGTTGGAACATTGGACTGCAACCCAGAAGACTAGGGTTCGATTCCCTGCTCAGCCGTGGGTGAACTTTGGCATGTCACATACTCTCAGCCCCAGAAAATCCTGTGATACTCAGTGCACTGTTATGCGTATCCCCTGACTAACAGCGCAACCCTGGGGGGAAATCCCATTTAACAGTAGGCCAACTGGAACACATGCAAATTGCTCCCTCCCACCCGGGGACTACACAAGTATATATATACTCTGTCTCACTTCCATGCCACCAGATCTTCTGAAGAGGCCAGCCACAGATGCAGGCGAAACGTCAGGAGAAAACACTAATAGAACATGGTCTCAAAACCCAGAAAACTCACAACAACCAATCCTGTGATAGGTTCACCATAAGTCAGAGGCCATTTCCGCACTAGAGTGTTACAGCCCTATGATTCCACTTTCAACATCCTACGGAATCCTGGGGTTTGCAGTTTCGGGAGGGGCCGGCCGGCCCCTCCCGAAACTGCAAACCCCAGGATTCCGTAGGATGTTGAAAGTGGAATCATAGCGCTGTAACACTCTAGTGTGGAAATGGCCTCAGAAACAACTTGAAAAGCAAACAGCAAATATGCGAACACCTTGTCTTATAACCCTTTGTGCACTGTTCTACAAGAAAATATTCTTTTCCCCCCCCATTTTTTCAATTTTTTTCTTCAGAGGGGGAAAAATGGCCTCTGAAAAAATGGGGGGAAACCCTATCTTTTTTCCTGACCCCTCCCTCCCCGTTTTCTTGCAGGCCTTCACGGCTTTGGTTGTAGCCAAGTATGGACAACACGAAACCGACGGCACACACCAGCCTGATCCAGAACTGGTTTCGTCCTCGTGCAACTGCCTCTAATTTGGGGGGTGAATGGAGAATCTGGGGAAACCATCTGGACTCCGAAAGAGCCCCCGTTCTTTATCTTCCCATCTTTGAGAGATTTGGATAGCCTGCTTCTTTTCTTTCTTTCGTTTTTTTTTTTTAATGTAGTCCTTTGCAACACATTTCTGCAAAGCGGCTTTCAGCTGAGTGCTTCTTAGTCTCCTTTTCTGTTTCTATTTAAACATATAAAAATGTTTTTAAAAGCACATTGATGAGGAGGAGGGGTGGGGTGGGGTGGGACAGATCCCGAAGAGCAAATTGGAGTCATGTCACCTTCTTCGTCTTTTTTTTCCTTGTTTACTACACAGCTCAGCAGTACAATCAATGTGGCAGATTAAGATTTCTGCTAAATTCTGTGTGTGTGTGTGTGTGTGTGGTTTTTTTTTCTCCTTTCTGTGTCTGTATCTGAATGAATCTCTCTCACTCACACACACACACACATTTGAAAACTCTTTTGGAAAGTGCAGAATCTATTAGTTCACAACCTTACGTTTTAGCTGGAAGAAAATGGCTTTACACTCCATGAGATGTGTTAATGCACAGATAGAAACCCTCTTATCCTTCTGCTTTTGCGCCGGCTCCAATCAGCAGAATGGATTATGTTTTTTTAATAATCTGACATTAGTATTAAAAGTGATATTTAAAGCATTAGTCTGTGTAACTGGCACGGATCGTCGAGAGCCCTTTGCTCCCGCTTTCTCTCGGGCGGTGAAAACATATGTTTACGAAACAATGCATTAGCAGGAACCGTCCAAATACACAGAAGATCAGCGGAGAGGGGCTAGATTACTCTCTTAACATCACTTCCCCTCTGCCCACCCACCCCCAATTAGTGGCGAGGAAAAGATTTGAGAACCATTATGAAACCGATTATGGGAGAAATGGATTAAAGGGTTGGGATGCAACCAGTGGCAGCGGAGATATAGTCAGGAAGTGTAGCTAGATCGGTGAGCTAAAAGCCAACTCCTTACCTTTCTATCTGGAATTCCAGAGGAAAGGGTGACCTGACCTGATTTTTGGGAGGTTGTGTGTGTAAGATTGTACCACGAAAGAGGAAAAGGTTATCAGCGACCGAGTTATTTGGGCCTTCCACTTCCAGCGCCCAAATATCTGGCATTAGGTCTGGTTCCGTTGCATCTTAAAAGATGACTGGCATCCTGTTAGTGACTATTTCTTGCCTAAGTTCCCTTGTGGGAACATGTGGCTTTGATCTGTGGAAACAGAGTTGAGAACACAGTGCCACCGCGCATGTGGTAGCATGCATGGTGTATTGCACTGTAGATGCGCATGGTGTATTGCACATTGCCATGCAGATAGCACTTCACATTGCAATTGTGCATTTCAGAGTAGTTTGGACATTCAGGCGAAGCTTGCAGGAGTAGAGTTGAGGATGCCACACCACTGCGCATGTAGTTTCATTGTGTACATGCAGGTGGGTGTGGAGCACCACCACTGTGCATTTCACATGTGTTTGGACATTCAGTTGCACAGCGTTGCAATTCACTAATGCACAACCATCACATTAACTCTGTCAATGTCAACTTACACTCCTCCTTGATGTCGGATCCCAGCTAATGCATTATTTATCCGTCATAATTTATCCACATTCTCCCACCTTTTGCATTGTTCATGTTTCACAGATTCTTTTTTGTATTCCAGTTTTTAAATAAAAGTTACCAGGGCAGACTCAATTATGAGAAAAATATAATAAATGCAGGATACTTGGCTATAAAACAGGACAACAAGTGGACATTGAAAACAGAAAATTTGAACACTAAGGTTTACCGGTTCTTTTAATGAGTCCAGTGTTGAGATCAAGGGAAGTAATTATACTACTCTTTTCTGCTTTGGTTAGAACTCCCCTGGAATACTGTGTTCAGTTTTGGGCACAACAATTCAAGAAGGATATTGACAAGCTGGAATGTGTCCAGAGGAGGCCAATCAAAATGGTGAAGGGCCTGGAAGTCATGAAGCCCTGTGAGGAGCAGCTAAGGGAGCTAGGAATGTTGAGCCTGATGAAAAGAAGGTTAAGAGGTGACATGATAGCCATGTTTAAATATTTGAAGGGAATATTTGAAGATGGAGCAAGCTCGTTTTCTGCCGCCTTGGAGACTAGGACACAGAGCAATGGATTTAAACTGCAGGAAAGAGACTCCATTTAAACATCAGGAAGAACTTCCTGACAGTCAGAGCCGGTTGACAGTGGGATACACTCTCTGAGAATGGGGTGCAGTCTCCTTCTTTGGAGGTTTTTAAACAGAGGCTGGATGGCCATTTGCCGGGGTGCTTGGAGTGTGTGTTCCTCCATGGCAGGAGGTTGGACTCAATGACCATTGTGGTCTCTTCCAACTTATGATTCTATGGCTGTTTCTGCACTACGTTGTTATAGTGCTATTATTCCACTTTCAACATCTTATGGAGTCTTGGGGTTTGCCGTTTAGGGAGGGGCCTTTAGAATTCTCAGCCAGAGGGCTCTTTGGCCTCAGTAAACTACAAACCCCAGAATTCCCCCAAGGATGTTGAAAGTGGAATAATAGCACTATGGCCATTTCCGCACTGCACTCTTCTAGCGTGATTATTCCACTTTCAACATCCTATGGAATCCTGGGGTTTGCAGTTTAGGGAGGGGCCAGCCGGCCCCTCCCTAAACTGCAAACCCCAGGATTCCATAGGATGTTGAAAGTGGAATAATCACGCTAGAAGAGTGCAGTGCGGAAATGGTCTATAACAGTGTATGATTCTATGATTACTGGTCCGTGAAGGTGGGATTCCATGCTCTGGGAGGCAAGAGGCTTTGCAGATGGTAGCAGTGCTGCAGGGAGGGTTTCCCTTGTCGGACAGGCTTTTGCTGAGGAGCCGGATGAAATGTGCCAAACAGCTACTGGGCAGCGGCAGTAATGGAAGCTGAAACTGGTGGCGGATATCTCAGAGACACCAGTGGTACCATAGCTAACTCTAAAGGAGACAGCATTATACAGAAGAAAGCAATGGTAAGCCACTCCTGGATGCCTTTTATCATCAACAGCAGCAGCAGCAGCAACGTCAACAATTTCGTACGCGCCCCTCCCTGTGGAATGAGGGAGACAGGGAACAACAGATTAAAATACAACAGATAGATACATAACACCAGTTAAAAACACATCAACATCAATTGAAAATACTTAATGCGTTAAAAGAGCATAAGATCAGTTAGAAGAGCGTACATACTAAAAACAAACCAAAGCATGAGTTAAAAACTTACAATTTAAAAATCATCTGGCCAGGCCTGCTGGAAAAGGTAGGTCTTTACTGCTGTTTTAAATGCAGATGGTGTATCCAGCTGTCAAATCTTTTCTGGCAGGTGATTCCACAGTTTTGGGGTGCGTTTGTAGCTGAATTAAAACTCCTCTGGGTAACAGTTGCCAAGGTAAACCTGAAAGCCCCATCATAAGGTAATGGAAAATGAATCAAGAGGTAGAGCCAGAAGATGAGACTGCCAGGATGGGAGGTGATCAGCAAGCTACTGGAGAAGAGGCAAGGACAACCATGAGTAGGCCTGGGTAAAAAAAAAAAATGTGAGTAATGATGCAACTGGACTCGAGCCAGAAGGATGTTCAGCTTCTGACAGAAGCAGAGGTGAAAGAAAAGTCCAAAGCTGAACAACACATGTAAGCCACGGCCCTGAGTTTGCAAGGGCTGAGCAGGGTAGTTGATGACTTGTTCAGTCACCGTAAGTTGAAATAGACTTCATGGCAACCATCACTGCTGCCAACATAGGCCATTTCCGCACTAGCTTGTCATAGTGCTATGATTCCACTTTCAACATCCTATGGAATCCTGGGGTTTGCAGTTTCGGGAGGGGCCAGCTGGCCCCTCCCGAAACTGCAAACCCCAGGATTCCACAGGATGTTGAAAGTGGAATCATAGCGCTATGACAAGCTAGTGCGGAAATGGCCATAGTTAAAATATACAAATGATCAATGTTTCTACGGAATTAAACCACCACCAACATTAGAAAACAATTAAAGCATACAACTGGAAATAAGAGAAAGCAATTTAAAAATAGCACAATTCTAAGCAATCCAGCACCCTATTAAATACTCTCCCTATAAACCTTCAGTGCTCAAATGCCTATTGGAAGAAAAAAGAAATTCCTGTTGATAGAAGAGCAGCAAAGAGGGGGCCTTTCAAGGAGGCAAACTGCAGACCCCAAGGGCAGCCACGGGGAAGGTGACAATATAGGCATCTCATAGATCTATCCTGAGGGGAACATTCAACAGATGTAGGAAAGTACACTAAGATGCCTTCATTCTCCCACTGGCTGCCAGAAAATACGTGGAGAAAAGCCTCCAACGAATGGCATTCAGGAACTTCTTTCTAATACAGAACTTGTGCCATTCAAGGCTGTTACAGCCCCACACACTCCTCAAGATTGATATGGTTTAATTGGTGATATATTATTCAATTGGCAACCTACATTAATTGGCATTGGTATAAAATGGAACTTGAAGTGACTGGGAGGTCAAGCTGGAAAGAGGAAAGTTACTGATTGAAAATGTGAGATGGCAGATGGGAGTCACACCCCCTCTAGGTGCAGCCAGAGTCATTGTCAGGCAGATTACAAAGCAGTTCTGGAGACAGTAGGCTTAAGATGCAGCTGGAAGCATCTCTGAGCATACAATGCCCAAGCCAATGTTCTCATAAAACCAGTGATTGTCTCAACCCTGTTCCCTCATACCTGGATGTTTCCCTACATTGTCCTGGACCTCTCCTCAAATATAGGGCTATTACAATAGCCATTAACCCTTTGTCACCTAACACTAGGACCATTAAACTCCATCCGGACCTCATTGTTTGTGTTGCAACTCCCATTGTCCACTTGGCTAGGAAAGCCATTCACACCCATATCCTTAGGGTAGATTTTGGGTATATAAACCCTACCATTTGAGCAGTCAGACACAGTGTCTCGCTTTGCTGAACCCCATGCTGTTGCCTTGATTCCTGAACAAGAACTGTCCTTAGGCGTGAACCTAAGCCACATTGCCACTTTCCTTGCTGCTCTCTGGATTGGTAATTATCACAAGAATCCCTAAGATACCTCTATCCACAACTTCTTCCCTTTTCCTTTGGTTCCATCTTGCGTTGAGTCTGTGAGTGTTTGGATCTTTGCATGCATGTGCAAATCTTTCAATAAAACATAATTAGCTTATTTTGGCATCTCCATCTGGCTCTTTCCTATGTGATCCTGTAAACATTGGTGGAAAGATCTTGTTAAGTTAACCCGCCCCCTCACAGGTCTCCTAATTTTGAGCTAATTGATTCCCCTCTGTCACATGGAGGTACTGACATTGTAGGTGGACCCCTGCGCCACCCACATTTTGGGGTAACAAGGCAATTAACACAAGATGTTAAAAATAAAATCCTAGTGTGTAACTAAATGCAGGAACACCGCTTGCCTTTAAGATCAAGACCACAAGGTACAACAAACAGGAAAGACCCATAAAATTTACCATAGGTGACTGACAAAAACAAACCAAACTCAGGAAGTTACGGGATATTGTCAGAGGGAAGGTCAAATAGGTCCAGGGAATACCGCAAGTCTCGTGCTATACCCGAGAGAGCTTTCCTGAAGGGTCACCAACCCAACACTCATAGAACCATAGAATCATAGTTAGAAGAAACCACAAGGGCCATCCAGTTCGACCGCCTGCCATACAAGCATACACAACCAAAGCACTCCCAACAGATACCATCCAGATTCTGTTTAAAAATCTCCAAAGAAGGAGACTCCACTACACTCTGGGGCAGCATATTCTGCACTTGAACAGTTCTTATCTTCAGAAAGTTCTTCCTAACAATTAGGAATTTTGTTGTAGTTTGAATCCCTTGTTCCTTTGCTCCAAAAAAGGAGAAACTGCCAAACTGTAAAGCAGTGTACTCCAGTGTCAAATAAATTCTTGCTAATGTTTAGGAGGGACTTCTTTTCTTATAATTTGAATCCACTGGTTCATGTTCTAGTCTCATGGATAGAAATTTGGTCTATAGCCTTTAATGAAAACCAAATATTCCCACTGAAGTCAACTAGAGGAGAAATCACATTGGTCAGATTTGAAGCGATACAGTGGCCACTCATCAGTCCCGTCAAATCAAATAACGGATCGATGGTCGGTGTTTTGAAATTTTGGAGGGGCATTTTTTGAAATGGGAACATCACTACAACTCTTTGGAATAAAACACGGAGGAGAGTTAAAAGCTATTACACAGTAGGCTAACAATGTACAAAGAAAGTAAAATTGTAAAAAGTCAGGAAACCATTCTTTATCAGGAGTGGTCTAGCAAACTGGGTATGTTTGGCCTGGAAAAGAGAAGGTTAAGAGGTAACATGATGGCTAACTTTAAATATTTGAAGGAATGCCATATGGAGGATGGAGGAAGCCTGTTTTCTGCTGCTCCAGAGATGAGGACACAGAGCAATGGCTTCAAACTTCGGCAAAAGAGATTCCATCTAAACATTCGGAAGAACTTCCTGATGGTAATTGCTGTTCAACAATGGAATTCTCTGTTGCCTTGGAGTATGGTGGAGTCTCCTTTGAAGGTTTATAAAGAGACACTGGATGGTCATCTGTCAGGAGTGCTTTGAGGGTGTATTCCTGAATGGCAGGGAGTTGGACTGGATGGCCCTTGTGTTCTCTTCCAGCTCTATGATTCCGAGTGAGGAGGGGTCTGGGTTGGGTGGGATTGCTTAGAGAGGTGGTGGAATTTCCTTCCTGGATGTCTTCAAAAAAAAGTCTGGACAGCTACCACTGGGATGCTTTAACTGGAGATTCTACAAGGCCCCCAACTCTATGACCATTTCCGCACTAGACCGTTATAGCGCTATGATTCCACTTTCAACATCCTATGGAATCCTGGGGTTTGCAGTTTCGGGAGGGGCCTATGATTCTATGAATCTATGATTCTCTAAGTAGATGCTTGTAATTATGAGAGTGTCAATCAGCCTGAGAATTGCGGGTTTTGTAAAAATATGTTTTTGTTCTACTGAGGAGTAATCAAGCTATTTTTGTTGGGGAAAAAGAATAGCAACGGCCAAACATATCAGAATCCTCATTTCTCTCGCCTCCTGCCTTGGCATTGCTGGAACACCTTAGGCCAGAGCTTTCCAAACTTTTCATGTTGGTGACACACTTTTTAGACATGCATCATTTTGTGACACAGTAATTTCAGTTTTACTAGCAAACTGGAGGTTAAGCTAACCCTTTAGAAACACATTAGAAATACATAAATTGTAACAACAGAATGTATGGGGACATAACATATCTCATGAAAACCTTTCATATATCTTTAAAAATATATGATTTATAAATAACAACATACGTTTCCAAGATTGTAGGCGATACACCTACACACTTCAGGCGACACACTAATGTGTCGCGACACACCGTTTGGAAAGTCCTGCCTTTGGTCATGAAGAAGAAACAGAACAGCTTTGTCTTGCATACCTTGAAAGGACGAGCCAGTCTTAAGCATGCTCCAAATCAGCATGTGTTCCTTCTACGGATTAGGGACGTAATTCTTCACTCATTTCATTTCTGAACAAGTAATTTTAGCTATTTTCTTCTCTCTGCAAGTTCACGACTTGTTCTGCGTAAAATTTGCACATGAGTTTTTTTCTGCATAAAAAAACCATGTGCAAATTTTGTGCAGAATAAGTCCCAAACTGGGAAGAATCTTGTCAGTCTAGGTTTCTTCTCATCAAGGTTTCAGAATGCTCAAGAAACACATTTTTTTCAACCATTCTTTGAATGTTGCTGAATATTCTTTTCTTCCCCTCTAGGAATAAGACACTGCTGTTTGCATATGGGACAGGGACATAAATGGTCATCTTCTTTGTCTTCACTGACAAGTACGAGTAATTCCTTTAATATTCCCCCTGGTGGATGAGAATGCAAAGATTTCGGCACAGTTCCAGATCACTGTTTGTACCCTGGGAATTCTTTCTTTGCACAGGAAAACTTGCATTTTCTGGGGAGAAGGCACCTTTTCTGCACAGAAAATGCATTTCCTGCTTCTTGTGCAGGAAATAGGCACTGATATCCTAAACTGGCTGCTTAGTTGAGGAGATGTAATTAAGGCCCTGTCCGCACTAGCCTCCTATCCTGCAATGAGGACGGGAAAAGGACGGGACCATGACAATACTTCTGCATGATGTTGTCACAGTCCTGTCCTTCTCCTGTTCCCAAGCAGCGCGACTGTGGGTTAAATCATTGATGGGTCTTCCCCATCAATGACCTGCGATCATGCCACTATCCTGGACTTACCCGTCCTGTGGAAGCTGTAGAAGCGCAATGGCTTTTCTTCCTGGCCCAGAGCAGCCCGGGACAGTACCCGGTTGTGCTGCGGGAGCAAGAGGCATGTCCAGCGTACGTCCTCCACCACGGAGCCAGCTGGCGTGGAAGGGAGTGCTCCCATCATGCCCCCCTCCTGGCCGAGCTGCTGCTGAGATCCCCAGTGCACGAATTTACAAAAAGGTAGGGTGTGAAAAGGGCCTATATAATGTCTCCTGGCCTTGCCCCTGTCCAGCCCTCCTTAAGAGCCAGCTGCCACTTCAGGGAAAGGAGGCTGATTTAGTGTCTAGTCTGGGCACAAGGAGTAGCATTTTCCACCTTCTCTCACCGGCAAGTGAGGCTACAAGAACTTGCTATAAGAGTCCAGCTTTCCACTGTGGCAGCTTCACTTGTTGGTGGGAAGGGGTGGAATTGTTGTCCTCTTTCAATCCCGATTGGAAGCTGAATGGAACTCCTTCACCTGATCTGGCTGCCGGCTCTCAAGGTGGGCTGGGTGGCATTTATGTAGGTTTACAGCAATCCTACTGAATACAGAACAGTTATGGAACCATAACTCTAGGTTACAAATCTTTAATTTCAGTACTGAATACCAGCCATAGCTTTTGGATTGCATAGATAAACACTGTATGAATACTGCTGAAATGCCAGGATCAGGAGAGCTGTTTTCAGTTAGGAAATGAATAATGATAAATATCCTTTCCACGCCTAACGGGGGAGAATGCAGGCTTTCACGAGTCCCACAGAAATTCCGCTCTGTCTTATATTTGGGGGGCGAATGGTCTCTGAAGCACAGCACTCTTTTCAACTGGACCTGTATAACCTGCAAGAGACAGGAGATGCTATCTGAGATGTGGCAGGATCCATGCAATTTTCTTACGTGCTCCACGCAAAGTAACATGGTTAGGGCAATGAGATAGAACTTAGAAAATTTACATTACGGGGACTGGGATTTCCATGCAGTTAGCATCAGGAATCACAGCCCCTCAAATTTAACACTCAACAATGGGCCTTCTATTGGTCTTGGGGGAGGCTTCCCAGATCTCGGGGCCGGAACCCTTTTCTCCAGTCTTCAGAACAAAGTAGGAGGAATTTCAGGGCAGAAAGACTGCCTTGAAAAGTGTGGGCCCATCCATTTTTCCCTCATTTGTTAGACTTGTTTTTAACTGTATGGCATTCTCTCTGCAACTACTATGTTCCACGGTTATTGAATCATAGAATCAAAGGTTCACAGAATCATAGAGTTGGAAGAGACCACAGGGGCCATCAAGTCCAACTGTCACGTAGCAATACACCATCAAAGCATTCCCAACAGATGGCCATCCAAACTCAGTTTAAAAACCTCCAAAGAAGGAGCATTCCACCATTGCACTGCCCTTACTGTCAGGAAGTTCTTCCTAATGTTTACATGAAATCTCTTCCCCTGAAGTTTAAAGCCATTGCTCTCTGTCCGAGTCTCTGGAGCAGCAGAAAACAGTCTTGCTCCATTCTCCATATGACATCCCTACAAATATTTAAACATCGTGCCATCTCTGAACCTCCCCAGGACCAGACCCTGGTAACATCATCCATGTGACATCACCCAGGGCTGACCCCTACAATCTCACAGGAGGTTGTACTTAGCAATCAGGTTTTGGAAATTTTAGGGCTTGGGTTAGGTCTGACCTGGCAACCTTATCCTTGAAGCCCGGGCAAATCTCCAGTTTTGCTGGCGCCAGCCCTGCTCTCAAGACAACTGTTGACAGCAGAGCAAGTCCTGACATCTTCCAAGTTACCCTGCAAACAATTGTTCGGTAAAGTACTGATCTCTTTCTTAAAAAATAAAATAAAACTTGGGATGCCTCATCCCATACACACCCCCTCCCCACATACCATTCCCAGGATTCTTGGCAAAAACAGGAAGACTGTTCTGCTAGTCTTAGTTGGAATACCTTTTGTCTTACGATCGTCCTGTTAGTTTTTCTGTCGGCTTTCTCCCCCCACTCGCATCTAACCCCCAAGTATGGCCTTTGAGTGTTTTCCTATTAACCTTATCACCTGATGGGCAAAAGAAAAGGTTTAACGGAAGCTTAGGCCTAATTGGATGGTATTTCTGTATTTTCTTATGTAAAACTGGTTCTGGTCCATTGTTTTTATTTATTTGCAATAACTGTGCTCATTGGAGTTTGTAATGACAATGCCATGGGTGAAGAGAATTTGCTCTAAGTATTATTCTCTCCCTCCGTTATCTCCTGCCTCTCCTCTAAACTAGGTCTCTCAGGAGAAAAGCTGCAACAGACTCCGACTGCAAAGACACCTTGCTGAGTACACACAGAGCTTCGGTTGTTTTTGGAGATGCCTTCTCCAGCTGCGTTTGAAATTGCTTTACAAATATCATGTTTGTATTTCCCCCCCCCCGCCCTGCGCTCTTCCTGCCTTGTGTACTCGCTAATACGGTACAAGGAAAGGATGAAGAAAAGCAGGGATGGAACATCACAGGTAAGGGCCTGTACTGTGAATTGGGAGGTCTGCTGTGCAAATCTTGCCTTTGCTATCAGTTTTTCCAAGAGCAACGCAATGTCTTGGCCGGTTGAAATTCCACCCTCATATAGACTGGAGTAGGCAACACCTGCTGATGTGGGGCTGGTTTTCTTTCCATGGGACCTTCTGGAGGCTGCATGGATTGTCTCCTATGAATAAAATACTGGAAGTGGCTGGAAGTACACATCTCACTTTGGAAAATGGGATTTTTTTACTGTTAAACATGCAGGGATGCCCTGTAACTTCCCTGCCTAGGAGACACAGGCTGGCATCCTGTTGGCATCCTGTTGACAGCATATACATGTTTAAGGCCATTTCCGCACAATACTGTTATATGGCTATTGTTCTACTTTCAACATCCTATGGAATCCTGGGGTTTGCAGTTTAGGGGCCATCCCTAAACTGCAAACCCCAGGATTCCATGGGATGTTGAAAGTGGAACAATAGCGCTATAACAGTCTAGTGTGGAAATGGCCATGGCTATTCCATGCTTCATGGAGAACAGGCAGGACTGGAGATGTGGCTGGCTATGTCCCTGTAGCCAGATGCAAAATGATTACAGCAGCACCAAGACCGCAGGAGGACCCCAGCAGATTCCAGCAGTTATAGAATCATTTTGTGTCTGGCTGTGGGGATAGTAACCAGGTGCTTCTCTAATCCTGCCTGCTCCCCACAAGGCACAGAATGGTCTTAAAGAGGCAAGGAAGGCTTTAGAGGTTGCACAGTAAGTCTGAATGGCAGTGGTATATGCATCAGCCTAGCATAAGTCTGCATGCAGAACTACACTGTGCTGAGCCATACAGGATTGTGGCTGCCATCACGTTTGTGATTTCCACATGCAGAAACAGCTGGACATTTTTGTCCAGGATGGATGCCTGTATTCAGTTGAAGGTTGTGGGACTGGGCATCTGGTGCTGCTGTGCATATGGTTGTGATAGATGACAGCTCAGAGGTCGATGAGCAATTGATTATGCCAGGAACAGAGCCAGTGATAGACCAAACAAGCTTGCAAACACCTCCATCAGTTGAAAGACAAGCGGAGGCAGAGTTGTTACAGCCAGCCCCAGAGGAAGAGGGGACCAGCAGTGATGTAGAGGAATTAGATTTTCCTTTGCCCACCCGCCCCCAATCACGGAGGAATCAGAAATGAGCAGCTCAGAGGGAAGCTGGTTTGGCAAGATTAAGAAAACAGAACAATGATAAGGAACACCTGTTTTCATCAGCTATTTAAGTCCATCGGTGTGGCTCGTAGCAAATCACTATGCAAGCTCTCTCGACCCTTGTGTTCTGGCTCCCTCAATTCCTTTGGATGGATCTTCGGCTTTCTGGACCCTTTGGATTTGACCTTGACTTGGCTCGGCTCAGCGTTTCCACTTGTTTGTATTGGTCGCTCCTCACCGCCTTCTCCTCCTGGGCGAGTATTCTCGCCTCCCTTCCCTTGCTGGCAGAGAGGCATAGTAAGGGATTTGGACTCTGATCTTGGTATCACTGTGAACTGCAGATCCAGATGTTCATTCTGCTTTGCACATGGCACATAAAGTGGTGCATGAGACATTGCGACCTTGCATTTCACATTTGTTTGCATACGGAGTGCTGCAGGGTGGCAATTCACTAATACACAACCGTGGCATAACTCTTGAATGTAAAGTTAGAGTCCATCTCCTGGGTATAGGATCACCTTGGACACAATTCATCCTTTTGATGTCAGAAATATAGTGGTCTACTGGGATGGTTCAGAGGCCATATATAGAAGGTTGGGAAGGGGCACATCTCTGGAGAAAAGAAGGTTGAGAGGTGACATGACAGCTATACTGAAATATTTGAAAGGAAGTCATGTGGAAGATGGAGCAAGTCTGTTTTCTGCTGCTCCAGAGATTAGCAGTGGCTTCGAATTTCGGGAACAGAGATTCTATCTAAACATTAGGAAGGATGCTCATCATGCTCATCAAATTTGCAGATGACACCAAATTGGGAGGGGTTGCTAATACGCCAGAGGACAGGATCAAAATTCAAAATGACCTGGTCAGGTTTGAGAGCTGGGCCAAGGCTAATAAAATGAAATTCAACAGAGAGAAGTGTAAGGTCCTACACTTAGGTAGAAAAAATGGAATACAGAAATATAGGATGGGGGACACGTGGCTGGATGGCAGTACGTGTGAAAGGGATCTAGGAGTCTTAATAGACCACAAGCTGAACATGAGTCAGCAGTGTGATGCGGCAGCCAAGAAAGCCAATGCAATTCTCGGCTGCATCAATAGGAGTATGGTGTCTAGATCGAGGGAGATACTGGTACCACTCTACTCTGCTTTGGGTAGACCTCATCTTGAATCCTGTGTCCAGTTCTGGGCACCCCAGTTCAAGAAGGACATGGTCAGGCTAGAGCAGGTCCAGAGGAGGGCGACCAAAATGGTGAAGGGCCTGGAAGCCAAGCCCTATGAGGATAGACTTAGAGAGCTGGGTATGTTCAGTCTGCAGAAGAGAAGGTTAAGAGGGGACATGATAGCCATGTTTAAATATTTGAAGGGATGCCATGTAGAGGAGGGAGAGGGCTTGTTTTCTGCTGCTCCAGAGACCGGGACAAGGAGCAATGGATTCAAGCTGCAGGAAAGGAGATTCCACCAGAACCTCAGGAAGAACTTCCTGACAGTCAGGGCTGTCCGGCAGTGGAATATGCTGCCTCCATGGAGTGTGGTGGAGTCTCCTTCCTTGGAGGTTTTTAAGCAGAGGCTGGATGACCATCTGTCAAAGGGAGTGCTTCGAGGGTGTTCCTGCATGGCAGGGGGTTGGACTGGATGGCCCCGGGGTCTCTTCCAACTCTACATTTCTATGATTCTATGATTCTAAGAACTCCCTGATGGTAAGAGCAGTTCAACAGTGGAATATGCTGCCTCAGAGTGTGGTGGAGTCTCCTTCTTTGGGAGTTTTTAAAGAAAGACTAGTTTTCTCCTCCTTATAGTAGCCTGGAGTGCAGGTAGAAGTGATGAGGCCTATTTAGACCAGTGGTGGAGCTTGGAGTGTG
Source organism: Cyclura pinguis (assembly GCA_030412105.1). Classification (NCBI taxonomy): domain Eukaryota; kingdom Metazoa; phylum Chordata; class Lepidosauria; order Squamata; family Iguanidae; genus Cyclura; species Cyclura pinguis. The sequence goes on from CM059599.1 coordinate 382,654,303, forward strand.
TGGAGGGCGGCTACGGTGTGAGGGGCACGACCACTGCACATGAGGGTGTGGCCGCGGTGCACAGGAGTGTGGCCAGGACGCACGGGGCATGGCCAGGGCATGCAGGGGCACGACTATGTGCTGGGACACCCCAGAAACATCGCTGCCTGGGGCAAATTGCCCCCCTGCTGCCGTGTCCCTACGCGACTGATTTAGACACAGGCTCGTAGTGGCATCCACGTACATTTCATTATTTGTAATGAAAAGTGTAATGGAGGTGTGAGCGAGGAATGGACAATCTCCAATTGTTAAAACAGCAATACTTTTTTTTTTTTTTAAAGTAATGATTAACATTTATTCATTATTCCCCCATATAATGCTGACATCCTGTTGGTATCCTAAAAGCATCTAATCTCTCTTACACACAGTTGAAATGTTTTAGCCCTGGTGTAATTGTCGTACACTCCACCTTTGCTCACTTTCCACCTTTGCAAAGTGGGAAAATCACAAATATCAAAATGCGTGTGCGTGTCTGGTGGACGGGGGCTGAGGCATGGGGGAGAGAACGGGAACCCACGGTCCAAACTAGGGCCATTTCCGCACTAGCCCGTTATAGCGCTAGGATTCCACTTTCAACATCCTATGGAATCCTGGGGTTTGCAGAAACTGCAAACCCCAGGATTCCATAGGATGTTGCAAGTGGAATCCTAGCGCTATAACGGGCTAGTGCGGAAATAGTCTAGGTCAGAGAAAAGAGACAGAAAAGGGATGGGTCGGCATGGTGGCCCCATACTTCCTCTCTCTCGCCCATCTGCTTCCTTGGGGTGTTGGGGAGCATCAAGAGGGGGTTTATAGTGCTGAGAAACTGGGGGGGGGGATCTGTCCTCAGCTGGCCAGCTGGTGGAGGAGGATCAGAGCTGAGTTTTTAAAGGGCTGCAGAGTCTGTTCGGAGTCCTCAAGGGAAAAAAGAAATGCTTGAGGTGAGGCGCAGGGTTGCAGGGGTCAGAGAAACTTGCAAATAATCACATCTGTGAAAGTTTAAACCCACAAATGTGGAGGGCCAAACTGTACTCCCTTGACAGGTTTCCTTTATTTGCGCAACTTGCAAATAGACGTGTTTTTTTTTAAATTTGCATTCTTTAGCTCTGCTTTGCCAACTCACCACTAGAGGGTGCTCAAGGGCCATGAGTTGCAAAATTGCAGCGCTAGAAAGCTGAAACTGGACCTAGAAGCCAATCTCAGAAGCAATGATATATATGTATGTATTTATGTAGGTGTATGGCGATATCTTTCAGGTACAGTTTGGTTACTAGTGATTAGTAATGACTGGCAGTTAGTAATGATTAATGATTATTAATCAATAATAGCATTTAATAATTATAATTAACAGTATTCATGATTAATACTTACAATTTGCATTCATTATTATTAATTACAGCAAATTGTATGGCACTTTGGCTGAGATCCCCCCTCAAGGAGGTGGAGTGTACCTTTACACTCACAGAGTCGGGTGACGACTGCATGTCGGTGAATTGCAATCCTGCACACTTGTGGATGAGCAAGCAAATGGGAAATGCTCCATTGCAATGCATTAGCTTAACCTGCAGGTTCAATGAATGATTGCACCACAGGCACAACGGCACTGAAAGCACCATTCTGCTTCCACAACCCTCCACGACCACATCGGACAAAAATATCCAGCTGCTTCGGAAGGGGACCTTGCTCACGCATAAGTCACCAAAAGGAGGCCACCTATATGTGCATTTGTGTTCAGCACTATATTAATATAACCAATATGTGAATCAATATGTGAATCAGGCCGGCCCCTCTTGAAGCGGCAAACCCCAGGATTCCCTAGGAATGTCGTGCGGAAAAGGCCCAGGGTTCGATTCCCTGCTCGGCTACGGAAACCCCATGGGTGACCTGGGGCATGTCACACACACTCTCAGCCCCAGAGAACCCCATGATAAATTCACCTGAGTGTGACCGTTAATTTGACATGACCTGGAAGCACACAACAACACCACTTGCACCTTCTACTCACCTGTTGATTTTTGGCGACCCCCTGAATTTCATAGGATTTTCTGAGGCGAGGAATACTTAAAAGGGGTTTTGCCAGTTCCTTCCTCTGAAATACAGTGGCCCCTCAACTTTTGCAAGTGTTCAGGGTACGGAACCTTTGCAAAAGTTTAAAAAAAATGAATAACCCTCCCTCCCCAGTGAGTGCTCCCTCCTCCTGCCTTCTTTCTGCAGCCAGCCCAGCAGAAAGGCAGAAGAGTGCAGGGGGGAAAACTGAAAAATCTGAAGGTATGCAAGAACAAAAAATCATGTCCACCCTCAGCCTTTTCTTCACCAGGGTGAACATGCTCAGCAACCTCAACCTTCCCTTGTATGTGATGTCCTCCCTGCCCCTTCCTGAGATGAGGTGCCCATCAGGATTCTGGTGGCTACGGTCTATAAAGCAATATTTTCCCAAATTCTGATCTTAGGGGCACGACAGGAACAAATTCGGAGAAGCAAACAGTTTTGCAGGCCAAGTCAAACTGACGCAGCAGAGAATGAATGCCTGCTGGGCAAAGGCTCCACAGGTTTTCCCAATTCATTTCGATGGAGGGAGACACGCATTCTTCTTTCAAGCACCTGTCAGCTCATCCCATTGAAAAGATCAGAGGGAACCCCCAAATCTCACCCACCCAGAGGACCACCACGTGTGAATCCGAACAGACCTGGGCCCTGTGGCAGCTAGTAGCTTCTATGCCACCGGGTTTTATTCTGAATTTTAAAGGAGTTATTCCAAATGCTGAACGCTACCACTTCAATAGCCGCAGCACCTGGGATAGCTCTTATAAGTCCACACAAAAGCCCAGAGTGCATTCACTGCCCCAGTGACATGGAAGCCAGACAGATCTCCGGACTAAAATTGTTGCTTCTGATGGTCCACGATCACTCACCTGCTCAGAATTTGATATGCAACATTTCAATCATGCCATCCCTTAATCTCTTTCCCACTCTTCTTTCCTTTTTTTCCCTAAAAAAAAAAAAATTAAATGAATGCAAACCTAATTTCCCAAACGTCTTTCTGCTTAGATATAATCCACATGACTGTTTTATCATCCTGGTTACGCTCAGCTATACTTCCTCCCCTCCCTCTCCATTTGTATTCAAACCCTTCCTTTAATCTTCTCCAGTACTCCAGGTATGGCTTCACTAGTCTTTTGTTACAATCCCATAATGATTTCTGGGGATGTGTGTTTTATTCTTCTATCAGTACTTCCCCGTGCTCTGTTTGCTTTCTTAACGACTGCCACACGTTGAGATGCTGTTTTTAATATTCTTTACAGTGGACACTACAATGCTGAGCCTGTTTTCTCTGTGTCTCTCGGTGTATGTAAAGAACAGGGAGAATTTTTCCTTACTGATTCATTCGGCATACCGGTATATAGAATCGTAGAGTTGGGACAGACCACAAGGGCCATCTAGTCCAGCCCCCTGCTATTCACGAATTCTCCACTAAAACACCCCTAAGAGGTGGACATCTTTAGAACTGTCAAATGAAGGACAGTTTGTCACCTTCCGAATGAGTCTCTTCTGTGGTCAAACAACTTCTTACCATAAGGCAGTGAGGTATTTAAGTTTTTTGCTCCGAGTCTCAAGTCAAGTCTCGAGTCTCCACCTTCAAGCCTCAAGTCTCAAGTCCTTGAAGATACTTTCAAGTCAAGTCTCAAGTCTGGGAACCAACTTTATACCCCAACCAGAATTCCAGAATTATTGGATAGAGTGAAATAAATTCAGTTCCAACAAATTAAGCAGAGTTGGCTCCCCACATTTGCAATTTTGCCATCTGCAGCTTTGGAAGTGGGGAATAGGATCCTATCTTACTCCTCATTACTGAAGATTCAAAAGAAGGAAGGATCCTTCTTCCTCAAGCCCTTTGCCTAACACGTTTGCTGTTCCCCTCTGAGAAATGCACCCTGCATTCTGGGGGGTGAGTCTTGTCTTTTGCTCTTAGGAAACTTTTTAGGGGGCTCCTCTGATATGCAGCAGAGTCAGGCTGCTGAGCAGACCTCCAGCCTGACTGAAGCCCATTGCCTAACCTGTTCGCTATTCCCCTCCGAGAAATGCACCCACACTTTGGGATTGAGACAGATCGCCATGTGACCAGCAGGCAAAAAGAGATGGAGGCGTTGTTCAAAGTCATAAGGTTTCTGGATGAATGCCGTATGTTACTGCACCAAGGGCATCAAGTCAGTCATTAAACATATACAAGTCTCGAGTCGAGTCGAGTCAGTGCATCATTTATGGCCGAGTCGAGTCCGAGTCGAGTCACTGAAGTGACTGAAGTCCGACTTGAGTCCAAGTCTATTGACTCGAGTCTACATCACCGTAGGAGTTAAACCTTCCAAGGTTTAATCAGAATCATCTTCCTTTTAATTGGAATCCACTCGTTTTGGACTTACCTTCTAGAGCAGTAGAGCAGTGTCATTTTCTACATGATCGCCCTTCGGATATTTGAAGATGCTGTTGTGGTCTGAGCATTAGATAAGACTCTGGGGGTTTGGATCCTGGCTCAGCCATAGAAACCCACTGGAAGAGCTTGGGCGAGTCACACTCTCTCAGCTTACGAAGAAGGCAATGGCAAACTTCCTCTGAATAAATCTGTCAAGAAAATACTATCAGAGGGATGGCATAAGTCGGAGCTGATTTGAAAGCACACATCAACAATGGCAACAACCATCCTATCAGTCTTTCAGTCTTCTCTTCTCTAGGCTAAATATACCTAACTCCCTCAACCATTCCTTGCAGAGTTTCCAGATTCTTTTCTGTTTTGGTCACCATCCTCCGGACAAGTTCCAGCTTGTTCATTTCCCTTTTAAACTGTAATGCTCAAAACTGGAGGTAGGACTCCAGGTGAGGGCTGACCATAGCAATTTAAAAAATCATAAAATCCGGTTTCGGAAAATGGAACTCAAAGACACACATACAACGCACACTCATATTGTATACATTAGTCATACCTGTCTGCTGTTCCTCTTCCAAGAAATCCAGAACAAGTGTTGTTGTTTTTGTTTTTCCACCCCTGCAACGATCCTGTAAGGCCGATCGGGCTGAGAAAGAGTGACTTACTCAAGGCCACACAGCAAGTTGTCCCACCAACACACTAATGCACAATTGTCGTATAACTTCATGAGTGTCAAGTTGCATGCTGTCTCCACAAGGAAGCATTTTGACAATTTTTGGGCCCTGGGATGTCTCTTTTCCAGAACTTGGAAAAGTTTCTTTTAGGACAAAAACTCTCAGAATCCCCCAGCCAGCATGGCAAATTGATTAGTGGATTCTGGGGACTGTAGTCCAAAGAACCACATTTCTAAGCCCTGCCATTTTGGCTGTACAATAAAACCGAGAGATAAAGGGGGTGGGTGGGAAGAGAAAATTAAAATCAAGGAGGACAACTGCAGCTGGTCCAAGGAGACTATTTTTTTTCTGCTCTAGGACATTTCTGGATAAGGGAGGCTGAACTTGTATTAAACACCGCAGGAAGGCCCATGAAAACCATGTAAAAGGCAATGCACTCCTTTCGGAGGCTTCTGAGAGAGACAGATTCATACTTTTTCTGCCCAGAAAAAGGACAGTTTGGTGGGTCTGGCAGCTTGCATTTTTCTTCTCCTGGAATTCCAGCATGACAGTGGTGGGACATGTGCTTAGATAACTTCAGGAAAGAACTGCATGCATTTATAGATCATAAGTTGGAAAGAAACAGCTAATAAATGTGATAGTTAATAGTAGTGTACCTCTGGAAATCAGATGTGACACCTTAATGTCCAGTCTAAATGGTTTCAGGCAGGCATTGCTGGAAACAGAAGCCTGGTCTAGATGTTTTTTTTTTGAAAAACATAATCCAATACGTGTTTACTTAGAAGTAAGCTGCACTATGTGCACTGGGGTATCTGTCCTAATTCTGCAATTTTGTGCGTGCTCACCTAGAAGTAAGTCCCACCGAAATCAATGGGCCTTACTTCTGAGTAGGACTTTTAAAATATGGGATCCAAGGGAGCTGGGAACGGATGGCTTCCATGTTAGGGGAGTAATGAAACTGCTTCAGGTTTTAGTTCAAATGAACTGTCCAAGGTGCTGAACTGTACCTCCCCACAATATGCGATCAAAGCACCCCGACAGAAGGCCTTCAGGCCTCTGTTTCAAAACCTCCAAAGAAGGAGACTCCACCAGACTTGAATCATAGAATCAGAAATGTAGAGTTGGAAGAGACCCCAGGGGCCATCCAGTCCAACCCCCTGCCATGCAGGAACACCCTCAAAGCACTCCCGACAGATGGCCATCCAGCCTCTGCTTAAAAACCTTCAAGGAAGGAGACTCCACCACACTCCGAGGCAGCCTCTTCCACTGCCGGACAGCCCTGACCGTCAGGAAGTTCTTCCTGAGGTTCAGGTGGAATCTCCTTTCCTGCAGCTTGAATCCATTGCTCCTTGTCCTGGTCTCGAGCAGCAGAAAACAAGCCCTCTCCCTCCACTACATGGCATCCCTTCAAATATTTAAACATAGCTATCATGTCCCCTCTTAACCTTCTCTTCTGCAGACTGAACATACCCAGCTCTCTAAGTCTATCCTGATAGGGCTTGGTTTCCAGGCCCCTCACCATTTTGGTTGCCTTCCTCTGGACCTGCTCTAGCCTGACCGTGTCCTTCTTGAATTGGGGTGCCCAGAACTGGACACAGGATTCAAGATGAGGTCTAACCAAAGCAGAGTGGTACCAGTACCTCCCTCGATCTAGACACCATACTCCTATCGATGCAGCCGAGAATTGCGTTGGCTTTCTTGGCTGCCGCATCACACCGCTGACTCATGTTCAGCTTGTGGTCTGTGAAGACTCCTAGATCCCTTTCACACGTACTGCCGTCCAGCCACGTGTCCCCCATCCTATATTTCTGCATTCCATTTTTTCTACCTAAGTGTAGGACCTTACACTTCTCTCTGTTGAATTTCATTTTGTTAGCCTTGCCCCAGCTCTCCAATCTGTCCAGGTCATTTTGAACTTTGAACTTGGAAGCAGCATATTCCACTGTTGAACTGCTCTTACTGTCAGGAAGTTCTTCCTAATGTTTAGGTGGAATCTTTTTTTCCTGTAGTTTTAAACCATTGCTTCAAATCCTAGTCTCTGGGGCAGCAGAAAACAAGTTTGCCCCATTGTCCATAGGACATCCCATTAAATATTTAAACGTGGCGATCGTGTCCCCTTTTAACCTTCTCTTCTCCGGGCTAGTCTAGAGAAGACTTCCTCATTCCCTCTTGGGTTATATCTTCGAAAACTGTAAACCTGAAATTGTAGACCTCTCTTGCCTTTAACAAAACTGGCAAGGCCGCTGCTTTCAAGCAGCAGAGAGGGATATATACAGTATAAATGAACAAACACATAGGGGGGTAAGGCTTGTTTGCCAAGAAGACGGTTCTCGTGAGGTTATTTCCCTCCTGATGGGAGATGAATCTCTCAAAGGGAGATATCTTGATTGCACATCTTGATCTGCAAAACCTGAATGAGACGAACAAAGGTGCGCAAAACCACGACTGATCATACCAGAATTGTGATTAGCCATAGGCTGGAATGCTAACTACCATCAGCACTCCATGTTTGCCAGGGTTAGGGGCAAAGGACCTCTCTAAAAGTGTGGGAAAGAACACAAATATCAAAGGCCATTTCTGCACTAGACTGTTAATAGCGCTATGATCCCACTTTCAACATCCTGTGGAATCCCGGGGCTTGCAGTTTTCGGGAGGGGCCTGGGTATCCTGACTAGAGAACCCAGGTTGGCCTCTGAGTAAGGTGCAAAAGCCCTAAAGGGTTTCCAACGGTTTGGCTTTGAAACAGAGGCCATTTCCACACCAGACTGTTGTAGTGCTATTATTCCACTTTCAACATCCCGTGGAATTCTGGGGTTTGTAGTTCCCTGAGGCCCAAGAGCTCTCTGGCTGGGAATTCTCAATGCCCCTCCCTAAACTCCAAACCCCAGGATTCCACAGGATGTTGAAAGTGGAATAACAGTGCAGTGTGGAACGGCCCCTAGTTTCCACCGGATGTTGAAAGCGGTGTAATAGCACTATAAAAGCGTAGGGCGGAAGTGGCCAGAGCATGGCCATCCGTAGCCTATGTATTCCTTTCCTCGGGAACTTCTTCCTTAAAAATCTTCCCGCGCCTCCCCGATCTGCTCGGGTCTCAGCGCCCCTTCGTCCTGCAGTACCGCTTCCTACCAGGTGGGGGAGCGCATCTCCGCCATTCAAGGCTGGCAGAAGAGCTTCGGGCGTCGGCTACACCATTGAGGAAAACGGGAGGGGGAAAAAAGAGCATCCTTTATCCCCCCCCCGCAAAATGGAACGAGCCGCCGTGAGCCCCGCCCACCGCGTTCCAGAACCCGGAAGTCGCGGCGGCGGCGGCGGCGGCCGGGCGGGAGCGTTCCGCGCGTGCGCACCGAGGCGGCGGCGGCGGCGGCGGCGGGGGCTCTCCATGGGGCGGCCGCCGAGCGGGGCCGGGGCGGTGGGCGCGGCGGTGGCGGCCTTGTACGTGGCGGCGCTGCCCCCGTCCGTGCCCGGGGGAGATTCCGGTAACGTAGCGCGCCCACCTCTCCCTTCCCACCCGGGCGAGCACGTGTAGGCGGGACCCGCTTCCCGGGATGCCCCGGGTCTGCCGGTTAGCATAGGGGTTGCCAGATGGGAAACTGGAGAGGGCTCCTCTGCCGTGGAGAATGGGGCGACAGGGAGGGTTTCGGCCGGTGGTGCTCGGCATGCGGGCGGGGAACAAGCGGCGCCCGCCAAAAATCCCTCTTCTACCCGAGATGTGGGAGCCACCCCCAGTTTTCAATTTGGGAGCCCCATTTTGCATATTTCGTTTCCCCCTTTGGGCCATTTCCACACCGCGCTGTTCTGGTGCTGTTAGTCCACTTTCTTTCTTTTTTTTTTTTAAATCATTTTATTCAAAAATTCTCATTATAAAACATACATATTTGATTGCTGGCTTCATTGAAATATATCTGATCTTCCACATTGATCTAGATGTCATTTTCCAGATTTCGACAAGCTTTAGGTACCGTACAACATTTTACTGTTAGTTTATCCGATAGTTCTTACATTTCATTCTTCATATTTCTGCTTCATGATACATAACCTGTCGCCCCCACGTAATATAACTTTAATCATGAATTACGTATTTCCGCTTTGAATATCCTGCAGAATTCCGGGGTTCCCGAGGACTCTCAGTGCCCCCTCTCTAAACGGCAAACCCCAGGATTCCAGCGGATGTTGAAAGTGGAACCGTAGCGCTGTAACAGTGCAGTGCGGAAGCGGCCTTGGGTGTGCCAGGTATCTTAAAAAATCGCAAGTGTGGCACCCACGGTTTGCTTGCGTGGTGGACGGATAAAGATCATGGTGATTTTGATGCGAGGAAGAAAATACGCCTTTGGAGCCGCAAGCGACAATCGTAACAATGTCTGTAGTTGTCGTGATACTCCGCCATATAGTCGTGAGCACAGTGGAGCTTGAGAAAGTTACTTTTTTGCACCCCCAGCAAGCGTGGCTGTGAATTGCAGCTCCCGGAATCCCCCACATCCCCGGCGATTCTGGGATCCCTGAAGCCCACTTTTCCCAAACTCTGCTACGATCGTGGTGGCCATACTGGTACTGACTGGGAGGTTCGGGGAGCGTGAGTTCTCCCCCAAAAGAACTTTTTCAATATCTGATTATAATCTCTGCTATGGGCCGTTTCCACCCTGCACTGCTGTACTGCTGTTATTCCACTGTCAACGTCCTGTGCGAGTCTGGGGTCTGCAGTTTGGGGGCGGGCTTTCGAATTCTCATCCAGAGAGCTCTTTGGCCTCGGGGAACTACAAACCCCAGAATTCCACAGGAGGTTGAAAGTGGAAGGATAGCGCTATAACAGCGCAGTGTGGAAACAGCTATGCGTATCCTCTCCCTCACACGTGTAGCGGAGACCTTTCGTTGTGAGCAAAGTGACCAGTGGGCAGCGCTGCCGTTAAAGACCTGTGAGTGTTCGACTGCCGTACCAGAATTCTCTGGATGAGGGAGTGTGATTTCCCCACTGTGATTAGCACCGTGTGGTTAGTGGCAGGGCTAAAGTGTTGGTCCGAGCCTTGACCGGTCCCCTCTGAGCCACGAAGCCCACCAGGAGTCTTTAGGCCAGTTAAGACTTTTCTGGATTGACCCAAAGAAGCACGAGATCTCGCAACAGAGTCCTGGGGTTTGGCTGGGTTTTGGATATTGTTGCCTCTCTGTCCATTTTCTGGATCACTCTCCCTTTTTGTGGTGGGTGGCTGTTCGTAGAACTTTTTGGATTTGCACTAGGACTCTTCCATTTTTTAAAAAAAATAAATACTGGGGCACAATTTACTGAGATGATCCTATCGGTTGAAGAGCAAATTTCGTATTTTTTTTTTTATATTTGTTCCCTTACACTGTGGAGTTATTGTGTATTTCATTGAAAGGCCAAGGAACTGTAACTCTATCCAACAATAGAAAAAGGAACAAGGGAAAAGGAAAGAGGAGAAGATTAGGAGATTTGCCTCTTGAACTGTGGCTTGCAAGATTTAAGTCAGCAATGAGGAACTTTTGGCCTTCCGGGTGTTTTAGACTACTGCTCCCACAATCTTATTTATTAGCTGCGCTGGGTGGGACTTCTAGGAGTTGAATTGAAGCCCAAAAGATCTGGAGGGCCAGTGGTTTCTTTCCTTCCTCTTAGGCCTTGTAACCTTATTCTGTAGATTTGAGTCGGAGCTTGGAGAAGGTACTTTGTTGGACTACACCTCCCAGAATCCACCAGCCAGCATATAGTAGTCAGCTCAGTAATTATCTGCTCAGTAGTGATCCCAGTTGCTGCCCAGTTGCTTTGACTTAACAAGGTATGGCCCTTCTATTTTTGCATAACACTTTATTTTTCTGAGGGTGGAAATAGGCGAAGGGCGAGTAAAGCAGGAAGGATCTACAGTGCAAAGAGGGCCAGACAAAATTGTTCAGTGTCCTGCCAGAACACTCTGCATTTTTGTACTCAGAAAGTCCAAATCCTGCCCCAAGAAGAGACTGAATTCTACAAGCTGTGTGGTATCGTGTACATGAAGACGATGGCTATCATGTCTTCCTTTTGTATTAACCAGTTCCGTATTGTTACTGTTTCGTGTACTGTATTTGCCGGTGTATATGACTCACTTTTTCTTCCAAAAAATACTGTTTGAAAATGGGGTGCATCTTATATACTGGTGTGTCTTATATGCCAGCAAATCGCGTTTGCCGGTGTATAAATGGGGGGGGCGCCTTATGCATGGGTGCATCTTGTACGCTGGCAAATACGGTAATCTGTTTTGATATTGCTAGCTGGTGTGACAATCTATTGGCTAGCTCTGTGTGTGCGTGTATGCATGCATGTGTGGATACACACACACACAGGTATGCATATATTGTGGGGTACTTCCCTTCAGGTTGCCTGTTGATTTAGGGTGACTCTGTGAATTTTATAGGGTTTTCTTAGGCAAGAAGTACTCCAAGGTGGTTTGCCATTGCGTTCCCCTGAAATATAGCCTACAGCATCTTGTGTTGCTTGGCAGTCTCCTAGCCAAGTACCAACCAGGCCTGACTTGTTTAGCTTCCAAGAACAGATAGGATCTGGTGCCTTCAGGATATTTAGGCCCTCGTATATATACATGAGAGAGGCCATTTCCACATTGCACTGTTTAGTGCTATTACTGCACTTTCCACATCCTATGGATTCCTAGGGTTTGCAGTTTAGGGAGGGGCGTTTAGAATTCTCAGCCGGAGAGCTCTTGGGCCTCCATAATTCCATAATTACAGACTCCATAATTCCACAGTGTAGTGCAGAAATGTCCAGAGCCAGAGTAGTGTAGTGGGTTGAGCATTGGACCACAATTCCTGGAAACCACAATTCGATGCCCCTCTGGGCCATGGAAACGCACTGGGTGACCTTGAGTGTGTCACACACTTTCAGCTCTCAGAAAACTCTGTGATAGGTTTGCATTTGGGTCGTCATAAGTCAGAAACCACTGGAGGTCACACAGCAACAGTCTGTCTGTCTGTGTGGAAGGAAGGAAGGCTGGCTGATTGGCTTGTGAGATTCTAAGTAGTAATTTCCCATTCATTATGACGCATATGTTTGCTCCTATAAGGCAGGATTTCTTCACCCAGATTCCCTGGAACCCTGGCATTCTATGGGAATTTGCTAGGGGTTCCATAGAGAGATTGTGATTGATTTTTTCCCCTAGGTTGTAGAAACCTTAATTTTTATGCAGGGGTTCTCTGAGATCTGAGAATTACAGTATTTAAAGGGTTCCTCCATGGTAAAAATATTGAGAAAATCTGTTAAAAGGACTAGGAACTTTTTTGTATTTTTTTTTAAATGAAAGCTAAGACTCTTTGGAAGCTGGATTCTGATATGACATATTGCACCATTTCTGAGCTCTGGTGGCATTGCTTTTACCTACTCATATTTTAGATACGGAGGAGGTTCTTGGTTATAAATGTGAAACGGGGTAATATCTCATGAACCTATACTTTTGTGCTCGCTATACCTTGTCATTGGATATGTGGGTTTTATGATTTTGGCATATGTTATTTCACTCCAGGTACCTTCAGTATGCGTTTGTCAGCCAGTGTGGGATTTTTTCCCTACCATAATTTTCCACCTTTGGATGTGTATTGTTTCTTAAAATTAATCTGTTATATAATGGGATTAATGCAATGTGAGTTGAATTGGGCATCTGGAAGTGTATATGATACTAGTCAAAGGTACAGTTAAACTTATAATTAACTCTTCCCCCTCCACCTTGACAACTGTCCCTAGGAAGTGCATAGATTTCTGTACGCAACACAAGATTAAAACTAGCAGGTGAAATCCAACATTACCAGGGCAGACTTCCACTGCTTCAGTGGTAGGAATTGTGCAACCCTTTAGATGTTGTTGGGTTACGACTTCAGGAGCCCAAGCCAGCATAGCCAATGGTGAAGAATGCTGTGAGTTGCAATCCAGCTGCATCTGGAGAGCCAGACAGTTCCTTCCCTGTCACTAGTTGAATGGGAGTTTTCTTTCTGTTTACAGTCCCCTCCAGATGTGCTCTGCAGGACCCACCCAGCCTTCGTGGGAAGGGGAGAAGGAATTTGAGCCCCAAGTAATGTCCTCTCCTCTGCTAGAAAGGCACCTTTTTGGCATTCATATGGAATATTAGAAATGCAAAGGTACTACACTTGGACAGAAAAAATGAAATGCACAGATATAGGATGGATGACACCTGGCTTGGCCACAGTACATGTGAAAAGAATCTAGAAGTCTTAGTAGACCACAAGCTGAACATGACTTGGCAGTGTGATGCAGCAGCTTAGAAAAGCCAATGCGTTTTTGGGTTGCATCAACAGCGTCTGGGCCAAGAGAAGTGATGGTACCACTCTATTCTGCTTTGGTAAGACCCCACCTGGACTACCGTGTCCTGTTCTGGGCAACACAGTTCAGGAAGCATATTGACAAACTGGTGTGTTTCCAGGGGAAAATGACCAAAATGGTAAAAGGCCTGGAAATCATGCCCTATGAGGAGCAGCTTAGGGATCTGGGTATCTTTAGCCTGGAGAAGTGAAAATTAAGAAGCGACATGATAGCCGTGTTTAAATATTTGAAGACTGGAACAAGTGTTTTCTGCTGTTCCTGGGACTAGGGCATGGAGCAGTGGCTTCAAGCTTCAGGAAAAGAGATTCCTGACAGTAAGAGCAGTTTTCCAGTGGAATATTCTGCCTGGGAGTGTGGTGGGATCTCCTTTAGAGGATTTTAGCCAGAGTCTGGATGACCTTTTGTTAGGAGTGCTTTGATTGTGTATCTCTACATGTCAGGGGTTGGACTGGATGACCCTTGCGGGTTCTTCTAACGTTATGATTCTGTGGACATAACATTCTTCCCGTGGTGTTTCTGCCTCTGTTACCAAAGTTTCTGTTAAAGAAGCAATGCCCAGGAACACCTGTACTTTGTTAACTGGTGTATACCTGCATATACATAGCATGGATAGAGAGGTCTGAGCATGAACAGACAACGAACCAAAAAAAAAATCATTAGTACATTATGAAGACAAGCCGCAGAATGGAGAACAAACCGTAGAAGTAAAACAGTGGGACAGCGAAAGCTGAAAAACTGTGCATGTGAACAGGACTTGTAGATTGCATCTGATTTTGATATTTCTTCCTTGTTACTTCTTCTGTAAAAAAAAAAAATTAGCCGTAAGGAGAAAGCTTCTGTTTACTTTAAAACACGATCAGGAATTGACAGCCCTCAGGATCTTTAAAATGCAACTTTGCTGAAATACTGAATGGTTTGTATTCTTTAAACTGGCTGTTGGTTTAGCTTCCTTTTTTCTTTTTCTTTTTTGCAGCTGTTTACCTAAACCTTCAACAGGCAAAATAAGTTTTCTCTCACTGATTTGTAGCTTCTTTTGGGTTCAAGTGCCTGGGGTTGCACTGCTAAAATCTAAATGCTGCAAAAGAAGTTCCTTTGTTGAGTTGTCATGCCTTACAAGTTTACAAACATTCCTGTAAAGGTAATTTCCATATGCAGCTGTGGTTTTGTCTTAATCTGATATTTAAACCACACTTCATGGATTTCCTCTGATCCGTTCCAAATATTACAGTTTGGCTATTGCAGGAGAAACCACTTACCAAATATATTATACATTATGTAAAAATTGGCGTGAATAACTTTGTTAATTTTGCTTCCTAAGTGTTGTTGACATAAGCTTGCTACATCAAATTGTCCTTAGTTTGAAGTGGCAGAAAATGTTAAGTTGCAAACTATTACAGAAGACATAGTTTCTAATTCTTTCTTCAATCCCAAGTATAAAGTGATAAGGTGGATAACACAACCATGTTGCTGAACCTGGGCCAGAGCTGCCCATGCTGGTGGGGAGATTTTGAGAGTTGTCTTTCCAAAAGGTAACTTTTCTGAGGTCTTGTTCTTGACCTAGTTAATTGCTGGATGGGAAGCCAGCTGGCAGTTTCTTATAGTAAAACTCTAGAAATGCTTTAAATGTGCAAGTTCTGTAGGGATCTTGAGATCCATCAGTATTCTGAAAGGCCTGATTTTTAAAGATACAAACAGCATTTGGTACACACGGTTGCAATATGGATTGCTGTTGTCCAGTGAACCATGCCCTTTTCCAAGATACTCTGTCACGGTAGTTCTTAACCATTTCTTTAGCAGGGACCCCCACAAATATAATTTGTTGCGAGAGACCCCTAAGACGTAACTCATGATTTAGATTTAAATATTCAAATATTTATTTAAATGTTCAAATATTCATTTATTTATTAAAGACTTCTGGAGACTAGGATTCAAATCCCAGACACTGGGTGACCTTGGCCAAGTCACATTTTCTCAGCCTCAGAGGAAGGCAAAGGCAAACCCCCTCTGAACAAATCTTGCCAAAAAATACCCTGTGATAGGTTCACTTTGGGGTTGCCATAAGTCAGATGTGACTTGGAAAGCACACAACAACACAGTACTGCTGACAGCAGGAGGTTCTTTTTAGCCTTCGTGTCTCTCCCCTATGAAAATTGACTTGTGGCGGCCCTAAGGTGAACCTATCAGGGGAAGGTTTCTCGGCAAGATTAGCTGCCTTTGCCTTTCTCGGAGGCTGAGAGAATGTGACTTCCTGGAGGTCATCCAGCGGGTTTCCATGGTCAAATGGGGATTCAAACGCTGCTCTCCAGCGTCATAGTTTGGGCGCGTGCACATGCCTGCTGCCGTGTCCCTTTCGTCCGGGAGGCGACCGCAGGGGTATGTCTGTATGCACCCGAGCTGCTTCCTTGTTTGCAAATGGGGAAACAGTTTCAGTACTTTCAACTGCCCTGCTATGTGCGTCTCTGTTGCGACTGTTGTTGTCCAGCAGCAGGGCTTTGTGGACCCCCTTGTGAAGACTCTGTGGACCCTCAGAGGTCCCCTAGACTCCAGGTTAAGAAACACTGCTCTGTTCCATCTCCGCTTCAATATTTTATGATAGTGAGCCTGCCCAGTTCCCATTGGTTTGTTTCTCTCTGTTTTGTTTCTAATCGTCATCGTCATCGTCCAAACCTTTGGGTTTAAGTAGGGTCCTGTGTCCTACATCGGAGCGCCCAATCCTGTCTTTGAAAGGATGTACAGTCCAGCCTTGGTTGATTGATAAAGAACAGGCTTGAATTTAGAGCACAGGCTGATCTTGATGTTGCCTGTCAAAATTTAGCACTCGAGCCACTTCTGTACTACACTGTTATAGTGCTGTTATTCCACTTCCAACATCCTATGGCATCCTGGGGTTTGCAGTTTAGGGAGGGGCTTTGAGAATTCTCAGCCCTTTGGCCTCGGCAAACTACAAACCACAGAAGTCCACAGGAGATTGAAAGTGGAATGATAGCACTATAACAGCGTAGGGCGGAAATGGCCTTGGAGAGAAAACTGAGCAGGCACACAGATGGTCCATATGGGGCCCTTTTGCACTACCCGGTTCTAGCACGATGGTTCCACTTCAGCTGAAGGGGCTGCATCCTTGAAAATCCTTGGGTTCGTAGTTTGGTGAGGCACTAGGGAAGTTCTTGGGCAGAGAATACTGTTGGAAAATGCCAGCATTCTCTCTCTCCACTCTACTCTCTTGCTCTTAGAGCAGTTTAAGTTTAGATAGGGCAGAATTTCCTGCGTGCAAAGGTCTTCTGTTCTTCTAATCTGAAGCCTCCCTGTTTGCTCTTCCTATCTGCTGAAATGCATGGTCATAAATACCTTCTGTATGCAAGTAACTGGGCCACATCTCTCTATTCTCCTTCTCCATCTTTGCTGCTTCTCTCCAGCCATGCTTTGCATCTCCATCGAGAAGGTGGTGAGTTCAGGATAAAGCTACTACCTTTTACCTAATCTTTTCATTAGAGGGAAGCTCTCCAATGCACATGTAAATGTAAAATCCATTAGTAAACCTTTTTCTAAGGCTGTTTCTGCACTAGACTGTTATAGTGATATTATTCCACTTTCAACATCTTATGGAATCCTGGGGTTTGCAGTTTAGGGAGGGGCCTCAAAGGCATATCCATCTGTTTTTCTGTCTTCCTTCTTTCCTTTTATTTGATTCTTTGATATGTATTGTTATTTATGGAGGGCCTCTTGAATAGAAATCCAAAGTGGAATTCTAGGGTACAATTTCTTTTTATATGATTTCCAGATTTTAAAATCCAAGATTTGTAGTTTAATGAGACTTAGAATTCTCAAACACAGAGTTCTTAAAACTGTAGTTCAGAAAGACGAACCAGACTTATCTGTCAGAGAATTCAAAGCACCATACTAAATTACAAACCCCGGGATTCCATGGGATGGTGCCATGGCAGTTAAAAGTGGTTTCAGAATGCTATTGCGGTGTATTCTTAGAAGGTCTGCCTGTGTTTGACTATGGTGAGCCTTTGGAAGAATGATGTTTTTGGGCTACAATTCCAAAAATACCCCCACTTTCTGGACTACAACTCCCTTGCTGGCTGGGGGATTTTTGGGTATTGCAGTTCAACAAGTAACTTATCCAAGCCCTGACCACAGTCAGATAATGACCGTGCTGATCCTACTGACAGAGCCCTTTAGTAAACTAATTTAGGTAATCACCTTACAGTACACTGGTATTTTTGGAGTCTCCTAGTGCCCAGCAAGGGATGCTTCCATTCTCTCTCTGGTCCTGACATTTCAGGATCTCTCAACGGGAGTACTGCACAGGAGGCAGAAACAGGGAGGCAGTAGGATTAGGAAAGGAGTGGCTGGGAAAACTTGCTGCAGGTCAGGAAATAGACAGGCTGATGCAATGTGATGTTTAACACAAGACTTGGAATCCTAGAGCCTGGACGCATCACCAAAGCCACGTTGCAGTCCCCGAGGCCTGCTGGAAACCCCAAGATGGTCCCCTCACCAAAACAAAAAATTGGGGTAAAAAAAGGCAAATTGCTGCTGTTTTCCTTCTAAACAAGGCACATCCTTCCCGTGTTTTAAAAAAGTTTCTCTAAATTGAAGCTGTTTACGTTTTTGTTTTTCTCCACCTTGTTTAATTTGGAGTAGGGGGAGGATTGGTGTTGCCCTGGAGGGTCCTGGGCGTGGGAAATATTTTTTTGGATCTCTGGTTTAATGTGTCACCAGCTGGGGCCCCCCAGATAGGTATGGTGATCACAACAGGCACGGAGGGGGAATTTGACCAGTGGTTCTTTTCCCCCCCAATGCAAATACCAGCTTTAGAGGAGAAATTATGCTCAGCTTTGTAGGTGAGGAGGAAATGGCTGAACCTCCCACCACCCAGGGTTGCTCCGATCCTGGTAATGGTCCTCTTCCCACCAACTGATGTTCTTGTTTCTCTTTGTTAAAATGTACACATTAAATAAACATCTAAATGGTGTGTTCTTTTGCCCTTAAACTTTGGCTTAGAGTTCCCACAATCCCTTACCAGTGGTCCGCAGGCTGGTGCCGACTGGAGTTGCAGGCCAGAGCCTTTTGGGGAGGGGGCAACATGTTCTTCCTCTTGCCTTAGAGGTATTTGGCCTATGAGATGGCAACTTGGTTCTTGCCTCCTGCTGCTGCTGTTGTTCTTGTGCATCTTCAAGTTGTTTCCGACTTATGGCGACCCTATGGTGAACCTGTTATGGGATTTTTTGGGGCTGAGAGTGTGTGATGGACCCACAGTCACTCTGTGGGTTTTCATGGCTGAGTGGGGAATTTAACCCTAGTCTCTAAAGCAGAGCTTTCCAAACTTTTCATGTTGGTGACATACTTTTTAGACATGCATCGTTTTGCGACGTAGTAATTCGGTGGGTAAGTGGAGGCAGCCCCTCCACCCAAGCCTGGCCTGCCCCCGCCTCTGCCCTCGCCAGGGTCTTCCTCAGCCCAGGGTGGCCATGGTGGTGGTGGGATGGGCAGGCTTTCCCTGGCCCGCCACCACCAACCTTACCAGGGTCTTTCTTGGCCCGGAGCGGTGGTGGGAGAGGCAGCCCCTCCATCTGTTATGTTCGCATGACACATCTACACACTGCAGGCAACACACCAACGTGTCGTGATACACAGTTTGGAAAGCGCTGCTCTAAAGTCATAATCCAGTGCTCATTATACCACACTGGCTCTCTTCTTGTCTCTACACAGACCAAATGTGGATCATTGGTGAGGCAGTCCGTACAGGGTACATTTTATAACCTAGTCTATCACACAGATCCTATATTTTAGGCAGAATTTTGTACCACAATTGCTTGTTCTTGTTTCATTGTGATTCAAGACTGGGCTGGCATGTTGAGGATTTCGCACGAGGAACACAGTTCTGTGTGGGCTCTCCTCTTGTGCAGTCTCTGCATGCATGAATGTGAAGTTGCATGAAGCTTTGCATCCCATTATAGTCAATGGATGTGACATGTGCATACCCGTGCTGCCATGGGCACGCACCTGCCATGTCTGTTGACTATAATGGGACGCGATGCTTTGCATTTTTTGGCTCTTTCTGCAGGACATCGTCATGCTGCACTGGGGAGGGGAGAAGGATGGGACCCGGGTGATTGTTCTGCATGATGGCTGGTTCCCATCCTTCTCCTGTCTACAGGCGGCGCGATCATGCAGTAAATCATTGACGAGACTTACCCATTAATGATTGGTGATTGTGCTGCCTGCTCCCACTTACCTGCTGTGCAGAGGTCCTGGAAGTGCAAAGGTTGCACTTCCTGCCCCAGCGCATCCTGGGACAGTACCCTGCGGAAGGAAAAGAGGCGGCGCCATTGCGCATCCTCTATCCGCAGAGGCAGCTGGTGTGGAGGGGAGCATTTCTGTCATGCCCCCCTTCTGGGAGAGGCTCTACTGAGATCCCCATGGGACATTGCTAGGATCCAGTAAGCTGCGGGAGGGGCCTTTGTTTTACGCAGGGGTCCCTGTAACGGAACCCTGCGTATACGGTAGGTGCATTATGTGTGTTTTTTCCGAGGCTAATCGTACTCCGTCAAATCACTTCTAGGTTAGGTGAGTATAGGATCGTTCTTTGAGGTTCCTCTGTGCCTTAAGCATTATGTTCTACTTGCAGATTGTGGATTCAGCGAATACAGGAAAGTACACTGCGTGTGTTTTTCTCTCACTACTCTGGAAGTGTTGGTTCCCAAGAAACTGGAACTGTCCTCTCCAGCAGCATCATGACATGATTTAATAAAAGGAAGATGGAATGATATTTTAAGCAAATCCTCTCCTAAGTATAGCCTTGTATGAAAGGAGCTTAAAGCATGTACGGTTGACCATGGTTCAAAAAACAAAACAAAACACCCAGAACTAATTCCAAAACATTTTCTTCTCAGACCGCCTTGCCAGCAGAAACACATTGTGAAGTCAGAAATCAGAACCATCCCCATATTAATGCAGTGGTTCTTAACCTTTTCGTTACCCGGACCCCCTTTAAGCATCTTTTGTTGCTGGGGTCCACCAAGGCTTAACTCAAAGATTTAAAACCCTAAAGTGCATCAAGTATTTATTTAAAGTTGCTTATCAAGGGTTTTCAGATTTGGAGGGAAGGGAGAAATAAGTAAATGCACACACTCCTATTACAGTGTTTCTATTGGAATGATTCTGCTGCTAGAGTTCAGTGCAGCTACGAAGGCGGCTTTTGGCTGTATGTACGGTAGCAAGAGATGTGTGCTTTCTCTCAGCCACCTAGCATCATTCGCTTGGATAGTCTCACTGCATGCTGAAGCAGCAAGAGCTGAATACCTTTTTTTTTTTTGCTATCAGTTAAATCTCGTAATTGTTGAATGGTTTGAAATGTTGTGATGGAACTTCGCACAAATGATGTCTGTCACCAGTAAAAGACTCATAGAATCGGAAGAGACCACAGGGGCCATCCAGTCCAACCCCCTGCTATGCAGGAACCCACATCAAAGCACTTCCGAGAGATGGGCATCCGGCTTCTGTTTAAAAACCTCCAGAGGAGGAGACTCCACCACACTCTGGGCCAGCATATTCCGCTGCTGGACCACTCTGACCGTCTGGAAGTGCTTCCTGAGGTTTAAGTGGAATCTGTTTTCCTATGGTTTGAATCCATTGCTCCTTGTCCTAGTCTCTGGAGCAGCAGAAAACAAACCTGCTTCCTCCTCAACATGACATCCCTTCAGATATTTAAACATGGCTATCATGACTATCGTGTCCCCTCTTAACCTTCTCTTCTTCAGATTCTGATCTTTGAGATCAAAGTATGACCATCTATCTTTCCATCTCCCTCCCTCCCTCCCTGTCTTTCTTTCTTAACTGCAAATTTTGCGGACATTGTGGTCCCCTGGGTGGTCTGTGCCCCACTTGTTAAAAACTGCTGTATTAATGGATTTAGGGGCGACTGGTGTTTGGGATGTAGCAAAAACAGTGGAGAATTGATCCTTCCGTGCATTGAGATATCTGAATCGCTCAACTAGGTAACCTTTTTCAGCATCTCTTCTGGAGAGGCTGGGAGTGTGAAAATGGAAATGTGAACCTGCCTTTCACCAGTTGTCTTGTGCAAAGCTGTACCTCTTATTTAACAGCACTTGCAGCCTCTGAATGTAACCCAGAGACCATCTCCAAGGAGGTGCCTAGTTTGAGGAAGGATTTGAAAAATGCTTAATGTTGCATTCTGGACTGAAAGACAGATCATGCAATGATGTTTTTGTTTTTGGTAGCTCCTTTGCCCTGATTTTTATACTGAGCGTTACGTGTATTAAGTTATGCAATATGTAATTCTCCCCGTTTTAAAAAATCACTCTGTAAATATTAAATAATCCCTCGGTGCGTGGCTTGGAGGAAGGCGAGTGCCCTTATTTTTGCAAATGGACCGGGAAACCTTAAGAAGAGCTTTTATAAACAATTGGACATGGGTGCAACAGAGATAATGTTGAGTTTACTGAGGACAAAGGATGGCTTGGTTCTTCTGCCTTTAAGAGTCATTTACAAAAGGCGATTCCAGCCTTTTGTGACAAGAGTGGAATTCCCACTTCTGTATATGAAACCCTTTCCTCCTCTCCCTTTATTTATATATTGCTCCCCCACCCCTCCAGTTTATAAGATTTATATAAAGTAAGTGAACACATGAAACTAAAAGCATACAGAAGTTTATGAATAAAATAGCATTAAATTGTCTGTAGAATTAAAGTAATTTAAAAACAATGGATTAAAAATAAGGAATAACAGTAGCACAACACTACACACTTGCACAGATATAAGATGACACCTAGCTTGACCACAGTACATACGAAAAGGATCTAAGAGTCTTAGTCGACCACAAGCTGAACATGAGCCAGCAGTGTGATGCAGCAGCTAAAAAAGCCAATGCAATTTTGAGCTGCATCAAGAGGAGTATAGCGTCTAGGTCAAGGGAAGTAATAGCACCGCTCTCTTCTGCTTTGGTCATACCCTACCAGGAATACTGTGTCCAGTTTTGGGCCCCACAGTTCAAGAAGGATATCGACAGGCTGGAACATGTCCAGAGGAAGGCAACCAAAATGATAAAGGGTCTGGAAACCATGCCCTATGAATTGCAGCTTAGGGAGCTAAGTATATTTAGCCTGGTGAAAAGAAGATTAAGAGGTGACGTGATGGCCATGTTTAAATATTTGAAGGGATGTCATATTGAAGATGGAACAAGCTTGTTTTATGCTGCTGTAGAGGCTAGGACGTGGAGCAATGGAGTCAAACTCCAGGACAAGAGATTTCACCTAAAGATCAGGAAGAACTTCCTGAGAGTAAGAACCGTTCAACGGTGGAATATGCTGCCTTGGAGTGTGGTGGAGTCGCCTTCTTTGGAGGTTTTTAAAACAGAGGCTGGATGGCCATTTGCTGGGGTGCTTTGTGAGTGTGTGTTCCTGCATGGTCTTGATGACCATTGTGGTCTCTTCCAGCTTGGTGATTCTATGATTCTGTGAATCATATTTTTATGGTTTGGGTTTTAGTCTCTGGAGCAGCAGAAAAGAAGCTTGCTCGTATTCTGGCATCACATCCTTTCAGATGTTTAAAGACAGTTACCGTGTCACCTTCCGAGTCTTTCGAGTTTTTCTCCGTACATACCCAGCTCCCTCATATGTGGCCAGAGACAGACCTGGGAAGAGAGAACCCTGGCCGTCCTAGCTGGGCACTCTAGTCCCCTCAAAGGCCATTTTCCGCACTACACTCTTACAGCGCGATTATTCCACTTTCAGCATCCTACGGAATCCTGGGGTTTGCAGTTTAAGGAGGGACCTTTAGAATTCTCAGCCAGAGAGCTCTTTGGCTTCAGTAAAATACAAACCCCAGAATTCCACAGGATATTAAAAGTGGAAATAATAGTGCGCTAACAGTGTAGGGTGGAAATGGCTTGGACATCCGATGTACAACTCTATTATGACGTCACTGTTGTTCCCCTGACCTCCTGGGTCGTAGTCCAGTGCTCCGACCACTACACACGCTGGCTCTCGTTCACGTATTCACTGCCCCAGTATCATTGCTAAAAACTATGTAAGACCTTTAGGTAAGACAGTTTACAGTAATGGATCAATACAGTTCTTGCCCTTGGTTTTCTTCCCTTAGTTCTGCTTATGGGTCTTACGTTTGCTCAATACTTTGGAGAACTCCTGAAGACAAAATAATTTCCCCCCGTTTTACTAATGTTGATGGTTTTTCTTCCCCAGTTTTTGTTGAGTTTTTTTTCCCCCGAGGGGAGATTTTTTCCCCCTGTTTCTCAAACAGGCGAAACCAAAGAGGACCTGCTAGTTCTATTTGTACTAAAAAAAAATCCCCAACATTTAGCAAAAGTAAGTTCAATGTGTGAATAAATGTTCTGAGTGGAATAGAAAAGAGAGCGAGAGAGAGAGGCAAAGGCCATTTATCCATTCTACAAGACCAGAGTCATTTCCACACTCTCACTGTTACAGTGCTATTATTCCACTTTCAATATCCTATGGAATCCTGGGGTTTGTAGTTTAGAGAGGGGCATTTAGAATTCTCAGCCAGAGAGCTTTTTGGACTCAATAAACTACAAACCCCAGAATTCCACAGGATGTTGAAAGTGGACTAATAGCATTATAACAGTGTAGTGCAGAAATGTCTTCTTGCATCCCTTCCCACTTGTCAAAACCCTGGAGTGTCCTTATTTCTACCTTATAAGTGTGGTCTCTAGAGGAACGGTCCCCCGAGTGCTGATGGCTGGAGTGTCTCTTTGGAGAAGTTCTAGGGTCCAGTCTTTGAATGCCTGTGGTTGGGCTGTGCTGGCTGGGGTCGGCCTGGGGGGGGGCTGCCGACCAGAAACATCTGCAGGGCTGCATCACCCCTGAATTAAAACAGTCTGAAGCAGGGCCAGGAAAGGCCTTCGTGAAGTGCCATGGAAGAGTAGGCAAAACCAGGCCAGATGGATGAGGAATCTGGCCTGGTAGAAGGCAACTTCTAGTCTTTTCTCTGTGCCAGCTTTCTCCAGCTTGGCACCCTCCAGAGGTGTACAGCTGTAGTGCGTATCATCTTCAGCCGGTTAAAATACATAATTAAAACACAAGAATCCGTAAATTCTGCATAGTGCATAGCCAGCACCTTTCGAACCTCCTCAACAACTCTTGGAAGCTTCTTCCAAAAGGCATCCAGGGATATTTTCTCACCAGCCTCCACTCTTCATATGATTTCAGTTTTGGTGGCTGGACTTACAGATCTGTAGATCTATGCTTTTTTAAAAAAATGTGCTGGCATAGCTAGGGAGAAAAGGATATCTGCTTCCCTATTATCTCTTTGTTTTTGCTTTTCCTGCACGCCCAGTAAAGGATTCTGGGGGCACCTGCTGTTTATCTTCCCTGTTCCAGAGAAGCACACCCAGCTAGAGCAGAATCAGCTTCGTTGCAGTGCTCACTGCGGACATGCAACTGCATCCTGATACTGACCGTCGGGAGCCAACGGAGCAGAGGCTCACCCGAATTTTGGTGATACGAGAGATTCAGGAAGCTATCGCTGTGACAGATGTCAGCACCATGCGCTAAGGCATCCTTGCCAGCTCAGAAAATGGGTGAAGAGAGGGCAGGATAGGCCATGAGGCTGGGATCAGTTGTACAGCTTTTTACACTAAAGGAGATGCCAAAGGGAAAAAACTGAAAAGGAGTTTCTTTGCCAGAAGCTTGGTTAACAGAGGTGTGCCTGTAGTTCAGAGCTTTCCAAACTTTTCATGTTTCATCCTACAAGCCCCCCGACTCTATAGCCATTTCCGCACTAGGCTGTTATAGCGCTATGATTCCATTTTCAACATCCTATGGAACCCTGGGGTTTGCAGTTTCCGAAACTGCAAACCCCAGGGTTCCATAGGATGTTGAAAGTGGAATCATAGCGCTATTACAGCCTAGTGCGGAAATGGCCTATGACTCTATGAATCTATAATTCTCTAAGTAGATGCTCATAATTACGAGGGCGTCGGTCAGCCTGAGAATTGCGGGTTTTGCAAAAACATGTTTTTGTTCTACTGAGGAGTAATCAAGCTATTTTTGTTGGGAAAAAAAATAGCAACGGCCAAACAAATCAGAATCCTCATTTCTCTCGCCTCCTGCCTTGGCATTGTTGGAACACCTTAGGCCAGAGCTTTCCAAACTTTTCATGTTGGTGACACGCTTTTTAGACATGCGTCATTTTGCAACACAGAAGTTCAGTTTTAGTAGCAAACTGGAGCTTAAACTAACCCCTTATAAGAGATACAGATTCATACATAAATTGTAATAACAAAATGTATGAGGACACAACCTATCCCGTGGAAACCTTTCATATATTTTTAAAAATATGATTTATAAATAATAACATACATTTCCATGATTGTAGGCGACACACCCACCCACTTCAAGCGACACACTAGTGTGTCGTGGCACACCATTTGGAAAGCCCTGCTGTAGTTGATCTCTCTGCAATACTCACAAAAGACACCTCCGTATGGTACAAATGTGTCACGACACTGTGGTTTTGGTTGCTGTAGTTCTCAGGATTTTTAAAAATATCCAAATGATGTTTGGGTTGTCCTAGATTGTTTTATATCAATTCCAGGCACCAACTGCAACATTTTCTTCCCACCTTCTAAAGGGTTTCTTTTTAATTCCAGAACATGTGAAACAATATGTGTGTGCGCGCGCGCGCGTGCGTGCACGCTTTTGTAGTAGTAATTTTGTTGTGTATAGGCAATGGCCTTTATAATGGTCAGAACAAAATGCAAACAAAGTTGAATTAAAAGTAGATCAATTAAAAATGGATGATTAAAAAATACATGTAACCTCAAAACCGTTTTGTCCATTTAAAAATATTTTAACAACTGCTGTGATCCAAATGTGTATATGCATATGTCTTTAAATCATCTGTTAACTTAAGGCAACCTCATGAATTTCATAGGGTTTTCTTGGGCAAGGAATACGCAGAGGTGGTTTTGCCAGTTCCTTCCTCTGAAATACATCCTCCAGCACCTGGTTTTCATTGGTGGTCTCCCATCCCAGAAGTAACCAGGGCTGATCTGCTTAGCTTCCCAAATCACACACAAGCTGGCGGTTTTAGGGCATTTAGGCCTCGGTACAATACCTTACTTTCGTTTAACATTTTTTTCTTAGCTTTTTAATGCACCGGTCAAGTTACACCTTTGCATTATAGCTATGCAGTTCTTTAAAAGAAAATCAAAAATTCAGAGAGGAGAAAAAAAATTCCCTTTAAACTATTGGACCAACTCAGCCAAGCATGCCATGGTTTTACAAAACAAAACACCTTGAAGACCTCTAGTGTGGATGGAAGAAGTCAGTACGAACAGCTACCAAAAGAGTGGAACCAGTGAATATGGAGGCAAAAAGAACTATCAAAACCTAGCAAAATCCACTAGCAGTGGTACCTTTCTTGGCCAGCTCCAATGCACAAAATATATTATGCAAGCTCTCCAGGCTCTACTGGCTTCTTCATCAGGCAATGATGTTAAAAACCAGAGAAAAAGAAAGGTGATGTTGGAATCACAGGCTTACCTTCTGTCTCAGATTTTACTTCGTTGTCAGTAAAGAATGTATGATGGGATTTCAGTGCAGGCAGAGTCCACTCCCCTTTTTCACCCGGTGGACAAAAGGCAAAGGCATGCCACACACTCTCAGCCGCAGAAAACCCTGTGATAGGTTTGCCTAAGTTGGAAACAAGTTGAAGGCACATGACAGCAACTGTAATAAATTTCAATTCCATTAGCAACAGAAAAGTAACTGTCCTTGAAATCCATCTATCCTATCTAGTAGAGTGTTAGTGGTCCTGAATATGAAGATCTGCTGCTCAAACCACTGCACTGTACTGCCATACTGCTGCTGAGATACTCTCTTCCTCTGCCTTTTTATAATAGCATAAGCTGTCACCTGCTTTCTGACCATGTTTAGCAGTTGCAGATCTCTTTTGTACATATTCTAGTATTACAGGAAGTAGCATTTTATGGTTTGTTTTTAGGGGGAAAACACATCCCTTCAGTTATTCTGAATGTGTTTTTTAAAAAAATGGATAGAGAAAATAGCCATCAGATAATGAATGCTTCCAATATTCTTTGACCCTCAAGGAGGTATCTTCTTACCACAATTTGCAAATTTGAGATACTGTACTGAATCAAACTAATTTGATCAGTCTAGTCCCACTGTTCTGAAAAGAACAGTGGGACTAGACTGATTGAATTAGTTTGATACAGAGCACTTGATTTTGCAGAGTACTAACAAAAAGCCGCCTTATTTTTGCTGCAGCGTAGTTTCTCTTCTAATGTTGGAAGAAATTGCAAATAATAATAAAAAAATCATTACCAACCTGTGATGTTTCCCAAAGTGTTGCAGATGTTCATTATTGTAATGGAGCAGAGAATTCCTAATATGCCTAATTCCTAATACTGGCAAGAGTTTACTCACATTTCAGAAATGTGGTATTTTGTAGAGAAAGAATATCAATAAATCAGCAATAAATGACCAAATTTCTTGTGAAATCAAGAGCTTTTGCTTGTTTCTGCCCCCCTGATTATTCCTGCATCTTCAATGGTTTTAATCTTTTTAAAAATATGAATAATTATATTATTATTATTATTACTACTACTACTACTACAGTAATTACTGTTACTATTGTAACTTTTATTTGCACATCACACCTTTACGCATCTTCCTATAGAAACGTAAAAAAAAAAATAACAAAAGATATTTTGTGCAACGGCATCAGAGAGGGAAGAAAATATTCTTGGAAAATTTCATGCTGTTAAATCTCCACAGATTTACACTTTTATCCAGTCAAATTAATGCAAAACCCCCCAACGCAACGGTTTGGATTTTGAAAACTTGGGAGGAGTGTCATTCCCTAATAGTAATTATTGGTTTTACATTATTTTTTCACAGGGGAGCTGATCACAGCCGCCTATGAGCTTGGAGTAAGTATTAGTTTTATTGTTTAATCAATGCTCTCATTAACAGTTTTAGGAATTAAGGAAGTTTAATTAAGCATGGAGTTAAAGTAGATTAATTTATTTTTCAAACCACAGTTTTTGCTAACTTATAAGTACAGCACGCGACAATTTACTCCCAAGTTATAAATCCAATTAAACTAAATTATAAAGCAAAGGCTTTACTGTATATACAGTAGCTTGGCTTATTATCAACCCAAATTTTGTATAAGCTGGGGAGAATAAAATAAATCGGGTTAACAATTTTAATAAGTTTTATTATTTAATAAACTTTATTATGGCGCATGATCCCCTTTAGGCGAGACCTTAAGGACTGTCATTGTGGTGGTAATCCGATAGCAGTGTGGTCTTTCAACTTGCTAACCAATAAAATAGTTCAGAATCTGTTCTCTTTTCCTTTCTCTCTCTCTCTCTCTTTCCCCCCCCCGTAATTATATGTTTAAAAAAGGAAGCCCAGGCTTTTGAATGACCCTAATATACTATGAACCCAAACTTCAAACCATTTAAGGAATGCTTATAATGAGTGTCGTTGCTTTTCTCGATGCTGCATTCTTATCCGTGATGGGCGCAGCCAAATCCACTAAGGCAAATATTTTGCTAAGTTTAAAATTGGCACTGAAGAAGAAGGGTGGGGGGCAGAATTGGGGAAAAAAGCCCTTGAAAATAATCATTAAAAAAAAAGAGGACTGCGCTTCCAACCTGGGTGTTTATTGCTAAGCTAATAAGGGAGTTATTTCTCAATTAAACTGCCATTGTGACATCTTAATGCAAATGCCTTCTCTGTTTGTTCTTAGGTTGCTCATCCCCCGGGCTATCCGCTATTCACTCTTCTGGCTAAATTGGCAATCGAGCTGTTGCCTTTGGGTTCCGTTGCCTATCGAGTCAATCTCCTCTGTGCTTTATTGGGAGCAGCTGCCGCGTCGTTTCTCTTTGACACAATTGTCAGGTAAAGCAGACGCTGCTGCTCATTTCCTCCATTTCCCCCCTCGCGGCTCACGGGTTAGATCTTAATTGCCGAACAAGCTTCTTTGGTACTTGAAATCAGCAGCAACAGCCCTCGAGAGACGGCACGCGCGCACCAAAAAATATTAACATTAAATATTAAGTGTATGGGTCCCATATGGGAGAAAAGCGGGGTATAAATTAGACAGACGAATGCTTTGAAGATAAAAGCTGGCATCCACAGCCCGTGGAACATTGTGTGAGCCCGACGTGGCTTGGGAGCAGACCCGAGAAAAGTTATGTTTTGGGGCTCCGGTGTCCAAAATCCCCCAGCCAGGGTGGCCAGAAGTCCACACCAGTAGTCCTCCAAAAATATTTTTTTTCCAAACTCTGCTCTGTAAACTTCTTCTGAGTGGTCAACTGGTTTTGAAAGGGGGGCATTAATTCGAAAGCAACTTGTGAAAATGATATTGAGCAGAGACCAGGAAGGGAGGGTGTAGAAGTCCAAAATGCCATGGGGCAACTTGCTGAGGGCCAACAGAGCCCTGAAGGGGAGGGTATCATTTCTGTCCCTTCCATCCTTTGTCCTCCCCATTACAGAAATGGCAGCCAGAGGGTTCATTCTTGAACAGAGTTCCTGCACTCTGCTCTTGGGGTTGTAGGAGGAGAGTGGCAAATGTGAAGAAAAGCACCACTGTGGTGAAATGGACCACGGAGGTTATGCAGCTTGTGCTGGCCTCTTCTGCTGTAAGAAAAGCACTGGGGGTTCTATTGGCAGAGCTTGAAAAATGTGGTTGTGTACTTTGGAAGAATTCTGGAAGGAGTGGTCCAAAGAAAGTAACTCCCCGCAAACTTTTCCTGTTGTCTAGATTCTGAAAACCTGGTGCATTTGTCTGGAGCTCCCAAGCGTGGGCATTTTCTTACGTGTTTCATAGCTGTGGCGGCACCAAGAGTATAGTTCTTTACATGTACCCCTGTGTTCCTTGATTTCACAAGATTGGGAAGAGACTTTGCTCACCATGTCCAGGGGATCTCCGAGCATCCGTCAGAGAGCCTGAAACTGATTGGGATGTGCCGAGGTTTTATGTGTACTGGACGTGCAACTCATGTGCAATGAAGGCGTGGATATTTACTCCAACTCTCTGTTCCATAAAACACAAATCCGTAGCAGTGCTTCTGGAAATGAGTGGAGGAAAATATACACTCAGCTGTGCCTTTCCTAGTCAGGGTTCCAGCCAGACTCTTAAAGCCTTTTCTAGGTCACTCCGTTTCA
This sequence comes from Cyclura pinguis, assembly GCA_030412105.1. Classification (NCBI taxonomy): domain Eukaryota; kingdom Metazoa; phylum Chordata; class Lepidosauria; order Squamata; family Iguanidae; genus Cyclura; species Cyclura pinguis. Next base: position 382,684,948 of record CM059599.1, read on the forward strand.
CCCCTCAGTCCCTGATTGTTGCTGGGTGCCTTTCAAGTCATTTTCGACCCCTAAGGCAAACCTGTCATGGGGTTTTCTTGGCAAGATTTGTACGGAGGGAGTTTGCCATAGCCTTTGTTTGAGGCTGAGAGACTGTGACTTGCCCAGTACTATCCTATTGGTTTCCATGGCTGGCCAGGGATTTCAGTCCTGGTCTCCCGTAGTCCTGGCTCAAACCACTACACCACAGTGGCTCTGAAACACTCAATGGCCGTTTCCACCCTACATTATTGTAGTGCTATTATTCCACTTTCAGCATCCTGTGGAATTCTGGGGTTTGTAGTTTCCTGAGGCCAAAGAGCGCTCTGGCTGAGATTTCTGAAGGCCCCTCCCTAAAACTGCAAACCCCAGTATTCCACAGGATGTTGAAAGTGGAATAATAGCGTTATAACAGTGCAATGCAGAAATGGCCAATATTTCATTAAGTTGCTCGTGGATATTTTTTTTTATCTCCTTAGATTCACCCCCTTCCCCAAAAGATTTGTTCTACTTCTGGAAGACTTGGATTTCTCTCAAGTATGCTAATAACCTCTTCCTTGTTTCTCAGTTTGGATGGTGTCGCCAACATAACTCAGCGGCACTTGAATTCACTGTTAATACCTACATATGGTGGCTGTGTGTTATAAGCAGTTGTCTCTTGATAGAATTTATTGGGGGTGGGAATGTGGCTGATGCAGTTACTAATCTTCTGTCTCTTTCCCTTTCTTCCTGCGTTTTCCCTTTCGTTTTTTTTTTCTTTTCCTTTTTTTAAGCCGTCCTACTTACTCTCCTTGCCTTTTAGTACTTGCAGAAATATCCTTAGTAAGAACAGGTGTAGATCCCTAAGTTCATGAACACCTTTTAAAATAATTTGCAATCTCTGTGGTGAATCTGCTATTGTTATTTTTCCTGCTACAAATTCATTTATATCCTTCTCCCTTTTTTCCAAAATTGAGACTCAAGGTTGCTTACAAAAAAGTGGAAACAGATACAGATTGAAAAGTCACGCTAAGATCTAAGTTGGAACATACAGAAAAGTATTGTTAAGATGTGGTTAAACTATTGATGGAATTAAAAGCATTTAAAACAAATCCATTAAAACATGCATGAACCATTTTGTGCAACTTTGCACAAAAGTTCCCAATAAATTAAACTTATCAGCTCCTGGCAGGCTGAAATACTCACCTCAGTTTTTGATTTCTTGGGCCATAATTTATATAATTTGAATTTTACATTTGACTTTTCGCTTGGCAGAAGATATTCCTGTAACTCATAAAAGTTAAAAAAAACCCAACAACCTTGCAACAACGTAAACTAAACCATACACGACCTCACAGACATAACAAACCCTGCAAAGCAGCCCAAACTAACATCCTTTTTTTCCAAAAGACTGCAACCACGTTTGGTCTTATGAACACACTTCACTGATTGGATTTATCTAACCAGAAGTAACAATGTTTGTCACTATAGAAAGACACAGATGGCTTTGAAAAAAAAAAAAATTAACAATGCAAGCATCAACTGTACTGGCGAACTTTTAATTGCTTGTGTTACAAAAGAGAGACAGCTGCCTCTGGAGAGTTTTGGCTCTGTGTCTTCTACCTGCGTATAGTACAGTAACTCGGAAACGATGGGGATTGAACTGTTGTGGAATAGAATTCAGATTTGCAGGTGGCAACGATGCAAAGAGGAGGATGTTCGTTGCTTGTCACTTGCTGCATTTGGAGAGATTTTGAGCTACATCAGGCTGGAGGGGAAATTATAGTGATGCTAAGTTATGTGAAAAAATGATTGATTTGAGGTTTCTTGAAACTTCATTCGCTCGGTCCATCTTTCCGTATCCTGACTGGCACTGGGGAGCGGAAGATTGCTTGTTGCTTATTCCACATGTCTTTGGTTTGTGTGTGAATACCAGAACAGCATGGCTAGGAGCAGCAATATGGGTTTTCTCGGCTGATTCTTCCATAGCCAGGAGAGATCCGCTGTGTACATGGACACGTGAGCAAGAATCCATGTGGAGATGATGATGATAGAATCATAGAACCGTAGAGTTGGAAGGGGCTTCGTAGGCCTTTAAATTCAACCCCTGCTCCGTGGAGGAACTCCAGCTTGAGTATATCCAGCAAGTATGGGGTGGTGATGGTCATGATCATGATGGCACATAGCACCTTCTAATGTTGAAAGTGCTTCATGTGCAGCTTCCAGTGATAAGTCTTTGACAACAAGCCTATGAGCTGGAGGTGAGGGGTATGGATCCCTCCAGGTGTTTGGCCTCCATTCCCATCGGCCTTCGTCGTTGTCTGTGCTGGCCGGAGCAGATAAGACTTGCAGCCCCACAACGACTGGATGTCCTCCCTGGGATAAGATAAATCAGAGTTGTTACCTCCCATGTCGCAGATCTGGGGTGAGGGAATGCAAATTAAGAGACCATGTCTTGCCCTAAGGCTACCTTACGGAGGCTGTTTCCGCACTCCACTGTTATAGTGCTGTTATTCCACTTTCAACGTCCTATGGAATCCTGGAGTTTGCAGTTTACGGAGGGGCCTTTAGGATTCTCAGCCAGAGAGCTCTTTGGCCTCAGGAAGCTACAAACCCCAGAATTCCACAGGAGGTTGAAAGCGGAATAATAGCACTATAACTGTCTAGTGTGGAAATGGCCTGTGTTCATGATGGAGGTAAGATTCATAGTGGAGGCTTCTTGATTCATAGCTACAGTCTCTCTCTATTGGAACCCAGTGGCCAGTCATAACATGTTTTTGCATAGATGACTGTTGCCCTTTCTTTTGGTTGGGTGTCGGTTGGGTGGGAGAACCCCACGTTATCACCCATTTGGTTCTGGGATTCTGGTCTTTATGGAGGATTGTTCTGTTGCAGAAACAGCCCCTGTTCTTTTCTGGATACAGTTGGAGGGAATGTTCATTTTAAAATTTTATTTTATTTTTTTTTAAAAGAAGGGCTTATTTAACAGCTTAAAACTAACACATCTACCGTAAATGAGAGTGTGTTGGCAGCTTTTGGGAAACCTCAAATGTTTCAACCTATGACCGTAACAATTCTGGCCTTCTAATTTTCTAGACCTAGGGTTGTTCAGCTGGTATATATTTTGGTTAGACTGCTTAATTCTCCTAGTTTCTATGGCTAAACCAGTTAACTTTGCCAGCTGAAACGAAATGTTAAGAGTATTTACTGCACAGAGGCTATTTTCAAGATATTTAAATAAGGCAAGCTTCCTCTACCCCCACGACAACACGGTAATGCTGGGGAAGGGCGTATTTTTGGGTAAGTAAGTTTGCTCCTGATTAACTTGTGGCACCGACCCCTTGATCAGACTCTCAGAGGTGACTCTTGTTGAGAAATGCATTTATTTATTATTAATTGTTTCTAGATTGCTTTTAATGCTCAAGAGTGCTTTGACAATCCTTACTGCATTCGTCTTTGTTAAAAAAAAAAAAGCCCCTTCCCTTCCACACGTCGGGTCGTTAATAATCCCATTTTATGGGTGGGGAACTGAGGCTGACAGATACCAAACTGCCGAAGGCTCTTCAGTAAAAATGTTCATGGCTGCATAAGGTCTCGAGTCCAAGTTACTCGCCTCTAAATGCCTGTGCTGTGGCTGCCTGCTGGTTCGTGTGGGGCATTCCGATGGCTTCCAGAATACTTAAATAAATTTAAAAAAAAAAAAAACAGATGAAAATGTGGGCACATTTTGTAAGGAAACAGGTTACTTAATTAACAGATAAGAATTTAGAGAAAACGACAGGGCAAGCGACTGGTTTGAACCTTCTCCAAGCATCGTGCAAAGAGTGCAACCAGAATAGGGGACTGTTTTCGGCTGCCCCTCATTGCACACTTACTTTCCTCCAGAATAAGAGCAAATGTTCCTGCCTCATGCGGTTTGAAATCCAAGCCCGTTCTATGCTCTGCCGTGCGCGCCTGCCAAGCCGCACGGAAACAGGGAGCGCAGGAGGGAAAGCGGGTTGATGGACGGTCGGCTGCGATAAATGTTTTACATACGGCGTGCCTGGAGGGAGAACTCGCCTTCCGTGTCTTATTTGCTTAAGTACACCTCTCTAATATATATTTTTTTTATGAATAGGGACTTTTCCCTATCCGATAATTCATCCTTAACTAATTTTCGCCGTCGTTAAAGAAATGGGGTTAATAATAATAAAAAAAAAGGCCCCAAAGCTTTTGAAGGGGGGACGGAATATTTAAAGCATAAACTCTCAAGGCAAGAGTGCTTTTGTCATATCGGTAAGGAACAGTGTTAAGCATAATGTTAGAGAAGAATAAATAATAATGCTCAAGTTCCATTAGTGGTGAGGAGGGGGGGAAATCCCTGGTTGTATACATTTAATTTTAAATTAATCTTTACTGCATTGCTAGTAATGCATTCCCCTTTGTGAAGATCCGCCTTCGTCTTCTATTCATTCTACCATCCCAGGCTGAAGTTCTTACAAAGGAATTACATTTGTGGGTGGGGATTTTTGTTGTCCTACAGCAGGAGGTGGGGGAAATAAACAGGTAAATGAAAATAAACATACAAAGTCTTTTTTTTAAAAGTACATTAACATTTAATTTCACAGATGCTGAAAATGTGCAACCCAGTACAGAATTTGGTACATGTAAGAGGAAGCGAAGAAGGTGCCAGTTGAATATCTTTTGACCGTATTTTGTTGTTTATTGCATGTATTCTAAGAACATACCGATAAACCAGCTTCTAATGTAGGAAACACATATTTATCACAAACTACAGATTGAGTATTCCTTTATATGAAAATCAGAAATTCAAAATTCTCCAAAATCTGAAACTTTTGAAGAGTGGAACCCAGTCCTCTTCCTATAGGGAATGTGGGGGAATTATGAAGTTTTGCTTGGGACTGCATGTGCAGTCCCAAGGAAGCATGCGCAGTTCCAAGGAAGCATGTGCAGTCCAAAGCGAGCCTCCGTAATTCTCTCACGTTCCCTACAGGAAGAAAGCAAGAGGAGAAGAACTGACAAAAGTTGAAAGAATGGTATATATAGTCTCATTATGTACATGCAAATATTCCAAAATCTGGAGAAAAAAATTGCAAAGTCCTAAACAAAGTCTGATCCCAAGCATTTTGGATAAGGGGTATTCAACCTGTATATGAGCCTGCCTGAGCTGTAAGGGGAGGGCTTTCTCTCGTTCCCCCATCATCCCAGGCATCCTTGGTAAAAACGTGGGAGAGGGCCTTCTTGGTGGCTGCTCCTAAGTTAGGGAATTCCTTTCCCAAGGAGGTCTGATTGGCCCCTTCCCGCTATCTTTTTGCCATCAGGTAAAGACCTTTTTATTTAGGGAGACATTTGGTTTTTAATACACTGTGGTAGATGGAGGTTTTAATAGGTGCGTGTATCGTATCTCTATTTTATTATGCTTTAAATATGTTTTAACATATGTTTTTAAATTAGAACTCAGATTTAATTGTGTTTTACCTATTATATTAGTGGTTTTTTCCCCCCAGTTGTCCTGAGCTTTTAAATGGTTGTAAGCCACCTTTAATCCCATGCTGGGAGAAAGGTGGGATATTAATTAATTAATTAAAATACGGAAGACAGCAGGCTTCCTTCAGTGCCAGGCCTTATGCTGCATACAACAGAGAGAGGCCCTGTTTAAAACTTTCGGAACGTAAATTTTTGGAGAGGTGTTTCTACCTTATTGATGCCGAAGGTGCCCCATCTCACTGCGGTTGATGTGATGTTGGACTCCATGGCAGTGTGCCCACCGTTAACTCTGTTGCGTTGGCGCTCGTGCCAATGCCACAGATGCTTAGATGCGTCTAACGTATTTTCAGACTTGGTTGTCAAATCTGTCTTGAGATGGGAGGCTGCCATTTGCATGCACATTTCTATAATCTCTTTCTTTAAAAAAACATAATACTCAGAAGGACAGTCTGTACAAGAGTCACGGTGATCTTTAAAGTCCCTTTGAGATGCCTCTGCTTCATTTTCCTTTTTTTTGGAAAAACCGTGAAGCGGTTCTCGTCTTCCCCAAATGCGGGGACAGATGTGTGCACACTTCCAGATATCCCAGTGGCCAAATCTGTATCAGCCCGCTTCCATTTCCATGACGCAGAGTGACCTTTTAAAGCCTTTCCCGGGGTCCTTTTGGGGCCGCGTCGGCATTGGGGTCGGGAAATAACCGCTCCTCCGTATTCCGGGAGGCGCCCTCCCCACGTATTGTTAACGTGACTGGTCCGACGATGGTTTTTTAAGACGACAAATAATTAATGAAGTGCACATCCTACGGGAACAGCGCAGTTCAAGTGGCAAATCTGTTTTCTCGTCAAACAATAGGCCCCCTTCAGAACGGAGCAGACCATCTCTATGGTAATTTGGAGCCGAGAGCGGCCTATTGATTCGGTGGAAGAAGACATTATACAGTGTCAGTTGGGGTTGTTACAATTTCATTTGTCGCGTGACCCGAACTTAACCTTCTAAAAACCTTTTCTTCCGTGTACATAAGCCCACTAGCTGGGTGCGTTTCACTGCGCTGACAGTTGAGTACAGTAAAGAATCCCAGCTTGGCTTGTTGTTGTTCTTTTATGTGTGCGTGTGTGTGTATTTTTTTTTTTTAATAATGATCAACCAACCATTCCGCACACACACTCCACTTTCCCGTTTCCTCCCTCTATACGCTATGTAAATCATTTTTTTTTAAAACAACAACACATTTTTGATCCTTTGTTTGAGTGGCTGTTTGGAGACATCGCTCCAAGTTTTATGTTCGTTTGCAGGTCAAGATAATTTCATTTTAATGTTTAATTGGAGGAGGATTTTGAGTCGTACAATAGTTTCATTCATTCCCACTTAAGAAGACATTGTTCTACATGCCGGATTAGCGTTAACTGTATTCTGGCACTTTGTTCTTCTAATCAGGTTTTCAGTTCTGCTAGGTAGTTAAGGTTTCCCACTTCTTTTTGATATGTGCTTTCCTAAAAAAAAATAAATAAATACTGAAAACAAACCCACAACCTTCCAATCTATACTTGCCGCCTGAAATAGCTATTTTTCAAAAGGAGCTTTTCATCTCCGTCCTTAATTTTTATCGTTTCGGATTCAGTGAGAGCACATTAGATCTCAGTTTCACTGCTGCCTGGTTTTAAAACAGTGTCCAGGTCTTGAACACTGTCTTTCATGCTCCTAAAACTTTTTAGTTATTTGTAAAAATCACAAGTTGTATAGAAGCCATATGGATGTGTTATTTATTTTTCTTTTTGAGATGGGGGAAAGAGAATGAAATAGATCTTTACAGTTGTTTCTGCATGTTGGCATTAAAAATGAGGAAGGAATACTTGCTAAATTAAATTCTTGTGCCTCTGTTCTCTGGTGCCTGGAAAGGATAATTTTAAGTTTCCAAAAACAAAAGGAGGGTTTTTGGGTTTTTTTGGCCCAGGTGGGGATATGCTTTCTGTTAGGTAAGGATGGAGGCATAACGTAATTTTGTTTGTTGGTTTTAGCTGTTGTGGAACATGTATTGTGTCCTGCCTAAGCAATGAAAAAAATAAGCACACTAAAACTCTCAGACTTACCAGCCCTTTGCAGAGTTACAGTGTCATTGCATCCTAAATGCCTTGCCTTATGGTTTTGCAACACTTGAAGAATATTTGGTGTTCTCTGGATGCTGAAAGGGGACAGTCTTCCATTAACTCGCGTTCCAGAACTGAAATATTTGCTTTTATTCCGTGCAGGTTCGAAACTGTGTGACAAGATGTTAGTTAGACTGTAAGAAAATCTTTGTTGTTTTCTTGTTTGTTTCCAAACAATGCAGGAGAGGGCATAGCATAAATCCAGAGCAAAAATAACTTTGCTTGTTGTAGGGGTAAGGAAAGATTAGAAAAATTCTCTTCAGTTGAACAGGCATTTAAAATTTTGCAGGCTGTGTGGCGAAACACAAATGTTGAAAACGTTTAAGCATGGCTTTCTTCCTCCTGCTTAATTTTTTAGCTTTCGTGCTTGGCAAAAGTAAAAGAAGACTGGAAGTTAACACTGAAGTGAAGCTGCTCATTTAAAACAAAAGCTGGGGCCGGCTGAGTAGCAAAATTGATTCTCATATCTGTTCACACCCACAGCTGAAGTCCCTGAATAGCATTAATATTTTTGCTGAAGCAAAGGGAATCTTAAATATTCCAGGGCGGTGTTGGAGCGGAAGGGTTGGGGGAGAAGACTGTTTCTCCAAAGTTAAGCCAGAACTGTAGAAATTATAAGGTAAATTTGGTTTTAAGGCAGTGCTGCTGGAGTGTGCTCAGCTGGGGGAAACGAAAGGTTGGCTGACATTGTGGGTTTGCATTTATATTGAATTTCACTCCTAGACATCCGGTTTTCGAGTTTAATGGGACGAGCTGACTTCCAGTTTAGTTGAGGGGGACGAAATGTATTTTCCTCCCTTCGCCATCCGTTTCTTGATTTTTTTTAAATAACTTGGGGATCACTTCGGGCATTATGAATTCTTGGGCGTTCCAATTGGGCCTTTCCAACTGTTGTGTGCCTCCCTTTGCACAGTTGCTTTGTAGTGTGTTTGTCACTGGTGAGGCTGGTGTGTTACGGTCCCACCATCACCTAAATCCTTTCCTTTGCTACTGCCAGACAAATGAATTGATCAGATTTTCCACCTGCCCAAGTCTCTCTGTGCTTCCGCACACTAGTTTGCGGCAAAGGGAATCCTTACACTAAGCAGAGAGCTTGATTCTCTTCAAACATCTTTGTATCTTTGACCGTCATCCCATTCAGGCATGAGCAAGGAAATTAAAACGCTGCGCTTGAAAAGAGAGTGCGGGATCTTCTGATTTAAGGTATATTTGGGTACATTTCTTCCAGATTAGAGATCCTTCTAGACTATTGCTTTTGTCTGGTTTTCTGCAAGGCTCTTTATAATTTAAAAAAAGCAGCTAGTGCTTAAGTAACGTGTAGCTTCTAAGTTTTAACGAAGTGGTGCTATGGCATAAAAGACCATAGAAGGCTCTAGTGTTAATTTCCCTTTTCGAAGACTATCTGCCATGACCCCTTGGCTAATTGATCTCTCTCGCTCTCGCACAGGCGCGTGCATGCACACGCACAGATTTCTCTCACTTCCAGTGAAGTCACATCAACTCCGTTTGTAGCACTTTTCTCTCTTATTTGCATTTGCTTAAAAACCGGATACGTTTTAGGCTCAAGGTTCTGTACTTCATTTTGGAAGTGGCTAAGTAAAGGGGGGGGGGAGGGGGGGAAAAGGAGGCCAGCTTGCTCCCCCATTTCCATCCTTAATTTAAAAAAAAAAAAGACTGAAGAGTCTTTCGTGACAGCTAGTCAGAGTTAGAATTAGTTCAAGGAAATGTTAATAAAGCACTGCCTAGTCTAATCCCCTTGATATCGCCAGGTATCCTCCTGTTCATGGGTTAATTGCTTTAAAAACGGAGGCAGTATTCTGAACGGTGGGCCAATTCACCTTTTCACAGCTGTTCCCATTGAGTGACAACTAAATCCCATGTGTAAGATGAGGAAGAGCTCAATCTCCAATTGGGAGAAAATTTATGTAAACCGCAATCCCTTCAGAATATGTGGAAGTCATAGACTTTCTTGATTTACTCTGCTTTTCCCCAGAAAGCTCCATTGTTCCCTTCTCTAAGTCCCATCAACCCTTTGTAGCGGAATATCACAGCCGCGGCAGATAGCTTGAAATATATAAATGCTATCATAGCTCTGATTAATAGCACCGCTTATGAGTCAGGTCTGATAACGGAGCTGCTCTCCACTCAATTTCAGATACCGCTAATGGAATCTGTCTTCTGCAATTGTAATGTGAGAAGGTCTAATTTGCCATGGAGCTTGGATCTGTCACCAGGAGGGGATTGTGGGGTCAGGAGGGAGCCGCCAGGTTTTTGCCCTGAAGCTTGTATCTCTCGCTTTGAATGGCACAGCCCCCCGCCTGCTGTTGAGCTGATAGGCCCTCTGTGGGGTTTATGCCACTTTGCACAATAGACTAGGGCTTCCTAGCCCGACTTCGTAATTGTGAAGCGAGCTCATATTTCCACAGCTACTCCGCTGCATAATTTCTAATAAGTGGGTGTTTTTTTTTTTAACAAATGTCAGATTATGAAAAGTTTCCTCAATTACCAAAAAAAAAAAAAAAACTTATAAAACATTTAAATTGCTAAATCTGTTTCCTGTCGAGTTTTCCCCTTCCTCCCTTTCTCCTCGCCTCCCCTCCCCTGCGCTCTGTGCACCCCCAACTTTCTGACGTCTGGGTATCCTACTTAAAACTGCACCGGTTGAAGCGCTAATTCAAAAAAAAAAAAAAAGTGCCCGTTTTATATAATGCAGAGAGATTTTGAAAATGCATGACAGAGGACGACAGATTGGGTCACAGCATTGCCCTGAAGAGAGCAATGCCACCCGTAGAGTTAGGAGCAACTTCTGGTGACACAGTTTTGATAACTTGTCAAGAGGGAGAGAAGTTCTTGAAATGGATTTCACTGCAAAGTATATATATTTTTTCAAATGGTGGTAGGTTGTTTTTCAGAAACTTAATACTCTTCATAGAATCATAGAAATGTAGAGTTGGAAGAGACCACACGGGCCATCCAGTCCAACCCCCTGCCTTGCAGGAACACCCTCAAAGCACTCCCGACAGATGGCCATCCAGCCTCTGCTTAAAACCCTCCAAGGAAGGAGACTCCACCACACTCCGAGGCAGCCTATTCCACTGCCGGACAGCCCTGACCATCAGGAAGTTCTTCCTGAGCTTCAGGTGGAATCTCCTTTCATAGAATCATAGAATCATAGAAATGTAGAGTTGGAAGAGACCACATGGACCATCCAGTCCAACCCCCTGCCATGCAGGAACACCCCCAAAGCACTCTCGACAGATGGCCATCCAGCCTCTGCTTAAAAACCTCCAAAGAAGGAGACTCCACCACACTCCGAGGCAGCATATTCCACTGCCGGACAGCCCTGACCGTCAGGAAGTTCTTCCTGAGGTTCAGGTGGAATCTCCTTTCCTGCAGCTTGAATCCATTGCTCCTTGTTCTGGTCTCTGGAGCGGCAGAAAATTCATGAATGTCCCACAAGAGACAAGTCAAGGGGGAAAACTGTCTTCAAATGTTCTTCTGTAGAATCATTATGCAAAAAGAGATTTTAAACATTGGGAACTGGCAGAACTTAGTTGTGTTATAGGGATAGAATTTTAAACAAGGTGGGCCCTAAAGACTGTGTGTGCACTTTTTGGGGTAACCATGGGCCCATTCACATTACGAAATTATAGTACTGTTATTCCACTTTAACTGCTATGGTTCCATCCTGTGGAATTGTAGAGTTTGTAGTTTCATGAGGCCCTGGAGGTCTCTGGTTCAGAACTCTAAATGCCCCTCTCTACACTGTAGATCCTAGGATTCCATAGGACAGAACTATGGCAGTTAAAGTAGAATAATAATGCTATAATTCTGTAGTGTGAATGGGCCCCTGGAAGTTCTGTCCCAGTTGGAAATAATAGGACCTTGGGAACAGCAGTTCTTGCATAGTTTCTGCATTCTTTCCAATGCATTGTTTATAGAATAGTGCATTGGACTGTATACTTAGCAGCAGTCATGGGTAGCATCCAGGCCAGTAGAGTGATGAATTGGTACTGGCTTTTAGTCTGACATTCATAGGAGCTATCCAGTGTGCTGAAACTCTTTTGGTGATAGGCGTAATAACTGAAGCCCCTGTCAGAGCTGCTGATGACGAGCAGCAGCTGTTGGTCCCTGTGGCTCTGGCTGGAGAGGAGTCCTGCAGCTCAGGAGCTCCCCCTGCTGCCATGGACCAAGCAGGCGCGGATGTCCCTCTGCCTGCTCCTTTAGAGCAACAGGGATCTGATTCTGAAGATGCTCTGGAGCCTGCTTCAATTAGCTCCCAATCAAGGCGGAGACTCGAGAGCTGTGCAAAGGGAGGCTTCCATGGCTAAGTTTAAGAAGCGGTGACTGGGCACACCTGTGCCTTGGGCTATATAACTGCCTGCTTGGAAGCTTCCCTTTGCTTGTGGCAAACTTCTTACAAGCCCTCTCCTTGCCTGTTCCTTGCTTCCAGCACCTGGCTCCTGATACCTTGGATTGATTGCTTGGCTCCAGACCCCTGGCTTTTGGAACTCTGATTACGGCTTTCACTTGTTGCTCTGGCTTAAGTAAATGGACTTCCTTTGAATTGTTGCTTGCTTGACTCCTCCTGGCAGGACTCTGCTAGCTCTCCCACTCCCTTCTCCGGGCTGGCTTGCTGCCCGGGTCTCTGACCTTGGCAATAGGGTTCAGCACTTTGAAAAGCTTCTTTAAAGTTAAGACTGAATTCCAGAGTGGTCTGATCTCTGAGCCTAGACTGTGCTCTCTCAGTAGATGATTTTTGTAGCTGCCCATCCAGAACCAGCAGCTGAGAAAAAGGGATGGACTAGAAATGAGGAAAACTTGTAGGTCATTTACAGGATTGTTCTGTCCCCTGAATCTTGGAGTCTGAATTTCTGGAGACTTGGCAAGTCTGTGGCATTGTGCTGCTGAAAGAAAGAAAAAATGCTGTAGAGCAGCGGTTCTCAGCTTTTTGGTCCTCTAGCTTTTTGTACTTCAGATCCCAGAATCCCTTAGCATACTAGTTGTGAACCACTGCCACAGAACAAATTTTGGCAGTTCACAAATTCTGTTCTTTGTGTGCGTCTGTGTTTGTGGAAACCAAAGAGAGTGGGCAACATCCTTTTCTGAGTTTTGGGTAGAGGACAAAGGGATGCAATCCCTGGCCATAGCTGTCACCATGCCAGAACCTGACCATTACTATGTGTCATGTGGGGCTGTGGTGCACCACTGCATGGAGTCCTTGGGGCCAGTGGCTGGCATCCTGTTAGTGAGTCATGCAGGTATGAGTTGTACTATGCATGCAGAGTTAAGTTTTTGGACAATGTGAAATGGTTGTATCCAGCTGCTAGCAGCGTAAGTGGAGTTGTGCATGTACCATTGCACATGCTGTAGTATATTAATGTATTAAGAGTGGTGTGTGAATGTACACCACTTCTGGGCGTTGCCTTTGTGTATTGCAGTTGCACAGCAGCTTGCCAGGCATGTACATGAATCATTGATCTGTACAGTCATCCCTCCATATCCACAGATTCTGTATGCACAGGTTCAACCAACCATGGCTTGAAAATATTGCCACCCCCGAAAAAAAAATCCAAAAAGCAAACTTTGATTTTGCCGTTTTATAGAAAGGATACCATTTTACTACACCATTGTATGTAGTGGGATTTGAGCATCCACAAATTTTGGTATCCATGGGGGGTCTTGGAGTAAAATCCCAGCGGAGACCAAGGGTCCACTGTATATGTTGTACTGCATTGGTATTCACTATTGCATAGTGTAAGTTTTCTGGTGGAAATTTATGCTACACTGAAGTGGTGTAGATCTTGACCAATATGTTTCCCGTCTCTGATTTAGAGCAGTGGAGAGTACTAGTCAGAGTTTGGCTAAAAAAACCAACAGTTTGTCTTTTGTAGATCACAGCATAGATCATGAAAAACAATGGATACCCCTAAAATAAATGGGTGTCCACAGTATTTGATTGTCCTGACACGCAGTTGGTACTCTGGACAAGACGCCGTTGTCGGGACAGAGTATGGAAAAACAGAGTGGTTTTCAGTTGGCAAGAGGGTCAGACAAAGGTGCAGTTTATCATCTTATCTATTAAGTTATGTGCAGAACATACGTGGACAGTGGAAGTAATTTGCAGAAAGGAGATATGAAAATAGACAGAAGAAACATCATGAACATATATAGATCAGTCTGTATTACTAGCAGAAAATAGCAAAGACTTGTTATGACTGCTGATGAAAATGCAAAAGCTGGGTTATGCATGAATATTAGGACAACAAAAATAATGATCAAAGATGATTTATATAACTTTAAAATGAATGATGAATTGGTGGGCATAGTTGAAATGTTGCTATACCTTGGCTTAGACACAAATCAAAATGCAACCTGTGGTCAAGAAATCAGAATAGCACTTGGAAGGGCTGCTATGAAGGAACTCGATAAGATCCTTGAGTATAGAGATGTATTAAGTATCAAAGTCAGGCTCATCCATATCATAGTATTCCTGGTTCTATGTACAGGTGTAAAAACTGGATGTGGAAAAAGCTGGCAGGAAGAGAACCTACTCATTTGAAGTGCGGTGTTGGAGGAGAGTTCTGGGCATACCACGGATTGCCAAATAGACAAATAAATAGGTTTGAGAGCAGATCAAGCTTGCAAGCCAAAATTACTAAACTGAGGCTATTGTGCTTTGGACATACCATGCAACAACATGGTTTATTAGAAGGAACAGGTAATGCTCTGTAAAGTTGAACACAGTAGGAAAAGAGGAAAATGAGATTACAGGTGGATTGGTTCAACTAAGGATCACACAGCCTTGGGTTTGGAGGGCCTGAGTTGAAAATTGAGACTGCTGTTGGAGATCTCTCTTTCATAGGCCTTCCATAAATTGAAGCCGACTTGACAGCAAATAACAACAGATATTTTCTCTTATACTAGAGATGACATATAGCTGTCCTAAATACAGGAAGCACCTGCCTTTTGACACCCCATTATCTGACAACTTGCTCTTTTGGCGTTTCCAAATTAAGGACAAGCTCCATTAACTCCATGGGGGTTCTGCTCTTTCATCAGTTCTTCTCGCTTATGGAGGCTCGTTTGGGACCCGCCACATCAGTGCACTACTTGCAAAGTGCACAGAGAGGGGGGAAAAGGGCACCAAGCTGGCTGAGAGATGTTGCAAGCAGGGCATGAATAGTCAGTCCCAAGTCAGTCTCTGTAAGCCCTTCCTACTCCCTACAGTACAGTACATTCAACCAGTTCCATTTTCTGACAGTGCCAGATAAGTGGGGGAAGCCTGTAGTAGTCATCAGTGGCCCCAGCCTCCATGAATGTGTCCAGCCCCCCTTTAAGCCACCCAGGTAGGAAACCGTTGTTGTTAACAACTTGAGCTCCAAATGATGTAATCTTTATAGAACAGTCCCTTGTTTATTGACGGTCCGAGAATACGGAAAAGCTAGATTCAGCAAATGATAGTTGAAAAACGTATGCTCTGGCTCTACAGCCAACTTACTTATTTAGAGTATTTATACTCCATCCTTCAGCCCAAAAGGTTCCTAGAGCAGCTTACAAACTGTTGGTTTGACAGTTCCCTGCCCTCAGGCTTAACAAGTTAAATAAGACATGAAACTTAGGGAAAAGGAGATGGCAGTGGGGGAGTGGATTAATTCCAGTAGATACTGTCTGTTTTTTTATCCACTACTTGGGCTTGAGCTGTGCCGGCTTCTTCTTGCCTCCCTCCGAGGCCAGGACAGTGGCACTTGGGGTGGAGGGAGGGCCTTCCATTGGCTTCTGGGCCTAGGCATGGTGGAGTTCTGCATGCTTCTTGTTCTCTCCCTCTTTGGCCAAGACAGTGGCACTTGGGACGGATGGAGGGCCCTTGATCTGCTTCTGGGCCTAAGCATGGTGGAGCTGTGCCTGCCTCTTCTTCTTCTCTCCCTCCAAGGCCAGGGCAGTGGCAGTTGGGACAGAGGGAGGGCCCTTCCTCTGCTTCTGGGCCTGAGCATGGCGGAGCTGCGCCTGCCTCCTCCTCTTCTCTCCCTCTGAGGCTGGGGCAGTCGCAGTTGGGAGGGAGGGAGGGCCCTTCGTCTGCTTCTGGGCCTGAGCATGGTGGAGCTGCGCCTGCCTCTTCTTCTTCTCTCCCTCCGAGGCCGGGGCAGTGGCACTTGGGATAGAGGGAGGGCCCTTCATCTGCTTCTGGGCCTAAGCATGGTGGAGCTGCGCCTGCCTCTTCTTCTTCTCTCCCTCCGAGGCCGGGGCAGTGGCAGTTGGGAGGGAGGGAGGGAGGGCCCTTCGTCTGCTTCTGGGCCTAAGCATGGTGGAGCTGCACCTGCCTCTTCTTCTTCTCTCCCTCCGAGGCCGGGGCAGTGGCACTTGGGACAGAGGGAGTGCCCTTCATCTGCTTCTGGGCCTAAGCATGGTGGAGCTGCGCCTGCCTCTTCTTCTTCTCTCCCTCCGAGGCCGGGCAGTGGCAGTTGGGAGGGAGGGAGGGCCCTTCCTCTGCTTCTGGGCCTGAGCATGGTGGAACTGAGCCTGCCTCTTCTTCTTCTCTCCCTCCAAGGCCGGGGCAGTGGCACTTGGGATGGAGGGAGTGCCCTTCATCTGCTTCTGGGCCTAAGCATGGTGGAGCTGAGCCTGCCCCTTCTTCTCCTCTCCCTCCAAGGCTGGGGCAGTGGCACTTGGGATGGAGGGTTTTTTATCCATTGCTGGAGCTGAAGCAGGATGGAGCTGTGTCTGACTCTTCCTTTCTCCCTCAGAGGCCACAGCAGTAGCAGCTGGAATGATCCAAAGGAAGCAGCTCGTCAAGCCTTCTATAGAAATGTTTTTTAGGCTGTCTGAGATGGAAGACTGCCAATTATTTTTTTTCCCTGTGTGCAAGGGACCAAGTACCAATATGACACCCCTTGGCTACAAGTCTTCCTTCCTCTCTTCCTTCCCCTTTCCCTTCCTTCCTTCCCTCCTTCCTAGAAACTTGCCAGGGACTGGCAGCTGTTGGCTTATGGACCAGCATTGATCTCTGGACTACTTCTTTGAGTTGTAGTGGTCTGTAACACACCCTGCTGTATTCTTGTTTGAAGAGTGGGGCAAGATGGCAGTTTTTCAGTATTTAAATTTTTAACAAAAATAAAAGAGAAAAAGAAGTTTTTTTAATGATTTTTTTTAAAATTCTGGACTTCTTTACAAAAATTATGCAAAGATTTCTTTTGTGCAAAGCAGAAGCTCTTTTTATGTAAGATGCAAACTTTTCAGCAACACTTTTGCACAAAATGTAGGGGGGGGGTTTGCACACAAAATACTCCCCCACCCCCCGCTCTGTTTCTTCTCCCATCACTGCTGTTACTGGCAAAAAGGCATTGGTGTGTCAAGGATAAGGAAATTTGTTAGGAGTCTTTACATCCCTATTTCTGAAAGTCAGGCAGTAGATGCAGTTCCCCAAAGAATTGTATCCGCCTTTGAGCGGTCTCAACAGATTTTAAAGCTTGTGAGGTTTTGGGTTCCATGTCAACATACTGATTTGCTCTTTTGAAAGGCAGTGCAGTTCAAAAGTATCAGACTTGTGAGGACCAGGACTCAAACTTTTATTAATATGTGCAATAACATCCAGAGAGCATCAGTTTGGTGTAGTGGTTTGAGCATTGGATTATGACTCTGGAAACCAGGGTTCCTTTCCCCACTCAGCCATGGAAACCCACTGGGTGACCTTGGGCACGTCATACACTCTCAGCCCCAGAAAATGCTGTGACAGGCTCACCTGAGGGTCACCATAAGCCAGAAATGACTTACACAACAACATCAAATGTCATCCAGAGCTTGAAAGATCTTGCAGAACAATGTAATATCAGGGCACTGTGGTTAATTAAAGATAGATGCTTCTCAGCTGTTACCACTTACTGTAGCAGGCCATAAAGGGCAGCCCGTGGGCTGCATTTGGCCCTTGGGACCCCCAAGCGAGGCCCTTGAAGCCCCCCAAATGCTTGTCAAAGCCCTCAGGCTATCTATCTATATTTTTTTTTAAAGTGCGCTGATTTTCAGGTGCCCCCCATCCCCCCAAATCTCCCAAATATGCTCAAACCACAGTGGTTTGCTTCCCTTAATTCTTCGAAACCCCAGCTCTTTCCCAAACACAAACAAAATCTAAAAAATTGGCCCAAGATGGCAGTCAGAAGTGACATCGTGTCACTTTGGGCATACTGAAACATGTCAGGGTTGGCAGGATTTGGCTCCTCTGAGTATGAGCAGAGTGCTATCTGTGAAGCAAGGCTTCGCACAGCAGAAAGCCCCAGTGAAGCAGAATAATTTCCAGAGGCTCATTAGTTAGGCTTAAGAGTACTGATTTATTACACTGGTGTACACTTTTGTGTGGGTGCAAAGCGGGAAGTGGCCACTACTCCCTACAGCATTGCCTACCCCGATGTATTTTGACAACACCACTGCCCACAACAGTTGGGACCCGTAAGTCTGCTGCACAGATCTGATTTTGTTCACAACCTCGTCTCCTTTCCTCTTCCCATCTTTCCTACTTCGGACTCTTTGGTACCTGTTTCTGTGCATAGATATTATTATTATTAGTAGTATCAGTATTATTATTAGTATTTTTATGTAGCTGACTTACAGAGAAGGCTACTGTGCATATGTTTAATGGCTCACTTTCTTATGAATGCTTTTGTTCATCCAAATGGCCTAACTCAGGTGGGCCTGGAGGTTCCACCAACTCCCAATTGAAAACTGGGAAAGGGAGAGGAGGAGACATAAAATCTTTCCATGGTGTTGGAAAACAGGGTTGGGCTTTGCTTTCTCCTTCTTCTTCTTCTTTTTTTTTTTGGCTTTATTTTTGATGCTAAATAATGCAGTATAACCTGCAACCTATTTAAAGGGAAAATTGCTCCTCTTAGAGAAGCAGTTCATCATTTTTTTGACCAGAAAAAAGGGTGGGCTGGGACACGGGAGGGGTTGAGGAGCATCAAAACAAAAATTTCAAGCCGAAGGACTAATGCTGGGGTGGGGAACATGTAGCCCTGCAGCTGCATGTGGCCCCAAATCTCTTTTCATGGCCCTCAACCCCTGCTAACACCCAGAGTGCCCTTTTTTTTTTTGGATGAGTGAGGGAGTGTATCTTGTTCCTTCTGGGGTAACCACTTACATGTTGGCACAGAGACTGAGAGGTGATGTGGTAGCTATCTTTAAACACCTGAATCAATGTCATATGGAAGATGGAACAAGTTTGTTTTCTGATGCTCCAGAGACTAGAGCATGATCCAGTGGGGGAACAAAGCCAGTGCAGTTCTGGCTACATCAACGGGAGCATCATGTCCAGAATGAGAGAAGTAGCCGTGCCACTTTGTTCTGCTTGGGTCACACCTCACCACAGTATTTGTTCAGTTCTGGGCACCACACAGTTCATGAAGGATATTGACAAGCTGGAACGTCTCCAGAGAAGAGCAACCAAGATGATCAAAGATCTGGAAACCAAGCCTTATGAGGAACAATTTGGGGAACTGGGGATGCTTAGACTGGAGAAGAGAAGATTGAGAGGTGACTTTTTAGTGAAGGGGACTTATGTTCCTCTGTAACTCTAGGAGAAGTTAGAAGACCAGGCCTGGTGAGTCAAGGATCAAGCGTTACTTAAGGAAGAAAATGAATCTCTATCTCCCACCCTGCAGGCCAGAATCTGAGTAGAATGGGAGCCCTGAACCATAAGCTCTTTGTTGTGATGTGTCTTCCAGTTTTTGACTTATGGCAACCCTAAGGTGAACCTATTGTGGTATTTTCTTTGATGAGTTTTGTTCAGAGGGCATTTGCTGTTGCTTTCCTTTGAGGCTGAGAAAGTGTGACATACTATACTGCACTGCCTCATATGCTCTGATGTCCTGATATAGTTTGCCCAGGTTGCCAGGTCACAACTGCAGAGTAGTTGCTCTGGGAAAATTTAATGGAGTTAACAGTTTCAATAGAAGTCTAGGAGTCAGTTATCTCTTGCAAGGTAAGCAACCATTCCCCAGTTCTTGCTACATAACCAATTCTCCATTCTCAGTGTCGTAACGTAACAAAATATGCTATGTAACCTTCACACTGTCAGCTTGTTTCGTTGGAGGAACTTCTCTAGCACTAGAGTATACACATAACAGAGAGGCAAGCATTTTTGGGGTTACCAAATGCAAAGCAATTTTCATTTCCTCCTTCAATCGCTAACTTTAAATGTCTGAAGAGATGCTGTGAAGATTGATCGAGCTTGTTTTCTGCTTCTCTGGAGACTAGAATGTGCAGCAGTGGATTCAATTTAAGGAAAAGAGATTCCGCCTAATCATTAGGAAGAACTTTACTGTAAGAACTGTTTGACAGAGGAGTAGAATTCCTCAGAAAGTAGTGGATTCTTGTTCTTTGAATGTCTTTAAACAGACATCTTTCATGAATGCTTTAGTGGTGTATTCCTGTGTGATGGGGTTAGACTAGATGGCTATTGTAGATCCTTCCAATTCTAAGATTCTATGAAAGAAGAGATGACAACATACGTTGTTGTACTTTGGACATATCATAAGAAGACCTGACTCACTCGAAAAGACCATAATGCCGTGAAGGTGGAAGGCGGTAGGAAAAGAGGAAGACCACATTACAGATGGATAGACTCAAGGAAGACATGTCCCTGAATCTGCAAGACCTGAGCAGGGCTGTTGATGACAGGGTGACTTAGATGTCTCTCATTATGGTGTCACCATGAGTCAAAGTCAACTTGAATTGATGGCAGTGAACAACGGCACAGTACCTTTCACTTTTAAGTGGAGAAGGCACTTAGGAAGTGACTGCCTGTTTGTCTGATGCTCAAGATCTCCAGGTGCTTTCTGCTGTTGGGCCATTTCTGTGTCCTCTCTCTAACTATCTTATACTTTTTTATCTTCAGACCGGATTAGGACTAGAGGAACATCTGCACATAGTTCTTTGTAGGGAAGGAGATGTGGCCGCCACATTTCCTAAGCTTTCTCTAGAATTTCTTCCTAACTTATCAGAGGTCATTGAAGAAGTAGGAGTTTGCAAGACCTCTTCTGAATTACATTCAAATGGGTTTCAGTGAAAAAGCTGTCTTAATATTTCCCAGCATATAATAGGAAAAATGGTGGGGACAAGCAGTGCAGCAGCACCGTTAAGACAAACTGATATATTTGTGCATGAGTTTGTGGATTTGAGTTCTTCAGATGTGCTGATGGAAAAGTCACAGCTTTTATTAGCACAGTTACTTAGTTGTGGAGGTGGTATCAGGCAATGAGATGATACAGAAAGATGCAAATCCCACCCCTACCTGTAAATGCACTAACAAACCTGTAGCTTAATGCTGTACTCCATTAGTACATCGGATGACCTGGATTGAAATCCACAAATGCTCATGCTTAAATAAATCAGTCACCCTTAAAGGGGTTGCTGCATTAGAACTGTTGACAGTAATTTGGAGAGAATCATAGCACATTTGGGGGGATGGGGATGGGAGAGGAAGACATTGGTGGTGGGTGCTGGTGTGATGGAACACACAACAATCCTGTGGGGCAGAACAGACTGAACAGTGACTGGCCCAAGAGCACTCTGAGTTCCATTGCTGCATGGGGATTTGAACCTGGGTCTTGCCAGTCCTTAACAGCCAGCATGATTCAGTGGCTTGGGTGTTAGACTGTATCCCTGGAGACCAGGGTTTGATTGCCTGCTTGGCCATGGAAACCCACTGTGTGACATTGGGTGCATCTCACACTCTCAGCCCCAGAAAACTCCATGATAGGATCGCCATAAGTTAGACATGACTTGAAGGCACACAACAACAACTTGCTAGTCCTTGTTTGGTATTCTAACCACCACTCCACACTAGCTGATGTGTGCTGCCGAGTTACAAGCACCAGCCTTGCCCGAGGGACATGGGCTTCTAGTGTATCCATGCACTGGAAATGAGCGCATTGATGCACACACATCAGGAGGCCATTCAAGGATCCAGCCACAGTTATAGCACGTGGAGGGTGACCAAAATGGTAGAAGGTCTAGAAACCATGCCCTACGAGGAGTGGCTTAGGGAGCTGAGTATGTTTAGCCTGGAAGAGAGAAGGTTAAGAAGTGACATGATAGCCATGTTCACATATCGAAGGGATGTCATACGAAGTACAGAACAAGCCTGTTTTCTGGTGCTCCAGAGACCGGGATATGAAACAACGGCTTTCAAACTTCAGGAAAAGATTCCATCTAAACATTCGGAAGACCTTCCTGATGGTAAAGAGCAGTTCGACAGTGGAATCTGCTGCTGCCTGGGAGTGTGGTGGAGTCTCCTTCTTTGGAGGTTTTTAAAGATAGGCTGAATGACCATCTGTCAGGAATGATTTGATGGTGTCTTCCTGCATGGCAGCGTGGGGTTGGGCTGGATGGCCCCTGTGGTCTCTTCCAAATTTATGATTCTATAAATTGGGAGAACTGATTTGCACTCTGGAAAGCCTTCACAGTGTAGGACCACAGCATCTGAAGGACTGCGGTCTCCCATGTTCCAGCCTATGCCTTGAGATCATCACCTGAAGCCCTCCTGAGTTTTGGCAACTGTTTACTCATGAGAAGACTTTTTCTTAAGTTGCCCTCAAGAATACCCTCTGTGGGAAAGCCCACCTTGCAACAAACTGGCTCACTTTCCAGGATCTTGTGAAGACCTCTTTCGTCTCATTGGCTTTAAACAGAGCTTGGGAAAATTAGTTTTTGGACTACAGCTCCTAGAATCTGGGGATCCTGGAACTTGGAATCTTCCGCCAATAACCTAACTACTCTGTGCACTGAAAAAACTTTTAAAGCTAAGGTTTAACCTGACCTTCTCTGGGCTGCTCCATTATTTATCTACTGCACTTAATAATGCTGTTTTTTGCTACTGCTTTTAATTGAACTTATATTTTAAAGGGATACCTCATGGTTTTGTTGTTGATTTTACTGTGCTGTTTTTCTTTTGGTCAATATGTCTTGCTCTGAGAGCTTTGGCTGGAAGGAAGGAAGGAAGGAAGGAGGGAAGGAAGGAAGGAAGGAAGGAATTGATAATATGGGGTTGCATTAGCAGTTTCCAGGTGGCACTCAGTTTGTGGATAACTTTGTTGTCAGAGATGTGCACATTAATCTAATGCCCACATTAAACATGATGTTGTATTTGCAGTGATAGAGTTTGTGTGGTTGATTTATTTTTTTAAAAAAAACAGGTGGTACAAAATGATGAGAGGCAGGGAGGGGCCATATTAAGACTGCAGCATGTAGTTCTTTGTACCTGCAATGGTCTCAATCCATATCCGCTAGTACCCATCTAATCGTAATGGTGCTACAGAGAGAGTTCTTCTTCCTTGCTACATTAATTTTTCAAGTTGGGCTGTTCTGTTTCAGCTGTTTTTTTCTTAAAAAAGAGACCAACCATGCAAAAGCTAAAAATGTGAATAATGTCATGTACAGATTGGCTCTGACTCACCTCTGTTTGATCTCTTTTGTTTTTTTTTTAAAAGTAATTTATATTAGACATATAATAAAAGAATCAACCTTCTGCCCTAATTAATTTCTATTAAACATGTTAACAATCACCGTTGCTTAAAAACTTTACGTGACTAAAAGTGATAAAAATTAAGAATGGTGAAATGTGATGCTACGGGGGTTTTGTCCCCGCTCTTAAAAAAAAAAAGAATATTGTTCCAAAATTGCCTTTGAGAAGATACTGAAGCTGGAGTTAGGGCATCAATCGATCAATTAGATGTATTAGATCAAGAACTAATTCCTTTGTATGTGTGCATGTATTAGGGAAGAATATTTCAAAGTATTTAAACTTTTTATGCAGGAAAATATTATTTTCTGTGCAGGAGAACTTGTTAACCGTGCAGAAAAAGCTGTTTTCTATGCAAAGCAACCATGTGCGAATTTTGCACAGAACAAGTTCCCAATCACCACATTTTTTTGTGCAGGAAATACCACTTGGAACAATTTCTTGCATAGAAATTTTTTTTTTTAGCAACCTATCGAGAATTTTGTGCAAAACAAGCCTTGATTTTGTGAATAGGATTCCAAAACCATGCGGTTTTCAAAGACTTTCTTGCAGCAGGAAGAAAATGGCTAAAATTGCCCATTGCTTCCTTTGGGAAGAAAATTAGACACAGGCTTACATTCTGTGTGTGTGTGTGTGTGTGTGTGGTGGGGTCTTTCACACTTCACATTAACAGCATTATAATACTACTCTAATGCCATGGCTGCATCCTGTGAAATCCTGGGGTTTATGGTCTGGTTACTCACTAGAACTCTCTGGAGGATAATTCTAAGTGCCCCTGCCTAAACTGCAAATCCCAAGATTCCGTAGGATGGCGCTGTGGCAGTTAAAGTGGAATCAGAGTGCCCAGGGAGGGAAAACAATGCCCCTGTCCATGCACAGAGTCCAGTTTCTTCTTCTTCCTCCTCTGACGGCATGCACTTCCATTTGTCTAACCCTATAATAGCAAATCCTTTCAAGTTCAAGTTAAGAGAGGCTTGTACAAAGAGAAGATGAATGAGAAAATGTTGCAAGAAGCTCTATCTCTCATTTCTTGCATGTCTTGGAGGAAATGAGCAACAGAAAGGTGTACTTTTTGTTGCGGTTGGGGTGGGGAGATTGCAGGGGAAAGGACAATAGAGGAGGTCTCTGGTTGTTGTTGTTGTTTTAAATTTGGGCTGAGGGGGTGTTGCTCCTGGAGAAGAAGATCCATTTTCTTGTTATCTGTGTTTGCAGGCTTTCTGGCAGGCGTGCTGCAGGAATCTTCGCTGTGGGGATGTTTGCGTTTTCTCGCCTCACATGGCAGTGGTCCACCACGGCGGAGGTTTTCAGCTTAAACAATCTGTTTGTCGGGCTGCTCCTGGCTCTCTCTGCGCGCTTCGAGGAGGCGACGACCGCGAAGGAGAGATCAAAGGTAGCCCACTCAGGATCAAACGCCGTCGCTCTCTTTCCTTTCTCCCACCCTTCGAGCCAAGCGTGTCCACCCGCTCCCCACATTAAAGGGAGGCAACCTGAATTGGCAGCACTGCGGGTCAAAACTACAGGCAGAGGTTTAAGACGAGGATGAGCAGACTTCAAGCTTGTTGGAGTGTCAATTTTATAGTCGAAAGAGACACGGCACAAGAGGGAATGGGGAGGGGGAGGGCAAAGGAAAACTAGAAAACTCAGAGAGACGTTCTTACTGTAAATAAAAGCTCTGGCTGTTACGAAGGTCCTCAGCTTGGTTGGGTGGCTACTCGATGATAGTATACATGGCTAGTCACAGTGGGTGTTGCCTTCCATATCACTGTGTCTGTGTGGGGGTGTGCGTCACAGTGACACTTCTCCAAATTTTAGCCTGAAGTTTTTGGCTGAATTCTAAAGTAGCCATTGAGGATGCTGACTCTGTGTGTAGGGCTGGGTGTTCAGTACCTTGGATATCTCCTGTAGAGTTTGGACTAATACCTGGAGTGGATTCACTGCCCCAACGGAGGCCATTTCCTCAGGATGGTGTCCTCTCAGCATGGGGATGCAAAAAGGGCGGGACCACAATGACACTTCCACGTGATGTCATCACGGTCCTGCCCTTTTTGTGTCACCAGCCAGCGTGATCGAGGGGTGTATCGTTGACTGCAAAACTCCATCAATGGCCCCCGATTGTGCAAGTGTTCCAACACTGCTGGCCATGCAGGAGAGCAGGAAGCGCAATCACAGGCTTCCTTCCCCATTGCAGTGTGGGAAGAAGGCTGGCTGCGGTGCAGAAGGAAGGGAAGTCCCTCATGCTCCCTTCCTCAGGCAGCTGGCTGGGTGTGGAGGGGAGCATTAGGGACACACTCCCATCGCGGCAGAGGCACTGCCAGGATTGCAGTGGGACTACGGGAGAGTGTCATCATGTGGAAATGGCCTGACTTGGAAGCCACTGGAAAATGTCTTCTTTCGTAGAATCCATAGAATCCTAGAATTGCAAGGGCCCCATAGATTCTAATGTTCTGCTCAGTGCAGGAACTCCAGCTAGAGCATCCCCAGTAGGTAACTATCTAACCTCTATTTGAAGATGTCTAGCAAAAAGAGACCTCTGGGAAATTGGCTGCATTGCAGAATGGCTGGTACTATTTGCAAATTCTTTCTAATTTAAGTTATAGGAGAGTAAGAAGTTAATGTAGGTTACTAGAGATAAGAAATTGCTACCTTTTTGTAACTTACCACACGTCCTATCCTCTAGGATTGCAGAGAACAGACCCTTCTTTAACATGCAATACCCAGCTGTCTCCAAAATGCCCTTTAAAACAGATGTTGAAATGTTGTTGTTCTTATTATAGGTGTTTATCACTTCTTGCGCATGCTGGAGATGAAAAGTGGAAAGTAGACTATATCACTCGTTGTTCCATACCTGGTCATTGCAGATTGCCACATTACTTTTTTCTCTTCCTATTTACTTATTTATTTATTTAGTCTCTCTCCCAATATGGGGCCCAAAGCTGCTTATAATACAAATTAAAACAAAATACGGTAGGCCCTCCACATTTGCGGGTTTCGCTTTCACAGATATGATTGTTCGCGAAGTGCCCGCCTGCCTCCTCCCCATTCTCTACGTCCCGTTCCCTGGCCTTCTGGAGGAGGCCCGCAGGATTGTCCAGGGCTGGTGATTACCTGCTGTGTGCACACCCCAGGGCCTCCACTCAAAGGAGGCCCGCAGGGATCGTACAGGGCAGGCAATTGCCTGTTGCCTGCATGCCCCGCAGCCTCCACCGGCCTGGGTGTGCCTGAGGAGGCCCGCGGGATCGTGCAGGGCCGGTCATCCCCCATTGCCCGCGTGCCCCACGGCCTCTGCCGGCGCGGGTGCTCCGAGGAGACCCGCAGGATTGTGCAGGGTGGGCGATCGCCCGTTGCCTGCACGCCCAGGGGCCTCTGCCCTGCGGGCTGTTGCAGGTTCCCCGCACGCCCTGGGCCACAGCTGGTGCAGGCTGGCAGGGAGCAGGAGCTTGGAGGGAGGGGGCACAGAATTTTTTCACAATTTTTTCACCTTCGCGAGGGTTCTCTGTCCCTATCCCTCGCGAATGCGGAGGGTCTCCTGCAGTTAAAACAATATGTGGTACAAATGGTTAAAAAGCGTGAAACAGTCAATCGGATTCAAACATTAATTTAACATAATTAAAAACAGATAAAGGCAATTTCTGCACCTTACCTCCTTCCGTTGTCCTCCTGTCGCGGTCCCGGCAGTGGGAAGAGAGTGCGAATGCTCCCCTCTGCCCCCAGCTGGCTCCTGTGGAAGGGAGTGCGAATGACACACGGCTTCCTCCTGCAGCACAGCTTTCCTCTTTCCCATGCTGCGCTGGGGAAGGAAGCACCTCCATCACACCTCCACCCCTTCCGCATGGCCAGGAATGACGGGAGCATTGTGTGATCTCAGGTGCTTAATAGATTTATTCCATTAAGCAAATATCCCACGATTGCGATGGGTGGGGATGGATTGGCAGCAGGACAGTGATGACATTGTACAAAAGCACAACCGGCTGACCGGTGCCATCACGTCCCAAACCTGAGACTGTGATGCCATGCGGAAATGGCCTAAGTGCGTATTACACTTTAAAAACAACACACCCACTATACTATGCACCCTGCTACCCCAACCAGTAAAAAGCTAAAGGTGATTTCGTGTTAGAAGGTCTTTGCTTACTTGTAAAAAGAGAACAAAGGAGGGGCTAATTGAGTCTTTCCTGGGAGGGTGGTCCATAACCTAAAGGCATCCACCTTCAAGAAGGCTCTCGCTGGTGTCTCACCAGACAACCCTGTGAAAGAAAAAGGCCTCCCTGAAGACAGACTTGGGCAGGCTCCTATGGGGAGATGCGTTCTTTCAGATAGTCTGGACTTACGCTGTATAGGGGTTCATGAGTCATAAGCAGCATTTTGAATTGTGTCTCAAAACGGCATGGTGGTGAGGGCTGGAGATGAATTTAGATGCTGGATCAGCAAAGCATGTTTCAAGAGGAGAGTTACGTGCTCGCTATAACCAGCCCTGGCCAGAGCTCTTTGGATCAGCTGAAGTCTCCAGACAGTTCCCAATGCTAGTTCCGTGTAGAGCGCATTACAGTACAGGAGTCCCCTGCTTTTTGACAGACCACCTTTTGACGACCCACTCTTTTGACTAGGGATGGGCCAACCGAATCCGCGAATCCTCGGGAAGGATTTGAGATTCGTGGATCTGAATCCCTGGACCAAAACAGGCGAATTGAATCTTTCGAATCTCTGCACGCCCCGGGGACTGAGCTGGCATGAGCGCCCTGGGTCAGGCCCGCACAGGCATGCAAGGCCAGCGAGAGCCGCTTCCCTGCATGCCCGGAGGCCTGAGCTGGCACGATCACCCCGGATCAGGCCCGCACGGGCATGCAAGGCCGGTGAGAGCCGCTTCCCTGCATGTCCGGAGGCCTGAGCTGGTGGGAGCGCCCCAGATCAAGTTCGCTCCTGCTGCCTGCCCCTGTGGCTGCCTCCCTCTGCAAGGTAGTTATTCTCTTCTTCCTGTTCTTTTGACTTGAGACTGGAGGGTAGGGATTGGGACTGGACTAGAGGCTGGTGTTTGTTTTTGTTAAGTGCCTTCCTTGTTTTAGGACTTGAGACTGGACATCAGGGTAGAGAATTGAGCCTGGGCTAGAGGCTGGTGTTTTTGTTTTTTGTTTTAAGTGCCTTCCTTGTTGCAGGACTTGAGACTTGATTGGAAAGTACAGTGTTCTTGAGATTTCAAGGACAGCTGAAGTACATTCCTTTGCATCGCTCCCTTGCGAAGCTCTTTCAGACACAGTTCTCGGGTTTGTAGTTGGACAAGGTGTCATAACCTTCTCTGCCAAAGTGTACTGGTGCATCATCAAACTGCAGACCCCAGGATGCCATAAGGAACTATGCAAAGAAAAGCCAGTTTTGACCTGGATTGTTTCTGTACTGTAGTATGTGGCCCTGTTTACACAGGCAGGAAAATGTGGGATTAATAATCCACATTTTCCTGCTTGTGTAGAAAGGGCCTTCATGTCATTTTCAGTCTGGGGAGATCCTGAGGCAAAACTATGACAATTGTCCTGGCCAGATTTCTTCAGAGGGAGATTTGCCTAGGCTTTTGCTAAGGCTGAGAGAGTGTGCCTTGCCCAAGATTATCCTTGCCTTTTTTCTTGTTTTGTTTTGTTTTGTAATATTCAATCCAGGAGTCAACTCCAACATCTGGAGCTACTTCCAAATTACATGTAATTCTTAATAAGAAGTATATGGGTATGTTTTCCTGAAAGTGAAAACTATTGTTTAATTTGTTTTTCATTATACAAAGATGTCAAATTCTGCTTCAAAACACTTTTCAGTAGAAGTGTGTTGTTTCCCTTGCTTTTTAAACCCTTTTTTATGAAAGGATTCAAAAGATTTGAGATTCGTGAGATTTGTGAATTCACAGAACCTTCCAGGGATTTGGATTCAGAAAAGTCTGGGTTCGTCCCATCTCTGCTTTTGACCCTTTTCAGTTACAACCGGAACCCAGGTATTTGGTGTATGATTCACTCTTTTGACCGCACATCAAGTATATGGGTTCTGGTTGTAATGGACAAGCAACCACGTACCGCTTTTCCTTCAGTCAGTTCAGCACCATCTTTTTCTTCTCCCTGTACACAGAGGAAACAAAAAGGTAGTACCGAGTTGAATGGCTTCTACATTTTGACAATTTGTGCTTTTTGACAGTGCTGGGGTCCCTAACCTGTTGAATAAGTGGGAGACACCTGTAATTCAGATGGGATGTAATCAAGACCTCTGTTACTGTGGCCCACTCTGATATCTAAACTATACTTTTTGTTTTTAAAAAAGCAGGCATTCCTGTTGCACAGATTTCCCCACACTAAGGCCAGATAGACACAAGGCCTGGTTCGCTTCTCATTTGCATCTGTATCAATGGCCATTTCACTTCAGGAATGAGTAGTTTTTATCTGCTGTACAGCCACAGTTCATTTCATTCATTGTTCTTGTTGTGTGCTTTCAAGTCATTGCAACCCTAAGGTGACCCTATTGTGAGGTTTACTTGGCAAGATGTGTTAAGAAGGAGTGGACGGCATGCTGATCAAATTTGCAGATGATACGGAACTGGGAAGGGTTGCTAAAACTCCGGAGGACAGGATCAAATTTCAATACGACTTTGACAGATTGGAGAGCTGGGCCAAAGCTAACAAAATGAATTTCAACAGAGAGAAATGTAGGATCCTGCACTTGGGCAGATCACAAATATAGGATGGGGGACGTGTGGCTGGATAGCAGTACGTGTGAAAAGGATCTAGGAGTCTTGGTAGATCACAAGCTGAACATGAGTCAGCGGTGTGACGCGGCAGCCAAGAAAGCCAACGCGATTCTTGGTTGCATCAAGAGGAGTATGGTGTCTAGAGCAAGGGAGGTGATGGTACCACTCTATTCTGCATTGGTTAGACTTCATCTGGAATACAGTGTTCAGTTCTGGGCACCGCAATTCAAGAAGGATGTCGACATGCTGGAACGTGTCCAGAGGAGGGTGACCAAAATGGTGAAGGGTCTGGAAGCCATGGCCTATGAAGAACACCTTAGGGAGCTGGGTATGTTTAGTCTGCAGAAGAGAAGGTTAAGGAGGGACATGATAGCCATGTTTAAATCTTTGAAGGGATGTCATGTTGAGGAGGGAGCAGGCTTGTTCTCTACCGCTCCAGAGACTAGGACAAGGAGCAATGGATTCAAGCTGCAGGAAAGGAGATTCCACCTGGACCTCAGGAAGAACTTCCTGGCGGTCAGAGCTGTCTGGCAGTGGAAGCTGCTGTCTGGGAGTGTGGTGGAGTCTCCTTCTTTGGAGGTTTTTAAGCAGAGGCTGGATGGCCACCTGTCGGGAATGCTTTGATGGGTGTCCCTGCATAGCAGGGGGTTGGACTGGATGGCCCCTGGGGTCTCTTCCAACTCTATGATTCTATGATTCTAAGAGGGGGGCTTGCCTTTGCCTTCCTCTGAGGCTGAGAAAGTGTGACTTGCCCAGGTTCACCCAGTGGGTTTCCTCAGTTGAGCAGGGATCTGAACCCTGGTTTCCAGAGAGGTATTCCAGTGCTCAAAATACTATACCATGCTGGCTGTCTTAATTCATTCATAGATCAGCCTAAGTTACTTAAATAGCAAGATAATCAAGTGGATCACTGCTGTCCATCCCAACTCAGTGACACTTAAAAAAGCACAGCAGCCATTCCTGTTGCCTCATCAACTTTGTCTTGCCAGAATTGGTACCTCTCCGAAATGGGGCTTTGGCCTGCGTTATCATCTTGTCCAGTGAGTCACATCGGCCCTTTCTGCACAAGGCTGATCCATCGCAGTAGCGTCGTATTGTTGCTTTTACATCTGCACGTTAAACCGGTTCGACGTCGTTCTGTCCGCCGTGGTTCCACACGAGGTGAGGTCTTAGCGCGGTTAACATCTACGCTAAACCGATGTATTGTAAAAACGGGAAAACTCTGACGTAAACCACCCAAACCGTTTCTGCTGTGTTTTTTCCTGCGTGGCGAAGCGTTGCATCGATTCACACCACTTGCACTAAAACATAGCAACGGTTTTGACGTTTTTTTTAAAATTGACCAATCAGTGGCAGCGGCGTGGAGCGAGGGAGGGGAATAGGAGTTCCACGAGAGTTGGCGACGTGGAAGCTACGAACGATTTTCTCCACTTTACTTCGGAAGAAACCGGAGGGCGTGCAGATAGGAATAGGGGTGAGTTGGAGTGAAAAACATCACTCATGACACGCGGTGAAACACTCCTCTACTCTAGTGCGGAAACGGCCGTTGTCTCATGGTGTGTCCAAAGGGCAGCAGCCTTGGTTTAGTCTTCTTGCCTTCTCAAATCATAGGCCGTTTCTGCACTACACTGTCACAGTGCTTTCAACTTTCTATGGGATTCTGGGCTTTGTCGTTTCCTGAGGCCGAGGGGGTCTCTGGCTGAGAACTCTAAAGGCCCCTCCCTAAACTGCAAACCCCAGGATTCCACGGGATGTTAAAAGTGGAATAATGGCACTGTAACAGTGTAGGGTGGAAATGGCCATAGAACCATAGAGCTGGGAAAGACCATAAGGGCCACTGAGTCCAACCCCCTGCAGTGCTGGAATATACAGTCAAAGCATTCCCAACCTATGGCCATCCAGACTCTGTTTAAAAACCTCCATAGGAGGAGACTCCACCACACTCCCAGGCAGTTTAGTCCACTGTTGAACTGCTCTTACTGTCAGGACGTTCTTCCTAGTGTTTAGCTGGAATCTCTTTTCCTGAAGTATGAAGCCATTGCTCTGTGTCCTGGTCTCTGGGGCAGCAGAAAACAGGTTTGCACCATCCTTTATATGACATCCCTTCAAATAGAAATGTAGAGTTGGAAGAGACCACACGGGCCATCCAGGCCAACCCCCTGCCATGCAGAAACACCCTCAAAGCACTCCCGACAGATGGCCATCCAGCCTCTGCTTAAAAACCTCCAAGGAAGGAGACTCCACCACACTCCGAGGCAGCAGATTCCACTGCTGGACAGCCCTGACCGTCAGGAAGTTCTTCCTGAGGTTCAGGTGGAATCTCCTTTCCTGCAGCTTGAATCCGTTGCTCCTTGTCCTGGTCTCTGGAGCGGCAGAAAACAAGCCCTCTCCTTCCTCCACATGGCATCCCTTCAAATATTTAAACATGGCTATCACGTCCCCTCTTAACCTTCTCTTCTGCAGACTAAACATCCCCAGCTCTCTAAGTCTATCCTCATAGGGCTTGGCTTCCAGGCCCCTCACCATTTTGGTCGCCCTCCTCTGGACCTACTCCAGCTTGACCATGTCCTTCTTGAATTGCAGTGCCCAGAACTGGACACAGGATTCAAGATGAGGTCTAACCAAAGCAGAGTAGAGTGGTACCAGTACCTCCCTCGATCTAGACACCATACTCCTATTGATGCAGCCGAGAATGGCATTGGCTTTCTTGGCTGCCGCATCACACTGCTGACTCATGTTCAGCTTGTGGTCTATTAAGACTCCCAGATCCCTTTCACACGTACTGCCATCCAGCCACGTGTCCCCCATCCTATGTTTCTGCATTCCATTTTTTCTACCTAAGTGTAGGACCTTACACTTCTCTCTGTTGAATTTCATTTTGTTAGCTTTGGCCCAGCTCTCCAATCTGTCCAGGTCATTTTGAATTTTGATCCTGTCCTCTGGCGTATTAGCAGCCCCTCCCAATTTGGTGTCATCTATATGTCAAAAATATAGCAAATTTGATGAGCATGCCCTCAATATTTAAACATAGTTCTCATGTCACCTCTGAACCTTCTCTTCACCTCCTTTTTCCTACTGGCCTTGTGTTTACACCCACACACAGAGAAGTCATTTATACCTCCTTCATTTCAAATCACTGTTCATCCAGCCAGTCACCAACTAACCATAGCTTCATGTTTCATTCCAGCTGGAAAACTATGGTCAACAGCTTCAGGGAAGTCTAGGATAAGCCAGCTTCAAATCAGAGTTTCGTAATCTTCTTGAATGTCCCAGCTAGCAACAACGAACTTTTAACTCAGCAAATGTAAATTTTTAACAGGCTCTGAATGTAGTGGCCTATTCTTTAGGTGTTAACCGTAGTTTCTTGATTCCGATGAAATGGTAAAATGTGGCTAACCCCCATCCAACAGGATAAAAACCAAACTGCACTGAGTGCCTTTCTGGATTTTCTGACCATGGGAGTTCCGGTGCTCTTCAGAGCATAGGAAGGTTTATGAATGTAGAGTGATGAGTATTTCACAATAGATAAGTTATTTGAATGAAAAAAATGCATGTTTGCATAAGGCAGGATGCTTGCTTTTAGTGGCTGATAGGTCTCTTTTTTGCAAACAGTGTAACCAACATAATTTCTATGCCCTGAAGGGAATACCATTTTTATTTTCAACTGGAAACAAACCAATAGACATTTTTTAAATTTATATATTTATTTGTTCAATTTATATCCTGCCTTTCTCTTGGTGCGGGACCCAAGGCAGCTTACAACCTATATTAAAAAGAATAGTGCTAGCATGATGCGGTGGTTTGAGCATTCGATTACGACCCTGGGGACCAGGGCCATTTCCGCACTGGACTGTTACAATATAAACTGCAAACTCCAGGATTCCATAGGATGTTGAAAGTGGAATAATAGCCCTATAACAGTCGAATGCGGAAGTGGTCGTAGATTCATTTCCCACTTGGCCCTTCCATTCTTTCCTCTCATGACATCAGTATCTCTGCTTGGTCCTTCCTGGACAGAATGTTTTTTTAATATTTAAACTTCTATTTATTTATTTTTTTAAAAAAACTACAACAGTTTTAATCCCTATGCATACATCAGTTCCTTCCATCTATACAGATATCATAATTCTAACATTTTTTTCTCCCTCCCTCCCTGCCCTTCCCAAATTGTGAACCTTTTCCCTGTCAATCACCAACATATGAATTGTCTTCCAAAGAATTGCATGCTATTTAGATGTGATTATCTATCTATCTATCCATCTATCTATCTATCTATCTGTCTACACGTAACCTTTGATATTTGTTTTTTCCAGAATCTCTCTTGATTCAAAGGGGGTTTAAGTCCAATATTGCCTTGAGTAATATAAGGAATAAATGACTTCCAAGTATTCTCAAATGTATCTTCTTTTATTTCCCCTCTTGCTACTCTTACTTTATGTGTTCATTTCTCTGTAAGAGCTATAGACCATATCTTATTTAACCATTTTTGCGTTGAGAGATTTTCTCATGTTTTCCAAGCCTTAGCTGCGTCTGTAGGCCTTAACATAAATGCTGTAAGATCTTTATTTGGCAAGTTTTCTTTTTTGCTTTCAAATATAGAAAATAATAGTTTGTTTTCCAAAACGATCAGTTTGCAGTTGAACTTTTGGGGCCAGCATTTGACTTGCTGGACAGAATCAAGCAAGCATGCACTGAGTGCCGTCTGACCTTTAAGTGTGGGAAAGGAGTTATTTCTCATCTGACTGTTCACATCGTCTTCGCTGCATCATGTTTCAACCACAAATGGCACGGTCTTTTTATCCCAGTACATTATATTGCCTGGAACAACAAGGGATCCAAATCACAAAATGCCGTAGATGTATCAGGACACTTTTTGTCTTAGGTGCTTTCTTTACCCTTCAGAAAAGATGGGTAGCAGAATCTCTACCCGTTGTTTAAAGTTCTTGCAGTGCGTCGTTTCAAATTATGTATTTATTTATTTTTGCGGCGATGCTGTCATAAAATGTCTACATTTTTCATCTAGCTCTATTTGTTCAGGAATTGAACACGATTCTGGGGGACTCGAATCTCCCACCTGGTTGGACGAGATTTGAGTGAGAGACTTAATTTATTCAAAGGTTCCATCGAAGGGTCTGAGCATGAGCAAAAGTGTCGTCAGTATCTTATTTTAAAAGCCTCAGCATGAAAAACTGAGCATCTGAACGTGGCCTTAGTCACAGTGGCCCCTTTACCTTTAGGCGCAGTCATCCCTGCAAAGCCTGTCAGCCAGGGAAGTAGATCTTTGCTTATTTCATTCTCACATACAAAAACAAATGATTTCAAGTTTTCTTATTCATAGAGAGCCAGTGTGGTGTTATGGTTTGAGCATTAGGTTCAAATTCCTGCTCAGCTGTAGAAAGCCACTGAGTGGCTTTAGGCAGGCTATACTCTCTCAGCCTCTCAATGGCAGTGAGATCCCCTTCTTCGGACATGTTCAGAAAGGGGATGGAGAGCTACCTGCGGGGGATGCTCTAGCTTCATTTTCCCGCATTGGACTGGACAGCGCATGGCGCCCCTTCCTGCTCTGTGATTCCGTGAATTTAACTTGACAAGTCAGCACTTAATATAATTTCTTTTGATTCGTTGATCTACTCTAGTTGGGACCAACAATTGGAGAGAGGCCCAGATCAGAATTACCTCTTCAGCTTGGAAAAATTACTTTTTGGGCTACAGCTCCCAAAATCTATAGAATGCTCAGTAATTGTAGCCAATGGCCATACCGATTAAGGGACTTCAGGATCTGTCGTCCAAAAAAAAAAAAAAGTTACATTTCCAGCTCTACTCTCAGGTTCACTTCCCAGGCTGCAGATCGTAAAGTGATTGACCTCACAGAGATGTGGTGAGAACAAGAAAAAGTAGGGGGGAAAAGTTAAAAGTTGCATTTTTAGAAGTTGCATTTCCTTTCTTCTTTTCAGATCTG
The DNA here is from genome assembly GCA_030412105.1 of Cyclura pinguis. NCBI lineage: Eukaryota > Metazoa > Chordata > Lepidosauria > Squamata > Iguanidae > Cyclura > Cyclura pinguis. The sequence continues at coordinate 382,720,755 of CM059599.1, forward strand.
TAAAGCAGGTGCTTTCTGTTGTGGCCTGAGCTTGTGCAACCAGCACACCATTGTGATCTACGTGCTGTGCGTTGTGCTGTGGGTTTCCTTTCGCTTGTTCAGGGAGAGGGTGAGTATCTGTGTGTAGGATGGCACAGGTGTCCAGATAATACTTACCCAGCCATGGTGCCTTATATAGCTATGTATAGAGCCTTATATAGCTATATTTAGAGATGTGAAGGCCCGGAAAAAAGCACACGCGCGCGCGCGCGCACACACACACACACACACAGAAAAATTCAGAAAAAAAATTGGTTTTCCCCATTTTTTTTTCCTGAAGCTTTTTCTGTTTTTTTTTTTTCCCCCAAAAATTGGAAAAATTGAATAGAGGAAGAAAATCAATTACGGAATGTTTTATTTTAGCATGATGAATAAAATCTTTAAGACAAGGAGTTCATCTATTCTCCAAATCATTTCTCAAAACTATGTACAGTGTGTTACTAATGCTGATGGTTTCTTCTGGTTTTTTTTTAAATAGTTTTTTTGCCTGCTCCATATAAACTAGCAAAACCGAAGAGGTTCCCGATAATTCAGGAGACTGTTGGTCTGTTTGTTACAAATATTTTTTTTTAAAAGTAAATTCCGTTTTTAATAATTGTTTGAATGCACTGTATTTTTAATATACCAGCTGTGATAATTTTATGCCAAAGCAAATTGTATATAGTCATATTTTATGTTCCTCAAGTAACAGAGTGACTTTCAATCTGTAAAAAGTGCTAATGTTGCATTTTTTCAATTTTTCTAAAAATTTCCATTTTTTTAAAAAAACCGGAAAAAAATTGAGTTTTTTCCATGGCTTCAAAGTTTCAGGAAATTTTACATCTTCAGTGTTATTGAAATATTTGAAGAGATGTCATGTGGAAGGCAGGGCAAGCTTGTTTTCTGCTGCTCTAGAGACTAGAGCATGGAACAGTGGCTTCAGACTACAGGAGAAGAATGATCTTAATTTGCTGCCATATTATAATATTCTTTTTAATACTTTTATATTATAAGTAATGTATTGGAAGTAAACATATGGATAGACAGATATTCTAAATTACTGTTTTAATTATTATTATTCTGTAGTTTAGAATGATAGAATTAAGATTGTGCAACAAAGGTTAAAAGTAGTGATATTCTTTGATTTATCATACTAGTGTTTTTATAGATTATGATGGGTTGTTAGTTGGGGGCGGGAACCACTTTTTTAATTATGTGTAGTTATTTGTCTTGTAGTTTAGATAGATTGCTTCTTTTTTTAAGGATCGTTTAGCTTAGAATGAAGTGGTTAATTTGGTTGCATTAAATACTGGAATTTAGATGTTTTGTAAGTGTATGTATCTTTTTGTGTTTACTGTCATTATTACTATTTGCTGTCTTTGTTTTTGGTGTTGTGTTTGTATGTATGTAATAAAAAATTATACTCTCTCACACACATACATATACATATACATATACATATGCATATACATATATATATATATATGTGCACACACATACACACACACAAACTATAGGAAAAGAGATTCCACCTAAAGATTGGATAGAACTTCCTGATGGTAAGAGCACACATGCATATATGTATACGTATACACATACATATACATATACATATACATATATATACACACACACAGACAAACAAACTATAGAAAAAGAGATTCCACCTAAAGATTGGATAGAACTTCCTGATGGTAAGAGCAATTCAGCAGTGGAATATGCCTGGGAGTGTGATAGAATCTCCTTTGGATGGCCATGTGTCAAAGGAAGCACTTTGGTTGTATATTCCTGCATGGCAGGAGTTGGACTGGATGTCTCTCTCTCCCTCTCTTTTTTCCCCCCGTTAAACTTTATTCTATTTACCGTATTTGCTGGCATATAAAATGCCCTTAGAAAATAGGGTGCATCTTATACACCAGCAAATATGGTAAGGCTAAAAACCATAGGAAATGAACGGGGAGCCAAAGTTCTCCTTGCCCAAGCAGACAGGAACGGAAGGGGTAGTGGAATCCGGGTGAAGCACTCCTTAATTTCCTCTCCTCTCCTGTGCATTTTGACTCTCCTAGGGCCCTAGAAAAACTGGTTCAGCACTCTCTTCACTCCCCTTCTCTCCTGGTGCAGCATTCTTTTTATTCCCTTCCTCTCCGGGTGGAGCGTTCTTTTTACTCCCTTCCTCTCCTGGTGCACCGTTCTTTTCATTCCCCTCCTCTCCTGGTGCAGCACTCTTTTTGTTCCGCTCCTTTCCTGGTGGAGCATTTTTTTATTTCCCTCCTCTCCTGGTGCAATACTCTTTTCATTCCCCTCCTCTCCTGGTGCAGCACTCCTTTCATTCCCCTCACCAAGGAACTAAAAAATTTTTTCCTGAAAAATACCCCTTGAAAGTGAGGTGCGTCGTATATGCTGGTGCGTCTAATACACTGGCAAATATGGTACCTGATCCTTGCAGTTATCATCTGGTTATATTAATTCTTTGCAGTTGTTATGAACGAGAATCGAGAAATGTCTTCACACAAACGTCCACACAAAATAGAAGCAAAAAAGGGGACAAATAAGCCAAATAAAACAACCAAAAATACAGCAATTTCAATCCAACTCAATCTCTAAAAGCTATGACCGGAGATTCTCCCTATCTCTGACCCAAATATGTAATTAAATCTCCCAAAAGATAGAAATCTAAAGATTTGTCTTTTAATAACATTGATAATTTGTCTATTTTGTCTAATTCTAATATCTCATAGATATCCATTAACCGTAAATCAATACTAGGAATCTCTTCTTTTTTCCAAAATTTAGCAAATGGGATTCTAGCTTTAGTTATTAAATAAAGTAACACTTTTAAATGACAGTTCTCAATATAATTCCCCACAGATTTAAACATATTTAACAAATAGAATTCCGGTTTCACGGGAAAGTTTCTCTTTACGATCTTTGTGATTTCTAAGTGAATGTTCTTCCGATATTTTTTTTGCTTTCCCACAGTTCCACCAACAATGATAAAAAGTGCCTTTATCAGATTTGCACTTCCAGCATTTCTCATTGGTACCTGAATGTCTCGTGTGGTCTCTTCCAACTCAATGATTCTGTGATTCTTGGTTAGGGAGGTCTGGTCTAGATGTATGTATATTGGGGTAGGCAGCTATGGAAGGCTAGGAGCCCAGAGTAACCCCCCCCAAAAACCTCGGAGAGCCCCCACAAACCTCCAAAAATTATAATTTTTGCCACCCCCAAATACATCCAAATGCTCTGAAGGGAGTGCATTTTCACCCTGTTTTGGGGTCTCCCTGGGCAATTTCTGGCCCAGGTCAGGAGAGGCATTTTTAGCACTTCCTATATTTTAGGAAAAGGCCTTTTCTGGATCTAAAATGTCCTAGGAGGCCCAAAAATGGTGCAAAAATGCCCTCATTACCCCTTGAGACATTTTTTGGGCAGATATGTTTTTGACCCAATAAGAAATGACATTTATTCATTCTTATTTTTATGGTTTTGTTAATTTTTTAAAAATGAAATATTGTTAGCTACCTTGAACACTGCTTTGTTTTTTTCTTCTCTCCTACCCCTGGAGATGCAATGTGGAGTTTCCTGGTTATGCACAAACTATACTACATGAAGGAAATCAATTTCCAATGCCATAAAATAATTGTATACAATATTGTATATATATGTAGATATGTTTCATGCCTTTTACTGGGTGGGGGGTATCCTCAGAAAGATTCAAAAGGGGCTAAGAACCATTGCCCCAAGCGGCTGATCTTCAAAGGCATACTGGTTCTAAACATGGAAGTTCGAGTTTTATACAGCTTCTTCTTAAAAAGTTTTTATAATATTTCTTTTATTACATTTTAACAGTCACTCCCCCTATTAGTCCTCTCCCTAATCAATTAATTCTGCAATAGAGAAAGGTAAGATAAAAGCATGGTAAAAAACTAGTTCTTGTGGAGACTTCCCACTATCACACAAATTGTTGTTTTTCTGTGTCTTCAAGTCATTTCCAGCTTACGGTGATCCTGGGGTGAACCTATCACAGGGTTTTCTTGGCAAGATTTGGTCAGAGAGGGTTTGCTTTTGCCTTCCTCTGAGACTGAGAGAGTGTGACATGCCCAAGCTCACCCAGTGGGTTTCTGTGGGCGAGAAAACATTGAAATTGTTCAGGATTTTCCATATCTTGGCTCAGTTGTTAATTGGAATGGGGACCGCAGTCAAGAAATCGGAAGAAGGCCAAGACTTGGAAGGGCAGCTGTGAAGGAGCTAGGCAGGATCCTGAAGTGCAAAGGTATGTCATTGAATACTAAAGTTAGGGTTGTCTGTACCATCGTATTTCCAGTTTCTGTGTGTGGCATGGAAGCTGGACAGTGAAGAAAGCTGATAGAAAGAAAATCAACTCATTTGATATGTGATTCTGGAAAAGAGTTCAGGAGATCCCCTGGATTGCTAAAAAGGCAGATGGATGAGTCCTGGAGCAAATCAAGCCTGAGCTTTCCCTGGAAGCCAAGATGAGTAAACTGAGGTTGTCATACATAGAATCATAGAGTTGGAAGTGACCCCAGGGGCCATTGACTCCAACGCCCTGCTATGCAGGAACACCCATCAAAGCATTCCCAACAGATGGCCATCCAGCCTCTGCTTAAAAACCTCCAAAGAAGGAGATTCCATCACACTCCATAGAGGCCATATCTTCCACTGTTGGACAGCTCCGACCGTCAGGAAGTTCTTCCTGAGGTTTAGGTGGAATCTCTTTTCATGCAGTTTGAATCCGTCGCTCCTTGTCCTAGTCTCTGGAGCAGCGGAAAACAAGCCTGCTCTCTCCTCAACGTGATATCCCTTCAAACATTTGAACATGGCTATCGTGTCCCCTCTTAACCTTTTCTTCTGCAGACTAAACATCCCCAGCTCCCTAAGCCGCTCCTGATAGGGCTCCATGGCTTCCAGACCCTTGACCATTTCGGTCGCCCTCCTCTGGACATGCTCCAGCTTGTTGATACCCATCTTGAATTGAGGTGCCCAGAACTGGACACGTATTTTGGCCATATCATGAGAGGACTCACTAGAAAAGACAATAATGCTTGGGAAGTGGAAGGCAGTAGGAAAAGAGGAAAACCAAATTAGATAGATTAGATCTATAGAACCAAATTAGATCGATCGATCGATTGATCGATCAACTCAATCAAGGAAGACATACCCCTGAATCTGCAAGACCTGAGCTGGGCTGTTGAAGACAGGGTGACTTGGAAGTCTTTGAACAACAAGCAGTGAACAACAGTGACAACAACTACAACCCTATATTTATCTGGAACATTAGTATCTATGTTTTCATTCAGTACATTAAAACACAATTTCTGATGGCTTCAGGGAGCTCCTTCCTTCTCCATTAATTTGTCTTAATATTTTTTTTAAAGCAACTGTCCTCAGCCTGTGCTGTCATTGTCCTAGCAGCTGTTACCGACAAGAGGTGGGCAGAGAGACCCAGCCCAGCTGAAGCCTCTTTCGATAGTGTGTGTTGTTGTGTTTTACGGTCAGAGATAACACCCCATTGCTTTCAAATCCTCCTGTGTCAATGAGTCCTGACTGCTCTCCAAAGCTATAAAGATAAATACAGATGACAAGATCGACTATTGATGAAGAGCATGTTGCAAACAAGCTTTAAAAAAAAGAAAGGGGAGAGAAAGATTTTAATTTAATTACTGGGAGGGGAGGTGGGGGTGCAGTGTTGATGGAAAACTGGGCAACTTCTTAATCATTGCAAAGTGGTTTATCTCCGCCTTGCAGCATTTCCACCATCCAGGCTTGTCATGGCACCATTTCAAGACGGGGGGGGGGGGGGATGTGTTGAAGGAGAAAAAAGAAATGCCACAAATGTGATCTTCAGGAACCTCTAATATTATTCGCTTCACTTTTAAGATTTCGCCCTGCCATGCAAAAGAGATCAGGGCGATCAGAGCCCGAGTAATCCACAGAAAGACTGCCTTCTGAAAAAACATCGCATTTTGTGGGGACTTAAAAGTGAAAATTGAGAGATCAGTCCTATGTGTCAGTGTTTGGATATTTTTCTCCTCTCTGCTTCTCTTCCCCCCATCCCTCCATTGATGTCCAGTATGGGAGTTCCAGGAAGAATAAATGGAAGTAATGGTGTGATACATTCTTGGTGTAGGAATTGACCCTGGGCTACGTGCTGAAGCTGGGGCTGTGCTTCTTGGCTGGTTGCCTCCCTTATCTCTACTTGCCTGCCTCTTCTTCCCTCAACAAAGCTCGTTGGACCTGGGGAGACCAGACACACCTGAAAGGATTTGTGACCCATCTTCTCAGGGAAGAGTACGGGACATTCAGTCTGGTAAATAGCAGTTCTCCTCTTACAAACAACGCTCCTCTGGTATTTATAGGTGCATCATATCTATATGGTAAGGAATCCTCAGGGTACGCAGGAGAGGGTTCAAATTTTAGCATTTTATAATATTAATGTTCCTATTCCTATTTATTGATGTCCAGCCTTTTTCCCAGTCTGGGATTCAGTGGGCTTACAAGAGTTGAAAGAGACATAGCTAAAATGTGTACTGAATACAATAGATTAAAATAGCAAAAAAGTGTCCATAAAATTAAATCCAATTATATATAGCTTAAAAAAAACCCCTACATGAACACCGTCAGAGAGTACAGCGTAAAACCCAGTCCCCTTGGGTGGTCAGCCTTCAAAGACCTTCTAAAAATTTTTTAAAAAGTCTTTAACTTGCAAGTGGGAAGATAGTATGGCGGGTACCAATTTAGCCTCCTTTGCAAGGGAATTCCAGAGCTTGGGGGCAGCCACTGAAAAGGCTGTGTCTTCTGTGTTTACACTAGATGTAACTGTGAGTATGGTGGGACAGAGAGAGGGCCCCCGGCAGAGGATCTCAAAACGCAGGCAAGTTGGTATGGGAGAATACGGTCCTTTATAAGTAAGTGGATATTTTAGCAGCACTGGCACGGGGATTACGGTGAAGAAGGGCCGGAGTAATGCGGAGTTTTGGTGCAGGGTTGTGGCAGCCTGTTTGAGTGAACGACGCAATAAATAGATCCTGAGTTGGAGAAGAATGGGATGTCCTACTGTAGCCACATGCAGTAAACGGCAGGAAACGGAAACAGCAACTGGCTCCAGAATCGCTTACTGAGGGTGGGTGAATGCCAAAATAGAGAGAAAAAGGGGAGAGCAGGTGAGCCTGCCTCACCACTTAGTTCCAGCATGTTAAAGAAAAGCATACATCTTTTTAAATGCATTTTGGAAGAAGTCTTGAAATGGTCTCTAGAGGTTACAAACTGTTGTTCTCTACTTACGCAAGGCTTTCCTGACCTGGTTTTTTCATTTCACATGTGCATATAGCTTTGAATAAAAAAAGTTTGCTGAAACATGTTGACTTGCTTTTCTTTTTTGTGCTTAGGACCCTATCTCTATTCTTTTCATGTTATTTCTGCCTCTGGTACCAAATTTTCTGTGCAAGAAATAATACCCCAAGAACACATTGACTTCATTAACTGAGATATAACTGTAGTTGCATTTATATCGTACCTTTCATTCAGTTTGCTTGAGGGAGATGCCTTTGTCCTCACAGTGAACCTGTGAAGTAGGTTAGGCTGAAAGAAATTCACTGGATCAAGGTCATCCAAGTAGTTTCATGCATTATGGGATACCTGAACTTCCCGTGATCCACTTAGGCACAGTAACCACTACACTATACTACTCTAGTTTTTTGCCCTGCTGCTCTTGTCTCTGCAAACTGCTAGGATTCTCACCCCTCCAGTACTCTCCATGTCAGCTTTCCCCAACATTCAACAACACTTTCTTGTTGACCCCACTTGTAATTCTTGCATACAGGTTGCAGCAAACACTGCAAGGCTGCTTTCAACAGTGATACTATTGCAAAGAAATAGCCATGGACAGATTATTAACTGGGCCTGGCTACAGGGATCACACAACTCCCCTGTTGCAACAGCTCCACTGGCTGCTGGTCTGTTTCCAAGCACAATTCAAAGTGCTGATGAAGACCTTTAAAGCCCTACAGAGCTCAGAACTAGGTTATTTGAAGGACTGTATTCTCCCTTACAAACTAGCCTGGGCTTTGAGATCTGCTGGAGAGGCCCTTCTCTCCATCCCACCACCTTTGTAGGTACATCTGGTGGGAATACAGGAGAGGGCCTTCTCAGTGGTTGCTCCCAGGCTCTGGAACTCCTTTCCCAGAGAAGTCAGACTGACACCCTTCCTACTGTCCTTCCATAGTCAAGCAAAGACATTTTTATTCCAGCAGGCATTCAATGTGTGATTATGGCCTGTCTTATAAAAGATGCTGGCTATTGTTAACTGAGCAGAATTCATGGATGCCTGAGTTTTAATTACGTGTTTTAACTTTGTTTTAATTCTCATTTGATCATTTCATTTGTGTTTGGATTTACTCTTTCATGCAGACCTAGGTTAGTGATTCCTAAACGCTGGTCTTCCAGTTGTTCTGCTTTCACAATCTCTGGTTGTTGGCCAAGGCAGCTGGGACTTCTGGGAGCTGAAATCTAAAACACCCAGAGGGCTAAAGTTTACGCGTTACTGACCCAGGTGGATATCCCAGTGTAAAAGTCTCTGGATAACTTCTTAAGCAGGAGGGCAGGAGCCAAGTGTGGTGTTACCCTGTGTACTGGGAGTCCCAGGAAGGACACCAAAATGTGCTCAACTGAAGGTGGGGAAAATTAGCTCAGAGCACCGCTTAGCGTTACGAGAGGCAGGGTAACGTAGCGAGATCTTGAACCCTATGTCTGCGGGGTCGGGTCGAGTCAAGGAGAACACAGAAGTTGAAACAATAAATGATGTTTATTAAACACAAGCAAAACAGTGTATGCGACACACTCATACAAGATAACTAAAGACGATAAAGGTTGGAGTGGTATAGAGGGATTTTTAGAGGAATTGCTGGTTTGGGTGATACTTCACCTGTCCCGAAGCCCAGAAAAATAGCGAGCGAAGCTGGGGTGCGATGTAGCTCAGCGCATGGAGCTGAGGGGAGGCTCGCCAAGCAAAGCGGCAGCAAGGCGGGATGGAACTCGGGAGCGTTCCGAGGAAGGTCTCGGAATCGGGGTTTTTTATAAAGAGAATTGTGACTGCAGGCTATACTGTACTTGGGGGAAAGCAATAGATTTGGAGTTGGAGACAAAAGCCTCCGAAAGGTCAGAATCTGAATGATTGAGTTATCGTAGCCGTTCTCAGTAGAGTAGCCAGTATGCAGATGCAGGGTACTTGGGTATTGCATAGTTGACCCATCCAGCTGCCATCGCGGGGCAGAGGCTCTTTTGTAAGCGGCGTGCGTACCTACTTAGAGTACTTGCCTGGAGGTCTCCTAAATGAGTGAGTCAGCTATTTCTGGCCTGCCTGTATTGTATTTTGAATATTACGGCTATTAACGGCCGAGCTTGTTTACGTGCTTGTCCGGTGGCCTCACAAGCACGTGGAGAGGAATAGAGAAGTGCAGCCGAGTTGTGATATCAAGGGATATCTTTTAATATCCCCAAAGCTCGGACTAGCCAGGGCAGTAACAGTGGTAACCAAATGTTTTTAGTGCCATTTCTGACTTAGGTGATCCCAAGGATTTTCTTGGCAAGGTTTGTTCGGGGGGGCTTGCCCTTGCCTTCCTCTGGGAGTGAGAGAGTGCGCGTCTCCCACAGTCACTCAGTGAGTTTCCATGTCTGGGCGGAGATTGAACCCTGGTCTTTCAGAGTCACAGTGCAGTGCTCAAACACTACAGCATGCTACTCCTGGTAACCAAATAGGCTGTTGATCTTTTCCAATGCAAATAATAATGGACTTACTTTCTTCCCACGCAGGCAAAATCAGAAAATGGATCCCGTATGGCTGATATATTGCTGTAAGTGGAGCAGGGGGCAGCTATGAGAAATAGAGCCAGTTTTCTCCTCTCCGGGCTGCACCAGAGTATCACGGTTCACCGGAAGTGAACTGATTTCATTTCTGGCCGGTTTTTGGATGAAAGGGGCTTTGGGTGTGGGAGAGCAAAATGGCCACCTGTCTTCTATTTTAGGCTGTTTTCAAGAGAAAAGCGCCCCAAAAGCCCAGAGAAAAATTAAAGGGGGTGTTTAGTGCTTAGAAGAGACTGGGGAGGGGGTTCAAGAATTGAAAAAATGGGATTCAGGGACTTCTTGTGGTCCCTGGGCTGTACTCCCCATCCTTGTTGTAAGTAAGTGCAAACTGTATGGTTTGCATAGGTGCAGTTGATGGTTCATGATGTACTCAGAAGCAAATCCCCTGAGATTTTGGTCATTTCTGCTCTACACTGTTAAAGTGCTATTATTCCACTTTAAACATCCTGTGGAATCCTGGGGTTTGTAGTTTACTGAGGCCCAAGAGCTCTCTGGCTGAGAATTCTAAAGGCCCCTCCTGAAACTGCAAATCCCAGGATTCCATAGGGTGTTGAAAGTGGAATAATAGCACTATAACAGTGAAGTGTGGAAATAGCCTTCATTGGGGTTTACTGCCAGGCGAAAAGATTCAGAATTGCAGGTTCCTCATTGGTCAGGACTGGCTCCAAAGTTACAAATTCCAGCATGATTGATTTGATGTAAACATCCTGGATTCATGGGCAGATCATAACCAGAACTTTGGGAAATTACCTTTTTGGGCTACCTGATAGCTGGGTGTTCCCAGGAATTGTAGTCTCAACAAGAAACTTCATCTAAGCTCTGACTGCAACTTCATTATCTACTGGCTTTTGTACTGACTGAAATGTTTCAACACAATTGCTTGTCTCAGGGGATGCAAATATGTTCAGAAGTGCATGCTTGTGGAAGAAAATACCCATTTGAATATACCTGTCTAATTTAAATGTGAATTTTGTGTAGATTCAAAAAATGTTCACAGATCCATGCGGAAACATGGAGGAACACATTTGAAAATGGGACAGATTGGAAATAAGTGTATTCACCTACCTTTTTTCCAAGGCACTGTGGGAAATTAAAATGAACACTCAGACCTGCTTGCCGAGAACTTGGTGTTCCAGATTTTTTTTTTAATGTTTAAAAGGGGTCCCAGGCAGATGTCAGCAGCAAAATCCTGCAGTTGGTGCAGGACACTCATGTGGAATTAAGGTTGTATTGGGTTTGAATTGTCAAGAGTTAGTAGTGTTGTGCCTCTTGGGCTCCATTCTGTGAAATCCTGGGATTTGTAATCTGGTGAGGTTCTTTGAATTCTCCATTAGAGAGCTTCATTTTCTGTTGTCTACAGACAATTCCAAGTGTTCAGGTTCCATAGGGTGGAGCTGTATCACAACTCTGCAGTGTACAGACACTTTAGAGTCTTCTCAGGCCTTAGAATGGGACATCACCACTTCCTCCCTTTGGCTCCAAATCCCTGTTGTACCTGATTTTATGGTTGCACGCTTATGATTCATGCACTCTTGTGATTCATGCATGCCTTAGCTTGCCAGATGCTCCGACTTGATTTTATATGTAGCACAAACCTTATTATTTCAGAAATGTTGCTTCAGTCTCCAGTGACCTCTGATCATCTTTGGTAGTAGAGTTAATGATAATTTGTTTCCTCGTCGCTCTTTTCATTTTCACAGTTTTCAAGTGGCCCACGTGAAGATGGAACTCTCTCTCATAATCCCAGTCCTTGCAGTTGCAGCCTGTTTGCATTCCTCAGTGAGGTGAGTCTTTTCATGTGACCATTTGAAGTTGTGAGCTATGGCCTTCTCCAACTTAATAACCAATTGCTTTTTGTTGTGGGCCTTCAGATTGACTCTAACTTACAGCAACCCTCTCATAGGGTTTTCTTAGCAAGACTTACTAGAGAAGATTTGCCATTGCCTTCTCCTAAGTTTTAGTGAGTGTGACTTACCCGAGGTCACCCAGTGGAAAACTCTGCCCACCGCATCATGTTGGCTCTTAATTTTTAATTGTTGTATGCCTTCAAGTTGACTCCGACTTACAGTGACCCTATCATAAGGTTTTCTTGGCAAGATTTGTTAGAGAAGGTTTGCCATTCCTTTCTTCTAAGTCTGAAACAATGTGACTCAGGATCACCCACTGGGTTTCCATGGCTGAGCAGAGGTTCCAACCCTGGTCTCCCGGAGTCCCACTCAAATCACTTAACCATGTTGAAGGGAATCTCTTGATAACCATTGTTTGTTGTTGTCTACCTTAAAGTCATTGCTGACCTTCAGTGACCCTTAGACAAACTTATCATGAGGGTTTACCCTTACCTTCTTCTGAGGCTGAGAAAATGTGACACCTAAGGTCAATCGGTGGGTTTCCATGGCCAATCAAGGATTTGAATGCTGTTCTTTCAAAATCCTAGTTCAGCACTCAAAATGACTACACCACACAGCTTAATAGCTATGCTTCTATAGACAGTCCTCCCTCTACATTTACGGGTTTGACTTTCACAAATTTGATTATTTGTGAGGCTCCTCCTTGCCCCTCCCCCATTTTCCTCCTCTGATTCCCTTGCATTCCTCACCCCAGGTTTGGTAGGCTTGTGTTTAAAATGGATGTTTTTTCCTTTTGAGTGAGCAAAGTCCCCTCTCACTGCTGGAGGTGTGTCCTCTGCGCCATGTGGTCACACATTCTGCTGTGTAATGGCTGCTGATTGGTCAGGTGCTTTCTTTGCTCCTACCCTTCCTTCCTCAAGATGGCAACAGGAAGTAGCTAGAACCCCAGAAATCTGCTTTTCTCGGGGAAAGTACCAGTAAGCCTTTTAGCAGGGGCCAGAGGCAAAGGAATGAGGGAGGGGAAGCTCTGGAGGGGATTGTGGAGGTGAGTTATTCACGGTTTTCCCACTTTCGCGAAGGTTCTGCCCCCTGAATCCTCGTGAATGTGGAAGGGCCACTGTATTTCAAAACACATCACGTAGTATTGTTGTTGTGGTATCTTGTGCATTGTATGGACAACAGTTTTTCAAGGAGAATCCAACCTGTCTTTGCGGTTCTTCTAAGGGGTCACTCTTAACACAGTCTCTTTCCACCCTGTTCATTCATCTAGGCCAAAAGTGGGGAAGCAGAATTTGGTCTGGCCTTTTACATCAATGCTCTTGGCATATTCTCTTTTCTTTGCTTGGAGAGCGAACTTGGATATTTCAAAGCCTCTGTTTAAGGGAGTGGTGAGTTTACATTTGTCTAGTAAAATTGTTTAATTGAGGGAGGTATTTCCCACCTATACGTGTAGAGTTTCTGATGGGAAGTACTCTATATTTTTGGAAAGTTGAACTTTCTTGGCATCTTCAAATACTGTTAAAACATATATTAGACAGTGAAAAACCTCTCTAGTGGAGGGAAGCAGAGTTTGGAAGTTGCTAGTTACAAATAATTTACTAGTTATAATTCGTTTTTTTAGCAAAAATTGAGTATACTGTTAAGTTACATTATAGCTGTAACCTTTTGATGGTTAACTTCATTCTTTTTACAATGTAAGTGTAACTTTTTGATTAGTTTTCTAGCTATGGGGTGTGGCCTCACTAAATGATGGAGGGGGAATATCACATGGTTCCAGTTCCGGATTGTGCTATGCCTTGTGCTACTGTCTCATGCTCCATTATGGACAAGGTATATGGGAAAAGGAGTGTGTTCTGTGTCCCATAGGCCAGCATCTTACAGCAGTCAAATTTTTAAAATGCAGCTGTTTCACTTTCCTCTGAGAAATGGGAAAGCATTGAGTTACTTTATTTTTTAAAAAAAGTTCTACTTGGAATTCTTAATAACTTTGCTGCTGTTGTTATTCGCTGTTAATTTTGAGTTATGACAGTCCTATACATTAGAGACCTCCAAGGATCTTGGTTATCAACAGTCCTGCTCAGGTCTTGCAAACTGAGGGCTATAGCTTCCTTGATTGAATCAATCTACCTGTAGTAAGGTCTTCCTCTTTTCCTACTGCCTTCCATTTTGCCTAGCATTATTGTTTTTTTTCCCAGTGAGTTATGCCATCTCATGATATGGCCAAAATACGATAGTATTAATTCTGTCCATTTTGGCTTCTAGCCAAAAGTTCAGGCTCAATTTGCCTTTTGACTCATTCATTCGTCTTTTTTGCTGGTCCACTGTTATCTGCAGAATTCTTCTCCAGCACCACATTTCAAATGAGTTGATTTTCTTCCTATCAGCTTTCACACCCATAAATAGAAGTTGGAAATATGATGGCATGAGTGATTCTTTGGTATCTACTGAATACTCACTTTTAAAAGCAACTTTCCTTCCATTTTGGAAGGAAGACAGGAGGCTGTGCTATCCCAAGCTATTTATCCTTTCATTTACTCTGACTAGCCTTGGCTTTCCATGGTCTCAGGCAGAGAAAGGCACATCTCATCATCCCCTGCCTAAGAGCCTTTTCTCTGGAAACGTCAGGGATTAAAACTTCAGACCTTCTACGTTGCAAAACAGGCTCTCTGTCCCTCTGCTATGGCACCTTCCCCAGATTTTTGCAAAATAAAATAAAGATCTCCTTGTTCCATATTACTTAAAACCGGGGACCCATTCACACTGCACAGTTATAGCACTGGGATTCCACTTTAGCTGCCATGGCTGCATCCCGTGGAATCATGGGGTTTGTAGTTTGGTGAAGCACTAGACCTCTCTGGCTGGGATTTCTAAATACTTTTCCAAATCCTGGGATTCCCTAGGAGTGGACTGTGGCTGCCAGTTTGTTTCTGAGTACAATTCAAACTGCTGGCTATGATCTACAAAAGCCCTATATGGTTTAGGCCCAGGCTATCTCACAGATCGTATCTCCTAGTATAAACCTGCCTGGACCCTGAGATCAACAGGAGAGGTCCTGCCACCTTCGCAGGTACGGCTGGTGGGAAGACAAGAAGAGGGACTTCACCGTGGCTGCCCTTACGCTTTGGAACTCCTCCCGTAGGGAAGGTAGGGCCTTTCCGCACTACTCTGTAACGGTGCTGCTATTCCCCTTTCAGCATCCTGCGGAATTCTGGGGTTTGTAGTCCACTGAGGCCACAGAGCTCTCTGGCTGAGAATTCTAAAGGCCCCTCCGTAAACTGCAAACCCCAGGATTCCATAGGAGGTTGAAAGGGGAATAATAGCACTACAGCAGTGTAATGCGGAAAGCCCCTAGAAGGGGCCCCTCTTTGCTGTCCTTCTGTTGGCAGGCCAAATCTTTGAGAATTCCAAAAAGGCTCTTAAGCGCAGTATTATTTTGCACTGCCTTGTTGATTGTTTTTAAACTCTTTTTAGACTGCATGTCTTTAATACGGTTCTCAGTTTAAGTCAGTTCTAATATGGCTTTCGGTATGTTTTTAAGTGTAATCTTTCTAACGTGTAAACCGCCTTGAGTCCCACTCTTGGGGGAAAGGCAGAATGTGAATAAAGTTACTGCTGCTGCTGGTATCACTACTGCTTCTACTAGTACAGTGGATGTTCCGCATATGCAAGCCCCAGGTGCGCGATTTCCAGCGATCCTGGCGCACAGCATCCTATGCATAAAAGGGTAGCGACATAAACACAGATGCACTGAAGTGTCCTTGTTACCACCGTTTAATAATATGGGATGTGAACGTTCCCCTTTTTTTTTTTTTTTGCCATTACAGGGGGTTCTGGAACTAAACCCCCACTGATACGGAAGGTCCACTGTAGTAGTAATAGTAGCACTAGCAGCAATAGTAGTAGTTATTATCATCATCTTAGAGTTGGAAGAGACCACAACGGCCATCAAGTCCAACCCCTGCCATGCAGCAACACACACTCAGAGCACCCCTGGCAAATAGCCATCTAGCTTCTGTTTAAAAACCTCCGAAGAAGGTGACTCCACCACACCTCAGGCAGCATATTCCACTGTCGAATGGCTCTTACCATCAGGAAGTTATTCCTGTTGTTTTGGTGAATCTCTTTTCCTGTCGTTTGAATCCATTGCTCCATGTCCTAGTCTCTGGAACAGCAGAAGACAAGCTTGCTCCGTCTTCAACATGACATCCCTTTGGATATTTAAACGTTGCTATTATATCACCTGTTAATCTTTTTTTCATCAGGCTAAACATACCACTCCTCATAAGACATAATAATGATAATTATAATAGCAGAACTATAATTGCATGGTGTGAATGGGCCCCTGAGCTTACAATGCGGTGTGAAGTGGTGGCAAAAACTCATTCAACCCTTACTGTTGTGTTGTTCACACTGTTTGTTTCTCCGCAGGTCGAGCGATTCTGGATGCAGAGCAACGCGGTGCTGGCCGTTTTGGCTGGCCTTGGCTTCTCTTCACTCTTCTCTCTTGGTGAGAGTTTAGTTGAAAACAACCGACTGGTTCACAGCCTGGAATGGCTCTTAGCCGCTCTTCTCGTCACTGTACAAATCTACTCCAATTACAGGTATACCTCAATTAACAAACTAGATGTTTTCCTGGGCATAGATTTCCTTTAGCAGCCGCTGTGTTACCAGGGGCAGAAATAACATGGAAAAAACAGGTTCCTACACCCTCCAAAAGAGGAGCAGTTCAACATGTTTCAGTAAACTTGTTATCCCAAAATAACAGCGTGCACATGTGAAATGAAACAACCATAAACAGAAACATTGCGAACCTGCTAGAGACGACTTGAAGGCTTTTTCCAAAATGCAGCTAGGGATGACTTTTGCTTTCACCAATTTACACTTTTAAAATTATTTCTGTCTTGATGGCTAAAGAGACAGCTCAGTGCTTTTTTTAAACATGTTTGGGGTATCTGGAGAGGCAGGCTGGTCTCCCCCTTTCTTTCTATTTTCTGTTCATGCATGCTTAGTAAGGGATTCTGAAGGGAAATGCTTTTTACCTCGCCTGTTGGAGGCAGGTGCAGACAGCTACAGTAGGGTTAGTTGAAGCAGAACCCCATTCTTTCTCAGCTCAAGCTTTGTTGCATTGATTGCTACAGACACACTGCGGCGACCTGACACCAAAGGTCTGTTTGTCCAGCCCTCTTACATCATTCTTTCAGTGCTGATGCTGCTAAAAAAACTTCCAGCTAGACAGAGGACTGAGAGGAAAGGATGGCTGGGCGGGCATAAAAAGACTTTGTAAAAAGGAGCTTCTTTGTCAGAGGTTTTGTTAACTGAGGTGTCCCTGTACAGATAATTAACAGAAACATAGGAAGTGACGTTATACCAGTCAGACCTTTGGGTCACCTAGCCCAGTATTGTTTGCTCTGACTGGCAGCAGCGATCTTTTGGCTTTCAGGGGGATTATTTTCTAGCCCTGCTGGAGATGCCTGGAATTCCCTGGGATCTGCCAACCAACTACTAACCTAACCTGGTCCTCTTTCTGTTCCAAAAGCAGTTCGGACTGGTTGTGTTCTGGGTGGTTTGGTAGTATTAACTAAATAACTAGTTGCTGCAGTTTTCTGGATTTTCTGCAAACACCTGTTCTTTCTATTTATATCCCATTTCTATCCCCCCAAGTGGTCCTGGTCAATGTCCATAGTTATCTCTCCTCCTAGTTTTTGTCGTAAGAGCGCTGTAAGATTGGCTTGGGGTAAAAGATGGCCTAAGGTCACCCAGGGTGAGCGTCATGGCTTGGGGGGAGATTTGAGCCTGGGTCTCTGCGGTGTTACGTCAGCGCTTTCACCATTAAACTGTGTGGTCCAGGTGGAATCCTTTTCAGAACTCTTGCTCTGAAAGAGTACATGACACTCTCCTAAAAAATGCCACCTGAGTGGAAAGGCTTGGTAATACTGTTAGCTCCACCACCATACATAGGGCCTTTCTGCATTGCACTGTTACAGCGCTATTATTCCCCTTTCAGCATCCTGTGGAATTCTGGGGTTTGTAGTTTCCTGAGGCAAAGAGCTCTCTGGCTGAGAATTCTATAGGCCCCTCCCTAAACTGCAAACCCCAGCATCCCATAGGGTATTGAAAGTGAAATAATAGCACTATAACGGTATAATGCAGAAAGGCCCATATTGTGCCACCCTCTGATTTGTCAAGCGATTGGTCTCCTTCAGTCCAGTGGTTGTGCTGGCTGGGGGTGATGGGAGCTGTAGTCTTAACGCACCTGAAAGGCTGTCACTTTGAAGAAGGCTGATTGAACTCATCCTGTTGTGATGTCACGAGCTTGAGAACAGGGTGGAGGTTTAAAGCTGTCTTTTTCAAAGTTGCGGCTCGTGGACCAATCCTAGTGCATGAGCCATTGGCTGCCAGTCCTGGGTGAATTTCCAGAGGAGAGAGAAAAAAAAAACAGTTGTAGACAATGGGCACAAATATTGCTCTGGTTACTGGCACATTAAAAAAGTTGCTAGTCGCCCACATAAAATATCTTGAAATACTCTGGTTTATATAGTAGAGCTCTGAAGAGTTGCTTTCCTGGAGTATTTCACTGAGAATCCTCCAGCCAGCCATGTTGGTTGGGAATTCTGGTAATTGTGGTGCAGAGAAGTAACTTTTCCAGATTATGATATATAGTATTGACATCTCAGAATATTCTTGTAACATACTGGTTGGGGGATTCTGGGAGTTGTGGCACAGAAAAGTAACTTTCCCAAACTCTGGCACACAAGGTTGAAAATCTCAGAATATTTGTGTAACAAATTGAGAAGGGAGTATCACCAAGAGATACAAATGTAAGAGGAAATGAGTGAGCGTTGTCTTTTTGGATCTGACCAAAAAGGACCGACCAGCCTGATGGCTTCACCTTTCCCAGATCTGTCCTCTGCACATTTAAACGGTTGGCAGATTTATGTGTTTATTTCCCTCCAGTATCTGCGACCAAAGCCACAACTATGTTGTCGACCGATTTGCGAGAAACCTTTTATCATCCATGCCTCCAGATGCCATCATCTTGCTACGAGGAGACCTACCTGGGAATTCTCTTCGTTACCTTCATTATTGTGAAGGAATAAGGCCGGATATTACTTTAGTTGACCAGGAGGTAGGTGGGAAGTGAGCTCATTAGTCAGGGATGGATGGGGAACATTTATGGGATTGGGGTGGACAGGCATCCACAGCCCACATCTATTTATGAGATTGATGATGCCAGCGGGTGCTCTTGGATTTGTTTGTTCTTTGGTGGTCTGCAATGTCTGCAGAACTCTCTTCCACATTTCAAATAAGTTGATTTTTTTTACATGTGCATACACTTGGGTGTCTGTCTGTGTATTATGTGCGTTGCACGTAAAGACATACAACCAAGTATGTGCATGTGTGTTTTCTGACTCCTAGAAGTTTTCACTTCTGTTGAATTAGCTAAACTGTTTTATGAAATTTTCCCAGCACATGTGCTTTGGAGTTGTGACTTGGCAACCTTAGCAAACTGTATCAGGATGTAAGAGCTCAGGGCTCCTACTCTCCTCAGATTCTGGTCTCCCAGGGTGGGAGACAGAAATGCATTTCTTTTCCTAAGTAAAGTTGGATCCTTGATTTACTTTGTTTTCTAATTTCTCCTATTGTTACAGGGCCAGAAAAGTCCCCTTCTCCACCCTGGAATTGAAACAGGTAAAAAGGGGCATGTTATAAATATTTTAAATTTAAAAAAAAACTTGTTTTTTGTCTTGTACGTACTAGATGATGACTTACCATTGGTACTTGCCAAAGTTAGCTAAACATTTGCCTGGTGTTGTTTTTCCTGGGAACCGCTGGAATCCAGTGGAAGGGCTATTACCTGATGGAACAATCACATTTAATCTTCATCATTTGCTCGAAGTGAACAAACAGTAAGTATTCCTTTTTGGATAATAGCTTTTTTAAAAGTGTGTCAGCTTTTACAGAGCATCTGCTCCTGTGAGCTTCTGCTATGGAGCTCACAGTTTATCTGTTATCTGTTTGGTGTTTGGAAGTTGCATTGATGCCCTTGGCTGTCCTTCAGTGAGTTCAAGGTCCTATACATGGATCTCCTCCTCCCCACTTTATCTTTATGATGACTCTGTGTGGTGAAATACACACAAAAAGCGAGTGGCCAAAGGCCATCCAGGAAACTGCAAGACTCTGTGGCTTCCCAGAGTAGAAACTGGAGGCATCTCCTATCCCTTTAACGGCTGCGTGGAAGAAGGAATTTCAGCAGGTACAGTTTGTCACGCAACCAGGTAGCAAGCACCTACTTGGTGAAATTCCTTCGCCCACACAGCATTAAAGGAACAGGAGGTGTCTCCAGTTTTCATTCTAGGAAACCAAGTCAGTGGGTTTCAGTGAATCTGGATTTTCTGAATCCTTGTCTAGCACTCTAACCACACTATTTTTAATTCCCTGTGAAACCCAGTGAAGCTTTCATATTATTCATGGTGATCTCCCACCCACCAGTGACCAGGTCCAACCCTGCATAGCTTCAGCATTGCTCCAGCGTAGGGTACTTCTAGGCCACTCAACAGACACAAGAAGACTTCATGGGCATGCAGTTAAAAGTCTGGTTGACCAAAATAAACAAACAAAACCAGAGCTTTGGAAAGTTACTTTTTTTGGACCACAAAAATTCACCAACCTTCTTAAGGAATTCTGAGAATCGTACTCTAAAAACAGAATAAAATAAGACAAACCAAAAAAACTTTTCCAAGCTCTGGTTGAAATCCCTGTTATGGTTATTGGACCTGTGAAGGAATCTGGGCCTTGTTATCTGGGCCACAGAGTTCTGTCCTGGGCCCAGTGCTATTCAACATCTTCATGAATGACTTGGATGAAGGAGTGGAGAGCATGCTGAACAAATTTGCAGATGATACCAACTGGGAGGGATTGCTAATATACCAAAGGACAGGATCAGATTTCAAAATGACCTTGACAGATTGGAGAGCTGGACCAAAGCTAAGAAAATGAATTTCAACAGAGAGAAATGTAAAGTCCTAGGCTTAGGCAGAAAAAAATGGAATCCACAAATATAGGATGAGGGACACATGGCTGGATAGCAGTACATGTGAAAGGGATCTTGGAGTCTTTGCAGATCGCAAGCTGAACTTGAGGCAGCAGTGTGATGAGGCAGCCAAGAAAGCCAACGTGATTCTTGGTTGCATCAATAGGAGTATGGTGTTTAGATCGAGGGAGGTAATGGTACCCTTCTCTTCTGCATTGGTTAGGCCTCATTTGGAATACTGTGTCCAGTTCTGGGCACCTCAATTCAAGAAGGATATCAACAAGCTGGATCATGTCCAGAGGAGGGTGACCAAAATGGTGAAGTGTCTAGAAGCCATGCCCTGTGAGGAGCAGCTTAGGGAGCTGGGTATGTTTAGTCTGCAGAAGAGAAGGTTGAGAGGGGACATGATAGCCATGTTTAAATCTTTGAAGGGATGTCATGTCGAGGAGGGAGCGGGCTTGTTTTCTGCTGCTCCAGAGACTGGGACAAGGAGCAGTGGATTCAAGCTGCAGGAAAGGAGATTCCACCTGAACCTCAGGAAGAACTTCCTGACGGTCAGAGCTGTCCGGCAGTGGAATATGCTGCCTTGGAGTGTGGTGAAGTCTCCTTCTTTGGAGGTTTTTAAGCAGAAGCTGGATGGCCATCTGTCAGAAATGCTTTGATGGGTGTTCCTGCATGGCAGGGGGTTGGGCTGGATGGCCCCTGGGGTCCCTTCCAACTCTATGATTTTATGATCCCTTCCTCAGCCAGCAAAAGTTTCACCACTTGTACAGCAGGGTAGCTGAGCTTAGCACAGGAAAACCAAAGGTATAGAGACAGCCCCATGCCCCAGACTTGAGCCGTCAGAATGGCTGGCTCTGTGATGCTTAAGTGTCCCTGAGGGAATCACCTCACTCAGGTCTGGTAGCTCACAGGCTACCAGTATGCAAATAGACAGATTTCTGTAATTCTGAGTGGGCTCCATGGGTTCGATCAGGGGTGCAGAATGAGGAGGAATGGCCCCCATAAGAATTAGGCTGCTCCCCATGAGACTTCCTTTCACCCTCGACATTCCTAGCATTGTAGTTTAGTCGGCCCTCCATAGCAATGGATTCTGTACCCATGGATTCAACCAACCATGGCTTGAGAAAAAAATTCCAAAAAGCAAACTTTGATCTTGCCATTTTGTATAAGGGATGCCATTTTACTGCACTGTTGTACATAATGAGACTGGAGCATCCACAGATTTTGGTATCCGCGGGTGGTCCTGGAACCAAATCTTAGCGGATACTGAGGGCTTACTGTAACTTTTAGAAATTTAGAAATACACAATGGAGGCATCCAGAGAAAAGGGGCAGGCAAAGGGACCTAGGGAACATGAATACTGCAAATAGAGAAGTTCTAGGTGTAAATGATTTACAGTGTCTAACTCTCTGCAGTGCTAGAAAATTGGGGGCTGAAGGAAATTATTATTTCTTGTGGGGAGCAGAATTCTTATGGGGGCAAAGCCCTCATTTTTGCTGCCCTGGAGCTACCCCTCTGGGGTGCAGCATTGACCCCCCCCCGTGGGACCTCAAAGACCATCTGCCCCACCCCACTGCTGCCTCCCTTGAATTATTTCTTTTTTTTTCCCAAATCAAACTCAAAATTTTATTTTTATTTATTTATTAAAACATTTATGCCCTGTCCTATATCCAGAGATCTCAGGGTGGAATACAATAAAATCAATTTAGGACGATCAGAGGGCCCCCACACCCTCTAAATGGCATGGAGGTAGGGTTGCCAGGTTGAAAACTGGAGAGGCCTCCTGTACCTTTAATGGTTGTATAAAAGAGGGAGTTTCAGTAGGTGTTGCTTGTCGCAAAGCTATTTGGTCTGCTGGTTGCTCTTGCTGCTACCTGAGAGAAGACATTTCATTGTGCGAAACTTGTTTATCTATCTACTGGCTTGTTGTTTGCAATAGCAAAGAGACCTTTGTCTGCATCGGGCTCCACGAAGGTGACCCCACCTGGAAGAAAGACTATGCCCTTTGGCCGTGGGGTTCTTGTGACAAGCTCGTGTCTTCCAAAGCCCCCTTTGACCCTGGAGAGTGGATCAGCCGTACCAGAAATCTCTACAACTGGAGTGAGGAATATGGGAGGTGAGCCATATGGAGTTGGTGGCTGCTTGTCGGAGTTTATGAAGTCGGATAAAGAAGAGTGCATGAATCAACTGTATTTGGTCTAGGGATGTAACGCTTTGCTAATTTCATTCTCAAACAAACAATTTTTCCCAGTTTTCTTCCTACTGCAAGAAAGTTTTTGAAAACATTGTGGTTTTCAAACGCTCTTTGCAATTTGGGACTTACTAGCTGCCATCCTGCTGGTTAGTCCCACCTAGAGTAGATCTAGTCAATCAATTCTTGTATGGTGAATCAACATACAGATATATTTTTCTGGACTACAAAAAAAATTTGGCCTTTTTAAGACTGCAAAATCTCTTTTGGATTCACGGAGTCTATTGTAGTCGGGACTAAAAGAGGGTTTAGGTCATTCTGTACAAAATGTGCACTTTTTTAAAATAGAAAACTACATTTTCTTCTTTGTGGTCTCTGTGATTCACACAATGGGAATCTTCGTGCATGCGCGGTAGTGTTTCGGAAAGTTCCAGAGCTGAGCGGCTTGGTGGGAACCCCTCCCCCACTCGGTACTGAGCATGCTCAGTCCCGCCAAGCCAACAGTCTTTCCTCAGTTTCTTTTCATCCGCCGATCAGTTAGCAGCTTGGAAGGTTTCCTCTGCTGAGTACTTCTCTTCTTCGGACTTCTGACTACCCTTCCAGGAAAACTGTAACGACCCCGTCTCCTTCTTGTGTCTTCACTCTTCAAATTGTGCGTAACTTGCAGCCGCGAGGTTTCGCTTTTCGACACCCACTCCAAGTGCCTGTTCTCCTTGGAGAGGTCCATAACGTTCGGGCCTGCTCTATTTGCAAGGATTTCACCTCGCAAACCTTGAAGAATAGGGCTTCCCGCTCGAAGTCCTATTGCTGGGAGCAGGCTCTTTGCTTGAAGGACCAGGCGGCTTCTAACACGGCTCTTTTTACCGCCTCGGCGTTAACTCATCCATCTCGAGGCCTCTCGGCGTCGCAGTCTTCTCTTCTGACTACACCAGTATTGACCTCATCCTTGGTACCGGCGCCCTTGGTATCGATATCGACTCCATCTACTCTACCACCTGTCTCCTCTCTTCTAAGCATTCCAAAGCTTTCAAAGATGCCAGCGGTTCCTCAGTCTTCTAGTTCCGGATACGCCTCTTCTACTTCACAGCTGGCTTTGACTCAGCAGCCTCGCACTGTGCCTACTTTGGCGGAGCGTAAGCAGGTCTCCTCATGCCACTCTTCTGTGACTCCTAAAAAGAAGAAGAAGGAAAAACATTGCTGCCCTTCACCCGGTGCCCGTCCATCGGCAGTTTGACCAACTGCTCTCGGGCCTTTACCGACGCCTCTGCCAGTGCAGCCCCAGTGTGTCACTTTGGAGGAGGCAGAGGCTCCTACGCTCTCGCCGGTGCATGAGTCGATGCAGCTCCCGGTACTGTCTGTTCTGGTACGATGGACCCCACTTCAGATCCAGACCGTTGACCTGCTCCGACCGTTTCTCCTCCTGAGACCATGGACCAGCCCCAAATCTCCTTCCTCCGGCAGTGGCAGTCCTGAGACTGACCTCGTTCGAGTGTGGTTCGCTCTCTGGGAAACGTCGATCGAAGTAGATTGCCTCGCCGTCATGACCACGGACACCGTGGTACTCATGATGTCCCATCAGCCAGAGGGGGTTCACCCTTTTTGTCGACATCCTACATAGCCTGCTACAATCACGAGCATCTATGGAAGGAGCAGCCTGGCTCTTATTATCCTATTCGCCGGCTTATCGTGACCGATACCATCCCTATGTCCACCACTGGTCTCCATATCGACCTCGCCGCTCTCAGTCTCCATCGCGCTCCCCCTCACAATTACACTACCGCCATCCATCTCAGTACCGCCCTTCTTGGTCCTGTTCTCGATCTTGGTCTGCATATTACCGACACTCTCCATTTCCTTGTTCACGTCGTCAGTCCTGTGATCGCTCCCTTCGATACCGGACTGTTTCTCCACTACCACGAGTGACCGCTACAGTGTCTCGGCCTCCACCAGACAGCCATGCGGCCCCTCCTCGTCCACCTACCTCGTCGGCTTCGCTTCTGATGCAATACCTCGCCGAGCCTATTTCTACCAACCTGCCAATTTCATCTGCTTCGGCTCTGGTACCGACTTCCATACTGACCTCTGTACCGGTTCCATCATCGGTACCAGATCCATCTTTGTCAAATCCACCCACCTTCGTCTTCTCTGTCGTCTGGTTCTTATGACTTCACCGAGGACTCTTCTGATTCTACTCCTCAGTCTCACATCTCTCCTCCACTTATGTTTGGGGAACGGACTCTGGATGCCATACCTGAAGACGTCAAACAGTTCTCTGACATCCTTGCCAGGATGGCCAGTGCGCTGGGTCTTGACATTTCTGGCCCTGCCCCAATGGTTCAGGACCCAGTCTTTCATTATGTTGATGCACGTTCCGCCACAACAGCTCCAATTCTGTTTCTGCCAGCCTTGCATGAAGTCACTAAGCATCCATGGTCTCAGCCGGCCTCCTTCCAGCCGATTCCTCATCGATTGGAACATCTGTACTGACCCCAACATAAGGATGTGGAATTCGTTTTCAATCATCCCACTCCAAATTCCATCATTGTTGAGTCCTCCCAGACAAAGGGGGATAAGAGAGCTCACACGACTGCCTGATTGTGAGGGTCATCGCCTTGATATTTTTGGCCGCCGTTTCTACTCAGCTTCTTCTTTGATCTCCAGGGTCTCTAACACCCAAGCCTGCCTCGTAGCTTATCAGAGAAACATCTGGGATAGACTTTTTCCCTTGATTTCCGGTCTTTCTGATTACACCGGACCACTGCTATTCAGTTCTACAATGAGTCTGTTGCGCTCACTAATCATCAAATTCAGGCTTCTCAACACACGGTGAAGGGTGCAGCGTGGGTCATGATGGGTGTGATCACTCTTGGCCATTTTGTCTGGCTTCGATCCACCGGCCTAACTGAGGATAATCGAAAGAGGATTGAAGAGCTTCCCTTCGATTGTCAGAGCCTCCTCCATAATCGCATGGACGATGCCATGGACGACCTCATGAAAGCTCACCTTACAGTGAAGAAAATGGGTCTTCATCCATTGACTCAGGCCAGGAGGTCTCCCTCATTTGGTTGTTCATGGAGGCGCTCTTCCTACTCTTATTGGTCGCGTTCTCCACGGTGGTCCTCCCAACAATCCTCTTTGCCAGCCCCCTCATGTCGTCGTTCTTTCAGGCATTGCCAGCCTTCTTCCAAGAAATCTTCGTCTGCTACAAAGTCTCGCTTTTGACTGCCCTCACAGGTTGCCAGCTCTACCACTCCTCCATCTGCCAAACCATCTGTCCAAGACCCCAGGATTGTCTCACCACTTCAACACCTGGCGCATCATCACTTCAGACTCCTGGCTGCTGACCATTGTCTGTCTTGGTTACGCCATCGAGTTTCTGAATACTCCTCCTCTGGGCATCTTCTATTCCACGCCTTCCAGTCCCATTCTTCGTAAGGTGATAGATATGCTCCTTCACAAAGGGGCCATAGAAAGGCTGCTGTCTTTGGCCAGATCCACTGGCTTCTTCTCCTGGTACTTCACCATGCCAAAGGCGGACAGCACCCTTCGACCCATTCTAGACCTCTGGGCGGTCAACCCCTTCATCTTCCCCTGGAAGTTCAAGATGGTCACCCTATTCTCCATCCTCCCTCTTCTCAAGCGGTGCGACTGGTTTGCGTCCATAGATCTGCAAGACGCCTACTTCCATATCACCTTTCACCCCCAGCTCAGGAGGTACCTCCGGTTTGCGGTCGACAACATGTGCTACTGGTACAGGGTGTTTCCTTTTGGCCTGCCCACTGCCCCCAGGGTCTTCACCAAGTGCTTGGCCTCTGTGGTGTCTTACCTCCATACGAAACGTGTGATGGTGTATCCCTACCTTGACAGTTGGTTATTGGTGGTGGACTGCAAGCAAAAGCTATATGAGGACATTCATCTTACTCTTTCTCTGCTTTCCGATCTTGGTCTCAGGGTGAATCCCAAGAAATCTCACTGGGAACCTACGCGCACCCTCGATTTCATCAGAGCCACTCTGGACTCCACCTCTCCCATGGCATTCCTCCCAACGAAGCACTTGCGGGTCCTGCGCTGAGCTACAGCCGCAATTCTGCGCAGCCCTTCCGTTTCCACTCGTCGAATTCAACAGCTCCTCAGCTACATGGTGGCCACAACTGCGGTCACTTACCTGTCTTGCCCCCATGCCTGCCCTCTCCAACACTGGTTCCTCAGCCACATTGATCCTTTCCTTGATGGCC
This sequence comes from Cyclura pinguis, assembly GCA_030412105.1. NCBI lineage: Eukaryota > Metazoa > Chordata > Lepidosauria > Squamata > Iguanidae > Cyclura > Cyclura pinguis. The sequence goes on from CM059599.1 coordinate 382,747,956, forward strand.
AGCATTGTACGCTTCGGGTCCCACATCCAGTCAAGGATTCTCTCTGCTGGTGACTGTTGCCTCACCATCTGCTGTCTGGAATGCCCTTTACCGAACGCCGTCCGTCCCTCACTATCACCACCGACATATCCCTCCTTGGCTGGGGAGCCCACTGCAATCGCCTCTTCGTCCAGGACCACTGGACCGGACTGGAGAAACATCTGCATATCAGCACCTTGGAGCTTCTGGCGATCTTCAAAGCCCTCCAGGCCTTCTGGAAACTCCTCATGGGACGGACTGTCCAGGTTCTGTCCAACAATACGACAGCTGTCTGCTACATCAATTGCCAGGGAGGCACCCACTCGTCCCTCCTACTCCGTCTCATGTTACAGATACGGGACTGGTGCGTCCCACTGCGGATCCACCTGATTGCAGTCCATCTGGCAGGATGGGACAACTCCACAGCGGATACAGTGAGCACAGACACAGCCTGCCACCATGAGTGGTCCCTCTCCAACACCGCCTTTTGCCAGATAGTGTCCCGATGGGGCACTCCGTCCATCAATCTCTTCGCCACCTACCAGAACAGGAAGTGTCCCCGCTATTGCTCCAGAGCTGGCGTGGGGCACTGCTCGCTCGGAGATGCGTTCCAGTTTCCATGGAACAAGGGATTCCTCTGCATCTTCCCTCCATTTCCTCTCCTGAGCGGGCTGGTGGCCAAGATTGCCGTGGACACAGCAGATGCCATTCTCATAGCCCCTTATTGGCCGAGACAACTCCTCACCATCTCCCAGGGCTGTCGAATGCCCCTTCCACACACACCTGACCTTCTTTCCCACTCAGACAGTTGTGTGCTTCATCCCAACCTCCCTCGCCTCCACCTGCATGCTTGGAGGATAACCTAGACTCTCCGGCCATCCTTGCCATTCTCACGGCTTCTAGGAAGGAATCCACTTGCAGATCCTATGAGTACAAGTGGTGCAAGTTCAGTGCCTTTGCAGACACCCGGGCTGAGACTTCCTCCCCTCCCACTTTGTCGACAGTGCTCCATTTCCTTCTGTCTCTAAGAGAACAAGGACTTGCCTTCTCCTCCCTTAAGGTCTACCTCTCCGCGATTGTCACCTATCAACCACATGACTCTCCTTCTTCGGCTCTTTTCAGAAATGCTATGGTCAAGCAGTTCCTCAAAGGCCTTCAACACCTCTATTCTCCCGTCTCTCCTCCTCTTCCTCCATGGTCGCTGTCTCTCTCCTCCCCCAATTCGTGTGCCATCCGTTTGAACCTATGGCCACATCCGACGGCCGTCTCCTTACTCTAAAAACAGCATTCCTTGTCGCTGTTACATCAACTAGAAGGGTGGGGGAACTGACTGCGCTATGTTCAGAAGAACACTTCCTGGTGTTTCACAGGGACAAGGTGGTCCTATGCCCGGACCTCTCCTTTCTCGCTAAAGTCGTTTCTGACCTCCACCTTAACCGGGATATCATTCTACCAAGGTTCTATCTTGAAGCATACTTTGGTTTCTCTTCAGATCGTATAAATCTTTCGCTTTTCACTCAACGTTTTTCTAGGTGGGTTGTTCAGACAATTCACCTTGCCTATGAACTCGCCAGGCAACCACCTCCATCTCCGCTAGACACCCACTCCACCAGAGCTGTGGCCTCTTCAGCAGCTCTCCTCAAAGTAGTCGACCTGCAGGAACTTTGTCGGGTGGCTGTGTGGGTGCAACCTTCGGTGTTTGTCCGCCACTGCCGCCTTGATTGCAGAGCCTGACGTGATGCCCACTTTGGTTGTGCGGTGCTGTCCTCTGTTGCCTAGGACGTGACCCGCTGTCCAACGGTAAGCTACTTAATTTCCCATTGTGTGAGGCACAGAGACCACGAAGAAGAACAGGTTGCTTACCTGTACCTGTGTTTCTTCAAGTGGTCGTCTGTGCCCTCACGCACACCTGCCCAGCCTCCCGTCTTTCAGGTCCCTTCCTCGGCAGACTTTGAAACCGAAGGAAGACCGTTGGCTTGGCAGGACTGAGCATGCTCAGCGGTGAGGGAGGGAGGGGTTCCCGCCAAGCTGCTTAGCTCCGGAACTTTCCGAAACACTACTGCGCATGCGCGGAGATTCCCACTGTATGAGGGCACAGATGACGACTTGAAGAAACACAGTTACAGGCAAGCAACCTGTTCTTCTGCGTAGGAAGCGGTACTTTTGGTGCAGAAATAGTATTTCTGCTCACGACTGTTACGTTTTTCAACCATTTGTTCAAAAATGGTCAAACAGTCTCTAGTGTGGTCTAATGCGTATATAACTTTTGTTGGTGTTGTGTACCTCCAGGTCATTTCCAACTGAGGGAGATCCTAAGGCGAACTATCGCGAGGTTTTCTTGGCAAGATTTGCTCAGAGAAGGCTTGCGTTTGCCTTCCTCTGAGGCTGAGAGAGCGTGGCTTGCCCAAGGCTTGCCTCCTTTTCTGGGTCTTAGCCCCAGATTCGTGTGCTTGGCCTTGGAAAGGGGGGAAGATCTACTGCATATTATAACCTTCCTGTCTACAATCACTGTTACCCAAGGTGGGTCAGAAGCCCTTCATGGCCTTTGTCCGACAAGCCTGCGATGTTGTGTCCTTTTTTGCTGTCTTTGCGTTAGCTTCCCACGCCCTACTTCCCATCGCCTTGCAACATGAGGGCATTCACAAGTGTCCCTAGTATCTTACTTTGCACTTTTGTGATGAATGTGGGAAATGATTTCTGCATGTCTTTTTATCATGAAAACCTCATGATGAGTCAATCCGCGTTGACCTCTAAGGGCCTCTGTAAGTGGTGTTTGCATTGTAGGTGCAAAGTATTGCCCTCCAGGGGACATTCTCAGACCTTCCTTTCCCTCAGTACTCCCCCAGAATGGCATGGTGGGTAAGAATTACCTGCAGCCGTATTTAGTACCCCGCTCTCTTAATGGTTGGCATCTCAGCTTTTTTCTGACCCTTGTTGCCTGGCCCAGCATACCAAAACCTCTGTATTTCTTCTTAAGGTTTGATGCATCTTCGTGGGAGTCAGTGGCCAATGAGGAGATGTGGCAAGCCAGGTGAGAATCAGTCCTGGCACACACAAACACACCTATGTACACACACCCCAAACTTCCCCCAGCAACAACCGAGCATTGTTCTGTCTGAAGGGCTACTGTCAAGGAAAGGGAAGTGCCCAGGTGCCCACATACATGGTGCCACGGAACAAATTGCCACCGTAACTGGGTGCCACGGCAAAATTATGGTGGAAATCAGGAAACCAGAAGCACACGTTCATCTGTGGGAGTCAAGCAGCGGCCAGGCGAACCTGCCTTGCAAATAAGCCTGGCTGTGATGGCTCGGGGTGATGGGAGTTGTAGTCTAGGTGGGGGAGCTGCCAGGTTGAAGAGGGTTGATGTCAGGCTTCCTTGCCAGCTCCTGCCATCACAGCGTATGTTTTACATACTTCCTTTGTCACAGAGTTGCCCCTGCCACACAATTCCGCCGGCTGACTGTTGTGAAATGAGTTGGGATTGTGACTTTTGGACAACAGTTTCCTTACAACAGTTGAAGCCTTGTTTGTGCAGGCAGGTCTTAGGTGGTTAAGCTGGATTGCTGAGGGAGGAGGCTTTTTTAACTGGTCTTAACTGGCTGGGTGGGGTTTTTATCACATGTATCCATGCATTTTAATTGCTTTTTCATTTCTCTTGTGTTTTAATGGCCCGTGATGTCACATCCCTTTGAATCCCCTGATTCTCCTAGACCAGCTATTCTCAGCAGGAGCCATATGGCCCCCAAGGGGGCCCTGGCACATTTGAAGAGGGGCAGAGATGAAAACTGTGAGAAGGGAAGCCCCATGGGTTTATGGGGGCCCTGGTAACTGAATCGATGAAATACCCAAGCGGTAACCTTAACTGGAGTCAACAGTTTTCCTCCTATTTATAATATCTTTCCAACACATTGCCCCGGTAAATTCATTGCTTAAGCTCTTCCCACGTCTCAGTTTAAGAGTTAAACTCGTCCAAAGTTGAGGCTCTTTTAATATATTTCATACCCTGTAGCAGCCACGCAGGGTCTCCTGCACGGCCTCACTTCAGAGTCAGTTGCGGATCGGACTGTACCAGGCCAGCATGTTCAGTCAGGCATTCCTGCAGCCGTTATTGCTGTACTTCATTTTCCAAAGAATGTTGGAAAGTTCAAATTTTCTTGGTGTTCTGTAATTCATGATTTTCTGTCTATATGTTCGTGTTTGTATCCTTGTTTGACGGGGGGGCCCTAGAACTTGAGAAGAGCTCCTAAGGGGGACGTGGCCGAAAAATAGTGGAGAATGGTTGTCCTAGGCCATTTTTCAGGAGTGGAGGAAGAATGCAGTCAATTCACCTTTTAAATTCCACCCCCCTTGGCATTTTTTGAAAATACTTTTTTGAAAACCAGGAGAAGACACATGATCACCCATTTTGCGTGGGAGAGAGCTGCGTTTGGGGCAGTCCGTGCCAACCCCAAAGTGTTGTGGGGCAGAAAATTGGCCCTCAGAACTACCAATGTTGCCCACCTCTGTTTTCATTTGTTGTTTAGTGTATCCACGGCACTTATTTTATTATTTATTGTTTGCCAATGTAAATCCCGGATTTTTCAGGAGGATACAATTCAGTTTAACTCAATCCCTCAATGAACTGTGACAGTAACGTAAAGGTACAAGATGCCCTCCCCAAGTTCACCTAGGTTCACAGATGCTACTTAATGTATGAAGACGTCCACTGATCTTTTGTTGTCATACACCTTCGAGTTGGCTCCAGTTTACAGTGACCCTGTCTTAAGGTTTTTTTTGGAAGAGTTACTCTTTTGGGGGGGTTTGTCATTGCCTTCTTCTGAGGCTGAGAGAGTGGAACTCACCCACGGTCACCCAGGGGGTTTCCATGGCCAAGTGGGGATTTGAACCCTGGTCTGTCATCATCCTAGTCAAACACTCAAATCCAACACCGGCCCTGTTAGAGAACCCGTTATCAAAGCTTTAATGATCACTTTGCTTCTGTTTCATTAGGATGAAAACAGCCTTCTTCGTTTTCGACCTTGCAGAAACTGCTGACGTGTCTGCAGATGTGAAATCGCAGCTTTACACATTCGCTTACAACGTAAGCAATTTTTATTCCTTATGTTAGAAGATAAGCCTCCACGCTGTTCATTTTGTGCTTGTTCCATAGATTTCTGACCAAGGTGATCCTGATTTTCAAGATGGAATTATGTAAAATAATAAAAACACAGTTTGAGGGTGTCATGGTCCTTCCTTTCTCCTGCGCAGTGTTGCTCTGGGGTGTCATTTCCCCATTCAGGATGGAGATGTTGCATTCCATTCATTTTTGATAAGAATTTATCAAAATTCAAAAATTTCTTGATGGGAAGATCTTAAGATTTTTTTTTTTAAAAAAATCTAAACACAGGAGAAAAACCCAAACAGATAGATTGGTTTGTTCAGGTCTGGGTTTTAACAAGTCATTCATTAAAATCTGAGTTTTAGAGGTCGTACACTCAACCATATTGGTGCTGAATTGAGATTGTCACCGAATAATTTTTACCTCTGCTGGACTCTGAATAATCTTTTAATGCTACGTGGAAGGCAGCTGTAACGTTGTTCTCTTGGTGCCAGGAATAGCTTTACCTAGTGAAACTGCCTAGTGCAAATTTATGAAAACACAGCGATGGAAAGACTACATTTTGGAGACTACAGATTCTGGGGCTGTTGACTAGGGCTGGTTACAGGGATCATGTGCCCCCCGCCATTGAAACAACATCACCGGCTGCCAGTCCATTTCTAGGCGCAATTCAAAGTGCTGTTTTTCACCTTTAAATTCCTACCTGATTTGGGTCCAGGTTGTCTGAAGTACCACATCTCACTATATAAGCCGGCTTGAGCTTTCAGATCTGTAGGGGAGGCCTTTCTCTCAGTCCCACGCCTTCACAGGTGTGCTTGGTGGGGACAGGGGAGAAGAAGCTCTCAGTGGCTGCTCCCAGACTTTGTAACTCCCTTTCACAAGAGGCTCAGGCCATTTCTGCACTTGACTGTTACAGTGCTATTACTCCACTTTCAACCTCCTTTGGAATTCTGGGGCTTGTAGCTTATTGAGGCCCAAGAGCTCTCTGGCTGAGAATTCTAAATCCCCCTCCTTAAACTGCAAACCCCAGGATTCCACAGGATCTTGGAAGTGGAATAATAGCACTATAACAGTGTGGTGTGGAAATGGCCTCACTCCTGTCCCTGCTCACTTTCCACCAGCAGGTAAAAAGGCATTGCGCAGGCATTTGAGCTGCAAATTATGCAGCAGTAGTGCATCCGACATGGTGTGCTGCGTTTTATTTTTTTAATAGTTTATTAGTAATTATGTTTTAAATGTATTTTCAACTGTTTCAACAGTGGGCTTTTTTTTAAAAAAAAATTAATTCTTTTTAAACCTTTGTAACATAAGGTATTTACTTTTTTTTTGTAATTCCTGTAAGCCACTTTGGATCTCATCCTGGGAGAAAAGTGAATGAATGAATGCTAGCATAGCGCTGTGGGAACTATAGTCCAACAGAATAAACTCTTCTAAACTCTACTAAAATGTGGACTTTTCTCTTTATAATTGGGATGAGATGAGCTGGGGGGGGCATCCAGTCCAACCCCATTCTGCCGTGCAGGAATCAATCAAAGCACTCCTGACAGATGTCCATCTAGCCTCTGTTTAAAACCTCCAAAGGAGGAGACTCCACCACACTCCCAGGCAGCAGCATATCTCACTATCAAATTGCTCCTACTGTCAGGAAGGTCTTCCTAACGTTTGGATGGAATCTCTTTTCCTGTAGTTTGAATCCATTGCTGCATGTCCTAGTCTCTGGAGCAGAGGGAAACAAGCTTGCTTCATGTTCCATATGACATCCTTTCAGATATTTAAACACAGCTATCATGTCTCCTCTAAACCTTCTCTTCCCCAGGCTAAGCATACCCATCCCCATGAGCCACTCCTCATAGGGCTTCATGGTTTCCATCCCTTCCAGAAAGAAAAAATTAGGGCATTGTGGCTGTTTCCACCTCGCTACGCCAGTCTGCTGGCACTCCAAGAGGCCCGCTGCCCGGGCTGTGGTTTTCCCCCTGCTCTTCTTGTTCCCCGCTCCAAGTGCCGCAGGCTCTTTCCACTGACTCCGGGCAGAGAGAAGGGAGGCGCTGGATGTGGCAGAGGCGTGCCTCGTTGGGATGCCGCCGAGCACGACTGCGCTCCGATGTCCAGGTCGGGAAGCCTTTCTTTCAGGCGCCTCCTGCAGAGCAGAACCTCCGTTGCCCCCGGCTTCACTCAGGAGAGCGGCACACGTTCTCATTTGTACCCCCTGTGGGATCCGGAGCAGAAGGAGAACTTTCGGTTGAAAGAGATCCAGTCAGCAAAAGTCCGCTCCAAGCGAGAGAACGCAGGGGTGGCTGGCCGGCTCCCTCTCGCTAATGCGGCCTGTTTGAGGCTGATTTGTTAGCATGTAAATGCCCTAAAGGCACCAGATCCCATCTGATCTTGGAAGCTAAGCAGGGTCAGCCCTGGTTAGTACTTGGATGGGAGACCGCCAAGGAATAGCTGGTGCTGTAGGCTATGGCCATTTCCGCACTAGACTGTTATAGTGCTGTTATTCCACTTTCACACACACACCCCCAGTGATAATGTGATAAAAACTAGACAGAGGAAAAGGGGGAAAAGGGGCTAGGCAGGCACAAAAAGAAGCTTCCTTATCAGAGGCTTTATCGGCTGAGGAATGCTTCTAGCTAAAACGATAGAGACTACAAAAGTTTCCAAAGTGTTAACCAACCAATCTAATTAAAACATTAATTTGAAACAATTGAAAAAAACATTCAAGACAGATGACATGTATTAATGTATATGTACTAATTATTAGTTTTTTTCCCTACCAATAGCAATAATATCCCATCTTGAATCCCACCTTGGGAGAAAGGAAGGATATTAAATTCAGTAAATAAATGTCTGAAAAGGAAAAGTTGAACGTGAACAGTGTTCACTTGGTTCTTGCTCCATCATTTCCCTTTATGACTTAACGGCAAATATGATTGGCAAATATATATCCACGTAGTCCTGTAGTTTGCTGTTGTTCTTGTTTGCTGTGGCCAGGTAGATTTTCCAAATCAGCTATCAATATTAAGGTATATACAGTCAGCCCTCCGCGTTTGCAATTTTAACTTTCATGGTTTTGATTACTTGCAAGTTCCTCCAGCCCCTGCCATCCCCGCCTCGAGTGCTTCTTTTCCAGGGAAACCTTCCCTCCTGGCAGCTCCAGTCCGGCCACACACTCCTTTAAAAATCTGCCTCTGGGTAGAGACAGAAAAAATAGCATTTTCTTTGAAAAATAGACCTATCCAGAACTTTGAAAGGGGAATGGAGAGAAGTTTTGGATTGGATAAAGATCTAAAGGTACATGAAATGAAAAAGATATAACGTAATTGCTCTCTCTTTGTTAAGCAGAAATGATATATGCATGTATGTAAGCAATGGAAAATAGCAGATTTAACTGGAAAATGTAAGCTTGGAAGTGGGAAGGTTTTTTTTTATTATTATTTTCAAAGTAAATTCTTTAATAAAGATATTTCCCCCCCCAAAAAAATCTGCCTCTGGTCCTTCTCTTCTTCCACCAGCAGCTGCCAGGCTAGCTAAGGATGGCTCCCAGCCTGATTTCTCAGCACTGCAAACCTTCTCCCAGTGCCTCTCTCAACACCCAAGGAAGGTGATGGGCAGACGTGAGGAAGTGTAGGGCCACCCATCCCTTCCCTCTCCTTTCCCTAATCTGGCTTCGACACTGAGTGTCTGTTCTCCCCTCCATACCTTGGCCCCCGTCCCATAGACAGACACACATTTTGATATTTGCAATTTTCCCACTTTTTCGGAGGAGGGGGTCCTGTGCCCCCAACCCTAGTGAGTGTGGAGGGCTGACTGTATTTGCTTTGGTGCCGGATAGCTCAGCTGGAATGCTGACATCTGGACTGGCATGTCATTAAATAAACTCGTGTCTTCATTTCACTTGTGTCTCCATTCTTGACCCCTGAAAGGGGGTGAGTTACCCCTACAATACATCTCCCCAGAATTGAGCAGTATAGTAACTGTGGTGTTAAGATTAAGGCTGGTGTAATTAGGAGAAATTACGAACACGTGTTGGGTATTGGAAAAGGAAGCACAGGAAAGAATTTCAGAAGAAAATCAGTCTGTGGTTTTTGGATTTGTAGATCATGAGAAACTTAAAGAATTGGATGTGCCAATATTTGATTGTCCTGAAGTGAAACCTTTGTTCAGGACAAGAGGCCCCCATGAGGACAGAATATGGAGAAACAGGATGGTTTCCGTTTGCGGTGTGTGTGTGTGTGTTAGGAATGCATTATCTGGAGATTTCTGGAATGTAGAAATGTCTGCAAAGCTGAATTCTGAATTCTTATTGTTCCTAGGTGTATAAGGAGATCATAAGTGCTCATGAAACCCACCCAGTGAACTGGCACAAAAACTATGCAATTGCTTGTGAGAGGATGCTGCGTTTGCATCCACCAAGAGAAGACCCAGAAGTGTTGCTCTCAGAAACCATCAAACATTTCCTTCTGTATACTGAGAAGGCTACTGATGATCCCCAGCAAAGGCGGATTTTGCAAGCTGTAAGACATCTGAAGAAGGAACTCCGAGAGCTGAGAAAACTGAAGAGAGAGGGGAACAGGCACCGGGCGTAGGATAGCTTTGTTACTTCTCGCATTCAGCAGGTGTGATCGGAAACTGAGTGAGCTTTGAACAGCTCATGGAAAAATTGCATTGAAGTGGGTGGAAAACCAATAGGTAAACAGAAGTTGAATGGTGTCATTGATGGAAAAGAAGCAAACGCATGTGTGTTGGCTATTTACAGTCTTGTTCTTAGTTTAAGAGGGAAAGACTGAAAGGGGGCAGGTTAAATAATAGAGGGATATAAAAGGATGCATGAGAAAGCGGACAGAAGTTTTTTACTTTTTCACAATACAAGAACTTGGGGTCATCCAGTGAACATAATTGGCAGGAGATTTGGGTCAGATAAAAGCAGTGTCAGCTGGTATCCACCAGAACGGAAGGGGCAGGGAGGCCTGGGGAAGAAGGTGAAACTAAAGTCAGCAGTAGAGGGAGCTAAATAATTCTGGATTTGACCCCTTCCTCTCGCTTGCAATGGCACTGCAGTGTGCAGTCTGCGATGTTTAATGGCGCGCTCGGGTGGGCCTCTGCAGGAGACTGGGAGCCACATTGCCTTCCAAGGGACTTCTGTCATAACCCTTACAGTCTAATATTTACTTTATAAAACAAAACAAAAGTTTTGGGGTGGCTTCTTTAGTTAAAAGAAAAATCTGCCCCTAAGAGCCAGAGGGTTCCACAGAGGGCAATATTGTCAGCTTTTAGACCCCCTGGGCTGTTTTAAGCCCAAGAGAGACTTTTTCTTTTCCAAGCTAGAAGTCAACTTCCATGTTACTTCCCATCAAAAAGAGAACTGCTTTCCTCAAACTAAAACAGACTTGAGGAACCAAAACATAGCAAAATTTCTCCTACGCCCCATATAGAGTGTATGAGGGTGCACTTTTTTTTTTTTTGGTCAAAAGTACATTTCAAAAATAATTACATTTTTTTTTTAAAAGTTTGGCAACACTAGGGCTCTCTGGCTGAGAAGTCTAAACACCCCTCCCTAGGCTTCAGATCTCAGGATTCCATAGAATGCAGTCGTGGCTGGTAAAGTGGAATCATAGCTCTTTAACTGTGTAGTGTGTGCTCGTGGCATTCTCCCTTGGACAGAGGTGGGCTGACCACAGTGATTACAGTGCCTTTCCAGTTAGATGATGGCAAGAATCCAAAGGGAAGAAGTCAGATCTGGGTGGTAGTGTCCACGTTTTGCATACAGAAACTCACAGGTTCAGTCTCCAGCATCTCTCCACTTTAAAGAGGTTCAGCCAGCAGGACGTGGAACTCTTATTTCTGTCTCTTGCTTCTGCTGTCTCTTAGGGGGACCTTGGACCAATCACTCTCTCTCACATACACATTTTCCTTTCCTTGCGGGGTTGTCGTGAGGGTATAAAAGTGAAGTAAAGAGAAGCAGAGGCACTGCTTTGGCGCTCACTGGAAGAAATGCAAGTTAGAAATGGAAAGACAGTTAAATAATTAATTTCTGAGGCTTTCCTTTTGTTCTGTCTGCCTGCTGACAGAACGAAAGGCAAAGACAAAAAAGTTATCCTTTTGGGGGGGATACCAGCTGAACAAAATCCTCCAGTGGCCATGCAGGCTCAGGAATTCTGAGAAATGTTCTCTAAAACCAGTAACTATTCCAAGCACCAAATAGGGATATTTGACTTCTGGTAGAACAAGTAAGAGCCTCTTCAGCCAAGAAACAAGTCTCTGAGAGTCCCAGGTTTTGTTCCTGTACAAAGCAGTTTTCTTTTTGAAGATCCACGTGATGTTTTCTTTATCCCAAAATAATTCCTGGGAATTCCTGTCACTACCAAGGGCTTTTCGTTCCTGCTTCTCAGGCCAGTTTAAAATAACCTTGTATTTTCTGAAATGAAAGGTATCTTGACTGACTGTATTATCTTGGAATTAGTTGAGATAGCCTCTACCAATTTCCCATTTTCTGGAAACCCCGTGTAAATTGCTTTGAGTTACGTGGTAGAAGAAAGGTGGGAGAGGCGTATACTTTCAAAAATCATAGAATCAGTGATAGACTGGAGTTACACAGTATGTGATAGTGGCAGAAAGATTACTTTATGCACAGAAATGAAAAGACTTTATGATTCTTCTTCGTGGTCTCTGTGCCTCACACAACTATTGTTTCCAGGACACAGAATCAACAGTGATCAAGTAAGGGAAATAGGAATAGGAAGAATGCGAGGGAAGGAGGGAATAAAGATTACAAGGGAGGGAGGGAAACCGGGTGTATTTCAAGAAAGAATTTGGATGCAGACTTGGAGATATGCAGGGAGAATCAAAACAAAAAGAACTGGATCTCTTGATACTTCCAGAGACCTTTTTTCCCTTCTGAATAAGCTCTACCTAAAGCAACGGAAAGCGGAAACGGTCACTTCCAGACAGCTTCACAGGGTTGTGCTGGAGCAAGACAAGGGGGCTGATTGGATGTGCCGTAGGAACGCTCCAGGTAGCTTGCACGGGCACCAGATTTGATGTCTTTTGTATTTGGTTTTTATTTGTTTTTATGTATATAGTGTGAGAATACCTGAACAGTGGCATGGGAACTTGCCAAGTAAACAAGTGAGTCTCCCTGGTCGAATCCTGTTTCTTTTTCGTCTTTGTTTTCCTTTTCTTGCTTTCCTGCTGGGAAAAAAAAAGGTTAAAAGTATTTAAAGAAATGACTTGAGCATAGTAGAAAAACACCTCTTACCTCCTGCCATATACCACCCACCCCCAGAATTACTGATTCAGTTGAACTTTGGTAAGTGTTGGGTTAGGAAGTTCACACATTACGGTCCTCCCCCAACATGTGTGGTTTGACTTTTGCAAATTTGTTCGTTTGCGAGGTTTGCCTCTCCGCGCTCTCCCCCTCCCGTTCCCTGGCCTTTTCCCCCGGGAGCGAGGAGAGGGAAGGATCTCCGCTCCCCTGCGATCTCCCACCTGGTGCCCAAGCGGGTGCACGGGCAGTGGTGGGGAGGAGAGGGCAGGGAGAAAGATCTTCGTCCCCCTGCACTCTCCCGCCCGTCGTCTGCACGGGCGCTCCGGCAGCAGGAGGGTGCAGGGGGAAGGAACTTTACTCCCCTGCGGTCTCCTGCCCGTTGCCCACGTGGACGGGCGGAAAAAAAAGAAAGGCACGTGGGCAGGAATGCGCAGGAGGAAAAACCTTCCTTCTCCTTCACTCTCCTGCTTGTCACCCGTGCAAGAGCACAAAAACGAGGCAGGGCCCTCTTCTGCCTTTCCCCCGGGGCCTCCAGCAGCAGAAAGAATGACGGAGGAGGAGTGCTCACGGGGGGGGGGGGGTATTCGTGATTTTCTTGACTTTCTGTGCCTCTAACCCTCATGAATGTGGAGGGCTTACTTTCATTGGATAGATCACCCCAGCTGGGACTGGGTTTTTTTTTTCCCCTCCTAGGTCTAAAATCTCCCTCTTTCCCATTTTAAAGCAATGGCTTTTTTTTTTCCAACAACATAAGCATTTGTAAAGGCAAGTTGACCTCACCAGGTGTGTGGACCTGATCTTCTCAGTCACAGGTTTGTGGCAATTACCTTGAGTTCTCTGGCGGAAGAAAGTTGAGATAGAAATGTATTTTAAAATGCCATAGAATTAATCGTACACTTGGAAGGGACCGCAAGGGACATCTAAACCAGCCCTCCGCCAGTGCTAGAATCCGTTGGTAAAGCACCCCTGTATAATGTCTTGTCTTATCCTAAATCAATAAGCCGTCTTCACGGATAGATCCAGACATCATAGAATCGTAGAGTTGGAAGAGACCCCAGGGGCCACCCAGTCCAACTCCATTCTGCCATACAGGAACACACATCAAAGCACTCCCAACAAATGGCCATCCAGCCTCTGCTTAAGAACCTCCAAATGTTTTATTAAAAACTAGGTTCAGCGCACAGACAATGTCTGTGCTGGAACTGGGGCTACACAAACTGAGGCTTTCAGTTTTAAGAGCTCCTCGTGCCCCTCCCAGCTCCTTCCAGCGGACTTTCCGTTCCCACACACCGGATTGTACCAGTCTGTTAGAATGAGCTTGCTCCAACCAGACTCTTCCATCCATCGCGCAGACACTGAGGTGAAGACAGTGGCTACGGAACAGCTAAGCATGGCTGGTGCGGCAGAGGAGCAGCGGTGGCCCTGTGACACCCGGAGAAGTGGCCGTCCAACCTCTGTTTAGGCCTCCAGAGAAGAAGGGTCTAGCGGTCCCTGCCACTACTGAACAGCTTGTAGAATCAAGAAGTTCTTTCTCATCTTTTCTTGTGACTTGAATCCACTGAGTCACGTTCTAGTCTCTGAAGCAACAGAAAACAAACTTGCTCCGTTATCTCTATCACAAGGTCTCCAAATACTGAAAGGTGGCTATTATGTCAGTCTCCTCCAAGCTAAACGTAACCAAGCTCCCTAGCCCATTCATGACAAGACTTGATTTCCAGACGTTTTACGATCTTGTTCGCCCTCTTATGCACGCATTCTGGCTTGTCAATATCCTTCTTGAACTGTGGTGCCCAGAACGGGACACAGGACTCCCGGACAAATCTGACCAAACAGAGTGGTGACCATGTGGGAAGGACTGATCACACTTGCCAATTCGTACGTCGCTGAGTAGATATAAAGGCGGGTCACAGTATGGAATGCCCTGCTGAACAGTCATGTTCTAAGAGTTCTTACTTTAGCCTGAATCCTCAAATGAATACGATTTACATAAGAGTCTGGAATTCTGTTGTCATCAGACGTATATGCAGGTTCCCCCGTAAAGGTGGTTGGACATTTTTGTTTGGTGCAAAACTACTGAAGGAAGCTTATGGAAGAAAAGTTGCAACTTGCAGTGTCAACATGCCTGCAGATGTGAATTGTTGCTTGAGCAGTTGTGTGTTGTATGTGTACATGTGCATGGCACACCGTTTCGAAGTGCAGATTACCCATTGGGTGTGGTACATGTAGGTGCCCATTATGCATTGCATATTATGCATGCACATTAGATTGCTCATTCAGTTGCACAGGGCTGCAATTCCCTGATGAGGTGGGCCTTGCACAATTGCCGTGTAACTCGGTGAGGTACCGTTTGAGTGAGGTGTGTTGATTCGTCTTTCGGCCATCGATTCCGTCTGTACTCTAGCAGAGATTACTAATACAATTCTGGCCACTATCATAGTTATTTGCATAGGTCTCCTCCTCTGTGTGGGGAAGGGGATTAAGTCCCATGAAACAGGATTGGGATTTGCAAGAACCTCATGCAAAAACCTCCTAGTGTTCCCAAGGCAAAAACGTTGCCAACCTTGACGGTAGTGAAATGTCTGCCACTTTTCTTTCCAAAGATTTGAGGCCTATGAATGCTATGCAGAATGGCCTTGGGGAAGAAGAACGGAAATCTTCAGTGGCACTTCACTAAACAAGCCTTGCGTAGAAGGAGCTGACCGGCGAAAGTTTTAATTTTGATTGTCCCCTTCTTGTGCAGGCAAAGCAAGGGGAGCTGGGCAGTGGTGGTTAAAGAGGAGCAGAACCCACTGTTCTGTTAGTCTCCGTTGCACGACCTACTTGCAAAGTAAACCCATTTTCACATTTTCCTAATGACTTTCCTCTTTGTGTTTTGCCGCCCTGTTTGTTCTCTTGTGTTGTTCGGGTCCTTGCAATTAGCAGCCAAACCCTCTGCCTACATCTTGAAAGAGGGACTTTTTGGGGAGGCGTTCCTTTCTCTTTTCTTTTCTCCCTCTCCCCACCTCCCTCGCTTCGCATGTATGTGTTTATTCTCTCCCCTTAAATCAAATTTTTTTGGGGGGGGTGCGCAAATCACCCAGCACGCCCCTACATACAGTCTAAAAGGGAACAATGTTAAGAAATGCAAATAATGGCTCTTTATTTGATTATGACAGTTAATTAATAGCAACCTGTTTTAATGAATCGAGTCACTCATGGCTCTCCGACACTTCCTAAAGAGTGGCTAGACTCTGTAGGGTTCTTTTCCCTTCCAATTGTATAGCTCCTAGACTCCGGAGTGCCGTATAGGCCCCTGTATAGAAATGTCCGCTTAATGAAGAGGGAAGGTTTAGGAGCTCGCCTGCATTCAAAGATCGCTGGTGAGCTATTCAGGGGTGGAGAGGGGGAAAAAAAGCGTGCTCCCCGCCTTTTCCTATTCCCCTTACGAAAAGTAGTCACAGTTCCGCACCATTGTGCTGGCAGAAGTCCTTGATCAAAGGCCTCCCAGTGAACTCAACTGGGCTCCCTTTCAGACGACGGCCATAATTAAAACCACTAATTCTCTTTTAAAAGTGCTGCGGGGATGCCATGTAGGGCCTCTGTTTTTGGAGTGCTCTTTCTGATGTCATAAGCCCTTATGGGGTGGGAGGATTGTGTTGGGGAGTGGGGAGCTCTCCCTCTCTCTCTCTCTCTCTGGAGTGAGAGTGCCAGTCACTGTGGTGCTTCAAGCAAGGGTGCTTTTGTAGACCTTGACAAGACCCCGGCTGTAGCTGCCCAACCTGGGATTTGCCCCTTGTCTGCTATTGGGAAAGAGTCTGGGGAGGCAAGGCCCAGGTTTCTGTGGTGCTGTTTCACATTTAAAGCTTGTGTGCAAGCTGTACCCATTCCTTGGAATGTCACATCTGGCTACAGTTGTTATACCTTAGTGACATGCCATTTTTTCCCACTGCTCCAGAGACTAGGACACGGGGCGATGGATTCTAACTGCAGGAAAAGAAATTCCACTTAAACCTCAGGAAGAACTTCCTGACGGTCAGGGCTGTCCAGCGGTGGACTATGCTGCACCCTTGGAGTGTGGTGGAGCCTCCTTCTTTGGAGGTTTTTAAGCAGAAGCTGGATAGCCATCTGTCGAAAGCGCTTTCATTGTAGATTCCTGCAGGGGAGGGGGTGGGATTGGATGGCCCTTGTGGTCTCTTCCGACCCTATGATTCTACAATTCATTTGGACTACGGTAACACGCTGTACGTGGGGCTGCCTTTGGAGAGTGTTCAAAACCTTCAGCTGGTCCAAAGCACTGCAGCCAGGCTGCTTATTTATTTATATTTATTATATTTATATGCCGCCTTTCTCCCAGAGTGGGACCCAAGGTGGCTTCTAAAACCTTAAAAACATTAAGAAAGCATTTAAAACAATTAAAAACATTAAAAGACATATAACTGTTAACCGGGGCAGGTTACAGTTACCATACTATGCCCCTGTTGAAACAACTCCACTGGCTTCCAGTATGTTTCTGGGCACAATTCAAAGAGCGGTTATGACCTATAAAGCCCTATATGGTTCTGGCTATCTGGCAGACTATATCTCCCTATATGAGCCACCCCAGACTCCGTGGTCATCCAGAGAGGCTCTTCTCTTAGTCCCACCAGTATCGCAACCACAAGAGAGGGGACACAAGAGAGGGCCTTCCCAGTGGCTACCCCTCGACTCTGGACCTCTCTTCCCAGGGAGGCCAGAACAGGCCTTGTTGTCCTGTTGGCAGGCTAAAACCTTTTTATTCAGACAGGCTTTTAAAACAGAAAGTTTTTAAAGAACAGGCTAGGGGTTTCTGTATTATTTTAATTGTTGCTTTTCAGAGTTTTAAAATCTTTTAAAATTGCATTTTAGTCCTTTTACAGAGGTACAATTAGAATCATAGAATCATGGAGTTGGAAGAGACCACAACAGCCATTGAACCCAAGCCTCTCCCGTGCAATTGTTTTAATACTATAAATTGTTTAATTCTGTTTTAATATTCACCCATTTTGCATGTTTTAAATTGCATAGTTCTTTTAAATTGTGAGCCACTTTGAGTCCCAATTTTGGAAGAAAAAGAAGGAATTTCAGCAGGGATTGCTTGGAACTTGGTGTTGTGATAAACAACTCCAGCTGAAATTCTCTCTTCTTTACAACTAGGAAGAGTGCAGGAGGCACCTGTGTTGAGGATAAAAAGTTTTCCGAGTATTTAGTGCTTTGTTTCTGAGTTCCTAAGCAATTCTAAACAAGCCATTCTGTCTTCGTGTGTCAAACATTAGTTAAGATAACTGACCGGGAACAGGTGTGTGTCCACAGAAAGAACGATGCCCGTGTTAGAATATTTGAATGATCTGTTCTCTGTTCCCCTTTCTTACATTTTTTAAAAGCATAAACTGTCTTGTGTATATTTTCTTTCTTTTTGCAAGCTCTATAAAAATCCTGTTTCAATAAAGTATTTTCCATCTGATCAGATTACTGTTGCAGCCAAGCTGGCAGCAGGGGCTGAGATATTCCCTTTTGGCTGAAAGTAATTGTGTGTGTGGGGGGGTGAGTCCTTCCCAACCTGGTTCAGGGCCCAATTTCAGCTCTGTGGTTCTACCTTGGAAACAAGGGTGGACTGGTATTTCAGTCACACTCAACACCCGCAGTTTTCACTCTGGCAACCTTGGGGTAGAGGGAGAAATTGGAGGGAGAGACTATCAGAGTGAAGACTGGACCTTTACTAGGGTTGCCAGAACTCAGGACCTGGACTCAGTTTTCATGGGCCATCTCCAGGTGGGAGATGAGGCTGCAAATTCTCTAGTTTTGATGGGCTCAGCCCCAGGCAAGAAGAACGGGCAGTGTACATATTTCCAACTCAGCTGGCAGAATTGCATCTTGCTACAGATTTACAAGACTCAAGAGATTTGTAGCTGCAACTTGCAAAGATGCTCCAAAGAGTCTATGCATTTACAGTAATAAGTCCATTTATCCATGGTATCTCTTAATGCTGTTTCAGTTACCCATGCAGAGGTGTATCTAGGATAAACAGTGTCTAGGGAAAGCATGGAAAGCTCCAGGACCGCTTTCTCCTGCTCCTCCTTCTCTGCTGCTTCCAACAGTGCTTTCTTGTGTCCCCCTGGCATTGGTGCCCAGGGCAGGTGCCCTACTTGCCTCACCTTAGATAACGCCTCTGTACCCATGGTCTGAAATTATTAGATGGAAAATACCAGCGTCTGGGTAGCGGCAGACACATGACCAGCTCACACCCCATGAAATGGCTCTGGTGTCACCGGACGTAGCTCTCTAGCTTCAGAGGGAACGTAAAGGCTTCGTAGTACCCCTCTAGCTTCCCAGAGAGAAGTATGCTTCCAGTGACGTCAGAGCCATTTTCCAGCTTCACGGGGACCATAGAGAAGCTTCATGTTGTCTGGTAGTATGCGGCATCTCGGTCCCTGCAAAGTTAGAGAATCTGATCCTATCTGCAGTTTCAGGTATGCACGGAGAGTCTTGGAATGTATCCCCTGCAGATGAGGATTACATTAGCTTTCTCCTTCCCTCCCAATTGTGGAGGTGGCAGGACTTACCTTTTGCTCTGGTCTGCAGAGACCCCTTCTGCTTAGAAGCAAGGAGGCTAGATTAAAATGTTCCTTGTCCTGTCTCCCTAAGTAAGCAAGAAGGGAGAATCTCTTCATTTCACCTTGATCTGGAAACAGCCACCTTAATTAAGATTTCTCTCTTCATTTCCAAACAGGAAAAATATGCTGTCTGTATGTGTTTGAATGACAAGCTGTTGGCAGCTGTGGTTGGTATTTAATGCATAATGCTTAATGACATGGTTGTCCCTAGGTCTCAGGTTTTGGCCCAGAAACATCAGGGCATGAGAAAATCATAGAATCACAGAGTTGGAAGAGACCCCAGGGGCCATCCAATCCAACCCCCCTGCCATGCACAAACCCACATCCAAGCATTCCCCACAGATGGCCACCCAGCCTCTGCTTAAAAACCTCCAAAGAAGGAGACCCCACCACACTCCGACGCAGCCTATTCCACTCCCGGACAGCTCTGATGGTCAGGAAGTTCCTCCTGAGATTCAGGTGGAATCTCCTTTCCTGCAGCTTGAATCCGTTGCTCCTTGTCCTAGTCTCTGGAGCAGCAGAGAACAAGCCCACTCCCTCCTTGACGTGACATCCCTTCAAATGTTTAAACATGGCTATCGTGTCTCCTCTTAACCTTCTCTTCTGCAGACTAAATATTCCCAGCTCCCTAAGCCGCTCCTCATAGGGCTTCATGGCTTTGAGACCCTTCACCATTTTGGTTACCCTCCTCTGGACACATTTCAGCTTGTCAGTATCCTTCTTGAACTGAGGTGCCCAGAACGGGACACAGTTCTGAACATGGCAACCCTATCCTGTAATTTTAATTGTATTTCAGCAGGTGTGGCGTGCTACTGAGGGCTTCTGGGAGTTGTACCAAAAATGTCACTTTCCCAAGCTCTGCTGTGATCATGACGATATGATGGAGTATCACACCAGCTGCAGGATTTTTATTATTGTTGTCATCGTCACTTGCGGCTCCACAAGATTTAAGTATGTTTCTTGTATAAAAATCACCATGTTACCTGTCTATCCATCACATAAGCAAACTTTCCATTGTTGGTGTCACTTGCCAGTTTTAAAAACAATTGCCACCACATAGAAAAGGAAACAGGTTAAGTCAAACCAGAACATGCAAAATAGAGTTGACAGATTCATAGACATGGCTCCTGTATCTGTAGAGGTTGTGTGTGTGTGTGTGTGTGTGTGTGTGAAATATGCCACCTTTCTCCCAGAGGCAGCTTCCAAAAAAGTTAAAAACATTAATAAAACATTAGAAATGATCAAAAACATAAGGAAAAAGCATGCAAAATTACAAAAAACATACAATTTTTTTTTAAAAAAAAAGACTCGATAAATCAGGAGCCCTCCTGTTTATATATGAAAAGCCTCGGAGAGGCAATTTCAGCTGGTGCCGCTTCTTGCCTGGTTGCATGACAAGTGGCGCCGGCTGAAATGCTTCCTTCTAGGCAACCGTTAAAGGGAGAGGAGCCTTCTCCAGTTTTCCTTCTGGCAACCCAAATGCCGAGGGAGAAAGTGGAGGCAGCGACGGCAGGAGAAGCGTTCCGTCCCTCTTTCTTCTGGGCCTTTGGTGGCTTTGGAGCAGGTCCTGCCCTCCCCACCTCCTCCTCTTCCACGGTTTGAAGATGCCCACTGGAGCCTGCCGAGGTTCAGAGCAACCTTCCTTTGAAGCGCATCAATGGATGTAACAGTTCAGCTGTGAGGGAGACAAATAAACGAGGAGCCTCATTAATCCCCTTTTTGGCTGTCTCAGTGCCTTTTGCCCTTTTATCGCAGCCCTATTAGTCTCCTACTCATCTCGGACTGGGAGGGGAGAGGAGGAGGGGGCCTGGAATGAATGGGAGTTGTTGAGTGCTAATTGGCAAAGACTTTTAATCACAGGCCAAGGACTTTACGCTGACTTGAAAGTTACTTCTCCATGGGAAGGAAACCCAACTCAAAAAAAGGAAAGAAAGAAAGGGAACGGGGGGGAGCGTTGAAATCACTGCTTTAAACTTTGTTCCATCTGCAAAAGCTCTTTCTCTCTGTCATACACACAAATTTTTCAAATCTGCAACCCCTTCCTGTGAAGCAACGGTTACCCTTTAAAAAGCTAGGTATTTTGAAAGAGGGGGGATCCTGCCAGGGACATCGCCGGGGACAGGCAAAATGAGGGCATTGTCTTTCCCCTCCCAAAATGATAATTCTGCCCCCGCAAGAAATTTTCGTGCCGTCCCCAAATTTCTAGCATTGCAGGGAATGGGACGCTGAAAATCATCCACACTGAAAGCTCTTCTAATCTGCTGTCTTTGCTTTCCCTTGATCACTTTTCCTGTCACTTTTCTTGGGGATGTCTTCCCTGCACTTCTAAATGCTCAAATGAAGTTTTAAGTCACTGCTGTGCTATAAATTTGGGGACTGAAGGGAACCTTTGGGGGTTTTTTTTGGAAGGGGCGAATTCTTATTTTGCAGGGCTATGCTGGCATACTGTGTCCAGTTCTGGGTAGTACAGTTCAGAACGGATATCGAGAAGATGGAAGGTGTCTGGAGGAAGGCAACCAAAATGGTAGAAGGCCTGGAAACCATGAAGCCTTAGGAGAAGTTTTAAAGCATTGCATCTGCATTGCATGAAGACTTCTAACCATCCCGTAGCTCAGAGTAACAGCCCACGCTTTGCACGCAGAAGGCTCCAGTTTCGGTCCCCAGCACGAGTCCATTATGCACACACAGCCCCTGAACCCTAATTTTGTGGTCTCTAAAGTTCCTGCCAATCTCCCCAAAATTTCCAGGCCCCCCACTTCTAAAAAAAAATATTGGTGTTATGCCTCCAAAGCAACAGAAAGTTGCATGGAAACACATGAAAATGCTTTCACAAGCAGAACCCTGTACTGTCCCCAAAGACTTCTTTCCCCTGGCATCTTTCTAAGAATGGTGACAGAAAGCGACACAATGTCCAGCCCAGGGGGGCCATCTGGGGGGAAGAATTGGCCCTTGGCCCCCTGGCAGTGCCCACCCTTGAATGAAGGGGTTAGAAATCAGCTGAAGGAGATGACCCATCTCTCTTTGAAGAGCAGCCTGGAAGAGCTGCGGTCAATCAGAGAGAGCAACAGACAGAGAGATGGACAAATATTCTGAGCAGAGGGAAAGGCATCTTTCTGTCTGCTTAATTTTAGGCTGTGACATTACGCTTCCTTATGCCTACTCAAGTGCTACTGCTGATAATCAGCTTAAGGCTGTGCCACTGGGCAAAGAGACCAGAGCTCCTAGGAGGTAACACGAAAATCCTAGCGCCGGTATGTGCGGACAACTCATCCACCAGGCTGTGGTGACGGCTGAGCCCAAGGGAGGGCTCCAGCATTGGCATCGCTGCTGCGTTTGACTTTGCTGACGCAGTTTAAGAGCTGTCATGATAGCCATATTTAAATATCTGAAAGGATGTCATGTAGATGATGGGACAAGCTTGTTTTCTGCTACTCCGGAGACTAGGATATGGAGCAATGGCTTCAAATGACAGGAAAAGAGATTCCACCTAAAGATTAGGAATAGCTTCCAGAGGGTAAGAGCAGTCCAACAGTGGAATATGCTGCTGCCTGGAAGTGTGGTGGAGTCTCCTGTGAAGGTCTTTAAACAGAGGCTGGGTGGCCATCTTTAGAGAGTGCTTTGACTATGTATTCCTGTGTGTCAGAATGGGGTGGACTGGATGGCCCTCATGGTCTCTTCCAACTCTATGATTCTAAGTGGCATTTGTCTCAGACTCAATTGACACTGAGCTCCTATAACAGAGGAAGGGAAAGTGTGGTCTTCTCAGTGTGGCGGGACTGCAACTCCCAGGTTTTCTTGCTATCAGTGATACTGAATAGGACTGATGGGTCTTGTAGTTCTGCAACATCTGGAGAGCTGTGCTTTGCCTGTCCTCATCCTAGAACAGATGGGCAACTTTGGGAGGCTCTGGAGACCTTGCAGGGGCACTTCCACTGCACCTCCTGCAAAATAAAATAAAATAAAATAAAAATGTTCCCAAATCTCCTCTGGGTGTACAGGAAGCGTTTTCACCATGTTTCCAGGCCCCTGTGGAACAATAGGAAGTGAGTGGAAGTCCTGTTCACTTCCTGGTTTTTAAATAGAGCTATGTAGGACCTCAAATGGCCCAAGTTTGCCCTCCAAAGTGGTGAAAATGCCCCTATAATACCTAAAGGGATTCCAAGGCCATTTTTGACCCTGGGGGGCATAGAAACAGTCACAGAGGGTCCACACTTTGCCCACCCCTGTCCTAGAGGGATCAAAGTGGTGGAACTGCTGGCTGACTTTGCAAAGAAGCAAGGAGGAAGTGTTCAGTCTCTGTGGACAGCTGTAAAGAAAAAGTCCTGGAGAGGGATATGCTGTGACTCAGACCTTCAGGCCATTGGAGCCTCTGCCTCCCAAACCCAGGGGAAAGCAGGAATGGCGTCAGAGGAAGCAAATGAGATGCAGCCAATACGAAAGCCAAAAATCAGGAACAGTGGCAAAACAATTGGGAGAAGGAACAGCAGTGAGTGTTGCGTTGGGACTTAGGAAACCCAAGTCCTTCTTGCTGCTGAGCGATGAAAATCACTGGGTGACTTTGAGCTGAAATCTTGGTGGTGCCTTATGGATGCCTAAGTTCTCCCATGGAGGCAGGTGTAGATATACAAGTGGCTCTCCACGTTTGCTAGGTTTAGGGGCGCAGGACCCTTGCCGAAGTGGAAAAAACACAAAATATCAAAATGTGTGGGCTGAGGCATGGTGGAGAGAGTGGGCACCCAGGGTCTAAAGCAGGTCAGGCAAAGAAGAGGGAAAGGGGGTGGGTTGGCACAGTGGCCCTACACTTCCTCTCTCTTGCCCATCTCCTTCCTTGGGTGTGTGGAGTAAGAGAAGCCTTTCTTAGCTGGCCAGGCAGTGGCTGGTGAAGGAGGAAGAGGAAGACCTAAGGCAGTTTTTTTTAAAAGGGCTGCACTACCTGATCAGAACCACCAAGAGGGAAGATTCCACTGGAAAAAGAGTGCTTGAGCTGCAGGGGCTGGGGTTGGAGAAATGTGCAAGTAATCAAATCTGTGAAAGTGAAACCCGCAAATGCAGAAGTTTGATTGCATGTCAAATTCCAACAACAGTATTCAGGTTAGAGTTGCAGAAGTGTGGCTGCACAAGCCATATTGATGTTCCTTTGGTTGTACATTTGCTTGCCCATTCAGTTGTTCATTGAGTCATGCAAAATTGGCATTCGGCAGAAGGGTCACCTAGCACAATGCATATGTATACTTCAGACAGAGAACACCCGTGGAGACTCAGCAACATAGGAGTCTTGGCGGTCCATTTTTTGCCAGATCATGTAGAGCCGGGGCTGAGAACCCCACGCCTACCCTTAGAGGGGATGAAGCTCCCCTACCCCCCCATTCCAAGATCTATCATACCCTTCAACTGTTCCAGTTTGGCAGGTTCAGTCCCAATTAATCCTGTGTGTTCCCATTTTTTTCAGCTGAGTTTAAAATGACCCAGTTTCTCTCTCTTCCTCCCACTTTCCCTCTTTGTCTTTGGCTTGCTACAGTTGCTGCAAACTGAGTTCAAAGTCAAAAATACACTAGCTCTGCCACATTCGCAAGGGAGGTAATGGTACCACTCTGTTCTGCTTTGGTTAGACCTCAGCTGGAATGCTGCGTCCAGTTCCGGGCACCTCAATTCAAGAAGGATATCGACAAGCTGGAACGTGTCCAGAGGAGGGCGACCAAAATGGGTCTGGAAGGGTCAGGAAGCCATGAAGCCCTATGAGGAGTGGCTTAGGGAGCTGGGGAGGTTTAGTCTGCAGAAGAGAAGGTTAAGAGAAGGGGACAAGATAGCCATGTTTACATATTTGAAGGGATGTCATATTAAAGAGGGAACAAGCTTGTTTTCTGCTGCTCCAGAGACTCGGACAAGGAGCCATGTATTCAAACTACAGGAAAAAAGATTCCAGGAAGAACTTCCTGATGGTCGGAACTGTCCAGCAGTAGAAGCTGCTGCCTCAGTGGAGTGTGCTGGAGCCTCCTTCTTTGGAGGTTTTTAAGCAGAGGCTGGATGGCCATCTGTCAAAGGGAGTGCTTTGATGGGTGTTCCTGCATGGCAGAAGGGGGCTGGACTGGATGGCCCCTAGGGTCTCTTCCAACTCTATGATTCTGTGATTCTGTAAATCTCTGAGTTCAGTTCCCTACTCAGCCATGGACACTTGGGCATGTCACACACTCTCAGCCCCGGAAAACCCAGTGATATGTTTATCTTAGGATTGCTGTAAATTGGAAACAACCTGAAGGCACACAACAACAATCGGGAATGGGACACCTGTCCTCCATGTCCTCTCCATCTTCATGGAGATAATCCCTACAGTCAGAGTCATAGCATTATAGAATCATAATGCCGGAAGGAGTTTCATGCGCCCACAAATCCAGCCCCATGCTCAATACAGGATATTCAGCTAAAGCATCCCAAAGAGGTAGCTCCCTAGCCTCCTTTTGCACACATCCAGAAAAGGAAATCCCACCACCACTCTAGGCAATTGCTTCCATTGGCAAATTGTACTTACTGTAAAAAAGTTCCTTCTAATGTTCAATCAAAGTCTAGTGTCCTGTAACATCAATCTGTTGGTCAAGGAAGTGATAGTGCTACTCTCTTCTCCTTTGGTCAGACCCCACCTGGAATACCATGTCCCGTTCTGGGCACCACAGTTCAGGAAGGGTATCGATCTTCACAACAACCCCTTGAGGTAGGTCAGGCTGTGTGAGGGAGAGGAATTAGCCGAAGGTTACCCAACAAGTTCCATGACTCAGTCGTCAAGTCCTGGAACAAGATCCAAGCAGCCAAACTTAGGGATTGTGTCATCAGTCTTCTGGGTCTTTGACCGTGTGAAAAGGATCTAGGAGTCCTAGTAGACCACAACCTGAGCATGAGTCAGCAGTGTGATGCGGCAGCTAAGAAAGCCAATGTGATTCTGAGCTGCATCAATAGGAGTATAGAGTCTAGGTCGAGGGAAGTGATAGTACCACTCTATTCTGCTTTGGTCAGACCCCACCTGGAACATTGTGTCCAGTTCTGGGCATCATAGTTCAGGAAGGATATTGACAAGTTGGAACTTGTCCAGAGGAGGGTGACCAAAATGGTAGAAAGCCTGGAAACTATGAAGCCGTATGAGGAGAGGGTACATCTAGCCTGGAAAAGAGAAGGTTAAGAGGCAACATGACAGCCGTGTTTAAATATTTGAAAGGATGTCCTATGGGGAATGGAGCAAGCCTGTCTTCTGCTGCTCCAGAGACTAGGACACAGAGCAATGGCTTCAAACTTCAAGAGATTCCCTCTAAACATTAGGAAGAGCTTCCTGATGTTAAGAGCAGTTCAACAGTGGAATATCCTGCTGCCTGTAAATGTGGTGGAGTCTCCCTCTTTGGGGGTTTTTAAACAGAGGTTGGATGACCATCTGTCAGGATTCCTTTGATTGTGTCTTCCTACATGGAAGGATGGAACTGGACTGCATGGCCCTTGTTGTCTCTTCCAACTCTCTGGTTCTATAATTTTATGATTCTCTGGCTTCTACTGAAAATCCAGGTTCTCATCAAATGCCAAACCTATTCCGTTAAATTCTATGACCCGGTCCTACCCTCTGAAGCAGCAGAGATCAGGCCTTCTGTCTCCTCCCCATGACAGATAGGATAAGCTATTAAATACTCCTGAGGTATTTAAAGAGTGCAATCATGTAATCCCCCTGGGTCTTCTCTTCATCAAGCTGAACCTTCCACTTGGACCAGTGGGAGCTGGTGTGGTCCATGTCAGGTGGGCCAGTGAGTCTCCTCCTCCAGGTTTCAGTACAAACCTTTAAAGGCAATATCCAAGTTGGTGAACCTGTTTGGAGAGGGAGAGTTCAGCATCGTGCATTGCTCCCTTGGAATCACAGAATCATAGACTCTTAACAACTGCAAGGAAGTGCAAGGGATACCTAGTCTAACCCCCTGCCACAGAGGAATGTACAACTACAGCATCCCTGAGGGATGCTCATGAAGCCTCTGTTTAAAGACCTACAAAGAGAGAGAGTCAAGCTTGCAAACTACCTTGAGGCAGTCTATTCTATCATTAGACAGTTCTTATAGGAAAGAAGGTGGATTTTGGGGGGGGGGGGGTAACTTGAATCCATTGGTTTGTTTTCTAATCTCTGGAGTGGCTGAAAACAAGTTTGTTCCATCTTCTGCATGGCTTCATAGAATCACAGAATCCTAGGGCTGTTTAAAAACCTCCAACGAAGGAGGTTCCACCACACTCCGATTCCACTGTTATACTGCTCTTACTGTCAGGAAGTTCTTCCTAAGCTGGAATTTCTTTTCTTGTAGTTTGAATCCATTGCTCCATGTTCTGCTCTTTGGAGCCGCAGAAAACAAGCTTGCCCCTTCTTCCATATGACATCCTTTCAGATATTAAAACGTGGCTATCATGTCACCTTCTCTTCTCCAGGCTAAACATACCCAGCTCCCTAAGCTGCTCCTCATAGGGTTTCATGGCTTCCAGCCTTCTACCACGTTGGTTGCCCTCCTCTGGACACATTCCGACTTGTCAATATCCTTCCTGGACTGTGGTACCCAGAACTGGGCACAGGATTCCAGAACAAAGAACAGAGGGGTACTATTATTTCCTTTAACCTAGACGCTATACTCCTATAACTCAGAAGAGAAGGTTAAGAGGGGACATGATAGCCATGTTTAAATATTTGAAGGGATGTCATGTTGAGGAGGGAGCGGGCTTGTTCTCTACCGCTCCGGAGACTAGGACAAGGAGCAATGGATTCAAGCTGCAGGAAAGGAGATTCCACCTGAACCTCAGGAAGAACTTCCTGGCGGTCAGAGCCGTCCGGCAGTGAAATATGCTGCCTCGGAGTTGGGTGGAGTCTCCTTCTTTGGAGGTTTTTAAGCAGAGGCTGGATCTGTTGGGAATGCTTTGATGGGTGTTCCTGCATAGCAGGGGGTTGGACTCGATTGCCCCGGGGTCTTTTCCAACCCTATGATTCTATGACTCTATGATTCTATGAACTCATTTTCATAATTCGCTGTGTTCCTTAGCACCTTTGCTATGTAGTTAGATATGTGTGAAGTTAGGCACTGTAGACCACAATAGAGATTTCTGACCATGATTTCTAAATGTAAATATGTGAATACCTTGCCTTTAATGTTCTATAATATAATTCTGAGCTTTCCTTAACAGTACCTCATTCCTATGTCCTAATAATACAACGAGGGCTACAGTGG
This sequence comes from Cyclura pinguis, assembly GCA_030412105.1. Classification (NCBI taxonomy): domain Eukaryota; kingdom Metazoa; phylum Chordata; class Lepidosauria; order Squamata; family Iguanidae; genus Cyclura; species Cyclura pinguis. Next base: position 382,776,171 of record CM059599.1, read on the forward strand.
TATCTCAAAGTCTGTTGTAAATGAACATGGCATATTTTTAAAATTAGTTTTCCGTGGCTCAAAGCAGCAATCCATCCCAGGACCAAGGGAGGCAAAAGGCAAGGTTGGTGCTCATGGACTGAACACGAGGTGAAAATTTTGCTCAAATCATGGGCTGTCACGGGAAGAAAACATTACTTCATGTGAGCGATAAATATGTATGCTAGAGTGCTGTCATTTTGACCCATGTGGAAATAGATCCCTTTCCCCACCATTATGCAGCAAGCTATACCATAATTTTTTCTCTCAAGTTAGATTTTTATTTCTTAAAAAACAAACAAACCAACCCAAACCCCAAACTGTCATGTGCCATCGGCAGTTCTCAGATAAGAGCGCACATTTTAAGGGGGTATTATGCTAAGTAATTATCTGTACGGGATGGGAAATTAAAACAAATTTTGCACAGCCATGAAATTATTCCTTCCATGTATTTACTTTCGTGACAGATTTTATTTTATTTTATTTTTTGAGTTTGGACAGGCTGGGTGGCAAGGGAACAAAACACTGAGATGGGGAATAATAACCCTCCTCGCTTTCTTTTTTTTTTTTTTTTAAAAAAAAAAACCCCCTACCATAGGTAAGTCCTTGTAGCAAAAATTTTTTGGCTGGATCAAATATTAAACCTGCTACTCCAAATTTCACGCTTTGCATTCCTAAAGCAGATGCGCGAGGAAGGTGCCAAAATTTAATTGGAGGCAGCGTGGCTTGCATTTGCTCTTTCTGACCAGGAGAGGGCGCTCCGGAGAGGCTTTGGGTACCTCTCTCCATCCAGAGGGCGATTCAGGCAGCATCTTTTTTGGTAATTGTTTCCATCAAAATATGTAGCCGCATGCCTGGTGTGTGCGTATTTACATTTTGGAATGTGATTCCGAATGCAGGCGTCAGATTTAAAACTTTGGATTTCTCCTCACCGACACGCTGGAGACGCCATTGGAGTTGCGAGCGCCTCTGTTTACAGATGCAAGTTGCTAAGTGGTTGGATTTAATTGTCACACTAGAATGAATTTTCTGTGGATTGCCCCCCCTTGCAACATTCTCCAGCTTTCCTTCCCTTGGTACCAATTTTTAGACACTGAAGAGGGGACAGAGGAAGAAAAGCAGGATGGTTCCAAAGGCTTCAGGTTCCCAGTGGTGCCTGGTAGCATCTCTCTCAGGGAGGTGGCAAATCTGTTACAGGTTTCAGTCTGAACTTCAAAGAAGCTGTCCGAGCTGGTAATAAGGATGTAGCATGTTCCAAGGAGTGTCCTTTATTTTTGTAACTGTACTATACTGTTATCTTAGGGTCTTTCCACACTATCACAGAATCACAGAATCACAGAAATGTAGAGTTGGAAGAGACCCCAGGGGCCATCCAGTCCAACCCCCTGCCATGCAGGAACGCCCTCAAAGCACTCCCGACAGATGGCCATCCAGCCTCCGCTTAAAAACCTCCAAAGAAGGAGATTCCACCACACTCCGAGGCAGCATCTTCCACTGCCGGACAGCCCTGACTGTCAGGAAGTTCTTCCTGAGGTTCAGGTGGAATCTCCTTTCCCGCAGCTTGAATCCATTGCTCCTTGTTCTGGTCTCTGGAGCAGCAGAAAACAAGCCCTCTCCTTCCTCTACATGGCACCCCTTCAAATATTTAAACGTAGCTATCATGTCCCCTCTTAACCTTCTCTTCTGCAGACTGAACATACCCAGTTCTCTAAGTCTATCCTCGTAGGGCATGGCTTCCAGGCCCCTCACCATTTTGGTCGCCCTCCTCTGGACCTGCTCCAGCTTGACCATGTCCTTCTTGAATTGGGGTGCCCAGAACTGGACACAGTATTCCAGATGAGGTCTAACCAAAGCAGAGTAGAGTGGTACCAGTACCTCCCTCCATCTAGACACCATACTCCTATTGATGCAGCCGAGAATTGCGTTGGCTTTCTTGGCTGCCGCATCACATTGCTGACTCATGTTCAGCTTGTGGTCTATTAAGACTCCTAGATCCCTTTCACACGTACTGCCATCCAGCCACGTGTCCCCCATCCTATATTTCTGCATTCCATTTTTTCTACCTAAGTGTAGGACCTTACACTTCTCTCTGTTGAATTTCATTTTGTTAGCTTTGGCCCAGCTCTCCAATCTATCCAGGTCATTTTGAATTTTGATCCTGTCCTCTGGTGTATTAGCAACCCCTCCCAGTTTGGTGTCATCTGCAAATTTGACGAGCATGCCCTCTATTCCTTCATCCAAGTCGTTGACGAAAATATTGAAGAGCACTGGGCCCAGGACAGAACCCTGTGGCACCCCGCTAGTCACTTTTCTCCAGGATGAAAAGCAGCCATTGGTGAGCACCCTTTGGGAACGGTCAGTCAACCAGTTACAGATCCACCTGACAGTAGCCCTGTCCAGCCCGCATTGTATTAGCTTCTTTGCAAGAATGTCATGGGAAACTTTGTCAAAGGCCTTACTGAAATCGAGATATGCTACATCCACAGCATTATTATGGAATCCTGGGGTTTGCAATTTAGGGAGGGGCTGTAAAGGCCCCTCCCTAAACTGCAAACCTTGGGATTCCATAGGATGTTGAAAATGGAATAATTGCACTCTGAGAGTGCAATATGGAAATGGCCTTAGCTGTGACAATTTGCTTCTGATGTTTTTTGGAACTGTTCTGAGGGCACCTCTCACCACTGGAACCCACTGCTGAATTGTAGGTTCTTGGTATTTCATCGTCCTTTCCCTCTCTTTGTCTTCAGTTCTTCTGTTCCCTGGGTGGCCACATCTATAATCGATGCCATGCAGGATCTGAGGATACTTCACCGGTTCCTAGATTCCTGGATACAGCCGGAATCACTGATGGTCCAAAACTCCAGTCGTTAAGTCCTAGTAGACCATGAAACTGAGATATCATAGAATTACAGAGTTGGAAGAGACCACAAAGGCCATCCAGTCCAACTCCAGATGGCCAGCCAGACTCTTTAAAAACCTCTGAAGAAGGAGACTCCATCACATTCTGAGGCAGCAGTATGTTCCACTGAAGAACTGCTCTTACCTCCAGGAAGTTCTTTCTAATGTTTGGGTAGAATCTCTTTTCCTGACATTTGAAGCCATTGATCTGTGTCCTATTCTCTGGAGTAGCAGAAAACAGGCTTGCTCCATCCACCATATGACATCCTTTCAAGTATTTAAACATAGCTATCATGCCGCCTCTTAACCTTCGCTTTGCCAGGCTAAACACTGCCAGCTCCCTAAGCCACTCATAGGGATTCATGGTTTCCAGCCCTTCCACCATTTTGGTCACCCTCCTCTGGACACATTCCAGCTTGTCAATATCTTTCCTGAACTGTGGTGTCCAGAACTGGACATGGTATTCCAGGTGGGTTCTGACCAAAGCAGAATAGAGTGGTACCAATACTTCCTTCGAGCTAGACACTATACTCTTATTGCTTCAGCCCAGAATCACATTGGCTTTTTTAGCTGCCGCATCACACTGCTTACTCAGGTTCAGCTTGTGGTCTACTAAGAGTCCTAGATCCCTTTCACATGTACTGTGGTCAAGCCAGGTGTCACCCATCTTATATCTGCACATTTCATTTTTTTTTTTTCTGGCCAACTGTAGTACCTTACATTTCTTGGGGATGATGGTGTGATGGTGAGGATGATAGTAACAATAATGGCAGGGATCCCACATCACAGTCTGTGTCATAGACTGTGACGCAGTATCATGTTTCGTTGCCTCTGTAAAAGGCTATTGAAATATATACATGGGCCAAAAAGTGCTGGGCATGTTCTAAATTTTTTTTAAAAGAAATCCACTGAGCACTTGGAAATAGTTTCTGACTTATGGGGGCCCTAAGGCGAACCTATCATGGGGTTTTCTTGGCAAGATTTCTTCAGAGGGGGTTTGCCTTTTCCTTCCTCTGAGGCCGAGAGAGTGTGACCTGCCCAAGGTCATGCAGCGGGTATCTATGGCTGAGTGAGGATTTGAACTCTGGTCTCCAGAGTCATAGTTCGGTGCTCGAACCGCTACACCACCCTGACTCCCTGGGTAGTTTTTTAAAAAAATGTCCTTATTCCTATGCTTGTGTGTTGGAACATGCCATGATGTTCAGCACACAAGCATCCATTCCGCAATGGTAGCTGGTGGAGTGCCAATGCACCATGCCCCCCGATGTGCAGTGGGCACTCATGTGCCTTGGGGCACTGCTGCTGGACATCTGGATAAGGGCTAGGGAAGTGCTGGAGTGCAACAGGAGTGTCCAGCACTTATTCCAAGTACCCCAGTGAGCGTGAGAAATGTGCAACGCACACTGGAAATGTCCCATGTGTATCAGAAATGCCTCATGTTCATCAGGCGTGTCAGAATATTTCTGCTGGTGCCCATAGGCACCTCTTCGCATTTCACTAACATGGTGTCGTGGCATTTCTGCAATGTAGCCATGGATTCATGAAGTTACAAAATGTAGACTGTGTTGTAGAATCTTGGCCATCTTTAGTTATATCCCAGCTTTCCCTTGAAAACTGGGACTCAAGGTGGCTTAAATATTAAAACGCAAAGGAAAATATCATCAAGAATTCTATAGAAGAGGAACACTGTTCAGTGATATGAAGTTTCCATACTAGACTGTTATAGTGCTATTATTCCACTTTCAACATCCTATGGAATCCTGGGGTTTGCAGTTTAGGGAGGGGCCTAAATCCAGGATTCCATAGGATGTTGAAAGTGGAATAATAGCACTATAACCGTTTAGTGCAGAAATGGCAGTAGTTTTGGAACCCGATTCATAGGTGGGCAACTACCCTGGATCTGCATTTGAGCAGAGAGGGAAGTATTATCTCAAGGCTCAGGAGCAATTGCTTAGAAAAAAAGAAATGGAGACCAAGCCTTCCGGAATCTTCCTTGGAGGCTGGAGGAATCTGGGAGCCACAAACCAGGAAAACGTGACAGGCCCAAGCTCTGCAGACTGACACGGGCTGTCTGCTTTGCCATCCGCTCGGGAGCCAAATCAAATAGCACACGACAGTTCATATGCCACGGATAAATGGGGATCCTAGCATGCAAATGCCTCATCTTTTATGACAGGAATAAACCATGCATGAAAACATACCTTGACACTGGGGAATGGGCTGCAAAATGAAGTTTTCTATTTTAAAAGGTGCACCAAGTGGAACACATGGAGGAAGCAGTTTGGGAGATTATTTGTTCTGTGACTGGACTCACTTAATTCTCGATGTCGGAGTCGGCAAAGTGCACCCTGCAGGCTGCAGCCAAGCCCCAATGGTGTGCCCCCTCAAGGTGGCGACTGAAAAGAAAAATTGCAATTGAAAAGAAATTGTCCCCAAATGCTACCTTGGGGGCATGGGGAACATTTTTGCCATGTTTATAGGCCCTGGATCATGTTAAGCCAGAAAAGGCTTTTTAAAAAATGTGAAAACAGGCCTCTCCTGGGCTTAAAAACTTGGCGGAGATGCCCCCACCCCTCCACACACCCTAGATGGATTTTAGGGCATTTGGGGTGAGAATTTTTTTTCTGAGGTGTGTGTGTGTGTGTGTGTGTGTGTGGTGGGATTGTGGCCTTCCAAGGTCTCCTCTGGAGGCAGTGTGCCCCCCATAGTTTTCCACAGTTGCCCTCTCTTAGGCCCTTTCCGCACCTTACCTTCTTCTGGCGCTGGGGTGCGGGGATCGCGGGAGCAGCCTCCGGCGAGAGGCTCTTGCATCTCTGCTGCTGCTTCAGCTCCGTGCGAGCTGCCTGCTTGTGCGAGAGCCCCGCCTCTTCCTTCCGCAGCGCAGCCTGGGAGTTTCCCAGGCTGTGCTGGGGCAGGAAGCGTGACCGGCGCGGCTCCGGAGGCTCCGCACGCCAGGTGAGTGCACACGAGGCCTGGGAGCAATGCACGATCGTGCACCGTTTTCGGCTTCCAGCTGAAAATGAAAAGGTGCGTGATTGGTGGCTGCTGGGCCCTGGAGCATTGCGCGATTGTGAATGTGTTGTGCAGATCGCTCCTCACGATCGCGCGATGCTCCGGGCGCCCTTTCGCATGGCAAATGCTGTGCGGAAAGGGCCTTAATCTGTGCAAAGAAGTCTTTCTTGGGGGTGAGGTTTTTGGAGGAATATTCTTTGCCTGTATCCCCCATCTCTGAAACAGAGTGGCCCAGGCACATCTCAACCATTTTAATAAAAACTAAACAGTCCTTTCCCAGCTTGCTGCCCATGAGACATGTTAGACTACAGTTTCTGTTGTCCCCAGCCAGCTTGTCCCTGGGTCTTTGCTGGTTCTGCTTTGGGAATCCATACAATAACAAGGAAGTGCCCCTCTAAGTAAAATAGTGGAAGCATGCTGAAGAGTATGCCCCTTTCTAGGCAATATAATGCAATGGTTTGAGTACTGGACTGCAACTCTGGAGACCAGGGTTTGAATCTAGGGTCGCCAGATGTCTCTTGCTATAAGGGATGTTGCTTACATGAGGATCAGGAAACTTGTCGCTGTCAAACTGGCTCGTCTTTGTTGGGTGCCTTGAAGTTGTTTCCAACTTACAGAGACCTTAAGGTGGAGCACACCTTACAACAACAACCGTCCAGCCTGATGAGGGATACATTTTTTGACTCTCAGCCATGGAAACCATTGGGTCACCCTGGCCAATTCACATTCTCTTGGCCTCAGGGGAAGACAAAAGCAACTGCCCTCTGAACAAATCTTGCCAAGAAAACCCTGTGATAGCTTTACCTTGGGGTCATCGTAAGTCTGAAATGACTTAGACCATTTCCACACTAGCCTGTTATAGTGCTATTATTCCACTTTGGACATCCTATGGAATCCTGGGGTTTGCAGTTTAGGGAGGGGCCTTTAGAATTCTCAGCCAGAGAGCTCTTTGGCCTCAGCAAACTACGAATTCCATAATCCCACAGGATGTTGACAGAGGAATAATAGCACTCTGACAGTGTAGTGTGGAAATGGCCTGAAACCTTGGGAAGGAAGATGCATCGTGATGTCACAGAAAACAGATCCTGGTGAAGTTGCACAGCTGATGTTATAAGGTGCAGTCCCGCTGCTATTTTCAGCGTAATACCGTACTAAGATTTCAACCACGATTGCACAGAGTACACCATTCTGACGAAAAATGCCAGCTGACAGTCTGCTTTGGACTTACATCTTTATAAAGGGCCTTGTGTGTGTGTGCAAAATTGAAGTGAAGAGTTTTGTAACATCAGTATTCACCTAGGGGCTGCTGTGATGTTGCAGTGCACAAGTGTCCCTGGCGCAATGGCAGTCAGTGGAGTGACAGATTCACCACGGCCTGAGACACCAGGAGCACTGATGCCCATTGGGGTTACCTCCCCCGTACTCATTCAGACACCATCTAGGAAGTACCAGGGCACAACGGAAGCACCCAGCATGCACCAGAAGTGCCGAATGTGCCTCAGAGCACTTTTCCTGGTGCCCAGATGCACATCTTTCCAATTCACTAACAAGGTTGTGTTGCATTTCTGCAACAGAGCTATGGATTTGTAAAATGTAGACAGCGATGTAGGTCATCAAGTCTAACAAATACACAAACTTTACAAGGCAATGCTCTCGCCCTGAGATTCCTTCTCCTGGCTCTGAGAATCGAGAATCATAGAATTGTGGAGCTGGAAAAGACCACAAGGGCCATTCAGTCCAACTGTTACCCTGATTTCTGGGGGTCCCAAGAGGGACACCTAAATGCGCTCTCAATTATATAAGTTGGGGAAATTAGCCAAGACCACCGCCTAGCGATACGAGAGGCAGGGTAACGTAGCGAGATCTTGAACCCTATGTTTACGGGGTCAGGCCGAGTCAAGGAGCACACAGAAGTTGAAACAATAAATGTTGCTTTATTGAAAACACAATCAAACAGTGTATGCGGCACACTCACACAGATAACTAAGGAAATAAAGGTTGGAGTGGAATAGAGGGATTTTTAGAGGAGTTGTTGGTTTGGGTGATACTTCACCTGTCCTGGAGCCCGGTTAGAAGCAGAGAAGCCGGGGAGCGTGGATCTCAGCGCGTGGGGCCGAGGGGAAGGCTCGCTGGACAAAGCGACAGCAAGGCGGGATGGAAGCCAAGAGCGATCCGAGGAAGCGCTCAAAGTCAGGGGTTTTTATAAGGAGAATTGTAACTGCAGGCTAGGTCGGACTTGGGGAAAACAATGGATTTGGGGCTGGAGACAAAGCCTCCGAAAGGTCAGAATTTGAATGATTGAATTATAGCCAAATTGTCAATAGGATAGCCAGTATGCAAACGCGGAGTGCTTGAGCGTTGTATAGCTCGATCGTCAAGCTGCCAGCGCGGGGCAGAGGATCTTTTGAAAACTGCATGCATACCTAATGGAGGTACTTGCCTTTGAGGTCTCCTGAAGCTGCGAGTCGGCTATTTCTGGCCTGCCTGTATTGTATTGGAATATTACGGCGATTATCGGCCGAGCCCGTGTGCGTCCTTGTCCGAGGGCCTCGAAAGCACGTGGAGGGGAATGGGTATGTGAGGCCGACTTATTGATATCAAGAGATATCTTTATATCCCACAAGCTCGGGCTAGCCAGGGCAGTAACACAACCCCATTCTGCCACGCAAGAAGACACCATGAAAACATTCCCAACAGGTGGCCATCTGGCCTCTGTTTAAAAGCCTCCAAAGAAGGAGACTTCACCACATGCCCAGGCAGCATCTTTCACTGTCAAACAGGTCTTAACATCAGGCAGTTCATCCTAATGTTCAGATGGAATCTCTTTTCCTGGAGTTTGAAGCCGTTGCACAAACTTCCGAAAAGGGACCGGGCTGAGATCTGGGAATGCTAGCAGTGTCAGGAACTGAACCCAGACACACAAATAGTACAGTGCATAAACACTATTTATTTGGAATGAGGTACATTGTGCAAGATGTTAGCGAAGAGACTACCGTTCAAAAGGAAATGCAAGAGCTTAAGGTTCCCCAGCGTTTCTCCTCCCCTTTGCCTAGAGACCTTGAAGCCGTGAGAGCCAAGCAGCTCTTATCAGCACATTCCTAGCAAGTGTTTACCTAACGGTATCTGGTACCTGGGCTTCTCTGGTTACAAACGGGCTGTTACTTACGCTGGACTACATATCCCATTACTTAATACGGAGGGCATCCCGACAAGCATTTTCAGCTAGATTCTTCTTATGGGCTTCCTTTACACAACTGGTGAAGAAAAGGTTAAACTTGTTGGGCCGTTGGTTTGATTCGGCTTCAGGACTTCATAGGATCACTTCAGTGTTTGAATTGGAAGTTTTGTCACTTGGTAAATCACTACATGCCAAGTTCCTTCCAACTACAGAGGGACAGCTGTACTTGCTTTTTACCAGAGGAACATCTATTTGTCCGTGAAGCCCATCAGTCTCTCTGATAGCGGACGTAAGTGATGATATATCTCCTATATTTGACTTTTCAAAAATCTCCCCTCCTGTTATGAAAACATTTGCAATGTTTGATAACCTGTTTTCAGGCAAACAGAACAAATTTTCACTCACTCAAAGGTACCTCTGTGTCCGAGGGTACCACAGTCTCTGCTATGCCCAGCTTAGCCATACTGTAGTGCAAACCCCAGGATTCCATCGGATGTTGAAAGTGGAATAATAGCACTATAACAGGCTAGTGCAGAAATGGTCTTAAAGACATGTGACAACAACAGCAACGCTTTCTAGCATAGACAAGGGCCATTTCCGCATGAGACTGTTATAGCGCGATGATTCCACTTTCAACCTCCTATGGAATCCTGGGGTTTGCAGTTTTGGGAGGGGCCAGTTGGATTCCATAGGAGGTTGAAAGTGGAATCATCGCGCTATAGCAGACTCATGCGGAAATAGCCAAGGTCAGGAAAGGTGGCTTCCTATGACATTGTACTGTTTGGTGAGATGTGCAGGAGCATGATGCTGAAATGGGTGTTGCCTGGTTTCACCCCGAAGCAGACACCTGAGAGGTGAGACGGGAAGACCAGAGATGGTGCCCTGGTCCTGATATTCCTATTGGTCCAGACTCAGTAGTCCGATTCAGCCGGTTTGCCTCAGTTTGCTTGAACTGGTTGTTAAACTTGTTAAAAGATACAGAAGCTGGAGGGGTTAAATGGGAGCCAGGAGTAGCAAAATAAAAGGGAGGAGGAAGAGGGCCTAGCAGGAGAGAAGGATGGGGAGGCAGCAAGGTCAGAGGAAGTAATCTAAGGCCCTTTTCACATGCCAGTCCTGTGGCGAAATGGCCTCAGGTGCGCTGCAGGATAGCGTGGACAGTTCCACATGATGTCCTTGTAATCGCGCAATGCTCCCGAGGCCATTAAGCGGCGATCGTGCAGTATATAATCATAGAATCATAGAATCATAGAAATGTAGAGTTGGAAGAGACCACACGGGCCATCCAGTCCAACCCCCTGCCATGCAGGAACACCCTCAAAGCACTCCCGACAGATGGCCATACAGCCTCTGCTTAAAAACCTCCAAAGAAGGAGACTCCACCACACTCCGAGGCAGCAGGTTCCACTGCCGGACAGCCCTGACCGTCAGGAAGTTCTTCCTGAGGTTCAGGTGGAATCTCCTTTCCTGCAGCTTGAATCCATTGCTCTTTGTCCTGGTCTCTGGAGCGGCAGAAAACAAGCCCTCTCCCTCCTCTAGATGGCATCCCTTCAAATATTTAAACATAGCTATCATGTCCCCTCTTCACCTTCTCTTCTGCAGACTGAACATACCCAGCTCTCTAAGTCTATCCTCATAGGGCTTGGCTTCCAGGCCCCTCACCATTTTGGTCGCCCTCCTCTGGACCTGCTCCAGCCTGACCATGTCCTTCTTGAATTGGGGTGCCCAGAACTGGACACAGTATTCCAGATGAGGTCTAACCAAAGCAGAGTAGAGTGGTACCAGTATCTCCCTCGATCTAGACACCATACTCCTATTGATGCAGCCGAGAATTGCATTGGCTCATTGCCGAAAATGATGCAAGATCGCACTTCTCTCCCGTGCCCCACCCGCACCTACCTTGTGTGTGGAGTCTCCGGACACGCGGCCATTGCGCTTCCTCCCCCAGTGCAGCCTGGGAAAGTACCCGACTGTGCTAAGGAAGGAAGGAAGGAAGGAAGGAGCAGAGCCCTCACTGTCAGGTGGTCCCTCCATATTTAGTATGGGATATTTAGTGTGATCTCGGTTCCTGACACTCACGCTTCCTTCTGCCCAGCACGGAGCTGGAGTGGAGGGGAAGCAGAGGGGACACGAGTGCCTCTCTCAAGAGGCTTCTCGTGCGATCCCCTCGCGGCGACACCGGAACGAGGTCAGGTGCAAAAAGGGCCTAGGTCAAGGGAAATGAGAGTAGCATGCTATTCTACTTTGGTCAGACCCAGCCTGGAATACTGTGTCCAGTTTTGGGCATCACAATTCAAGAAGGATATTGAGAAGCTGGAATGTGTCCAGAAGAGAGTGACTAAAATTGGTAAAGGCCTGGAAGTAATGAAGCCCTATGAGGAGTGGCTAAGGAAGCTGGGTAGGTTTAGCCTGACAAAAAGAAGGTTAAGAAATGACATGTTAGCCATGATGAAATATTTGAAGGGGTGTCTTACGGAGGATGGAGCAAGCCTGTTTCCTACTGCTCCAGAGACTGAGATACAGAGCAATGGCTTCAGGAAAAGAGATTCTGTCTAAACATTAGGAAGAACTTCCTGATGGTCAGAGCGTTTTGATAGTGGAATACCCTGCTGTCTGGGAGTGTGGTGGAGTCCCCTTCTTTGGAGGTTTCCGGAGTCTGGATGGCCCTCTGTCCGGAGAGCTCTATGTATTCCTGCATGGCAGAATGGAGTTGATTGGATGGCCCTTTTGGTCTCTTCAGCTCTTCAATTCTGTGATCATCTCAGTTTCATGGTCTACCAGGATTTAGTGACTGGAGTCTTGGATCATCAGTGATTCAGATTGTATCCAGGAATCTAGGAATCAGTGAGGTATCCTCGGATCCCGTGACATTGATTACAGACGTGGCCACCCAGGCGTCAGCAGAACTGAAGACAAAGAGAGGGAAAGGACAGCGAAATACCAAGACCTACAAACTAAAATTCAGCGGTGGGTTCCAGTGAGTTCAAACTCCAGGAAAAGAGATTAAACCTAAACATTAAGAAGAACTTCCTGACAGTAAGAGCAGTTTGACAGTGGAACACGCTGCTTCCTAGTGGGGTGAGGTCTCTTTGGAGGTTTTAAAACAGTAGCTGGATGGCTATCTGTTGGGAATGCTTTGATGGTGTCCTCCTGCCTGGCAGAACGGGGTTGGACTGGATGGCCCTTGTGGTCCCTTTCAACTCTAAGATTCTATGATTTATAAGAAGAGGGATGGATGAGATCCTCAGAACTATGGGGGAGAGCTGGAGATGCAGATGCACTGCCTCCCTATCCAGCATAGTTGCGGCCAACTGGCTAGAGGAAACACCACCCAGACATAGAACTGGGGAAGCAGGGTTACCACCAGCTCTTGGGATCCCAACAGGGAGGCAGCAAATGTCCCCAGGTGAAGAGACACTGGCAGGATATAGTTACATATGTAGGAGAACCAGTTGTCAATTATTTTGAATGACACCACTGTTTATGCCACTGTTCACTTGGAGACTTTGGAATTTTTTTTAAAGAAAGTTTATTATTTCTGTTCGAGACTGGTAGCTGGTGTTTCCAATATCAATGAGGTGTTGAATCCACTCTGCATTTTAGCTTGAACTTTAAACAAGATGGAGAACCCTATTCCTGAGATAAATTTAGCAGCAGTCTCTGCTTCCATGGAGATGCTACTGAATTCAGCGCCACCTAGTGACTGAATCATATAAAGATATTATCCACCCACATGGGCAAGGAGAGATGGACTGTGCTATTTCAAATTGAAGGATTGGGAGAGGGGTTCAAAAGTCATCTTCAAAGCCCCCTCCCTAAACTGCAAACCCCAGGATTCCATAGGATGTTGAAAGTGGAATAATAGTGCTATAACAGTCTCATGCGGAAATGGCCTAAGTGGCAGTCATGGATACAGAACACTTATGGATGAGTAAACCCAGGTAGAAGGCCAGCTTGATATATTGGTTTGGGTATTTCATTCTGTAATGTAGCCTATGATGATGATAATGATGATTTCATTCATTTATATCACCTCTTTCCCTCAATACTGGTAGTCAAGGCAGCTTCTGGTTATTTAACGTTGTTGTTTTCAGGGTCCCATATGCTCCAAAATTCAGAGATGAAAACTGGGACACATGTGACAGGTAACATCAGAGTGTGGTCAAGATGGCAAAAGTTATTAATGAGGAAGAAAAGACATGCTGAAAACTACAGCTCTGAAGACCAGGGTTTGATTCCCTGCTCAGCCATGGTGTCATATATTGGCTAGCTTTGAGTTCAGAGAACAGGCTTAGAGGGTTCCAAAGCTTTATTCAGAACAGCAAAGAAACAGCAGCACATTCTGCCAATTGCCAGGACCAAAGAGCTATTGGATTTGCAGTACCTTATAAGTTGTGACATTGCAAATCAGCATACACAATATTCTGTTTGACAGCTAATTAAAACTCTTTTTCCAGACTCTCCTTTTGCCTGCCAACTGTGTGACCTTGCAGCTGTGTCTGTTCCCTCTTATCAAAGACCATTAAAACAGCATTTCCTCATTCCCAGCACACTGTTCCTTGCCCAATTCCAACATACCCTTCCAACATTTTTCAAACATCAAAGCATTACATGGCTCAGTCATGATTGGAGCACTATTGTTGCAGTTCAAACTCTTTTCCCAGCCTACTTTACTGGACATCAACTGCATGGGGAGAAGGAGGTCCATTCTGTTGGTGATCAGAGCATAGGTGCATGATGTTTGCATGAGGTTGGGGAGAGATCAGGCCAGGTTACTCAGTTAAGTATATTTAACTCAATAGCAGATACAGAATAGTGGTCCCTACTGCCACAGTCAGTTAATAGCCAAAGGTCTACTTGAATAAAAATAGCATTGACTGTGCTGTTGAATGGCAATATTATCCACCTCGATCAAGACACTAGTGTGCAGCCCGATGCCCACTGAACGGGCAATGCCGATCCATAAGAAATGGGCAGTGCATACCCATGAGAGATGCATATTGGGCATGCATGTGCAATGAACATCTCAATGCATGATGAGGCTGTATGTACAACTCCCTGAACTGAATGAGAATGTTCCATATCAGAGAAAAATGTTCAGCCTTTTCTGTAGTGGAATGTGTGCACGTATATAACAAGAATGGGATTCCGGGCAAGTTGTGAACATTCAGAAATGAAGGATGAAGAAATTGTTCCTCCCATTTTGGTTGCTCCCTGTGTCCCAGAACTACGATCGGTTGATGACTCAAGTCAGACTGAAGTCGCTTCAGTGACTTGACTTGGACTCGACTCGGCAAAAATTACACACTGACTCGACTCGACTTGAGACTTGAATATTTTTCGTGAATGACTTGCTGCTTTTGGTTCAGTAACATAACACGTTCCTCCCGAAAGCTTACAATTTACTGGTCACATGACAATCTGTCTCAAGCCCAAAGTGTGGACACACTTCTCAGAGGGAACAGCAAATGGGCTTGAGGTGGGGTTGAGGTCTGTTCAGAAGCCTGTCCCTGCTTCGTATAGGAGGAGCTTTTCCTAAGAGCAGGAGGCAAGCTTTGCAAATGGGAAATGAGAAGATCCTGTTCCCCACTTCCAAAGCTGCAGGTGGCAAAATCACAAAAGTGGAGGGCCAACTCTCCTTAAATGGTCAAAACTGACTTTATTCAACTCTGCCCAGAAGTTCCGGAATATAGGTCGGGGTATAAAGTTGGCTCCCAGACTTGAGACTTGACTTGAAAGTATCTTCAAGGACTTGAGACTCGACTTGAGACTTGAAGGTAGAGACTTGAGACTTGACTTGAGACTTGGAGTAAAAGACTTAAATACATCACTGCCATTTCTGCACTAGACTGTTATAGTGCTATTATTCCACTTTCAACATCCCGTGGAATCCTGGGGTTTGCCTCAGGCCCCTCCCGAAATGGCAAACCCCGGGATTCCACAGGATGTTGAAAGAGGAATAATAGCACGATAACAGTCTAGTGCGAAAATAGCCTTTCCCTTGAAGATCTGCCATTAGTCTGTGTGGAAAGCAACTGTTCTCCTGGTAGCTCCGCTCTACCATTCTTGTTCTTCCCTGACAAGAACATCCCCTCCCCTCTTTCAATGCTTTCCACTTCTAAACTAGCTTGAGGTAAATCCTGTCATCTCAACACCTGACAAAAGTGCTCCAAAGTCCGATATAAAGAATGCCACTTAGAGCTTAATGTCTAGTTTTAGAAAGTACAACCAACAAAAAGAAGGGAGGGAGGACACAGCACAGAGAGAGAGAGAGAGAGAAGGAGATCTGCAAAACCAGTTCCGAACATGCTGCACAATGAACCTTTTTGTCTTCTCTGAGCCCAGCAACCAACCGAGTGGAAATGCTACTTCCATCCTTAATCTACAAATGAAATTAAAGTTGTTGAGAGATGCCTGTGAAACCAGGAAGGACTTGTCGTCTTGGCAGGAGGAGAGGGAAAAGCCGAAACCACCAAATATTTTCGCAGTGATTAAATTTCCAGTGAGCGCTGGAATGGTCCCTGAGCGCCTGCTTGGAGATGCGCGCTTGCATGAAAGGCACGTGTTGGCTTGCAGAAGGGAGACTGGAAGGTTTAAAGGTTTCCCTGGCATTTTTTTTTTTAAAAGGTGTGTTAATGAAGGAGATTTGACCATCCACAGTGTTTGCACCAAGCCAAGGCAGGGTTTCATTCCAGAGGCCCAGCAGGTGGAAACAGACAGTACTGGAAAGGTGATCATTGGTTACATTGCAGGCTATGCCAAGGAGAAAAGGACTCAGAAGTCAAATGTACCAGGTAGGAACACCTCCAGCTAGCAGACACAGAGGTGTGGCTGCAATTGCCAATTCCCTTTAATCGGAAACCATCTTAAAGGGTAAGAACGAGTTACAGTTGAGGCCGCACGTGAGATCGTCTTTTCCATGCAGAATGAGTAGTGCCCTGGCATGATCTGGGGGAAAGGAAGAGTGAGAGATGGGGGCTGGCCAAGGTGGGGAGAAACTGTAGAGGAACAGATTCTCTCCCTGCCACATTTGCTGAGAAAGGCTATCAAGATATCAGGTGCAGAGATCTGTGTCTTTACTCCGGATTGCCTTTCTGCAGCAAGGAGAACTGGTTCTTCCACAGAGGGTTGTTGTTGCTGGCAAAAATCCATGCTCCACTCTTCAGACACAAAATCTGTTCCTGGTTTCTTCCAGATAGGGCTATACCACTTGGGTCCAGGCTATTTGAAAGACCGTGGCCATTTCCGTGCTACACTGTTATAGCACGGTTATTCCACTTTCAACATCCTATGGAATCCTGGGGAATCCAGGATTCCATAGGATGTTGAAAGTGGAACAATCGTGCTGTAACAGTGTAGTGCAGAAATGGCCACTGTATCTTACTTTAATACCTTATTAGAGGTCTGCGATCTTTTGGAGAGGCCCTTGTTTCTGTCTTGTCACCTTCTCAGCCTTGTTTGGTTGTTGGTCCTTCTTGGTGGTTGCTCCCAGACTTTGGAACACCCTCCTTTGGGAAGCCAGGGTGGCTTCCTCCTTGCTGTCCCTTGCTGGTAAGACCATCCTTGTGCCATCAAAAAGTGAATGGAATGGGCTTTTAATGATGTGCTGTGCTGTTTTATGGAATGTACAGTCTTTTAATGAATTTCAGTGTTTGAACTTTATAAATGGCTTAATTGCCTTTTGAATAATTTTATATTTATATGTTCATTGAAATCTGTATATAGTTTTTTTTCTAAAAAAATCTGTATTGTTTTTAAATATTTTGTATGGTGCCTTGAGTCACATTAGTGGGAGAAAGGCAGAATATAAGTGAAAATTATTGATGATGTGTTAAGAGGTTGTCATATTTGCTGCTGTAGTTCACAGTTGTTGTTCTTTTAAATGATCCAAACAGTGTTATATTGTTCTGAATTATCTGACAAATCCTGGCACCAGCTGCAACGTTTTGTTCCCATGCTCAAGTGGCTTTCTTTTTAATTCTTTTCATATCAGAGCAACAGCAGCAATGAAAATCTTCTTCTGTTCTCCTTTTTAAAATTTTTTTTAAGCATTCCAGTGCTATGGTTTATCAGTGCATCAATGAAATTGCATTTTTATGCTACAGTGTTGTAATCCTAATGGGGAAAAAATAAAGAAAGGAGGAAAAAGTTAGCCTTTCAGACCATAAGATCACCTCAGCACACAATACCTCAACACGGAGTGTGGTGGAGTCTCCTTCCTTGGAGGTTTTTAAGCAGAGGCTGGATGGCCATCTGTCGAGAGTGCTTTGGGGGTGTTCCTGCATGGCAGGGGGTTGGACTGGATGGCCCCTGGGGTCTCTTCCAACTCTACATTTCTATGATTCTATGATTCTATGAAAAAATAAAATTGGAAGCGACCCAGTGCAGCTCTAAGAAATCACTTTGAACTGTCCACCAGATGAGTGAAGTGAGTGGATGCAGAAGTTAACACCCATCAACACAACCAAGGAAAACCTTTGGAGCTATACTACAAGAACTCATCTTTATTTAGAGTGGTCTGGAAAAGCCCACTATGACTTATTCGAGAGCATGTTCAGAATCAGGTACCATTATTATGTCCCAGTTGTTGTCACTATTCACAGCTCAGTTGCTGTGGGGGCAGGGGAGGTGATTCACCCTGGGCAGCAATGTTTTTGGGGCATCCCGGCCAGTAGCCACTCCCCTGTGCTCCCTGGCCATGCCACCGCACCCCCCTGGCCGCGCCCCCACACACCGAAGCCATGCCTCCATGCACAGGGCCCGCGCCTCTCGCATCGTAGCCCTTTCCCTCCCACCCCCCTGCCACACACTCCAAGCGCCACCACTGTCACAGCTTCATCCTTGACGCATCAGATTACCCAGAAAGTAAAGAGTTGCAAAGAGTTACAGATAACGAAAGCAAAGAGTTACAAATAATGGGTTTGCTGTTGCTATATATGCTGTCAAGTCAGCTTTGATTCATGGCAACCCTATGAATGAGAGAGCTGCAAGAGCCCCACTCGTCGGCTGCCCTGCTCAAGTCTTGCAAACTCAGGGCAACGATGGCTTTCTTGATTAAGTCTCACATTCCATGTTTCCTGTGCAGCTTCAGACTTTCCTTCCACCTCTGTGCACATCAGCAGCTGAACATCCTTTCAGCTTGAGTCCAGTTGCATCATTAGACATAGCAGTACTCATCCTCTGATCTTCCCTAGTAGCTGGTTGATTACCTTCTGACCTGGGAGTCCTATCTTCCAGCACTATCTTTTGCTTCATTTTGGATGGTTTCATCCTAGGGTTTTTACCAAATCATAAAATCGTACAGCTGGAAGAGACCACAAGGGTCATCGAGTCCAATCCCCTGCCATGCAGGCATACACCACCAAAGAATTCCTGACAGCCTCAGTTTAAAAACCTCCAAAGGAGGAGACCACCATACCCCACTAAGAAGGCATATTCCACTGTTGAACTGCTCTTACCACCAGGAAGTTCTTCCTAATGTTTAGGTGGAACCTCTTTTCTCTCTGCTCTGTGTCTTAGCCTCTGGAGTAGCAGAAAACAAGCTTGCTCCATCCTCCATATGACATCCCTTCAAATATTTAAGAATAGCTATCATGTTGCCTCTTAAACTTCTCTTCTGGTTTGTTTGTTCTGTTACCAGGTCATATACCCCTGGGCTTTGATCTGGTTTAATTGGTGAAATATGATTTAATTGGCAGATATATCAATTGGCATTAATATAAAACATGCCCTGCTATGGCTGTATGGCCATGCTGGACGAGAAGAAAAGACTGTCCAAACATATGCACTGTGAATTAGGTCAGAACCCCCTCTTGGGTGTAGCCAGGCCATAGGAAATCACCAGATAACTCCGGAGATAATAGTTAGTCGCAGTTAGCCTTAATATTTCTGCTGGGCAATTCCCACCAAACCACTGATTGCCTTATCTCCTTTTCCTCCAACTGAGCAACTTTTCCTTTATCCAAGAACCTGCCCTACAAAAACCAAGCTATCAGGCAGCCATTAGCCCTTTCCCACATAATGCTAAAATCATAAACCCATTCTGGACCTCATTGTCCACTCTGCAAATTCCATTGTTTACTTGGCTGGAAAACCAGTCACACTCTTGTCCTCCAAGCAGAAATTGGGTATAATCCCCCCTCTAGTTTTGACCACTCAACTTACAGTACACTGATTGCTGGTCACTGCTCTGCTACTCTGATTCCTAACTGTGTGCTGTCCTTAGATGCAAGTCTAAACCACATTGCTGCTCCTTTGCTACTCTTCTAGATTGGTAAATATAAACCACAATGCCCTGAAATCTTGCTATCTGAAACCTTTCCTCCCTTTTCCTTCAGTTAGCCTTGTGTGATTGCATGACTGTTTGAATCATGTGTGCAGGACTGATTCCCCTAATAAAACACAATTAAGCTTATTTTTGGATCTCTGGCTGGTTCTTCCCTGCAGAAGAACTCGTAAACACTGGTGTCAAAGATCTCATTAGGTTACGCAGCTCTCACAGGCCTTCTATTTGAGCCAATCATTCCCCACCTTTTCATGGAGATACTGGCATTATAGGTGGACCCCTGAGTCACTCACGTTTTGGGATAACAGTTCTTCCTCAGTAACACACCATCCTGACAGAGCTCTGATGTTGCTTGGCCACACGAGTCCTTGTTTTCATGAGTGAAATGTTGGAGAGTATAAAACTGCAGAAACAGTCATGGTGCATTATTCCCCTTTGCACAAACTAACAAGAAGGCGGCACACCAGCAAATAAGCACTCGATTGCACAGTATTAGCAGAAGGGAAGTGCAACACAATCACCATGCAACTACCTGAGTGTAGATTTGCACCGTGCCAGCATGAAGTCGGATCTTGACTACAGAGGGAGTTTTTCTAGTCGCTTACCTACCGTGCATGGAGAGAAAGTTTATTTCTTGCCCAGGCTTAGATGATCTGTATTTCCACCCCAGCCATTAAGTAGTTTTATGCATAGCAGCTTAGCTAGGGCTCTGCATGAACCCGTTTGGCACAGGGAGCTATCAGTCTGAGAAAGACCCTGAGCTGCAAAGTTTTTAATGGAACGATGCACGGATCAAAGTGTTGTAAAGAGCATCCAAGGACTGCTTAAACATCCTTGAGTGGGGAAATTAGAATGGATCTCTGGGATTTAGCTTGCAAAGCCAGGCTGGGCTCTCTTTTTTTGACCTCTTGCAGGCTGACGTTAAGGCTGATTCTGAGTGTGCTTTGTTTAGCTAATGCTAGGGGACTTCTACAGCTATTAGGTTTGTTTGAACCAATGGCTGCTGCTCAAGATTTTTTTTGGGGGGTGTGTTTCAGCATTAACTGTCTTGATAGGGCTTTGGTTCAAGGGCAGGCCTATCAAAACCACACATGACCTCTCCATCCCAAGGCTTCCTTGCTAGTGGGCTTATTGGTTTTTGAACCTCATTAACATCGCAGGCCATGTTGGTGCACCCCGACTGAAGAAAGGCACAAGCTAAGAGGTGATTATGGCCTAGAGTTCCCAGGATATGACAGCATGCTCCCGCCCCCACATGCATTCCCCGTGGCTGAGCTCCAAGAAGACAGAATGCAACTTTATACTCATGAGCTAAAATCCTATTGCTAACTTCGAGTTGAGTAGAGCCAACAGCATATCTTGCAAAATTTCAGGGAGTTAAAATGGGACACACATAGCCAGACAATCTCAGAGTGTGGTTAAGTTGCCAAAAGTTATTAATGGGGAAGAATACACAAGAGGTTGCAGCAGCTTGCCTGAGCCTGTTGGAAAGGGCAAGATTTCACCCCCTCTTCTCCTATCCCTACTGCTGAGTTAACTCTGGCCATTTCTGTACTACACTGTTACAGTGCTATTATTCCTGTGGGATTCTGGGGTTTGTAGTTTACTGAGGCCAAAGAGCTCTCTGGCTGAGGATCCTAAAGGCCCCTCCGTAAACTGCAAACCCCAGGATGTCAAAACTGTTCCATAGGATGTCAAAACTGGAATAATAGTACTGTAACAGTGTAGTGTGGAAATGGCCTGATTGCAAATTGCTTACATATACACGTGCCTCTTCTTGACACAGGGCACAGGGAGTTTGGGCTTTTGCCCCCAACATATGGGGAGGGAGGTAATTCAGACAATGAAGATTCAGGTGCTCTGGGCTCACAGGAGAAGGAAAAAGAGGACGTATACCTTAGTGCACCTTCATTTCTTCCACCCTCCAAGTTGAGACCAGCTGCTGCCTCTTCAGCGGAATTATCTCCCCCTCTCCTTCCCCTCTGCACTGGTAAACAGCAGCAGCAGCAAGGGGTACTCCCAGGCCATTTCTGCACTAGACTGTTATAGTGCTGTAATTCCACTAGCAACATCCGACGGAATCCTGGCCAGCCCCTCTTAAAACTGCAAACCCCAGGGTTCCATAGGATCTTGCAAGTGGAATAATAGCGCTATAACGGTCTAGTGCGTAAATGGCCCCAGAGTGTGATGGTGGGAAGACAAAGAATTGCATGGGCAGAATGTTACACTGCACCTGCCCGGTGCAGGATCTCAGCCATTGTCTAAACATTAGGCTAGAGCTGTACAACAGTGGAACAATGTTATCTTGGAAGGTGATGGATGCTGTCTTGTTGGAGTGCTGTAAACAGATGTTGGATGTCTGTCAGGGTAACTTCAGCTTGTATTCCTGGCCTGGCCGAGGATTGGACTGGATGACCCTTGAGATCCTATTGTGAACATATGTACCTTCATGTTCACTTATGGTGACTCCATAAATTCCGTACGGTTTTCTTAGGCAAGGAATTCTCAGAGATGGTTTTGCCAGTTGCTTCCTCTGAAATATAGCCTACTACAACACCTGGTATTCATTGGTGATCTCCCATCTGCATACTAACCAGAGCTGACCCTCCTTAACTTCCAAGATCAAACATGATTTGGTACCTTGAGGGTTGCGGTGTTATAACCATGACACAAAGAAGACTTGGTATGGAGAGAATCTAAGGAAGGCCAAGGTCCAACTGGAGACAGAGTTCTTGCGCGGGACAGCCACAGAGATTCAACCACTAAGAAGAGCAGTTGTTGATCCTGTTGAAAGAAGCGAGATGCTTCTCATTTAGCATCTGGGAGCCCTGGTGGCGCAGCGGTTAAAGGCCAGTACTGCAGCCACAAGGTTGTGAGTTGAATCCTGCCAGGCTCCAGGTTGACTCAGCCTTCCATCCTTCCGCAGGTCAGTAAAATGAGTACCCAGCTTGTTGGGGACAATTAGCCAACACATTGTAAACCACTTAGGGAGCACTTAGCTGATAAGCGGTATAGAAATACACATGCTATTGCTATTTATAGTCTATCAGTGTCAATCGGT
This sequence comes from Cyclura pinguis, assembly GCA_030412105.1. Taxonomy (NCBI): domain Eukaryota; kingdom Metazoa; phylum Chordata; class Lepidosauria; order Squamata; family Iguanidae; genus Cyclura; species Cyclura pinguis. Next base: position 382,798,620 of record CM059599.1, read on the forward strand.
GTCAACGCAGGTGTTCTCTCATTAGGGCTTGTTTGGTATATTAATGAGCTGAACACCTGATTCTTTCTTTCTCTTGCCTTCGTTCACCAAGGTGGGTATCTTTGTTGGTTCGTCCTCTGACTCCTGTTACTGCTGGTCATTCTGTCCCCCTTTCTCTGGTTCCTGTTGCTGGTGGTTGCCCCTGTTGATTGTTCTGCTCCTCTGGGCTATCCTCTGCATCTGAATTAGAACTTTCCTCCTCTCTGTTGGGGCCTCTGGGGCATGGCATGACATTTACATAGGTTTAAGGCAGGATGAACCAAATGCCTAATCTGCTGAGTTATGATTGATCTGATCAGATGTGTGTTGGGATAGACTGAAATATCAGTCCACCCATGCCTTCCCAGGTGAAGCACAGAGCTGGATTTGGTACCTGAAATAGGATAGGAAGAACTCTCTCTCCCTCTCTCTTTCTCTCTCTCTCTCACACACACAATTATTCTTGGTCAATAGGGAATATCTTTTCATTCCTTGCTGTTAGCTTGGCTGCAACAGTAGAGAAGGTTTATTTGTTTGTTTGTTTGTTTGTTAAAAAGAAAACCAAATATACTTACAAATTGTAAATAGCACAATGTAAAAAATACAAAATTTACACATTGTTTCTTCCTGTTCTCTGTGTTCTGTTTCTTCATTAATTAAACCTTGAGATACTACTTATCATTATTTCCAATACCTTCTTCTTTCCAATTACAAGAGAGAAAAGGAAAACAGTTCTCATAAAAAGAAACTTCGACTATTAGAAAATTTCATCCTATGTCCTCTTATTTTAATGCAAAAGTTAAATATCACTAATCAAAATATTTGCATTGCTTTTTCAAAATTTACTGTTATCATATTTTATAATTTACTACTTAAATATATCAGATATTCAAACAACTTTTCGTTACATAATTATAAATTATTTCCCACTCTTTCTCGAAATCTTGTAACATTTCCCCTTTTTAACAAGACTGTTAAGTTTTTCCATTTCAATTATGTCCAACAGTTTTAATGACCAATCTTTTAAGTTCAGGTATCCCTGGTTCTTTCGATTTTGGGACACACTGAATTCTCTCTATAGTTATCATATAAAGTACCAATTTAGAATTTAGATAAGGTTTATTTGAAACAGTAGCATATTTATAGAAATTCCAGCACTGGATGAAACAGAGAGAAAATGTTCAGGAGTTAAAAGGTTGTTTAACCAAAGTTGTGAGATTCATAGAATAGAGTCTTTGTGACCTTTCTTAGTAGAAAACATCATTTTTCCTATGCGGACAGATGTTCTAAGAGCAAGACAGTCAGTTATCAAATTGTTCTTACTTATCTCATTGACTTTTGACACAGTTCTCCTAGCTGAGCAAAGGCAAGAAGCCAGTAAGACAGGATAGAGTCAACTCAAAACATATTTGAAGATCTTTTCAGAATTGCTTAGGAACTCAGAAATAAACACTAAATACTCAGAAATATTTTTGTGCCCAACAGTGTCAAGCAGAAGACAAGCATCTAGTATATGTAACACTGCAAGACACACCTGTATTTTCTCCAGAAAACTACATTCTTTGAGGAAGGATGTTGCTAAAGACCAACCTCAATCGTGGGCCAAACACTGGTGACCTCTGGCCCCTGGTTCAGGGTTCAAATCCAGCTCCGTGCTTCACCTGGGAAGGCATAAGTAGTCTGGTATTTCAGTCTATGCCAACATGCCTGTCTCATCAGATTGATCATGATCCTCATTGGCCTTTTGTATGTCACTCAACGGAACACTGGAAGACTTGGCAGGTTGATCATTTGGTTCATCTTGCCTTAAACCTGTGTAACCAGGACCACTGGCCCAAGTTGTAATTTTATGTTAAATATTTGTTTCTTGATACTGATATGTTTGACAAATATAGGAATTTGAATATGCTCTGTGATGTGTACATTGTCTTGTTTCTTTTTCTCTTCGATGAAAGGGTGATGCGGTGTAATGTTTCTTCAAAGCAAATCTGCTGTAACTCCAGCTGCATAATATTTAGTAGGCTAAGGATCCTGTGTTTGTCAGACGTCATCTATAGTATTTTGCTGAAGTTGCAGAAGAAAGAAACCTTGCTTCTGCTGCCTTTAGGGTCTTGTCAGCTTGTGAGGCTGTCGCTGTCTCTTGTTAATTGCAACGACAGACATTACAAAGGTATTTAGGCCCTTCCAAATATACAGTTTGGTGATGCTATGGTGTTAACACATTTTCTTCACACAGTGGCCAATGAGTTGTCTATAGGAAGCCTACTAGGACAACAGGAGTGCCTCTGCACCCTCTGTCTTGATTTCCCTATCCACTGGTAAACAGAGGCATGCATTCCTCCTGCGATAAGGAAGGTGATGTCTATTGATCTTAATGCATAGCCACTGATGGTTATGTCCTAAGGAGGGCAACCAAAATGGTAGAAGACCTGGAAACCAAGACACACTATGAGGATCAGCTTTGGGAGCCGGGGATGTTTAGCCTGGAGAAGAAAAGGTTAAGAGGCAACATGATAGCTATGCTTTAATATTTGAAGAGATGTCATATGGAGGATAGAGCTAGCCTGTTTTCTGCTGCTTCAGAGACTAGGACATGGAGCAATAGCGTCAAACTTTAGGAGAAGAGATTCCATCTAAACATTAGGAAGAACTTCCTGAGGTAAGAGCAGTTTGACAGTAGAATACGCTGCCCGGGGGTGTGGTGGAGTCACCTTCTTTAAAAGGAGTGCTTTGGTGGTGTCTTCCTGCGTGGCAGAATGGGGTTGGATGGGATAGCCCTTGTGGTCTCTTCCAATTCCACAGTTTTATGATTCTATGGCCCTCACCTTTGGAGCTGCCAGGTTAGCACTGTCCCAGGCCCTGAGAGGTCAGCACCAAAACCTGAGACTCAGGGTGGACAGTTTGTGAAGCCAGAGGGGACAGGCCCTGGTGACGATAGAAAGACATTTCCTCCCCCTCCAATTTAGCAGGAACAGTCCTGATTAATCCTGCCATTCCATGTTTTTCAGCTGCTTTTAAAATGTTCTCTCTCCTTCTCCCACTTTCCCTCTTTCTCCTCAGCTTTCTTCAGTTGCTGCAAACTGAGTTCAAAGTACAAAAATAGTTTGCACTCTATTAAGTCAGCAGGGAGGAGAGGAAGGGAGTGGGCTGAATCTTCGCCTTCCCTTCAGACTCAGATAAAAGCAGACTGCTGTTCTGGGCAGCACAGTTCAGGAAGGATATTCACAAGCTGGACCATGCATCAATAGGAGTATGGTGTCTAGATCGAGGGAGGTACTGGTACCACTCTACTCTGCTTTGGTTAGACCTCATCTTGAATACTATGTCCAGTTCTGGGCACCCCAATTCAAGAAGGACATGGTCAAGCTGGAGCAGGTCCAGAGGAGGGCGACCAAAATGGTGAAGGGCCTGGAAGCCAAGCCCTATGAGGATAGACTTAGAGAACTGGGGATGTTCAGTCTGCAGAAGAGAAGGTTAAGAGGGGACATGATAGCTATGTTTAAATATTTGAAGGGATGCCAGGTAGAGGAGGGAGAGGGCTTGTTTTCTGCCGCTCCAGAGACCAGGACAAGGAGCAGTGGATTGAAGCTGCAGGAAAGGAGATTCCACCTGAACCTCAGGAAGAACTTCCTGACAGTCAGGGCTGTCCGGCAGTGGAACAGGCTGCCTCGGAGTGTAGTGGAGTCTCCTTCCTTGGAGGTTTTTCAGCAGAGGCTGGATGCCCATCTGTCGGGAGTGCTTTGAGGGTATTCCTGCATGGGAAGGGGTTGGACTGGATGGCCCGTGTGGTCTCTTCCAACTCTACATTTCTATGATTCTATGATTCTATGTCCAGAGGAGGGCGACCAAAATAGTAGAAGGCCTGGAAACCATGAAGCCCTGTGAGGAGGGGCTTAGGAAGCTGGGTACGTTTAGCCAGGAGAAGAGAAGGTTAAGAGAAGGTGACACGATAGCTATGTTTGGGATGTCGTACAGAGGATGGAGCAAGCCTGTTTTCTGCTGTTCCAGAGACTAAGACATGGAACAATGGCTTCAAACTTCAGGAAAAGAGTTTCCATCTAAACGTTAAGAAGAACTTCTTCATGGTAAGAGTAGTTCAACAGTGGACTCCACTGCCTCAGTGCAGTGTGGTGGAGTCTCCTTTTTTGGAGGTTTTTTAAACAGAGGTCGAATGGCCATCTGTCAGGAATGCTTTGATGATGTATTCCTGCACGACAGGAGTTGGACTCGATAGGTCTTGTGGTCTCTTCCAACTCTATGATTCTGTGCTGAAGCCTCTCCCAGCCTGTGTCTTCTACCTCCATGATAATGCTTGCCATCTTGACCACCCTCTGAGGTTGCTTGGCCACATGTGTCTCAGCTTTCAGCTGTGAAATATAGTAGGGTACACAAGACAGCCCCTGGTGGTGTTGTGAAGCATGATATTCAAACAAAACACAAAAAGTCTAACAAAGGAGGAAAATAGATATATATACACACTTTGCAAGGCAGTGCTCTCACTCTCAGATTCCTCCCATTTGCCTGAGGACTGGAGAAAAGGAACTGTGCTGTGAGACTCAGGGTCAGGCCTGGAGACCTGGGAACCCCACTAACCTCCATGAATTCCTCTAATCCCTTTTAAAACCATCTAAGTTGACAACCACGGCTATGTAGACGTAACTGGCACCTTCCCATCTGCAGTTACTCCTTCCATCTGAATTGGTGCCTGAAGTCTGTGGGTCATCCTTTGTGCCACGGGTCACCTAAAGAATCTACGAAAGGGCCTTCTGGGGAGACGGTTGAGTTCTGGTTGCCCTGCATTAGCAATTCATCACAATGGTACAGTCTCTGATGAAAGCCCTTAAGAATACAGAATGCAATGACTCAGAGACCTTACTTCCACCCCTCCCCCTCTTTTTGCATTTTGACATTATCATTATTTTGTTTTTCAAAGCAATATTTTAACTCCAAAGTTCACCTGCTAATCCTTAAGCCGCTGATATGCCAGAATCAATAGGATGGGATTTGGTACTTCTCATTATTCGGATGCATTGTTCTTGCTGGGTATTCTGTATTAATATTTATAAATGCTAGGGAAGTCTCTCTCTCTGTCTTATATATATATATATATATACATGTATGAAATTTGTATGAATAGAAGGGTGAGAGAGCCCATTCACATGCCTACAATCAAAACCTGTATCTAATATCCTTGATTATATTTTCTCAAAGAACATCAGCAAGATGAAATTATCTGCTAAACCATCCACTTGAAGCTAGTTGGACATAGCTGCTCTGTGCATGGATGGTGTGTGTGTGTGTGTGTGTCTGTGTATGTGTATGTATCAAATGTTTCAGATGTGACATTATGATATCCCTCTACAGACCAGAAGCTTGGTATTTGGCTGGTTATTTCAAATCAATATGTGAATGTCACGTCAGCTTTCTTTGCCGCTGCACCTCCTTTCTATGGCCGTTTCCGCATGAGGCGAGGGAATCGCTCCGTGCTGTTACTCACCGGATCTTCTGGCTCCTCAGTCCGGTCCGGGGTGAATTGGAACAGTGCATGGTCTAGATTCGCGCTGCTCCGGCTTCCAAAATGTCAGCTTCCGGTTGGTCGTGGGTCCTGACCAACCGCTGAAGCTCGCCACACCTAAAGCCCACCCTGCAGATCACAGGCTCGCAGTGGTGCAAGCCTGCAAATCTGCACAAGGGAGCAGGCACACAATGGTGTGCTCCGGCACTTTGAAAGACCTGATTTTTCCAGTCTTTCAAAATCACGCTGGAGGACCACCTGGGGTCGTTTCGGAGCGGACTGAGGTGAGGATCTCCGGTAAGTAGTCCTAACCCAGTCCGCTCCAAGGTGCAGACGTCCTCCGTGGAGGACGCACTGCACCGTTTTAATTCCCCCGTGCAGAAATGGCCTGTGTGAATGGGAAAATGTAGATGTAGAAGAAGGATGAGGGAAGAGAGCTAGATCAGGAGTGAGGGGTGGGGATCCAAGGGAAGGCAAGGGGAAAGAGGTACCACACCACCCCCAGAACTACCACATGTGGCAGGGCTTTCTTGGTGGTGGCCCTACAGCACATATATCAAGCATAAGGCCCGCAGGGCAAATCTGGCCCGCCAGACCATTTCATGTGGCCCTCACACCTCTCCTGCAGCTGTGGCACTCCCCTTGCCTGGTGAACCCAATCCCCGTATTGCAGGCCCCCAGCTGTTTGTATTCTGAAGAGGGACCCAGCAGTCAGCATTCATGCTCTACTTCTACTTCTGACTGCTCCTCTGTCCAAGTCTCACTGTCAGAGCATTGCCACGGGTTACCATGGCAATGCTCTGCACGGCTCGCAAGAGTGGGACAGAGGAGCAGTCAGAAATAGAAGTAGATTGTGAGTTCTGGCTGCTCGGCCCCTCTTCAGTATTCTGGCAGCTGGGAGCCCACCATGTGGAGATTGGTCTTACCCGGTAGAGAGAGGGGCAGGGGGGCAGAAAGAGCCACAGGAGAGTGGGGAAGCAGAAAGAGGCACAGGGAAGGACTCAACTGGGACCAAAAAGTTAAACAAAGTTAATGTAATAAACAGTGCTTGGTACTATTTGTCTGATGATTAAAAAAATAACTTTCTGTTTTGAAAACCCATTTTTAAGTAAATTGTTCAAACTGTTGTACACTTGAATATTTGCTTACCATTATTTTTCCTAGACTTCTAGTTACTACTGAAACCAGTATTAATCGAATGCAGAGGCAATTATGTAATATGATAAAAGAGTAGATACCTTTATATAGTCTTATAGATACAACCAGCCCTTTGAGGGCAACCATAATGCTGATGTGGTCCAAGATGAAATTGAGTTTGACACCCCTGCACAGGTATGAAACTGGTTTCTGTTAGGGAATGAGTTGTCCCTTCCCTCTGACTTTTGTCCTTCAGGTGACTCATTAAACACATGTGAGTTTGTATAAGTATTCAGAAAACAAGCAAGTTGTTCTTTCACCTTTTTGCACATGGTCTTTGATGGTTGTTTGTTTGTTTTCATTATATCTTAGCAGACATTTGCAATGTATTACTTTGGATGCAAAGGAGGGCCAGAAGAATAACCCGGACAATGGTATGCATTACCACTGAGAGGTCCAGAAGAACAACAGGGACACATTCCTGCTATCTAGTTCCTGATGTGGTTCATCCCCCTGCATGACCCAAGTCATCATCATTGAATCCCGCCCCCCCAGAAAAAAATGAAAACAAAAACAGTGGTCTCCCAGTCACCTCTTTTAGCCCAGGAAAGGCAATGATCTCCAGTACATGTCACGAACCTCGCCTTTCTTGTACCCTACAACATTCCACAGGTAAACACTGGGATGCATATGGCCAAGCAACCTGAGAGTGTGTTTAAGATGAGAGAAATTATTACTGAGGAAGAACACACAAAGTAGAAAAGGCTGCAGCAGTTTGCTTTTGTTTGACGGTCAAGATTTCTTTCCCCCCACTTCTCCTCCTTGTTCAATTTACTGAGTGTAAACTAATTTTGCACCTTGGATACAGTTTGCAGCAAAGTAATCAGAGAACCAAGGCAGAAAATAGGAGAACAACAGAGAAACTGGGCCATTTAAAAGTAGCTGGAAAAATGTGATGGCAAAGGATGACTCAGGGCAATCCCTGCCAAACTGGGACAGTTGGAGCGTATTTTCATCAAGGAAGACAAGGACAGGATCTCTGGTAAGCATACTCTCCTTAGTCTCAATTTGGCAGGGACTATCTTGAGCAATCCTGTGCCAGAATACATTTTCAGCTGCTCTTAAAACATCCCAGGGGATCTGGACAAGCCAGGGCCAAAACTACACCCACCAGAGTCCCACCAACTAAAGCATCCAAATCTGAATGGATCTGAGTGATTGCATCGGCAATGTTTTGTGCAAATTGCTCACAGCAAGCTGTTAAGTGGTCTGCATAACTCCTCTGGCTGGCCGCAGAATGAAATCAGAGCTTGTTTTGACCAGTTAAAACAGCCGGAGACTCTGAGGAGAGGCCATGCTGGCAGAGAAAAATGGAAATGGCTCACCACTTTTCTCAGGTGGGGTTGCCGGAGTGAAAAATGAAAACGGCTCTTGCACTTTTAATGTTGTGTAGAAGAAGGAATTCCAGGATGTGTTAGTTGTTAGCTGGTTGTGTGACAAACCACTCCAGATGCAATCCCTCTTCGGCACAACCATTAGAGGTCCAAGAGGCTTCACCAGTTTTCACTTTGGCAACCCTCCCCACAGGCTTTTCTCTAGCGCAGGGCTTTTCAAAAGGTGTGCTGTGACACGTTAGTGTGTTTCCTGAAGTGTATGGGTGTGTCACCTACAATCTTGGAAAGGTATGTTATTATGTTTTCATGAGATATGTTGTGTCCCCATACATTTTGTTATTACAATTTATGTATGTGTCGGTCTCTCTTATAAGGGGTTAGTCTAACTTCCAGTTTGCTAGCAAAACTGAATTACTGTGTCATGAAATGATACACGTCTAAAAAGTGTGTCACCAACATGAAAAGTTTGGAAAGCTCTGCTCTAGCGTATGTTTGACCAGATTCGGTCCAAGATTGCTGCTACCATCACTGTACTGACTGTCCCGTAGGTTTAATCACCAGCTGCCTCCTAGTAAATCAAGGGGCTTATTTGGCTCTGTTCTGTGGGATGTTCAGTGTCATGCCCTGCTTCCGGAACATGGACTTTGGCGTGTGAAACAGGAGATGTGCCAAAGGCTAAAACAGGGGGCATGCCAAGACCTGCTGTACAGGAAGTTGTTACAGTGCCACAAACAGAACAGGGGGCAATGCCAGCTCTAGCAGAGTCTTGCCCCTTCGGACACAGAAGAAAACTGATCAGTTCCTACCACTGCCGAGCACAGACAACAAAGAGAAAGCCTGTGCTGATCCCAGAGAATATATAATCAGCAACAATCAGGTAACAGCTGTGTTGGGCGACTGACCTATATAGCTGCTGCCCTTCCCCTCCAGCAGTTGTCAGAGCTTATCTGATCTTCCACCTTCATGGATATCTTGCTGAACTCTGTGCCTGACTCTGGATTACCCTGACTGACTTTGGACTCGCTTTGCCTTAGAATTCTGTTGCACTTTATTTATGACCTTGTACTTACTGCTTAAAAGTAAGTCCTGAGTTGGGAGCTATTCGGTTTGTTTTGTGTGAGTTATCAGCTGAGCCTGTCTGACTGCTATAGGACACTCAGGAGTAAAGGGAACCCCTTCATCCAAATGACAGCAAGATACAAATTTCTTTCTTCTCCTTATGGCCTTTCTTCTAACACCTTTTCAAGTCCACCTTTCACTCAAACAGGTCGTTTTGTTTGTTGCGGGGCTTAGTACAGTTGGCCCTCCGTAAGACCCCCGCAAAAGTGGACAAACTACAAATATCAAATGTGTGTCTGTGTCTGTACGAAGGGGGCCGGGGCATGGTGGGGAGGTCAGGCACCAAGGGTCCAAACCTAGGCCTTTTCCACACTAGCCTGTTATAGCGCGATGATTCCACTTTCAACATCCTATGGAATCCTGGAGTTTGCAGTTTTGGGAGGGGTCGGCCGGCCCCTCCAGAAAATGCAAACCCGAGGACTCCATAGGACGTTGAAAGTGGAATCATCGCGCTATAACAGGCTAGTGTGGAAAAGAACCTAGTCAGGGAAAGGAGAGGGAAGCAGGGTAGATCGGCATGGTGGCCCTATACTTCCATTCTTTCACCCATCTCCTTCCTTGGGTGTGTGAATTGGGGGGGGGCATGGGGAGAGAGTTTGTGGTGCTGCAAGCTGTCCTTAGCTGGGTGGGCAGCAGCAGCAGCTGGTAGTAGAGGAGGACTGGAGATGGGTTTTTAAAGGTCTGTGCAGCCTGATTGGAGCTACCGAGAGGGAAGGTTCCCTCAGAAAAGAAGTGATGGGGGGAGCAGTGAAGAAACTCACATGTAATAAAATCTGTGGAAGTCAAACCTGCAAATGGGGGGTGCCAACAGTATTCTCTTCCACCTTCCACAAGAGGCCACAGATTGACTTCTTTAGCCACTGCAGCCCTTGTGGATCTCAGCTGATTGTGTCATTGCTTTGCATCTGCCTACAGGGACACAGCCAGATGCTTCTCTGATCTCCCTTGCTCTTCACATAGTGAGGGGGAAGTCGGTAACCATTTATTGGTGAGTCAACTAGAATGCTGGTGACAGCTAAATATTGGGAAGAACTTCCTGATGGTAAGAACAATTTGATAGTGGAATACGCTGCTACCTGGGAGTGTGGTGGAGTCTCCTTCTTTGAAGGTTTTTAAATAGAGGCTGGATGGCCATCTGTTGGGAGTGCTTTGATTGTGTCTTCTTACATGGCAGGGTGAGACTGAACTAGATGGCCTTCGGGGTCTCTTCCCACACCATGATTCTAGGGCCCTTTCCGCATGAGGAAATGAAGATGGGCCAATACGTCTTGTAATGGAGGTCGTTTGCACCTTGGAGCGGACTAGGTTCAGATTATTCACCTTTGTTCCGCACCTAAGTCCGATTAAATGAGCCCCCAAGTGGTCGTCGACCGCGCTATTTGAAAAACGGAAGAAACTGGTTTTTCAATTTTCCGGATGGTGCCAATTTGTACTTTCGCAGTGGTGCAGATGCGCACATTTGCACCAGTGCGAACTGGTGATCAGCGGAGGGCGGGCTGTGGGCGTGGTCAGCTTCAGCGGTTGGTGCCGAACAAACGACAGGAAGCCGCCATTTTCTCATCCTCATAGTGTGGACCTATGAACTCGCACTGCTCCGAATCGGCGTGGAACATACAGAGTAGCCCTGCGGAAGGACATAAGGGAAAGTCCGCCTTGTTTCGAGCCCAACAGACTTCTTCCTCCTTCCCTTTATTATTAATAATGTCTTTCGTTCATATCTATAAAATATTTATTTATATATTTAAAAACATTTTTATGTTTTCGATTTAAATATACAGTTGGTTCTTCACATTTGCTAGGGTTAGGGGCACAGGACCCTTGCAAAAGTGGGAAAACTGCAAATATCAAAATGTGTGTGTCTGTGGGAAGGGGACTAAGGCATGGTGGGGAGAATGGACATTCAGGGTCCTTGACTAAGTGACTTAAGTAGCGATTGTGAATACAGAACAATTACAGATGAGTAAATCTAGGTTACTGTTCTGTAGTCAAAATAATTGCTTACCCTGCTCCCCATCTTACTTTACTGGGCATCAGCTACACAGGGAGGAGAAGGTCCATCTTGCTAAGGGGAAGATGAATTATATTTACATCAGGTTGTAGAGAGCAAGCTGGGAGAAGTTACCTAACTAAGTAGACTAAATGAAGTAACTCATTCAGGATTCTGGCCAATGTTTCTCCAGATATAACTAAATGAAAGACTCTACTGGAATTCATGGGGGAAGAAAGCAACTGCAGACTTGGCACGGATCAAAGAAAGGGATTTCCTTTCCCTGCTTAGATGAGGAAGAAACCATACCCTTGCTGTTTGTTCGAGAAATGGGTTTCTTATGCCTGCTTAAAAGAGAGGGGGTGTCTGGGGGAGGAAGAACTTGGAATCTTGCTGTCATTTGGAGGAAGGGGTTTCCTTTGCCAGCTTAGAAAGACCAGTGGAGGGAGAAAAGCACTAGGTATACTTCGGTAAGAAGCTGATTTGGAATGCTGCCCATGGTTTTTTGAGTAGTCCAGACCTAAGCCATATAGAGCTTTCTAGGCCTTTGCTTACTCCAACATGGCTCTCCCCATGTTCTTACTTGTGGAATAGGTTCTGCTTTGCCCTTGTGTCAAAACTCTCCTTTAGAATATAAGACATACATGCCTGCCTTAGAAAACAGTGCGCTGTGGTGCTTGCAGCTGACATCACGTACGCAGAAATGGGAAAACAAGGTCTTCCCTTTTATTATTTTACTGATTTCAGTTCTCATAATCCATCGTGCAGTGGCAGCTGGGGGCTTCCATGTGAGGGGAGCAGCGACTCCACATTGGGCTTAGTTCAAATGCTAAAGGAGCTATGCCGGATGCTGCACCTATCTGGGGGATCAGCACCTCAGGCAGCCACTTTGAAGCTGAGACCGAAATGCAAATGGATCCACTGCCCCCACCTGACATAGAATGGACCAGCCACACCAAGCCTTTGGGATGGCAGGACTGTGAATATATACAAACAAACAAACCCTGAGCAGTCCTGCAAACAACTGTGGCCTTTATAGAAATCCCTGGAAGAAGACCAAGTCCTTTCAGTTGTGGCCACTTCTGCAAATAAATAACAATTAGTAAAGAGATTGGATTTCTGCCACAGGCACCTCACAAGAAAAAGAGAATACCTGAATAGTTTAAGCACCAGCACACAAGGTGGGATTCGTTTTACAGTTCCGTCACCCTCGCAGGGGCTGCTAATCTGAAATGATTTTATCCGCAGGAGAAGGGCTTCTGGCCCAAGGCCCACAAGAGCAAAAGCCACTCCTTGGTGGCCGGTGGAACAACAAGGAGAAAAAGAAGAAAAGAGAAGGAACAAAGTTTGGCTTCCCCTTGCCAGCCCTGTTGTCTCTCCTGAGAGGGAAGAATGGCATAAAACAGCAGAAAGGTTCTGAAGCTTTCCCTTCATGTCCGAACGTCTTGTTTGTTTGGTTTCTCCCTGTGGTGGCATCAACAAGGTGAGGCGTTCTATCAGATCCTCTTGGGTTTCTCCTCTGGATCTGCACAGGTGGAGTTTTTCTGCTCAGTGAATCAGAAAACTGGGTAATCAAACCTGAAGTCTTGGCCTCAGGCACAAACCAATACCTGATACTTTGGCGGAGAAACGCATTGACTTCCCACTAAAGTACCTTGGGGACCATGTCTCTCTGTGGGGGGATCGGTTTACCCCCCTGGAGCAAGGCAGGGGGAAGGTTAATTGTCCTCATTATCTTACTTTTCTCAGCTGCAAAGAATTGGTGCTGGCCACCAATTAATCCGGCCCTCACTTAGAACCAAATGGCAGCCTTTTGTTTTGGAAAAAGGAGAGCTGAACAGGTTCAGGAGGAGAGCGACGCTAAAACATTCAACATCTCATGCAGCACTTTTTTGCTTCTAGAAAAATTGGTTTTTATTTTGGGGAAATCTGAGATTTTCTTTTGGGGGAGGCAAAGAAGGGGAAAAAAACTCCAGCGGTTTTAAACATTTTCAAGTTTTTCGGATAGCTGTTCCTGTGGCAAATTGTATCTGGCTTTTTTTTTACATCTCCTCCGGGATACTAAAATTGGAAATAATCCTAATGTGCCCATTTTTGAAACATTAAAGGAATGTTTCAGTGGGTTCTTCTAAAGAAGCATGCTTGAGATCCATTAGGTTTGGATAAAAAGGAGAAAGGGAGAGGAAAGGAATCTTGTGCTACCTTTAAGACTGATTTGTTTTAACATGAGCTTTCATGGATCTCAGTTCACTTCTGCAGATGCACAGATGGAATGCAATCTACAAGCGAACAGGAATTTAAACACATTACCAAGTTGTGAGAGTGGGATCAGAGTGTAATGGGATACAGAAAGAGGCAAAATTTGACAAGTAGTTTTGGAGAAGGTAATAAGACCTTGGCTGAAACCTTGTTGTTGGATACCTAAGTTCCCCTATGGAACTAGCTGAATAAATTTCTGAGTTCAAAGAGCAAATGTAGGCCATTTCTGCACGACACTGTTAAAATAGTGCTATTATTCCACTTTCAACATCTTACGGAGTTCTGGGGTTTGCAGTTTAGGGAGGGACATTTAGAATTGTCTGCCAGAGAACTCTTGGGCCTCGGTAAACTACAAACCCCAGAATTCCACAGGATGCTGGAAGTGAAATAATAGCACTATAACAGTGTAGTGAGGAAACGGTTTGTGCTCAACTAGCACAGGAGAGAGGAGAAAAGACGGTGGAATCTTGCTTTTCCCAGTAGGTTCAGGCCAAAGAAAGCTGCTCGTTCTCCTAGCTTGTCTGTTCTCCCTTATGAACAACCTTGGCCGTTTTGCTCACAGTCTGATGTTGCTTGGCCACACATTTCCTGTTTTTTTTCATCTCTGAAATGCTGGAGAGTATGGAGCTTTCTGCCACAGACCAGCACCAAGACTGCATTCTCTACCAAGCAACTGAATTTGCAGTAAACTTACTCGACTGAATTCTTTTGAAAAGCCTGGCTTGATCTCAGTGCTGCACAGATTGGCGACGTCACAAGCGCCAGCCACCATGAAATCCAAAACGATGAATGGAACGAAGGCATGTAATAAACAACGAATTAAAAAATGGTGGGACGTGGCAACAGGAGGAGAATCCGCCCGTCCCTGGTTCCCTGCGGGTGAGGACACACCGAAGGTCAAGGAGGTTAGACAGCAATAAAAGCCAGAATGGCAGGACTAAGGGACAGGGAGGGGACAGTACAAGCCTGGCTCTGAATAGCAACCTGGAGACCTTTTCATCTCTCCATTGAGAAAATGATGCTGGGCTGGAACCCCTTTTCTTCCCACTTCCCCTGCTGCCCATCAAGTGTTCCTCCCACCCCAGCGACCCTATTCATAAAAGAGAGTGAAGGGAAACAGAGGGGCTTGTATTCCCCCTGCTGGCCCTCGTAATGAGAGGGGAGGGTCCGAGGCGAAGAGCAGGGCTCAGATGTCACCGGGATGAGCTCAGAGGCAGGAGGACTGAACGCGATGAGCAGAGAGACGGATGGAGGCTAATGGATCAGAAAGCACAGCTCTTCCCGTCCCTGCTTCTTCTTCTCTGGAAGCCACTGGGAAGTTTTATACGGCGATGTCCTTCAGGCAGAGCTCCAAAGGGGACGGGAAGGGGCTGTTGCTGAGGGGCAGGGCCTCTGCCTGTGTGCCTTATCCTCCAACATCTGCCAGCTGAACGTGGACACGTGGCCTCAGAGCGTGGTTAAGATGGCAAATGCTATGAATGAGGAAGCTAGGAGAGGCAGCAGCAATTTGCTTTTCCTGAACCTACTGGGACTTGATGGCAGTTAACAGCAAGTCTTGGAGGCTATGTTGATCTACACAACCTATACCGTGTTCTGATCTAGGCTGTTGCTTGCAAATGCGGTGGCGGATTCTATTGAAGTCGGGTCTGATCCCCATCCAGCCACACTTGTGCATGAAGAATGGGCCAGGCTTGAAATATTTTGTTTTTCCTAGAGGCAACATAGGCCATTTCTGCACTAGACTGTTATAGTGCTATTATTCCACTTTCAACATCCTATGGAATCCTGGGGCTTGTAGTTTCCTGAGGCCCAAGATCTCTCTGACTGAGAATTCTAAAGGCCCTTCCCTAAACTGCAAACCCCGGGATTCCAGAGGATGTTGAAAGTGGAATAATAGCACTAGAACAGTCTAGTGCAGAAATGGCCATACTGACACAGACCAACCCCATCCGGACTAGAGATGTGAAATTTTCATAAATTTTGAAGCCCCGGGGGGGGGGGGTTTCCCCTTCCTTCCTCCCTCCCTCCCCCCTCCCTCCCTCCCTTTTTAAGGAAAAAAACATATTTCAAAAAAAATAAAATAAAATAAAAAATGTAATATTAGCATATTTTTTAGATTAAGTTCCTGAGCCATTATGGTCTAGGTTTGAGTTTTGTGATTACAACTCTGGAGCCCAGGGTTCAAATTCCCACTCAGCTATGGAAACCCACGGGATGACTTTGTGCAAGTCACACTCTCAAATCCCCTCTGAACAACTTTTGGCAAGAAAACCCCATGATAGAGTTGTCTTAGGGTTGCCATAAGTTGGAAATTACTTCAAATCACACAACTACAATCCATACATAAGTGTTGGAAAAATGTCGTGTTCTCTCTTATCTTCCCTTCTTGATAATTGGGGATTAAATAGGGTTTAGAGATATGCACATGTATAAACCACAGTTATGTGTACATTTATCACTAACTAGCGTATATATCTAGCGCTGCCTGGAATTTTATTTTCTCATAGGTAATACTTGTTAGAAAGATTTGAGATCCTGTGTCTCTAATTCCCCAAACTGTCTTATCCAGTACTTCTAACTTTTCCTCCTATACCCCAATCCAATCTGTATTCAGAGTTACTGAAATACAGAGGTTGGGTTCCTGAGGGAATACACTGCCCTCCTCCTTGCTGCTAGGCCTCATTTCCATAGCAACCGGCCTATTGAAGACAGGCACATTTGACTGAGGCCCAAGAGCTCTCTGGCTGAGAATTCTAAAGGCCCCTCCCTAAACTACAAACCCCAGGATTCTATGATTAGTCAGCCAATCATATGAGGTCTTTGAGTGACATAGCCAATCATATGAGGTCTTCGCCTGACACAGACGAACAGGCAACCTTGACTTTTATATATTAGATAGGATCCTGCCCAATATGTCCATCTGTACCTATTTCCACTCTCCTTTATACCCAACCTCTACTACTGTTGAATGTGGAGAACTGAACAGAAGTTCTCTGTTGAAGAGAGGTTTCTGTTTAATAAGAATAAAACTTCTTTAGATAAAACTTCCACAGGAAGGCTGGAGAATGATGAGGAAAGACCAAGTATATGTGGGAAAGGGTCAAGCATCCTAGGTGCTTTCTCTGTTCAGACCTGCATCATTCCAACAGTGCTTTTCATTTGAACTTCCTGCGTGTGTAAACCCATTCTGACCTCCTTATCTCACGTCTCCCCATTTGCTCTTCTCTCTATTGAAATGCACGGTCATAAATGCTTTGTCTATCTAAGTAACTGTCCTGTGCTGGCAGCCAGCCAAGGTTTACGGTTCCCCAATTATAGTCTTCAAACAGCAGCCACAAGCAAAGTTTATAACAGTTTATTAGCCAGTTATGGATCATTGCTTTCTGGTCCACGTCCATAGTAAATGCAGAGCGACAGTCCAATAGCAAAGTCCGTACACAAAGCAAAGGTCAAGGTTTCCAGGAACATGAGCATGCTGCTTCCACTGCTAAGATCAGTTGTCTGCAATGGCTTCTTCCCATCACTTTCCCTGTTCTTACAGGCTGATAGCCTCCCCCAGCTGTGCGCCTCATTGATGCATCCTTACTATATAAATGCTCTGAGTCTCATAGGCTCTCCCTTTTCCACCTATGCTACCTTCTGTAAGTATTTTCCGTTTCATACCTCTGTGTTGTGGGTGTTGGGAAGGATACTGTCTGGGTCCTGAGATGGGGAACGTGACAGTAACTAGATCGTGTGACCCTCTCCAAACAAACCTTCCCAAGAAAAGCCCATGATAGAACCTAGGGTCGCCATACGTTGATCAGAGCTCATGGAGAGCAGCCACAGCAGAGTAGGGGGTGAGCCCTGTCGCCACAGTGAGTGGGAGGGATGGAGGAAGCTAATTAAGTAAATATAGAGGTTGTTGGAGAGTCTTTGCAGAATGCAGCAAATGATAATTAATCTTTCCAAGCAAGCCGCTGCTCTCCTAGCTGAGCTGGAGATTTGCACCCGGCCATTTCCCATTGCTTGGAGGCGAGTCCGGCAAAACTGGAGAATTAGCCCCTTGTCTCCCACCTGGAAGTGACCCCTGAAAACTAGAGAGTCAGGCCCAGGCCCTGGGATCTGGCAACCCCACAGGCATTTCATCCACTTTCCCACTTCATCCACAGTGATTAATTTTTTTCGTGTGCTTCCACCAAACACCTTCTGCTTGAGACAGGCCTTTTTCCACCTGCTACACACTCCTCACTCCTTTTTCATCAATGATGAAAAATCTTCTGGTTTCTTCGTACAGCATTGGGCACTTAGGAGACACTATATGTGTTTCCACATGTCCTTTGAATGGTTGGGGAGGGGGACATAAGGGGAGCCTCTTCCATCTTCCCCAATCAAAATTCATACCCTTTAACCTTCTGCGCCATCGGAGATCTCTATCATTAAGACCGATTCCATGCGATGCCTTGATATTCTCAATTATTTGTATGCCTGGGAATCCCAAATAAACATTTGTGAAATCCATTTCGAAAGACGCTAACACTTGTGAAACTCGGGTGCCCCAGAGGGATTAGATAAATTTCCATGTCAAATATTTGAAGCAGAGCACTTCTACAGAAACAGTGGGCTTTTTTTTTGTGTTTTGACGCCTTTCATTTCCATAAACTAGATTACTTTCTGAAATTACTTTCACACAGAGAACAGTTTCTATTGAATTCCAGTCAGTGAGCCCCTCGGAGTGTGAGGTGAATAAAAATATCAGCAGGCCGAAAGTCACTTCCGAGATTTACAGGCATTTGGGTTTCATGAAGAGGCCAGAATGAGTTTCAGATTTATATCTTGAGGAGAGTTCAAGATACACCAAGACAGATTGTCTTAGGATAATTGCTAAACAGCTCCTCACTTTATAGCTCATTGGCTTTCTCTTCTTCTGGTACTGAGCTAATAAGGGCTTGATCTGTTTACTTACGGAGAGATTTTCGCAGAAACTATTCCTGTAGCCGGCACTTGAATGGAATAGTTTATCTCCCTCTTTTGAATGCTGACTTTGGGGAAGAAGGAGGTAAGGACTCTAAAGACAATGGGAAGACGTTTTCTTGAACTAACCTTGTTAGTAGGTGCTGCCGTTGTTGTTAATTGCAGTCTTTGACTTATGGTGATGGTATGAAAGAGACCCACCCCAAGTCACCCAGTTAAGTCTTGCAAACTCCGGCTTCCTTGATCGAATCCATTTGTGGTTGTCTTCTTTTCCAACTGCCTTCTACCTTGCCTTTTCGAATGAGTAAGATCTTCTTAGGATATATCCAATGTTGTTAATTGCCGTCAAGTCAACTTCAACTAAGGATGACCCTATGAATGAGAGATCTTGAAGTCGCTTCATCTTCAACAACTCTGCTCAGGTCTTGCAGATTCAGAGAGGTGTCTTCCTTAGTCTACCCACTGGTAAGGTGATCTTCCTCTTTTCCTACTGCCTTCTACCGTACCAAACATGATCGTCTTTTCTAGCGAGTCAGGTCTCTCACGATACGACCAAAATACAACAGTCTCAATTTAGTTGTCTTGGCTTGGAGGGCGAGTTCAGGCTTGATTTGCTTTAGGACCCATTTATCTGTCTTTTTGGGAGACCATGGTATCCACAGCACTCTCTGCTAGCACTACATTTTGAAATGAGCCAATTCTCTTCCTATTAGCTTCCACCGTCCAGCTTTCACAGCCACACATAGAAACGGGGAATATGACAGCATAGCTAATCAATGATATATTTTTGCACTTGAGGAGTTTGTCTATTTCTTTCATAGGCCATTTCCACACAATGACGCCATCCCAGCATGGGGAAGCGTTGCTACCGGTCCATGATGAGTACCATCACACGATGTCGTTGCAATCCCGCTCCTGTTGCGTCTCCAGCCAACACGATCATGCAGTATACCGTTACTGGAAGAAATCCGGCAATGGCTTCCCTTCGCACAGCAACTGCACTGCTGGTGTCTGTACGGGAAGGGCGGAAGTGCTATCAAGCACTTCCTTCCTCAGTGCAGTACAGGAAGAGGCTGACTGCACTGTGGAAGGAAGGAAACCGGTCCCACTACCCATCCGCTGGTAGCCGGCTGGATGCAGAGGGGGGTGTTTGGGTCCCGCTCCCAGCCTGGCAGCAGCACTGCCGGGATCGCAATGGGGTGGCACAGGATTCAGGTATGGTGTTGGAAGGGGCCATAGGTGCTTGTCCAAGTCCTAGTCTTCTTTAGATTCCACATCTACAGTCTCCATTCTTATTCATAACTGAGTCAGGGTATGGAAAGTCCTAAACTATTTCAATGTCTTCATCCTCTGCTTTAAAGTTATGTAAATCATCGGTTTCTGAAATTCTGCTCTTTGGGAATTATTTGCTAGTTTTTAGTGGATTATAATACCTTGCAGCATTTCTGAAGTTGAGCTGATGACTGAGCGACTCTCCCCTGTTCTGTTTCTTAGCTTCCTGAAGGCCTGCACATATGTAAATCTCTGCAGCTTACTTGTTTTCTATTATTCTTGTTTTCTGCTCCGTACATTATTAGTGCTCATGTGTGCATAGATAAAACACTACAAAACAGCAAACCAACTGTGATGCTCATGGACCATAAAGTTGTGCAAGGAAGTATTGGATACCTCCTTAAACAACCTCTGAAAAGGGATTGATGCCAGCACAGTTCTTGGTTACTTTCCCGTAAGCCACCAAGAAGATTCTGGTCTGGATTTAAATGTACATTTTGAATGTGCGTCAAGATTACTTTGGGGGTGGCATTTTCCCCTATATTCATAATGCATCAGTGAAAACTTCATAGAACAACATGCTAAGACTGGGAGGTTTTTTGGGGGGAGGGAGTCAGTGTTTTATCAATACGCAAGGGCCTAAATACTGTTGCTAGTCCAAACTGGAATAGATTTACTGAATCAATGTGATTTACCTACATGTTGACTTACCATTCCGCAATGAATTGAATGGGTCTATTCTAGCTAGGAGTAACCGACCAGATGCCAGCCTGTGTCTCTGGCCCTTTCCACAGACCGGCATCCTGCCGGCATGGGGAGGCAAGGAGAGTGTGGAACGGCCCTTAGTGGTCACTTTAGCTCCCCAGGACACCTTGGAGGGCTGGGCCCTCACTGCCCCCTCCTGACACTGCCTCCCCACAATCACTTTCCAGAGGGCATGGGGGGCATTTTCCCAATGTTTTTGCACCATGTGAGCCATTTTTAGACCCAGGGGAGGCCTATGTTACAACAAGACGTACCTAGAGGATATTTCCTGTTTATTTCCTGGTTTTTAAGAGGGACCCTGTTTTTCTTTAAAAAGGCCTTCCTTGGGCCTAAAATGGCCCGAGGTTTTGAAAAACATGGCAAAATGTCCTACCTTCTAAAGGGCATTTGGGGGCCTGAGGACCAAAAAAATTGGTTGCCCTGGGAGCCCACCTTGGTGCTAGACTCTGCTGCTGTAGAGATACCCCAGTGCGATGTGGTTTGAGCACAGGACTACATCCCTGGAGACCCGGGGCGTTTCCACACAACACTGGCCATTTCCGCACTAGGCTGTTATAGCGCTACGATTCCACTTTCAACATCCTCCGGAATCCTGGGGTTTGCAGTTTCGGCCCCTCCCGAAACTGCAAACCTCAGGATTCCAGAGGATGTTGAAAGTGGAATCGTAGCGCTATAACAGCCTAGTGTGAAAACGACCACTGTTATAGTGCTATTATTCCACTTTCAACCTCCTGTGGAATTCTGGAGTTTGTAGTTTCCTAAGGCCCAAGAGCTCCCTGGCTGAGAATTCTAAATGCCCCTCCCTAAACTGCAAAACCCAGGATTCCATAGGATGTTGAAAGTGGAATAATAGCACTGTAACAATTTAGTGTGGAAAGGCACCAGGATTCAATTCCGCGACTGCCAAGGAAACCATGGGGTGACCTTGGGCACATCACACCCTCTCAGCCTCAGAAAACCC
Organism: Cyclura pinguis; assembly: GCA_030412105.1. Taxonomy (NCBI): domain Eukaryota; kingdom Metazoa; phylum Chordata; class Lepidosauria; order Squamata; family Iguanidae; genus Cyclura; species Cyclura pinguis. The sequence continues at coordinate 382,820,000 of CM059599.1, forward strand.
TGTGATAGGTTCACCTTAGGGTTGTCATGAGTCAGAAATGACTTGGAGGCACACAAGAACAACAAAGGCAACTCTATGGTACCCCCACCCCCAGACAGCTGAAGTGGATCTCCTTGCTCCAAGGAGCAAATTACAAGGCATTGCTTTATCTGGCTATTTGCATTTTGGCTGCAAAAGTAGATTTGTAAGGTATCTGATCAACTTGCCCGTCTATCTAGGCCTGTTGACCATATAAAGGGCTGGCTTGTCTCTTCTCCTTCTACAAAAGAAAAAGGAAAAAGGAAAAGAAGAGGTCATTTTCTTTCCGGCTTATAACCAATCAATTGATTCATTAACTGATTAACATTAAAACTGCGGCATTGCAATAGAAGGTTTGAGGCCATTTAATTAAAGGTCTCCACTAAAGAGCACTGTGGATGTGACTTATTGCGGATAAAATCGTTGCACTTCTGTGCCTGAATGGAGGGATATCTGTAGAGCACTTGCAACAATCCTATCAGCTACAGACACCCCCTTTTTTCACATGGCACAATTCTGATTAAATTCTGATGATCACACCCAAACTCAGTGTTTTTTTCTCCTTTTTGCCGCCTCCTCTCTGTTGACCCCCACTCTCCTCTTGCTTCTCCAAAACACAGTGAAGACTGACAGACACAATAGCAGCCTGGAGACGAAACCAGACATATCAATGAGGGGATTTGCCACCACGGAAATGATGAACTGGACAAACAAAAACTGAGAACACAGCCCGTTGTGAATCAAACATTTCCCTAGATTCCCCGTGTTCACTCTGGCCTCATGTGAAATAGATATGAAATGTAACTTGGGTTTAGAGTAAGGGATTGGGTTAATTAGCACAACTTTTGTTTTATAGCTTTACCTGCAAATTCGGTCCTTTCCACACCCTCTCTTTTCTCGAAGCTGTCTCGTGGGGATCCCAGTGTCAGCTCTGCCGGGAGGGGAATGAGACAGGAGTGCCCCCCTCCGCACTGGCTGGCTCTGTGTTCAAGGAAGCACAATGGTTTCCATTGCACTTCTGGGACTTCTGCAGGGCAGGTAAGTCTGGGACAGTCACACAATTGTGTGTCATTGACGGGAAAAACCTGCCGATGATTTAATGCGTGATCACAGCAGTTGGTGAGGAGATCGTGATGTCATGCGGAAGTGTTGTCGCCGTCCTGTCGTGATCCCGTCGCCATTGTGGGATGGAAGCGTCCTCTGGAAAGGGCCTTAGAATTGTATGGGCTTTTAGGTGGTACGTTACATACTTCACAAACTGTCCCTATTTGGCAGGGACAGCCCCAATTAATTCTCTGTCATTCTACTTTTTCAGCTGCTTTTAAAATGTCCTAGTTTCTCTCCCTGCACAATTTTCCCCTTTTTTTTCCAGCTTGCTTCAATTGCTGTAAATTGAGTTCAAAGTGTAAAAGTAGTTTGCACTCAGATAATTCAGCAAAGGATCCCATCTGGAAGAAAGGCTCGGTATTAAATAAATAGATAGACAGACAAACAGACAGACAGTAAAGGGAAGGGAGGAAGAATGCACTCTTGTTCTTCCCTGTAGGCTCAGGCAAAAGCAAAGTACAGCAGCCTCTCCTAGCTTGTGTGTTCTTCCTCATTGACAACATTTGCCATTTTGACTATCCTCTGGTGTTGCTTGGTGAGACATGTCCCAGTTTCCATCTGTGAAATATTGGAGGATGTGGCGTTACCATTGTGCCAGAGTTTAACTCCCAGCCCATGCTTATCTGTCTACGAGGGGAGGAATAGGACAGTACTTGCCAAGGAGGTGGAAAAAACAGAGAGGGTCCAGAGCAAACAATCCAGAAGAATGCTGAGCTGAAAGCCAAAGTCAAAGCCAGTCCAAGAAGTCAGGAATGTCGGAGTACACAGAAACACAGAGCAGGAATGGCAAGGTCGAGAGAGCTTGGATAGCAAGCAAAAAGCAACCCATGTGGACAGACTTAAATAGCAGAGAAAACAGGTGTTCCTAATCAGCCTCCTGCCTTCTGAGCCTCAGCGAAATGGCTTGCTTCTGAGTTGCTCTCTTCTACCACCTGCATGACTGAGAACTGGGAGGCAAATGTGAATCTAATTTCTCGAAACTATCACTGACCCCTTCTCCCTCAAGCATTGGCTGTAAAGCCTCTGTTTCAGCTTATCTTTCAGATGGTGGAGGCACCGGCAACATAGATTGTTCTTCAGTGCCCTCATTTCTCATAGGCACCGGCTGTAACATCTCTGCTTCAAGCAAGATAAATTGCTCTTCAGTCTCTGAGCTCTCATCTATCACACATTGTGCAGGCAGTGGTATGGTTTGCACTCGTGTCTTACGCAGGCGTACATTCTCCTGCAGGAGCAGCTGGACATTTTTGCTTGATGCTCAAGGCCCACATGTAGTTCAAGGTCACAGAAACAGACATGTGCATGTGGTTGTGTTATGCATATCGGTGCATGTTGGCTAGCATATTGGGTTGGACATTCCATTGTGTATCTGCTCATGCAATGCTACCATTCTACATAAGCGTCGCTTAACACAATCAGTGCATAACCCCACATGCAAAGATTTATCCTGTGGAGCCCTGATGGCAATGGCTTGGGCAATGGCTGCTTTTCTGTGGTGTTTTTGTTGCATGCATCTCTGCAATTGTTAACAAAAGGGTAGTGGGAAAATGCCAACCCAGTGAGTTGAATGCTGTTGCAAAGCATATGCTCCAATCTAGGAATGAATGGTGGACTTTGTGTTCAAACTGAGACTGAAGACAATGGAGACTAAGGGAGCACAAACCATGGGGTAAAAATAACAATAAAGACTTGAATCCTGCCTCAGGAGACATAACGTCTGTCATGTAGCTACATCTCTCTCGTTATGTCCCCTGGTGCTACCTCCAATACTTCCCTTTTAAGTGATGCAGCCTCCCCTATACAACCATTTCCTTGTCACTGAAGAGTGTGGAGATCAGCAGAGATGCATCTAGCTATATTAAGTGGAGATGCATCCCTACAACAGGCATCTATAGAAACCTTTGGCGGTCCTCAGGATGTGCCTGCAGATGATGCCTTTGCAGCATGTCCAGGTACATAAAAAGTGCTGGACACATCTCTGCTTATCCTTTTGCTCTTCAGTGGCATAGCGGAGTGGATGCTGCCTGTCGGAAGATGTTTTATAGCACCAGCACAAAATTATCCCCGGAACTGCTGCTCTCTGGACACAGTGTCTCAGAGGCAAGCATAAGCATAGTAGAGTTTCAAACAGCAAAAAGTGTGTGCAGCAGAGTATAACTACAGCAACAGGTACATTATTGCTCTTACCCCTCTACCCACTGGTTAGTAACTCATAGACACAGAGTTTGTCATCCAAAAATACCTGGAGGCTTTAATCTTCACAGTTGCAATATGTACATCTATACACAGGATACGCAGATCCAGAGGCAGAGGTTTGTGCAGACAGAGATTTGGGATCAGAGATTCAGAGTCAGAGAGAGAGCAAGTATTCCCGCTCCTCTTTTATACACACCTGCTTGCTGGTCATCAGTCAGGACCATTAGCTGATGCAACCCCTTGCCATGATTTCAGCATCATGACTCAGCCCTTACTACAGGTCCCTTAGGGAATGTGTCATAACTTGCCAAGTTATTCCCCAGGTGTTCCACATGCTCATCAAATGGATTTTTTTACTGGGGCAAATGTCACCACATTTTTATCCAACACTGCATCATTTAAAAGGTGAGTGGGATTTCAGTCATTGTGTGGTCAATAAAAAATTCTGACCTCTACCATGAAAAGAAATGTGGCTTACAATCCCACATGCAGGACTTATGTTATTGTAACTCACCAACAGGATGTCAGCCAAACAAACAGAATTTGAGGAGATGGTAAGGGTGCTTTCAGACCTGGGCTGTAATCCAACTTCCCCTTGTTGTTGTTGTTGTTGCTGCATGCCTTCAAGTCATTTCTGATTTAACAGCAACCCTAAGGCTGTTAATCATGGGGTTTTCTAGGGGCTGAGGGTTTGTGATATGCCCAAAATCACCCAGCGGTTTCCATGGCCAAGCAGGGACTCTTGCAAAGAAGCTAGTAAAATGGGGGCTGGACAGGGTTACCGTTAGTTGGATTTGTAATTGGTTGACCGACCGCACCCAAAGGGTGATCACCAATGGCTGCTTTTCATCCTGGAGAGAAGTGAATAGTGGGGTGCCACAGGGTTCTGTCCTGGGCTCAGTGCTGTTCCATATCTTCATCAATGACTTGGACGAAGGAATAGAGGCATGCTGATCAAATTTGCAGATAATACCAACTGGGAGGGGTTGCTAACACACCAGAGGATAGGATCAAATTTCAATACGACCTTGACAGATTGGAGAGCTGGACCAAAGCTAACAAAATGAATTTCAACAGAGAGAAATGCAGGGTCCTGCACTTGGGTAGAAAAAATGAAAGTCACAAGTATAGGATGGGGGACGTGTGGCTGGATAGCAGTACGTGTGAAAAGGATCTAAGAGTCTTGGTAGATCACAAGCTGAACATGAGTCAGCAGTGTGACGCGGCAGCCAAGAAAGCCAACGCGATTCTTGGTTGCATCAATAGGAGTATGGTGTCTAGAGCAAGGGAGGTAGTGGTACCACTGTATTCTGCACTGGTTAGGCCTCATTTGGAATACTGTGTTCAGTTCTGGGCACCTCAATTCAAGAAGGATGTCAACAAGCTGGAACGTGTTCAGAGGAGGGCAACCAAAATGGTGAAGGGTCTGGAAGCCATGGCCTATGAAGAACGGCTTAGGGAGCTGGGTATGTTTAGTCCGCAGAAGAGAAGGTTAGGAGGGGACATGATAGCCATGTTTAAATCTTTGAAGGGATGTCATGTTGAGGAGGGAGCAGGCTTGTTCTCTACCGCTCCAGAGACTAGGACAAGGAGCAATGGATTCAAGCTGTAGGAAAGGTGATTCCACTTGAACCTCAGGAAGAACTTCCTGACAGTCAGAGCTGTCCGGCAGTGGAATCTGCTGCCTCCATGGAGTGTGGTGGAGTCTCCTTCTTTGGAGGTTTTTAAGCAGAGGCTGGATGGCCATCTGTTGGGAATGCTTTGATGGGTGTTGCTGCATAGCAGGGGGTTGACCTCGATGGCCCCTGGGGTCCCTTCCAACTCTATGATTCTATGATTCTAAGGTGAACCTATCATGGGGTTTTCTAGGGGCTGAGGGTTTGTGAAATGCCCAAAATCACCCAGTGGTTTCCATGGCCAAGCAGGGACTCGAATCCTGGTCTCCAGGGTCACAGCCTAACACCCAAACCACTATACCATGCTGGCTATCAACATCCCCATAGTGTAGCATAACTATGCATGTGCAGAGATACACCACAACAGCACTATGCAAACCCATGCAAAATAACAAGAATGTGCAACACACATTAATGACTAGGTTGATGCTGTGAAATTCACTGTGAACAAATGTAATGCGCAAAGTACAACTACAAAGCGCAACATTTCTGTGCAACTTGGCATCTGCCACTGTCAGCAGAATCCATCTATTGTGGTATGACACATCATTTGCCCTGCATGCATAGTGCAACTTACTCATGCATGTGTTATTGATAGGATGCCAGGCCTAGCGTAGACTCCAAAGCACAGCGGCCTTTGCTGCCAAGCTTCCAGGTTAGGCAAGATTTCCTTCCCAGCTCCAAGCCATTCTGATCTCTTTAGCGCAAGAGATGCAAATTTGGCTCTGTGTATTTATTTTCTTCTAGTACTTATGCATTTAAATGTTGGTGGGGATTCATAAGTAGAGGTTTCCAGCTTCGTTTCCTCTGATCTCCTTCCCGTCTGCCCAAACTGGCTGCCTCCACGTATATTTGATCTTGACCCCCTGTGGACAGTATGCTCATATAATCTTCTGATAAAGAAGTGCTTACTGGAAGAGGATGAAGTTGGCCTGTTCAACGCTGAGTGGAGCTCTAATTAAGAATCTTTTTTTTTTTAAAGGCAGAAAAAGAAGGTGGTTGCTGGTTGCTGCTAATGATATGTTTTGGTAAACTTGTTTAAAACAATGCAGCGTGTGTCCTTCCCCCATATGCAAATTGGCAGTTTTAGTGGCGCGTCCCCTGCTGAACAGCAATTAGACATAATTTGGTTCTAAGATTTCGGCATTTGTCTTTATGTCACCAAGTTTGCAATTAAAAAACCCCTTCCTGTTGATTCGGGGCGTGACTTCGTGCCTTAAGCCTGCTGCATGCGATCAAGGCTTTCAGAGGCGCAGCGGCGTCAAGACTTGGCGGATCAAAACATTGCCAACCTTCCATGATCGGCCGCTTCACCCGCCTAGTCTTGAGGTTGTTGTGTTGGGCTGTAACATGGCCCTTTGCCCTGGTGAAATGGCCCCTGGCCTTTCCTTTGCAACCTGAGGAAGGGTTTCGGAAACGTAGCCTGCTCCATCTCAAGGGGTTCAGAGGGCAAGGACAAAATTTTAAGTAAACAGAAATAACAAGTCTCATTGAAAATGTCTACCAACGGCGTTGTATGTTATGACCAAACTCCTGTTACCCTGTGTACTGGGGGTCCCAGAAGGGACACCAAAATGTGCTCAACTAAAGGTGGGGAAAATTAGCTCAGAGCACTGCTTAGCGTTACGAGAGGCAGGGTAACGTAGCGGGATCTTGAACCCTATGTCTACGGGGTCGGGTCGAGTCAAGGAGCACACAGAAGTTGAAATAATAAGTGATGTTTATTAAATACAAGCAAAACAGTGTATGCAACACACTCATGCAAGATAACTAAAGAAAATAAAGGTTGGAGTGGTATAGAGGGATTTTTAGAGGGATTGCTGGTTTGGGTGATACTTCACCTGTCCCGAAGCCTGGAAAAATGGAGAGCGAGGCTGGGGTGCGATGTAGCTCAGCACGTGGAGCTGAGGGGAGGCTCGCCAAGCAAAGCGGCAGCAAGGCGGGATGAAACTCGGGGGTGATCCGAGGAAGGTCTCGGAATCAAGGGATTTTATAAGGAGAATTGTGACTGCAGGCTATGCCGTACTTGGGGGAAAACAATAGATTTGGAGTTGGAGACAAAAGCCTCCGAAAGGTCAGAATCTGAATGATTGAGTTATCGTAGCGGTTCTCAATAGAGTAGCCAGTATGCAGACGCAGGGTACTTGGGTATTGCATAGTTGACCCATCAAGCTGCCATCGCGGTGCAGAGGCTCTTTTGTAGGTTGCGTGCATACCTAATTAGAGTACTTACCTGGAGGTCTCCTAAAGCAGTGAGTCAGCTATTTCTGGCCTGCCTGTATTGTAGTTTGAATGTTACGGCTATTAACGGCCGAGCTCGTTTACGTGCTTGTCCGGTGGCCTCGCAAGCACGTGGAAGGGAACAGAGAAGTGAAGCTGAATTATGATGTCAAGAGGATATCTTTAAAATCCCCAAAGCTCGGACTAGCCAGGGCAGTAACACTCCCACCACCCACGGATTTTGCTGCCTTGTTCATGGGTGGTGGAAGATCAAGGAGTATTTGGCCTGCTTTTGGATGTGGGGCAAATTTTGAGGGCATCAGTGGCTGGTATCCTGTTGGTAGACCAGCCACTGTGTCAGTAGTGGTGGCAAAAGGGAAAAGATCATGGGTTCAGAGGTTGTCAAGAATGTGAGACACTGGAGAAATAGCCTGCTAGAAGCGCTAGTAGATTTTTGCTGGAATCCTGTGATGTGATTGTGGGATCAGTGGTCATGAAGGACGTGAGACATTGGGGAAGGAGGCTGCTGTAGGAGTTAGTGGGGTTTGACTGGAATCCTATTGATGTTTTATGCATGTGTGAGTTCCCCTATGGAAGTAGTTGGATGTTTCTGTGCAATGTAGAATGTTTATGTTCAGTTCCAGGTTGTGGAATCAGAGCTTTATATGAGGTATGGTTACACATTGTGAATAGATGAGCAGGGATGGGCATGCACACTGCTCATGGTTGTACATGGGCATTTGGTTGTGTATTCAGTTGCGCCTTTGGGGTAACTGGTTCAGTTGTGCAACCTTGTCATTCAACACAAGGGTAATGTGTCACAATGAATACCTATCTCCACATGTGGGGATTCTTACTACACAATCTTGATGCAGGATCTTGATCTTTCTCTGACAGAGAGTCATAGGCCATTTCCACACCTGACTGTTATAGTGCTATTATTCATCAAAGGTCCCTCGGTAAACTGCAAACCCCGGGATACCATAGGATGTTGAAAGTGGAAAAATAACACTATAACAGTCTGGTGCAGAAATGGCCATAGAATCCTAGAATCAAGGAGTTGGAAGTGATCATGATGGCCTTCTAGTCCAACTCTCTGCCATGCAAGAAGGTAGACTTACAGCACTATAACAGTGTAGTGCGGAAATGGCCAGGGTAGCAATTGTGAATATGGAACAATTATGGATAAATAACTCTAGGAAACTGTTCTGTCTGTATGATCACTACTTAGTCATGACTGTGACGCTGTAGCCGTGATTGTAAACTCCCTCCCTAACCTACATTTCTGGTCATCCACTGTTTGGAGAGTCAATTTTGGGGTGTGTGTCAGGCCATGAAAATTTAGGTAGCTGATAGGATTCCAGACATATTGTCCACATTTATAAAGTTACACACATTGCACACATTCCTATCTTTCTGAAGGGCCCACAACCCAAAATTCAGGGTCTTTTGGCATCTTGCTCAGTCTATATGAAAGGAAAAACTTTCCACCTCTCAGACAGGGCATCTGAGTAAGGGACATCTGCCAGTCTGATAGAGAGCCAACGTGGTGCAGTAGTTTGAGCATTGGATTCTGACCCTGAAAACGAGCGTTTGCATCCTTGCTTGGCTATGGAGACTCACTGGGTGACCTTGGGCAAGTCATACTCTCTCAGCCTTGGAGGAAGGCAAAAAAAAATCCCCTCTGAGAAAAATGTGTGTGCGGGTTTTTTGGCAAGATTTGTTCAGAAGGGGTTTGCCTTTGTCTTCCTCTGAGGCTGAGAGAATGTGACATGCCCAAGGTCATCCAGTGCCCAAAAGTTGGAAAGCTTATCCTTTATCAAACTGGCTTGTTCTTGTTGTGTGCCTTCAAGTCATTTCTGTCTTAAGGTTTACCTTAAGGTCGCCCTGAGTTGGAGATGATTTGAAGTCACACAACAACAGGCCAGTTTGATGGGGGCGCATGCTTTCTGACTCTCAAATAAGGCACATCCCTTGTAACAAGGGACACCTGGCAACTCTACAAAATGCTAATGCCTGTGGCTTTAATCTTTCAAACCTGTCTTTAAAATCTTTTCATTGCATTTAATATGTTGCTAGTCTACTCATTGCTGCAGTTTTAAATTGTTTAGTCGGTTTACAATGAATGATTTTGCTGGCATGGCATCCTGAGATTTGTTGATATAGGGCAAGATATATTCTAATAGATGAATAAAGAAATAAGAATTTTAAAAATCCTTCTCCTGGGGGATTCTGGGAATTGTACCACTTTCTGGCTGTCACTTTTCCAAGCACTGGTTGCATTCCCACCATGGCTGTCTACAAAGGGATACTGATATTAGCCTTTTGAAATGTTCAGTGCCCCGACTAATGATCCCCAATGGGGACTTTGCCCTTTTCATAAGAACAGCACAGTGGGTTGACATTTGCATCAAAAATCACCCTGGTTCCTTATCTCCATCCTCCCCACCTGCCGTCATGCTTCTTGATAGATAGTCCACAGAAAGGCAAAGCAACAAGACTGCATGCTTTCATATTTCTGGCCAGTCAGATCATTTCCCAAAATGCATGGGAAAATGTAGAGCAATCATTGTTATTCTGTAGATTTCACACTAAAGAATTATAGCACTTTGCTTCCACTTCAGTGGTTGTAGCCCCACCCTTGAGAATCCTGGGGTTTGTCATTTCATGAGATGCCAGGAGGTTCTAAATTTGTAGCTCAGGGAAACGCACTGTGGAGTGGTAAGGACTGTGATTCTGGGCTGCATCAATAGGACTATCGTGCCTAGGGAAATAATAATACCATTCTATTCTACTTTGATCAAACCTTACCTGGAATCCTGTGTCCCGTTCTGGGCACCACAATTCAAGAAGGGTATTGAAAAGCTGGAATATGTCCAGAAGAAGGCAATCAAAATGGTAGAAGGCCTGGAAACCACGAAGCCCTATGAGAAGTGGCTTAAGGAGCTGAGTGTGTTTAGCCTGGAGAAGAGGAGGCTAAGAGGTGACATGTCAACCATGTTTAAATATTTGAAGGGATGACATATGGAGGATGGAGCAAGCTTGTTTTCTGATGCTCCAGAGACTAGGAAATAGAGCAGTGGCTTCAAACGTCAGGAAAAGAGGTTCCACCTGAACATTTGGAATAACCTCCTGATGGTAAGAGCAGCTTGGAGTATGGTGGAGTCTCCTTTGGAGGTTTTAAATCAGAGGCTGGATGCCCATCTGTCGGGAATGCTTTGATGGTACATTCCTGCATGGCGGAATGGAGTTAGACTCAATGGCCTTTGTGGTCTCTTCCAACTCTGTGATTCTATAATGGAGCCATCTAGAAATTCCAGGATTCCACAGGATGGAGCCATGGTAGTTCTAGTGGTATCAAAGTGCTACAGTTGTGCAGTGTAGATGCATCTAGGGTTGCTCAACTAGAGTGGCTCTGTGAATTTTAACCTTTTACAGCAACCCATGGTGGGCCACACTGTGGCCATTTCTGCATGGCATTGCAGTCTCGCAGTAGGGACAAGAATGGCAGTAGTCCGGGGGTCATGCTTTCACATGATGTTGCTGTGGTCCCCAGACATCCCGTCCCCACACGCTGTGATCACGGCATATTTGCTTAATGGAATTAATCTGTTAAGCACCAGCAATTGCACAGTGCTCCCGTCCTTCCTGGCCGTGTGGAAGGGCAGGTAGCGTGATGAAGGTGCTTCCTTCCCCAGCGCAGCATGGGAAAGAGCCTGGCGGCTCTGCGGAAGGCAGGCGCATATCGTTCACGGTCCTTTCCGTAGGGAGCCGGCTGGGTGCAGAGGAGAGCATTCCTGTAGCACTCCCTTCCCAGCAAAGCCACTGCCAGGATCACGACGGGAGGACAAAGGGATCAGGTAAGGTGCAGAAATGTCATGTATTTTCAGCTGAAAGTTGCTAGCCGAAACGATTTCCTGGTTTTTGAAGGATGTGAAGGCTTGGGAGGGATGTTTCAAGCTGATTTTTGCTTGTACGAATTTCAGTTGTACAGCAGCACCAAAGTCCTCTGCTTTTATCTCAGAGAAGATGCTTCATTTCAACTTTTAAACTCTTCTCAGGACTGTTGGGAAAAGTCGATCCTTTCAGCAGGATGAAGACTCCCATGATCATGCGAACTGAGGGGTATTTAAAAATTCTAAGGCATAGCTCAGGGAAGGAAAAGTGAAGACGTCGGCCGAATATGGCCCCTTGCCCTCCTGTTTGAGACCCCTGAAGGCCATCAGGTTGCCACTAAAGCACCAGAGCCCTGCCAAATTTTTAAAATTTTGCCACTCCCAAAGGCAGTAACCCTGCCCCAGTAAAACATAATGGTTTTGCTCCTAGAATCCTGACTCCTAATGACCCCTGCCAAGTAGCCAAAAATTTGCCAGAAAGAGAACTGGCAGTGACATGACATCCCTTCCTGTTACCAAAATAGAGCCCAGGTTATTAATTTTGGCCATTTCTGCACTACGTTATTATAGTGCAGTTATTTCACATTCAACCTCTTGTGGAATTTTGGAGTTTGCAGTTTATACTGAGGCCAAAGAGCTCTCTGGCTGAGAATTCTAAATGCCTCTCTCTGAACTGCGAACCCCAGAGTTCTATAGGATGTTGAAAGTGGAATAATAACACCATAACAGTCTAGTGCAGAAATGGCCTAGAGTAGACCTATTGAATCAACTGCTGAAGCGAAAAAAGAAAAATCTTATTGGTCCAAACGACTCTGTTCTAATTGGGACGAGCAATTGGATTTAGGCCTCGACTGTTGAATGGTCTTTCCTGTTTTAGGGTAAAAGTAAATATTGGAGCACTGGGCTTTGTGGATGCTTGTTGTTAACTGCTGTCCAGTCAGCTTCCACTTATGGTGGTCCTCAGAAAGAGAAACCTCCCAGACAGCCCGTTAGCAACAGCCCTGCTCAGGTCTTGCAAAGGCAGGGCAACCGTGGCTTCCTTGACTGGATATTTACACTTGTACTGTGGTTTCCCTCTTTTTCTACTGCTTTCCACCTTACCAAGCGTTATTGCCTTTCCTAATAAGTCACACTGGCCATTTCCGCACTGCACGGTTATAGTGCTATTATTCCACTTTCATCCTCCTGTGGAATTCTGGGGTTTGTAGTTTACTGAGGCGAAAGAGGTCTCTGGCTGGGAATTCTCAATGCCTCTCCCTAAACAGCAAACCCCAGGATTCCACAGGATTTTGAAAGTGGAACAATAACATTATAACAGTCTAGTGCGGAAGTTGCCAATGTCTCATAAAATGTCCAAAGTACAAGAGCTTCCATTTCGTCATCTTGGCTTCTAGGGAGAGGTCAGGTCCGATTTGCTTTAGGACCCATGAATTTGTCTTTTTAGCAGTCTGTGGTTTCCACAGAACTCTCATCCAGCACCACGTTTCCAATGAATTGATTCTCTTCTTCTCCGCTTTCTTCACCATCCGGCTTTTGCAACCATACTTAGAAATCAGAAATGGCTGGTTGTGTATGCTAATAATAATTTATAGCTGAACGATCTCTTTCCGACATTAGACAAGAGTATTAATAATTTCCAATCGCTGCCTTCCAAACACCAAAATTAAATTAGGCATTGTCTAAAATAACAATGCCGCCCGTTTGCTTTAAATGAATTTAGTGTCATTTCATTGTTTGGTGTTCAGTGGGTTGGAATGTGGCTGTGTCAAGCAGTGTCAATATCTGCCATATTAATTTTGTTGAAGCAGTAGATAGAGTTGCACGGACCGTTTCCCGGTGTGTTTGCCTAATATTTTTTTGCGGGAAATTGGTCTTAGCTTCGAGTCAGGCGAACCGACGTTCGCTTCACAAAGGGTGGTGCGGCAGAAGAAGGGGCGAGGGGCCGTGGCTGAATCAATCCAACAACTCAATAACTGGTCAACCTCAATCAGCAACAGATTCACCTTTAAGGAACGCAAGCCGTCAAAAGGGGCCGTGTCAACACGGCCAAATTGGGCATCAAGAGGTCGCAAGTGATACGCAGGGAAAGATCCGTTGTGTTGTTGGTAAGCAAATGAAAAAGAAATTAATACAATTTGGCACAGCTCATATTGCCACACGTGGAGCTGTGCTGCATTGAGCCACTCACCGCCCTCTGAACTTACTGTTTTTCAATTATTTATTTATTAGAATTTATTTATTTGACTTTTGTCTGCCCGTACCCTAATTCAGGGTAGTGTTTTCTGGATTAATTTGATCTGGACTGTAAAGTAATTGCTCCTTATCTGCGGGGGAAACATGTCAAGACACACTGTAGATTTCTGAAACCGAGGCCGTGTCTGCCCTACCCTGTTATAGTGCTATGATTCCACTTTCGACATCCTATGGAATACTGGGGTTTGCAGTTTAGGAAGGGGCATTTAGAATTCTTAGCCAGAGAGCTCTTTGGCCTCAATAGACTGCAAGCCCCAGAATTCCTCAGGATGTTGAAAGTGGAATCATAGCACTATAACAGTGTAGGGCAAAAATGGCCCAAGGATAGTACCGGACCCTATAATATATAGGGAAGAGGGCTATTTCTGGTGACATCAGAGCAGTTTCCTGTGGTAGTGGGGTGGCAGAGGGATGGTTGAATTGGGGGGCAGGCAGGTAGGTAGGCAGGCTGGCAAGTTGTGGGTGGCAGGACCCAGAGCGGGCTGGGTAGGTGCAGTCCCCTGGACGCTGGCATTTTCCATTTAATATTTCCAGGCTGTGGACAACTGAAACCATGGAAAGTGAGAGTGCAGATAAGAGGTAGGATACCTATATTCATTTTCTGGAGGCTTAATAATTCCTTTTACAAAAGTAAGTAGTCATGGTTATAGTTATAAAGTCCCAAAATACTCCTTAGTTGCAGTTTTTGAAATGCAATTCTTTACTCACCTGTTTCTCAAAGTAATGACATTGACTATTTTCCAGTTACTTTTAAGCAACATATAAATACTCAGCTAGTTCCGCTGGTAGAGCCTGGGACTCTTAACCCCAGGGTCATTTTGGGCAGATGACTTTTAGAGAGCCAACATGGCGTAGTGGTTCGGGCACTGGCCTATGACCATGTAGACGAGGGCTTGATTTCCCGCTCCGTCATAGCCACAGCTAGAGTAGGCTCATTAAATCAGTTCTGGACTAGTGAATCCCATTGATTATCTGGGTCTATTCTGGTTGGGACTTAGGATCCAGGCAATTATTTTCTAATCACCAGGAACTGGTATTGTCAAGCTCTGTCTTTCTTTCATTCCATCTTTCTCACTGTTGCTTTCTCACACTTGTTCTCTTGCTCCTGTTTCTGGCCTGTGGAATTCTGGGGTTTGTAGTTTCCTGGGGCCAAATTGCTCTCCGGCTGAGAATTCTAAATGCCCCTCCCTAGACTACAAACCCCAGGATTCCAGAGGATGTTGAAGGAGGAATAATAGCACTATAACAGTCTAGTGTGGAAATGGCCTGTTTCTTGCTCATACTATTTAAGAAGACCCCAGATGGCATCCTCTGTGTGACTTGCACATGTGCAAGTTGCCTTCAACATGTGGCTGTACAGTCAGCCCTTCACACTTGTGGGTTTCACTTTTGCAGATTTGATTATTCATGGATTATTTGCTGTCACCTCTGCTGCCTCCCTAGGCCATTTTTAATAGGGAATGCAAGCTTTGTGAGACTGAGAAACTGTGAACGAGGCTTGTAAATCCCTATTTAAAATGATGTGGGGCAGCAGGGGAGGTGGCAGTAAGCCCCACCAGCCACCCACTTCTGCCTTGAGAAGGAACCCTGGTGCCTCAAAGGAATCCATGGTGGGTTGAACATGGTGATCATACTTTTTTGTGTGTTGTTTTGGGAGGATCTAGAGTTATTCATGGTTTTTACACTTTCACAGGGGTCCTATGCCCCTAACCCTAGCAAATGTGGAGGGATAACTGTACTTCTTTGGTTGTGGAGTAATGTCCATATTCAGCTGAAGGTTGAGGAAGCAGAGCTGAGCGTACAGCACTATTGCATGTGAGGTTCAGCTGTGCACTGTTTATGCAGATGCACAGTGAGCATTGCAATTGTGCATTTCACATTTGCTTGTACATTCCATTGTGCAGCATTGCAGTTCACTAAAGCACAACTGTTACCCAAGACTGCAAGTGTGCAGGAGGCCACCCCCCTCTTTTGACATCCTGTTATCTGACAACTCATTCTTCTGACGCTTCCAAATTAAGGACAAGTTCTGTTAATTCGATGGGTGTTATGCTCTGTCATCAATTCTTCTTGTCTACAGAGGCTTGCTTGGGACCACTCATGTGTGTACATTGCTGAAGTGAGCTGGGAGGGGGAAAAAGACGCCACGCCAGATGAGAGACTTTGCAAGCAGCATGCACACAGTCGGCCCCAAGTGAGCCTCCATAAGTCCTCCATGCTCCCTACAGTACAGTACATGGATTCCACCTTTCAACCAATTCCATTTTCTGACAGTGCTCTGGTCTCTAAACTGTCAGAGAAGAAAGGGAAGCTGGAAAAGTTACACTCCATCTCCTTGGTACACAGTCTCAGCCCTCGACTTGTCTTGGGAAGTGTTTGCTTTGATAACAATTGGATGGGCGAAGGGACGGAGGCATTGATCGCACTGGACTATTTGCATAATGTTTATGCAACCCAGTTCAAAGTAGAGAAGAGCAAAGCTTCTGCATCCAAGGTCACATCAGGAAAAGAGAGCCCATGTCACCTGACAGAAAGCATCATGACGGACGTGTTTTTTTGCAATGTTGATGTTTTGTTTAACAGTCAACACAGGCTTTGCCTATTAATCTTAAAGCAAACAATGTGCATGCTCCACGATGACACTTCACAGATTGACTGAATTCTATTAGGGATATTTTTTTCTTTTCTTTTAACCTACAGTGACAAGCAAAAGCTCACGTGTATTGAACAGGGATGGACAACAAGGCTGTGAAAGGGAAATGGTTGTTTCATATCCTACACGATTCATATCCTACATGATTCATGGAAGGGTATAGATATCAGGGTTTTCCTCGAGATTTCCACACTGAAACTTGAGACCTATGGTAGATCCCTTGTGAAAGAATCATAGAATTATAGAGTTGGAAGAGTCCCCAAGGGCCATCCAGATCAACAATACACAATCAAACCGTTCCTGACAGATGGCCATCTAGAATCTGTTTAAAACTCCCAAAGGAGGAGACTCCAACACACTCTCAGGCAACATATTCCACTGTCTAACTGCTCATACCATTAGGAAGTTCTTCCTAATACTTAGGTGGAATCTCTTTTCCAGTAATCGATTGCCCCTTGTCCTAATCTCTGGAACAGCAGAAAACAAGCTTGCTCCATCTTCGACATGACATTCCTTCAAATATTTAAACATGGCTCTCATGTCCCCTCTTCACCTTCTCTTCTCCAGGCTAAACCTACCCAGCTCCCTAAGCCACTCCTTAGAGGGCTTAATGGTTTCCGGGCCTTCTACCGTATTGGTCTCTCTCCTCTGGACACCTTTCAGCGTGCCAATATTCTTTCTGAACTCTGGTGCAGCCCAGAACTGGACGTAGTATTCCAGGTGAGGTCTGACCAAAGCAGAACAGAGTGGGACTATTACTTCCCTTGAGACGTCGCAAGAGCCCCTAGTGATGTTACAAGAGTGGTGTAACAAGAGGTAGCCCTTGGTGATATCATTAAGCATGACATGATAAGCATCTGGCACAGCTGCGCAGAGTTGCCATTAAAATAAAAGAACACCAAAGGCCTTTCCACTGTACACTGTTCTAGTGCTATTATTCCACTTTCAGCATCCTGTGGAATTCTGTGGCTTGTAGTTTCCTGAGGCCAAAGAGCTCTCTGGCTGAGAATTCTAAAGACCCCTCCCAAAACTGCAAACCCCACGATTCCATAGGAGGTTGAAAGTGTAATAATAGCACTATAACAGCGTAGTGTGAAAATGCCCCAAGTCCAATTAATGGGAAAAAATATAGGGAAAACACAGATGGAAGAAATGTTCCTTTTTGTTGCTCTATCGATCTCTATCTCTGTCTGCTGCTAAAGTTCTTGACCCTTGTGCTCTCTTCCAACTCCATCCAGTCCAACCCCCTGCCTTGCTGGAATACTAGGCCAGAGGGGAGGTCACCCTTTAGGGCTGCCCTGGGGGCTGGGGCAAGTGCAAGGGCCAGTCCTTTTGGCTGGGAACCAAAGAACAGTTTTAACTGTATCTGATTATTTGTTCTACTGTGTGTTGTACTGCTGTATGTCGGAACCCATTAGTACAATATTGGAGAATTCTGGATATGTGTAGATATTATTTGTTATTGTAAAACTGATTAACCAACTGGCAGTGAGAGTGGCAGCTGTAAGAATGGGTAGTGGTACCATCCTATTGTTCAATAGGTATCACTTTAGTGTGAGCAAGGTTATGCTAGACTACTTAGTTTCATAAGCCTGGAATGTGCAAAATGAGAACGGTTGCATGATACCTTACCTTGGGGCTTTGCACCAGGGTGATTGCTGAAATCTACAAGTTGGGTCTTTATTTGCTTGTAGGGTCAGACATTCCTCCTCCTCACTCTCATTTCCTCTGCTGTGTTGACTGGCTCTGCAGATTAATCAGAGCACCCAGTCATAAGCTTTTCTGAAGTCTGGGTTAATTATCTCCTTGGCTGTCCCCATCTGTCCAGCCTCTGTCCTATTGGCTCCTGCTTGGAGATCCTGGTGGCAGGGCAAATTTGACTACATTGGTTGGAATCGTGTTGGAACCTTATCCTTCCGTAGCCCTCTTATAGAAATAGTTGGACATTTTTTGTCCGATGCAGAATGTCTGTGTTCAGTTCAAGGTTGCAGAAGTGTTGTTGTACACAAGGCACTTTTGTGCATGGTTACACATTGTGCATGCACATTTAGTTGTGCATTTGGTTTGTGCAACATTGCAATTCACTAACCAGGGTGTGTCACACAGGTGCCACATAACACTGAGCATCAAGTTATGCTCTGTCTCTTTGATGCAGAATTTTGGCAAGTATGCATTCAGTAGACACATTAAAACTTTTGTTTAAAAAAGAAACCTGTAAAAAAACTTTCTGGTGAAATAGCTTTTGATTTCTCCCTTAGCTCATACATCTATTGCCATATCATATCTCTTACCAGCAATGGCAAGAGGTGGCAAGAAAATGCTCCCAATAAATAAAAAATATTATAGAGGAAGGGTAGGAATAACACAACTATTATTGTGGCCCCTGGGTTCATCCCAGACCCTCCATGCATTCCACCAAAGACAAGATCTGACATCAAGATGTGTAGTTTAAATCTCTGTATGAGAAGTTACACATTAAATGTGCTATGCACACTTAATTTTGTGTTGAATGGCAGTGTTGCACAATTGAACCAGGATAATCAATGTGCTGAACTGAATGCACAACAAAATGCACATGCTTATCCATGTGGACTATGCAATCCACAATCCACACACCCATGCGGCCTGGCACTGCATACTCAGCTCAGCTTCTGAAACCTTGAAATGAAGGCAGATCTTCTATGTTCTACAATTCCAACCACTTCCATTGAGGAACTTCCATACATGAAGAGGGTGACCAAAATGGTAAAAAGCCTGGAAACCATGCCCTAGGAGGAATGGCTTAGGGAGCTGGGTATGTTTAGCTGGAGAAGAGAAGGTTAAGAGGGGACATGAGAGCCATGTTTAAACATTTGAAGGGATGTCATATAGAAGATGGGCAAGCTGTTTTCTGCTGCTCTGGCGACTAGGGCCCTTTCCGCACCCTACCCTTTCAGGAAGTTGTCCAGTGGGGATCCTGACAGTGGCTCTGCCAGGTGGAGTGTGTGATGGGAGCATTCCCCTTCACATAGGCTGGCTCTCTGCAGAAGGGAGCGGGATGGCCACACCTCTTCCTTTCTTCTGTAATGCATCCAGGTACTTTCCCAGGCTGCACTGGGGCAGGAAGCACAGCCGTTGCGCTTCTGCAGCTTCCACAGGACAGGTAAAGTCCAGGATGGTGATGCAATCATGTGTCATTGATGGGGAAAACCTCTCAATGATTTAATCCACAATTGCACCACCAGTAGATGGGAGAAGGATGGGATCGTGACCTCATTATGTGGAAGCGCTGTTGTGGTCCAATCCCATCCATTGTGGGATGGGAGGGTGCTGTAGAAAGGGCCAAGGACAACGTCACACAGTGGGTTTCCATGGCTGGGCAAGGCTTTGAACCCTGGTCTCCGGGAGACATAATCCAGCACGTAGATCTAACAACATATTCAGTGAGGAGCAGCCAGGATTCAAGAAAGAGTATTCTTGCCTTGATAACTACTTTGTTTGAAATAATCTGATTACTAAATATTCATTTCCAGGAAGAGGTCATCCTTATGCTGCCATTGTAAATTTAAAAACTGCTTTTGACACCATTGATTATGTTATGCCCTGCCTTGCAGACTGTGGCAGCGAGGAGGAGGATTCTGACTCTGAGGCAGAGGCATCCACAGAAGCTGGTCCAGAGGGAGATAATACACAACAACGAGGGCCTGAGCCAGAGGAACAAATACAGGAAGACACAGCTGACACACCTACCTTGCAGCAGAGATGCTGTGAAAGGGAGGGCTTGCATCGCTCGGCCCGTTTAAGTAGCAAGTGAGCCCTAATGAGGGAACACCTGTGGCGACAACAGGCATAGATAAAAGAGGGCTCTAGCTGGCCTTTCCTTCTAGGGTCAGTAGCTGGTCTTTTTGACCTTGAAACTTTGTGCTGTTGGATCTGGTTGTCTTGGAACTCTACCTGTTCGGACTATGGTTTGGATTTGCCCCTTTGGATTTGTTTGCTCTAGGGTTCCTTTCTGTTTGGACATTCTTTGACTCTTGCCTTGGTAGTAGGAGCTGTAAGTAGGAGCTGTGCCTCTTGTGATTTACCGGCTGCTTTGCTGCAGACATGACAGATTGCACAATACTCTGGGAATTGTATTTTAAAAGAACCATAGAGTTGGAAGGGGCCACAAGGGCCATCAAGTCCAACCCCTTGCCATGCACGAATTTACTAATTAAAGCACTCCTGAAGGATGCCCACCTAACCTCTATTTAAATACCTCCAAAGACAGAGAGTCCACCTGCCCCACCCAAGGCAACCTATTCTACTCTTGAACAGCTTTTACAGTCGAGAAGTTCTTTGTAATGTTTAGGTGGACTCTCCATATTTGAATTATACTTTTTTATACAGCATAACTTACTGGATGTCCTAGGTTCCGTATAGGGAAAAGGTAAGATATAAATACAAATAGATAAATAGTAAGTGGACCATCATTTATGAAGGAGGTGTGAAGCATAGACTGAAACAGGCTTGAGTTCTGTGAAGATCCTGATGGTGTGAATGATCGTAGTCTTAAGCACCCCAATCTCATTCCAACAAATTCAGTGGGGCTGATTATGATGGTGATTGATGTGAAAGTCCAGTGTGCCATTCCACAGTGCTTTGAAGAGTGACATAAATCTAGGCTGGGATCCTGTAAGTGTAACTAGAGGTTACACATTTGTATAGCATTTTTTGGACTAGGTAGGAGGAGCTATTAGTTACATCCTGCTTGGATAATTGTAACACGTTCTGCATGATGCTACTTTTGAAGAGTGCTTGGGAACTTCAGGTGATCTGCAGCCAGATTGTTGACTGGAACTGGCTATAGGGAGCACCTTGTTGCAGCAACTACACTGGCTGCTGGTCCATTTCAGGGCACAATTCAATGTGCTGGTTATATGATCTGGAAAATCCTACATGGCTTAGGTTTGGTCTATCTGACAGATTGCATCTTCATATATGAGCCTACCAGTGTTTTGATACCTTTTGGAGAGGCCCTTCTCTCAGTCCCACCACCATCACAGGAACATCTGGTGGGAACATGGAAAAAGGACTTCTAGGTGGGTTCTCCCGGGCTTTGAAACACCCTTCCTAGAGAGACTAGACTGGCACCTTACTTGCTATCCTTCTGTAGGCAGGCTATAAGCTTTTCATTTTGGAAGGTGCGGGGGGAGGGAATAATGCTAGAAAACTGTGCAGAACAGTTGGTATTTTGAGACAGAAAGGAGAAAACAGTTGACATTGGTTGTTCTTGAACATGATAATGGCACAAACTCAGGAAAAGAGATTTCATCTAAACATTAAGAATTTCCTGACAGTAAGAGCAGTCTGAGAGTGGAATATACTGCCTTGGAGCATAGCCGAGTCTCCTTCTTTGGCGGTTTTTATGGCCATCTTTTGCGAATGCTTTGATGGTGTACTCCTGCATGGCAGAATGCTTTGATGGTATATTCCTGGATGGCAGAATGAGGTTGGACTTGATGGCCCTTGTGGTCTCTTCCACCTCTAGGATACTATGATTCTAACTGAATTCTTACACTTCCATGCTTTGGAAAATTCATGACACTCCAATATGTTGTTGTTGTTTGCCGTACGGGTGAGTTTGACTTGTGGCGACCCTGTAAACGAGAGACCTCCAGGCTTCCCAGTCATCCACAGCCATGCCTGGGTCTTGCAAACTCAGGGCCATTGTGGATTCCTTGGTTGAACCAAACCACCTCTAGGGTGTTCTCCTTCTTTTCCTCCTGCCATCCACTTTGCTCAGCCGTATTGTCCTCTCCAATGAGTCCCATCGTCTCATCAATGGTATTTAATGACAATATGATGCATCAACATGATAGTTTACTTACTTCATTTTTCACTTTTTTATCTTCAGCATATGTGTGTGGGTTTTAGCTTTTTCATGTTGCATCCTTGCTGCATGATGTCTTGGTCCCATGCCAGGTGGGAAACAATCAAAGAAACAAATTTGCATCACTAGTGAGTTATCTATCTACCACCTATCTATCACCTATCACCTATCTATCTATCATCCATCTATCTATCTACCTACCACATATCTATCTGCCATCTATCTCTCTGTCTCTCTGTCTTTTTGTCTATCATCTGTTTATCTATCTATCTATCTATCTATCTATCTATCTATCTATCTATCTATCTATCAGTCTCTCTCTCTTTCTCACTCTCTCTCTGATCATCTATCTATCCCTACCTGCCTACCTGCCTATCTATCTATTACACAGCCTATAGTTTGCATTTCCTGCTTTGTCCATTTTTTCTGGCCCTGGATCCCCCTGGGCTCCACCCCTATATTTCCTCTCCCTGAAAAAAAATGGTTAAAAAGAGGAACTTGCCACTTCAAGAATACTCCAGGAGGGAAGAAGTGCTCCTTTGAAACAAGACTCACTTATCTTATTTCTTTCCTGGAGGAAAAAAAAAATCAGAGGTGTTTTGCAGGAAGTGAAAGTGGACTTTTGACTGTGTCTGATATTAAGGTGGAGGGGCTGGTGTGGGTTGTGTAAAAATGGTCCCCAGAGCTTGTGGCAACCCTGATACGCAAAGTATACACACACAGAGACTAGCATCCTATTAGTGACTTATGTCTGTATAAGTTCCTGTACAGAAGCGACTGGACATTTTTGTCAGTGTGGAAGTCAATATTCAGTCAGAATCTGTGGAAACAGTTATGCATGTGGTGCCCCTACTCACTGCACATGGGGATGCACACTGGGCATTGTACACAAAGATGTGCCTAGAGCACTGCAATCGTGCATCTTGCATTTGGTTTGCACATGCATTTCTGTAGTGTTGCAGTTCACTAATACACAATCACCAGGTAATTCTGTGAGTGTCAAGTCTCCTTGATGAAAGATCTCAGCGATAATGTTACTTTAAGAAGAGAAATGGAATACAGCCTCCGTTGTGTTTGTGCAGCTCAAGTCCCTAATTTAATACACAAAAAGGAACGATCCAAGAACAATTTAAACTAGACAGTTTGGATTATAAGCAGAGATGCAACCTAATTTGGCCTCTGCTGACAGGTTGTCTTTTAGGGCACGCACTGAATGTAGGTTGGCGTGGTGGCAAGAGAGTCCCCTGGGCTATAGTTTCACTCATACCAGTCTTCATTTACGAACAATTTTCTTACACAGCATTCTGTTCTTCCTAGAATGTCCTCAAAAAGGTTGCAGCCTTATGAACCTTTGCCTGGGAGTCAGCCTCACTGAAGTCGATGGAGCTTATTTCTAAGGTCATTTCCACCCTAATCTGTTTATAGTGCTACTAATGTATATACCCAGTGTTCCCTGAGATTTTATTTTCTCGTAGGTAATAATTATTAGAAAGATTTGAAATCCTGTGACTCTAATTTGTCAAACTGTCTTGTCCAGTACCTGTAACTTTTCCCCATAGTCCCCAATCTAATCTTTATTCGGAGTTATTAAAAGACAGAGGTTGGATGTAAAGTCGAAGGCTTTCACGGCCGGAATCCATAGATGGTTGTGGGTTTTCCAGGCTTTGAGGCCATGTTCTGTTAGTATTTTCTCCTGATGTTTCACCTGCATCTGTGGCTGGCATCTTCAGAAGATCCTCTGAAGATGCCAGCCACAGATGCAAGCAAAATGTCAGGAGAAAATACTAACAGAACATGGCCTCAAAGCCCGGAAAACCCACAACAGCCTATACAGAGGTTGAGTTCCTGAGGGAATACATTGCCCTCCTCCTTGCTGCTGGGCCTCTCCTCCATAGCAACTGGCCTATTCAAGGCAGATACAGTTGACTGAGGCCCAAGAGCCCTCTGGCTGAGAATTCTAAAGGCTCCTTCCTAAACTGCAAACCCCAGGATTCCACAGACTCATCTTAGGCAGCCAATCTTAGGCAGTCTTCGCCTGACACAGAAAAACTTTGACTTTTATATATTACATTATTCCTCTTTCAACACCCTGTGGAATCCTGGGCTTTGCAGCTTAGGGAGGGACATTTGGACTTCTCAGTCAGGGAGCTCTGTGGCCTCAGTAAACTACGAACCCCAGAATTCCACAGGAGGTTGAAAGTGCAATAACAGCACTATAACAGTGTAAGGCAGAAATGGGCCATTTCCACACTACACTGTTATAGCGCTA
Organism: Cyclura pinguis; assembly: GCA_030412105.1. Classification (NCBI taxonomy): domain Eukaryota; kingdom Metazoa; phylum Chordata; class Lepidosauria; order Squamata; family Iguanidae; genus Cyclura; species Cyclura pinguis. The sequence continues at coordinate 382,844,139 of CM059599.1, forward strand.
TTATTCCGCTTTCAACATCCTATGGAATCCTGGAGTTTGCAGTTTACGGAGGAGCCGGCTGGCCCCTCCCTAAACTGCAAACCCCAGGATTCCACAGGAGGTTGAAAGTGGAATAATAGTGCTATAGCAGTCTAGTGTGGAAATGGCCATGGCCTAAGTAGCTCTGTATAGGCTTGCATTGACAGCAATATGCCAGGGTTTAGCAACGGATCCCTCTTTGCTGGGTCAGGCATTCTGGCCTTTATTGGACTCAGAGGAGTCTTAGTGCAGGTCTTGTCTGTATATCTGTAACCTACTTCTCATTCAGTTTTGCCCCAGATTTTAATTCCAAGCCCTTGGTTTGTAGTGTGAAATGCACAGGATCTGACTTCATTGTTTGGTCCAGCTGATTGGATGCAACCGGTGGTCCACCAGCCTGGTGCCTCTTTCTCTCCTTCTCCACCTGCCCCCTGTGGTCGGTCTCCCCAGGTTGCCAGCTTGTTTTATTTTTAGGAGCAATCTCATTTCGATACAAAAGTGACCCCGCCCTCTACTCTCAAGAAATGACACAATCAAAAGCGATTTCTTCTTCAGAGTAATTTCCAGTAACCTCCGGAACAGTATTTTTTTTTAATTAAATAAAACTTCATCCCGTCTAGCTTTGTGGTCAGCATTTCGAACCCCCTGCAGATGGGTCTAGAGGATTAACGGCAAATCCTTCCCGACCCCGGCTGCAGCAGATGGGCGGCATGTGCCCGCTAAATACTAGGACAAGGCCTGCTTCCTCCTGTTTCTGACAGATAGAGTGTATCTCCTGCAAATTACATTTATGTTTCTTTTTTCCAAAGGTGGCCCTTTCACCTTTTTAGAACAGAACAGGAAATGAAACACAAACGAGATGCTTTTCACGTGGTCCAACCACATTGTTGTTCCTTACAGTCCTCAAACCCAGGTTCATCGTGCTTGCATTGTGCAAATCTACAATCATGAAGTTTAAGCGTTGGATGCTCTAGACCATCCTTTTCCTGACACTGTGGACCTTTTTGCACTACACTGTTCTAGTACTATTATTCCACTTTCAGCATCCTGTGGAATCCTGGGGTTTGCAGTGTAGGGAAGAGCATTTAGGATTCTCAGCCAGAGAGCTCTTGGGCCTCAGTAAATTACAAACCCTAGAATTCCACAGGATGTTGAAAGTGGAATAATAGTACTGTAACAGTGTAGTGTGGAAATGGCCTGTGCAACCAATGGTCTCGGCCGGTGTGCTTGCTGCTTCTACAGTCCGGATGAATCAAAAGATACATTGAAAGCACTGATCACTAGTTATGCAACTAGTAACTGCATGTGGAACAGGTACATTTGCGGGACTCCGTTTACACAGCTGTGAACTGAATATGGGCATTATGCCATTGTCTAAAAAGTGCAACTGCCTGCATAAGGGAACTTATGTGTCTGTAAAATCTCACGGGGATGCTGATTGGAACCCCTAGGGATGGTTCATGCCTTGCTCAAATCCACTCTATAGGCAATCGTCAGAATCCTGTATCGCCATCTATGCTATGCATATACTTAGCTACGTAGCAAAGATATGAAGAAATCCTGTTAGTGAATAGTGAAAATGCATAAAAGGACTCTGGCAAGAGTACCTGATTTGCATCATTGCCCAATGTGCATCAGGACTGATGCAATGTGCCTTGTGATGTTTTTTGTGCAAAATGCAGTGCATTGGGCAATGTGCAATGCAGTGTGCATTGTGCAATGTGCATTGGTCCCAGTGTGCATCAGCCCCCTTGTGCAATGGTTACTTTGCCAGCTGTGCTAAATAGTAACATAACAGCAGCCATCTCCTGGATACGGACATTATGGAACAGCCTGATTCTAATTCCTGTAAACATAAGTCAACTTGTTGTTGTTATATGCCTTCAAGTTGCTTCTACTTATGGCAACCCTAGATCGAACCTATCATGAGGTTTTCTGAGGCTGAGAGTATGTGAAGCATCCAAGGTCACCCAGTGGGTTTCCATGGCTGAGAGGGGAACTGAACCCTAGTCTCCAGAATCGTAGTCAAATGCTCAAACCGCTACAGCATGCTGGCTCTCAAATTGACTTCTGGAGACATAACTCCCCAATAGGATTCCAGCCAACATCAGTTGTGGCACCTTAGAGATGATCAAGTTTTTTTCAGCACAAGTTTTCCCAGGTGGTGCAGACCACATCACTGGATGGATGGAGAGCCCACACTGCAGTCCAGGAAAACTTATACCAAATACAACTTGGTTGTCTTTTGTGGCCATGAAACTTTTTTGGTGTTTTTGTGGCAAGAGACTGGCTAGCATGGATGCCCAAGTGGAAATGCAATTGGTAGTTTCCCTGTCAGCAGGGAGAATCCACTTTCAGTTTTAGTCCAAACTTTGAAGGCGCTCCTCAGAGTACTTAAGTCCATCCCCAAATTGGGTTTGGTACCTATGAGAGCTCTTTTGAAGTTTGGACTAAAATCTGGAGTGCACTGACATATGAGAACCATGAGGGATGCAAAGAATGTTTAAAAAAATATTAAAAAACGTTTCTTGAGTGCTGAGAAATCCTTATGAGAAAACTTTTGGACTGACAACAATCTTTGCAGTGTTAGACTTACTTTACACAAAATTCACCCATGGCTGTTTTGCACAGAAAACAGTATTTTCTCTGGAGGAAACAGCACTTTCTGCGTAAAAAACTACATAAGATAAAAACTGCTATAGCTGCTTGGAAACATTATTTTCTGCAGGAAAAAAGTGCTGTTTGTTATACAGAAAATACTGTTTTGTGTGCAAAACAACCATGAGCAAATTTTCTACAGAATAGTCTCAAAAATGTGAATAGTCTTGAAAACTGTATAGTAAGTTCGCAATTACTAAAATGACTCATTGCTTCCTTCAAGAAGAAAATTATCAAGGAGTTCTGTCCCTAGGAACCATCACCTGTCACTGACTTGACATATGCCACAGACAATATGTTTCATCGCAAGGCTCAGTCTCACCAAAATCAGGTGTCTTCCATTTCCATTGATTACAGTGGTATGGAGAACTAAAAATGCACATTACTATCTTACTAGACTTCGCAGAAGTTGGAGATGGTTAGGATTTCCTGGACTTTGGCCCTTTTCGCATGGTATTTGCATTTGCCATGCGAAAGGGCGCCTGGAGCGTTGCGCGATTGTGAGGCGCGATCTGCATGACGCACTCACAATGGCGTGATGCTCCAGGGTAGGGCAGGTGCCACTTGCACACTTTTTCATTTTCGGCTTTCAGCCGAAAATGGTGCGCCATCACGCATTGCTCCGGGGCCCCACGCACACTTGCTGTGCGTGCGGAGCCTCCGGAGCCACGGCGCTCACGCTTCCTGTCCCGGCGCATCCTGGGAAACTCCCACGCTGTGCTGCGGAAGGAAGAGGCAGGGCTCTCGCGCTACCTGCTCGGGGGCAGGCGGCTCGTGCGGAGCTGAAGCGGCGGGATGCGAGAGCCTATCGCTGGAGGCTGCTCGCGCGATCCCTGCACCCCAGCTCCACCAAAAAAGCTGCGGAAAGGGCCTTTGTCTCTGGATGTGCTTCCTGTCCCAGCACAGCCTGGGAAAGTGCCTGACTGTACTGCGGAAAGAAGAGGTGTATCCATCGTGCTTCCTTCGGCAGGGATCCAGTCCAGTGTGGAGGGGAGCACTCCTGTCTTGCTTCCTTCCTGGCAGAGTCGCTGCCGGGATCCCCAACTGATGCTGCTGCAAGAAGGTAAGCTGTGGAAAGGGCCTTTATGTGCAGAATTCCATAGGATGTCGAAAGTGGGATAACAGCACTATAACAGTGTAGTGCAGAAATGCCCTTCCTCTTCTTCCTCCTTCTTTGGGGTAGCTTGTACCCTCACACGCCCTTACTTTTTAAGATTTTTGCTTTTGTTTTTTAAATGAGCTATCCTTTTGTTTAAATGTCTACATACCTGTAAGAATGTACCTATTAAGACAAATCTTTCAAGCTGACCTTATTCAAAGTAATTAAGTAGCCCATCTCTGATATTTGATTGGAGTGATGTGAACTGGTCCATCCCTTGCTGCCAGATCTTATTCACGTGGAAGTGCAAAATACAAGGAGCGTAAGCTGCCGAGGCTACGTGGGGGCAGGGATCCTGGCTGCTGAAGGATATGTTGCCATGGCAACAGGGATGCAGCTGGAACTCCCTCCATCTTTCACCTGAGCATCTCTGCCCTGGGGAGCGCTGCACCTGCAGAGCCGCTGTGGGCTTGGCTAATAGCTGCCATTAATAGCAGGCTGGATAACATCATAATTAGTTTGATTGCAAAAAAAAAGAAAAGAAAAAAAAGTCTTATATTCCCAGACTGAATGGAGGGAAGTTGTGGCGATGGGGAACTGCAGGGCCATTACTGGGATATCTCGGCGCTCAAATGTATCTGTTGGCCAAGAAGTTACATCCAGGAGACAGAGTCTTAATGTACACTCATGGGATTCTGTAAAAATAGTGCGTTAGTGAACTGCAGCACTGTGCAATTGAATGTGTAAGAAAATATGAAATGTATGATTGCAAGAAGCAATGCACACCTGAAGGTTCAATGCACAATACACAATGTGCATTGGAGTGTGTAATGGCACCGCATCCAAAACCCCGTTTCCATAACCAACTGCTTTGGATAGAGGAACTTGTGCACTAGCAGGATACCAGTTATTTATTTGTTTGTATTTCTTCTTAGTTTATATTTCCACCCTGCTTTTTGTTCAATGAACTCAATTATGTGACATTTTCCTGAGCCTTAAGTGGCTCAGAGACCTACAGGTTAAGAGATGATTCAGAAAACTAAGTAGTTGATTTAAATAATCTGAGCCAAAGCTAGAACTGGACAGAGAACCCTGGGCCTCCAGCCACCACCTGACCCAGTGGTTGCATCCAATCACCTGGACCAAGCAATGAAGCTGGATCCTGTGCATTTCACACAAAATGTTACCAAGGGCCAGGACATGGAATTAAAATCTGAGGCAAAGCTAAATGATAAGTGGGTTACAGATAGACACATGTGACCTAAACAAAGATTCCTCTGAATCTGATAAAGGCTAGAACGTTCATCCAAGCAAAGAGGAATACATTGCTAAATCCTGGAATATACTGCCAATGCAATCCTATATAGAGTTATTTAGAAATAGGTATCACTGACTTTAGTAGGGTTGACTCCAAGGTGAGGTCTCATAAGATTGGAGCTTTCCAGATGACTTTCGAGGAAGAATAGAGTGTTGGTGTAAGAAAATTGTTTGGGGATGAATGCTGGTATGAGTAATCCTCCAGTCTGTGGGCGTCTCCTGTCACCAGCTGCCCCATAAGGCCAAACATGAGAATCCATTTTATACTACTTGCTCCTGGGCCCCTGGACGCTAAGTTGTGCCCCTGCTTATAATCCAAGGACATTAGTTTAAGTTGTTGCTGAACTGTGTTTTTTTTGTGTTAAATTGGGGAGTTGAGCTCCATAAATACAATGGTGGCCATTTCCATTTTTTCTTTCCCTTTTATAGAAACTTTATGGCTGATTTCCTGTAACTTTACACCTACACTTAAGTGATGGCCGTGCATGAGTGAATTGCAATGCTGTGCAACTGACTGTTCCAAACAAATACGGAATGCACAATTGGATGTGCATGACACATCTGCATGTGCAATGTATAACGGTAGCGCGCACACAACAGCACCACATGTGCTGTTGTGTACGTGCTTCCATAAGTTTTGACTGAATATGGATCTCTGCATCAGACAAAAATGGCCAATGGGCTTCTGCTGTTGAACCTATGCTTGCATAGGTCATTAACCCAAAGCCACCCTGGATTAAAGGAAGATAGGAATGTGAGGAACTGCTTCATAATGAATAGGAACATTGGTGTGTCTAGCTCAGTTTCATCTACCTCATCTGATGGTGGCCCTCTGGGATTTCAACCTTCTGTATCTGAAGCATATGCTCTAATGCTAAGCTGTGGCCCTCTCCCTTCCCAGCACTGAAAAGGATAACTTCTGCATTGATGTGACTGTGAACATTTTATCGGTGGTTATGGTTGTCAGACTTGGCTTCTGTCAAGCTAGGAATGGGGAAAAAGGCTTCCTGTGGCTGGTACAAAGTGTGGCAAGTGAAGAATCTCCTGTCTGTTTGGATGAAGCAGCACGGCCAGCCCAAGATGTTCTGCTGCCTGAGGCTGACAAAGGCCATTTCTGCACTATGGTGTTATTATTCCACTTTCAACATCCTATGGAATCCTGGAGTTTGCAGTTTAGGGAGGGGCCTCAAAGGGATGTTGAAAGTGGAATAATAGCACTATAACAGTCTAGTGCGGCAATGGCCAAAGAAATGCTGCTCAGCCATACTCTTCCCTCCCCACTTGCAGCTCCGTCCTAAGATGCACCTACTTTTTTCTATGACTGTTACCTGCTTTATAGCACTGTTGAATCTTCTTCTCTTTATTCCACTTTCAATATCCTGTGGAATTTCGGGGTTTGTGCTTTCCTGAAGCCAAAGAGCAATCTGGCTGAGAAGTCTAAACGCCTCTCCCTAAGCTGCAAACCCCAGCGTTCCATAAGAGGTCGAAAGTGGAATAATAGCACTACAACAGTGTAGTGTGGAAACGGCCAAAATCTATCCACCTGTAACGTGGTCTTCCTCTTTTTCTACTTCTTTCTTCCTTCCCAAAGTGCTATTCTCTTTTCTAATGAGTCATGTTTATTGCTGCTTCTTCTTTTGCCCAAACTGAGAGTTCTAATAACTTCCTGCTCTCAGTGCGGCCCAGTTTCTCCGAAGCTTCATCCGACCACTCCGTCCCCAATAACTCTCAAACGTAGATGGTCCCCATAGGTTTCCTTACAAGGTCTGGATCTTGTCAATGTGCTGCCAGCTATCGCCAGACGAAGGTCAAAATTATTATGGAGAGATTAAACGGTAGAATTTAATTATGTATTTGGTGGCTCCTGCTACATTTATTAATTTAGCGGCACAAACGGAGTGGGGGCTCAACAAGCACGGCCTGATTAATTTGCAAAGGCATCTAGGTAGCAGATTGTGATCAAACGGGGTGGAGGGATGGGGAGGGGCGGGGAGAGAGAGGGAGAGAAAAAGAGCGAGAGACCAGATCCTATCAGATTGCAATGTGTTTGCTTCACGAAAGACATGGAGTAGCCGGGTTTATCTTTATCAATGCTCTCCTCAGAAGGGAAGGAACAAGCTTGCAGATACTAATCAGTGCTAAAGCAATGCCACTCAATAATTACCCGCCATTCCACATAATCCTGGAACTAAGTCCTCACCCAATCCATCAGGGTTCCTTCCCCCTCTACTGCACAGCCCCAGCTTACGTGTGTTGGCTATTACCTCTGTACACAGGCGATCTGTCCCTGGAGAACATATTCATGGCAGTGGCCAATTAGGTTGCTATTGGATTATGGTTTTTTCCCCTCTCTCTCTCCTTTCTCTGTTCATCATTTGTTGGCTTTCTGATTCATCCTCTGTATTTGTCAATGACAAATTTTTCTCAGGGTGCTAGCAAAAAAGGACCAGCGGCTAGCCTTCTGCTTGGAACTTCTGTCTTCCTAAATGGCTTTAGAAGTGTACAAAGCTGAATCATGTAGTTTTGCAATGAACATACAGCCCTAGAGATGGCTGTGACATTACAATGTCTATTCTATTCTGCTTTGGTCAGACCTCAACTGGAATGCTGTGTCCAGATCTGGGGGTGCCTCAATTCAAGAAGAATATTGACAAGGTGGAACATTTCCAGAGGAGGGCAACCAAAGTGGTAAAAGGCCTGGCAACTATGCCCTATGAGGAGCGGCTTAGGGAGCTGGGCGTGTTTAGCCTGGAGAGGAGAGAGTTAAGAGGGGACGTGATAGCCATGTTTAAATATTTGAAAGGATGTCATATGGAGGATGGAACAAGCCTGTTTTCTGTTGCTCTGAGACTATGGGCATTTCCACATTATACTGCTATAGTGCTATTATTCCACTTTCAACATCCTGTGGAATTCTGAGGTTTGTAGTTTCCTGAGGCCAAAGAGCTCTCTGGCTGAGAATTCTAAATGCTCCTCCCTAAACTTCAAACCCCAGGATTCCAGAGGATGTTGAAAGTGGAATAATAGCACTATAACAGTGTAGTGCAGAAAGGCCCTAGAACACAGAGCAGTGGCTTCGAACTTAAGGAAAAGAGATTGCATCTAAACATTAGGAAGAACTTCTTGATAGTAAGAGCAGTTCGACAGTGGAATATGTTGCTGCCTTACAGTGTGCTGGAGTCTCCTTCTTTGGAGGTTTTCAAACAGAGACTGGATGGCCATCTGTCAGGAATCCTTCCAAGGTACATTCCTGGATTGCAGAAGGGGGTTGGACTGGATGGCCCTTGTGGTCACTTCCAGCTCTATGATTCTATGATTCTACTATTTTGTGATTCTATGATCACTGAGTGAGGATGAACCCTGGTCACCTGGGGTCCTAGCCCAACACTCAGACCACTATACTATGCTGGCTCTGCTACACTACTACCTACCACACAAAAAGGACAACAACCTTAACAGTCACATTTAATGCCAGAAATGCATTATGGATTCATAACACCCTTCCCATTAACTTATTGCAGATTATGTTCTTACTTGTACTGTGTTGCTTCCTCTCTCTTCTTCTACCATTCTTTCCTGTTGGAAGTTGGACATCATCATATCTTTAGATGAGACAATTCAACACAAGGACTCAGACCATAATCAAGGATTCAGGCCTTAATCCTAGAACTGAGCACTTAGAAGGAACTCCAAATCCACAGCTAAAGCAATGTGGATAGGTGGCCATCTAGCCTCCTTTAAAGTCCTCCAGTGAAAGATAGTCCATTCTCTTCTAAAGTCTGTTCCACTATCAAAGAGCTCTTAGTATCAGGAAGGTATTACTAATATTTAGTTGAGATCTCTTTTTCTTTAAACTGGAATCTAGTGGTCTAAGACTTCTGCTCTGGAGCAGCAGAAAACAAGCTTATTCCATATTCTACATGACAGCCCTTCATATGCTTCATGGCTACCATCCTCTATTCCAGGGTAAATATACCCAGCTCCCCCCATTGTTCCTAAGAAGGCTTGGTTTCCAGAACTTCAGTCATCTTGGGCACCTTCTCTGGATATGTTCCAGCTTGTTGATAGAAGAAGGTCTTAAAATGGACTGTCCAGGACTGGACACAGTACTCTAAGTGAGGACTGACCAAAGCAGAATAGAGTAGTACCATTACTTACTTTGATATGGACACTATACCTCTGCTTCTTCAGAAACTAAACCATCAGGTAGTCCCAAACAATCAGGGTCTGTGCATATTGTGTAACCATTCTGATTTGGCTTTGTGATGGCATCACCGAAAGCAAAACCAGTTCCAAGGAAAGACAATGTTTCCACAACCTGAACAGGCAGTTCCAAAGTTTCAAAGCCATTGATCTTTGAATGTGCGGTGTCAGTGAACACTGAAACTATTTCAAAGTCATTGAAATGTTGCTTAAAAATGGATTTGCATTTGCTTTTGGACACTGCTGTAAGTCTTCTTCAAGAAGGCTTGCAACCCAACTCAAGGATGCTGTGTTCCAAAGCCAAGAAGAATGAATGTTCTTCCTCTGGCTGGTTCCTCCGTTCCTGAGACATTCCTCCTGCCAGCTTTTCCACACATTCCTCGTGGAAGTTTCTTGTTTAATTTAATTTTACTATTAGACGTCATGGTTGAGGGATATCCATAAGTGGTTTATGATAATTCATCGGCCCACTTGGGTAAAACTGCACATCTTGTATTTGGCATGATTGTGCCAACTTCCCATCTGCTCTGCTTGAATAATACACCAGGCCCACATAATGATCTTTTCCCTTGCACAAAAATCAATATACGGTGCATATGTTTTTTTTTTCCTTTGGTCCGCAAACACTTACTGAAGGCCATTTTTCTTATTAATGATCTCCAAATGCTTCCCCTGCTTCCTCAGGCCCCAGCCTTGCAAATGTTGACGTATGATGAGGAGGAACCACATTTCTTTGTAGAAATTTCTTTTTCCCGTTCTCCCTGTGTAGTTGGATCTATATAGAACTGCAGAGGTGTTCCACCTCTCCATGTGGCCCCTAAAAGCCACTAGTATTTGGTCATTGCAGTTTTTAAATATAATAACAAAAGTGAGTTGATTGTCCATCTCGACCCACCTATACCTCACAGAGCTTGCCCACCCCTATGTACAAAAACCTTTGTTATTTTTATTTGCCATCTAGTCGACTTCAGCTTGTGGCAACCCTATGAGTGAGAGGTGTCCAACCCGCCCTGTTATCCAGCTTAGGTCTTGCAAACTCAGGGGAGCTGTGGCTTCCTTGACTGAGTCTATCCATAGTGTGGTCTTCCTCCTTTCCTACTGCCTTCTACCTCACCAAGCATTATGATCTTTTCTACTGAGTCAAGTCCAAAATAGGATTGTCTCGGTTTAATCATTTTTCACTTCTAGGGAGAGTCCAGACTTGGTTCGCTCTCCGATCCGTTGATTTGTCTTCCTGCCAGTTCATGATATCCACAGATTTCTCTTCAAACACCACATTTCAAATGAGCAAAACCCTAAGTAAGGTCCTTTCTGCACCTTAACGTGATCCTGCGACATCCTGGCATCATCCTGGCAGTGCCTTTGTTGGAATGGTAGCACTCAAGACACATTCCTTCCTTCTGCAGTGCGGCTGGCGTCTTCCTGTGGTACGCTGAGGAAGGAGGCACCTTAATGGCACTTCCGCCCTTTCTGCACGGCCCCGGCGGACACGATCGTCACATGAAAGGGGCTTATTACTGGATTTTTTTAATGGTAATAGTATAACATGTGATCGTGATGGCTGGGGACTTGATAGAAACAGGACTGCGATGATGTCAAGTGGTAGCATCTGTTGCAGGCTGACTGCAAAGCGTCCCCATGCTGGGATCAGGCCACAGTTTGGAAATGGCCTATGTTAGTCATAGAATCATAGGTTTTTGCTCATTTGAAACAGGGTACTGGTGTTGAATAACGTTTCTTTAATTGCACCAAATATTATGAATGTTTATTTGAATATTATGAACATTTTCCAAATATTATGAACGTAAGTTGCTAAGAAAAGGAAAATACATACAAAATGCATGAAAAATTGCATGATAAAATGCAAAAGAGGGTGTCGTTTGGGGAAAACTCACAAAATTGGAATCTAGGGGTGGGGAGGGAAGAAGAATGTTAATTTTTATGAAAAAAAATTCTGGAAGATGTATATTGTATAAAATTTTAATTTACAGCTTTGAATAAAAATATTTTTTTTAAAAAAATGAAATGGGGTACTAGAGGAGAGTTCTAGGGATACCATAAACAGGCGGAAAGACAAATCAATGGCTCCAAGAGCAAATCAAATTTGAATTCCCCCTAGAAGCTAAGACGTCTAAACTGAGACTGTTGTGCTTTGGACATATCATGAGAAAATGTGACTCACTGGAAAAGATAGTAATGCTTGGTAAAGCGGAAAGGAGTAAGAAAAAAAAAAGAAGACCTCATTACGGGTGGATAGATTCAATCAAGGAAGCCATGGTGCTGACTATGGCCATTTCCGGGCCCCTCCCGAAACTGCAAACCCCAGGATTCCATAGGATGTTGAAAGTGGACTAATCGTGCTATAAGACTGTAGTGCGGAAATGACCCAAGCCAGACCTGAGCAGGGCTGTTGACGATACCGTGACTTGGAGATTTCTCATTCGCAGGATCATCATAAGTCGATGTCAACTTAATCGTGACGAACAACAGCAAGATCAGATCCATTGAATGAATTTCTAACTGGCAAGTCGTCACGTGGGGAAATTTCATTGATTCAGTGAATCTGCTCTAGTTCGGATGAACCATCAGATTCAAGTCACTGGCTGGAATCCTCTTGGTGAAACTGGAGTTCACACTAGTGTGAAGATGATGGGGATGGCTGTGACGCTGGTGATTTCCTACCCCAAATAACGAGAAATGTGGGCAGCATGCAACTATAACCCATTTAATTGTTTAAAACCGTTTAAAATGCAAAACTACCAAAATATTGTAAACAGGTTAAAGCATCTTAAAGTTCAACGTGATATAATAGGTTAAAAAGCTTAAAAGAATTTAAAAACTGTGTATATTTTGAAAGAAATGTGTTAGCACCCGAAGTCATGTTTCAACATTCTGATTATCAGCATTGCATAAGGAGGAACCTTCTTACTTGATAGCAGCCACTGGCCATTTCCTCACTAGACTGTCATAGCGCTATGATTCCACTTTCAACATCCTATGGAATCCTGGGGTTTGCAGTTTACTCTTCCCTAAACTGCAAACCCCAGGATTCCATAGGATGTTGAAAGTGGAATAATAGCACTATAACAGTCTAGTGCGGAAATGACCGAAATCTCTTTATACTATCCCTGAACTGACAGCTACTGCCTTCCCTGCTCTCCGCTGATGGCGTTTCATGCTCCTCTAGCATCAGATAGGATCTTGACCAATATTTTATAATAATTTAAAAACATAGTTCAACAAATCACTGTATTAAGAACACTGCTATCTTTAGAAAAAAAAATGAAACAGATTTTGAGAAATGTGTAGCTCCAACTCCTGTTATCAGCAAACAACCAAGTATTAAAACATAACTGAATTTTTTTAAAAATCTTTGTCTGATTGTAGGACACAGGGAAGGCCCCCTTGGAAGGCAATTTTCCAACCTGGGAACAACAACCAGTAAGTCCCTGTTGTGGGTTGTCACCAAAGGTACCCATGAGAATGGTGACTGCCTCCTTGGAAGATCTTAAAACCCAGGCAGGCTCATATGGGGAAATACAGGCCTTCAGATAGCTTGGATGGGAGCTGTATCATGGCTTTGTGTCATGCTTACAGCATCCATATCAGCATAATTAAGTCATTCTATTGAAGAGTCTGGACTTTTTTGTCCAGTGAAGAAGGGCCAAATTCAGTTCAAGGTTGCAACAGCAAAGTTGTCTGTGTGGTGCCGTTATGCATGGTTGAGCATTGCACATGGATGTGCATGCAGAAGGCATCTGGATGCTCATTATGAATGTTTGCATTTGGCTGTACCACATCATCACATGATAATACAGGGGTGTGGGGCAAGTGCCATGCAACTCTGTGAGGATGAGGAGATGGTCTGTAGAATCTCGGCCGTTAATTTTGGCTGTGGGTTTGGAGTTTTGTAGAGGATGAGTTGTTATCTATTTTGTTTGCTATTTTGTACAAGACGCTGTAGGCTTATTGGAAAATACAGGAAGGCAGGGAGATGAGAAAGTCTAGCCTTGCTTATGGTGCCATAGCAGATGGGCAGTATGTAAATTATGGAAATAGCTAAACCAATATAGGCAAATGAGCACATGCTGCTAGACAAGAGAATGCATCCAAGAATGCAATCAGTCTTGCTGAACCCATGGAATAGTTTTTGGTTCTTCCATCGAATTTCACAGTAGGCAGCAAACTGTCTGCAGAGTCCTGTGTTCATACGTCTTGCATAACGTTATGTGTAGTTTTGGAAGTAGGGGTAGAAAAATCTACTCGTTTTGGTTGTTTTCCATTTCTCATTTTTGCTGATGATGGCTGTGATCTTGTGTCAAGGAGACGGAGTGTGCGTTTACACTCACAGACACGTGGGATGACTGTATATTAGTGCACTGTTAACACAGTACAACTGGATGTTCACACAAATGTGAGATTCATGATCGCAACGCTCAATGCAATCTGCATATGCAGTGTGCAATGGCACCATATGCACAATAGCACTGCATGCGCAACTCTGCTTTGGCAACCATTAACTGAATACAGTTGTTATATACCATGGCTCCCAAATGAGAACTGCACATGCGTGTCACTAACGGGATGCCATCTTCCTGCTGGAAGCCTGTTGTTAGGTCCTTTCCACAGACAGGCATTGTCCCATGATGGCAATGCAAGAGGAGCAGCACCACAACGACGCTTCTGCATGATATTGTTGCGGTCCCGTCCTTCTCCTGTTGCCAAACGGCGTGATCATGGAGTAAATCATTGATGGGTTTTCTCCATCAATGACGCCCAATCATGCGACGCTCCCTTGCTTATCTGCCCTGCGGAAGGCTCGGAAGTGTGATAGAAGCACTTTCTACCCCAGCATAATATGAGAAAGTGCCTGACCGCGCTGTGGAAGGAAGAGGCATGCTCATCGCACTCCCTTCCGCAGGGAACTGATCCAGTGCGGAGGAAAGCATTCCTGTCGTATTCCCTTCCCAGCAGAGGTGCTGCCGGGATCGCAACTGGAGGACAATGTGATAACGTAAAGTGCAGGAAGGGCCTTAGTGGCAGAGCTTGGAGTGTGGGGAGGGGCAATGGGTGGGGGGGCGTGGCTACCATGCGAGGGGCATGGCCACTGTTTGCGGGGGCGTGGCTGCGGTGCGTGGGGCCATGGTCACGGTGCGTGGAGGTGTGGCTATGGGCCAGGACACCCCCAAAACATTGCCACCCAGGGTGAATCATCTCCCTGCCTCCAGATCCCTACGTGACTGGCCTTAGTCCCAACTACAGAAGACCTATTGAATCAAAGTGATGTACCTCCATGTTGACTCACACTGCACAATTGATTTCCAGTGTCAACTCTAGGAGGAACTAATTCTTAGAGTTCGAGCTATTCTTTTTATGAATATATGCATTTTCTGTTCACCTTCCCTAACATATACCTTCTCCATGCATTTATGACTGAAGAACAATATTGCAATTCTTTTTTTTTAAATGCAGATTTCAAAGAGGAACCAAGTTTTGGCTCATGCATTGATCTGAAGGCAAGAAATCAAGTTTGTCCTGACATGGAAACTAAACCAAGTCTTCTCTCTTCTATGTGATCTGAAGTTGTACTCATCCAACACCGTTTCTTGGCAATCAATTCAGGACAAAGAAAAAGAAGGATTTTAGCATTCCCCCCTGGAACTCATTGCCACATGATGTGGTGATGACCATTTGCTCCATGGGATTGAAAGGGAGAATTAGCATTGGTCTGTCAGTAGTTATTAGCAATAAGAGATGAGAGGTTTTGGATGTTGCTTTTATAGACTACAAATCCCAGCATCAATGGATTCTGGGAGCTATAATCCAAGAATAACTTTGCTGAACTCTGTTTCTGATCATTTTCTAGGCCTGTTCATTTCTTGGGCAGCAGTAGCAAGGGACTGTTGGCTCTCTTGGGACTACAACTGCCACACTTCCCCAGCTGCTGGACTACAATTCCCAACACTCCCCAGCAGCCAGTTGAGCAGCTTCTTGCAGGTGCTTCCATGAAGCTGCCTCTTATATATTTACATCGTTTAGAAAGAAAAGGGAAAAAGGGTGGTGGCAGTGGAAGCAACCTTTTATCCCCGCCCCATGGTGCCAGCTGAGGTTACCCTTACGAAATGGGTCGGTAATTCTAAGACTTGGGGATTTAATTAGACTCCTTCAAAAAACACTTACTTTTTTATCAATTAGTTAACAGGCGAAAGAGAAGAACGGTCGTTGGGGCCAGATCGCTTGAAAGCTCCCCTTTGCCTTTTTGAGAGCAAGGAGCCAGAGAGAAAAAGCCGCGTTAATATCTGTAATTAACCTCACGAGTCCTGGGCTGTTCAATTAGGGTGGGTCCTTCCTCCAGCTTCGTAGCCCATATGCTTTTGAGTCTGAGGGGCTTTTAATATGGAATAATAGGTACCAGGGAAGAAACAAATATTAGCTTCCAAAATAATACAGATGCAAGGGAGAGAAACCCTTGGCCCAAGGCAGATGTTGGGAGCATGTCTGCTGAGCTATTTATTATTAATAAAGAGTTATTAATTCACAATCAGGGATGTAGCTTTAGAGGGCTGGCAAAATGAGGGTATTGCCCCTCCAGAGGAGAAATCTGCCTACCTAAATGTGATTTTCCTGCAGTCCTAAATTTTCTAGCATCGCAGGGAATGAGCCGTTGAGAACCATTCCGATGCAAAATTCTTCTGTTTGTTGCATCGGCATTCCTTTGGTTGCTTTACCTTTTCTTCAGAGGCCTAAACTGAATTTCTGTAGTCAGTGTTTATTTTTGTAGCACCATACGTGTACGGTCAGCCCTCCGCATTTGTGGATTTGACTTTCACGGATTTAATTATTTGCAAGTTTCTATCATTCCTGTTCTCCCCAGCTCAGGTGCTTCTTTTCCAGGGGAACCTTTCCACTTGGTGGCTCTGATCAGGCTGCGCAGCCCTTAAAAACCAAGCTCTGATCCTCCTCCACCAGTTGCTACCTGGCCAGCTAAGGACAGATTGCAGCCTGATTTCTCAGGGACAGGAAGTACAGCCAGCCCTCCACATTTGCAGGTTTCACTTTTGCGGGTTTGATTATTCACAGACTATTTGCTGTCACCCCTGCTGCCTCCCTAGGCCATTTTTAATAGGGACTGCAAGCCTCGTGAGACTGAGAAGCTGTGAATAAGGCTTGTAAATCCCCATTAAAAATGGTGTGGAGCAGCAATGGATGTGGCAGTAAGCCTCACCAGCCACCCACATCTGCCATAGGAAGGAACCCTGATGCATCAAAGGAATCCATGGTGGGTTGTATATGATCATACTTTTTTTGTGTATTAAATACGGTTTGGGAGGGCCTAGAGTTATTCACGGTTTCTTCACTTTCACGGGGCTTCTGTGCCCCTCACCCTAGCGAATATGGAGGGATTACTGTATGCACAAATATACACACATGAAGTTTGACAACAGCTACAGGAGCTTGTGAAATGAACCCATAGCTTTTGAAAATGCTTCCGTGGGAATAGGAATGTTGGTCCTATGGCATTGGATGCTAAGACATTTATTTCTTACGCGGTTAAAAAAAATCCCATACTTTCTTTGGGAAGCTCAGAGTAGCTTCAAAGAGCATCAAGGTGTAGCAAACAAGGAGCATGGGAACAGATGGCGTTCTCCTACCAATAAGAATTATTGAATTATTCTTATAATAATTCTTATCTCATGAATCTGGAATCTTTCAAATCCTTTTTTTAAAAAAGGGTTTAAAAAGCAACTTTTTAAAAAATGTTTAAACTTTTAAAAACTTTTTTAAACAGAACTTTTTTTTAAAAAAACCGTATTTTTTGGTTGGTGGATTTGAAAGATTCGGTTTGCCTATGTTTGCACAGGGATTCGGATTCACGAATCTCAAATCCTTGCTGAGGATTTGAGGATTCTAGGATTCGGTTGGCCCATCCCTAAACACAATATGAGCCATTCCTGCGGTTTTCCAAAGAGTCTGGTGTACTCCTTTAGAACAGGGTCTGCTAGAGCTAGTACAGTCGGGCCTGCATATTTGTGGGTTTCACTTTCGTGGACTTTATTATTTGTGAGTTTCTCCAACCCATCTCCCTCCCCCACCTCAGGTGCTTCTTTTCCAGGGGAACTTTCCTTCACATTGGCTCTGGTCAGGCCATGCAGTCCTTTAAAAAACTGCGGCCCTTTTCGCATGGCATTTTCCATGGAAAGAGGGCCTGGAGCGTCGCACGATTGTGAGGAGCAATCTGCAAGACGCACTCACAATCATGCGACGCTCCAGGGGCCAGCAGGTGCCGATCATGCACCTTTTCATTTTCGGCTAGAAGCCACAAATGGTGCGTGATCGCGCATTGCTTCCGGGCCCCGCGCGCACTTACCTGGTGTGCAGAGCCTCCGGAGCAGTGCCGGTCGTGCTTCCTGCCCCAGTGCAGCCTGGGAAACTCCCAGGCTGCGCTGCGGAAGGAAGAGGTGGGGCTCTCGAGCTAGCAGGCAGTTCATGCAGCCGAAGGACCCCAGACGTGAGAGCCTCTCGCCGGAGGCTGCTTGTGCGATCCCCGCACCCCAGCGCCGGAAGAAGGTAAGGTGCAGAAAGTATCTCCACCAGCTTTTGCCTGGCCAGCTAAGGATGGATCCCAGCCTGATTTCTCAGTACTGCAAACTCTCTCTTGATGCTCCACACACATCCAAGGAAGGAGATGGATGACAGACGATATATAAAGCCCCCACGCCAACCCACCCCTTTTCCCTCTCCTTTCTCTGATCTGGTTTGGACTTTAGATGCCCATTCCCGCAACCATGCCTCGGCCCTCTTCCTTAGACATCCACGCACAATTTTGATATTTGCAATTTCTCCTCTTTTGCATGGATGCTGAACCCCAACCCTTGCAAATGTGGAGGGCCTATTGTACATCGATGCTTCACAAACTAAAACAACAAAAAGACAGCAAGAGCTGAGAAAGGTTTCACTCTCGTCCTTCCAAAGCGTATTTCCCCCAACTGATCAAACACAGAGGAATGTCTCTCAAGTAGACCTTCAGCCTTGGGCAGATGATTGCACACCTCAAGGGATAGAAAAGGGTCTCTCATGGCTAGGCCAGGTTGCTGGATCAGGGCAAAAATCTGAGACCTAGGGCCTTTCCTCACTACAGTGTTATAGTGCTATTATTCCACTTTGAACATCCTGTGGAATTCTGGGGTTTGCAGTTTAGGGAGCGGCCTTTAGAATTCGCAGCCAGAGAGCTCTTTGGCCTCAGGAAACTGCAAACCCCAGAATTCCACGGGATGTTGAAAGTGGAATAATGGCACCATAACAATCTAGTGCAGAAAAGCCCCTAGAGGCATACTCTTTGTGATGTCACAGAAGGCAGGCCCTGGGGAAATTATGATGGTGATGTTACAAGGGACAACCCCCAAAAGTGTCATGAATCATGGTACATTCACAGTTGTCATTAAAAAACAATGAGGGCCGAGATTCTAGATCAGGGGTTGGCTCTTCTGTGCATTGGGATACAGTAAATTGATGTTTCCATCCCCTTATACAAATGAGGGCCATAATTTTCTATTATGGTGTCCGTTAATGTAACTTTACATATATTTGCTACATAGCAGAGGCACTGAGATGTGTTAAAGTAAATTGCAAAGATGTGTAAGGGGATACCGACAAGACTATCTAATGCTCAACTAAAAGTTTAAGTTACTTCAAAAGCTGCAAATCTGGGGACAGAAGGAAAAGAAAAAGCTTTTTTAAGGGGGCAGAATTCTAATTTGGTAGGAAACGCTCCCCTTTTGCTACCCTCCCATAGGAGCCTGAATGACAGGACACTAAATAGTATCCCTTTTCTTGTGAAACAGTTCTTCCAAAATCTTCTGGAGGAGAAAAATCATCTCCTGTTGACAAAGAGACTGCAAGGAGGGGACCATTCTAGCCTCCCTAGAAATCCTAGTGCATAGGAGAGAAAGCACTGTCTTGTATTCCTTGTATTCGCAGGAGCAATGGTGTTAAAGGAAGCGCCTCCCCCATATAAGAGCAGACTTATATGGGCAGCTGGGATTCACTAAGGCCCTCCTAGATCTTGGAGAAGTTACATTTTTGGAGTATAGCTCTAACCCCCACCCCCGGTTGCTTGGCCATGCTGGCTGAGCGATTTGGGAGATTTAAGGCCATTTCCGCACTAGCCTGTTGTAGCGCTGTTATTCCGCTTTCAACATCCTATGGAATCCTGGGGCTTGCAGTTTAGGGAGCGGCCTTTGAGGCTGCTCCCTAAACTGCAAACCCCAGGATTTCATAGGATGTTGAAAGTGGAATAATAGCGCTATAACAGGCTAGGGTGGAAATGGTTCCAAGTCCAGAAAAAGGACTTTTTCCATGGTCTTGGCCATTCTGGCTCTGACCCTTGGTTTCAGCTCGGCCTTCCAGATCAGACTCTCTGGTGCAACTCTGGGTAGCTGCCAGCTGTTCAAGATCCGACATGGCAGGGAGGTGCTTACAGATGGAGAACCATTAGCTGCTGAAATCAAACAGAATGAAACTGAGACTTCCTCTTTTCTTCACTAGCAGCTGTTTTTCTGGTATGAAAAAAAGGGAAAAGAATTGTTGGGAAAAACAGGTACTGAAGTCCTACGTCGAGGTGACAGGGCTTAACTTTATTCTCACGCTGGCCTCAATCCTGTTATTTCCAAATTACAGCCACAGGACCAGTGGGATTTACCAGTGTGCTGGCTTCTCATTGAACAATTGAATAATTGGTCTAACTAATTAATTAGACTTTAAATTAATTATCAATTTATATATGTGTGTGTGTGTGTGTGTTTACCTGTGTGTGTGTGTGTGTGTGTGTGTATGAGTGTATGAAAATAAAATCTCCTGACTTTCTCTATGGACAAGATGCAATTAGGAGTTGCCAACAGGATTCCAGCCAGTGGTATGCAGAGATTGTACAACACAGCCTTACTTCCACAACCAAATGCATAACCAAATACACTTGGCCCTCCACATTGTGTGTCTGTGGGAAGGGGGCTGAGCATGGGTGGGGAGAGTGGGTACCCAACTTCTAAACCAGGTCAGGGAAAAGAGATGGTTGGCGTGGTGGTCCCCTATTTCCTCCCTCTTGCCCATCTCCTTCCTTGGATACATGGAGAACT
The DNA here is from genome assembly GCA_030412105.1 of Cyclura pinguis. NCBI lineage: Eukaryota > Metazoa > Chordata > Lepidosauria > Squamata > Iguanidae > Cyclura > Cyclura pinguis. The sequence goes on from CM059599.1 coordinate 382,864,566, forward strand.
TTGTGAGAAGGCTTGTGGTCCTGAGAAATCAGGCTTTGGGCTGTCCTTGGCTGGCCAGGCAGTGGCTAGTGGGAAAGGAGGAGGAGGACTGGAGGGAAGTTTTTAAAGCTCCAGTCTGATTGGAGCCACCAAGAGGGAAGGTTCCCCCCAAAAGTAGTACCTGAGGTGGGGGAGCAGGAGTTGGAGAACCTCGCAAATAATCAAATCCGTGAATGTCAAACTCGCAAATGTGGAAGGCTGACTGTATGCATGCCTATCATGCAGCCATGCACATTACAAGTGCCTATCATGTACACCATGTACAACAGTACTAATGCACATTCATGACCTCTGTGTGATCAGGCACATAAGCAACTCCACTAATGCAACCTTGAACTGAATACTAATGTGTTCTATAGTGGGTAGCAATGTCCAATAGCTTTCGTAAGTGAACTTAAGCGTGCATAAAGCACCAGCAAGAGTCCAGCCGGAAGGGTTCCAGTGTGAAGATGGGACAGTGGGACTGCCCACAAAATTCTGCAAATGAGGGAGAGAGATTGTGCAACCAAGGGCCAAAATCCTACATCACCACAGCACAGAGTAAAATCTGCTCGGGTAGTTATGCCAGGGTAGGAGAATAACAACATGGTGCAAGACATGTTCAGGAAGGGGTCCAGTTGCACAATGCAATAAGAGGAATACCTTTCCAAGCTGTAAATCTAGGCTCCGTCTGAATTTGTACTGCAGCTACACCAGAGGTGAAGAAACTTCAACTCATCCAGTAGTAAAGGACTGTGGGAACGTTCTCCAAAACAACTGGAGAACTGATAGTTCCCTGCCCTCACTGTACCACATATGATCAGGGCCAGGAAATGATCAGAAAGCAGAAATAGAGCTTTACAAAGTTACATTTTTGGACTATAGATCCCATCGTTACAAGGCCGTACACCCCCACTCCATGATATGATTTAATTGGCAAATATTGAGTTGGCATAAATTATAAATCTTATCCTGCTATGGCTTGGATGCTTGCTGGCAAAGAGGAACTAGCTGCACATGTGCATTGCAAAACTAGGTCAGATTGGGGCCTCAAGGCATGGCTAAGGCCCTTTTTGCACCTTACCTTTTTGTGGCGCTGGGGTGCGGGGCTCAGGTGAGCAACCTCTTGTGAGAGGCTCTCGCATCCGTGCTGCTTCAGCTCCGCAGCTGCTGCCTGCTAGCTCCTCCTTTTCCTTCCGCAGCGCAGCCTGGGATTTTCCCAGGCTGCACTGGGGCAGCAAGTGCAAGCGCCATGGCTCTGGAGGCTCCACACGCACAGTAAGTGTGCGTGGGGCCCTGAAGCGATGCGCAATCGTGCATCATTTTCAGCTAGAAGCCAGAAATGAAAAAGAGCACAATTGGCGCCTGCCAGCCCCAGCAGCATTGCGCGATTGCGAGGACATCATGTGGATGGCTCCTTGCAATTGCGCAATGCTCCAGAGGCCCTTTTGCCTGGTGAATGCTGTGCAAAAAGGGCGTATGAGTTACGATTTATGATTAATGATTTACGCCCTTTTCGTATGGCATTTGCCACGTTAGCAGGCAGCGACTGCGGAGCTGAAGCAGCAGGGGCACGAGAGCTTCTCGCAAGAGGCTGCTTGTGCGATACCCGCACCCCAGTGCCACAAAAAGGCAGGGAGTGAAAAGGGCCATAGTCAGGGCAGCTGTGGTGATAATGGACTTGCAAATGTCCCCCAATGATTTAACCTTTAGAAACAATAGCATTTAAAACTGCTTCCACAGAACAACTGATTGTTTTCAATCCTCTCCCTTTGTCCGGTGAAACTTTCCATTTGTCTCCTCACCTGTCCCACCGTTAAGAAGCTATCATGATGCCCATCAGTCCTTTATCACCTAATGTTAAGACCATTAACTTGTTCTGGATCCCATTGTCTACACAGCCATTAACACCTTTCCCCTCAGAGCAGTAAAAGAGTACGTAAACCCTGGCTCTGAGCCAGATAGCTCATAGTACGTTGGCATACTAGCCATCACTCTGCCAGTTTTATTCCCATTCTGTACTACCCTTGGACCCTTGGTCTGAACCGTATCACTTTGTCTCTTCATTTCTGGATAGGTAAACATCACCCATGTCACCCTAAACTCTCATTATCCAAACTTTTCTTCCCTTTTCCTTCAGCTAGGCTTGCGTGATTGCGGGACTGCTTGGATCTTGTGTGTGTGAGTGTGTGTGTGTGATTGTTAATTTCCCCAATAAAACAAATATTCATTGAATCTCCTGCTAGCATTCCTGCATGAGTACCAGTGTACGCAGGTGTAAAAGATCCGTCTAGGTTAGCCCCCTCTCGCAGGCCTCCCCTTTGAGCTAATATTCCCCACTGTTCCACACAGGCATTGGCCTCACGGGTGGGACCCCTGAGTCACCCACATTTTGGGATAACACCACAATCTCTCAGCCAGAAGGCCTACTACCTATGCTGGCTAGACGATTATAATTTTTCCAGATTCTGGGTGGAAAAAAAAAAGTTCTTTTATGTATAAAGTGAAAAAAAGTTTGAGGATACTGTAGTCAAGAAATCAGAAGAAGAGCAGGGCTTGGAAGAGCAGCTATGAAGCAACTAGATAAGATCCTCAAATATAAAGACTGAATTGATCGATTGTCTATGTCATCATATTTCCAGTTTCTACGTGTGGTTGTAAAAGCTGGGAAGCGAAGACAGCTGACTGGAAGAAAATCGACTCCTTTGAAACGCGGTGTTGGAAAAGAGTTCTGGGAGTACCATGCACTCCCAAAAAGACCAATAAATGGGTTCAAGAGCAAATCAGGCCTGAACTCTCTAGAAACCAAGATGACTAAACTGAGGCCATTTCCGCACTAGAGTCTTATAATGGGTTTCGGAAGGGGCCTCTGAGGCCCCTCCTTCAGCTGCAAACCCCAGGATTCCATAGGATGTTGAAAGTGGAATCATAGCACTATAACATTCTAGTGTGGAAATGGCCTGAGACAAAAAGACATGATTCATTAGAAAAGACAACAATATGGTAGAAGGCACTAAGGAAAAAAGACTGCATTACAGGTGGGCAGACTATAGATAGAGAGAGCCAGCTTGGTGTAGTGTTTTGAGCTGTGGACTATGAACCTGGAAACCAGGGTTTGGTTCCCTCCTTGACGATGGAAACCCACTGGGTGATCTTGGGCGCATCACACACTCTCAACCCAGAAAACCTCATGATAGGTTCACTTTGTGGTCGCCATGAGTCAGAAACAAGTTGAAGGCACATAGCAACCATCAGACTATATTTAATAGGGTGATTTGGATGTCTCTCATTCATGGGATTGCCAGAAATTGATGTGGACTTGATGCCGATCGGCAACAAACCTATATTGCAAACCTCCTGGGCATCGTGGGTTGTGATCCCACATTGGAGTTGCCTATCCACATGGAGTTACCCATGAACAGTGCTACCGTACCTTTGTACTGAATGGAAAGATTACACAACTAGTCAAGACACCAAGCATTCAATTTCATTCACCTTTAAATGCTTATCTGTGCATGTCAGGAGAAGATGTGCATAAGGTGACACTCACCAATGTTTGAGAAGAGAGTTGCCTTCTCTTTTTTATCTATGTAATTGTATTTCTAGCTAATCACCTTTTGGACTGATCAACTTTTGTATTTTTTTTTGTATTATTAATTCTGATACAGATGTTTATCTTCTTTTTCTTCTATATGTTTCTCTCTTTTTTATATAGATGCTTTATTCCGACACTCTGATATGAATGTAACAGTATTTTATTATGCAACATACTTCTTTTATAAAAAGTAAAGGCAGAAAAACCCTAAATTTTTATCTATGCATAATGCACATTTGTACGGAATAGTACAGCATGCAAAATTCCTAAAATGCCCAACCACATCCCTGGGGGAACTTGCGCGTGTGCAAGACACCGACAAGATTTTGGTCCTAATTTGAGCTCTTTGAAAGAGGAATGGTGTGTGTGTGTGTGTGTGTGTGTGTGTGTGTAAATCCATAATACCATTCCTTGATTGCTCTATAAATAGACTGTCATGAAAGTCCTGCCACCACCCACACGTTTCCAAATCACCAAACCCATTTGCCAATTGAAAAGAAAAAACAAAACAAAACCAAAGAGTGAACAAAATCATACAGTGTGGACTTTGGTTCTCTTCTTTTTCTTTCCTTTTTGTTCTGTCATCTTCCTGTTCGCTTTCTTTCTTTCTTTTTCTTTTTAAGAAGCTAAACAAAGCTGAAGACGGAAAAGGCATAAACTGTTGTGTAAAAATATGTGAACTATATAATAGCACCCTTGCCAAGAGTGTTTTTCCAGCATCTGGCTGTTTAAAAGAACTGTTGACTACTGCGAAGCAAAGAGCAAATTTGCAAGAAAGGGAAAAACACAATAGAGTGGTGATTGTTAGATGGAATGGTTGGGCTCTTTAATGGAAGGAACTTTGCTGTCATTTTTCAGATGTGATTTCATAATTGTAATAATAAAACATAATGATAATCATAGTGATGATAATAATAATCATAATAATCTGGATGACGTTTTAAAAAAAAACACACTTGCATGCCTCTTTTCCTCCTGGTTTAATTTAGTGCAGCAACCAGCCTAGCTCAAGCCCAGGAGAAAGATGTAGGAATAGTACAGTTTTCTCTCTTTCTCTGTAATTGCAAAGATGTTTCTTCTGGGCCTTTTTTTTTTTTTTTATCCAAGGGGGTCAGCAATTAATATCCGTGCCTGCTCTGCCGATGTGATGCTCTCGGTGGTGCGCTTCATAAAGGCCCCCTTTGTCTCCTTAATAATGAGGCAGACAGTTCATGCTGTACGGCATCCAAGTTCCAGACAGGTGGAATAAGGAGGTGGCATCTGTCTAAATATTGAATGCCACGCTTCCCCCATCTGCTGCGACAACGGCGCGGGGCTGTTTGGCTTCGGTTTATCCCATTCTGCATGCAACTAGTCGGCCATATGTCCCATAGGCTCCACGTGCCACCGGAGCGATGCGACTCAGGAGGCAGCCTCAGGAGCCGGGAGCTGGACGAGAGTTTTTTGGGGGGCAAAGAAGCCCTGGGGAGGGGGGGGAACAGGAGGCATGGGGTCGTAGGTCACGCACGTGCTGGAATCAGCAGGTGACGGTCAATAGGGCTACTGCGAGGCGCGGGACGGGCCAATCACAGGGCGGCCTTCAAAGTCAATCGACGGGACGAAGGGGGCTGCCAGTCAAACGCTGCGGTTGCATACCTTCTCGGCCTAGTCAAATAAGAAGATTTAGAGCACATGGCCGCTCTTCATTTATAATCCTGACTTAGCCCAGCATGGCTTAGTGATAGTTTCTGTCGACAGATGATGGGCACCAGCCAGCTGGGGTGGATCTTAGACAAACTCGTACTGTAAAATTAAAATTAAATTAGTGCCACACTTGGGCACGTGAGTTGGGCAACAGTTATGCAATCTGTTCAAGAGGCATCCTTGCTGTCAATAATAATTTAAGCAGAGGCGATGTGTGTGTGTGTGTCTGCTGTTGGAAGCAAGTGGGAAGAATGAGTCCTTCTTTGCCCCACTTTCTTTTCCACCCTAAATAAGAGAGACATATGAGATGTTCAAATTGTTTTTAAAAAACGAGCAGAATGCATGCATCCCATTTTAGCTTTGCAAGCCGCCTTGGGTCCCAAATTGGGAGAAGGGTGGTATACAAATGGAATGTACAAATAAAATTAAATAAAAATCTTGGAACAAGGGAGTGGGGGTGAGCCTCTTTGAAGACTAGACAAGGAGGGGGTTGGGCTTCCATTGAAATGATCTGGCGAAAGTAGAGCACCGGACTCCTATGGAGTTGAGCCTCCGCAGACGTCATCCCCCAGAAGTATACTGAATGATCAAGCACGAAGAAAGATTAAGACAGTGACTGTCATTGAGCTTTCCCAGGAATACTAAAGGCTGCCTGCAGTCTATCCAATGCACACTTGCTTGGAAGTATAGTCCGGAGAACATATAGAGGACACTTCCAAGTATGGAACACAAAAGGAGACTGTAGTCAAAAAACCAAAACAACAAAATGCTACAGCTGCAAAAAGATCTAAGGAATAAATCGTATCATTACAAAGCTACGATACACGAAGTCAGGGCTATAAAAACACTAAATGCACACAAAAACATCAAATGGGCACAAAAATGTATCAGTAGTTATTGCTGTGTGCCTTCAATTTCTGCACTAGCTTGTTATAGCGCTATGATTCCACTTTCAACATCCTATGGAATCCTGGGATTTGCAGTTTCAGGAGGGGCCAGGCGGCCCCTCCCGAAACTGCAAATCCCAGGATTCCATAGGATGTTGAAAGTGGAATCATAGCACTATAACAGGCTAGTGCGGAAATGGCCAGTTATAGTGCTTTTATTCACTTTTTATTTTTTATTTTATTTTATTTTATTTATTTATTTTATTTATTTTATTCACTTTTTATTCACTTTCAACACCCTGTGGAATTCTGGGTTTGCAGTTTCCTGAGGCCCAAGAGCTCTCTGGCTGAGAATTCTAAAGGCCTCTCCCTAAACTGCAAGTCCCAGCATTCCATGGGAGGTTGAAAGTGGAATAAGAGCACTATAACAGTGTAGGACAGAAATGGCCCAAGTAATTTTTGACTTTTAGTGACCCTAAGCTCACTACCTATCACTGGTGTTTCTCAACAAGATTTGTTTGGGGAGGTTTGCCATTGCCTTCCTCCTGGGCTGAGAGTGTGTGACTTGCCCAAGTGGTTTCCGTGCCCTAGCAAGGATTCGAACCCGTGTGTCCCAGAGCCCTAGCTCAGTGCTCAAACCTCTACACCATGCTGGTTCAGGTGTAAACATGAAGGATGTCCCAGCATCTCTTCAGTGTGTGTGGAACGACATGCTGCAGAATGCTAACCAAACTCAGGAACAAAGAGTACTCAATCAAAGGTGGCACAACAAGATGTAAATGAATTTAAGATGGAAGTGGCGTAAACAAGTCGTGTGCTTTTAGGGCGTTTCTAAGTACATATGGTGGCTGTAAAAATCTTCAGGAGGAATTCTGTTGCTTAGGAAGAGATCCATTGAATTAATTGCTAAATAATGGGTCAGTACATAAGCAAATACCATGGATCCAATGAGTCAACTGTAGTTGGGTATAACAATAGGGCCCTTTCCACTCTATGCTGTTAGAGTGCTGTTATTCCACTTTCAACCTCCTGTGGAATTCTGGGCTTTGTAGTTTACTGAGCCCCAAGAGCTTTTTGGCTGGGAATTCCAAAGGCCCCCCCCAAACTGCAAACCCCAGGATTCCATAGGATGTTGAAAGTGGAATCATAGCACTATAATAGCCTAGTGCAGAAAGGCCCCAGGATTTGGGCCTTCGTGTTTAGAGAGGATCCAGATTTGGTTCTTGTTTTGTCCCATGTTATACTGGGTTAAAATAAACCAACCAGGGGAGATGGGATAAAAAGTCTTTGATTGTACCAGGAGTCGGCAGAAAATATTCTGGGAGAAACAAAATGGAAATGGATACCCCAAACCAAACTGAAAAAGAGCAGGAACAAAGTCAGGGACTTTCTGGTCTTTCGAAGCAGTCCGGATGTGTCCTTAAGGATCTTTCAGTGATAAGGGAGAGGAGAAGGAATTTGCTTTTCCCCTGCAAGTATTCACAAGAAGGCAAAACTGAGAACAACTTTCCTATCAATGTTGACCACCCCACTATAAAAAAAAAACAGTTCCAGGATCCCTGTTAACATGTTCTCTGATCTATCCAGGCTTTTATAGCTCATGAATACTGCAGCTGTGAGTTATCACTATCATGGGTGGTTCTCTTCACCCTTTCTGAAAACAGAAGTCGGGTCTTCTGAGTTAAAGCTGAAATTACAGGGGACCAACGTTTCACACAGAGGTCCTTTCTGCACTAGACTGTTATCATGCTATTATTCCACCTTCAACCTCCTCTGGAATCCTGGGATTTGCAGTTTCTGAGGGGCATTTAGGATTCTCAGCCAGGGAGCTCTTTGGCCTCAGGAAACTACAAACCCCAGAATTCCACAGGATGTTGAAAGTGGAATCATAGCATTATAACATTGTAGTGCAGAAAGGCCCGGAGTCATAGAATTGTAGAGCTGGAAGAGACCATAAGGGCCTTCCTGTCCAAACTCCTTTGGCCGTGCAAGAACATACAATCAGAACACTCCTGACCGACGGCCCTCCAGCCTCTGTTTAAAAACCTCCAAAGAAGAAGACTCTACCACACTCCCAGGCAGCAGCATATTCCACTGTCAAACAGCATTTACCATCAGGAAGTTCTTCCTAAACTTTAGGTGGAATCTCTTTTCCTGCAGTTGGAAGCCATTGTTCCATAGTCTCTGGAGCAGCAGAAAACAACCTTGCCCCATCTTCCGTATGATATCCCCTCATATATTTAAACACAGCTATCAAGTCACTGCTTAACCTTCTCTTCTTGAGGCTAAACATACCTGGCTGCATGAGCTGCTCCTCATAGGGCTTCATGGTTGCCAGGCCTTACCATTTCACCTCATTTATCTATATTTTTTGACCCTAAGCATTGCATACTTTCTTGATGCGTTTCTTGATGTGTTCTTTCATTGTTTTCAGCATTTGAAGCTGCACCTATCTAAAAGAACTAAAGAAGATGTTCACTTTGTGCAGCAATAGATTTCTGTTCTAAAGAGCTGGTTTTCTACATCAGGTGCAAATCTCGGCATGAATTGTGATATGCAGCCTCTGGGTTGAATGCAACATTGTGTGATGGAACCAAGATACCGAAAGTGCAACCAAATGCACATGTATGGGCAATGCGCACCCGTGTACCATGGTAGTGCAAACACACCTGATTCCACAACCTGGAACTGAATGCGGCATCCCACATAGAACAAATATGTCCAACCACTTCGAAAGGGAAACTTTGGCATGCATAAGACAGCGGTAAGATTCTGGACAACGTGTTCCAGAGGGATTTGCAAAACAACGAGGCAAGAAGGGAGGTGATGGTGTAGAGCAAAGGTCTGAAATGAAAGCATAGACTTAGCTGCCTGCTCTGAATGGCTCCTTAATCTGTTAATCTTGTTACCTCTTTCCTGTGTTTGTGTCTTGGGGCAAAGAAAAGCAACAGTCTTAGCCTAGATATGAGGCCCCAGATCCAAAGACACCCATAGGATAGTCTGTCCCAAAGGGTACTGCGCAGGTGGGAAAGAACCCAGTTTCGGCAGACTGTGGAGTGATCCTGTAACAGACAGTGCATTTACGGTTCCTAGATCACAGGACCTGGTCCTGATGGGGAAACTGTTTTTAAATATTTGTTTTGTATTAAAATAACATACAAAAATGATTTAAAAAAAGAGAGAGAGCGAGAGAGCTGTAGTAACTTAGATCATTTCCACACTACACTGTTATAGTGCTATTATCCCACTTTCAACATCCTACGGAATCCTGGGGTTTGCAGTTTAGGGAGGGGCATTTAGAAATGTCAGCCAGAGAGCTCTTGGGCCTCGATATGGGCCTCAATATGCACATATGAGACAAAACAGGCATGTTAGCTAAGCCTTGCATAAATAAACAAAAGCATTCTGAATCTTTTTAAGATCGCTCAAGCAATGAACTGACAACCTTCATTTGAGAATTGTACAGCTAGGAGCACATCCTCCCACTGTCCTGGTTGGCAGGAACAGTCCCAGTTAATCCTGGGCTGTCCCACTTTCTCAGGGGCTTTTCAAATGTCCCAGTTTCTCTCTTCTCCTCCACTTTCTCCCTTCATCTATGGCGTACTTCATCTGCTGCGAACTGAGTTCAAAGTGGTGTGTAAAAAATTCAATAGGAGGAAGCGAAGCAGGTGGAGTTTTGTCCTCACCAGTTGGCTCATCAGATTTTTCTTTTCTTTTTAAAAGCTTTCCTAAACACAGTGCAAAAATTCCAGGGTTTCCCTGCTTAAAATAAGATGATGATGATGATGATGATGATGATGATGATGATGATGATGATGATTTTGGTGAGCTTCCTCTTTAATAACTTGTTGTCTTCCCTCTTGTTCTCTGGCCATACCCTTTGGACCATAGTCTAGTGATGTTCTGCCACACCTGTCCTCTGTAACATTTCCGCACGATGCTCTTATAGCACAATGATTCCACTTTCAACCTCCTATGGAATCCTGGGATTTGCAGTTCCGGGAGGGGCCAGCCGGCCCCTCCCGGAACTGCAAACCCCAGGATTCCATAGGAGGTTGAAAGTGGAATCATCGCGCTATAAGAGTGTCGTGCGGAAGTTTTCATCTATGAAACATTGGAAGGTCTGGTATCATTCGTGCTTATAGATCAATTTGGTTGGTCGTCATAGTTTGAAAGCGCCCAGGAAACAAAGATGTACCGTCCATGCAAAAATGTTAACGCAAGCTCTAAAACATTGAACAAAGAGAGATGAAGCTCAAAAACATCCTGTATCCTCGGTGTATCAGCTTTTACTTCAGTCTTCTAAGGTATGATCAAAGGCTACAAATATAGTTTAAACAGCATGAAATAATCACTAGGTTTACAATGCAGAATGATTTTTTTTTTTTTGCAAACAACAACAACAATACACACAACACAAAACCTACCAAGCGAAAACCTCCAACCACCCAATGCCTTTATGCACAGAATGAGCGCAAACTAATTTTATGATGTGCCGCCAAGCAATGCTGGTGGTAGGGAAATTAGGGTTAAGAAGCTAACCTCCCTCCTATTTCTTCTTTGAAGATTCCTTCCTGCTCAGGGAGAAGGTAATGAACATATTCTACCTCCGCACTCACAACAGGGAAGGCACAGAGCCAAAAAGCAGGAAGGAGGGGGGATCTTTTCTTTTTTTTAAACACCCTTCAGTAAAATGTACTTCTGCACAACAGTAATGATGATAAATGGAAGACAGTGGGTTACTTTTTCAAAAGAATATCCATTAAGAAATGCAAGGCTCTGGTAAGACAATCCCTAAATTCAGGCCTGTCTGTACAGTGTCTGTGCATAAACACACACACACACACACACACACACACACAGAATGTTGTATTGCAAAGAAACACAACAGTCTCCCCTGGATAGAAAACAAGAATTGACTTACTGCAGTGTTTTCTGTAGACTATTCTAATGACTCCTGAGGAAAGCCCTGGAATATACTTGAAGCTGAAACACAATGGTCCTTTTTTTAACAATAAACATTGGAAGCAATTTCTAGCATCCCGAGATGTGGTCTATCTGTTGGCTGTTTAAAAGCGGATGCTTTTCAGTTCTTTCCTTGTCTGCCAGAATGTTGTGTTGGCCACAGAATTCTATTTCCTAGACTTAAATGAATCGCAATTGCTATTTTATTTAAAATAGAACAATAAAAAATAAAACCAAAATTTTTGGCTCTTTTACATATTAGAAACGCACAGAGAGGCTGCAGTCCAACATTCCCTCAGCATAACATAAACATACGTGTGTAGTATAAATGTCTGCAGGGTAAACAGGTGCTACAATAGCATGACACAATGCCCATGCAGAATAGCAACATTATGTACTACATGTCAAAGAGAGGGAGCTGTTGCACAAGGCACAAGATGCAACATAAAACCACAATATATTTTACAATGCACAATTGCAATGTGCAACCACAATGTGTAATGTTGGTGTACGTGCAACTCCACTGCCACTGCTGTTATGCTGGAGCAATTAATTCACCTGCACATATAGAGTGACTTATGTACACATATGTCACTAGCAGCTAATAGCTGCCAAATTCAAATGGGAAATTCAAAATGGCACCTGTCATCAAAGAGGAAAGAGTGCTATTGGTCGAAACAAACTACCGTTTCTTCCACTTACTCTTAATTTTCCTTTCCTCCTCATCTTTTCTCCCACCATAATCATCATGCTCAAGATAGCCAAAGCAATGAGATAAAATAAAAATAATTGCAAACTTTAGAATGAATTAAAATGCGTGGGGGGGGGGCAGGAATCAAAGGTTTAATACAAAAACATCAGAGCAGAAGGTCGAATTGTGAAATACCATCTGTTAAGAGCCTCCCAATAACTGATGGTTCTGTGGTCTCTCCAAAAACCAAGAGGTCCATGACAAAAAAGAACTCCCACCGCAAGGAGAACCAGGACGCAACTTGTCCAGCAATGCCTTGTGGTTGCTGCTTTTGCTGCTTTTAGTTGTCCACCCCACTCTACTAAGGGGACATGTAGAGTGACATCAAGGATGGGAAGCTGCTTCACATGGATCTTTTCTTCAGACAGGCGTCATCTTCGGATGGTGACACAAGAGGAGCGGGACTGCGATGACACTTCTGCATGACGTTGTCGCAGTACCATCCTACTCCTGTTGGCAACTGGCGTGATCATGGAGTAAATCATTGATGGCTTTTCCCCATCAATCATGCCCAATTGTGCGAGACTCCTGCACTTACCTGCCCTGTGGAAGGCTCGGAAGCATAATGGAGGCATTTCCTGCCCCAGCGCAGTATGGGAACATGCCCAACTGTGCTTCAGAAGGAACAGGTATGTCCCTCATGTTCCTTTCTGTAGGGAGCCGGCCTGGTGCAGATGGTAGCATTCCCATCATGCTCCCTTCCTGGAGGACAACACAATAAGGTAAAGTGCAGAAAGACCATAGAATTCTAGAATTTGAACAGATTACAAGGGCCTCCCAGTCCAACCCCATTCTGCCATGCGTGAAGACAGAGTCCATTTCCGCACTAGACTGTTATAGCGTTATTATTTCACTTGCAACATCCTATGGAATCCTGAGGTTTGCAGTTTCTGGAGGGGCCGGCCGGCCCCTCCTGAAACTGCAAACCCCAGGATTCCATCGGATGTTGAAAGTGGAATCACAGCGCTATAACAGTCTAGTGCGGAAATGGCCAGAATCAAAGCACTCTTGACAGATGGCCATCCAGGCTTTCTCTAAAAATCTCTGAAGATGGTTGAATATGAATATTAAGGTTGAACATGAATATGAATACCAAATCATGAATATGTATAGCAGACCACAGAGTACTTACAGAACTATAACTGCAATACAAGGTGCCAGCCAAAGTGTATGCATTCTGCAAGCGGTGGTGTGACAACTGAGAAGGCTGCCTTCCAAGTCTTCCCACACTATATTGTCTCCTTGCATTATGTCAAAGATAGGGAACCCTGAGATCTTCATATGTTTTGCTTTGCAGTTCAAGCAGTTCAAACCCAAGCAGGATGGTCCAGTGGTAAGGAGTTGTGGAAGCTGTAGGCCAAAATATCTGGAAGGCTAATGGTCTTTGTAAGCCATTCTGGCCAGCATCCAGTTGGTGACTTTCACCTGTGCAAGTCCCTTTCCATATGTAGTTGGACCTTTTTTGTATGTTGTACAACAGATGTATTCAGTTCATGGTTGTGTAATCACATATGCTCCAACATTTCACAGATGAAAACTGTTAAAATGATAAAGGCTTGGAAAACATCCCCTATGAGGAGTGGATTAAAGAGCTGGGCATGTTTAGCCTGGAGAAGAGAACATTAAGAGGCGACATGATAGCCATGTTTAAATATTTGAAGGGATGCCATATGGAAGATGGGCAAGCTTGTTTTCTGCTGCTCCAGAAACTAGGACACAGAGCAATGGCTTCAAACTACAAGAAGAGAGATTCCACTTAAAGATTAGGAAGAACCTTCTGACTTTAAGAGCTGTTTGACAGTGGAATCTGCTGCCTGGCAGTGCGGTGGAGTCTCTTCCTTTGGAGGTGTTGAAAGTGGAATAATAGCACTATAACAGTGTAGAGTGGAAATGGCTACAGCATAGAAAGAGAAGGTTAAGAGGTGACATGAGACCCATGTTTAAATCTTTAAAAGGATGCCATAATGAGAGATGGGGAAAGCTTGGTTTCTTCTGCTCCAGAGACTAGGATGGGGAGCAAGGGGTTCAAGTGATAGAAAAAGAGATGTCACCTAAACGTTAGTAAGAGCTTCCTGATGGTAGGAGCTGTTGAACAGTAAAATACTTGGGATGTGGTGGAGTTTCCACCTTTGCAGGTTTTAAACAGAAGCTTGATGGCCATCTGTTGGGGGTGCTTTGAGCGTATATTCTTGTGTGGCAGAATGGGGTTGGATTGGATGGTCCTTGAGGTCCCTCCCAACTCCATGATTCTCTGACTCTCTGAAATACAACCTCTTTGCATCAACATCATCTGGGTTCTCTGTAACAATCTGAACGAAGGATATCTCACGCCCACCAACATTTGACAGGAGAAAACTGGGGCCCTTTTTGCACGGCATTTTCCATGCGAAAGAAGGCCTGGAGTGTCTCGCGATTGTGAGGAGCGATCTGCACAACGCACTCACAATTGCGCGACACTCCAGGGGCCGGCAGGTGTCGATCGCACACCTTTTCATTTTCGACTAGAAGCCGAAAATGGTGCACGATCGCGCATTGCTCCCAGGCCCCGCGCGCACTTACCTAGCCTCCGGAGCCCCGCCGGTCACGCTTCCTGCCCCAGCGCAGCCTGGGAAACTCCCAGGCTGTGCTGCAGAAGGAAGAGATGAGGCTTTCTTGCAAGCAGGCAGCTCGTGCATAGTCAAAGGACCCCGGACGCGACAGCCTCTCGCCGGAGGCTGCTCGCGCGATCCCCGCACCCCAGCGCCGGAAGACTGTAAGGTGTGGAAAGAGCCTGGGACACATGTGGCCGAGCAACATCAGATTGCAGCCAAGATAGCGAACATTATTAATGAAGAAGAGCAGACAAGCTAGGAGAGACTGCAGCAGTTTGTTTTTGCCTGAGCCTACAGGGAAGGGTGAAATTCCACCTCCTCTTTTCTTCTGCTTCTTACTGAATAAACCGAGTACAAATCACTTTTGCACTTTGAACTCAGCCATGGAAGTCAACAGAGGACAGAGGAAGAAAGTGGGAGGAGAAGAGAGAAACTGGGACACTGTAAAAGCAGCTGAGAAAAGTGGAACAACAAAGGATTAATCATGACCGTCTCTGCCCAATCAGGACAGTTGTTGGATGGTATGGAAATGCAACGTTTTTGCATCAACATCCTCCGTAACAATTTGAATGAAGGATGTCTTGTTGCAAAGAAAATAGGAAGTGAAAACACTTGTTTCATGGGACCATTTGCAGAAAGTGTTCTCCTGGATAGGGAAACTGATTCGGGACTTCCGATTTGCAGTGCCGTTGGCTCTGAAAGCTGTCGCTTCCCTTGCATGGAAGGGCAGCGATGGTTACGTAAGTGTGTTTATCTGGATCTGTGTCCGGAGATGAGAAAAACAAGCCAGGATGCAAGGGGGGGGGGTGAAAGGAGGAGCTGGGAACTCTTGCCTGTGCATGACCTCTCCCATCCAGAGAGCAGATGTGACTCGTGGCGAGCAGTTATGTAAAACGGAGAAGAAACTTAATGAAATGGCTCCAAATTTGACAGCAATTCATAGGAAAAAAAAAAAGAGGAGAAAGGATTAATTACCAGGAGTAAAGGCAAAGCGATGCCAGGAGCTGATAGGATTGATGTGAGTTCCCTGCGAGCAGAGCCATGGGATGCAGCCTTAATCTGCAGGCCTATTGTTTCACCCCATTGAAACAACAGGATTCGGTCAGCGATACAAGGAAGATTATAGTATGGGTTCCGTGCAGGAAGGCAGGGAGAAAACCCTGTTGAGCTGGAATAAAATGTTTTCTTTTCCCCAAAAATAGTCCCCTCGGTCTCCAGATTTCAGTGTCGCAATTCACCAAATGTTCTCTGAGCGTGCTGTGGTTCACCAGCTATTCCCTAGAGTTATTGCTACAACTTTTATTTGGTTGTGTTATGTTGTTGTTGTCTGCCTTCAAGTCATTTCTGACTTACGGTAACCCTAAGCTGAGCCTATCACAGGTTTCTCTGGGGCTGAGATTGTGTGACTTGCCCAAGGTCACCCAGCAGGTTTCCATGGCCAAGCAGGGAATAGAACACTGGTCTCCAAGGTTGTGATTCAATGCTCCAACCACTATACCATGCTCTGGGTGATATTTTGAGGACATATAGTGGTTTGAGTGTTGGAGCAGGACTCCAGGACTTGTTGTTGTGTGTCGTGTATCTTCAAGTCATTTCCAACTTATGACCATAAGATGAACCTATCACAGGGTTTTCTGGGGCTGAGACAGTGTGACCCAGGGGGTTTCCATAGCTGAGTGCGGAATCAAACCCTGGTCTCTAGGGTCATAGTCCAATACTCAAACCATTACTCCTCACTGGATCTCGATTCCGAGAGCTCAGGGTTCAGATTTCCACTCAGCTTTCCATGGAAAGCTAATGGGTGGCCTTGGACAAGTCACACTCTCTTAGCCTTAGGGGAATAGAATAATAAAAATTTTAGGGTGGGAAGGGACTAAAGGGTCATCTAATCCAACCCCTCATATGCAGTAATTAAAGCTCTCCTGAAAGGTGCCCATCCAGCCTGTTTATTTTTTTTTAAATAGTTTCAAAAAATAAAAAGTACATAGATTATAGCAAAAAGAAGAGAAAAAAAAGAAAAAAAATTAAAACCAGAAATAATTAGATACATTTATGTAAAGGAGAAATACAATAAAACTTCTTGAGTGTCATAGTGTTATTCTGGTAAGTGTATAATTAACAAATTTTTAAATTACTTGTCTAATTCTAACATAAATCTATTTTAATCATAACTGTATATGATATTCTGAAACAATTAACCTTTAGTCAGAATAACCAACTACTGCCGATACTGAATAATTGTTTATGAGATAATTAATCAAAGGTTCCCAAGTTTTTAAATATTTATCTATAGATCCATCTCTAATTAAGATTGTCACTGGGTTGATGGCCACCATATCCATTACTTTTAATAGCTATTCTTCTATTGATAGTATTACCTCTAACTTCCAATTTTTGGCAAACAGCAGCCTAGCTGCAGCTTTCATATAAAATAGGATTCTTCCATAATGTTTTCCTAAATTATCACCCCATATGGCAAGAAGGTACATTTCCGGTTTCATTTGAAATGTAACTCCTAAAATCTTCATCCAGCCTGTTGGAAGACCTCAAAGACAGAAGGTCCACAACTCTTTGAGGCAGTCTAGTCCGTGGTTGAACGGCTCTTACGGTAAGGAAGTTCTCCCGAATGTTTTGGTGGAATCTCTTTTTCTTGTAATTTGAATCCACTGGTTTGTGTTCTAGTCTCCGACGCACCAGAAAACAAGCTGACTCCATCTTCTATGCAACATCCCGTCAGATCCTGAAAGAAAGCAGACAATGGCAAACCCTGTCTGAAGAAAGGTCGAAAAGATTAAAAGAGTTCAAAACCACATGCATGCATATTCCAGAATAAATCTATTAGCCTAACAGTACTAGTTAGGCTCAGTAGGCGTAAGCAACCAGTGCTCACGAGCTGTTATGAGCTGGAGTGTTCTTTCTAAGTCTGGAACCTTCTTAAAAAGCAATTAGCTACAGTTATATTTCCAAGACCTGAGATGAGGAGGATTTTGGGACAAATGGAGGAAGATTCAGAGGAAGGAGGTGTGAAAATTGGAGAAAGGAAGACCAGCAATTTAAGATATGCAAAAGCTGTCATATTACTAGCAGAAAACAACAAAACATTTGGAATGACAACGGATAAGGGGAAAAAAATGCAAAAGCAGGGTTACAGTTAAATATTAAGAAAACAAAAATAATGACTCCAGATGATGTAGATAATCTAAAATGGATGAGGAAGACAAAGAGTGAAGTATTTCTATACCTTGTCTCATACCTTGTTTCTATACCTTCTATTCTATACCTTGTCTCAGACATAAACCAAAATCTGTACTGGAGAAATCAGAAGACTGAGAACATTTCCGCAGGACACTCTTATAGCGCGATGATTCCACTTTCAACCTCCTATGGAATCCTGGGGTTTGCAGTTTCGGGAGGGGCCGGCCGGCCCCTCCCGGAACTGCAAACCCCAGGATTCCATAGGAGGTTGAAAGTGGAATCATCGCGCTATAAGAGTGTCCTGTGGAAATGGCCTGAGAATAGAAAGGACAGCTATGAAGGAACTGATTCTCAAGTGTAAAGATAATGTGGTGTAGAAAGAGAGTGCTACAGACGCCACAGACTGCTGAAAAGACAAATAAATGCATTTGAGAACCTATCAAACCTGCACTCTCATGCAAAGCCAAAATGACTAAACTGGGGCTATCATACTTTGGACACATCATGAAATGACATGATTCCTTGGAACAGATGAGAATCCTCGCTAGGCAAAGAAGAAGACTACGTTACGGAGGGATTGACTCCGTAAAGGGAATGATGGCCGTGAGCTGGCATGACTTGAGCAGGTCTCCTGATGACTGGGAGTCTTGGAAATCTCTCATTCATAGGGTTGCCATGAGCCCAAAGGTGACTCAAAGGCAACCACCAGGCATTAATATGGTTCTGAGAACAAAATGGAACAAAAATGAGTGACCATTACAGTTACGATTTTTAAAAGTAATTTTTCCAAAGGGAACTAAGTAGCCAAGAAGACTCTTATGATAGGATTTCCATAAGTTGGGATTGACTTGGAGGACGAGGAGGAGGAGGAGGAAAAGAAGGAGAGGAGGAAAAGGAAGGAGGAGGAAGAAGAAGAGAAGAAGAAGAGGAGGAGGAGGAGGAGGTGTTTCAGAATATGAGACCACCAAACCTCCATATTTCACCAATCCAGACCATTTAAAGTTATTTTTTGGCAAAGGTCTGGGTTCATAGAATCATAGAATCGTAGAGTTGGAAGAGACCCCAGGGGCCATCGAGTCCAACCCCCTGCTATGCAGGAACACCCATCAAAGCACTCCCGACAGGTGGCCTCCCAGCGTCTGCTTAAAAACCTCCAAAGAAGGAAGCTCCACCACACTCCATGGAGGCAGCCGATTCCACTGCCGGACAGCTCTGACTGTCAGGAAGTTCTTCCTGAGGTTCAAGTGGAGTCTCCTTTCCTGCAGCTTGAATCCATTGCTCCTTGTCCTGGTCTCTGGACTAGGACTAGGGTTATATGCTGAGGTCTTGTTGTGTCAACCAGGGTCAACAGACCTCACTATACCCTGCCATAGGGGATTCCTCTCATTTAGGTGGATCCTTACATCTTTTCTTTCCTCTCCACCTTTCTCCACCCCCAACCTTTCTGCAACATACGTCCTTTTATGTTTTCTAGGGCTGCCACTTGAGGGTAAAGCAGTGTTTTCTTTTGTTTTTAAAGTTTAAAATATCATTTGTGCCTTCCTTGTGCCATTTCCGCACTGCACTCTTATAGCGCTATGATTCCACTTTCAACATCCTATGGAATCCTGGGGTTTGCAGTTTCGGGAGGGGCCGGCCGGTCCCTCCCGAAACTGCAAACCCCAGGATTCCATAGGATGTTGAAAGTGGAATCATAGCGCTATAACAGGCTACTGCGGAAATGGCCCTAGAACCCAACAGCCATCCATGAGGCCTCATATGTTTCTTTCTTTTTTGAATTTTATTTTTAGATAGGTATAAAAGAGAACTATATAACAACAAAGTGTGTGTGCGCGTGTGTGTGTGACACAAAGGAGAAAACTCACAATGTACATTACATGAAAGAAAGTAAGAAAGAGGAAAAAAAAAGAATATATTGAAAATTACACGACAAAAGCAAGGGATGTGAATTTCTCCATATTTTTCTTTTCTTTTTTCCCTCTTCTCCTTTTCTTTTTTCCTTTCTCCTTTTTCTGTCGCTTCCTTTCTCTCATTTTCCTCTTTTTCTATATTTTTTATCTCACTTGCTTTTTAGTAAGGTATCCGTTGGTCAAGTCACGGTATATCTTCCCTTTTTTTTTCCCCCTCGCCTCATGTATATCCTATATTCCATATTGTAAAATTGGTTTATGTTACACACTATATTATGTTATATGCTCTTTTTGAAAAAGTGTGTATGCAAATATTTTAAGAATCAACTTTTAATAAAGATAACTTTAAAAAAAAAGAAAATTACACAACAAAAGTTAGCACAAATATCTGGACAAGCATATCTTGAACAGAGGTCATTTCTGCACGATGTCGCTATAATGCTATAGCAGTGGGTTGTTCAGGGTCCAGCAGCTGTGCTTCCACATGACATTGTCGCTATCCAGTTGCGATTCCGTCCACAAGTGTTGCTGAAGCGCACTTTTTCATTTCCGGAAAAAATCTATTAAGACCCTCCTATAGCGCTTCGATCCCGTCAGCCATCATAGTGTGGTCCCGTTTTATCGCTTGATAACACTCCCTGTTATGGCGGATCCAGCAGTGGGTGGGCTTGTCCCCCCATCAGAGATTCCCATAGCGTGGTAACTTTCTATCCCTTCTCCCTGTTTCTTTTAAATGTCTCCTTTGAGTTAAAACTTTTTAATTTTTTAAATACATTTTTAAGCAGCATAGGGCAAAAGTGCAATAGTGTACTGGCATGTCATGCTGTTGCAACATTGCTGTGTTAGTACAGCTTCCAAAAAAGAAAAAAAAAAAGGAAAAGATCCACCCAAAAAATCCCTGCCCAATCAGGGGCAGTGGAACAGGGTGAAGACCGGGCACGGGAGTGGCCAAGGACGTTGTAGGGCCTTTCCGCACTACACCATTATAGTGCTATTATTCCATTTTCAACATCCTGTGGAATCCTAGGATTTGCGGTTTAGGGAAGGGAATTTAGAATTCTCAATAAACTACAAACCCCAGAATTCCACAGGATGTTGAAAGGGGAATAATAGCACTAAAACAGTGTGGTGCAGAAAGGCCCGTAGTGTGGAACACCAGCGGCAATACCGCTATCCATCCGCTTAAGTGATGTCGCCATTATAATGGTATTATGCACTAATGGCCTCCGGTGCGGAAACGGCCAGAGAGAATATACCTCTCCATATGATGAGGTTACAGGCTTGGGTAAAAAAAACTTCGATATTCGCCTTTTTTTGTCAACAAAAGGAAAAGAAAGAGGGGGGAAAAAAGAAAAACAAGGTAATCATAGTAATGATAGCAACGTCATTACTAGAGTTTATTTTTCATTCCTTTTTATCCATATTCTCCATGGCAGAAACTTCTAATAGACAAGAGGCATAGTCCCCTTGCAATCTGATCAACATTGCAAAGAGCTGTTAAGAAAGAATTCTGTTTACAGATAACATAAAATAAAATACAGTAGAGTAGAATTATATAGAAAAGTAGGGTTAAATACCACCAATAAGAGTTGAATTACATTCCATCAATGACTTATAAATTGTGATTTAATAAAACATGTCCAGCCCAGGTACCCAAAACCCTAAGAAAAATTATTGAGTGATCAAGTGTCAAATCCAATAGCACTATATTTCCCAGATTGTGATTGTAAGAATTCTTTAAACAGCTCCCAATCTTTACAAAGTCTGCTATTAGCTTTCCCATCTAACATGTAGGTAAGCTTGCCCATTTCTGCAACGTCGACCATTTTTTCCATCCAAGCTTACTGGCTTTCTTAACTGCTGGATTGCACTGTGGACTCACGTTCGGCTTTGGTCTACTGAGACTCCTAGACCCTTTTCACATGCAGAATAAGCAATTGCATTGTCAGATATGCAACCAGTTGTGCAGTGGTAGCATTCACAAGAAGGGTGATATTGCACAAGCACTGCAGAACTCCGTGGTCTTAATTCCTGCTACATAGGATCTTAATCAAACGGTTCTGACACTTCAACCCAAGAATTTCTCCATTCTCCCATGAAAATCAAACTACACCTATCCTTTAAGAGCAGGTCCTGAAGGTATTTAAAAAGAGCAATCACGTTGCCCCATCCAGTCTTCTTTTCATCAAGCTGAACATGTCCAACTCCTTCAACCTCTCCTCAGACATTTTGTTCTCCGTATCTCCTATCATCCTTGTTGCCTTCTTCTGAACTCACTCCAACTTGTCTATATCCTTCCTAAAGTGAGGCATCCAGATTTGAGGTCTGACCAGTGTGGGATATAGACAAAATGTGTCTACTCCGAAACAAGCCACATTGAATTCAGTGGGACATATAATTGTTTATAGGATTCCAACTAAAATGAAGGCAGAGGAACCCTTTGTCCAACTTATCACAAGCTAGCTTAAATATATTTGTGCTAAGCAACAAGCAGGAAAGGGGATCAAATAGCAGGAATTAGATGGAAAAGATTCCTTAACACCTTTTCTACTGAAGAGCCAAAAATATGCCTGCAGCAGCCTGACTTTCTGACAAAAGCCTACATTGTGCATGCATGCCGTAAATCTACACTCACATAATTAAACAGTAGTTGTGTTGTACCACCTGTCTGCTGAATAAAAAATACTGTGCAACCAACAGCACATTTGCAAATGTGCTTGCCGCTTCCACAATCCCAGTGAAACAGGGTGTACACTGAAGGCACTGAGGAATGATAACACATCATCCAAGAATGTGCAGTTGCATATGCAACACCTATTCTTGTGGAACTTATACAACTGTGACCAAATATGGATGTTATACCATAACCAAAAAAAAAAGTACAATCATATACATAAGAAAACCTACCCATGTGTAAAACTTCAAGAAGATGCTAACTGGGTTTTTTTTAACCCTGTTTTATTAAAGTCAAGATGTATCTTTATTTTTTACTTATTTTTGATCATCTTGAAGACTGGATTAGTCTGGGAGTTCAAAATCAGGTTTTTTTTTTAATGCATCTGCCAAGATGCTTGATTGGAGGGTTTTTTTTTATTAGAAACCCCTGTGGTTTCAAGGCTATTCTGTAACTTAGTAGCTCAGCCATGGGTTTGGAAGCAAGGCAGACAAATATATGACTAATCAAGCACCAGGTTATTGTTGTTGCCCTGTTTGAATTCCCCTGTTATAATCTCATCTCCTTCTTCCTTCACTTAATTAATTTCCACGTTGCCTGTGCGGGGGCATTTCTTGAGTGTGTCTTGTTTGGAAGAGATGAGCCATCACACACTTCATTAGCAAGGTGTAAAATGATCAGAGGGACCCCTCTCCATCCACCTGCTTAATTGGGTTAATGAAGCATCTCCGTGGGCCTTCGCTTAAAGCGCTATTCTCCAAGGCTTCCTATAGATTTCAGCCGTGGCTGTTCGAGAAATCCAGGGAAGAGTTTTCAGAGTCCTGCAGTTGCATCGGTTTTTCAGGAAAGAAGGCGAGAGAGAGATGGTATAGTTTGCAGAGGAAGAATTGGAATACCTTCTCCCATGAAAGGTCTTGGTCAATTTTTAGAAATTAATAGAGAACAAATAACCTGTTTCACACAAGTGTATGCAGAGAAATACAACTAGGTTGCTAGAGTTTCAGGGCTAGAACAGATCTCAAGGATCACCTCGCTGAAGACCTAAGACATCCCTGAGATGGGACCCTCCAACTTTTGCTGAAAAATTTCCAGTCGAGGAGAGTCCATGGCAAGCCATTCTGCAGTTGAATAGCTTTTACAGGCAGATATTTCTTCTTAATAGGTAGTCAAAATCTCCTCTGCTGAAATTGGGATCCATAGGTTGGGGTCCTAGGCCATTTCTGCATTATGCTCTTTATAGCGTGATTATTCCACTTTCAACATCCGATGGAATCCTGGGGTTTGCAGTTTAGGGAGGGGCCGGCCGGACCTGGAGGCCAGTGTTCAATTCCCCACTTGGCCATGGAAACCCACTGGGTAACTTTGGGCATGTTACACACTCTCAGCCCCAAGAAAAAACCCTGATAGGTTCTGTTCAACTTAGGGTCACCATCAGTTGGAATTGACTTGAAGGTGACAGCAACAACTCGGAGCAGCAGAAAGCAAGTTTGCTCTCTCTTCAACATGACATCCCTTCATATATTTCAAAATAGCTGCCGTATCACCTCTCATCTCAATCTTTTCTTCTCTGGGTTAAAGACACTCAGTTGCCTTAGTTGTTCGTCATATGACTTGTTTTGTAGACCATTTACCATCTTGGTCCCTTTACGCAGGTTACCAGGTCCTGGCGATGCCCCATGCGGATCTAGGTAGAGCCTCTCCTGGGGGGGGGAGCAAGACAGGGGTGCTCCCCTTCACACCAGCTGCCTGCAGGAATGGAGGAGGCGCAATGGCCATGTCTCTTCCTTCTGCAGCACAGCTGGGCGCTGTCTCAGGCTGCGCTGGGGCAGGAAGTGCAGCCATTGCACTTCCTGACCCTCCGCAGCTTGGGTAAGTGTGGATGGGTGGTTGGAAAGCTGTGTTATCTCACTGGAAAAACCCTATCCCGGAGTCTACAATTTTGATATTAAAATATGATTCAATGTGCCTGAGAGGTCACCCGGATGAGCACGTAGGCAGCAATGGTCAAAGATCAAAAACCAGGTCAGGCCAGTAAAATCTCCAGTCACGTAGCCCCAGGAGACCTCAAGATGTGCAAACCCACAAGAAACAAAGGGTCCTCAGCCCCTGAGAAACCGACTTGAGGGGATTAGTGTGTTTGCCCCAAGTTGAGCAAATATCCTATCAGGCAAGGACCATTTACATGAAGTCACACCACAAACTAACACAGCTGAAGAACCTGAGACTTTGGCAACACCTTGCAATCCCATCACACAAAGGAAATTACCATGGTGGAGCTTTGTTATCACTCCAACACCCATTGTTCTCCCCGGGAAAGAATTAGTCCTCCAGGTACTTTTTCCCCTACAAATCAACCCAGTTTTTGAGTGGTTCTTTGGATGACTCCCGGTCACCCCAGCAGACCATTGCTCCGTCTATTGAGTGATCCCCTCAGCCCTCTCCGTGCTGAGCCCAACTTTTCCACTGCCTTCCCGGACCCAGGACTTCAGGAAAAGGTGCGGTATTACCCCAACTGTACCCCTCCAATACTCCCCTATTCAATTTCCTCTCTTTTGTTTCTTGATAGCTCTTGGGTGCGTGTGTGCGTGAGTGCGTTGGTGCGTGAGACTTTTATTCAATAAAATAATTTATTTATCATGATAAAAAAAATTCTTGTTTGGTTTTTGGCTTGGCCTGACCCCGTAAAAACTGGGTAAAAAGACTCCACTAGGTTACCCTGCCTCTTGCATTGCTATTGCTTGTGCTCTGGCTAGTTTCCATTCCCCATCATGTGGAGCACATTGAGGTGTCCCCCAAGGGACCCCAGAAATCAGGGTAACAGCTGCATGATCGCTGGTCATTGATGGGTAAAACCTGTCAATGATTTGTGGCATGATCTCACCACCTGGGGATGGGAGAATGATGGGATATTGAGGACTTTGTGCATAAGCATCGTCTGGGTCCCGTCCTTCTCCCGTCCCCAGCGCGGGACAACAACATCCTACAGAAAGAGCCTTGGTTGCCTGCCTCTGGACACATTTCAGCTTGTCAGTGTTCTTACTAAACTGTGGTGTCCACTATGGGACATACTGCTGCAAGCTGACATTTGACCAAAGCAGAACAGAGTGATGCTATTACTTGTTTTGATCAGGACACAATTGTTCTTTTGCTAAAACCTAGAACTACATTCAGCTTCTTGCTTTTTTTGTTTCTTCAGATGAAAAGCACTATTGGGGTGCTGCAGTTCTGAGAAGAAAGAACACCTGTGATGCTTGAGCCTTTCCCTCACACACCTGATCTTTCCTCATCATTCTCCAGCCTTGCTGTAGAAATTTCACAGAGGCCATTTCTGCCGTATCCTGTTATAGTGCTATTGTTCCACTTTCAACATCCCGTGGAATTCTGGTGTTTGTAGTTCACTGAAACCAAAGAGCTCTCTGGCTGAGGATTCTAAATGCCCCTCACTAAACTGCAAACGTCAGGATTCCAGAGGATGTTGAAAGTGGAATCATAGCACTATAACAGTGTAGCGTGGGAATGGCCTTAAATCATATAGAATCATAGAATCGTAGAATCATAGAAATGTAGAGTTGGAAGAGACCCCAGGGGCCATCCAGTCCAACCCCCTGCCATGCAGGAACACCCTCAAAGCACTCCCGACAGATGGCTATCCAGCTTAAAAACCTCCAAAGAAGGAGACTCCACTATACTCCGAGGCAGCAGATTCCACTGCCGGACAGCCCTGACCGTCAGGAAGTTCTTCCTGAGGTTCAGGTGGAATTTAAATAAGGTTTACTCTTACTAAAGTGAACCTCTGTTCAACAGAGAGCCTCTGCTCCATTCTTCATGTTCAACAACAGTAGAGGTTGCAGATGAAGGACATTGGAAATGGGAAGTGTGGAGGGTCAATTATATGACAATTTTAATGCATAAAGAAATAAATTCTCCAAAGTCTTGCCGAAAGGAGAAGCTTTTCTACGTGCAGCTCCAACACACTCCATTCCCCCAGATCAGCCTATTGAGTGCTAAAGACACAAATGCAGAGGAAGTGCATTGCAAGAAGAAGAGGATGGCATAGGGATCGCTCCGTAAGGTTCCAGCAAGAAATGCCAGTTGCACACACTTTAGGCAGGAGTGGGAATACCAGTGTATGATGCATTTTTTAAAAACAGTTGAACAGTTGAGAGCCCTCCACAGGGGGTCTGCAAAGCACTGGTGCTGGATACCAACAGCAGCGACAGCAACAGGGACGCAGCAGCAGGGGTGTGTGGATGTCAAAACTGCTCCCTCATTTCGAAACAAAGGAGCAGTTTGGGCATGCACACCCACCCACTGCTGTGTCCCTTTCATCAGAGACACGGCAACAGGGGGTGTGGGTGCCGAGAGACATGGCAGCAAGTTTGCGTGCACCCAAACTATGATTCTGGAGACGAGGGTCTGAATCCCCACTTGGCCATGAAACCCTCTGGGGGACCTCGACCTCAGAGAAAGGCTAAGGCAATAAATTTTGCCAAGAAAAGCCCCATTGTAGATTTGCCTTAAGTCAAAAGGGAGAGACATGATGGCTAGAAAGAACTTCCCGCTGTCAGCTGCAGTTTGTTATTATGTGCCTTCAAGTCACTTTTGAGCTGTGGCAACACTAAGTTATCAAAGGTTTTTGTTTGTTTTTTTGAAAGATTTGTTCAGAGGGGGTTTGCCTTCCTCTGAAGCTGAGAGAATGTGACTTGCCCAAGGTCACCTAATGTCTGAGCAGGGATTCGAATTAAAGGTCATTTCCCCACTACGCTGTTGTAGTGCTATTACTCCACTTTCAGCATCCCGTGGAATTCTGGGGTTTGTAGTTTTCTGAGGCCAAAGTGCTCTCTGGCTGAGAATTCCAAATGCCCCTCCTTAAACTGTAAGTCCCAGGATTCCGTAGGATGTTGAAAGTGGAATAATAGCAGTATAACAGTGTGGTGTGGAAATGGCATTAGTCTCCAGAGTTCTTTAATTAGTCTCCAGAGTTCTTTAATAAACAAATAAATATTTGGATATCTAAATCTAAATTTAAATATTTAAATCTTAAGCCTTGGGGGTTCCCAGCAACAAATTATATTTCCAAGGGGTCCCTGGTAAAGAAGAGGTTAAGAACAACTTTTCTAGACCACACTAGCTCTCTTTCTTCTGGTCCTTGCTTAAAATTGGGTCACTCCCAAGAAACTCATGGCTCCTTTTGCAGGACACCTTCCCTGTTAATCACTGCTCAGTGGTGTAACCTAATCAGGAATTGATTGTTGTTTCTCAAGACGTTTGCTGCCCATGTACTCATTACGATGAAAAGAGCATGCAAGGAACAGGTGGGCCCTTTGAATCTCCAAGGTACGTGGGAATGATCCTCTTGGCAGCCAGACACTCACGGCTCTGTAAGCTGACCCTACTATATTCTTTTCAAGAGGAGTTTGAATGTAGGTTTTCATGCCACACCCACATCTCAACAATTTGCCTTTTCCCTGGCAGCCACATGTGTCTGTGTGTTTGGCTGAGGAGGCAGCCTTCCCACAGTCTCTTTATTTTTAAGCATTTTGCAATTTGTGATGTGTGCCGCTTGCAGCTTGATGTTAATTTTTCTATAGCACATACTTTTTTGCAAGAAATTTGGAGACATGAGCAATTGCACCCGAGTCAGGGCAGAATTTTGTCTCCATTGGCACAGATTTTCCTTGAGTTTTGCAATTTCTTGTTTTGATTAAGGTTTATTTACTGCTGATTTTCACCTGAGTTTTTCAATGCTGGGATGGGGCAAAAAAGTCACACTATTTTGATGAATTTTCAGGACGCTTGGGCAATTTGGGGGCAACTTTCCACCCCATTTTTACATGCGGAGTTTGGAGATGAAATTTTAGTGTAGTGTATTAGAGTCTTATCTCGGATTGTCTCATCACAGGAAGAAATCAACTCACTTGAACTGTAGTGCTGGAGGAGAATTCTGCAGATACTACAGGTTGCTAAAAAGACAAATAAATGGATTCAGGAGCAAATCAAGCCTGAATTCTCACTGGAAACAAAAATGACTAGATAGAAGCTGTTGTACTTTAGACATATCACAAGATGACATGGCTTATAATCATAAAAGGCAGCAGAAAAAGAGGGAGACTCAATTACTGTCTATTGGTTCAGTCAAGGAAACCATAGT
The DNA here is from genome assembly GCA_030412105.1 of Cyclura pinguis. Classification (NCBI taxonomy): domain Eukaryota; kingdom Metazoa; phylum Chordata; class Lepidosauria; order Squamata; family Iguanidae; genus Cyclura; species Cyclura pinguis. Next base: position 382,892,986 of record CM059599.1, read on the forward strand.
GCTTGAGTTTGCAAGACCTGAGTTGATGACTGAGAATCTTGAAGGTTTCTCATTTGTAGGGTCACCATAAGTCGAAGTTGACTTAGTGGCAAATAAGAACAAAATAAGGAGTGGGACTGGGATGTAGATTCCAGTGTCTACTCAGTTATTAAACTCATGGGGCAACTTGGAGACAGTGGCTTTCTCTTCTTTCTCTCTCTGATCTACCTTGTCTTAGTAGCCATTAAATTGGCTTTGACCTATGGCAATCCTATGAATGAGAGCCAGCATGATGTAATGATTTGAGCATTGGACTAAGACTCTGGAAATCAGAGTGTCGGACTAGGACGCTGGAAGACCATGGTTTGAATCCCTGCTTGGCCATGGAAACCTATTCGGTGACCATGGGCAAGTTACGCTCTCAGGCTTAGCAGGGGGCAAAGGCAACTCCTCTCTAAACACAGGTTGCCAAGAAAACCCCATGATAGGTTTGCCTTAGGGTTGCAATAAATCAGAAACGATTTGAAGGCTCACAGCGACAAATGAATTTGAGTCCTCCAAGACACTCTGGCCATTTCCGCACTACACTCTTATAGCGCAATTATTCCACTTTCAACATCCTACGGAATCCTGGGGTTTGCAGTTTCCGGAGGGGCCGGGTGGCCCCTCCCGAAACTGCAAACCCCAGGATTCCGTAGGATGTTGCAAGTGGAATAATCGCGCTATAAGAGTGTAGTGCGGAAATGGCCAGAGTTATCCGCTCAGATCTTGCAAACTCAGGGCAGCTGTGGCTTCCTCAGTGGCATCCATGCATCTATAAAGCAGTTTTTCTCTTTTCCTACTGCCTTCTGCTTTAGCAGGCATTATTGTCTTTTCTTATGAGTCATACCATCCCATGATGTGTCCAAAGTACAATGGCCTCTATTTGGTCATCTCAGATTCTAGTGGGAGTTCACGATTGATCTGCTTTTGGACTCCTGGAGTTGTTTTCTTGGGTGTCTTTAGAACTCCCCTCCGGCACCACACTTCAAATGAGTTGATTCTCTTCCTGTCATTTTCCGGTGCCGTTCTGCTTTCACAACCATACATAGAAATGGGAACCAAGATGGCACTGACAGCCCTGACCTTGGTATTCAATGACACCTCTTTACACTCGAGGATCTTATCTAATTCCTACATAGCTGCTTTGTTAAGTTGTAGTCTTTTTCTGATTTCTTGATTTCTTGACCCACCTTACAGAGTTGTTATGAGGGTAAAATGGGGAGGAGGAGAGCCGTATATACCACCTTGAGCTCACGGAAGGACAGGTAAGACAGGCGTGTAAGTAATAAAGAAAAACTAATTTAAAAAAATAAAGAATGAGGAGGTGTTACTGATTCTTGGATTTGGAAGAAGAAGAGTTTGCTACAGTGTCTCAGATGCACAAAAGGACAGGTCAAGATCGTTACTTCTGACTTAATCCAAGCAGTGGTGTGATGCCAGCAAAGCTATGAATCAGCCCTGGGTTTTAGTGTGAACATTACAGGAATTAGCCAAGGGGCTGAACCTATTTTGGTATGGGGGGGGGTTCAGCACCTTGGCTACCTCCTTAAAGTTCACACTAAAACCCAGAGCGAATTCACCACACCACTGACACAAAAAGCACCGACCTTCCTTGCTGGTTCCCATGCATCTAGGACACCCTCCGAGTCCTTCCCACCCAGCTGTTCAGATCAGATCCCCTAACATGCCAATTATTGGATTGCTGGCACTGAAAATGATGTCTCCCCCCAACCTATGATGCATTAAAATAACAGGATTATCTTGAGAGAGATTAATGGATAGCATTTATTGCCTGCCGTCTTTACAATTTCTTACGGCTATGCCTGCTCTCTCACCCACTTTCCATCTCCAAAACTCATCCCTTCCCTTCCATAGGTTCCCATCTCCAGACTCCTGTTGTATAAAGACCGAATCAACTTCCTCACCCTCTCCTTTTTGCGGGGAGGGCTGGGCCTGTGAGACAGTAATTTCAGGTTTTCAACACCAGCCATGTAAACAGTAAATACTAACGGGTAATGTTTTTCAGCCATTTGCAGGAGTATGATGGCATCTCAAAATCGCCTTGACGAGGGCCGGCCCTACCATTAGGCAGGGTAAGTTGGCTACTTGATGTGGCAAATGCTGAGGGGGGTGAGATGTTGACAGCCTTTCTGTCTGAGCCCCCCAAGCTCTTCTTCTCTGTTGGAGGACAGAATTGTGTGCATGTCCTATAGCCTGCCCTGCCCTCCTAAACAACTGTGACAGGGTGCTTCCATGTCAGGGGGGCAATTTAGACTGATCTTTAGTGGAGCTCAAAGGTCCAAAATAGATTCAGTACCTTGGACAGTTTCTTGAAATTGCACGCTAAAACCTAGAAGGGATCGACTACCCTATTCACATGGAAGCCGCAGCTGCCACTACTAACCAAACTTGCTGCTGTGAGGCATGGTGGAAGACACAGCCTTATGGCCAAAATTAAAGTAAAATTCAACAGCCAGCCCAGTTCCTTTCTGTGCCTCTTCTTGCTCTCTGACCTTCTAGTCACAAAAATGAACCAGATTGGTCACTGAATTTTTCAGGGCACAGAATGTCTTGGAAGAGCCCTGTATACTGAACATCTTGCTCAGATGGGGTAGGGACAGAAAACAAACAGAATACCATAGATGTCTTTTGAATATTCTCCTATAGAAAGCCAGGGTGCTACAGCAGTTTGAGCATCTAACTACAACTCTGCAGGCCAATTTTAAAATCCTTGCTTGGCTGCGGGATCTCACTGGATGCCCTTCAGAAAGTTATACTCTCTTAGCCTCAGAAGAGGGCAAAGGCAAAATCCTTGTGAACAAGTCTTGCCAAGAACACCCCTGGATAGGGTCGCTATAAGTCAGAAACAACTTGAAAGCACATAACAACAACAGCAAGTTTTCCTATAGAAGAAGTTGCACATTTTTGTCCAGCATGGAACATCTGCATTCATACAAAAGCTTCTGGAATCAAGTTATCTATGTGGTGGCACTGACCATTGCGCATGCAGATGTGCACTCTGAATTGGACCTTATGCATGCAAATATATGCTAGGAAGCTGGGCATGTTTAGTCTGCAGAAGAGAAGGTTAAGAGGGGACGTAACAACCATGTTTAAATATTTGAAGGGGTGTCACATCGAGGAGCGAGAGGGCTTGTTTTCAGCTTCTCCAGAGGCTAGGACAAGGAGCAATGGATTCAAGCTGCAGGAAAGGAGATTCCACCTGAACCTCAGGAAGAACTTCCTGGCGGTCAGAGCTGTCCAGCAGTGGAATGTGCTACCTGGGAGTGTGGTAGAGTCTCCTTCTTTGGAGGTTTTTAAGTAAAGGCTGGAGGGCCCTCTGTTGAGAGTACTCTGATATGTGTTCCTGCACAGCAGAATGGGGTTGGACTGGATGACCCCTGGGGTCTCTTCCAACCCTAGGATTCTACAATGCACCCAAGGTCACCCAGTGGGTTTCCATGGCCAAGCAGGGAACTGAACTCTGGTCTCCAGGGTCGTAGTCCTCAGACCGCTACCCCACTCTGGCTTTCAGGAGTGTGTGTGTGTGTGTGTGTGTGTGTGTGATGCAGCCTCCTAATCCCCAACAATTGGCTGACTCTGTCCTAGGATCTGAGGCTAGGTTGCAATCTTCTGTCACAGCCTTTGACCCCTCCATCGTCTCTAAACAGACTGACAAGTCCTGATTCAAGGTGCAAGTTTGTCCTTTGCATCATATCCCGGGAATGTTAAAGGAAGATGTTGCTTTGCAATGCATGTATCTCCAGTCTTCAAACAACCACACAGTTGGTGTGTGCCACCAAATGTGTAACCAATTGAACAGGTAAGTTAAAACAAACCAGCAAATGTGTAACCAATTGAACAGGTAAGTTAAAACAAACAGACCCAAATATGGGATGCTTAGGCATTACATGCCAGCTTCAGCATCTTGTAATTGAAGCAGGTGTGTAACACTGAAATGTCCCACGTTTGGGTTTCTTTCATCTTACTTATTAAATTTGTTGCACATTTGCTGGTCGTTGCATTGTTCAAAAGGAGATTTGGCAGGTGCACGCCTAGTATTCATGTTCTACAGAATCATTTATTTGCCTTTTCCAAATCATTCTCCTGACTGTGTAAATGAATTAATTTATTGTTTGTCCTGTTTCATTTCTGTTTTAGCATTTTACCGTTCATCGGCTTTCATTTCACACTGTGAGGTGGGGATACATCCTGACTCAGACAGAGGTGGACAAAACGGATGGTGACAGTTCTACCTTGCAGGGCTGTTGTTAAGCTTGGTTAGCTGAACATAAAGGGAGCTGATGAGGATGACCTTGTAATGGAGTTTAGTGCTATTTCTGCTTTATTGCAGATGTGACAAGCTGGCCCCATCTGCCATAGGAGATGCCTTCAAATATTTCAAGACAGCTATTGTGTGACTCTCAGTCTTCTCCTCTTCTCGTGATGTACATGGCCTTGAATTTACTGGAGGAAAGACAAGGTTTGCATGTAACTATGTTGTGGTTGTTGGCATTATTACAGTTGGCTCTCCACATTTGCTACAATTGGGGTGTAAGACCCTTGCAAAAGTGGGGAAATTGCAAATATCAAAATGTGTGTGTGTGTGTCTAGAAGCGGGCTAAGGCATGGAAAGGAGAAGGGAAGGGGGTGGGTTGGCATGGTAGCCCTAAAATTCCTCTCTCTCGCACCCATCTCCTTCCGTAGGTGTGTGTGTGTGTGTGGCATTGGGGAGGGTTTGTGGTGCTGAGAAATCAGGCTGTCCTTAGCTGGCCAGGCAGCAGCTGGTGGAGGAGAAGGAGGATGACCAGAGGTGGATTTTTAAAGCCTGATTGGAGCCACTGAGAGGGAAAGTTCCCCAGAAAAGAAGCACCTGAGGTGGGGGAGCGAGAGGTCGAAGAAATTCACAGATAATAAAATCCATGAAAGAGAAACCTGCAAATGTGGAAGGCCCACTCTACGAGCTCTTACCCTGTTCTAAAAGAGTGCATCAGATTCTTTGGAGAACTTAAAGAATGCCTCATATAATCCTACAATGCAAGGGTGGGAGGCAGTGGTAGGTTCTATGGCCGGTTATCAGCAGATGGGATCTTCTAAAATTTTGGGAATGAAAGAAAATTTCATGGGGGAGGAATAGTTCTTATTGGAAGGCAAATGCCCTCTCCTCCCATGCTGTGTACCTCTGTTTGGTACACCTCGATGCTCTTTGAAACTTTCAGTTTCCCAAAAGAAGTATGAGATTTTTAAAAATGTAAGTAATAAATATCTTAGCATCAAATGCTACAGAAGGAATATTCCTATTCCTATGGAAGCACTTTCAAGAGACATGAATTCATTTCACAGCCTCCTGTAGCTTTTGTCAATCCCCAAAGCTTTGTGTGTGTGTGTGTGTGTGTGTGTGTGTGAGCTTTCTACGCCATTTCCGCACTACACTGTTATAACGCTATTATTCCACTTTCAACCTCCTGTGGAATTCTGAGGTTTGTAGTTCACTGAGGCCAAAGAGCTCCCTGACTGAGAATTGTAAATGCCCCTCTCTAAACTGCAAACCCCGGGATTCCATAGGATGCTGAAATTGGAATAATAGCACTATAACAGTGCAGTGCGGAAATGGTCCGAGTTGCCTGTTGACTTATGGCAACTCCATGAATTTCTAAGGGTTTCCTTAAGCAAGGAATACCCAGGGCTGGTTTTGCCACTTCCTTCCTCTGAAATACAGCCTACTGCACCTGGTGTTCATTGGCAGTCTCCCATCCAAGTACTAACCAGGGCTGACCCTACTTAGCTTCCAAGATCAAAGGGGATCTGGTGCCTTTAGGGTATTTAGGTCCTGAAAAAAAGATGTTTAGACTTCCCGTGTGTTTCTTGCTGCCAAGGTTGTGAAATCCAGGCCAAACAACCTGTGCCGAAGCCAGATGTCACTACTCTGGACTGTTTAGCTAACTTTTTTTTCTTTCCTCCTCGCTCTATTGAGAAGAGGTGCTTTGGAATTTGACAAGAAGGTTCTCATAAGCATTATCATTCCCACACCCCTCAAGTATCTCCAATTGTCCCCAGCATGAAATCCGATAATCAGCATCCAAAGATTGCTTTAGAATGGTTTTGCTTCTCTCTTCCTGCCCCACCTCCCTCATTCTTCGTCTTTTTTCCTTTTCTCCTCCGGCACTGCCCTGCCAGCCATTTCCCACCCTTTTGCTCTCCACTGAGCCATCCACCTTGCCAGGTGTGCAAACGTCCCCCCTTCACTGCTGACACACCTTTGGCATGGCGTACCAAAAACACAGCGGATAAAGTCAAGGTCAGGTGTTGCAGGAACAACAACAACAACAAAAAGGCGGTCCACAACAAAAGGTGCCAAGAACGAGGGCTGGATGAGTTGCTGGGAGAACAGGATTCAAATCCACACGTGGAAATTGACGGGGGAACCTTGGACGAGTCACACTCTCTCAGCCTCAGAGGAAGGCAAGGGCAAATCCCCTCTGAACGGTTGCCAAGACAACCCTGGGAAGTCCGCACGGCACTCTTACAGCGCGATGATTCCACTTTCAACCTCCTATGGAATCCTGGGGTTTGCAGTTCCGGGAGGGGCCGGCCGGCCCCTCCCGGAACTGCAAACCCCAGGATTCCATAGGAGGTTGAAAGTGGAATCATTGCGCTATAAGAGTGTCGTGCGGAAATGTTCTCAGAAATGACTTGAAGGCACACGCTAAAAACAAACACCATTTCATATCTTCACCCCAGGAGATTCTGCTTTCTGCTTTCAGACTTTTCTGGGCTGTTTCCTGTTAATGGAAACTAAGAAGGTGGATGCCTGTCACCAACAGAGATGGCGTTTCACTTTTTTTAAAATTCAAATTATAAATAGATTGACCGGGATCCTCTACTCTACTCTACTCTACTCTACTCTACTCTATCTACTTTAGTTGGTTATTTGGTTAGTTAGCTGGTTAGTTCCAACTAGAGTGGATATAATCAATCACTTGTGGAATGTGAGTGAACTTGTAAGTAAATCCCGTTGATTAAATGGGTCTACTTTAGTCAGGACTAACAACAGGATTTAGACCATTGCGTCCAAGGCCATTTCCGCCCTACACTGTTATCGTGCTATTATTCCACTTCCAACATCCTGTGGAATTCTGGGGTTTGTAGTTTACTGAGGCCAAGGAGCTCTCTGGCTGGGAATTCTCAGTGCCCCTCCCTGAACTGCAGATCCCGGGATTCCATAGAAGGTTGAAAGGGGAATATTGGCTCTAGAACAGTGTAGTGCGAAAATGGCCTATGTATCATCAATGCAGTAAAAGACCTGGTTTTGCACTTACAGTAACACCCAAAGCCTACATTTTCCTTATACTTCTATTAGGCCAACCCAAACGACAGGCTGACCTTAGAGCATCATAGTCAGAAGCAATTTGAAAGCACATAACAGCATTTTGCTTCTGTTATTGTCATTATTTTATTTATCTATATTCCACTTTTTACTCAGTCTGGGACTCAAAGCATAAAATTAGAACCAATTAAAAGCAACAAATAAACAAAACACACATAGACAGTACATCACAGTACTGTACTTTCCAGTCTATGGCCACTTCCGCACTAGACTGTTGTAGCGCTATCATTCCACTTTCAACCTCCTATGGAATCCTGGGGTTTGCAGTTCAGGAAGGGACCGGCTGGATGTTGAAAGTGGAATGATAGCACTATAACAGTCTAGTGTGGAAATGGCCTTCTGCAGGAAGAGAGAGTGCCAGTGAAAAAAAGTAGAAATGACCTTTCCTTCTAAGAGCAGTAGCTTCAGTTTCTTAATTCTGGTAGGGATTCTGTTGCTTCGTCCTACTTAGAGCAGAGACTTTGGGTGAATTGCTGAATGATAAGTCAACATATTGTTGTTATTGTGTGTGCTCAGGTCATTTCCAACTTGTGATGACCCTAAGGTGAAACTATCATGGAGTTTTCCTCAGCAAGGTTTGTTCAGGTTTTGGGGGGTTTTTTTGTCATTGCCTTCCTCTGAGGCTGAGAGAGTGATACTGGAAATGTGGTGCTGGAGAAGAATTCTGTGGATACTGTGGCTTGCTAGAAAGATAAATAAATGGGTCCTGGAGTAAATCGGAGAGTCAGCATTGTGTAATGGCTTGGGCATTGGATTATGACCCTGGAGTCCAGGGTTCGACTCCCTGCTTGGCCATGGAAACCTGCTAGGTGACCTTGGGTGTGTCACACACTCTCAGCCCCAGAAAACCCATGATAGATTTGCTTTAGGGCTGCCACAAGTCAGAAATGACTTGAAGGAACACAAGAAAAACAACAGAGGAAATCAAACCTGAACTTCCCGTAGAAGCCAAGATGACTAGTCATACTTTGGATACCTCATAAGAAGACACGACTCATTAGAAAAGACATTCAAGCTTGCTAAGTTGGAAGATGATAACGAAAAGGGAAGGACCACGATACAGGCTGATAGACTCCATCGAGAAAGCCACAGCCCTGACTTTGCAAGACCTGAGCAACTCTGCTGGAAAAAAGGATATCTTGAAGGTCTCTCATTTGTAGGGCTGTGGGGTTAGGTGGCACCCTCCCGGTGGTCTTTCTGTAGGCAGCTGAAGACCTTTAGGTTATGGCGAGCCTTGGAGAGCTGAGTTTGAAAAAGGGCCCTCATGTGTTGTCTGGTTTATACAGTCATCCCTCCACATTCGCTAGGGTTAGGGGCACAGGACCCCCGTGAATGTGGAAGAACTGTGAATAACTCTAGGCCCTTCCAAACCATATTTAACACACAAAAAAAGTATGATCACCATATTCAACCCACTGTGGATTCCTTTGAGGCACCAGAGTTCCTTCACAAGGCAGAAGTGGGGCTGACGGCCACCTCCACTGCTGCCCCACACCATTTTTAATAGGGATTTACAATCCTCATTTGCAGTTTTTCAGTCTCACGAGGCTTGCCGTCCCCATTAAAAATGGCCTAGGGAGACAGCAAATAATCCGTGAATAATCAAATCTGCAAAAGGGAAAGCTGCAAATGTGGAGGGCTGACTGTATTTGTAGTCAAGGGGAAAGTAGTCAAAGCCAACTTGACAGCAATTAACGACAATACAAGGTACCTTTTCATAGCTCTAATTCTACCTGCCTATGCCGGCACAGAAATTCAGCATTTCCCTTTCAGTGTTGTCTTCAGAAACACCTTGTTTGGTGATGGCTGATTCTTATACGAGGCTAGAAACGGGGACACAGAGCTAGCAGGCAATAAGGGACAATCTCCCCTTCTCGAAAAACTTACACAACCCCTCTGGTATGTAAAATTTCCACAGAGAAACACTGCTGAGCTGCTGCTGGGGTTTTTTTTTTTTAAAAAATAACAATAAAAGCCAATCTGCTTTCCATTTGTTTCTACTCTAATGAGCCTTGCTTCCAAATTGTTTTAATTGCCGAGCAATTATCCATTACCTACAATGATTCCATCCTGGCAAATGGCGGGTGTCACTGACAGGTATTTTGAGCCAATGAACACATGTTTACCCCGAGCGCTAAGATGCTGAATGGAGCCTGTTATTTACAATATGGCGTGCCACTGAGCACCGTGAAGTCACTACTCTCAGCCTGGGGAGCTCACAGGCTGGGAAAGGAAGCAACCTATGACTTCAAAAAGAGGGGAAAGGAATGGGGGGAGTGGGGAGGGACCGGTGGTAGGTCACCAAGATGGCATCCACCCTAACTAACCACGCATGGCCCACGTGGTTGGTGCACAGGGGTGCCATCGAGGCCATTTCCGCACTAGCCTGTTATAGTGCTATTATTCCACTTTCAACATCCTATGGAATCACGGGGTTTGCAGTTTAGGGAGGGGCCTGGTGCGGAAATGGCCCAAGATGGAAGGTAAGGCAGAGCAGCCATTTTAGGACACCTGCATGCAATGGCAGAGTTCTGAACTGGGACTTTACAAGCTGCCTGTAAAAAGAACTTCTTGTTATGTGCCTTCGAATCAAGTCCAGCTTATGGTGACCCTGCCATAGGATTTATGCGGCAATGTTTATTCAGAGGAGGTTTTCCATTGCCTTCCTCTAAGGCTGAGGGAGTGTGACTGGCCCAAGATCACCTTGTGGATTTCCATGGCTGAGCAGGGATTTGAACCCTGATCTCCTACAGTGGTGCAACACACAAATCACTACAGGGGTTTGAACCCAACTCTAGTCTTTTAGATTCCTGATCTAACACACAGACACTACATCATGGTGCCTCTTGTCGTTTATGTGTCTTTAAGTCAACTCTGAGCTATTTTGGCAAAGCTCTCCTGAGGTTTTCTAGGCAAGGTTTATTCAAAGAGGATCTGCCCATGCCTTCCTCTTAAACTGACAGAGTAAAGCTTTGAAAGGATGTCATGTCTAGGAGGGAAGCGGGCTTGTTTTCTGCTGCTCCAGAGACTAGGGCCACTTCTGCACTACATTGTTATAGTGCTATTATTCCACGTTTGACATCCTGTGGAATCCTGGGGTTCGCAGTCTAGGGAGAGGCATTTAGAATTCCCAGCCAGAGAGCTCTTGGCCTCAGTAAACTACAAACCCCAGAATTCCACAGGATGTTGAAAGTGGAATAATAGCACCATAAGAGTGTAGTGTGGAAATGGCCTAGGACAAGGAGCAATGGATTCAAGCCGCAGGAAAGGAGATTCCACGTGAACCACAGGAAGAACTTTCTGGCGGTCAGAGCTGTCCGGCCGTGGAATCTGCTGCCTCCATGGAGTGCGGTGGAGTCTCCTTCTTTGGAGGTTTTTAAGCAGAGGCTGGATGGCCATCTTTAGGGAACGCTTTGAAGGGTGTTCCTGCATAGCAGGGGGTTGGACTGGATGGCCCCTGGGGTCTCTTCCAACTCTATGATTCTATGATTACCCAGCGTCGCCCAGTGAGCAGAATCCTAGTCCAACATTCAAAATACCATACCATGCTGGCTTTCAAGGTTCACTCTATTTGGGATTAAAATTGGATTCAGCCCAAAGGTGGACACAGTGAAGCCCAGGGGCTATGTGCAACACAGAGGCCTGGTCACCTTTTCTCTGTCAAAAGAAAGAATCAGTTACAGGTTGAGCCTCCCTTATTTGGAAATCCAAAAACCTCTAAAGCCCAACCCTGTTTCTTGCCAGCAGCCAGCTTCTGCCTTTGAGGCAGCAGCTGGGGACTCTTACCTTTTCATCTCTCAGCTCCCCAGTCTTCTCTCTGCTTGTCCAGGCTTTCGTTATCTTATGCCTGAATTTATTGTAACAGTTTACTGGCAGGTTTGCCTTCCTGCTCCCTTCTTCCTCTGGCTTTAATGCAGAACAAATCTATCTGGGTTGTTTTAAATCTGCCAAAATATTCACCTGTTTTTTCTCCCTGTAGATCCCTTCACTGATTACCAGTTCAGGCCAGAGCCTATTTCAAACTTTTGGTCCTGGTATTTAAACCTTTGTGTTCTAACCTCCCTCCATACCTTGCAGCTCGACTGGTTTGTTACGTTCCATGCAGGGATTTGAGAGCTACAGGCCGAAGATTATTGTCTTTTCCACCAATGCGTACAGCTCTGTCAAGGCTGCAGGACTTTCGAGATCGGACTCTGCATTTGTGGAACTGTCTTCCTTTGGACCTCTGGCTGGAGGAGGATCTCAGACGTTTTCATGAACAGTTGAAGACCTTCCTCTTTGACTCTCCATCTCAAGTCATTGAGATGTGTTTAAGGTGCTGAGATGGGTAGCAACTGGTGCAGTGTTGGGGATTCCATGCCATGTATTGTTGCAGTGTTTTGTTTTATTGTCTTTGTCCCTGATTGTATATGGCGATGTTCTGTCCTTTGGTGTAAAGGGCATTATAATTTACTACTACTATTATTATTGCCACCAGGCTGAGAATCTGAGAGATGAACGATGTGGATTCCTGCCACTGCCAGGGGTTGGGCTGAATAGCCCTTGAGATCCCTCCAACTTTATGATTCTATGACAATCCTTCAAGATCTTTAGCTGCTCAGTGGGCATTTGTGCTTCAGGTAGCTGCCTAAGAGGTCCTACGAGCTCCGCTGCCATTTCAAATGCTGCAAAGAAACTTTGCCCCATTACCGAAAAGATCGATATGTGATTTCAAGACTGAAACTCCAGCAAAGTTTAAATGTATTGTACTCTTTCACCATTCTGGGTTGTGAATAGAGGTTTTCATAAAGGGAAAGTGGTGAAGGAGGAAGAATGACACAGACAGACAAACGCACATGCACACACCATGGAAGCTGGTCCTTTCTCTTCCACAGTCATTCACTTGACAAAGAAAAAGTAACAAAATGGAAGAAAATACCTAAGATTTTCCACCCCAAATAGCCCTGATTCAGGTCCAGAATTGAGGGAAAGTGATCAAAGCCAGTTTAAGTTACTGAAGGTGGAGAAAAGGTGTTTGTGCATTTCTCTCTGTGTGTGTGTCATTTGAGAGTTGCTTTATTTATTTTTAGCCTTAACACACAAAGGAGGCACTCAAAATCCCCGTCACCTCTAAATCCAATTCCTCCGTGTAAAATTGGCTGATTATGATGAGGCCCCCTTCAGTCAGAATTTTCCTTTTCGCCCATCTACCGTCTGATATTTTGGGTTCCTTTGTTTGATTCTATTGTGGCTGATGGTGAGTCAACTCTGGGTTTTGGTCTGAACTTTGAAGGTCATAATATTTAGATTTCTACCTGTGAAAGCTGGGGAGTGAAAAAGGCTGATGGGAAGAGAATCAATTTTGAGACATGGTGCTGGAGGAGAGATGCCAAAATGACCAATAAATGGGTCCAAGAGCAATTTAAGCCTGGACTCTTCCTACAAGCCACAATGACCAAACTGAGGCTATCCTACTTTGGACACATTTGGAGATGGCGTTGTTGTTATATGCCTTCCTTTCCGACTTATGGCGATCCTACAGCAAACCCATCATGGGGTTTTCTTGGCAAAATTTGCCAGAGGAGATTTGCCTTTACCTTCCTCTGAGGCTGGGAGAGTGTGACTTGCCCAAGGCCACTCAGTACCTTTCCACAGCTAGGTGAGGATCTGAGCCAGAATCCAATGTTCAAACCGCTACACCACTGGCTTTTGATGTTGCTGGACTACAAATCCCATGGTCCCCCAGGCTAGCACAGCCCATGGAGAGGAATGCTGAAAGCTGTGGTCGAACAACACCTGGAGGGCTGCAAAATTCCCAGCCTGATCCAAAGGAAATTCAGGCTAGGATGAAATCTCTAGACAGGCCTACCTCAGGAGAAAGTACACGGAAAACAAGGGGGACCAGCCATCTGGAAGGAAACACTTTCCTTCCAATCCCCTGGTGTTTGGACTCGTTACTCCATTTAATGACTGCCTTGAAATCGAGGAGACTTTTCCAAGCGGCTTCACTTCGGCTGGATCTGGACTGGTGAGGGACTGAGGGTTGCTAGTTTATTTCTTTTTTAATTCCCTGGTGACCATGTGCAGCCCACCTCACCTTCCACCTGGTTGGACTGCAGCTCTCATCATCCCCTAGCCAAAGACGGGTCGGGGGGGCAGGCTGTGAAAGAGAGTTATTGCTGGGATTGTGTCATTGCTAAGTCTTCTCTCAGCACTGTGTCTGAAGTGGGTAGACTGGGAAGGAGCTCTTAGGTTTTGTTGGAGATCTTCCTTTCCAAGCTCCATAGGTTGGAGTCATGATAGTAAGAGCAGTAGAAAAATGCAAGAATTATATGGTTGCCCTGGTAGGGGTTCCAAAATTCTTGGCAGTCACCACCTCAGTTCCTATTAACGGCATAGCTTCTTGAATCTTATCTTACTGGCTTCTGTCCTTCTTCCATTACCCCTGTTGAGACGGGGAACCATGACTCTTAAGGGCTTTTCTGCTATATGCCTTCCAGTTGGCTCTCAGTTATGGTGACTCTAGCATAGGATTTTCTTGGCAAGATTTATTCAGAAGAGGCTTGGTCTTGCCTTCCTCTGAGGGTGAGAGTGTGGGACTTGCCCAAGGTCACGTGTTGAGTTCCTACTGCTGAGCAGGGAATTGGAACTCTGGTCTCTTGGAGTTCGAGGCCAGCACTCAAACCACTATACTGTGGCTCAAATGTTGCTTTCATGTGCCTTCAAGTTGACTTGTGATGATCGTATCATAGGATTTTCTTGCCAAGATTTATTCAAAAGGAGGTCACCATTGCCTTCCTTTGAGGCTGAGAGTGTGTGACACACCCAAGGCGACCCAGTGGATTTCCATGGCTGAGTGGGGATTTGAACCCTGATCTCTCAGAGACCTAGTCCCATATTCAGGTACTATACTGTATTGGCTTATTTCCCAGTGCTTTGAAAAGCATTGAAGAAACTTGGCCTTGGATTAAAGGCCACCTGTTGCATAGTTTTCATTGTTTAGACACACACACACACACCTGCCAACCTTGACTTTCAAAGTGGCTGAATTAACAATCTGGAGAGAGAATCGTTCATGGAATCACAGAATCATAGAGGTGGAAAAGACTGCAAAGGCCATCGAGTCCACCCCCATTCTGCCACGTAGGAAGACACAATCAAAGCACTCCTGACAGATGGCCGGCCAGCCTCTCTTTAGAAAACCTCCAAAAAAGTTTTTAAGTTTTGTTGTAAAGACCTGCAACATATTGGATAATGCTAATTCTTGTTGTTCTTGTATGCCGTTTACCACCCACCCATGGTGATCCCAAGAGTCTTCAACATTTGTCCGGAAGAGTAGGGTTTGATGCCTTGCTCAGCCATGGAAACTCACTGGGTGACCTTGGGCTCCTTACACTCTCTCAGCCCCAGAAAACCTTGCGATAGATTCTCCTTCGGGTTGCCATAAATCAGAAATGACTTGAAGGCACACAACAACAACTGCAACTGGCCTACATTCCCTAAAGGCACCAGATCCCATCTGATCTAGGAAGCTAAGCAGGGGTCAGCTCTGGTTAGTGCTTGAATGGCAGACCACCAATGAATAGTAGATGCCATAAGCTATATTTGAGAGGAAGGAACTGCAAAATCACCTGTGAGGGTTCCTAGCCTCTGAAATTCATGGGGTCACCATGTGACTTTCTGTTGTGCATTTCCCCCTATGTTGTTGTCATCATCATCATACTATACTTTAAGGTTGCATCCAAATGTTGCAGCACTTGTGAGCAGCACAGATAAGAGAGTCAAGTCCTGCAATCAAGTCTTGTCCTGGTACCTCATTGGATCCGTGGAACTTTTGGGACCGTGCATATATATTAAATTTAATATACAATTTCTTGTATTGTTGTTATGTTTGCATATATGTGTGTGTATTATGCATATATATGTATGTATGTATACGTGTATAGGAACATAAATTGTAATTGTGTTTGCAATTTTCCATTATAATTGACTCCATAGTACCCAGAAAGAGGTACGCTTAACAACAATCATGGAAGATCAATCAGTCAAAGCTACCTGGTCAGTTCATGGAATAAGGTAGATTCTAATGGGATGGGATGTGTGACTGATACCTACCACCTTATCCAGCATGTTCCTCCAGTCAAAATGGAGTTAATATGTACAGCTAAGCACAGACAGTCCTGGTTAGTACTTGGATGGGAGCTTGCCAATGAGTACCAGGTTCCATAGGCTCTATTTCATAGGAGGGAACTGGCGAAGCTAGCTCTCAGTATTCGTTGCCTAAGAAGACCCTATGAAATTCATGGGGGTCATCGTAAGTCCATTGGTGATGCTGTTACCGCAGTTACTAGCCTGAGCTTGTGGTATATTAGATATCGTTTGATATCAAGAATTTGGCCTTCACTACCCATTGCTCTCCACATGCTTGCGAGGTCCCTGGACAAGCACGCACACAGGCGCGGCCGAAAATAGCTGAACCATTCAAATCCCGATCCAGACAGGCCAGTAATTGCCAAATGCAGCTTTAGAAGACCTCAAGGCAAGTATCTTTTAAGATCACATTATGTATGCACGCTGTTTACAAAAGATCCCCTGCCCCGAGCAGGCAGCTTGATGAGCGGACTATCCAACTCTCAAGCACTCCGCGTTTGCATATTGTCTACTCCATTGACAACGCTGTCATAATTCAATCATCTAAAATACTGACCTTTCGGAGGCTTTGTCTCCAGCCTGAAAACTCATTGTTATCCCCAAGAACGGACTAGCCTGCAGCCACACTTTCCCCTATAAGAACCCCTGACTTTGAGCGTCTCGTTGGATCGCTCTTGGCTTCCATCCTGCCTTGCTGACACTTTGTCCAGCGAGCCTTCCCCTCAGTTCCTTATGCTGAGAATCCTCACTTCTACAGACTTCGTCTTCAGACTACCCGGGCTTCAGGACAGATGTAGTATTTCCCATACTAAACCTCCTCCTAAAATCCCTCTATCCAACTCCTACCTTTATTTCTATAGTTCTTTGTGTGAGTGTGTTGCATACACGTGTTGGACTGTATATCAATAAAACAACCATCATTATTTACTTCTGTTTGCTCATTGACTCGGCCTGACCCCGCAGACATTGGGTTCAAGATCTCGCTACGTTGCCCTGCCTCTCGCATTGCTAACTAGTACTCTCAGCTAATTCCCGTTCCCCGTTATTCTGAGCGCATTAAGGTGTCCCTCCCGGGACCCCCAGAAATCAGGGTAACAATGTGAAGACATGTGCACCTGAATACCCTGGAAGCACCAGATCCTATCTGATCTTAGAAGCTGCATAGGGTCAGGCCTGGTTGGCAACTGAATGGAAGACCACTAAAGAATATCAGGTACTGTAGACAATATTTTAGAGAAAGGCAGTGGCAAAGCATCTCTGAATATTCCCGACCAAAGAAAACCCTGAGAAATTCATGGGGATAGGTGACTTGAAGGCACACGTATGTAGATGCTATTATACCTTGGACATATCATGAGATGACATGACTCACCAGAAAAGATGGTGATGCTTGGTAAAAGCAGGAAGCAGGAGTAAAAGGAAGACCACAAAACAGGCAGATTCACTCAGTCAAGGAAACAGTGGCAAGTTTGCAAGACCTGGACTGGGATGTTAAGAACAGATCTTCTGGAGGTCTCTCGTTCATAGGATCATCATAAATGGAAGCTGACTTGAAGATAAACGCCCTGCTCATCCACGGATTCTGTATCCACAGAGTCAACCGTCCATGACAATAATAATAACAATAACAACAACAACAACAACAACTCCAAAAAGCAAACTTTGATTTTGCCATTTTATAGAAGGCATACCATTTTATATAATGGGACTTGAGCATCCATAAATTTTAGTATTCAGAGGGGGTCTTGGAACCAAACCCTAGTGGATACCATGGGCCCACTGTATCGTGTTATAACAGTGCAGTGTGATGAGGACCCTAGTTAAGTATTCTTAGCTAAGTGGCTGATAGAGGACTCTAACTGATAGTAATAATACTGCACTTGCATTGGTTCCTCATGTGAAACTTCATTTATACTACTATCAGCTGGATATGACCCATTGTGCATAGCTGAGAGAGGGAATCGCTCCACATATGTAATACAGATTTATGTCTGTCTGTGTCACTAACGGGATGCCAGAAGCAAGTAGACAGATATAGAGCTCGTTGTTAATGGCCATCAAGTCAACTTGGACTTAGGTCGATCCTCCTCCAAGAGCCCCCAGTCATCAATTGCCCTCCTCAGTTCTTGCAAAGTTGGGGCCGTGGCTACTTTGGTTGAGTCAATCCACCTGTAGTGTGGTCTCCCTCTTTCCTTACTGCCTTCTACCTTGCCGAGCATTGCTGTATTTTTGAACGAATCCCATCGTCTCGTGATATGTCCAAAGTACGACAGCCTCAGTTTAGTCATCTCGGCTTCCAGGAGGAGTTCAGGCAAAGGCCTGTCTGGCACGGGAGACCCTATGAATAGCCGCACCACAACTGGTCTCTTGGCTTGCAGGAGCACACAATCCCTCCACTGTGGAAAGGGAGTACGGTGCCGCTATGGTTAGACACTAAGGGCTTGTTAGTCTGGAGAGGGATTTAGAAATCTCTGCTAGAAAGATCTAGTGCTGGAGTTCAGGGGAACAAACTAGACATCACTTAAGGGCAAGGGTCATGATTTGCGTCTTTATGGATCCCCTTCCCTCCCACTCCCACAACAGTACAAATATGCTTTATGTCCTGAGGTCTGGATATCACTTTGGGCTGCATCTGAAGAACTGAACTTATAGCCACCAAAGCTCATCATAAAATAAAAACCAGTCATTCTTAAAGGTGTTTTTAGATTCCTTCCTTTTCTACCATCCTCCTCCTCCTTTGCAGAGACGGCTGAGTCCCTCGCCAAACTACAAAACTCAAAGGCCATTTCCGTACTACACTGTTATACTGCTATTATTCCACTTTCAACCTCCCAGGGAATGCTGAGACTTGCAGTTCAGGGAGAGGCCTTTAGAATTCTCAACCAGTGAGCTCTTGGGCCTCAAGAAACTACAAACCCCAGAATTCCACAGGATGTTGAAAGTGGAGTAATACAATAGCACAGGGCAGAAATGACCAGAAATCCACCAGACGGATCCACAGCAGTTAAAATCTGATCAAACGGTTATAATTGTGTAGTGTGGAAAATTCGATGTAAGCGCCACTGCTGCTTTTGACATTTGAGCTGTTGCTTTATTCTGGAGTCTTCTTGCAGAAGGTTGGGCCTGGGAGACAAGAGGTGGTGGAATGGGAGGAAAAAGAAAGAGAAATTGGGTTCTTTTAGGGGCTTCTCTGTCTCCCCGATAGGAAACCGCCCTAAACTTTCAGGATTGCAATCCTTTTCCCTGGTTCCCGTTACAAGCCTTGATTTCTGCTTCCCTTTTGGTCCAGGATTTGTTTTCTCTTGTTTCATTTCCTCTCCAAGAATGGTCGTCGTCGTCTTCAACCGCAATGGATCTCTTTTCTGGGTGTGTGTGTGGGGGCACCCCTTCTATCCAGCCCCCCCCCATCCTCACCCCCCTCTCCCCAGGCGAGGAGGGCCCGGACTCCCCGCCCTGATCGGCAGGATAAATCCAAGGAGGCACCCGGGAGCCCGGAGTAAATAAGACCGGATTTAAAAATAAATAAATAACCATTTCTTCTCGGTCTCCTTGGAAACGGGCAATACTCCTTAACTCTGGGGGGTGGTCGCGGGGGGGGGGAGAGAAAAGGGATTTACTCCTCCTTTGTTTCAAAGAAAAACAAATGATACCAGGGATTGGAAAGAGAGAGAGAAGGCAGGCGAGAGAACGAGAACGCCGCCTCCCCAGAATAGACCCCTCGACCCCACGGTTGAGTAAACAATTCTGTAAATCCCTTTGAGTTCAATGGGTCTACTCTAGGGGGGAGGAAGAAGAGTGCGGCTTGTTGGGCGAGGGCGATCTGGACACGGGGTGGGCGAAATGGACACGTGCTTTCTGCCCTCCCCCCCTCAGGGTTTTTTTTGGGGGGGGGAGCTGAGCCCCTCCAGATATTAGCCGAGCTTTGCTTTCAAAGGATCGTCAATCGCTTTGGATCCCCGGCGGGAGCGATAAATTCAGTGACGACTTTGCAAGACCTGAGCGGCGGCAGCGGATGGCGACCTCTCGCTCGTAAAATCGCCGCAAGTTGAAGTCAGCCCGAGGGCAAAGCACAAAATTAAGTCAGATCAAATCCCTGGGAAAAAAGGAGCGGGGAGAAAGGCCATTTCCGCACTAGACTGTTATAGCGCTCTGATTCCACTTTCAACATCCTATGGCATTCTGGGCTTGGCACTTTATTATTCCACTTTCAACCTCCAATGGAATCCTGGGACCTGCAGTTTAGGGAGGGGCCTCAAAGGATTCCATAGGAGGTTGAAAGTGGAATCAGAGCGCTATAACAGAAGAGAGAGAGAGAGAGAGAGAGAAAAGAAAGTCGAAACAAGAAAGAGAGAATGAGAGAGACGAGCAGGAATGATTTCTTCTTCCAGGGGAGACAATTTCTCTCTGGAGCAGATTTCAGCCCCCAGTTCGTTGCTTAACCCTTAAGAAAACCCTCTACCGTCTGCACTTTACTTAGCCGCCTCGCAGAAGCGCTAAAAAAATTTCTCTGCGTTGCACAACGAGACGCGTAAGCAGACCGGCAAGAGGGCCCCCTGCGCATCGGTGCCGCCTGCTGCGCATCCCGCGGTGCGTGGATCCCGTTGCTCATCGGCCACTTGGCCGGCTCTGCTAGGTGTTAACGCAACAGCGTCCTTTCGACCGGATAGCGATGCGACGGAACTGCCCAATTCTGTTGCCCGCGAGCCTTAAGGCCACCTGGGAAGGCGCCGCTCGCCAACAGGGTTCAAGCTTTCTTTTTTTCTAGGAGGGGAATTGGAGCCACAGCCGAGACTTTCGGGTTGGGAGGGCGTTTTGAGCGGTCCGTGCAACCCTTGGGGCAAATAATAATAAGGAGGAGGTTTGGAGGAGGAGGAAGATGGTGACCTTCCAGCTCTAGGAGAATGTTAAGACTTTCCTCCCTTCCCTTTGAAGATCGGCCTTCAAAGCAGCAGTGAAAAGAAAATTTGTCTTTAAGAAAAAATCGAGATGCTGTTGGAACGGGGCGGTTTTGCCGGTGAATTCTCGCGTCTGCTCCTTGCCGGGCGCGTCAGGCGCGTGCCAGGGAAGGAAACGCAGCAGATAGTTCTGGGCACGTTTTGGGTGCAGGGAGGGGGAGAAGGGGAGAAACCGTGGGGCCGTGCTATGGGGTCTCCTACGGGTGGCCTTTGTGGAAGGCGACAAAGGGGTACTCACGCGGGTGTGTCCCTCCCGGGCCTCGGTCTTCCAACCAGAGGTTATGGGTCCAGGATTGGGCTCGGCGGGATTTCCGACCAAGGAAGCGTGGTTTGAAAGTTGAACCGGGACCGTTTCCGCACTAGACTGTTACAGTGCTATTATTCCACTTTCAACCTCCTATGGAATCCTGGTTGTTTTTTTCAGTTTGGGGAGGGGCCTCAAAGCCTCAAACCCCAGGATTCCATAGGATGCTGAAAGTGGAATAATAGCGCTATAACAGTCTAGTGTGGAAATGGCCTGGGATACGGAGAGAACAGCGTTCGGATCCCTGGCTCGGCCGTGGAAAACCAGCGGGTGATCGCGGGCAAGTCACGCTCTCTCAGCCTCGGAGGAAGGCAAGGGCAAATCCCCTCTGGATAAAGGTCGCCAAGACAACCCTGGGATAAGTTTGCCTTAAGGTGACCATGAGTCAGAAATGACGTTAAGGTACATTAAAAGCACAACCACAACCCCGTCTCAGATCTCTCTCAGCCGCCCCCGCAGATTCTCTTTTCCGCTTCCAACCTTTTTGCCCCGCTTCTGTTCGTCAGAACTGAGAAGGGGGACGCGTGTCACCAACAGAGCTGATGAATCACTTTTTAAAAAATTGAATTATAAAAAAAATGGCTAGGATCCTCTTGGTTAGTTCCAACTAGAGTAGACTTAGGCCATAGCGCTATAACAGTCTAGTGCGGAAAGTTAATCAAACAATTGTTGAATTGATTAAATGGGTCTACTCTAGCCAGGACTAACAACAGGACTTTAGTCCGTTATTCCAAGTACCAGGAATGCAGAGAGCGCCCTGATTTTGTGCTGACAATAAAGCCCGAAGTCCATCTTTTCCTTATATATATAGATGTAAAGATGGGTGGTGATTTAGAATTAAAACATCCGAGGACACCCGAGTTGACCCATGTCCTTCGGAAGTAAGCCACAACTCTGTCATGGTGCTATTATTCCGCTTTCAACATTCTTTGAGGCCGCTTCCTAAACTGCAAACCCCAGGATTCCATAGGATGCGGTTTTAATTCGGAAGCTGAGTGCTTCAGGATCAACGATGGTGGAGGAAGGTGGAACAAAGAGTCACAAATCTGGTGCTAAATACTCGATCAGCAGTCGATTTTTGAGGATTTTTTTTTAAATAAGTGGAGCAGCATGAGAATATTATTATGGAATTTATATTTACAGAATTAGGTGACGCTTGTGCGTTAGTGAATTGCAGCTCCGCCCAAATGAGCGTGCAAACCAATGTGAAATGCACGACTGCGGTGTGCAAGGCGCATTTGCACGTGAGAATGTTCCAGGCCCACGTTCCATGCACGAGGGCACCTCGCGCACAATGCCATCCCTTGCTCCCCTCTGGATCCATAACCTTCTCCCGATTGCAGACGTTACTTCGAAAAAGTCCAAGCCCAAGGGAACTTGAGGCATGCATTAAGTCTCTAACGGGATGCCAACATTAATAGCAACAGACCATCATGATTGTCATCGTCGTCGATAAACTAGGCGGGCTGAAGTGAGATCTGGCTGCCCTGGTAAGATCTCTGAGCGATCTGAAGCAGACTGGCAAAGAGTTTGGATTTCCCATTATTTAACAATTGTAGAAACTAAAAGACCCCCGAGAAATAATACTGCTGGAATAAAGGAAGCCTGGGAAAACGAGAAGCCCAGTGTAGTCCAGAAAGAGGGCGAGATCCATTCCGTTCTGGTACTCAGGGTAAAGTCCTGGAATAAGAATTCTTTAATTCTAAATGTTGGGCACAGCCTTCCTTTTGAATTAAAAGGAAGAACCCACCGATCCCTCCCCCGCCAATGCAGTTGATCCGGCAAACTTGAATCTGCCCACTTTTTCCGGCTTACAATCGTTGCTTCTTTCTCTCTCTCTCCCCTTCCCCTTCTCCCATCAATTCAGGTAATATGCTTCCTTCCGAAAATTTTAGTTCCCTGGTCCAAGGGAAGAGCTAGCTATAGCCATTTCCGCACTAGGCTATCATAGCGCTATGATTCCACTTTCAACATCCTATGGAATCCTGGGGTTTGCAGTTCAGGGAGGGAGCCGGCCTGTATAAATGCCCTATATAAAAGGTAGGAGAGGGAAAGAGAATTCGCTTCCTCGTGCAAAAGAGGAAGAAAAAAAGTCAATGAGGAAGAGCCCAAACCACACTGAGAGTCACCTGTTGCGACGTTGCCGGCTTGGGCGTTGTGTGTTTATTTCCAGCGGAACGCGTTTCTCTGGAAGTGGGGAATAGCAAGGCGCTAGACCCGGTTTTCCTTAAAGGGTGGGGAACAGGAAAGGGAGAAAGAAGAAAAGAAAGAAATATAAATCGGTCGGTTTATACCCAGGATTTTTCCCGCGGAATCCGAGCACAAAACTATAATTATGTGACGCAATCAGCTGGGAAAGACGCACGGTAGGGACACGATGGGGTTTACCCCCGAGTAGACGCTCTCAGGATCGGGTTGTGGCAGGAAGTGCATGCAGGAAGACAAATCTTTTGGATCTTAAAGGATGTGGGGAGCAATTTTTCCTCCTTTCGTGGCTGGAAGAATAAATCCGAAAAGAGGAGAGAGGAAACAGGCTTCTCCTTGATTCGCAAATCTTTAAAAAAAAAATTTTCAACGAGGAAAAACAAAACAGTCTGAAAGTGGGGGAAAGGAAATCTCCCAGAGCGGCTGAGAAAACTGAAACGGGTTTAATGATAGACTCTTTCTGTTTGACCTCCAATAAAATTTAATCGAATTTAAAAAAAATTAAAATACCAAACTGACCCTTCATTTCCGAACCAGTTCCTTTACCCCCCAGCCCCTGCAACAAAATCTTTTTCAAAATAACGTGCTTGTCATCGTTGAGGCTTCCTTGATTTCGAAGGGCTAATTCTGCCTTTGAATTTATCAGACCCGCACCGCCCGAAATGCGAATTTCTCCCTTCTCGGGAGGGGATTTCAGTGGGGAGAGGGGGAATCCAGACCTCTCCCCTCCACGTTTACACAAGGAGCGAAATTTTCGGACTATAAAACGGACCGAGAAGACCGTGGGACGGGGAGGGAGAATCGAGGAAAAGCAATAACAGATTTAGAAAAACGGAAGGAAACGGTTGTCTTGGAACGCAAACGCGTTATAGAAAGCAGAGGGAAAAGGTTGGATCTTACCAAAATTTAGCTGGAGGTCAAGCTCATTAATTTCCTATATATATGTGTGTGTGTGTGTGTGTGTGTGAGAGAGAGAATTGTAATTTGCTAGGAATTTACTAGGAATTGTAATATACTAGGAATGGGTCAAAAAGCTTTTTGAAAGTTGGAATCACTTTGGGTAAAACTTGCTTCTCTTTGTAAATGCAAGAAGGAAAGGATCCCTCCTTCTGGGTCGCTAAAAAGGGGAAGAATCCTAAGGAGGTCGGGGTTAAATACTCTGTAAACGTCAACGCAACTCACAACCCGGAACAGAAGCAAAGAGTCGGGATTTTTCCCCTCTATTTCGTTACCCTTTCCCCGATGAATGGGGTCCTTCGAAGTTTAACGAGTAGAAAAGAAAAATTATACCCCCATATTAGGTAGTTAACAGTAACAGCAGGTGACAATAGTAATCGTTAGTATTATTAATAACGATAATATTAGTACTGTTCAGTCGCCTCGTTAATAAAACGCGTTGGACGCTAAACCGGAAGGTATGAGCCGTCTGAATAAAACAAGGAGATCAGTTTCGTATTAGGGGCAAACGAGGAGGGGAACCTTCTTATTTTTACAAAAGAAAAAAAATGAATAACGCCAACGTCGTTGAAATACAATTAATAGGAGAGGGCCCGGTTTTCAACGTCCTGAGACTCTAACTGTAGCCAACGGAGTTCTTCCTCTATCAGCCGAGAGATTTTGCGGAGGGAAGGAAAGCGATAAGACAACTCCTTGCAACCCTATTTCTCCCCAGGAAAAAAAAGAAAAGAAAACCATTTTCCTCGCAGTTTAACTGGGGAGAGGAGGGAGGCGTTAAAAAGGGAGGGGTGGAGATTGTTCCCAGTTCTTTTTTTGTGCCCTGCTGTAGAAATCATAGGTTTAAAAGAAAAGAAAGAACTTTTCCAACTCCTTTGTCCGACCATTATTGCTGCGTGGTTGCTTCGCCTCTTAGGAGAAATGTCCCGTCCCTCCCGAGAAAGATCAGAAGATCTGCTCGGGGGATCCTCCCAACTCCCCCCTCTCTCCCCCCTCCCAAAATGGGTGCCACCCCCCCCCGCTCCCTTATCCCCTCTCCTTTCCAGGCCTTGAAATGAATGGGCAAGAAAAACAAACGAAATCGCAGGGATTTGTTCTATCCTGCGCCCATAAACCTTCCTTCCCTCCCTCTCTCCGTAGCCGGAAGAAAATTCGGGATGAATCCGAAGTCAACCACCTCCGAGAACGAGAGACCGCGACTTCGGCCACTTCCGCACTAGACTGTTATAGCGCCCTTATTCCATTTTCAACATCCTACGGAATCTTGGGGTTTGTAGTTTAGGGAGGGGACGGAACTGCAGACCGCACGATTCCATAGAACGTTGAAAGTGGAATAACAGCGCTATAACAGTCTAGTGCGGAAATGGTCCGTCTCGCCTGGCAACTGCCCGCAAAATGCCTTCTCAAAAAATCTTTCCTTCCTCTCAAGGCAGCCTAGGAAGAAAGCGACCTCTGCTTCCCATCGCCCTGGCCCTGGAGCACCCAATCCAGCACGCAAAAATACATCAATAAATAAAGTCCCTTTGCACGGATTTGGGAAAACAACGACCACCACTTGTGCTAGAACCATTTTAATATAATTATACATCTGCCAGATCCAGGAAAAAAAAGGAGAAAAAAAAAGGTTTATGCATATATATCTCTTTTTTTTTTTTTCAATTTCACATCTGCAAGCATAAAAACAACAATGAATTCTTTTTTTTTTCCTTTCCCCTCTGTTTGGAAATTCAAGGTCAGAGCAATTGACCAATGTCTTAAATAGATACCTTTTCCTTTACCTTTAGGTTGCCCAACAGTAAGTGACTGGGTTACAACTGAATTTAAAAGTCCTTGTGATATTATTTTTTTTTTAAATTTATTGACTGATTCTTTTTATTATTACTTTTTAAATCTCAGCGTTCATTCATTTATTCAGAAACAGTTTTTTTGTTGTTGTTGTCATAATTTTTTTTTTTTCAGTGCAGTTTACCTCTGGTGAAAGGCAATTTTGAAAAGAGAGAGACTGAAAAGAGAGAGATGGGCATATGTAACTCAGTTGCTCAAATTTCAATGTTAATTATAACCTATTTAAAATCACAGCAGAACCCCCTGCTGGTTTGGGGTTTGTAGTTGCATACAATACAGGAGATCACAGTTTTAAAGTCTAGCACAGATTAAAAACCACAGATGTACCATTTATAGAAGACACACACTGATTGTCTCTTAAAAACTACATATTGACTCCTTATGGACATTATTTTTTTCTTTTATTATTTTTTTTCCCTCTTAAATAAAGTAGTGCAGCTAAGACAATCAGTTCCACAAAGTCACATAGCTCTGACTTCTTTTTATTTATTTATTTATGTTTTTTTTTTCCTTTCCTGTTTTTCGGTTTTTTTTTCATTTTGTTTTGCTTGGTCCGGTTTGGTTTTTCTCCTGCAGCCAACTTTCGCCAAAGGTTTGTCCCCCTGAAGCAATTGGAGGAGTTTGAGAGAGAGAAAGAGAGAGAGAGAGAGAGAGAGAGAGAGACATTGTCCATTGAAAAGGAGTGGGAGGGGAGAGGAGAAGGGGAGAGAAACCACTATTTAAAAAAAAAAAATCAAAAGAAAACAAAGGTTGATATCAAACTGGAAAAGTGGATTGGGGAAGGAGGAAGGAGGTTTACTCTTTCCATAAACACACAAAAGGGGAGGGAAAGCCAAATCTAGACGATTTCCTTTGGAAAAGAAAAAAAGAAAAAGAAAGAAGGAGACCACCCTCCTGCTCTTGCCCCCAAAGAAGGAAACCCTGGCCTTTTGTCAGAATCATCTTCCATTCCATCCAGACAAAGAAACCCAGCAATTGGCTACAACTAGGAAGAGAAGATCTGTTCTCTGGTTCACGTAAGGCGTCCTTTCTTCTCCTCTTTGCTTCCAGAGCTTCTGAGCAAGAGCTGAAACCAGGAGAAGGGTTGGGGCAGCCACTGTCTTTTGTTTTCGTGAGTTTATGTCTTTGTGTCCTGTTGGCGTTTCTCTTTTTTTAATTTAAAACCAAAGACCTGACTGCAACTGTCTGGTCCGTCTCAGCATCCTTTATTGACATCCTTCTCCTCCCTATGATCACTTAACATCGTTATCAGCATCGTCAACATCATCACCATGTATCACAAAGGGTTCCCAGCGGGGTATCTTCACAAAACCTGGAACTTCCAGGAAGAGGTCTGGTCTTTATAATCCAAGCAGTCAGCGTTGAAGTTTAGCTTCCAGGAGGCGGTTTGGTCTTTATAATCCAAGCAATCGGTCGTTGAGTTAAAGCCCAAACTCGACGCTCCGTAGCCCTGGGTGGAGAGGGAAGCCGGAGACTGGTTGAGATGACTGGCCACAGCGTTGGTACCCATGGGGCTAAGGGCAGCCCCTGGTCCGGGCAGCTGGTGATGCATAGGGGTGAGATAAGATCCACAGTCCATCCCTCCAAAATAGGAGGTCGAACCAGCGTATCCTTGGCTGTAGCCAGAAGCCTGAGTGTAGGTCATGGGGTAGGACCTCTGCATGCAGGAAGAAGAGGTGGAAAGGGGATCGGAGAGCGGCGAGATGGAAGCCGGGCTCCAGATAGACACCGGAGCACTGCTGCTAGAAATGGCTGGAACAGAGGTGCTGGCCGGAGGCGTGAACTGCCCGCTGGTTCCACTCTCTGAGCTCACTTCGCGGGCTGGAGAACTCTTCTTCTTTGCAGGCCTCACTTTGTTCTGGCCGCCGTTCTGCTGCTGCTGTTGCTGCTGGCGGCACTTGGCTCGACGGTTTTTGAACCACACCTGGAAAACCAAGAGGAGGGGAACAGAAGCAGAAGGAGAAAGTTTGTTAGCCATATCAAGATGGGAGCTGTAACAGCTGTTATCAGATGTTTTCCTCAACTTGGAGCCTACCAGGCATGTTGGACTACAACTCTCATCATCCACAACCATCACAGATGTTCATGGCAGCACATCTAGCAGGCACTGGGTTAAGGCAGACTGGGTGGAATGAAAGCCCTACCAGAGAGGGGGACTTCCTTTGAGAAATTTCACTCTGTTATTGTATGCCTTCAGATGTACTTTGATTTATGGTGACACTATCCTAAGGTTTTCTCAGAATGATTTCTTCAGAGGAGATTTGACAAAAGGTTTTGCTTTGGGCCTGAGAGAGCATGCTTTGCTCAAGAATCTCCATTGTTGAGCATGGATCTGAACTCTAGCCTTCCAGAGTCCTAGTCCAAGACACAAACCACTACATCTCCTTTCTCTAAAATTCTTTGTATATTTCATCAGCAAAACGAGCAACCAGTGACGGTTCACGAAAACAGGCTGCATGGTTTGAATGTATAGTTGCTGGGAGCAAAGTTTGTAGTTTCCTCAAAAAACTGCCTCAGGTGACTACTCTAATTCCAAGTCTGACCCACCTAGTTTGCTGCACGGAAATATTCTAGCCAGCAGACCCTGAAAAAGACCTCAACTGATGACAAGCAGATGATATCCATACAGTATAAGATGGCCTGAAACCTGCTGGTTTCATCCCAGCTAGATAAGATCTATTGAATCAGTTATCTGAATAGTGAGTTGACGTGAACAGATAGGTAGATCCCATTGATTCAACTGAACAGACCCTGATTGGAACTAACGATAAGATTTCATAGAATCATAGAGTTAGAAGAGACCACAGGGACCATCCAGTCCAACCCCCTGCCATGCAGGAACCCACATCAAAGCATTCCTGACAGCTGGCCATCCAGCCTCTGCTTAAAAACCTCCAAAGAAGGAGACTCCACCAACACTCCCAGGCAGCAGATTCCACTGCCAGACAGCTCTGACCATCAGGAAGTTCTTCCTGAGGTTTAAGTGGAATCTATTTTCCTCCAATTTGAATCCATTGCTCCTTCTCCCAGTCTTTGGAGCAGCAGAAAACAAGCCCGCTCCCTCCTCAGCATGACATCCCTTCAAATATTTAAACATGGCTATCATGTCCCCTCTTAACCTTCTCTTCTGCAGACTAATCATCTGCAGCTCCCTAAGCCGCTCCTCATAGGGTATGGCTTCCAGACCCTTCACCATTTTGGTCACTCTCCCCTGAACACGCTCCAGCTTGGCAATGTCTTTCCTGAAATGAGGTACCCAGAGCTGGACACAGTATTCCAGATGAGGTCTAACCAAAACAGAATAGAATGGTACCTTTACCTCCCTTAATTTAGGTCTTTGACTTAGATCACAAACCAATGGGTTCCTATTATAAGGAAAGAGATTCCATCTAAACATTAAGAAGAACTTCTTGACTGTTTGACAGTTCAGACTGTTTGATATCTTATTTTAATTTTTCTTACTCTATATTTTACTCAAGCAGGATGCTCCTAATCTGACATGAAAGGTTTGCTCCAGGCCAAATAAGGCAGTAGCTCTAATCCTATGAAAGCCCATGTGGTCTTGTAGCATCATGTGGCTCCATGAGACTGGGCTGACGCAGATCTAGCTTGGGGAATTCTCAGCATGCAGGCTGAAATCCCTGGTTGCCACATCACCAGGATGTATGACCAAGGGTTGGAATAACTGATTACTGGGAGTGAAGTGCACTGTATAAAGTCACGGTGGCCAATGAAGATATAAAAGACTTGGAGTTTCAAGATATTCTACTCCAGCATTTCCATTTCTGTCCTCACTAGGCATTATGCTTAGTAAAAGTAGGAGGCTGTACAAAAAGAGGGAGGATCACATGACAGGTGGATAGACTCAATCAAGACAGGTTGCAGAACCTGTTGTGTCTTGGAGATCTCACCTTCATAAGACCACCATAAGTCCAAGCTGACTTACGACAACAAGTAGGCATCATCTCACCCTGGGCTGCTGTCAAGAGATCTGCTCTGGTGTCCTTTGCAATAGGATCTCCAAGGAGATGGTTCTTCAACTTGACTGCATCGGAGACCATTAGGCATGTGGGTGTACGGCATCCATTCAACCTCAGGGATTACTCCCAATGATTTCACATGTAGAACTAAGCAAACCCAATTGCTTAATAAGAGCACTTTGGGGAAAGAGGAGAGGGAAGTCCCCCCCCAGTCAGTGAGCTTGCTAGCTTAGGGTTCCCCAAGGATTTCCACTTAAGTCCTGTTGAAGTCAAGCCCTTAATTAAAAAGAACAGAAACGGGAAGTTAACAATTAAGAGAGCCCTTGGGTGGGAAGAAAGCTTGCATGTTCTTTCACATGGTTTTGTATTCTCTTTCTCCTCCATCCCATGTTACAGGAGCAGGTCTTTCAATGGAACTCAGCTACCTGGGAAGGCAAGCCTGTCTCTTTGAGTGAGAAACCTGGGTGTATCCACACTGTACATTTATAGCAGGTTCATACCACTTCCTATCAAATCCTAGGATTTGTAGCCTGGTGAGGTACTTTGAATTTTCAAGCCTACTTTCCTGAACTACATTGTTAGAGCTTTCTGGCGGATAATTCTGAGGAGCTCAAAAACTAAAAATCCCAAGATTTCAGGGGCTGGGCCTTTGGCAGTAGTAACATCAAAGCACTATAATTCTGTAATATCCACCTCAATATCCTAAAGACACCAGATCCCTTCTGATCTTGGAAGCTAAGCAGGATCAGCTCTGGGTTAGTACTTGGATGGGAGACTGCCAACAATTACCTGTTGCACTAGGCTACATTCCAGAGGAAGGAACTGGCAAAACCACCTCTGACTATTCTTTGCCTAAGAAAACCCTATGAAATTTGCGGTGGTCACCATAAATTGATAGACTACTTGAAGTCACACACATATTTACAGTGTGGGTACACCTCCTCTGTCGCTGCTTGCTTTGATTCCCAGAAGGACAGGGCAAATGTTACGCCCTCTGCCCCCAACAGACATATATGAAAGCCTACTCCATTTGAAATCAGTGGGAATTTCTTCTTCTGTCCGGTTTCAGAGCAGGACCCCAAATTGTATTCTCTTTCAGTGTGACTTTTCCAGCTTTCCAGAGGACACAGCCTTCTCGTTACTCTAGTTTTCTCTCCTCACCTTTCTCCAGACCAGAAATGAAGACCATGTGACTTGTCAGAAGTTGGTGGACTGCGGCTCCCAGCGTCTTCAGCCACTGGCCGTTCTGGCTGGAGCAGAGAGGAGTTGCAGTCCAACCAACATCTGGTGAGGAACAGGTCTCCAGCCTGCCTCGGCCTGAGATTTCATGCCATCTGTGATGAAAGAGTAGAAACTAGGTCAACACGCACAGCTGAATGAATCGGTTGAATTTGGGGGAGATAAGAGTATATTGTGCCTCTTTGGATTATGGGTGTGTGTGTGGAATGTTCTTGTTCTGTTTTCTTATGTCCTTCATGCAAATAAAACCCCCTGCAAATTTATTTCAGACAGATGTGGATGAAGGAGAACCTTTCGGTCCCTTCAGTATTCAATGACAATACTCTATACAGTTGACCCTAAACGTTTGCTAGGGTCAGAGGCAAAGGAACCCCGCAAAAGTGGAAAAACTACACATATCAGTGTGTGTGTGTGTGTTTCTGGGAAGGGGGCCAAGGCATGGTGGGGAGAGCCGGCACCCAGGGTCCAAACCAGGTCAGGGAAAAGAAAGGGAAAGGAGGTGGGTTGGCACGGTGGCCCTATACTTCATCTCTCTTGCCCATCTCCTTCCTTGCATGTGGGTGCTGGGCATCAGGAGAAGGTTTGGGGGGCTGAGAAGTTGGCATGCCAGCCATCCTTAGTGGCCAGGCAGTGGCTGGTGCGGGAGGAGGACCAGAGGCAGGTTTTTATAGGGCTGCATGGCCTGTTTGGAGCTACTGAGGCCCTTTCCACACGGGGTAAGTAGTACGGCATGGTGCGACCTCTAACAGAGGTCATCCGCACCTTGGGAGCGGACTGGGTCGGACCACTTGTCACAGTTCCGCACCTCAGTCCGCTCCGGAGCGACCCGAAGTGGTTGCGCAGCGTGCTTTTTAAAAACCCGTTTTTACAGGTTTTTCAAAAGCACGGAGCATGCCACTCCGTGCCACTCCGTTCCCGCGCTCCGGTGCAGATTTGCAGGCGCGCACCAGCACATGCCTGCAGATCTGCCGGGGGCGGGCTTCCGGCTGGCGGGCTTCTCCTGTTGGTGGAGAGCCTCCGCCAGCCGGAAGCTGCCATTTTGGATGCCGGAGGACTGTGGAACAGCGAGCTCGCGCTGCTCCGCATGGGGACGGACTTATCCGGCTGCCGGTAAGCTCCGTTTCGGCGCGTTTTCCCCCGTTTCCCCCTCCACGTGCGGAAAGGGCCTGAGAGGAAAAGTTCCCCTGGAAAAGAGCATTTGAGGGGCGGGGGAGCAGGGGTTGGAGAAACTCACAAATAATCAAATCCGTGAAAGTGAAACCCGGAAATGTGGAGGGCCAACTGTAATTCATTCTAGGGAGAGAGAGCAAGCAAGCAGTTCTACATGGAGCACCTAATGTATGGGACCGCTCTCTCTCTCTTCCCCTCTCCTC
Source organism: Cyclura pinguis (assembly GCA_030412105.1). Lineage (NCBI taxonomy): Eukaryota > Metazoa > Chordata > Lepidosauria > Squamata > Iguanidae > Cyclura > Cyclura pinguis. The sequence goes on from CM059599.1 coordinate 382,925,379, forward strand.
CTCAAAATTTATTCTCCCTCACCACCCCATCTGGTCTCTGGCAGTTCCATGGAACCCCCACTAAACTGGCACCAGCCACAGACACTGGCTCTGAGAATTTCCCTTGCAGAAGGTCTCCATCTTGTTACCAACCAGGGGTAAGCAACGCTAGGGAAGCTGCTGTTACGAGTACGCTCAGTTCCACGAGGGAGACAGAGTGTTTCTCTGATGCCGGACGTGAAAGACATCATTTATGCATTTATGCCATCGTGGCATCTCTCATCCAGGGCCTAAAACAGCATACTCACACATTGCTTCATAGCAACCTCTCTGCTTGACTTAGTTTAAAATACCAAGATCCAGACTTCAGCAAAATGAGGCCATTGCCCTTGTGAATGAGAATTTTAAAACCCTCCTTTAAATTTTTCCTTTTCCCCCCAAAATTCTAGCATTACAGAGACACTGAAAATTATTCACATCGAGAACTCTTACATCTGCTGGGCTCCTTTTCCCATTGCCTGCCCTTTTACTTTGGAGACCTAAACTCCGGGTCTAAATGCTCAGCTGAACTTTAAGTAAACATGGTGCTATAAATTTGGAGACCGAAGGAAAATTTCATGGGGGGCAGAATTGCAAGGACAATGCCTTAATTTTGCCCCCCTCAACAGCTACGCCCCACCAACCTGTAAACCCTTTTGCTAGTCTACTAGAATTAATGGTTAAATGGTGAGACAACACATAGAAAAATCTTATGGATTCAAGAGCTCACATCTATACTGATAGGATTTAGGCCTGAAAGACTGGGTGCACCTAAACTGATTAAAAACACCATAAAGCCCTAGATTTTGGTTGCTGATCATTCCTATTTTATTTTGGAGATCCATACAAATTTTGTTTATCCCTGAACATTTTCTGTTAACTCCTGATAAAACCAGAGACTTTTTATACCAGCACCCCAGATTGTTTTATTTTAACCCTGTATAGAATTGGGAAGGACAGGAACAAAATCTGGAACTTTTCGGTCTTCCTTAAGAAGGAAGTGTTCTCTTCTTCCTGATCAGACACACTCCCTTCAACAAAATTGCTTCTTAATATTATTCTGGGGTTTTTTGTTTTTTTTTAATCTGATAGACTGCATGTGTGGGTTTTGTTATTTTTTTTTTTTAAGGAAAAGAACTAAATCTATTTCGTCGCTCATGATCGTGTTTAGCCTGCTGTCTTGCTCTTGAAATTGTTCATTATTGTTAACAGTGCCGATTAATTTTCAACAGAAAGGTACAATGCGACAGCATGACCTGAAGAAATAACAATGCATAAGCACATTTGCTGGGGACTGTCACTACGTTCCATCGGTTTCTGTCCTGCTGAGCATGTTGTAAAATTTATGTCGATGTGTAAATTTAAATAAAATCCCCCAAGTCTTGAATTGTGTATGGAAAGAATGTATTTCAAATTCTAGTACATGTGGTATAAAGTATACAGAGTGTTATGTGCTGTCTTTGCATGCAAAGAGACACCAAGGACTAAATTTAATTGCTAGTCTTGAGTAGACCTATTGAATCAATGCAAGTTATGCAAATGTTACCTTAGCAAGTTCTCATTGATTCGAAGTGTCTAACCAAGTTTGGACTGACAATTGGTTTTAGGCTTGAGTCTCACTAATTTCAGTGGCGTCTAAAGGGCACTGCACACATTAAGATACTGAAGATGTTTGAACCTTGTCTTCCTCCTCTCTTCACCTTACCGCCATACAGATGCAAAATGCAAATCCAGCAGACAAGTCTTTCCTATGGGTAGACTTGTTCTCTGGTAAGTTATCCAGTCATCTGGGAAACCTGTTGTGTGACAGGTGAAATAGCTGCTCAAGCTTGTTCCCACCCAAATGAAGGGCATTGTGCAGAACTAGAAGCTAACAGCCTCCAAGAAGGAGACAGAGTGTCAATTTACCCTCACGGAAGTAGCACTTTTCAAATGGATGTGCGAACAAACATGAAATGCACGATTGCAATGCTCAGTGCCCATTTGCATGTGCAATGCACAATGGAACCACATGAGCAAAGGCAGTACGTGCTCAGTTTTGCTTCCACAACACTCAACTAAATACAGATGTTATGCACGGCCAAAAAAGTATAACCACGTGTGCAAAGGGACTAACATGTGTAAGTTGCTAACAGTATACTAATCATATTTATAACAAGATGAGGGAGGGAGTGGGGAGGAAAAAGAAGAAATGGAACAGATGCTTTAAATAGAACGAACGTACTACCAATTTGGGCATATCCCTCTACAAACATTATTCATTTCACACTTGTTTAAACTGTCATGGCATATACAAAGAAACATGCCCATTGTAGTTTAATAGAGGTGCTGAGTCTTCCCATTAGAGCTCCTTGGCCTACTTCCCTCTTCTCCAGTTCACAAGCCTTTTCTCGGAGAGAGTAAAAGGCTATTAAAGGACTTTAAGTCCATGGTGTCAAAAAAAAAAAAAAAGGCTTGCAGTTTCCTGGGGCAGCCCTAGGTTTGATATCAGCAAATGCCACACGAAGCCCATCTCTTTCAGCAAGTCTGTTTTACCCCTTTAGAGTAAATGATAACCAAAGCAACCCAGTCCATTTCTAGATTACTGGGAGCCATTGCCTCAATGGGCTTTGCTTTCATATTACGGGCTATTTCAGATTTCTTTTGAAAGTTCTGATGTGAACGGTTGAGGGAAACCTGCACAGAAATCAAAATATGAAATAATGTAGGGCTTAGGAGATTAGTAGGGAATTCTTCTTTGGGGAGAGGTGCATTTTGTGTACCCCCGCATACGCATAGGAAATGTGTATTTCCAGAACATCGTGGCCAATGGCACTTACATGTGTCCACAAAACAAAATGTGTCAGGGAGTAACTAAGGATGGAGGGCAAAATGAGGACATGAAAAGAATTCATCCTAACGAAATCTTCCTTCACTCCTCAAAAGTCTAGCATTCATTGACTGAAAGACTGAAACTGGTTCACACCTAGACCTCTTACATTTGCTCTATTCATCTCTTTTAGGTTGCTTTCCTTATCCTTCTCTCTTCGGATGCCAAAACTCCTATTTCTAAAAGCTCAATTGAAGTTTTTAAGATACTGCAATGCTATAAATTTGGGGAGTGAAGGATAATTTCATTGGCAGGACAGAATTCTTGTTTAGGAGGGGAACACCCACTGTCGTCCCCCTCCCCATCATAGCTATGTCCCTGTGTTGTTTGTACAAGAATGCCACATGGTGATCTATGCTGCAAATTCACTTGAGCTCATACAAAACAAGGACTTTCTACCCAGGAATTTTGTCATGTCCTAAATGATCTGTTAGTTATATTTTGGACTAAGAGGGGAGAATGCTTGGGGCCTGCATTCCTTCCAAAATAACACTATGCTACAGATTTGCTTTTTCCAGCAGACTCTGCTCTGTTCCAATCTGCCTAGAAGTTTACTCTCCGCTCTCAAAAAGTACAAAAATGAAGATATTGTCTGTCAGTTAAACTCCAAAGCATGGTGTAGATCTTTGAGTGCTGGACTACAAGACTGGAGAGCAGGGTTTGATTCCCTGCTTGGCCATGGAAACCCACTGGGTGACACACTCTCAGCCCCAGAAAGCCCCCTGTCAGGGTCACCTTAAATCACAAACAGTAAGGCACGCAACAACAAACCAAAAATTCTACTTAACTCAATGGCAAAAACTCTACTAGTTGAGGCTAAAAGCTGCATTGCATCTAGTTTTTAAATGAACACTGGGAAGTGGGTGAATAAAAGATAATTTCTATCATTTTTCAGAAATGAAACAGGGATCAGCTAAAATCTGGTGTCAGCATATAGTGACACACAAGGGGCGCAGTCATTACAGATTGGAACCTGCTTCTTAGTCAATGAAAGTAGATGCAGAGGAGAGCCCAGAGAGAGCAATAGGTCTGAGGAACATGTGAATCCATGGTGGATTCTTAACAAAACCCTTCAGGAAGCAGAGGCTGGTCGGTGGCTTTGTCTGAACTCATAGAAGACAAAAGGAACGGTCATTCTTTCTACATTTTGTCAGAGCTTCAGGTTTTCATGCCCTAGTCTTTTAACAGCCTCTGTGCTCAACATGTACAACCTCAAAACCTGATTTTTGCACTCAGCCTGACCTCACCTGGAGCATTGTCTCCAGTGCTGGGCACCACAATCCAAAAAGGATATTGACAAGCTGAAAGGCGTCCAGAGAAAGGCAACCAAAATGATCAAAGGTCTGGTAATCAAGCCTTATGAGGAATAACTGAGGGAGCTGGGTACCTTCAGCTTGGAGAAGAAGAGACTGAGAGGTTTTATGATAGCTGTCTTTAAATATCTAAAGGGATGTTTGTAGAAGTTGGAGCGAGCTTGTTTTCTGCAGCTCTAGAGACTGGAACACAAACCAGTGGAGGCAAATTACAAGAAAAGAGCTCTCACCTAAACCTTGAGGCAGAATGTTTAGCTGTAAGAACTGATAAACAGTGGAACAGACAGTGTCAGGAGAAGGTTGATGAATTCTTTAGAGGTCTTTAAACAGAGGTTGGATGGACATCTTTCAGGAGTACTTTAGTTGTTTATTCTTGCATGGCAGAGGGTTGGACTAGATGGTCCCTGTGGTGCCTTTGAATTCTAAGATTTTACAATTCTACTTGAAAACTCCGAGCTGGTCTCGTCTTTTCTCTGGATCTATGAATGACATATTTGCACCCAATGGGCACATCCCTTCCCGTTCACATAGATCCACCTAGCTGTGCACTTATAAAAATCCTAGCGTTTTAAGTGGTCCCCAGATGGAGACAAAAACACAGATGGTGCAGTCTGAAGATGCGCAATGTTAGTTAGGGTCTGCATCCAGATTTAGGGAGAACTTCACAGCTCACCCCAACCTCCCATTCTGCAATTCAGATCATTGCAGGAGCACGTAGATTTGGGGCAACCTGACCAAATACAGTTACAAAGCATTCAGTGGCTCAGTTTCTAATCTGTGCATGCTAGATCCATAGGTTCGTTTCCTTTTTTTAAAAAAAAAAGTGTGTGAGAGAGAAAGAGAGGGAGAGAGACGGCTTAGTATGTGTTAATATAACCTTGCTATGAACATATCAGGTATAGAAGCCAAACCGAACGCTCTGAAAATAGCCTGCTTTGGAGAGGATTTAATATCGAGTATAAAAATAGATCTCTAAGGCTTGCGAAGAAATTTCCTCCCCACACCAAGCTTAAATTTGCAATGGTACTCTGGTACATCAAATCCCACCTCAGAAGCAACTATGGGAACTGTGTGTATATGTATGTGTGTAAGGGAGGGGTCATGTTTGCACAGTTCCAGCTCTCCTCAGCTAAGCCCCCAGTAGCCTGCTGTGCAAAGTTGTTGTGGCAGTGGGGAGGGGAAGAAGAGAAAAGGAATGCCTTTATTCCAGCACCCTTCTGGAGGGCTTAGAGATGGGACAGCGGGCAAGACGCATATGTGAACAAAACATAATGGGCAAGGTGGAGAATTATAGATTGGAAACACCCACAAAATGAAGTTGGTCTGGTCTTGAAACCTGCAAAGATGGCAGTACAATTTGGTCTTTAGTGAACACTTAGGGAAAGAAAAAGCTACAGAAGAGTTCTGTTGGATCAGACAGAAAGCCTATTTCATTCAGCAGTATGCCATTTTCCCCAGGGGCCGACCACACACCAGTAGGATGAGAGGGGCTGTTGAACCCTCTTTCGCCATTGCTACCCTAAAGCTCCTATTTTGCAGTCTGCTGCTCCTGCTCCTGGAAGTTCTGTCTTAGGAGGCTGCTGGCTCCCTCATCATTGGGGTGGTAAATCTGCTCTGGTTTTTAACCTGAACTTTAAAAGAATTACCCAAGGAAACCAGCCTTATTTGGGGGATTGATGGAAGCACCCTTGCGCAGTGTCTTTAAAGTTCAGACTGAAGCCCAAAGTGGATTCATTGGCACCCAATTAAACCAGATCCACCAGCCTCCCTAGGCTGTGGTCCTTAGCAGTGGATAGATTTTTTTTTAAAAGTCTTCTCTGCACATTGATCTAATTTCTCTATATAAGTTGGGGTGAATTCCAGCCACCATCTCTCCTGTCCCAAGTCTTACCAGTTAATGTGCAAAATGCGCGAAAAGAAAGTTACGAAACAGTCACCCTGCTCTTCCGCACAACACAGTTATACCGCTTCGATGCCACTTTCACAAACATGGCTCCTTTCCCCACCCTGCAAAACCTGGGATTTGTAGTTTGATGAGGTACTTAGGATTCTCTGTTGGAGACCTCTAGTGCCTCCCCCAAACAACAAATCCCAGCACTGCATAAGATGCAGGCAGGGTAGTTAAAGAGGAATTGTAGTGCTATACAGGTGCTGTGTGAAAGAGAGAGGAATTTGCCTTTTAACAGTTTATTTAAAAGAAAATTACAACATACCTGACATACCAAGGGGGAGTTAAATTTTAAATTTTCTTTTCTATCCATTTTGGGAAATGGTAGATCTCCCTTCTCCCAATTTTACAAAAGACCTCATTTATCTCTCAACTTGGCAAAAGAATAAGAAGGTAACCCACATACCCTAGGAAACTTGCTGTGAAATTTGACTCCTGTTTCCCATCTCAAAGTAATTGGCAGCCCTTTCCTTCCACAGTTTGCTTCAGCTTCCTTCTCCTCTCCCAGGGGACATTTTTAGGAAGAGTTGGCCTCCAGCTGGCTGGGGATGATGGGAGTTGAAGCAGAACCCATCCCTCTCTTCCAACTCTCCAGTGGCACCACTGTCTGGGGATGAGGGGTATTAAGAGCCCCACAGGTCAGGGAAAGATGAGTTTAGGTGCTTTTACCTCTTGGGCAGCAGCTGCCTGGGAATTAGGGGTGTCAAAGTCCAATCCATAGGGGATAAAACTAATCTGACGCTCTCTTGGATGTCATGGCTGACTGGGGATGATGGGTGTTAGGTTCCAGCAGGTTGGAGGAAGGCTAAAATGATCCTTCCACCACCCATCCCTCTTAGGTGGCCCCGGTGCTTGGGAAAGATAGGTTTTAACGTCTAACAGCAAAAGACTCATTTGAAGCAGCCAGGCCTGGTTATCTGGGAACTACCAGTTTTATAGTCTGAAAGGTTGAAGGAAGCCTAATTAAGTGCTGCCCCGACTCCTGAGTGTCAGGACTTTCTGGGGATGATGGGTGATAACAAAGCTACTTTGACACCTCCTCCTCCGCCTGAGTGGCCTGGAAGCCTGGGGACCATGGGCATTAGAGTGCAGTGGGTTGTGGGAAGGCTGCTTTGACCTGGGGAGGGTTATGGAGGGAAGGAGATTTCCCTTATTGTTCCTCACAGGCAGAGATCCACATAGAAAGAACAGAGAGAGAGAGAGACAGAGTCAGGCAGGTCTTTCTGCCAGTTCCTGGCCTTACCTGCACCCTGGACTCAGGCAGATTAATTTTGAGGGCGACCTCTTCCCGCATGAAGATGTCCGGATAGCGGGTTTTGGCAAACAGGGCCTCCAGAACGTCAAGCTGGGCCCGGGTGAAGGTGGTGCGTTCCCTCCGCTGCTTCCGAGGGGTGGCTGGGCAAGAAAAGCGGGGGGGGGGAGGGAATAATTTAAGAAATCGGCCCATAGCAAGCCCTTTCCGTTGCACCGCAAAGGGACTCCCCAGCCTCAATCCTCGCGGTAGCCGCTATTAGAGTAGACCCACTGAGTCCATGAGGTTTACCTAGACGTTGACTCAGCAGCGGGGCTTCTCCGGTTGGGACTAGCAATAGGACAGAGGCCCCTGTTCCTTCTGGGGTGGAGAGAAGGCGGGACTCCGGGGTGGAAGGAAAGGCCACGTGGTGTGGAGCCGGCCAGCGATCCCCAAGGCAGCTAAGACGGCGGCCTTGTTCGGTTCCGCCCTCTCGCCGCCACCCTGCGCTCCAGGCCAGTCGCCTTTCCCTCGAAGCCAGGTGGGGAAAACCACCAAATTGGACCCTTCTCCTCCTGGCGAGCAAGCAGCCCGTGCCTTACTGAGCGAGGTGCCCAAGGGACGTTTTACTCGCGAGTAAACGCCATGGGTTCCTCTCCCTTGGCCAAGGGAGAAGGAAGTGCGAGTGAGCGGGCGCGACCCGATCCTGACACACGTTTACTCGCAAATAAATCTCACCCAGGCTCTCCGCTCCCATCGACTCTGCGGCAGGGAGCTGCAACTTGTTCTTTCAGATTGTAAGCCGCTTGGAGTCCCAATTTTGCGAGAAACGCAGGATCCAAATAACACAACGACGACAACGACAACAGAAGGGGAAGCCTCTGAAGGCGAATCGAAGTTTGGGGCCATAAACATGGACCGGATCCAACGTTTACTCCCGAGTAAACCTGTCGGGAAAGAGGACCCCCTCCCGACGTCTCCTTGTCGGGAAGGAGAGAGGCCCTGCTAACGCGTTGGCCTCCACGTCTACTCAGAAGTAAGCCCCACAGAGATGAAAACGGCATGGGCGGATAGGATCGTACCCGGGAGAGGGAAGGAGGCACCTCAAGGGCGTTACTCGAGAGTAAGCCCCGCAAATTTCAAGAGCGTCTAAAGCCCGGAAACACACGAACCCGTCCAGGTATAAACTGTGACATCGAGGTGGCTTCTTTCCCTCTCCCGCAGCCGAGCAAGAAGCTCAGGCCCCGATCCTGCTCAGCACCCTACCTCGGCACTTCCGCACTAGCCTGTTATAGCGCGACGATTCCACTTTCAACATCCTCTGGAATCCTGGGGGTTTGGAGTTTCGGGAGGGGCCGAAACTGCAAACCCCAGGATTCCAGAGGATGTTGAAAGTGGAATCATCGCGCTATAACAGGCTAGTGCGACAGGGAGTCAGGTCTCCTCGGATTGGCCTGACAGACATCCCCACGCTAAACCCGGGTCTAACACGGGGCTGAGGAGAGAGGTAAGTTTCGCCAATAGGGAGACCCCTTCCTCTTTCCTCTCCCCCCTACACCCCCACGCCCCCAGCCCTTTCTTCCACCCCACGGAGGACACGCCCCCCCCCATATCCACCCCGATCTCCTCCGCCTCGGTTTCACACGCCCTAGGAAAGAAAAACGCTTTCGACCCGCTTCTAGGACGCACCGTCGAGGAAACCCACAACCTGGTGCAGAAATGTCTACCGCGGGGAGGCAAGGTTAATTTAGGGGGGTGGTTTGGGGCGAGGTAGGACGGGGATAGGAGAGTGGTCCCCTCCTTCTTCGCCGTCCTTCAAAAGTACTTCTCCACCCTCTCCCTCACTGAAAGTCATCTAGCTTCTGATGGGACACCAAGAAGACGTGTCCTTACTGACATGTGTTCCCCCAAACTTCAGGACCTCCCCTCCATCCCCCATCCTTCCCCGTCAGTCCGACTCTTTCCTGAGGGTCCGATCCCCCCGAAAGCATTCGACCTTCCCCCCCTTTTTTACCTCACCTGGGTACCCAACGGATGGATGGAGGAGGTCCATGCCCGAGGTGGTGAGACTCAGCCCGTTGACTGCGTAAGGTGGTTGCTTGAGATAAGACATCATGCTAAAGTTGGGGTGGGGACGAGGAAAGATGGCCAAAATTCCCGGAAGGGGGGAGGGTTGGGCGGGTGGGAGGAAGGGGAGCTCTTCCTCCTCCTCCTCCTTCTTCCTCCTTCCTCCCTTCTTCTCCTCTTCCTTCTTCAGGAGTTTGGGATGGAGCTCTCGGCCAGGAAGCCTGGAGACTTGGAGTCTACTGTAATTCGGAAAAGAGGGAGGGTGGGAAAGAGAGACGGCGAAGGAAGGAGAATGGAGATCAGTGGGTTTGTTCGGAAAAGGGCTGCTGGTGGTGGTCGGCTCCCCCTCCCCCAGAATTAGAATATGATTGGGAAGAAAAAGGAGAAGAAGGTAAGCCGTGCAAGACTTCTTCGCAAAATTGCGCGCGGCCAGGTCGGAGGCTTCGACGTGGCCGCAGAGAGAAACTCGTCGCCTTGCCCCCTCCCCCGAAAAAGTTACAGTGCAAAATAATTGGCTTCTTCCTTCGCACCATTCTCTCTCTCTCTCACACACACACACACACCGCTTGGCTTCTGGGGAGGGATTGGGGGCTTCGTTTCCCTCGTATTTTCCCCTGGCTTAGCGAGCCGTTAATTGTCTCCAACAAAACCCGATGGGGGCCCATTTCACAGACACAAAGACCTCCTCGGCTAAATAAATAAGACCGCGAACAAAGTCCTTCTCTCTCTACGCCCCCCCCCAAACTCCCAATTCTTTTCTCCTGGCCACAAAGGAAGATATCTTTCGTCCCCCTCTCCAAAAAACTTTTTAATTACCTTGGATTTTGGCAACTGTAAAACAAGACCCCCTCTTAAAAAAAATCGGTCATCCCTCCCCTTGAAAGAAAAAAAAAGAGAGGGTTAGAATTAAAATACCTGCTTTAAAGACGACCTAAATTGGGGTGGTAGGGGATGGGGGGGGATGCCTGACCCCTCCCCCCTCCCCCGCCCCCCTCGATCACGGCGTGCCTGAAGTGATTACTATTCTCCTTCTCCCCGCCGCCCCCCCTCCACAATTAGCACTTGGGCTAATTAGATTTAGAAGCCGAGGTAAAAAAAAAAAAGGGTCCCGGATTTCAAGACTTTTAGAAACACCGGCGGCCGGAGGGTGGGAGGGCGGGGGTGGAAATAAAGCGAGTGTTTTGCAAGCTAAACAAACAAGTCATTAACTTTGGCTTGAAGTGGAGCCTCCTTTTCGGCAGCCCCTCCCTCCCAGTTAATTTTGGTGGAGGGGGGGTGGCGGGATGGGGGGAGGGCAAGTTTCCCTTCCCGGCAGAATTTTGCAACCCGTGCCTTTCGGACCGTGCGGAGAGAAGCGAAACACGGGTGTTTCCTGCTTCTTTGTTTTGGATTTTTGGGGGGGGGGGGGAGACGCAAACCATTCCTCCAAGGAAAGGACGGCGGCGTTTTTTTGCTTTGCCTTTTGCATCCGACCAAATTCTCCCCCCTGTCCTCTTCCACACTTGGCCCGGGTTCGCTGCCAAGGATGGGGGGCCTTCATTTTTAACACCCCTTTGGAGGGTGGCTGCCCTTTGAACCCACCGCCGCAAAAAAAAAAAAAGTTATAGAGGTTCGCTCCCCCCCCCCCCCCCCAGAAACCGTTCTGGGATTTCAAAGGATGAAGCTAACAGCTCCTGACAGATGAAACCTTGGAGATCTGGTTGGGGAGGTGGAATGAAACGGGGGGCGGTAAGGCTTCTCCAAGGATCTAATGAGGTTGGGGGTTTGGGGGGCAGGAGGAGGCGGCCAGAGCCGTTTTCTTTCCCCCTCTAAACCCAAATTTCCCTCCTCCCCGAATGGCAGAAGGAAGGTAGGGGACGAAGGAAGGGGGCGACGAAGGGAGGGAGGAAAGAAACAAACTGGTATTGGATCCTTCGGGTCTCTGATCCCAATTCAGACTCCTTCGATTTTCAGAAATTCAGCAACCGATTGTGAGCTGGGATCCTTTCAGAAATTTGTTTTTGGAGACGATGGTCTAATTTCTGTTGTCATCTCCCGGCTAGAGTAAGCCCGTTGGCTTTACCTACGGGTTGACTCACCCTTCGGCCATGGAGTCAGTAGGTCTGCTCTGGCCAAGAACCGGCCGAAACGCCTGAAGCCGACCGGTAAGTAGAGCAGACCTGCGGCATCCGGGCCGAGTCAACACCCAGGTCAGTCTCACTGACTCGAGGGGTCTCTCCCGCGTGCCCCGCCCGTGAGGATCCGGGCCTGTAATTCCCCAAATGCCGGATTCTGAGCGCTGGAGTCCCCCCGTGTGATTTGGTGCGGATACCGCTCTTCCCCTAATTTTTAGAACGGAAGGAAAGTATTGTGCGTGTGTGTTTTGGGGTGAAGCGTCACGCCCAGGATCTCTGGACACGTCGACTAAGGATTCTGAGAGAGCCGCAGTGAAAAAAGGTAGTTGTAATAAAAAGTAAAACGACTTGTGGTCCAAAGGTTCTTTTTTTAAAAAAAAATGGTTTAATGATTTTAAATCGTTTTTTCTGACGTTTTAAAGTGTCGGGAAGTTAGTTTTGGGGACTCCAGTTCCCATCATCCCTGGGCATCTCCGCACAGGTATTCTAGCCCAGTAATTGAAAGACAGAAAGATGGAAGGAAGGAAGGAAGGAAGGAAGGAAGGAAGGAAGGAAGGAAGGAAGGAAGGAAGGAAGGAAGGAAGGAAAACTAATTGTAATCCAAAGGGAAACATTTTTTTTTCAGTCGAAGTTGCTGTTGTTTTAAATAAATAAAGTGGTTTGATGACATTAATGTTAAATCATTCTTCCCTAATTTTTAGGGTTCGGGAAAGTTACTTTTCTTGGCAACTGGGTGTTGTTTTTTAAAAGACACTTCCCCGATCTCTGCTCATTTTTTTAAAATATCCTTTTTCCGAGAATTTGACGGTTATCCCTTTTCCCTCCGCAACAGCCCTATGAGGTTGTTTAGGTTGGATGAATTTTCTCCGGTGAGTTTTGGATCCGGATCTCTCCCCGTCCGCACCACAACACACGCCCGTCCTCCTTCTTGCGGTCCTTCCTAACGGAATAGTACTTTCTCCTCCCTGCAAACCCACTGCCCCCTCCAAAGAAAATCCAGGCTTCAAAAGGAAGTTATTGCCAGCCGAAGAACCCCGTGGCCCGCAGCGACCGGCCCGCGCGTTTACACGGCACCGAAAGAACCCCCTTCCCCACCGGCTGGTCCAGAGGACCTACATCCAAGGAGTTATCCTACAGGTCTCCTCAAAAGTTAGTCCCATTGACTTCGGGGAGCTGAACTCTCAGGAAACCGGGTGGAGCCATTGCCTCAGAAGCTCGGCCCGCCTTGCAGAAGGTTCCTCCCAGTGGGAATTTTGGAATAAAATTGTGATGGCTTTGAAGGTAAAAGTTACAAGTCGTAGGGAGGAATTCTCCTCCTCCTGGTTTGTAGCACTTTTCTAAAACGCTTCTTCTAGTCTCAGGCCGGGATGGGGGGGGGGGGTACCGCGGATTTTTAGGCCCGGTCCGAGTCTCCCAACCCGATCCAAGTGCGTTCCCCCGCCGAAGGGGAGGAGGACCCCAAATTGTCTAGATCGAAAACGAAAATGATAGTTTCGGTTTTAAGTCGGTTTTAAGATCTGGATCAATAAAGGCACCCCCTCCGAAACTCGACGCCCCCGATGACGTCACACCAGGCGATCCTAAGGCGATCCTAAAGCCCCCCAACCATCCAGCCGCCCCGCGCGCATCGTTCTAAGCATTCACACAACCCGACTTCCTGCATGTTTATTCGGAAACAAAACAACCCGACCGACATCTGGGGAGGAAGCTTCCCCTGCTCCCTGCGCCCCGACTCAGCTCCCGTGTAAGATGCATGTGTGTATGCTCCATCCTGCCCAGGCGGGGGGTTGTCAAAGGGATCTTTGGCAGCATTTTAGATCCAGAAGGCGCGCCAAGGTGGTCGTCTGAACGCAATCTGAGTGCCAATGGAAGGATTCGGCTTGCTTGGAAGCCAACTTGCCTGCTTTCTAAGGGGATTCTTTCTAACACAATTTGGGTACCACCCAGTCCGATCCACTGTGGATACACAGCGTTCCCATGGGACTGTCTGGAGTTCAAACGGAAAACCCAGTCCTTGAAACAGCCTTTATTCAAAAAAAAACCTCCCGTCGTCGACGAAACGCGGAGTTTACGGCTTTCGTTAACGGAAAACGAACATTTTTTTTTTAAGGGACACCCCCAAAGTCTGGGTTCGTTAAAACGAAAAAGCGAGAGAATCTAGTCAGATGGTTTACTTGGATGTAAAATCTCAGAGGGCCCAGATTCTGCATTCTCAGCCTCCAGAGTTTGCTTACAAAGGCGAAAACTATCCAGGTCTCCAACTGTAAGGAATCTCAATATATTCATTTTCTGGGACGATAGAAATCGATTAAACGGCCTTCATGACTTTTGAACGAGATGTAGCTTAACATTGGGGGAAGCAGGATTGAAAGAGATGGGAGATGGAGGGCACTGGGAAATATATTTGGGCGCGCTCGAGCCGAAGGACTTAATTTTTTTTTCCTGCCCTGGAATTTTCCACAGAAACCTTCCTTTGAAATCAACGGAGCTAGAAGCCCAAGCTTCCTCCGGTTTACTCCGAAGTAAACCCTTTCACTGGGCCCACAATTTTGCCTCCCTACAGGGTGTACAGGATCCGACCTTATTAAGCCTGGGTACCCCTGACGTCTTGACGCAGACGTCCCTCCTTCCAGCTCATCTCGTTACGCTGCTTTGCAGAAGTTACCTTTTTTTTTTTAAAGGCCAAGAAATTTGCTAGGGATGGGGGAACTGGATTCAGATAGTTTCTAAAATCACACTCTCCCTCCCGTGCTCTTTTGTTAAGAAAATTATATGTATAGCTCCACATATAGACACACGCTTATTGAGGATAGTTCTATGGAATTAAAAAAAAAAACCTGAGAAAGTTAAGAAGAGAGACTAAAACGGTGGGTTCTTCTTTTCCTTCTTTTTTCCCCCCTGGATCCATTCCTGTGAATTTCTGTTTCCACGCAGGGTTCAACAAAATAAAACCGGATGCGCCCGCTCAAGTCCCGCGGAAGAGAGTGAAAGTAACGACTGCGCCAACGTCCCCGGGGATCGGGCCCCCACCCTGTTGCTCACCCACAAAACCACCCCCTGCAGTCCCACGACCGCCTTTCCCACGGACGTGGAACCGCGTGTCGTCGCCCGCGTCCTGCAACGCCTCGCAACGCCTCGCCAAAAAAACGCGGGAGGGAGGCGAAAGAAAGGATAGGGCGCGCTCTGCTCCCATTTCCTCGGCCCCGATCCAGCGCCTCTTCCATCAAACGTGCCCCACAGACCTGGGAGTAAGCCCCAAGGGAACTGCCTGGGGCTTGCTGCCGAGGAGACCCCGTGTGGGGTGCGGCTCTAAGGCTGCAGTCCTGGCTCCCTGGGGACCGAGCCCTATTTTACACGGCAGGACTTACTTCTGAGTAGACAGGAGTCGGGTTGCTCCTCCTCGGGACAATAGGATCTCAGTTCCGAGTAAGTAGGGCTAGGATGGCGTTGCGCCCTTGCGCCTTCCGTCCTAAAAGGGGTAACTGGCCTTTCCTCCAAAATTTTAAGATCTATTTCTCCCTCTCTCTCTTTCCTCCTCTCTCTTTCCTCCTCTCTCTCTCTCTCTCTCTATTTTGGAAAATAATTTCTAAATATGTTACGAATTGTTCTATTTCTTGGAGAGAGAGAGTTTTCATCAACCTCCAGTTCCTTCTGGAAATCGGAGCAAAGCCTTTCACCCAACCCGGGGCTCGATCCAGCCCCGGAGCAAAACCTTATCAGGGCGAGGGATGGAGAGCCAGAGAGACACACGCATTCACACGTGTCTCGGACCCTTCGCTGGATACGAAGCAAACGCTGCGCTACTTACCTCCGTTCGGACCGCGCCTTAAAACCCGATTTCCTTCCTTCCCTTTCTCCAAGGAGGACTGCCCACTTCTCCCACCCTCCGTCCCAAAGCGCTTCGAAATCAGCACGGGGGGGGGGGGTTTGAAACTACTCCTCCGACTTTAGGCGCAAGGAGGTGCCTTGAAAATCAACCCCATTCCGGTCGCCTCCCTCCAAAACAAGAAAACAAACTTTGCCGAAACAAAGACCGCCGAGAAAGTTTCTTTCCCCCCTCCGCTAACTCCCGCTACCTGCTCCGAAGTCAAACCAATTTCGGGTCGGTTCCTTTCCCCGGAAAGATCGAGCTTTAACGGCTCTCCCGGCCAATCTGTCGTTTCTCCGTCGCCAGAGCCCCCTTCCCCCGCCCCTCCAAGACCCCCGTCTACCAGTTGCTCTGTCCCCGCTCAATTATAATTACCCCGTCCAAGAATTAATTATAATAAATGTTTTCTTGATAAACTAACGAGATAATCCGGGCGGCACACGCTCGTTAATTATGGGGACGCCGGGAACAGCCCTGAGAAGCAGTCGGGCTGATTAATTTTCTGCATGAAGGCGATGAAAGAAAAACGTTATATAGACTGGCAGAGAGAGCGAAGAGGGGAAACGGGGGCGGGGGGGAGTTCCGCCGGGTTAACGACCGGTTGGAAACGTTGAGTAACGCGCCGCGTTTCTCCGCCGCTAGAAATCTGGCTTGCGAACATTTCCAGAAAAACCACAGTTTTTCAATTGCAAGACCAGCCCCCGTTGCCTTCCTCACCCCCCACCCCGCCCACGATCCACAGACGTTCACCTTCTCCCTCTCGTCCCCAATTCGAATTAAAAACAGGAAAGCCTTAGACTACCTACCACCTCCACTTCTTGTTTGTATATGTGGGTGTTTGTATGGCCGGACCCTTCCAAAATTTGGTTGCTCGGAAAATAAACGCCTGCTGAAGTCCCACTCGAGAGAGAAAAAGCGGGATATAAATCAATAAACAACGCCATCACGACGCCCAGGGGAAATGTTAACTGACTGTTGGAGACTTGCAGTGACTGGTCTTTTTACTTTAAGGGGGGGCGCGATGGGGACCTTGCGCGCCCCCAAGTCTCTACAGCCGATCCTCAGTATAGGATTGCAGCTTTAAGTTTTTTCCAGTTGGTTTTAACTGATGCTTGACTTAAGTTCAGGTTTAAGCCTAATATTGGAGGTAGGCCCACCACTCTTTCTCTACTGGTCAGAGAGTAAATAGTCCAGGAGCTCCGAGTTAGAACCTCGGGCTGTTCGTCTGGACTTCAACGATGAGTCTAAGGGAGACGCACGTCAAGGATCGGGGCCCTGGTTGCTCCCCTACCCCTTGCCTCTCCAGACAGGCGTTTCCGAGGAAAGTTACACTCCGTTAACGCACGTTACAACGGGGGATGGCGAGCCTCCAGTCGCCTAACTTATGCCGACCCCATGAATTTCATAGGGTTTTCTTAGGCAAGGGAATACTTCAGCTTGGGTTGGTTTTGCCAGTTCCTTCTTCTGAAATATAGTCTCCAAGCGCCTGCTATTGGTTGGCGGTCTCCCATCCAAGTACTAACCAAGGCTGACTCCCAAGGAGACGCGGTCAGGCCGGGTCCCCTGCTCAAAGCCCTTAGGATGGCGGCTGGAGATACCGATCCTACACAGGGACTTCCAAGGCCCCTAAAGGTGGAGGGGTGATTTGGGCCGGCGGCCTTGCGATCCTGAGGAGGTTCGGTGAGATCGCTGCAGTTATTTGGCTGAGAAGAACCCGGATAGGGAAAGGCGTCTGGTTTCTAACGCGGTCTGAGGCTTTGGGAAAACCTTGGAAGGAAGAGCAAGCAAGCCAGAGGGTGGTGCTTCTCTCTTGGGAAAACTCAAGAAACTTCAAAGCACATTATACACATTCATCCCTCTGTCAGATTAAAACTGACCCCGCAAAGGCTCCTTAAAAATGGCACAACCGATTAAAAATAATAATAACCAGCTCTCTCAATTTGTACCTGCAATTCTGGTGTTTCTGAACGCAGGTAACTTATTCATAGGTACACGCAAATATCTATAAAAACGAATAGATTATACTTACAACTTTATAGACATGTAAAGAGATCACAAAACGCATATAAATACACACACACAGGGCCTAAATACCCTAAAGGCACCAGATCCTGTCTGACCATCGAAGCTAAGCAGGGTCAGCCCTGGTTAGTACTTGGATGGGACACCGCCAACCAATAGCAGGCGCTTGGAGACTATATTTCAGAGGAAGGAACTGGCAAAACCACCACTGAGTATTCCTTGCCTAAGAAAACCCTATGAAATTCATGGGGTCGCCATAAGTCAGGCGACTGAAGACACAGACATATACAAACACATCCCGGTATTTGTGTATCTCGGTAGGAGACGACATTGGCCATTTCGACTGAAGCAAACCTATGGGATCACTCCTTGAAGGGTGAGTCAACACTTTTGCAAGTCCTGTTAATTCAGTGGGTCTACTCTAGTGGAGGGGACGACCAACAGGATTCTGGCCTCTGTTGCTGATACATACACACGTGTACATATACACTGGACAAACCTACTACATACACTATTATATGTGTGTGTTGTGTGCGCGCGCGCACACACACACACACAGGGCCACATATCATGTACTCAAGCATATTCCACACGTTGTTGTATGCCATCAAGTCGTTCCCGACTTGTATCCATTCGTGCACACACGTAGGGACGGACACACACACACCCGCCTGTGTGAAATGCGTTTGTCCACGCACACAAAAGTACACAGTGAACAGGGTTGGAACCGTGGAAACCGTCGCTGGCAACTGGGCGAACACACAACCTCACAAAAACAAATAGAATCCAACAAGTCAACAAAAAAATTTTTTTTTCTTCTGCCTTTCACTCGCGACGGGTTTCCGCGGGGGAAAACAGCGATCGGCCCCGAGGCGCCTGCCCAAACTTTTAAAATCTCTAGCTTGTAGGCCTTTTTGCATTGCTTTGAGAAACTTGGAAGGGCTGGGTGCGTTTTCGCGGAGGGGTGTGAAGGAGCCTTTTGGAAACCTCTTGCCATCTCCTCATTTCCTCTCCCTCTCCTCCTTTAAAGCATGGGGGGGGGGTGAGTTCCGAGGGGCAACCAGAGGCCACGAAAGGCGACCAGCGTTCCCGATCCTCTAGCCACGGGCCCGGAGTGGTGGATTTAGGGCCACCAACCACCTCTTCCCCGTCCCACCGCACAAGTTCCAAAAAAAAAAAAAAAGAAAAAAAAGAAAAAAAAAAGCTAAGCATCGCCTTCTCTGCGGCTTCCTCCGAAGCAAACGCGTCTCGAATCGGGCCCATCGCGCGTTTTTGGGGGTGCCCTAAGAGGCGCAGAAATCTCGACCCACATTTTTGGCCCAGCCAAACCCAAACAGAGGGCATTCGAGGCCCAACAGAAATACAACACCTAGTCCTTACCTTCTTGCTAGGGGGGGAGTCTAACCTACATAAATCAACCCTTCTGTAAATTCCCTCGACTCCATGGTTCTACTCTAGTTGGGATTACCAATAGGATCTAGGCCACTGTCTCTCTGTTTCCTATGGTTTTCGGGTCAGAAAGTGCTTCCTCCTCTTTACGTCCGGATTCTCTCACGGTCCTTCCTCTTCCAACTGACTGTATTACTCGGAAACTTGGTACTTTCTACTAGAGCCCTGGCCCAGGGGAAGGAAGGAAAGAAAAGAAAGAAAGAACGAAAGAACGAAAGAAAGAAAGAGCAGGCTCTTGATCTCCTTGGAGGTGACCCGGCCAGTTTGTTTTCCTTCCAAATTTTTTCTCGCCTCCTCCCAGTCTCCTCCCCTACCGAATTTCCTCTAAATACTTGCCAACCCAATGCTGCGTTTCTAATTATTATTATTATTTTTTAAAATTTAAAATCCATCCGTCGGGAATATCGGGGGGGAGAAATTTATCGTATCCATAACCAGGGAACAGGTAGGATTTAATTCCCATCTCTCCCTTTTCCCCGCCCCCAGAAAAAAGGAGGGAAGACCCGCAGGCAGAGTTGGATTCCTCACCCAGCTAAGCCTCAAAACTTAACATTTAAATCACTTTCATCCCTTTTAAACTCCGCTGGGACTCGGGCTACAAATGTGCCTTCCGCACACTTTGCTCCGCGTTTTAAGTCCCGTCGAACGCCGGTGGGATTTACTTTAGCGGAAACGAGCTCCGGATTGGGCCGAGGAGTCCGCAAATAATCCACATTTTTACTTAAATGGTTTAGGGATCCAGTTCTTCTGCCCCCAAACTTGCATTTCTCATTAACTCCCTCCCTGGCCGTTTTTTCCCCCCTTCATTTTATCTCTTGCATTTTTATTAGGAGAGACAAATTCGGTTGCCGTAATTTCTTTTTTTCCGGGGGGAGAGAAACGAAAACTAATTAACCCAGAGGGCCTGGATTGAGCCGAAGAGGGATTTGTGAAAAATCACCCCAAATAATGAAAATAAATACCGTATTTCGCTTTACAGTTGGCCAAGGGGGGTTGACGCAGATCAAGAAACAGTAACGAGAATTTTTTATAAAGCTTAAAATTAAGGGGGGAAAAAAACTTCTAGAAAAATAGCCGAGAAGTAGCCGTTTATATTGCGATCCACATTTGCTCACAACTCTCCCAAGCGAATTAGAAAGACAAAGAGGTTATATATACCGGAGGAAAAGAAGGAAGGAAGTCCCATAGATTTTTAATAAATGTTACTTCCAAGGAATTCGGTTTGGAGACAAAGAGGGGGAAGAAAGCAAACCCTAATCCAAGCTT
Organism: Cyclura pinguis; assembly: GCA_030412105.1. Lineage (NCBI taxonomy): Eukaryota > Metazoa > Chordata > Lepidosauria > Squamata > Iguanidae > Cyclura > Cyclura pinguis. The sequence continues at coordinate 382,945,544 of CM059599.1, forward strand.
TAAAGAATTATTAATGCCAATTTACAATTTAGAAGAGGCAGGAGACAAACCACGGCACGAAAATACCAGCTCTCAAACTCTCAACTTTCGTTCTCTGGTTTTTTTTTTTACCCGAGACAGAAAAAGTTCTCACTTACCTTTCCAAAAAAGAAAAGCTTCTGGAAAACCTGCCCTTCGGGAGAGAAGGAAAAAGAACGGTGGCGGCCTTATCCGGGTGTCGTTTCCCCAAGGCCCGAGGTGTTTCGTTTCCTAATCCCCCCCTCTCCTGGAAGGGGGAAAAAAAAAAAAGGAAACCACAAGGAAGAAGGTTAGAAGTCAGCCTTCCTCCTTCTTCCAGCCCTCTTCGTTTCTTCTTTTGCGCAAAGGTGGGCGAGGCGAGCCAGCGCGCGTCTTAAAACGATAGTTGATTAATAAATTAATTTGTTTTTTTTAAAAGGAGGAATAAGAGGTTTTTTAAAAAAGCAAAGCAAAGCGAGCACCCACCCCCAGAAAAAAGAATGCGACACCCCCACCGACCCCCCTCCTCCTCCGCCGCCTCCGCCTCCTCCTCGCGGATCCGAAGTGGAGGGGTGGCCGTGGCAGGGCGCGCCGGAGCCCAGGGGTGACTTTTTGGGGAGACGGCGGAGACTCTGAAGGGTGCGCGCCGCCCTGCTCGCTCTCGCTCTCTCGCTCCCTCGCTCGCTCTCTTTCTCCCTCTCTCTCTCTCTCTCCCGGCTTGGTTTGCTGCACCAGCCGCCTCTCGGGCAACTTTTTTGACGCCGGCTCGCCAACCAATGGCGAGGAGGAAATGATTGACACATCTAAGCCGGGGGGGGGGGAGCATAAAAACAGACAACCGTGGTGGTGGGGGGGAGGGAAACAGGGCGCCCGGCCTCGCCGGGAGGACCGGCAGACAAAAACTCCCAGCGAGTTTGTTTTAATTTTAATTTATTTCATTTAAAATGAAAACAGAAAAGAAAAGAAAAACATCATGTGCGCGCAAATGCTGCTGTGGACACTGGTGTGTGCGCTCAGGCGGGCGCACGCGCGTCTCCCCATTTGCCTTCGCGTCCGCGGGCTTGCATGTGTTCACATGCGCAAGCCCACGGAGGCGCAGGCGAGTGGGGAGACGCGCGTGGGCCCGGGCGGGACCATCTCTCGCGTGTACGCCAGTGGGTGCAAACACTCATGCGTTATCGTGAGTGTGGATAGGCCTCTCTCTGCCTGTCCGTGCCCCACGCGCGTGAACGTGGGCTTGGATGCGTCCCTGGCTGTCTATGTATCACAGGTACAGGGATGTAAATGCGCATATGTACATACATATATAGATGAACGTAAGTGTGCACATATATATTTCCCATATACATGAATGTGTACAAACAGATAAGCACAAACTGAGTGTGGATATGCGTCCGAACATATGGACATATGTCACTCATCTGTGATGTGTACAAACACACACACACACACCAGTCTGAATATGCGTGTGTGTGTGTGTGTGTGTGTATGCACCACATATACAGAAATGTGTAAAAAAATTTATTTACTGGATTGATACACCCACCTTTCTCTCGGGATGGGATCCATATACATGAATACTAGTGTGGAACTGTTGTGGTGTATATAAATATTAATACATATGTCACACATAAATAAATTTATATACACACACACACACACACATATACATACACACACACACACATATATATATGTATATGAATGAGAATGACGTGGTCGGCTCTGTGTGTGTAGTTGTGGATGTGGACCAGAATGTACAACCCGCTATGCACAAATGGGATTGTGGTTGTGTGTATACTTACACATGCGTGTGAATATATATGTGCGTGTGCATGCATAGGTACACAAACACACACACACCGACATACATGTGTGTATATAATCGTGTGTGTGTACGCATATATATGCCTCTGACGGTGTGTTTGTGCCCATGGGGTGGCCTGAATCCCACTGCTTGTTGGGACTGGAGGTAACCCATCGGCTGACCCACGGGCGATGGGCTCAACGGGCCTGCCAGCGGAATCCAGGCCCTGAGGTCCACATCTAGGTATCTCTCTGCCTCATACCCAGAAGGGTCCGTGCAAACACACGTATACACACGCAGCAAAGTAGGGGCCAAATGTCGTCCCTGTTATCTCCCCACACCCCCCAAACCCCCAGCCCAAATTCACAGGTTTTGGAAGGAGGTCCCAAGAACCCCTCGGGCCCCCCGCTGAGGGACAGTACGAGCCGGGGTGGGGCTTTTCCCCGGGTGCTGCGGGGCTGAGAAAGAAAAGCTCGGGAGGGTGGAAGCGCCGGAATAGAGCGACGAGAACAGGAGGGTTGGAGGAAAGAACCAGCAGAATTTCGGGGAAGGAAGGTAGTGTGTGTGTGTGTGTGTGTGTGTGTGTGTGTGTGTGTTGGGGGTGTGTGAAGGACTGAAGCTGGGAAATAAAAGGGGAGAAGGTGGGCCGTGGGGGGGGAGTAGAGACCTGTCGATTTGGGCAGCAGTACCCCGAGGCCCTGGGAGGAGGTTGGAGGAATTTGGGGGAAAGAAAAGAGAGGGAGAAAGAAAGGGGAGGACATTATGTCGTCGTCGGTGGTGTTCTTCCTCCTCCTCCTCCTCCTCCTCTGCTCATCCTCTTCTTATTTTACCTCCTTGCCTCCCTCTTTTTTCTTCCTCCCGCTCGTCCTCTTCTCCTTCCTTCTCTTGTTCTCCCTCGCCCTCCCCTACCCTCTCTTCTTCTTCCTCCTCCTCCTCCTCTTCTTCGTTCTCACGGTATTTTTCTTCTTCCTCCTCACTTTCCTTTTTATTATGATTTTTGCCAAAAAGAGCCGCCCAAGGGCAACCCCGCCCTCCCTTCCCGGCCCGATAGGCTCCCAGAGAATGAAAGGAGGCGAGGGGGAGATTTTGCCCGGGGGGCTGGGGAGCTGCCCCACTCCCGAGGCAAAGGGTGGGCCGGAGGGGCTAGGGAGGGAAAGGCGGCCGGCGAGGCCTTCTCCCTGGCGGCTTTGCGGGACAGGCCGAGGGATGGAGAGCGAGAGCGCGGGGGCCCGGGAGCGCGCCCGCGACCACGGCCTCCTACAAAAGTCTCTCCACGGAGTCGCGCGCCCGCGCGCTGGGGCGACAGAAACGCCTCGAAGTTCCAGCCGTGGGCGCCGAGCCGGCTTCTTTCTTTTTTTTCCCCCGTGGGGCAGGAGACGGGCACAGCACGGCAGCCTATGCAAAAATTGCCCCTCTCCTCCAAATATGGACGTTAACGCAGGTGAGTTTCCCCTGGGGATTCCTCCTCTTTCTTTCCCGTGGGGGGAAATATCAAGCCCTCCCGGGGAAAAGCCAGGGGGCACCTTACCATGACACAAAAGCGGAGTATTTCTGGGTGGTGAAAGTTGGGGGCTAATTAATCTTTCACCGTTGCTAATATTTTTTTTATTTATTTACATCCCGCCTTGCACTCCAGTACTGTGAAATGCAAAGCGTCTTACAAAAGTCAAAGTTTAAAACCAAGTCCAGCAAAGCCAGACTTTGAACGCCACTACAAGGAGAGGGAGGAAGGACTGAATCGGAGGTCTTGAATCGCTCCCCAGCCACCACCCAGTTTTTGTAAAAATGCAGGCCTCCGTTTGGGAAGAGCCCAGGTTTAGAGGCCGTCGGTAGGGGCCGAGGAGAATATCTAGTTTCCCCAAGGCCTCAACCTGTCCCTTAAGGAGATGGCTACTGTCTGTCCCATTTCAAGGGGAGCGGGAATGTTATAAACAACCATACAGCACTCTACATACAGGACATCTACCTGCCCACTTATCTGGGTGCTTCCCATAGTCCAGCAGTGGAGATATAGGGTAGGGACAAAATGAAGGGCACTGCCTCACAATTAAAAACTCTGCTACTCAGGCCCCAAATTTGTTAGCATTGCAGTAAATTGACATTTCAGCTGAGCATTTAGAAACAGAGTTCAAGCCCCCCAAAGAAAAGGGGCAGGCCGGGTTGCAAAGACAAAAAGTATGGAAGAGTTTTAGGTGGGAACGATTTTGAGCGTCTCGCTCTCTGCAATGCTGGAAATTTGGGGACGGGGGGAGAATTATAACTTTTTGGGGGGGGCGTCAATGTCCTCATTTTGACCCCTCCACCCTCGTCAAAGTCCACTCCATCCCCAAGACTCGAGTTGAGGTCGCCTGAACTTTTCCCACAAGGGAAACCCGAGCAAAGGCCCTCGGCGGAAACTCCTCTTGGAGACACAAGAAAGCGAAATCGGATTGAACTGAAATCTGATTCTCACCCCTCCTTCCCCAGTTGGCGATAGCCGTCCACAAACAAGCCCGTTCTACTTAGACCAGAGAGTAACACAGGCGACACCTCCTCCGCTTCTTCGCCTCTTCTGCCTGATGTGCGCTTACGCTCCGGATTAAAAACTATTGTTCCTCGTTCCTCTCTCCTTCTCCGGACACTGTCCCTCTCTATGGACAGGACTCCGAAACTAGTAAGATTCTTAGGCCCCTTGGTAAAATAGCAACTATTTACTTCTAGCAAACAAGTCATCCTTGTAGTAAACGCGTGGCAAAGTCCTAGTAGCCAAGGAAGATCAGCCCTGCTAGTCCTACCAGCTCTTTGCCCACCGCTAATGGCCTGGGATCCTTTGCACTATCGATGTTCCGGCAATTAAATCGCCTCTTTACGGCGCTTTCCGACAGGGGGGATGCTTTGCAATCAAACCCGTTTCTCTCTCTCCCCCCCACCCCACTGCAATTAACGAATTATAGCCGGGCTTCTTCGCCAAACCGGCGGTTTCCAACCTATCGCCTTCTGCTTTTGCTTCTGGTTCCTTTGCCTTCCCCAACTCTGCTTTTCCAAGGGAAGATTTTCTTTAAAAAAGAAAAGTCACCGGTGTTTCTGACCGGACTGCCTTTGGAGATATATTCCTTGTCAATTTAATGTTGTTGTTTTTCTTAAAAAAATTGGGGGTGAGTGGGATACGAGAGGGCTCTGTGCTGGAAGAAGACATCCCAAGTCTCATCACTTTCTAAATTTCTGTCCTACAGTTCTACCACTTTTGGTAGCAGGGGGAATAAGGACAAGAATCGGGAAGGAGCGGCGGCGATCTCTCTCTCTCTCTGTATGTTGAGAGAACTGTATGCGGTTATCTCGTATTTTTGGGGGGTCTTCCCTCCCCAAACGAGCCCATCCCTTCTCTCTAAAAACTCAGGCTGGTGGCAACTCTAGGGGCTAGACCTTTGCGCAAAACAAGACGACCCGACGGACGTTCCACCAACCCGTTAGGCGCCTCTCGCATCAGTAGGGCTGCGTGTCTAGGACAACTCTCCCCCCGCAAGTTCCAAGCTGTCCCCTGAAAGCCGAGGTGCTCCCATGGAAATCAACGGCGACAACAGAAAAGAGGACCACCCCGACCAAACCGGTTTGGGAGCAGAGTGGGAAATCCAAGGAGGGAAAGGAAATGGGTTTTTTTTTGGAAGGGAGGGATGGGAAGCCAGGAAAGGCAGGGGGACTGAGAACGAGGGGAGAAGATTCGGGAGCTCAGAAGGGAAAAAGAAACCCGATCCCTCCCCGCTCCCTTCGCACCGCCGGTGGGAAAGCAAACAACCGTTGTAGAAATATCACCTTTCCAAGCGGTGCTGTTTGGGTTTCTCCGGCGCAAAGTGGACCCGGTCTGGAAGTGGTGGAGAGCAAGCTGTGGAGCAATCTTCCCTCGCAGTAGACAGAGGTGGTTTCTGGCTACAAAAACACCCCCCCCACCCCTTCTTCCCTCCCTCCCTCCCTCCGCCAGCCTCCCTCCTTCCCTCCCTTCCCCCGTTTTCTCCTTCGCCGCCCCCGATCCGAGAACTTTGGCATAATCGCGTTGCCAATAATCCATCTACTGGCCAGGGGGAAAACACACACACACACACACACACACACACACACACACACAGACCCTTGATGGTTTGGGGTCAGTCCCCACCCTTTAAATCAACAATCGGGGTTCTCCTCCCCCACACCCCTAGATTCTCTTTAAAATGCTCCCTTTACTACTTCAGATTGTGTATTTAAAAAAAAAAAGCGGGGGGGGGACTCCGACAAACCAAGATCACGAGTGATTTTGTCACGGTTTGGTAAATGTACCCCTTTAAGAGGCTTTTGCTAAATCCCAACGCACACCTTCAGCCAGATTTGAATACAGATTTCGCTTTTAAAAACCCTGTCGCCGGCAAATAAAAAAAGAGGAGAGAGGAGCCTTTTTAAAAAAATTTCCCCTCCCTCGCAGAGAAATCCCCTTCTTTGGTTTTCTAGCGAGATCGAGGCCCGGACGGCTCTCAACGTCTCCACACATTTAGACCTTGGAGGCAAAAAGACCGGAGGAAAAAAAAGAGAGGGACAGACAGGGTGAAACGAAGACCCCCTTTTTTGTTGTGCTCTGTGTTTGTGCAGAGGAATAAAACCAGTATTTTTCCCCTCCCCCCGAGAAGAGTGAATCGGTTCAACAGGGTTTCGGCTGCCGCTGGGAAAAGTTGGAAAGTTTTTTTCCGTCGGTAACAACGGGCCTTGTTTGGTTTTTTGGGGGGGGGTGAGGGTCGCTTGTCAGATTTTCCCCCCTTCTTCTCTCAAGTTTCTCCGTTTCATTTTTTGCTTTTCTGCTTGGATTACTCTGCAACCCGCTCCTCCAAGACACGGAACTGGGATGGAGACGGGTATAACCCCCGTTCCCCGCTCCCTCCCAGAAAACATCCGGCGAGGAGGTCTGACTTGGCTGATGCCGCGCTGTTACTGCGGGTCCTTCGTCCTTCGCCGGCGAAGCAAGCAAGAAGCGCCCGCCTCGCTCGCCGTAAGTTACTTTTGCCCTCCTCCCTGCCCAAGCGCTGGGGGGGGGGAGAACTCGGTCCCTTGCAGCTCCGTCTGTCCGCACCCTCTCCCCCTCCTTCTCTTTTTTTGTACCCCCCCGGGGTGTCCTTTCTGATTGTCTCCCCTCCCCGCCCCGCGAAGTTTCCTTCACCGTCCAACCCCGCAAGGTGTTGTGAGGCACTGAGACGTGGCTCCAGGGACTGCGGGCGTGTCTCTGTGTGTGTGTGTTTGTGCGTGCGCGTGGGTGGTGTGGTGGGGAAGCGCTTACCACCTGCTCACCTCCCCCTTTTCACCCCCCCCCCGCCGCCGATTTTCATCCTCGTTTTGACCATCCTCGCCTGTCGTTGTGGCTAGTCTTCTCCGAAACAGAGGCGGAGGGACGAGGAAAGGGCGGCCCCGGGGCCGTTGTGAGACCCCCAACCCTCTTTTCCCGCGGCCCGCGGAACACCTCCCAGGATTTTTGAGGGTCTCAGAAGACCTTGGCCCGGGACAGGCGTCCTCCAAGCCTTGCAAACGTTGCAAGGTTCCTCTCTTCAGTCCCCTCCTCCCCCCCCGACAAAAAAAAAGACACATAAAACCTCCTTCTTTCTCTGGGCCCCGCCTTGAGACGCGGAGAACCCAGGAGAGGGGAGGCAAGGGGGAAGGGAGCCCCGGGACTGGAGAGAGCGGCTCCCTTTCCGGCCCTTGAGCTGCACCTGCGACGCCGCTCCCCCAGATTTCTCAAACTTTGTCGGCTGCTTTCTTCTTTTTTTGGGGGGGGGGGGTTTAGACATTCTCACCATCTTGGAGGTGTTGGGAAAATCCCAGCATTCTCTCTCTGCTTTCCTAAAGGGAAGGCCTGGCCGGCATTGCCTCTCTTTAACCCCCCCCCTCCCCAATCTCTCTGGGTGTCTCTTCAGACGCAGTCTGTGCACACGCGAGCCCAGAATTGCGTGGAGTCCCCCCCCGCTCTAAGACGTGAGACTTACCCGCGAGGGTGTGTGGTTGGGTGGGAAGGGAGAGAGAGAACCAAAGAGAGCGGGGGAGCTAACGGGGCCTCTTCGGCCAGACTTTGCGGGAACTCTTTCCCTGAATTATCGAAATAAGTAAATCGACAGCCGCCCGCCTGCCATTTCCCATCAGGGGACCCCCTCCCCCTTCGTGTCCGTGCCCAGGCGTGGGCGCGGGAGCCTCCGTCTCAGCTTTACGAGGGAGAGCCGTAGGGCATCTCGCCCCGGCAAGCGCCTCACCCCACCCGCTCCTCTTCCTCTTTCCGCTCTTCCTATTCTTTCCTCTCTCCTCCTTTCTCTCCTTTTTCCCGTCCTTTTTTCTTCCCCCTACCCCTTTTTCCTTTTCCCCTTCCGTTTCCTCCTCCTTTCTGTTCTTTCCTTCTGTTGTCGCTCCTCTGTCCGTTCTCTTCCCCTCTTTTCCTTCCTCTTCCTCTCCTTCCTTCCCTCTTCTTCCTCCTCCTCATCTCCTTTTTCACCCTCCTCTCCTTCTTCTTCTCCCTTTCCCCTTCTTTTTCTCTCTCTCCTTTTTCTCTCTCTTCTTTTTCATCCTTCTCTCTTCCTCCTCCTCCTGCTTCTCCTCTCTTTCCCTGTCTTCTTTTCCTCTTCTTCCCCCCTTTATTCCTCCTCCTTCTCCTCCTCTCCTTTTTTCCCTTCTTCTTCCTCCTCCTCCTCCCCTTCTTCTTCTCTCCTCCTTCCTCCTCCTCTTTTCCTTTCTCCTTTCTCCTTCCTCTTCCTCCTTTTCTTCTGCTTTCTTCCCTCCTATTTCTTTTTCCTCTTCTTTTTCACCCCCCTCTTCCCCGCTCTTTCTCTTCCTTCTCCGCTCCCCCGCTTTTCCCCTTCCCTTCCTCCTCCTTTTTTTGACTTTGCTGGGCCTTACCTTTCTGTCCCATAAAACTCCTCTGGGCACCCCCGAAGTTCCGCCCACCCTCGGCCCGAAGCCTCCAAGAGCTGGGGAGGGAGAGTAGCCCAGCGGTGTCCTCACTCCCCCTCCCCTCTTCACAACGCCCCTGCCGTGTGGGCTCCCTCCTGTCCCTTAGAGCTGCCCTTGGCTTTCGGCCCACGGACAAAAACCCGTCACCGCTCTTCCCCTCCCCGCAAAAATGCAGACAGGACTGCTCGGTCCTGAGCACAAGCGGGCTACGGAGTCACGTCCCAGAAACCCGTCCCTATCCTCACTTCCAAACAAAGGCATTTAGGATGGGCGGTGAGGGAGGCTTCTGGCTAAGAAGTCTGCCTCTCGCCGTTCCTAAATTTGCCGGGAGCGTAGGACCAAATTAAGATCGAGAATCTGAAATATTTTGTCCTGGAAAGTGGAAAAAAATAGCCCCATTTGATTTCTGCACCGTACCTTTTTCTTGGTGGGATGCTCACGAGGCCCCAAGGCCCGAAATCCAGCGGTTAATGTCGACTAGAGTAGACCCATCGAGTCCCCCGGAACTCGTAAGCCGATACTTACGTAACTCCCTCTGTTTCGATGGGCCTACTTTAGTCGTGTCTACCAATAAGCTTTTGACCCAGCTCTGGAGAAGATAAATACATATACCTAAAGACCTCAGTATTTTCCACTCTCTTTTTTTGTTTCTGGTGGGGGCGGGGGTCGGAGGAAACACTTCTTTGAAATCCTCCACCACCTCCTCCTGGCTTTTGGGGTACCCTCTTGCCCGGCGAGGAGTTCTGTAGAACGCCAAAGCCTGCGTGCTTTGCGAACTCTCCCGGTTTTGTTCCTGCTGGTTGCTTTTGCTGACTGTGGATGCTGGGACGTTTTCCCCTCTGCGATTTGGGCCCTTCCCTCCCCCCCTCCTTGTCCAGTTTCGCTAGGGCCCACCCGACCCCTCCCCGAATCCAGCGCTTCTATAAAATAACCATTAGAAGACAATGTATTTGCGCGTGTTGGCCAAACTTGGGGGGAGGGAGCGAAAGAGGTGGGGGTGGGCGAGAAAAGGAGGGGGAGGGGGAGCCTTTAGTCAGCCCAAAGCCGGGGCCGGAGGTTGTGAGAATAGAAGAAAAAGGTACCCCGGTGGGTCTTTTAAAGTCCTTGACGACAAACCCCCTAAGCTTTCCCTTGAAACTTTCCCCAGTCTTTCTTTCCACCGGTAAGGCGAGTTGTTTTCTCTAACAGGGGAGAAGAGAACTTTCTCTCTCATTCCGCCCACTTCCTTGTATTATTATTATTATTATTATTATTATTATTATTATTATTATTATTATTATTATTATTTTGGTGTGTGCTTTCTTTCATTTCGATCCATCAAAGGTTTGAAGAAAGGCTATCATGCCAACCTGGCTGAAAACGAAAAGCGAAAAGTAGTTTTTAGCTTCTGGTTCAACCAGAGGCAAAGTTTACTCACAAAAAAGTTAAATTAACACCACCCCCCAAATAGAGTAACTCTTTGCTGAAGGAAAGGAAAGCCCGTATGTTCACACACAGAAACACACGCGCGTTGATCCCCCTTCTAATTCCCCCGGCGAGGGCTGATCGTCTCAATTATCTTCTGCAGTTTCCCAATTCCCTCTTCCCAATCCCCTCCTCCGGTCGTGTAAATTATTTAGAAACCTTTCTCTTTTTCCGTCGGGGGGGGGGACACGATCTGGCTTTTTTCGAGCACTAGAGGTGGATTTGGGGAGGAAATACTTTTTTTTTTTTTAATAACCCACATGGCGTTCAAGAGTCTTAATGTTAATTCCGAAACAGAATGGAAGGAAAGAGAGCAGGGAGGAAGGGAAAAAAAAAAACCCATGGAGGACTGTTTTGGGAAGTTCTCTAGACTTCTCTCAGTTTCCTCCAGGAATTGTTTGGCATTTCGGGGTTCGTTTTCCTGAGCCCCAGTCTAATCTGTTCCTTGCAGAATCGAGGGAAGGGCTTTGCTCAGCCGGCAGCTGAGAGTGTGAATTCTGAGGTTCCTCCAAATTCAAGGAGGCTTATTCTCGACTCCGTGCTTGAGAATCTGCAGCCGAAACGGGTGACACGGAGGCCTCCCAGAAAATAGGACAGTGGAACGAAAATCCGGCAGAGACAGAGAGAGAGAGAGAGAAGCAGAAACGAAACCAGGGCCATTTCCTAAACTGCAAACCCCAGGATTCCGTAGGATGTTGAAAGTGGAAGAATAGCGCTATAGCAGGCTAGTGCGGACTGATAGTAGCTTCCACGTGTTTATGGATTGTCCAAGTTTATTCTTTAACAAGCCCGACGCGTCTCCAGTCCGTTTATAAAAGAATCGGCCTTCTTCCGGGGCATAAATCCAATCTCCAACAGACATTTCTGAAGTTGCTGCTCCAGTCTCTTGAAGAACCTGACCCACATGCCATAAAGGTCTGAAGAAAGCCAATTAATTTAAATTTAAAATGAAGACCAATTAATTTATAGACAGGCCGAAACGCGTTGGGCTTTTTAAAGAACAAACTTTGACCTTCCACATGCAGCAGGAACCTTGCTCTTTTTCCCCCCCTGCTGATTTATTACAGGTGCTTTCCAATACTTATCGCTGATTCTGAAGGAAAATCCAAACAAAAAGAAAACTAATAATAATAATAATAATAATAATAATAATAATAATAATATAGTATACAGATGCGTCCAGACTTTCTTAACTTCTTCCGCGTTTCTGCCCGGCTACCCTTGTTCTTGTCGTCTCCAAATCTGACCGTTTTCCCCAAAGCCAGAGACCCATTTCAAAAGGTTGGATCTCCGAAGTTTAATCTATGTAAACGAAAAAGAAAAAAAAAAGGAGTGGTGGTGTTGGAGAGGAAAATAAGAAAGGGTTGGGTGGAGGGTTTGAAAAATGAAAACAGGTGTAGCGGGGGGAGGAGAATAAGTTACCCAAGTCCTTGGAGTGAATAGCTGGCCAAAGTAATTTTAAAAATAAATAAGAGATTCAACAATTCTCTGTCATATCCCTCCCTCCCCCTGCCACATCCTTCACCGCGGGTCTGGTCCAGAGGAAGTGTGTGTGTGTGTGTGTTTTGGAGGGGGGGAGGTTGTTAAAACAAATTAAAAATAAAATAAAAATCAAACCACCGCCCCCCGCATCTGTATGCTAGAGAGATGATGATATTGAACGTCCTGTTTTTAATCTGAAGGCAACCTGGCCAAACAGATCGCTGTCGCTTCTCTCTCCCTCCTCCCTCCCCACCCCTGGGTCCTTTTCGGGCTGATTGTAAGAAATTTCAATTTATTTAAAAGCGTGGTGGTTTAATAACACAACAACAAGGGCCTGGTATTTAGTTCAGAGGAACCCTCCAACCCCCCGTCTCCCTTCCTCCCCCCCCCCACTTTTCAAATTCCCTCCCTCCCTCCCTCATGGACTTTCGCCTTAATCGCGTCTAATGAAAACGTAGGATTTCCTATTATTTTCCGAGGAGAGAGTGGGCCAGTGGAAATGCGGGGGAGGGGGCAGGGAGAGGAGATGAGGAAGAAGAGTGGGGAAAAATATAATTTATATTGTCATTAGGAGAATTGACGGCCGGGTTGAGGGGCTGCCCTTAATTGAAAAAGGCACCCAGTTTTAATGGGGCGGTTGAGGAGCAGATTACAGAGTTTATCCAAACAAGGAGTCAATTAATGGGGTGGGGGGAGGAATGAGGGGAGAGACAGGGGCCATTAACCCTAAAGTCGTTGCGTCGGGGGGTGGGGGGGGTGGGGAGGAGACACGCACGGCTCCTCCTGGAGTCTTCCAGAGATGGAAAAAATTCTCCGCCCCGAGGGGACATCAAATAGCACATGGTCATTTTTTTTTCTAACCCGCGTTAATTTTGGGGGGGGGGAGGGAGGGCGGAGGGGTTAATACAGAGTGCAATGGCTACCCTCAGGATCGCTCTGCGCTGCCTTGGAAAGGCTTAGGGCATCTTAAGAGCCCAAAGGAGCTAGGCGCTTTAGGATGCCGCTGCACCCTGCAGCTCCGCTTTTCCAACACACACACACACACACACACACACTGAGTGAGTGAGTGTGAGTGTCCACAGTTAGGCTGTCTAGATTTTCCAGAATCAGTGGGTTCTCCGGCCAGGTTGAAACGAAATCTGCAAACACAGATTATCTAGGAAAGCCAGAATCCTTACCGAGGTTGGCATTTCCTTCCCTTTCCCTTTCCCTTTCGCTTTCCGTTCCTCTTTCTTTCTTTCCTTCCTTCTTTCCTTCTTTCCTTCTTTCTTTCCTTCTTTCCTTCTTTCCTTCTTTCCTTCTTTCCTTCTTTCTTTCTTTCTTTCTTTCTTTCTTTCTTTCTTTTCTCTCTAGCCCCTCTACCAGCCTGATGATCCTAAGCGCTCTTCAAGCGCGAGCGATCCTAGGTGCTTCCGCCTAAAAGCAGTGGTTAAGAGGGCAGCCTGAGGTTCCATTCAGGCAGTCGCCTCAAAGAGGCTCGAGGGTCGGTCTCGGTTCTTGGTTCCAAAGTGACATCACCAGGCGGCTGCGATCCTGTAAGCTGCCAGGCCGCTGTAGGCGCAGAGGCTTGGACAGAATTTAGCGCAGACCCAGCCCCTTAGGAGAAGCGGCTCAGGCCTTTCCAAACCCTGGCTTCCTTTTTGAGGTTGAAGAAAGAGCATCCAGCCTGGCGCGGTGGTCAGAGTGTTGGACTATGGACATTTCCGCACTAGACTTGTTATAGTGCTATTGTTCTACTTTCAGCGTCCTGTGGAATCCTGGGGTTTGCAGTTTAGGGAGGGGCCTGAGGCCTCCCTAAATCCCTCCCTAAACTGCAAACCCCAGGATTCCATAGGATGTTGAAAGTGGAATAATAGCACTATAATAGTCTAGTGCGGAAATGGCCTATGACTCCGGAGAACAAGGTTCGAATCTCCCCTCTGCTACGGAAACCTCAAAGGAAAGCGTTAGCAAAACCCTCTCCGAAAAACAGGTATTGGCAAGAACGTTTTGGAGAGGGTCGACATGAAGGCCTACGACAACAACAAAATGGTTGCCATAGAAAGAACGGTGGGTGGATTATGGGTTATGTGGTTCTGAAGATCACGACCACTCTTCCACACCAGATGGCCAAAGTCCCCCTTCGAGGTCAGAGATTGTCGTTTGCAAACAGGGGTGGGGCCGGGACAGAATTCGCCTGGGCGGAGCAGTGGTTTCCTTCCGTTTCCAAGTAAAATTTTCTTTCGGTCTCTCAATTCTGAGCCCAGCAGAGGATGGGAGATTAAAAATAATTCATACCCACAACCAAGGTTTTTCCTAAATCAAAAAAACAAAAAACACATGCGCGGAAGGCATTGCTACCTTTATTATAAGCCCACCATAAGGTGCAAAACGCACTACGCAAATTTGCGAAGCTCACAGGCTTCTTCGTCAAGCACGGATGTTAAAAGTCATTTCCAGACTAAGAAATAGGGGCTGCAGAGAGATGCCTCTTTCCGGAGAGGTTAAATCTATGTTATTTGCTGTATGCACCTTCTGTCAGTCCGTTTGCCTCCCCATATTCTTTGGATGCCTAAACTGTATTTCCAAATGCTCAACTGCAGTTCTTAGCACGGCTGGAAGTTTGGGGACTTCCTTATGTGGGCGGTTTTAAAGGCCCTTATTTTTCCCCTCTCCGTATCTATATTCCAGTGTCAGGTCACAAATCGGATTGGAGAGGAGACCCGAAGTCTATGCACCTTACCATGTGAGGAAGGACCACGGTGAGCAAGTAAAATGTAGAGTCCGATCTGGAACGTCTTTGGATGGGGTCCCTGTCTTCACAGGGATCGCTAAGGAAAATTGCCAGGTTCTCATCTCGGGGGTTTAGAATTATCGGTAAAGAAAGAAATAAGGACAAGGAGAGAACTTCGGGCGCTGTGCATTTCTTCCCAAAATTCTTTTCTCTTAAGTGGAACCCGAAAATGGACTCTTAAGGGCGTGCTAGTATTACAGATGCTTTCTTTTAAATTTTATGCGTATACACAGATATATAATATTTTTGTAATCTATAATGTTTGGCAAGAGAAGCAGGTTAGGTATACATCTGCGCACAGAAGCTGTTTCTCCTGCTAAACATCCATCCCACGGAAAGCTTTACAGTTTCCCGGCAAGAGGACTTTAAAAATACATGCAGATATCCGCCTGTCCTTCTGCCTTCCAAAGAGAGAGAGAAGAAGAGCTAGCGGGACAGACACATAGACGTGCATTTTTTTTTTCCCGAGGCGGGGGAGAGAAAACCTTTGCAACTTGATTTGATCAGCCTTTGCGACTCGATTTCAAAAAGGACTGTTGCGTGGCCAAAAAATGTGTTTTTTTTCCTCGCCTTGCGACCGCTGCCGATCCGGATCGCAACCCCGAAGCTTGCATTTCTCCCCTCTGCAATTCCTATGGGTTAATTCGACCCCCTTCCCAAGTCTCCTCTTTCCGATCGGGGGGCCACTTCGCCCTAGACCTTTCCTGTGCGCGAACGCAAAATGTCAAGGCAACGCGGTGAACCTTCCCGGAACGTTTAAGACGTGGGATTTCCGCACTAGACTGTTATCGTGCTATTATCCCACTTTCAACATCCTATGGAATCCTGGGGTTTGCAGTTTCGGGAGGGGCCGGCCGGCCCCTCCCGAAACTGCAAACCCCAGGATTCCATAGGATGTTGAAAGTAGGATAATAGCACTATAACCGTCTAGGGCGGAAATGGCCCTGGTGGAAAAAAAAACCCGAGTCAAATCAGTTAGGCTGTTAGGGAGGGGGATCGACTCCGGATTCCCAAGCCAGTTAAGCCAGAGCCCGCTCCGAAATCCGAGACACTTCTGCTGAAAGCGCCTCTCCCCTTCTCCTTGTCTTCTCGCTCCCACTGAATCAATAACATTTATACAGAGCCGGTGAAAATCGGGCTGATGGCGATGAGACGCTCCTTTCAGTCCACACGGGCGCCATCAGCTCAGCCGCCTTCCGGTTCGATCAAAATGTCCAAGAGGGATTTATTTTATTTTTTATTTTATTTTTTTTGCGGGGCGTGGGGAGGGGAAGAAGGGGAGGGAGAACACGGGAGAGTAGAGAGAGGGAGTTATGATGTCTGTTTTCCCACTGTTTAGGGTTAAGCTAGCTTCTCCGTGTGCGCGCGCGCGCGGTTAGGGCAACCCTACGAATTTCGCACGGTTTTCTTAGGCAAGGAGTACTCAGACGCTGTTTTGCCAGTTCATTCCTCCGAAAAATAGCCTAGTTCACGCGGTGTTTGGCAGTCTCCCATCCAAATACTAACCAGGGCTGACCCTGCTTAGCTTCGAAGATCGGACACCATCTTGTGGTTTTAGGGTATTTAGGCATCTGGCTAGCTCTTAGAAACATGCGTTGGAAATAGAAAGGGAGCAGACCAAACAATTAAACTTGAGGTTATGATCCACCAACAGTAAGGGATCATACACAATTGCTACTACTAGTAGTACAGTAGTAGTAGTAGTACCACTCGGGTCCTTTCTCCTTCTTTTTGTCTCTGCCCTCCTCCTCCACCACCACCATCATTCAACTAAACCTGACTATGAGGTATTGGGAAATACCAGCAAAGCTGAGAAACTTCATTATCAGTGTTACTTCCCTATCAAGACCTTTGAGAAATCATTGTTAGGAGTGTATTGAGGGCAGCTTTTAATGTCACCCATTAAGCCAGATCTTGGCATCCCATTGACTGATTGATTCTTACTGTTGTCCCTATTCATTTTATTCATTCGGGCGTCAATTTCTCCTTTTCTTCTATCTCTGGGGGACTCAGGGCATCTCCCAAAAATTAAAAGAGATACAGGTGAAGGCTCTTATCAAGAGAACCACACAAAGGGTGAAAAGACGGTTAGACAATCTGCAGAAAATAGAAGCAACTTTAACTCTTTTCTGTCTCACCCCCATCCTCCCACTTCACATAGTGTGGTTCCCCCTACTTTAAGAGCCTGGAGTATTTTAAGCCTTCTAACAGAAAGTGAACCAGAAGTTGACTTCCTATTGTAAAAAAAGGGCTCTCTGTGCTTAAAATGGCCCCAGGGAACCCCCAAAGCAGGACCTATATAGTGTATCGGCAGACCTTGAGAGGTAAAAATTTAGCGTTTTTGTCACAAGTGTGGCAGGGAGGTGGGTCTCTTTAAGGTCTCCTGGCAGGACATCCAGCCCACAATCTTTAACAGTTGCCTGTTTGTATTTTAAGGGGATAAGCAAAGACACTGGCTATGTTTGCTCTCTCTCTCTCTCTCTCTCTCTTTTTCTCTCCCCACTCTTTCTCTTACACACACACACACACACCCCAGTAGCAGCTGGTGGCACTCATTTCAGCAGAGTAGTGAATCCACTCTCAGTTTTAATCCGGGCTTTAAAGTACTTGTACAAGGTGCTGAACTGTGCTCATAATTACATTCAGCACAGCGGAGAGCTCCTTTATAGCTAGTCAAAACCTGGAATGGATTCACTGCTCCATTGACCTGGAAACCACACACACACTCCTGCTTCCAAAAGGGACCCTTCCTTTGCTCCTGGCACTGTCTCATGCCTTACAAGAAAAGCAGGGTCCCGTCTCAACTGTCCTTTTAATAGCACTATCAGAGTAGTAAATTATCTAAAATGCAACAAACAAAGGGCATTAAGAGGGAAGAGATGTGGATAACACAGAGTGGGAGAGATTTCACAGGCAGCTGTCCTCCTCTACTGCTGGGTCAGTCTTGTATTTGCCTCTGTTCTTCTCTTTTTCCTGCTCCGATCAGGAAAGTATTGTCATTTCCCCACAAGTCTTGAAGCACGAGATCCACCAAATTGAAGATGGGCAATGGAAATCAAGTTGTGATTGCTCCCTACCTTCTCCTCGGAAGTATCTCCTAGCTTCTGCGTTGCTTCAAAGCAGTTTTAGTGCTTGCCGGATTTAGGTCTATTCATTTCCAGGCTTCAAAACATTCTTCAGCTTCAGAATGTTGCTTTTCTTTCTTTTTGGAGGATAGCTCCCAGAGCCCCTCAACCAAGTATGATAGGAGCCAGAGTTCAACAACATCTCAAGGGCTATAGGTCTCCCAGCCCTGAGCCAGAAAAAGGGCCCCCTTCCCACCCACCCAGATGATGCCTTTCTTCATAAGGGTTCGCCAGAGTTGCCAGTTCTGCCTCAACTGGAAAAGTATTGGTTCCGTGGAACTGTCCTGTCCAAGAGGCGGAGAAGAACTGCAAAATCAGAGGAGGGGGAAACAAAGAGAATCTCATGGACCAAGTCTACTTCGTGATGCCTACTTAACTAATTTGGTCCTGCTGTGGATGTTGACTTCTTAATCTCCCAGTACTGAAGGTGCTACAATTATGACAATGGCAACAATAGCAACAATAACAACAACTTGTTTGGGAGATCCTCCTCCTCCTCCTCCTTCTTAGACTGCTACCCCTTAAAAACTGCTATGGTGGAAGACCCCAAATTCAGTGGCATGGAAATCCAGCTGTTTCATGAAGAATCTCATGAGGTACAGGTAAACATTGCATGTACCTGTACCTTTGAGAGGTTTGAATATTGTACTCAATGCATCTCAAGAATCATAGAATAAAATTATAGAGTTGGGGGGAACTCCAAGGGCCACCTAGTCTATCCTCCTGCCATGAAAGGAATCCATAGCTAAAAAGACGGCCATCCAACCTTTGCTTAAAAACCACCAATTCATTCACCACTCTCCGAGGCGGTGCATCCCATTGTCAAATAGCTCTCATAGGCCATTTCTGCACTACACTGTTATAGTGCTATTATTCCACTTTCAACATCCTGTGGAATCCTGGGGTTTGCAATTTAGGGAGGGTGATTCAGAATTCTCAGCCGGAGAGCTCTTTGGCCTCAGTAAACTACAAACCCCAGAATTCCACAGGATGTTGAAAGTGGAATAATAGCACTGTAACAGTGTGACGTGGAAATGGCCTTAGCATCCTTGGAACATTCAGTCCCAGAGGTTAGGGTGGATGAACTATTAGAATGATGGGCTAGAAACTCAGACCAGATGGATCACTGACAGAAAAATACCTGTGGAACACAGTAAGGATGGGGATACAGTCCATTCCATTTCCTCCATACACATTTTTTTTTAAAAAAAGAGTCAAGATCCTACATCAGAGTTGTATAGTATAAATCTGCATGCTGAGTTATGCATTAATTGTGCTATGCAACATTTACATTTTGCAGCTGAACCAAGAGCCCACGTGTGCAACCAGATGCACAATCAAACATTTGTATCAATGTATGCAATGTTCATACCTATACAATGCTCAACCCTGCTTCTGTGTCTTGGACTGAATATGACTGTTGTGCATCCGACAAAAAGTCCCAACAAAGGAACTTATCCCTGTGTAAGGGAAAATGGATGAAGTGAATGTTCTGTTGGTTCTCCTATATGCTGCTGTGCTTCTTGGCTCTTCCTTCCCCTCCTCAACAAACTACCTTCTCCTTTTCACAGAACATCCAGAGGCAATTCCCAGCACAAACATTTTATTCTTACCTAGAGGATGTCTTTTTTAAAAAAAATAATAATCCAAGATCCATCACAGGGGGGAAAAAAGCCCTTTTAAAAGGGTATATGGTTTTCTTGTTCACTTTAAAGGATATTCCTCTTTCTCTTCACTGAATGAGAGGGGAGTACAGGGTCTTCATACCAGAACAGTAAGATTTTTGGGACACTGTGGCTGCTTTTTTTACAAAAAGAAGGCAGGGACATCCAGGTCTCCAGAGCCAATAGTGAGCAAAGGCATAGAAAAGATGTCTAACTGGCCAACTGTTTAGAGTTTTCTGAAATCTGAATGTTTATTGGCCAAATTGCGTACCCAGCTTGCTTCATTATCCCTCCCCTCCCTGCAGTCTGGAGAGGCTTGTGTGAATTCAAAAACACAATCCAGGAATTAGTGATAAATGAAGTTTTCTGTTGGGTGAGATTTCCCTTTTTTGTAATAGTTTGGACAGATCCTAAGAAATCAACAGGATTTGTTGTGGTCAGTGGTGGCTGGGGGGACTTCAATGTCAGTGAATACACCCCAGGTTTTAGCCTATAGGAGGTGCTGAACCTGTCCCCCAAATAAGTTCAGCACCTTGGATGGATCTTTTAAGTTTCGGACAAGAACCCATTCTGCCCTACTGACAAGGAAGCCACTGGCTGCCGCTGGCCCCAGTTATGAAGACGGTTGCAGCACTTGCAGCTTCTCCAAAGCTGAACTGAAACAAAATTTTCCTGCATTTGCTAGGGCTGCGTTCAACAGAACCAACTCATAGAGTTGGAAGGTACTGCAAAGATAATCTAGTCCAAACCCTTGCCATGTAGGAATACGCGCATAAAACGCTTCTGAAAGAAGCCCCTCCAACTTCTGTTTAAACTCTCCAAAGAAGAATCGCTCCAAAGCCGTCTATTTCAGCATCAAAGAGCTCTTAGGCCATTTCTGCACTACATTGTTATAGTGCTATCATTCCACTTTCATCATCCTGTGGAATTCTGGAGTTTGTAGTTTCCTGAGGCCCAAGAGCTCTCTGGCTGAGAATTCTAAAGGCCCCTCCCTAAACTGCAAACCTTAGGATTCCATAGGAGGTTGAAAGTGGAATAATAGCACCGTAACAGGGTAGTGCAGAAATGACCTTACTGTCCAGAGGTTGTTCCTAATATTTAGGTGGAATCTCTTTTCTTATACTTTGAGCCCATTGGTTTAAATGCTGTTCTTTGGAGCAGCAGAAAACAAGTTTGTTCCTTCTACTACATGACATCCCTTCAGATATTTAAAGATGGCTATCATATTACCTCCCAACCTTTTCTTCTCCAAGCTAAACACACCCAACTTCCTAAGCTCATATGGCTTGGCTCTAGAACTTTGACCCTCTTGGTTGCCTTTCTCTGGATCTGTTCCTGCCTGTGAATATCCTTCTTGAACTGGGGTGCCCAGAACTGAACATAGCATTCCAGTTCTGGGCACCATAGTTTAAGAAGAATATTGACAAGTTGTGATATTGACCATTGGCAATAGGCACGGCTGCTCCCACTATCGAGAGTTCCATATTGCACCAGCCTGCCATGAACCTCTAAAGATATACATCCTCTTTGGAAAAATAATAAGAGGCACCCTAACTTATCATTTTGGTTGAATGCATCATGATTTAAAGTAAGAACTCAAAGCCATAGGCCTGAAGGGATCCACCTATCAGTTTAGAGGATCTAAAATCTCAGGCTCCTTCCATCCCAAATATGAAGAAATTTGCACATTCTTTTTCGGTGATTCCTTATAATGCATACTGAACCGAAATGAAATTGGCACCTAACTTAAAAGCCTGGAGTCTGCTGGAGGAAGACAAAAGAAATATCAAAGATAAAGGGATGCCCCTAGCAGAAACCACAGGGATTTATCTCATATGTACTACAGATATGGTATAAACTTTTTGACACCTGACTTATACCACTTAACATTTTAAGTAATTTCACATGTTCAGACAGTTTCTCACTGTGTATGTGGGTGTGTGTTGTGGCTGGAAGAAGAGGGGAATGTCTTGCACCCAGAAAATTCATATATCAGAAGACTATTATCTAGCTCTCTATGATTGTTCTTGTGTGTCTTCAAGTCATTTCAAACTTACAGTGACCCTAAGGTAAACCTATTGCAGGGGTTTTTTTTAGCAAGATTTGTTCAGAGGGACTTTGCCTTTGCCTTCTTCTGAGGCTGAGAAAGTGTGATTTGCCCAAGGTCACCCAATGGTTTTCCATGGCCAAGCAGGGATTTGAACTCTGGTCTCCAGAGTTGTAATCTAACACTCAGTCTACTATCCCACAATGGCCCTCACTTCTATGATTATGGAGTTAAAAACTAAATAATACAAAACAGGAAAAAGGAGACAGCAGGAAAGACAAGCAAAACATCATGAAATGCGTGTTTGTAGCATGAGGTCATCTTGGGAACTAATGTTATTTGGATGAATCATAGAATCA
This sequence comes from Cyclura pinguis, assembly GCA_030412105.1. Classification (NCBI taxonomy): domain Eukaryota; kingdom Metazoa; phylum Chordata; class Lepidosauria; order Squamata; family Iguanidae; genus Cyclura; species Cyclura pinguis. The sequence continues at coordinate 382,967,189 of CM059599.1, forward strand.
CAGGATCACAGAGTTGAAAGAGACCCCAGGGGCCATCAAGTCCAACCCCCTGCCATGCAGAAACACCCATCAAAGCATTCCCAACAGATGGCCATCCAGCCTCTGCTTAAAAACCTCCAAAGAAGGAGACTCTACCACACTCCGAGGCAGCAGATTCCACTGCCGGACAGCTCTGACTGTCAGCAAGTTCTTCCTGAGGTTCAGGTGGAATCTCCTTTCCTGCAGCTTGAATCCATTGCTCCTTGTCCTAGTCTCTCGAGCAGTAGAGAACCAGCCTGCTCCCTCCTCAACATGACATCCATTCAAATGTTTAGACACGAACCACTGATAGTGCTGGCTGGGGTATTGTGGGAGTGGCAGTCCAAAAAAAGTACATTCTATCGAGCTCCGAACTAGGCTGTGGTCCCAAAATTATATGGTAATGTGTTGATTCTGTTTTAAGGTTGACCTTTGGTATGTTTTTACCTATATTGTAATGATTTTAATTTGTACACTGCCTTGAGTCCCAGTCTTGGGAGAATAGGCAGGGTATGAGTAAAGACAACGATGGGGATGATGATGTTGATTGTCCAGAAATATACCCTCCCCTCTCCAAGACCTAATACTGATACGGATACAGAAATACGGAGTAACAGAATTATGGACTTGGAAAGAACCTCAAATATCACCCCTTCTGACTCAACACTGATGCAGGAATCCCTCGCTACAGCATTCCTGACAGATGGCCGTCCGGTCTCTGCTTAAAAACCTTAAGCAAAGGACTGCCCACCACCTTCTGAGGCCGGCTGTTCACGGTCAAATGGCTTTTACCCTCAGGAAGTTCTTCCTAAGGTTTAGTTGGAATCCCCTTTCTGGTCGTTTCGACCTGCTGATTCAGAGCCCCGGATTTTCTAGAGCAGCAGCAACAACCACAAGCGCAACCTACTCCATTCTCTATATGTCATCCCTACAAATTTTTAAGTGGTTATGATGGCTTGTGAGAGCCAGTGGGGTCTAGTGGCTTGAAGGCTGGCTTAGGATTTCAGGAGACCAGGGTCTGAATCCTCTTTTAGCCATGGAAACCCACTGGGTGACCTTGGGCAAGTCACACTCTCTTGGCCAAAAAGGAATGCAATTATCATGACCCAGACAGGCCCTTTCCCAACAGCCACAACACAGAGACATGAATGGGACAATACTTACTGCAGCCAGCATAGGTGGAAAAAAGGAGAGTCCATGAAACTCAGAGCGTTTATATAGTAAGACCGCATCAACTAGGCAAAGAGCTGGGAGAGGCTGTCAGCCCATAAAAACAGGGGAAAGGATGGGAAGAAGCCATGGCAGACCAATGGTTCCATCAGTGGAAGCAGCATTCCTCACATTTGGATTCCTTGCTTCCGTTCCTGGAAACCTTGACTCTCACTTTGTGTATGGACTTTGCCACTGGACTGTGGCTCTGGATTTAATACAGACTCAGACTATGACTACAATGACCCGGTAACTAGTTAACAAACTGTTATAAACTTTACTTATGGCTGCTGAGAAAAGACTCTAACTGGAGAGCTGTAAATATTGGCTGGCTGCTGGCACTGGACAGAAATGGTAAACCTCCTTTGAATAACTGTGGCCACGAAAACCATATGAGGGGGTTATGTCAGGTCAGAGTCAATGTGAAGGCACATAACAACATTTGTTGCAGAGCCAGTGTGGCTTAGCAGTTTGAGTGTTGGACTAAGGGCCTTTCTGCACTATACTGTTATAGTGCTATTATTACACTTTAAATATCTCTTGGAATCCTGGGGTTTGCAGTTGAGGGAGGGGCATTTAAAATTCTTGCCACAGAGCTCTTTGGCTTCAGTAAACTACAAGCTCCAGAATTCCACAGGATGTTGACAGTGGAATAATAGCACTATAACGGTGTAGTGCAGAAAGGCATTGAAGCCATTTCTGCACTAGACTGTTATAGCACTATGATTCCACTTTCAACATCCTATGGAATCCTGGGGTTTGGAGTTTCGGGAGGGGCTGTCTGGCCCCTCCCGAAACTGCAAACCCCAGGATTCCATAGGATGTTGAAAGTGGAATCATAGCGCTGGAACAGTCTAGTGCGGAAATGGCCTAAGACTCTGGAAGACCAACCTTTGAATCCCTGCTCAGCCATGGAAATCCACAGGGTGACGTTGAGTAAATCCCACTCTCTCAGCCTCAGAAGAAGATAAGCACAAACCTCCTCTGCGTGAATCTTTCAAGAAAACTCTGTGATGTAGTCACCATAAGTCTGAGTTAGCCTGAAGGCACTGAAGGCTAACATTATGACATGAATCCTTTTGGTTCATCCCAGCCAGGGCCGACTTAGTTGTTAAAAGATGAGTCAACACATAGGCGAATTGAATGGGCTTGGTCTAGTTGGAGCCACCAATAAGATTCAAGCTTAATCATCTTTTAATAACCATCTGATCTAAGACTATCCAGCTGATTAAGGATGGCTGGTAGGTTAGCTGGTATTATGGCTGCTCCCCAGTAGTTGCTTCTAGTTGTATGGGATCTCCCCCAGTGTAGATCTCTGTTATGAAGAGGACCTGGCACGGGGATTGCTCCCATACAAACTGAAAGCGGATTCTGTGCCCCCATGGCAATGGATCCATCAGCCAGCCCTGCAGCTCATTCCACCTTTCCTCAAGGAATAGTTCTCCAGGTCCCATATTCCTTGCCTTCCTCTGGACACAGGCCGTTTCCACACTACACTGGTATAGTGCTATTATTCCACTTCCAACGTCCTGTGGAATTCTGGGCTTTGTAGTTTACGGAGGCCAAAGAGCTCTCTGGTTGAGAATTCTAAATGCTCCTCCCTAAACTGCAAACCCCAGGATTCCATAGGATGTTGAAAGTGGAATAATAGCACTGTAACAGTGTAGAGTGGAAATGGCTGTAGTCTTTCTGGAATCCTGTTGGTGACCCACGTGTGCTTCAGGTGTCTGTATAGCTTGTTCTGAATTCTGCTGTTATCGTTGCGATTTGCCTTCAAGTCAGCTTTGATTTACAATGGCCCTATGGATGAGAGACCCCTCCCCACACCAAGAGACCCTGTCATTCACAGCCTTGCTCTGTGCTTGCAAACTCAGGGCTTCCTAGATAGAGTCAATCCACCTCTGTTGCAGTCTCTCTGTTTTCTAACTCCCTTCTGCTTTACCGAGCATCATCATCTCTTCTAGTGAGTCATATCACCTTCTGATATGTCCAAAATACAACAGACCCCAGTTGCATCATTGGAGCTTCTAGGGGGAGTTTAGGCTTCATTTCTTCTTGGACCCATCAAGTTATCTTTTTAGTAGTCTTCGGGGTACTTTAGGCCCACCTCTTGTACAGGGAGGGACTGACTGCTCCCACACAGAGCGTGTGTATGTGCAGTTATTCTCAGAGGATGAGAGAGCTATTAAATCTGAAGGATCTGGGTCAGGAGTGTGGGGTAGAGGAGGGCCACACCCAGCCCCTCTGATCCCCAGGGTGGTGGGGGTGAGATGGGGATTTCCTCTCCAGACCTCCTGCTGGCTCGAGGACCCATCTGGCCAAGCTCCCCAAAGCCTCTAGGCCTCGCCTGTCTGCGGGATCCCCCCTCTGTCAGCTTGTTGACACCGCAAAAGGGAAGACCATGTGGCAAGTCTGGGGCCCGACAATGCCCGGCTCCAGAGCTTTTCTTCCTGTGGTTTGCAACACAAAGGCTGGCGGCGGTGGCCTCTCTCCCTGCCTCTGCCAAGACAGATTCCAGCCAGGCTAATCTCCGAGGGGGAGGCAGGAGCGCAGAGACCTCTGCCCGTTCCCCCACTCCCTCCCTGACTGTCTCCTCGGATCCAATCTATGCCCAGCAATCTGGGCAACCATCCCTGGAGTAATAAGCTGAGCCCCTTCCTGGCAGGTTTGGTCTCCAGGCCTGCCAGACCTTCCGCCTTTTGCTGGACCCTCGGGCGAGGCTGGCCCTTCGGCAAAAACCAAAAGCCGGACCCTCTCCGAGGCAGCGGGAAAAGACTGGAACCCCTTCTGTTTCACAGAGGATGATAGGCAGGGAGAAAAGGGCTCTCTTCCTTTCAGGCAACCTGACGCCTAAGCCAGAGAGGTGTGCGTGTGTTTTTGTGTGGGGTGTACGTGTGTGATTTCCCTCTCTTCGTATTCCCTCTCCTTTTTTGGGCTCCATCTAGGAACATGGGCTGCTTTTACAGTGGGATGACAAATATTTATTTATTTGCTTACTTGCTTGCTCCGTTTCTTATTTATTAAAACATCTCTTGTTGTAGTTGTTGTTGTGTGTCTTTGAGTCATTTCCAACTTATGGCAACCCTAAGGTGAACCTTAGGGTTTTCTGGGGCTGAGAGTATGTGATACATCCAAGGTCATCCAGTGGGTTTCCACGGCTGAGCAGAGAATTGAATCCTGGTCTCCAGAATCGCAGTCCAATGCTCAGACCACTATACTTCTCTCCAACTCTTTGTCACAGGATCTCAGGGTGGCGTAGGACAGAAACAACTTAAAACATTCCCAGATTGAAAAAGTAAATAATCTGATTAAGAGAAAAGCATACTGATCATACTAACAGTTGAAGACACTTTGCAAACAACAGTTACAACTATTGTTGTTGTTGTTGAGTGTCTTTAAGTTGTTTCTGACTTGTGGAGACCCAAAGGCAAACCTATCATGGAGTTTTCTGGGGTTGAGAGTGTGTGACATGCCCAAGATCACCCAGTGGGGTTTCCATGGCCAAGCAGGGAATCAAAGCCTGGTCTGTAGGGTGGTAATCCAATGGTCAAATCACTACACCATATTGGCTCTCAGTTAAAATGACTATTACAATTTTAAACCACGTGCGTGAAATAAATTAGTCCCTGTGCATCACTGCTTGGATCCAGAAGAAATCAATCTTGGCACCCACTGGACCTCCAAGGGAAGGGCATTCCAAGGGGAGGGTGTTCCACAATTGGGGTGCCACAGGCCCTCTCCTATGTCCTCCCACTTCATATTGCCCTCACTGGTAGGACACAGGTAGAGGTTCAGCAGGGGATGTTCCCTCAATCTTCTAACCTCTGTGCCTGGAGAAAGCTTCACCAGCTGAATTTCTACCTGTGGCCCTGTGGTGAATGAACACCAGAGCATGTAATGGAGAGAGCCAAAGAAAACACCCTGCAGCCAGGTCACCAGCAGAAATGGAGTGGGAAGCAGGCAGATGTATTGTCCCAATTAATACTTCCCCTTCTCAGGAAGACAAACTGGAAGCCATCTGCTCTTCAGAGAGATACAGAAACAGAGACAGAGAGAGAGAGAGAAAGAGAAGCTAAGCTAGTTTTCACCTCACAGATGGAGAGAAAGACTGACAACAGTCCGATTATAGCGGGACACTTACTAAGGCAGTGAACTGTCAAAGACAAAGAAACCTAGAGGTTGTTTTTCTCATCACAGATGGACAAAAGGTCCAGGGACCGGGCGGTTTCCCCACACGAACAAGTCACAGATGAAGTCAAGCAGACAAGGCAACAAACTCAGGAACAGATTTCAATCTCTCCAACTGTCCCAGTTTGCTAGGAACAGTTCCAATTAATTCTCTGCCATCCCATTTTTTCAGCTTCTTTAAAAGTGTCCTAGTTTCTTGTTTTTTCCCTTTCCAATTTCTCCTTTTGTTCTCATCTTACTCCCATAGCTGCAAACTGTCTGAGCACACACCCAAAGCAGCACAAACCTAGAAGCCAATGTTGGGAATTAGAGTTTCCCAGGGTGTTAGCCCTATTGGGAAATTCTATGAAAGTTAAGACTGTAAGGAATTAGCCTTCTTTTAGCAGAGTAGCAGAAAAAGCATGCCCAGATTTCTGTGTGGCTTCTCTGATCTGAAACTGACTAAGGAACCAAAAACAAAGCAGGAAACTTCAGATTAGAAAAGTTTACTAATGGCTTTTATATTTACATATACATTGGGGAAGGAACATTCTAACTAGTTAATAAATAGGTCAGGTAAGGTAGTAGCTTTGTTGTTAACTCATCATCTTCTTCATGATGGAAAGTATGGTCAGAGAGGAGACAGAGGAAGCAAAAATGGAGGAGAAGAGAGAGATCTGAGAAGGGGGCTCTTTTTTATAAGACTGATGACCCAAGCAACAAACTTGGGTCTCATGATCTGATCATCTGTACACCAAAGGTATTTATGATCATGCATTTAAATGACACAAAGGCAAATGGTGAGTCTTTGGCATGCAAAAGAGAAAGGAAGCCCTGTGCTAGCTATGCCCACTTGCTCTAAAAAGAAGATGGGGAAGAAAGAGAATGCTGAAATTCTTCCAATAGCCAAATCAGCCAGAGAGCTCATAGGGTCAACCAAACCATACCAAGCAAGCTAGACAACTCACTGTTACTGAAGGAGTGTACAAATAAGGCAGTCTTCCCAAGATGCCAGGGGGTCCTTGTGGAAGGAACCAGAAATGCTTCCTGAGGCAAGGAGTTCCAAAATCCCCCCTCTGCATAGTTCCATTGGGAGAACACAACTCAATCCAAAACAGGCTGAGGTTCTCGAGACAACCTTCCCATCAACCAAAAACTTAAGTACACAGGAAACTGCCATATATAATGGACCAGTCCAAGCACTGGTTCCTCTAGCTCAGTATTGTCAGTGGTCGCTCTCCAGGGTTTCAAGCAGGATTGTTTCCTAGTCTTGCCTGGAGATCCATGTTCTTTCTACTTGGTGGTGTCCAATCTAAGTACTAACCAGGACTGACCTTTCTTAGTCTACAAAATCAAATAAGATTAGGTATGTTTGTTGGTGTCAAGCCCTGCTTCCAGAGCATGGACTCTGGCTCAGTCTGAAGCAGAGGGCACGCCAGAGACTGAAACAGGAGACATGCCAGGACCTGCTGTACAGAAAGAGGTTACAGTGCCAGAAACAGAACAGAGGGAGGTGCCCGCTCCAACAGAGAGTCCTACCTCTTCAGATACAGAAGAACACTTACCTAGACCCAGCTTTGCACAGCACAGACAGCAAAGAGAGATCCAGTGTTGCTCTCCCAGAATTTATAACCGGCAACAATCAATCAAGGCACAGTTGCGCTAGGCTTTGGGTCTATTTAGCTGGTATCCTTCCACTCCAGGAATTGTCAGAGCTTATCTGCCTGGAAGTAAGTAACTTCATTTATGTTGGACTTTATTTATGACTCTTTGCTTACTGCCTGGAAGTAAGTATCAAGGTGGGAGATATTCAATTTGTTCCAACATAAACAAAGTCCCACAGGGTTTCACAGCAAGGGAGTGTCTGGAAGTAAGTAACATGCTGGGAGTTATTCAGTTTGTTTTGTTTGTTTTATCAGCTGTGCCAGGACTGAGATAGGACAGTTAAGGAAATATAATGGCATAGGCAATTCCATGCAAAACAGACTGTATACTCAGTCCTTCAACATATTTCCCAGTGTCCAAAAGTACCTTATCTGGATTAACTATTAGCATAGAGGCCTACAAGCCAGCATGGTGTAGTGGTTTGAACATTAGACTATGGCCCTTTCTGCACGGGGTTTGCCATGCGAAAGGGCGCCTGGAGCGTCGAACGATTGTGAGGAACGATCTGCACGACGCACTCACAATCACGTGACGCTTCAAGGGCCAGCAGGCGCCGATCACACACCTTTTCATTTCCAGCTGGAAACCGAAAATAGTGCATGATTGCGGATCGCTCCTGGGCCCCGTGCACACTTACCTGGCATGTGGAGCCTTTGGAGCCGCACCGGCCACGCTTCCTGCCCAGCGCAGCCTGGGAAACTCCCAGGCTGCACTGTGGAAGGAAGAGGTGGGGCTCTCACATGAGCAGGTAGCTCGTGCGCAGCCGAAGGACCCCGGACACGAGAGCCTCTCGCCGGAGGCTGCTCACGCGATCCCCGCACCCCAGCACCAGAAGAAGGTAAGGTGCGGAAGGAGGTAAGGCGAGAGGCTCTCAGGCACAAGCTGCCTGCTCACGCGAGAGCCCCGCCTCTTCCTTCTGCAGTGCAGCCTGGGAGTTTCCCAGGCTGCGCTGGGGCAGGAAGGGCGATCGGCGCAGCTCCAGAGGCTCTGCACGCCAGGTAAGTGTGCTGGGGCCTGGGAGCAATGCGCGATTGCGCTTCCAGCTGGAAATGAAAAGGTGCGCGATTGGCGCCTGCCGGCCCTTGAAGCGTCATGCAGTTGTGAGTGCATCGTGCAGATCGTTCCTCACAATCATTCGATGCTCCAAGCGCCCTTTCGCATGGCAAATGCTGGGCAGAAAGGCCCATAGTCTAATGTTCAAACCACTACACCATGCTGGCTTGTAGGCCTCTATGCTAATAGTTAATCCAGATAAGGTACTTTTGGACACTGGAAAATATGTTGAAGGACTGAGTATACAGTCTGTTTTGCATGGAATTTCCTGTACCATTATATTTCCCTAACTGTCCTATCTCAGTCCTGGCACAGCTGATAAAACAAACACGCCTTCAAATAATTTCCGAGTTATAGAGACCTTAAGATGAACCCAACACAGGGTTTTCTAGGCAACTTTTGTTCAGAAGGAGTTTGGTTCATGTTCCAGTCTCAGGAGCAATGGAAAACAAGCTTATACCATCTTCTACATGACATCCCTTCAAGTATTGAAAGAGGGCTATCATGTTAACTGTCAGCCTTCCAACTCTGGAAGGTTGCACAGTTGCAACTCCTGACCTCAGTTCCATTGTTTGCCTCAACTAGAGCTGGCCCACTGAAAAGCCAGGATTTAAATAAGTGTTAATTTACCATTCAACAATTGATTCAGTGGGTCTGCTTCAGGTGGGAATAGCAACTGGATTTAAACATAAGCATGTAATTGAAATGGTTTCTGTGTACCTTCAAGTCATTTCTGACCTATTGTGAACCTGTTATGGGTTTTTCTTGGCAAGATTTGTTCAGAAGGGGATTTGCTTCTGCCTTCTTCTGAGACTGAGACTGACAGTCTCTTCTTCTGAGACTGCTTTTGTAAACTGCCTTGAGTTCTCCAACTGGAAGAATAAGGCAGGATATAAGCAGAGATGATGATGGTGATGATGATGATATAGAGGTTCTCCTCTTTGGAATATTGTCTACCATGTGTTAAGAGTGCCAGAAAGAACAAAGGGAGCAGGCAGACTAAAGTGCTCCTCCTTCTTTTTCATTCTAATTATTTTACTAGATAATCAATTAATTAATTGAGATGCAAGGTGGCTAATCTACTTAGGGGATGCTTGAACAGTTGCCTCTAACCTGATGCCCTCCACATGTTTTGGATGACAGTCCCAATCATCCCCGACAAGTGGTCATGATGAACTTGTGCTGCCATCCTCTCAGTGATTGGGGCAGGATGTTAGGCTGGTATCCTCTTAGTGACTTACAAATGTGTTAGTGACTTGCACACGTATTCCTTTTTTGCAGGTGGTTGTACTCTTCTAGCCATGACTAATTTTCATCTTCTCGGGATCTTAGAAGACCAGAAACTAAACACAAGTCAAGAGTGTGATGCAGTGGCCAAAATACCCGACAAAACAAAAAACAAAACAAAAAAGGCAGTTTAGTTCTGGGCTGCATCAGCAGGAATATAGTGTCCAGATCAAAGGAAGTAGCGGTGCCAGTCTGCTCTGGTTTGGTCAGAACTGACCTGGAATACTGTATTCACTTTTGGGTGCCTCATTTCGAGAAGGATATCACCAAAGTGGAACATGTCTGGGAGAGGGAAGAGATGACCAGGATGATGAAAGGTCTGGAAACAAAGCCTTGTGAAGAATGATGATGGGCCTTTCCACACTACACTGTTACAGTGCTATGATTCCCCTTTCAACATCCTGTGGAATCCTGGGGTTTGCAATTTAGGGAGGGGACCTTTGAATTCTCAGCCAGAGAGCTCTTGGGCCTCAGTAAACTACAAACCCCAGAATTCCACAGGATGTTGAAAGTGGAATCATAGCACCATAGCAGTGTAGCACGGAAAGACCCTTAGAGAACTGGGTATGTTTTGCCTGGAGAGGAGAAGACTGAAGGTGACATGATGTTCGTGTGTGCGCGCGCATGTGCCTTCAAGTTGCTTGTCAACTCATGGTGAACCTGTGAATATCAGAGGCTTCCCTTAGGTAAGAAATACCAGTTCCTTTCTCTGAAATATAACCTATGGCACCTGGAATTCATTTGTAGTCACCTATCCAAGTACTAGCCAGAGTGTTAACCCAGCCTACCTTCCAAGATCAGGTGGAATCTTGTGTCTTTAGGGTATTTAGGCCCCTAGGTGCCATGATAGCTGCCTTTAAATACCTGAAAGGATATCATGTAGAAGATGGAGCAAGTTTGTTTTCTGCTGCTCCAGAGACTACAAAATGAACCAATGGATTCAGATTAAAGAAAAGAGATTCCACTTAAACATCAGGAAGAACTTCTTTAGTGTAAGAATGGCCTCTTTGGAGGACAGTGGACTCTCCGTCTTTGGAGGTCTTTACACAGAGGTTGAATGGGCGTCTTTCAAGAGTGCTTTAGTTTGTTCCTTAACGGCAGGAGCCTGAATTAAATGGTTCTTGGAATCTCTTCCAACTCTAAGATTTTGTGTTCCTATGATATTCCTTTGGAGGTTGCAGAAGCAGAGTTGAACATATGCTACCATTGCACGTATGGTGCCACTGTGGATTGCATAAGCAGATTGTGCATTGCTCATTGCAATTGTGCATTTTACATTGGTTTGCATATTCAGTTCTGTGGTGCTGCAGTTCTCTAAGGCACAATAATCGTGTAACCCTACAAATGTTAAGTTATGCTGCATCTCCTTGATGTAGGGTCTTGGCTGGCAGTCTGAAATACCTAGAGGTCCACATGTTGAGGAAGGATGCCTGAACTGAAATGTTGGTGGAGGGTGTTCATGGAGAAGACAAGCGTCCACGGCTCATGGCTGCCTTCCCAGTAAGCTTGCGGTAAGTATAGTTTTCAGAGCCAGACAAGGAATCCTGAGGAAGTTGGGCTAACTGCCAAAGGTCAATGAGTGTGGGTACCACAGGTCATGAGAACTTGCCCTCACCAACAGATAGACTCAGCACATTCACTTTTTCACACACAGTGAAATGTCATCCTAGAGATGGGGAGCAGGATTTTTAATAAATCCTTGTGCTTTGGAGCTGCATGCCATAGCTTAGGGGTGGGGGTGTGTGTTTTGCATCAATATAAAGGAAGGTTGTGCTTTGGATTTGGCTGGATCTTGAATTAAATCAGGCCAATTCAGACAGAACTGAGAAATATCTTAGTTGAAGTAGAACTCTTCTGAAGTGGACTGGTTTTTCAGGAAGATCGAAGATCTAAGGGCCTTTCCACACTGCACTGTTATAGTGCTATCATTCTACTTTCAACATCCAATGGAATCCTGGGGTTAGCAGTTTAGGGAGTGACTTTTAGAATTCTCAGCCAGAGCGCTCTTTGGCCTTGGTAAACTACAAACACTAGAATTCCACAGGATGTCAAAAATGGAATCATAGCACTATAACAGTGTAGGGCTGAAAGGCCCTAAGTGAATGTTAGTTATTTGGATTTGAGGCTGCACAGAAGCAGGCAGAGTATTTTTTTTTTTAAGGATATCTTTCAAAGCTTTCCATATAAAGCAAAGATCTTGAAAGGGAGGAGAAGGCGAGTGGAGGGGGTTTCGTTTTTGATTGACACCTCTAGTTTCTAAGCACAGTACATGGTTTTATCAGGGCCTTTCAATCCTAGTGCTTTGGGGCCAAATGTGAAGTCTCCACCCACCCTAAGCCATTGCATCTTTCTTCCTGAAAAATTTTCCAGGTTTCTTAACTAGGGATACCTCTATTACGTATGCTGTTTTCACAATAATTAGCTATAAAGAAAAAAAATCCCCTAAGGAGATAATGTACACTCTCTTTTGAATACACATCTACTGTAAAGGCCGTTCTTACACAAAGCTCCCTGAACCTATTCGTCTGACGTAAGGCAAGTTTGATTCCCTGTGAGGCAAAACTATACTTTCAAATTTTATCCAGTTCTGTCACGTTTTCTTTTTTTAAAAAAAAACTTTGCCAGTTTCCTTTTAAGGAAACAAATATACAAAGACACTCAACACATGCACAATTTGCAATTTATCTGCAATTTGGTCAGGGCAATCCCCTTCTAAGGAGCTAGGCACTGCTTGAGACCCTACATCAAGGCTATTTCCACACTAGACTGTTATAGTGCTATTATTCCACTTTCAACATCCTATGGAATCCCGGGGTTTGCAGTTTAGGGAGGGGCCTTTGAGGTTGAAAGTGGAATAATAACACTATAATAGTCTAGTGCAGAAATGGCCCACGACTACCTAGCATAAATCTCTGTGTTGCAAGTCATGCCTCAATTGCGCTACACGTGCACTGTGTTGAATGCGCAGTGCCACACGCACAATATAACATGCATTCATCTGAGCAATGCACTGCAGGCACTATTTTGCTTTGGCAGTCTCGAACTGTGTACAACCATTGTGTATCAGAGAACACCCAGCTGCTTCTGCAGAAATTATTTATTTAATTTCTATCCTGTCTGTGTGGGACACAGGGCAGCTTCCTAGTTAAAATAATTGGCCCTCCACATTTGCAGGTTTGACTCTCACAGATTTGATTATTTGTGAGTTTCTCTAACCTAAGCCCCCCTGCACCTAAGGTGCTTCTTTTCCAGGGGCTTCCCTCTTCATGGTGTGCAGCTCTTTAAGAGTTTGCCTCTAGCTCTCCTCCTCCTCTTCCACCAGCTGCTGACTGGCCAGCTAAAAATGGCTCACATCGGATTTCTCAGCTCCACAAACCCACTCGTGATGTCCCCCTGCAACCCAGAGAAGGAGCGGGAGCAGAGAGAGGAAATACAGGGCTACCCTGCTGACTCCCCCTTTCCCTCTCCTTTCTCTGACCTGGTTTGGACCCTGGCTGCCTGGTCTTTTCACCATGCCTCAGCCCAAAGACACATGCATATTTTGATGTTTGCGATTTCCCCACTTTTGCAAAGGTCTTGTGCCCTAACCCTAGCGAACGTGGAGGGCCAACTGTATTATTCAATATGAGCACTACAGACACGTGAAATATGGTCAGGTCATCCTTGTGTAAATAACCAAGAACCTTTGGAGCCATCTCTGAGATCACTTGAAGGCTTCTTCCAAAATGCATCCAAGATGGACATTTTCTTTTACCAGCCTTCGCTTTTCTCATAACTCCTGTTTTGGCAGCCAAGCCTATAGATCTATGCTCTTTAACTTTTTGGGACAGGGAGATAGAATCATAGAATTGTAGAATTGGAAGGGACCACAAGGGCCATTGAGTTCAACTCCTTGCCACACAGGAACACACCATCAAAGCACTCCCAACAAATGCCTCCAACATTTGTCTAAAAACCTCCAACGAAGGATCCACCATACTCCCACACAGTGCATTCCACAGTCAGACTGCTCTTACCATCAGAAAGCTCCTCCTGATGTTTAGATGGAATCTCTTTTCCTGAAGTTTGAATCCATTGCTCCATGTCCTAGTCCCTGGAGCAGCAGAAAACAGGCTTCCCCCATTTTCCATATGACATCTCTTCAAACAGCTATCATGTCGCCTTTTAACCTTCTCTTCTCCAGGCTAAACACACCCAGCTCCCTAAGCCACTTCTCATAGGGCTTCATGGTTTCCAGGCCTTCTACCTTTCTGGTCACTCTCCTCTGGACACGGTCCAGCTTGTCAATATACTTCTTGAAGTGCGTAGTTGGTGAGGAAGACTCATCTGCACTTTCCTTGACTTTCTGTTTTGCTGTGTGTGCCCGTGTGCTTCTTAAGGAATTCTGGAGGCAGCTGCTCTTTACTTTGCCCATTGTAAGCGGGCACGCACAGCTGTTGTAGGATCAACTAGAGTAGAACACCAGCCTTTCCCAGATCAACCTTCATGGCATTGTTTAATGCAAACATGCTACTGCCACTTGGCATGGAAAATCTGTTTTTGTTTTGTTTCTTTCGCGGCCCTCCTTCATCATTCTCCCAGTGAAGGTGCTTTGGGGAGGGGGGCAACCCAAATTTCCAGCAAGGCAGAAGACAAGGAGGAAAATTGGGACTGGGTGGTCATAAATAGACTTTGCAGACAGGAATTTCTTTGTCAGGGAGTTTGAAAATTATAGTGATTCCCCTTATCCTGACAAAGGCCATTTCCACACTACACTGTTGTAGTGCTATTATTCCAGTTTCCACCTCCTGTGGAATTCTGAGGCTGAAGAACTCTCTGGTTGAGAATACTAAAGGCCCCTCCCTAAACTACAAACCCGAGGATTCCACAGGATGTTGAAAATGGAATAATAGCACCATAACAGTGTAGTGTGGCAATGACCAAACTTTTAAAAATGTTATAGTCCAACGGTTCTTAACCTGTGATGCTTGGATCCCCTAGGAGGCTGCGATGTCCTCACAGAGCAAGTGCAAAGACTTGAAGACGTGTGATGAGCTTTTACAGTTAAAACAGAAAGGAAAAATGAATGAAAGGAAGGAAGAAAGAAAGGAAAGACAAATTTGTATGGAATCATTCCAATAAAAAAATTATAACAGGAGTGTGTGCATTTCCCAGTATTAAAGTCTAGGCTCTTGGCATCTCTGCATTAAGGCTTTGATGGAGTAAGACTTGACAAAGAAGTACTCAATATGCTAGAGACTTTGCTTGTATCAATTCTTGTTCTTCAAGGAGCAAAGGAGCCAGGCCAGTAAAACAGGTGGCGACCCCAAACAGAAGGCAAAATTGTCACCCCTCACTAACTGGGCCCCCCCCAAAAAACAGTTATTTTGGCACCTTGGCACCCTTAGGGTAGGAAGTGGATTCAGGGGCTGGGAACTAAAGAATCGGAAAGACCTCTTCCTTTTTGTTTTTATTATTATTTTTTTAGCCAAGACAGGCAGGGTAGAGGCAGTCAAAGAGCTGCCAAGCTACACGACAAACCCATGAGCGACTCCAAAAGTCACTGCCGCCACCAGCTCCAGCTCCTTGTAGGTTTTGCCAACAGGCCAGATGCTGTGGGTTGCTGGGGAAGACATGTCCGCAGCTTGACGTCCCAGCTTTTGTGAGGGTTTCCAAAAAGCAGCGGTGCAGCTTGCTAAGGTGAAGGGGATGCCAACCCCCCATTACAGTCATTCCCTCCTCTTAATAATGTTTCAGACTCAGGGGGAATAGAGGCGGTGTAAAAGGGAGGTCTTTTTTTTTTCCATGCAAAAATAAAATACAGCTACACCTCCCTTAAGGAAGTCAAAGTGTTCCTGAGCATGACTTCTTGCAGCTTCAGTGGAGCCAGCATTCAATCTATAGCGATCTTGACTGAGCAAATTCAAGTTGCATGAAAGACTGTTTCATCCTGGAATATTGGCAGCGGAGACTGCCCAACAGGATTGGCAGGTGGTATAGTCCCAAGGATGCAATGTATGGCTGACTAATGACAAGGCAAGTGTTATATCTGCCTATTTTTCACCAAAACCAGATAATTCCTTTATTACCAAATTGCAGTATCATTTCTGCACTACACTGTTATAGTGCTATTCTTCGACTTTCAACATCCTATGGAATCCTGGGGTTTGCAATTTAGGGAGGGGCCTTTAGAATTCTCAGCCAGAGAGCATTTTGGCCTCAGGACACTACAAACCCCAGAATTCCACAGGATGTTGAAAGTGGAATAATAGCACTATAACAGTGTCGTGCAGAAATGGCCACAGAATCATAGACTGATAGGGGCCATTTCTGCACTACACGGCTGTAGTGCTATTATTCCACTTTCAACATCCTGTGGAATTCTGGGGTTTGTAGTTTACTGAGGCCAAAGAGCTCTCTGACTAAGAATTCCAAATACCCCTTCCTAATCTGCAAACCCCAGGATTCCATAGGAGGTTGAAAGTGGAATAATAGCACTATAACAGTGTCGTGCGGAAATGGCCAGGGTTGGAAGGGACTACAAGGGTCATATAGTCCAACTCTCTGATGTGTCAGAAAACTCACAACATGCTATACCAATAAACGACTGTTGCATCCAAAGTGCACACCAGTGCTAACCATGAGGACTAGAAACGTCCTTTTTTTAAGTAAAAAATTTACATATTCTACTATACAATACAGATCTTTCTTTCAGTTTCTCTCTCTGTCTCTCTTTCTGGGGGCTAAAAACTACCTGTCTTTCACATAGTCCACTCTGAGTGGTAACGTCAAAAATATTCAAGTTCTTTTTTTCTTGTTAATCATGCCATTCTCACTGTGAGCAATTGTGGCTTTCAACTCTCTTGTGACTTCACTGTCTTCAGGCTCAGGCCCAAGCCTGTGTGCTGTGAATGTACTTGAAAATGTTGTACTACAGTCCATCAATCTGATGAAAGCGAGCACGGACCATGAAAACTCAAGCTATAAGAAATGTGTTAGTCTTTACATTTCTACAGAATTCTTTGTTGCTTGTGCTTCAGTAGTTTGGAAAATATTCATGAGATGCCCAAGGGGAAAGCCCAATCCAAGGTCATTTCTCCACCACACTGTTATAGTGCTGTTATTCCACTTTCAATTTCCTATGGAATCCTGGGGTTTACAGTTTAGGGAGGGTTCTTTAGAATTCTCAGCCAGGGAGCTCTTTGGCCTCAGGAAACTACAGACCCCAGAATTCCACGGGAGGTCGAAAGTGGAATAATAGCACTCTAACAGTGTAGGGCAGAAATGGCCCAAGAATGTTGACCATAAACTACAGTGGACTAGTTTTCTACTACGTAAGTGGAAAAATGAGAGGATTCTGTAACAGAACTGATGTGTAACTTTGCATATGGAGATTTACATGGTAAAACCTTAATATAGGATCTTGGTTTAGACGTTTATTTACCAAGTTCCCATTGATTCAATGGGCCCAATCTAATTGTGATGAACAATTGGACTTATACTTAAAAAGGGCAGTCTGATTGCCTCTATGTTGATTTCCCATAATTCCTGTGAAAAACAGGGGCACTCTAGGAAAATTCAAAAGGTGGCTTCCATATCTGACCACTCAGCAATGTTCAGAGTGCTTCTTTAATCATCGTCATCGTCTGCATTTGTGTCTTCGTTGTCATCATCCTATAACAGAACAGGTAAGTGTCTATGACGAACCCTTTGGCATGGGCGCAATTCTCTTGCCCGAGGAAGCAAAACACTGCTACCGTCCCTGAGCCAATCGGCCCCGAGCCAGCACTTGGACCAGTTACTTTTTTGGACCACAACACTCAAAACCTGGAAACGATGCTGGGTGGAGGATTTGGGGAGTTTCATTCCAAACCAATAATTATTCCAAGCTTACAAATGGCCAGAGTGTGATGTGAGACATTGTCGTTGTTATTAACATTATTTACATCCTGCCTTTTCTCCACGACTAGGACTCAAGGCGGCTCACCCATTAAAAATATTACAATGAAAGGCACACAAAAGGCCAGCATTAAAACTGAATCAGACTAAAAAAAAGGTGTTTAAAAAATTAAACAGTACAATTAAAAACAATACAGTACTTACAGTCCTTATGTTAAAAGTCTAAAAGCCTGTCTAAATAATAATAATGATGCTGATGCTGATGCTGATGACGACGACGACATCATTGGCCATTTCCCCACTATACTGTTATAGTGCTATTATTCCACTTTCAGCAAACTGTGGAATCCTGGGGTTTGCAGTTTAGGGAGAGGCACTTAGAATTCTCAGCCAGTGAGCTCTTTGGCCTCAGTAAACTACAAGCCCCAGAATTCTACTGGATGTTGAAAGTGGAATAATAGCATTATAACAATATAGTGTGAAAATGGCAATCACCTGCTGTCAGAAGACAGCAAGAAGGAGACCATTCTACTCTCCCTAGGGAGGACGCTCCAAAGGCTGGGGGCAGCCAGCCCCTCCCTAAACTGCAAACCCCAGGATTCCATAGGATGTTGAAAGTGGGATAATAGCGCTATAACAGTCTAGTGCGGAAATGGTCTGAGAAAAAGGACTCTGCTATAGACCTTCAGTTCTGAACAGGCTCACATGGGGAAATGTTCTGGAACTTAGCCATATAGAGCTTAGGCTTCTCTCTCTCTCTCTCTCTCTCTCTCTCTCTGGCCCTTTCCACATCCAACCTCTACATGGTGGTGTCCAGTGGAGACCCCAGCAGCAACTTGGCCGGGAGAAGAGTGTGAAGGGAGCAATCCGCTCTGCACAGGCTGGCTCTGTGATGACGGAAGCGCAATGGTCTCGTCTCTTCCTTCTGCAGTGCAACCGGGTACTTTCCAGTGATGTATTTAAGTCTTTTACTCCAAGTCTCAAGTCAAGTCTCAAGTCTCTACCTTCAAGTCTCAAGTCCTTGCAAGATACTTTCAAGTCAAGTCTTAAGTCAAGTCTGGAAGCCAACTTTATACCTCAACCAAAATTCCAGAGTTATTGGATAGAGTGAAATAATTCAGTTTTAACAATTTAAACAGAGTCAGCTCTCCTCATTTGCAATTTTGCCATCTGCAGCCTCGGAAGGGGGGAATAGGATCTTATCTTAGGCCCTTTCCGCAACTTACCTGCGTCCGGCACGGTCGTGTGGGGATCATGCGAGCAGCCTCTTCCGTGAGGCTCTCGCATCCCCGCTGCTTCTGCTCTGTAGGAGATGCCTACCAGCGGCAGGCAACATGACGGCTCTGCCTCTTCCTTCCACAGCACAGCTGGGTATTTTCCCAGGCTGTGCCTGGGGAGGAAGCACGAGGGCCGTGGCTCCGGAGCTCTGCAAGGACAATAAGTGCGCACGGGGCCCTGGAGCAATGCATAACCACACACCATTTTTGACTAAAAGGTAAAGATGATATAGTGCATGATTGGCCCCTGCCGGCCCCGGTAGCATCACGCGATTGCGAGGATGTCATCTGAAATGCTCCTTGCAATGGTGCGATGCTCTAGAGGCCCTTTCACACGACAAATGCAGTGCAAAAAGGGCCTTACTCCCCATTACTGAAGATTCAAAAGATTTAGAAGGAAGGATCCTTCTTCCTCAAGCCCATTGCCTAACACGTTTGCTGTTCCCCTCTGAGAAATGCACCCTGAGCTCTGGGGGCGAGTCTCATCCTTTGCTCTTAGGAAAAGTTTTAGAATGCTCCTCCGATACGCAGCAGGGACAGGCTGCAGAGCAGACCCCAATCCCGTGTCAAGCTCATTGCCTGACCTGTTTGCTGTTCCCCTCTGAGAAATAAGCCTACACTTTCGACCTGAGAGAGATTGTCATGTGACTAGTATGCAAAAAGTGATGGAGGCGTTGTTCAAAGTTGTAAGGTTCCTGAATGAACGGGTTATGTTACTGAACCAAGGGCATCAAGTCAGTCATTAAAAATCTACAAGTCTCGAGTCGAGTCAGTGCATCATTTATGGCCAAGTCGAGTCCGAGTCGAATCACTGAAGCGACTTAAGTCCAACGTGAGTCCAAGTCTGTTGACTTGAGTCTACATCACTGGTACTTTCCCAGGCTGCACTGGGGCAGGAAGCACAACCATTGTGCTTCCTGGGCTTCTGCATGACAGGTAAGTCTGCGATGGCAGCACAATCATGGGTAATTGGCAGGGAAAACCTATCAATGTTTTACTCCGTGATTGTGCCATCTGGAGATGGGAGAAGGACGGAACTGTGATGAAATCATGCAGAACCATCATCACTGTTGCATCCTTCTCCCATCCTCATGGCGGGTTGGGAGAGTGGTGTGGAAAAAGCTTCTCTTTTTCTCTCTGGATGCATCTTTGTTGCAATTTTGGTTTCTTTCCATTCTTCCCATCCATTTGAAAAATCTTTCTCTAAAGGAGGAAAGAACAAAATAACAGGCACTGAGAGATGGGGGAGGGTGTGAAAAGATTGTGCGTGTGTGTCAGAGCAAGAGCAAAAGTGAGTGCATGCAAAGCTTTCCCTTTGAACAAGGCCGCGATTAATTCCATTTAAAACAACATGGTGTAGAAAGTACAACACAAGAGCAAATTACGGCATTTAATAGAGGCGGCTGTTATTGGGCTGCTACCTACCCACACAGGGTCCAGCTGCTTTTCTGAGTAATCAAGTGTTGCCATGTTTACTTGTTTGCAATAAGAAAGAAACACAGAGATAGTCCTCTTTCATTACAGCCAGTGGATTTGTTATTGTTAAGACCTAACGGGGTCTCTGAAAGCACCAGACCTGAACCAGAGCCACCAGCCTTCCTACGTCCTGAGCTCCAGGGTTTTTGATACTGGGGGTCAGAGGTTCAGCTAAGTTCTGCTGCCCACAGAGCCCAGAAAAAGGAGGACACAGGGAAAGAGGGTTCAGTTTGGTACTAGGAAGGAAAATCCTCTCCTGGAGAAGACAGCATCCATCTTCTTCTCTTTCTCATGATGGAGAAGGAACAGAAGCAATCCTGCTAGTGCCTTACACCTGTGAAAGTTCTCCTCCCAAAGCCACTGGACAGTTTTATCTGATGGGATATGTCCATGTGCAGTTCCAGGTTGTGGAAGCAGACTTGCCCTTGCAGTGTCATTGTGCATGAAGGCACACGGTACATTGCGCATGAATCAATCATAGAATCATGGAGTTGGACAGGACCACAAGGGCCATCCAATCCAACCCTCTGCCATGCAGGAATTTACAGTAACCCCTCCACATTTGTGAAGGCTACAGGTGCAGAACCCTTGCGATAGTGGAAAAACCACAAATAATTCCCCCGCCCCCCGCATGATCCTTTCCCATTCCTTTACCTCTGGCCCCAGCATTGGGGTTGTGGGGGGGGGGGAGAAAAAGGACAAAGTGACTGGTTCACTGGTTCTTTCCCCTCAGACAGAGTTCTGGCTTCCAGCTACTTCCAGTTTCCATCTTGAAAAAGGAGGGGTAGGAGCAAAGAAAGCACTTGACCAATCAGCAGCCATTACACAGCAGAATGCACAGCCACATGGCAGAGAAGACATGCTCACCCAAAAAGAAAAAAAAAGTCTATTTTAAACACAAGCCTCACAAACCTGGGATGAGGAATGCAAAGGATGGAAGGAGGAAAATGGGGTGGGGGGGGAGGCAGGCACCTTGTAAATAATCAGATTCGTGAAGGTCAAACCCACGAAAGTGGAGAGAGGACTGTACAATTAGAGCACTCTTGAGAGATAGCCATCCAACCTCTTTCAAAGACCTCCAAAGTCTACCACCATCTAAGCTAGTCTTTTGCACTGCTGAACATCAATTTTAAAAATATCTTCCTAAAGTATAAATGGAATTTCTTTTTGTATAATATGGATTTACTGGTTCATGTTCTAGTTGCTAGGGCAGCAGAAAACAGACTCACTCCATCTTCTACATAACATCTCTTCAGATATTGAAAGACAGCTATAATGTCACACCTCAGTCTTCTTTTCTCCAAGCTAAACACTCTCAGCTCTCTATGTCGTTCCTCATAAGCCTTGGTTTCCAGACCTCTGAGCATCTTAGTCACCCTTCTCCTCTTGGAACGTTGGTCCCCAGAACTGGATATAGGATTCCAGCTCTGTGTGTGCAGAAGCGTTTTGTTGGGCTTTCAGTTGCACATTGGTTGACTCAGCTCAGTTGCAGAATGTTGCCATTCAACGCAAGGATGGTGTAGCACAATCAAAGCTTAACTCAGCATGTAAAGATTTATATTTAAAAGCTTTGCTGATACCTTTCTGTCTCCACAGGTGATCAGTAGGTTCTTGGAAAACTTGGGAATGTTACATTTTTCAGACTACAACTCCCAGGCTAGAATCCTCTAGTTAGTCTCAACTAAAGGAGACCCACAGAATCAATGGAATTTCTGTAGATGTTGAGTGATCACTCAGCAATTGATTTAACAAGTCATGCCTCCGTCCCAGGACCCAGACAGGACCCTTCCCAACAACAAGAACACAGAGATGTGAGAGGAGCAATGCTTACAGCAGCCAGTGTAAGTAGAAAAGGGAGAGCCCAGAAGCCTTAGAGCATTTATATCGTAAGGACTCATAAATTAGGCAAGCAGCTTTGGAAGACTTATATAGATGCCTATATAAAGAGGTACCAGAATGGGAGGAAGCTGTTGCATTCAACCATTCCTATCAGTGGAAGCAACCTGGCTTATATTCAGGTTCCTTGCTCATGCTTCTGGAAACCTTGATCTTCTTGTTGTGTACAGACTTTGCCACTTTACTGTCCCTCTGGATTTACGGTGAGCTCAGACGGCAAAATGATGGCTGGTAATCTCCTCCAGCCTTAACTGGAAATGTTGGGGATGGGACAAGGGATCTTCTGGATTCTCAGCCCCTTATCTACGGCCAATGGTATAGTGTTAAATTCTGAAGTGCTCACCCTCATCAAGATACTCTGTATGGCGACACCTCCACAAGAAAGTCCAGAGCAACTGTGTTGATCTAAAACAGTTTCCAGAAGTTTTCAGGTCTACTAGGAACAGGTTTTCTGTAAAGCCAATAGGTTTTAGGCTGATCATTATCATCAGCCACAGTACTAGTTTTCATCTGTTAAAGGTTGGTGTGTATGACATTTAGAAGTGACCCACACAAGTTGTGCAACAGTGGTTTCCAGTATAGGGATTTGGCAATGCAAGAGGAATGTAAGTCCACTTGTAGTCATTCAAGCTATGCTGTGACAACGTAGGATCTTGGCCTCCGTGGATTTCTGGGGTATATGTGGGTGTGAGCGTAGGAGTTAACACAACCAGTAAAACCAAAGAAAGCCTGATCCTTTGAGACAGTGTCTTGACCACACTCTGATGTTGCTTGGCCACATGTGTCCCGTCTCCGAAATGCTGGAGAATAGGGGTGAGCAACCTTTCAGCAGAACTTTTGATTTTCCTTTCTCTCCTGGTGATCCTGGAAAGGAAGAGGAAACCAGAGTCTGGCAAAGTTACTTGTTAAAATTATAACTCCCAGAATCTTCAAGCTGGAGGCTACTTGAGTTGTGGTCCAAAAAGCAACATTTTCACATTTTGGATGAAATTCCAGAAACATAGGTTTGAACCCTTCCCTCCTTCCCTCCTTCCTTCCTTCCTTCCTTCCTTCCTTCCTTCCTTCCTTCCCTCCCTCCCTCCCTCCCCAGACGTGTGCCAGGCAAAAGAGTCGCCTTGCCTGGCCTGACCAGCCCCCAGCTGCTGTATTAACACTCCTCTATTCCCAAGTTACTTTTGTTTCTTCTAAGTGTGTCACGGCTTTGCAATACACACGGAGCTTGATGATAAAATCTCATCAAGGCCTGCTAAAAGATCTCCTTTATCTGTTTCGATTGGCTTGATTACACTGATTAGGGAAACACTGGAGAATTGCATGTGATGGGGATTAAATAATGCAATTAGCTTTAATAATTTCACTAAAAAAGTGGAATTACCCTGGAACAAAGGCAAGAAAGGGGGTGGGGGGACGTGCTCTCTGCATACAGCCTTTCAGATAAGTCACAATTCCTTCTTTCTCGCTTTCTCCCCACCCCCACCCCTCCGCCTCTACCCACTCCTACTTTGCAAGCACGGCATTTTAGCAGCCTGTTGACTATACATAAAGAATAAAATTATACACAAAGTTCAGTACAACGGGTTCTTCCTGCTGGATGATTTATGGGGCAGAGCTGGACGCCATGCCCTATGCAGAGTGGCTTAGGGAGCTGGGGATGTTTAGTCTGCAGAAGAGAAGGCTAAGAGGGGACATGAGAGCCATGTTCAAATATTTGAAGGGATATCATGTTGAGGAGGGAGTGGGCTCGTTTTCCACTGTTCCAGAGACTAGGACAAGGAGCAATGGATTCAGGCTGCAGGAAAGGAGATTCCACCTGAACCTCAGGAAGAACTTCCTGACAGTCAGAGCTATTGAGCAGTGGAATATACTGCCTCAGTGGAGTGTGTTGGAGTTTCATTCTTTGGAGGTTTTTAAGCAGAGGCTGGATGGCCATCTATTGGGAATGCTTTGATGGGTGTTCCTGCATAGCAGAGGGTTGGACTCGGTGGCCCCTGGGGTCTCTTCCAACTCGATCATTCTATGACCTTACCTCTTTGGAGTCCAGCAACCATCCCCTCCGACATTTCAGAGATGAAAACTGGAACATTTATGGCCAAGCAACCTCAGAGTGTGGTCAAGATGGCAAAAGTTATTAATGGAGAAGAACAGACCAGCTTGGAGATGCTGCAGGAATTTGCTTCTGCCTGAGCATTTAGGGAAGGGCAAGATTCTGCCTCCTCTCCTCTCCCTGCTTCTGGGTTAACTGAGTACAAACTACTTTTCCACTGTGAATTCAGTTTGCCGCAACCAAGTAAGCTGAGAACGAAAAGTGAAAGGGAGCAGAGAAGAGAGAAACTGGAACATTTTAAAAGCAGCTGAAAAAGTGGAATGGCAGAGGATAAATCAAGATTCTCCCTGCCAAATTGAGACAGTTGGAGGGTGTGAGTTCCAAGAAGACCCCAGTCAGCATGGCTGCTGGGCATAGGGTCACCATAAGTTGAAAATGACCCAAAGGCACACAAGAGCACAACTTTACGTTTCTTTTCCTTTTGCTTGTTATATTAATTGTGTTCTTTTTTTTGTTCACTCAGTTTTGCAACATTTCATTTATTAATTTTGCCATTGTTTTTGTGGTAGTCAGATTGCTTCCTGCTTCAGCTGGTTATTATGATCCTTTTAATCCAATGCATTCCTTGTTTTCATATTTTGTAAAAACTTTTCTGTAAGTGGGCAAAATTAACAACAGCCAGCCTGCCTGCCAATGTTGAACTCACCCCCGTCTTAAAAACAGTTCCAGGGTCCACAAGATATCGTTGCTCTGGATTTCTTGCCTTGCCAGAGATGGGTCTAGCTGTTTTTTTTTGAAGAAACCTCCAACTCTACAACTTCATGACAGGTATATCTTTGAAGATCTGATGCCATACCCTCCAACAGCATATGGATAGGAAACAGTGACCAAGTGACGTCAGAGTGTGGTCAAAAGAGTGTGGGCAGGCTACAAGGGGAACATTTTTTAATGGCAAAAAACTGTGCAAAAGCATTGCTTTAAGCAGAGAAGGATTTATGTACTGGGTTTATCTGCACAAACTCTGAAGTGCAAACCACATGAGCCTTTCCTAGAGGAAAGGGCAAGACTCTGTCCCCTCCTCTCCTCCGCCCACTTCTGAATTAATTGAATGCAAAAGACTTTTGTGCTCTGAACTCAGTTTAGAGCAAGGTGAGGATGAAAGTGGGAGGAAGAGAAAGAAACCAGGATGTTTAAAAAGTAGCTGAAAAAGTGGGACAGCAATTTACTGGGACTGTCTCTGGCAAATCACTATAGTTAGATGGTATGGGATTCTACAGCTTCAAATGGCCATGCTAGCTGGAGGATTTGGGCAGTTGCTGTCTGACAAATAACATCTGTAACCCAGCAGCTTGCTTCAGATGCTAGCCTTCAGGCAGCCTTGAGCAAAAAGCCACTTCTTATACCTTCTCCCCTAGGAATGTGATTGCTACAAATGCTCAGGTAGGTAACACTTCTAAGTGTGAGCAGCTCCTCAGAGTGTGGCTTATGGCCAATCCCATTCCATCTGACCTACCTGCCTATGTTCATTCTAAGCATTTTTGGGATTACTTTCTTCACCTCTGGTGAGATGAGCCCCCTCCTTTTTTTTTTTTTTTTTTTGGCAAAGGCTTCCTTGAAGACCAGGACTGTGTAGCACAATAACTGCAATGGCATCTAAAGACAAAGGACTATTATAGTGGGGAGGGAAAGAAGGCTGTGCTGTTGTTCCATTTCTCCTAGGAGCCCAAACTCACTGGCATACATTAGTCTTCTGATCTGGGCATATCTCAAGATCTTGTTTACTATAGTGAAGTGCTAATTGGGTGGCTTCAAAGCCTTTTAACTGAATAATCATTATCGGCAAAGAGCATTCAGTGTCTCATTAAGTGCCCTGTTTTCTCCACCTGGAATATCATATTTGAGGGGGAAATGGAGGGAAAAGGGCGTAACTTACCTGAACCATTTAAATCCAGGTTGGAATGTTAGGTGTATAATGTAACTGTGGCCATTTCCGCACTAGATTGTTATAGTGCTATTATTCCACTTTCAACACGCTATGGAATCCTGGGGTTTGCAGTTTAGGGAGGGGCCTTTGAGGCCCTAAACTGCAAACCCCATGTCTAGTGCAGAAATGGACCGTGATTTCATATCTTTGTTATAACTGTTGCTGTTGCTGCGTGCCTTCAAGTTATTTCTGACGTATGGGGGCCCTGAGTCAACCCTATCACGAGGTTTTCTGGGGGCTGAGAGTGTGTGATGAGACGAAGGTCACTCAGTGGGTTTCCATGAACAAGCAGGGAACTGAATTCTGTTCTCCAAAGTCATAGTCCAACATAGTCCAATGCTCAAATCACTACATCACGCTGGCTCTCAAACATAAGGTACTTCTAAGCAAATGTGATGATGCTCTTAAGGTCTCTCATTACGACCACCCCACCACTCAGTCTGCAGGAGCAAAAGCTGTGCAGACAGGTTAGAAGATACAGCATCAAGTGTGCAATTCGGAGAGGAGAGGAGGCAGAATCTTGTTCTTTGCAGTAGGCTCAGTCAGGAACAAACTGCTGCAGCCTCTCCTAGCTTGTCTGCTCTTCTTATGTTTTTGTATGCGTTTAAGTCATTTCTGACTTCTGGTGACCCTAAGGTAACCCTATCATGGGTTTTCTGGGGCTGAGAGTGTGTGATGTACCCATGTCTCCCAGCAGGTTTCCATGGCTGAGCAGAGAATCAAACCCTGGTCTCTTGGGTCATGGTCCTATACCACGCTGGCCTGTCTAGTATCTTTACTCAGGTCTACTCATGTTGGATCAAAGGATCATATATTTGGAACTGGATTTCGTTTTCCTTACTGATTATGTTAACTCCTACACCCATACATACCACCCACCCATTCAAAGAGACCACAATCCTATGTCGCCACAATGTGGCTTAAATATCCACAAGCGGAGTTACATTCCACTTGCATCACACAACTCCTATATGAGATACCATTGTGGCGCAACCTGTGCGAATCGCTGCTAAATGCCATACCCTTTAACAGATGTAATCCTTTATCAGATGAAAACCAGGACTTGTATGGTAAAACAACATCAGAGTGTGCTCGAGATGGCAAAAGTTATTAATGAGGAAGAACACCAAAGCTAGAAGAGGCTGCTGCAGTTTGCTCTTGCCGCAGCTTACTGGAAAGGGCAAGATATTGCCCCCTCCTCTCCTCTCCCCGTGCTGAGTGGAGTACAAAATTGCTGTTGTACTTGGAATTCAGTTTGCAGCAACTGAGATAGGCAGAGGGCAAGGGGATAAGAAGAGAGAGAATCCAGGGCACTTTAAAAGGAGCTGAAAATTAGGATGGCAGAGGATTATTGGGACTGTTTAATAATCCTATTAATTGGCAAAACTGGGACAGTTGGCAGGTATGAAATGCTTGTGAGTGTCAGCTCACTGCACCTCGCAATATGCAATGCAACGCACATTAGCACATATTCCAGATTGGGCTTTCCTGGAGAGGTCAAGAATTGAACCCAGGACCTTCTGATTGCAAAGTTTGGGTTCTACCACTCAGCTAAAGATACTCCCACATCACCTGCTTGATCGGGGGGCACATTTAGTTCTATTTCCAGCCATGCCCTTGACTATCCTATGCCCTATGAGGAGCGGCTTAGGGAGCTGGGTATGTTTAGTCTGCAGAAGAGAAGGCGAAGAGGGGACATGAGAGCCATGTTTAAGTGTTTGAAGGGATGTCATGTCGAGGAGGGAGCAGGCTTGTTTTCCGCTGCTCCAGAGACTAGGACAAGGAGCAATGGATTCAAGCTGCAGGAAAGGAGATTCCACTTGAACCTTAGGAAGAACTTCCTGACAGTCAGAGCTGTTTGGCAGTGGAATATGCTGCCTCCATGAAGTGTGGTGGAGTCTCCTCCTTTGGAGGTTTTTAAGCAGAGGCTGGATGGCTATATGTTGGGAATGCCTCACTTTATGGCCCTTTCCACACCTTATCTTCTTCTGGTGCTGGGGTGCGGGGTGAGAGACTTTTGCGTCCGGGGTCCTTCAGCTCTGCATGAGCTGCCCGCTCACGCAAGAGCCCTGCCTCTTCCTTCCACAGTGCAACTTGGGAGCTTCCCAGGCTGCGGTGGGGCCGGAAGTGCGACCGGTATGGCTCCGGAGGCTCCGCATGCCAGGTAAGTGCACACGGGGCCCAGGAGCAATGCACGATCACGCACCATTTTTGGCTTCTAGCCGAAAATGAAAAGGTGCGCAGTCGGCTCCTGCCAGCCCCTGGAGCATCGCGCAATTGTGAGTGCATCATGCAGATCACTCCTCACAATCATGCGATGCTCCAGGCGCTCTTTCGCATGGAAAATGCCATGCAGAAAGGGCCCATGTTTTCCTGCATGGCAGAATGGGGTTGGACTGGATGGCCCCTGGGGTCTCTATGATTCTACCCACTCCTGCATTCTCCCATATAAATGAGTGAGTGCCATTCTTGCTGTGGAAATGTAAAGTAAAGTAAAGTTCCAGTGTGGCAGACACAAAACCTGTTCCTGATGTTCACTAAAAAGGACCCCTTCTTGATATTGGATGGGTAGAGAGACCCCTGCAATAGAGACTTAGGTAGTTGGATATATTTAGCTTGAGGGAGACAAGAGTTGGCATGACAGCTTTCTTTAAATATCTGAAGGGATGTCATGCAGAAGATGGAGCAAGCTTGATTTCTGCTGCTTCAGAGACCAATGGATTCAAACTAAAGGAAAAAAGATTCCTTGTAAACATTAGGAAGAACTTTTTTTTCCTTTTTACTGTAAGAGCTGTTCAGCAGGGGTCCCGAGGAGTGCAGGACTTTTAGAAGTCTTTGACCAGAAGTTGCATAGACATCTTTCAGGAGTGTTTTAATTGTCTCTTCCTGAATGGCAGGCAGTTGAACTAGATGGCCCTTATGGTCTCTTCCAACTCTTAAGATTCTATAATTCTGTAAATAATCAGTCCCAATTCTCAATGTTTTGCCAGCACTGCCCATTACCAGGACAGACATGCTGCTAGTTCTCAAGAATCAGTGCCAAAGTCAGGCCTTAGAACCCTCTCAGTATGTCTCTGCTGTGCCTGAACCTTAGTGTTGCCAGTGCAGGATCATCCCAGGTCCTGAGATTTCTGGGCCAAAACCTGAGACCTGGGAAGAGCCCTGGGTGATATCATTAAGCACTATGTGTCATGTCCCTGCCCCAGGACCCAGACAGAACTCTTTCCAACAGCCACACCCTAGAGATATGGGAGGGATAGTACTTACTGCAGCCAGTGCAGATGGAAAAGGGAGATCCTGGGCTTCTGGCAGTGTTTATATAGGAAGAGCTGGTTAATTAGGCCACAATTGGCTAGGATGCTGAGACTATATAACCAGAGGTAAGAAAAGCAGAAAGCTAGCGGTGACAGCCTTGCTGACTCCTGCCTTCCTTGCCCATGCTCCTTGGACCTTTGCCTGGACTATAGATCCTGCTTTTGGACATTCCCTCCCTGGATTATTGGTAAATTCGGGCTCAGTTGCTGTGAGCTTGCTATGAACCTAAACTTCTTTAACAAATGCTGTTTGCTAGTTGCTGCTTTCTGCCTGATTACACAGCTGTGAAGCCTTGGCAGGCTGCCATCACAGAACACTATACATTAAGTACCAGTTGCTCACAGCTTGTTATTGGATCATATGCGCAAATACCTATTTTCCTGTTTGGAAATCTTAACTAAAGGGCGTTCTAGATTATGTTGAAATGAGAGGATTGTTCCTTCTCATGTACAAGAGATGGGATAAGGAACATTTAATCTAGCCTGTTTGCTTCTAGCGAGAAGGTAGATGCAGAGCAGAGCAGAAGGTGAGCCCTGGTTCCACAAGGACTGGGAAAGAAGGAGGACATACAGAAAGTCTTTGCAAGTTGCAGCAACCAACAATTAAGCCTTGCAGATTATAGAAAACTGATGCTATGCTAGCTAAACTTGAGATTTGCACACAGCTCTTTCCTCTTGCCTGAAGCTGAGCCCATCGATACTGGATAATTTGCACCTCTGTCTCCCACCTAGAGATGACCCATAATAACTAAGGACTCAGGGACAGGCCCTGAGATCTGGCAACCCTACCTCTTATTGTGCCCCAGCCCCAGGACTCGGGTGCAAATACAGACAGAATCCTCCCCAACAGCCACAACGCACAGACATGAACAAGACAATACTTACCGCAGCCCAGCATAGATAAGAAAGGGAGAGCCCAAGAGACTCAGAGCTTTATACAGAGAAGATGTGTTGATTAGGCAAAAAGCTGGGGGAGTCTGCTGGCCAATAAAAACAAGGGATGGGGCGGGGAGAAATCTGTTGCAGACAACTCATATTACTGGTGGAAGCAACATGGTCTTCGTTTGGATCCTTTGCTCGTGTTCCTGGAAAACCTTGATCCTTGCTTTGTGTGCTGACTATGCTGCTGGATACTCCCTTGAATTGGAACCATGAATTTATTGCTGACTTGAATTGCTAAAACAAAAAAACAGTAGTGACTGATAGGCTTTTGTAAACGTTGTCTGCAGCTGCTACGATGGACTCTGTTGGAGGACTGTGAACATGGCTGTGTGTCAGGACAGGACACCTGTGCTATAGAAACCATGTTTTTGCCTAGATGTCTTCCTGTTCACTACAATCTACAGATTGACAGCCCTGGCAAAGAAGAAACTACTACAGGGCCTTCTCAGTTCTGGCCCCAGGACTTCTGAATTCACTGGCTAAAGATATTAATGTAAGCTCACCCCCTACACATATTTTTTTTTAAAGACAAAGATTGTTAAAAACCGTGTACCCAGTCTGCTTAATGAGAACATCTTTTAAACATCTCTCAATAATCCCATTTTAAATGGTATTTAACTATGCTTCCCTACTGTGACTGTGTCGGCATTATGATGAGTGGTTGTAGTTACTAATGTAATTGCTTTAGTTCAGTGCTCATTAAGAATATTTTTACATACACGAAACCTACAGGGCTTGGCCAGATGGAGAAGAAATCAATTATGGAAGTGATAATGATACTTTTAGAAAATATGGTTCTGGATTTCTAGGTTTAAAAATAGTTCCCATTCTGCAGTCGAAAGGGTCTGTATTTGGCATGCAGAAGACATGATTTATCAGTGGCTTTAACCACAGCAACTTAAATGGGAACATTTTTGTTCAGGGGTAGTACATCCCAGCTTATCTGATTCTACCCATCACAAAGAAGAGCTTTTCTCTCCCTACCCTGCTTGTGTGATTCCCAGAAGCCACTGCCCTGAGACCACTGATAAAAGGAGCTGCTCTTTTGTTCTGAGCTCCTGAAATCAGTTATGCAAACTTACTTTTATTTACTTGTTGCAGGGCTGTCCCCAGGTGTTTTTCTGCCTGAGGACCAAGGCTTGGAAAAGTTATTTTTTTGGGAGAGGGATACAACCCCCGAGAAGCTGCTGGCCAGTAAGAAGCCCTTTCATTCTTCACAATTGTTGTTGCTTAACCCTAAAGTGAACCTATCAGAGGGCTTTCTTGGCAAGATGTGTTCAGAAAGTGTTTGTTTTTGCCTTCCTCTGAGGATGAGAGAGTGTGACTTGCCCAAGGTCACCCAGTGGGTATCCATGGCAGAGCAGGGATTCAAACCCTGATCTCCAGAGCCAGTAAACCACTACATCACACTGGTTCTCACCCAGTTATAACACTGTTATTCCTCTGTACCTACCATAACTGCATCCTTTGGCATCCTGGGTTTGTAGTTTGGAGAATCACAAGAGCTCCAGGCACAGAATTTCCGATTCCCTTCCCTTAACTGCAAATCCCAGGATTCCATAGGATGGGCGATGGCAATTACAGTGGAATCCCAGTGCTATAACTATGTGGTGTGAAAGGGTGCATGGTCATTGGTGCTCCTGTTCTCTTCATTCTGTGCAAAGAAGGCAACTGAAGTGTCAGTTGAACCAATATTATGGACAGGATAACATGCTCCATCCCACCTGAGAGTAGCTGGACAGACTGTGTAGCCAAAGTAGCTCTGCCCCCGCCAAGAGATGGAAATGGCTTGGGGGAGGCATTCAGGAGGAGCAACTGGGAAACCTCACTCTTCTAATGGTAGGGTTGGATCAGCCCTGACTTGTTGCCAGTACTCATAGATATAAGCAGAACTGCCGTTATAAAGATTTGACAAACACAGAATTTGACGGATACACCCAATATTTACCCAAAAATCCTCTTTTTCTGGGGTGGCTGGTGGCTTTCATGTCACTGAGGCAGTAACCTGTTTTGGGCTTCAGTCCAAAACTTACAGGAGCTATCCGAGGTGCTGAACCTATTTTGGGAATTAGGTTCAATGCCTTGGATAGCTCCTTAGGCTGGCACCCAGAGCAGATTCACAGCCCACTGACGTGGAAGCCACCAGCACCCACTGCCCTCTTCCACATCTGTCTGCCTGCCTCGTAATATTACATCCGTACCCCACTTTTTCACAAAACAGAACTCTACGTCTTCAGGAATTCTTTCTGTGAAAGGTGAAGGCGCCCTCTCCTAGTCTGTACTCAGCTTTTGCCCTGTCTGCCAGAATGACAAAGTGATGGGTCCTAGAGGAAATTAAGCCTGAATTCTCCCTAAAAGCCAAAATGGCTCAATTTGAGGCTAACATACTTTGGGCGTATCATGGGATGACATCATTCATTACAACGTGGAAGGCAGTAGGAAAAGAGAAAGGCCATTTCTGCCCTACGCTGTTATAGTGTTGTTATTCCACTTTCAACGTTGTGGAATTCTGGGATTTGTACTTTATTAAGGCCCAAGAGCTCTCTGGCTGAGAATTCTAAAAGCCCCTTCCTTAAATGCGAACCCCAGAATTTCTTAGGATGTTGAAAGTGGAATAATAGCATTATAACAGTGTAGGGTGGAAATGGTCAAAGATCACCACACAAGTGGAGGGGCTTTATCAAATAAGCCTTGAGTTTGCAATATCTTAGTAGGACTGTTAATAACCTTGGAGTTCTCTCATCCACAACATTGTGTGTGTGTGTGGGGCGTCATATCTTTCTAATTGTTAAAAATCTTTTCCATGATATAGAAACTAGCTTCAGGGTCCTTCACTGGGGATCCCATCCAGCAAGGACTTCAGACAACAGGAGATCACTTCCAACTTTTCAGTTAAAACTACCAATCAGTCATTTCTCTTGTGTGCACCTTTTCAGCTGGCCACTGTGGCTGGAGGTAGAGATCCTATTTGGGGGATAGCTCCTTGGAGACATGCCTCCATCCCAGGACTCAGACAGGACCTTTCCCAACAGCCACAGCACAGAGACATGAATGGGATAATACTTACTGCAGCCAGCGTAGGCAGAAAAGGGAGAGCCCGTGAGACTCGGAGCATTTGTGTAGTATTGACGCATCAATTAGGCAAACAGCTGAGGGAGGCTGTCAGCCCATATAAACAGAGAAAGGGACGGGAAGAAGCCATTACAGACAACTGATCTTATCGGTGGAAGCAGCATGCCTCACATTCAGATCCTTTGCTTGTGTTTCTGGAAACCATGACCCTTGCCTTGTGTATGGATTTCACTGCTGGACTGTTGCTCTGGATTTACTACAAACTTGGACTGCGACACAACTACCGATAACTTGCTAACAAGCTGTTACAAATTTTGCTGGTGGCTACGGATAAAAGACTCTAACTACGGAGCTATAAGCTTTGGCTGGCTGCTAGCACAGGACAATATCCTTTAAAGTTCTGACTAAAACCTGCAGTAGAATCACTGCCCCACCAATGGTGGAGTCACAAGTTGCCCCGTGCCACCAGCTTCCATTGTTTAAAAGCAACTAAAGGATACAGCTGAAAAAGAGGTGAAGTCATGAGCCCCCGTTAAGTTACAGCTCTAATGTAAGGTAAATATACTTTCATAGTTGGGGGAGAGGAAGAATCACCAGCAACCCGTTGCTTGTAACTAGTTACTTCCAAGCTCTGAACTGTCGTCCTGGGCACCATTCTTCACAAGGCAACTTCCCTGCAAACTCTGTAGCAACTGCATGAGGCTGCAGACTGCAATGGTATGGATTTGTTCCAAACACTGCAATGCTAACAGCGCACAACATCTGGGGCTGAATGTGGGGCTGGAAACCAATCACAACACTGCCTGGTGGTTAGATAGGAAGAAATATGTTATTTAGAGGAGTATGGCCAATTTTACCAGTGATTCCCTCTTTGTGTATGCATACTCATGCACATTATGTGGAAAGGCTCAGGAAATCTCAGGGCAGAAGAGTGGACAGTTCAGGGGTGCAGTCCCATAGCCCCTTACTGAAGTTTAGGGGAGCTGCAGTCCCAGACATTGGGAGGGCGACAGCTTGCCTGCTTCAGGAGATGAGTTTTGAGGCTCTTGTATTTCTTGGTTCACCTTTCTTTTTTTCCCCCAACATAAATCTCTGCGCATTTACTCAGGAGCAAGGTCTGCAGTGTGCAGTACCAGATAAGCCTGTGCAAGATCCAAACCTTTGCCAACAGATTCTAGAAGTGCTTTGACTGAGAAGTCTCATCAAAATAGAAAATAACCAGTGCCCAGCTCATATATGGCTCGCCTGACCCAGGGTTTCTCCCACTTGGCTGTTCTTCGGATGGGAGGACAAAGACACGCATCTCAAGATGCTCAAAATATCATCTGTCCTTTAGTCAAAAAGTCCAATCTGGTTAAGCCTATAGGTATCTTTTTTTCTCTCATAAGAAAATAAAACAACATCACCCTTTGCTCATGTGCTTTTCAGTCACCCAGTAAATGCTTTTGGAGTTTTGATTCTAAGTGGGTATGGACAGCCCACAGCCAATGCCCAACACAATGTCGTGTTATGCTTGTGTGTATTTGCCTTTCACAAGTCTGTCTGGCCCCCTGAAGAAGGCCTTAAGAGTACCGAAAGACTGAGGTCCTTTCTGCACTACACAGTTCTAGTGCTATTATTCAGTTTTCCACCTCCTGTGGAATTCTGGGGTTTGCAGTTTCCTGAGGCCGAAGAGCTCTCTGGCTGGGAATCCTAGGGGCCCCTCCCTAAACTGCAAACCCCAAGAATCCATAGGATGTTGAAAGTGGAACAAGAGCACTATAACAGTGTAGGGTGGAAATGGCCAGAAATATGTTGGAAACATTTTTAGATGTGTCTCTTCTTCCATTTCTGGATTTCATCAGAGGCTTTATTTGTTCTTCTCCTGAGCCAGTCTAGTATCTCACTGAAGACATCTAATCAGGCCAGTTACAGGCCCTTGGCTTCACCTGCAAGCTGAATAGCCCAGGTCACCCCCTTCCCATAGCCTCAGACCTTGCAGCCTGCTGGGCCTTGGTCGGTGGTACCCAGCACACATAATGCCTGATACTTTCACTCTCGTTTAACTCATTCCCCTCCAACAGAGGGATGCTTGGCTCACTTTGTTTGGTCTGGAGAGTTCTGGAGAAGAGAAGATTAAGAGGGAGCAATGTAGTGGCTGTTACATGTCAGGAGGGCTATCACAACCCAGGCTGGCTAGGGAATTATGGAAACTGTAGTCCAAAAAGCTGCTTGCTCAAACTTTGGTCTTTCATAAGGGGATGCAGACTAGAAGAATAAGAATCACAGAATCATAGTGTTGGAAGAGATCACTGAAGGATATTAGCAGACAACAACAACAACGTCTTTTTCTCCTTCTCCTCCTCTTCCTCCTCCTCCATCATCATCATCATCATCATCATCATCATCATCATCATCATCATCATCAGTAGTCTCACAGAGCATGAGAGACAGTGCAGTGTAGTGGTTTGAGCATTGCACTATTACTCTGGAGACCAGGTTTCAGATCCCTGTCATGGAAACCTACTTGGTGACTTTGGGCAAGTCACACTTTCTTAGCCTCAGAAAGAGGCCAAGGCAACTGCTCTCTGGCCAAATCTTGCCAAGAAAACTCTATAGTAGGTTCCACTTAGAATCGCTGTAAGTCGGAAACGACTTGAAAGCACACAGCCACAACTCTTTTGTAAAAATAAGAAAAAGAAGAATTTTGGTAGCACCTTGTACAGCTCTTTTAAAGTTCAGACTAAAATCTGGAACAGATTAAGTGCCTCATTGGTACTGGATGACATTACTGTGTTCCTGCAGAAAGTCACCTTGGGCTGAGGGATAAAATAGTGTTTGGAAGGATGGGTTAAGTTTTTCTTTTCTGCAGTACAATACCACACAAGACAAGATCACATTGATCATTCAGCAGCTTCACGGTTTGCAACCAGAAATGCATCCACACTCTGCTTCTCTCCCAATTCCTATTCCCAGTCTTGATTTGTTTTCCAACACCATCATTCCTATACTCGGAGCCTTCCTTTTCTTATTTTTTAAGCTCAGACGGAAGATTCCCTGTCCTTAAGCATTGGCTGTGATACTTGCATAATAGCACCAAATATATTGAGATTAGTAGTGTGTGCGAATCAGAGTCGGCAGAAGGGGATTTCATGAAGTGGAACAGTCAACACTGAAATGGGACTGAAGCAAGCATTTGCTGTTTCGCTGGCATGTATAAAACATTTCTCACCAGCCGTCTGCATGGTAGCTTCTGTACTTTCTTTATGCACAAACCTAACAGGATATTGTTAATGGAAAGCAATTTTGTCTCCAAGAAAGAGTTGGAGAGTTTCCAGTGAGAGACAGGACTGTTTTCTGTTCTCTTGCTGGGCTCTCCCCCTCCCCAAAATAGAAAACAATGGCTGTCCGAGAGATGATGAAACATGCTTCTTTAGAGCCCAGATTCAAAACCACACCTCCATAGCCCAGAATGCTCCAGCACATGGACAGAGTGCTCTAGTACAATGGTGCCTAACTTGGGGTCAAAGGGCTCCTGAAGGTCTGGTGTCTGGTGTCCAGCAGCAGGGGGTCCACGAAGCTCTGCTGCCGGACACCAACACCACCAACAGTAACAGGGATATGGCAGTGTGTGTGTGTGTGTGTGCCAAAACTGCTCCCCTGTTTGAAAATGAGGGAGCAGTCTGGGCATGTGCACATGCCTGCAGCCATGTTCTTTTTGTAGGGAACACAGAGTGTGGGTGTTGAGGAACATGGCATTTGCAAATGAGGAGGCAGTTTTGGCCTGCTCCTCCCACCACCATGCCCCTGACGAAAGTGACATGGCGGCAGGTGTGTGCATGTGTCCAACCTTATGAGTCTGGAGACCAGGGTTTGAATTCCCACTCGGCCATGGAAACCCACTGGGTGAACCCAGGCAAGTCACATCCTCTCAGCCTCAGAGAAAGGCAAGGGCAACCAATCTTGCCCAGGAAACCTCCATGATAGGATTGCCTTAGCGTTGCCCTAAGTCAGTTTTCAAAGGGGAGAGACATGATGGCTAGAAAGAACCTTTCCTGGCAGCAGCACTTTGTTGTTGTGTGCCTTCTAGTCACTTCTGACTCATGGCAACCCTAAGGTGGCAACCTATCGCAAGTTTTTCCTTTTTTTGTTTTGGCAAGACTTTTTTTAGAGGGGGTTTGCTTTTGCCTTCCTTTGAAGCTGAGAGAATGTGATTTCCCCAAGGTCATCCAGTGTCCAAGCAGGGATTTGGATCCTAGCCACCAGAAGCTATAAATAAAAAAATGAATCTAAATTGAAATCTTTAAGTATTTGAGTCTTGAGCCTTGGGTGTCCCCAGGAACAAACTATATTTACAGGGGGTTCCCGGTAAAGAAAAGGTTAAGAACCATTGCTCTAGAAAGCAAGTTGGCTTTGTTCATTTTCAATGAAGGGCGGATACATCCTCAGGCCAGTCCAACTCCTGTAAGTGCATTTCAGCCTGTCTTTTTTCAGTGAGTGGAATCAAGAGGGCAGCATGTACCCCCAAATCAGTGGGGCACTTAATCCACTCTGGGTTTTAGTCTGAACTTTGAGCTGTCCAAGTTACTGAGTTCTAGTCCTGGAATGGCTTCAGTACCTTGGAGAGCCTTCTTAAAGTTCAGACTAAGCCCCACTGACACCGACATTCCCAGGTACCATAGGAAGGGGGATAAATTCTTTCTTTTTTAAAAAATATTTTTATTAAACCCACAAAATCAATAAAACAATTAATCAGATTAAATAATAAATTTTGATACGTATCGATACATATTGCATTAGAACATATTAAATTTAAACTTCAGAAGAAATTTTGCTGCTCTCTACTACAGAACCGATATCCTAAAATCCCTATTCCCCAACCAACTTCCTTCTCTAAAATTTAAGGGTGCTTAATTATTTCCATTTCTATTTCGAGTTATATTCTAATTCTTCTGAAGCTATATATCTCTACATATAATCGGTTAGTATTTCCCTCATTTTAAAATTTTTCATAGAATTTTTATACTCTCACAAAAATTTTGATAAACGTCAGAAAAAACTACAATATACTTAACATGTATACAGTCCTCTGTCTACATTTGCAGGTTTGACCTTCACGAATTTGATTATTTGCGAGGCCCGTGCTTGTCTTCCCCCTCATTTTCCTCCTCCCGTTCCCTTGCATTCCTCACCCCAGGTTTGCCAGGCTTTTGCTTAAAATGGATGTTTTTTTCTTTTTGCATGAGCAAAGCTCCCCTCTCACTGCTGGAGGCGGGTCTTGTCTGCCACCATGTGGTTGCACTTTTTTCCCCTGTAATGGTTGCTGATTGGTCAGGGGCTCTCTTTGCTCCTACTCCTCCCTTTTCAAGATGGCCACTGGAAGTAACCAGAAGGGAGGAATTGTGCTCTTTTCCCTTTGAGGGGAAATTACCAGCAAGCCCTTTACTATGTCTTTTTTCTTCCTTGTCCCCCAACACTGAGGCCAGAGGCAGAGGAATGGAACGGGGGAGCTCTGGAGGCGAATAGTGGGAGTTATTCATGATTTTTTCCACTTTGCAAGGGTTTTGTGCCCCTAACCCTGGCAAATGTGGAGGGGCTACTGCATTTAACATTCAAAGTTACTTAGTATAGACTGGAGTAATACCTAAACCATTTTCAAATTATCTAGTATGGTTAGAAATTAGTTTTAACTCTCCCACTGCAGCTACGGTAGTTCACCCCAATGCCTTTCCCCTGGGGGGAGCTATCAAAATATCATTTCTCATCACATTTCCAACATTTAAGTGTGTTATTGTTAGTCACCTTAGCAATTTGAGTTGGTCAGATGAAGAGGGATGAATCCTTTCTGGACTGTACCTGCTTTTTCTGGGCTGTACCACTTCAGGTTGATGAAGCTTGGGATCGAAACAGGTTGGATTTCACAGTGCTCTTCTACCTGCTTCTGAGGCTAAAATAGAGATGCAGGGTTGACAGCATCGTGGAATTGCTTCCCCATCTCTTCTTGCTGGTTGAGATGGCAACACCTCTCTGGACAAATCTTACCATGAATCTTAGTTTCTCTTAGGGGTACCACAAATCAGAAACAACTCGAAGACAAACAACAGCAAGAACAAGTTAGGTGATTTTTGTGCATGGGTGACTTGCAACATGTAGCAACTGAATTGTGTAAACTAAGATGAAGTGCACCATATGTGCAATGTTACTGCATGTTCACCTCTGCTTTGATAATTTTCAACTGAATATGAACGTTGTGTCACGGCCAAAGAGGAACAACCACATGCATAAGGGAGTGTATCATAAAACAGGATGTCAGCTGTGTATCTCCAATTCGGGGAGAAATGTAGGACATAAATAAATATAAATAAAATAAAATAATACCCTGGAAAGGAAGAAAGCCTCTTTAGGGACTAACATTAAAGATTCTGGACTCATAGGCCGTTGAAATCTATCGCAAGTCATCCAGATTTTCAGCAGTAATTCTCCTGATCTGCATTCTGCCCTTTTCTAGATGATTTTCTCCTATATCCTCCATCAAACTGAAAATACATACAAAGCATTCAAATCGCTTGTGCCACATCTGGGCAGCTGATCCACTGCTATAAGGGTGGCAAATTCACCCTTGATCTCACTCACTGCAGCTAATCTCCCAATTGCTCTGAGTTGTATGAGGAGCTCTATTGCCGTTGAACCTCACAAGAAATAGATCTGGCACCAGGAGAGCATTTGCACAAGTCAGCAGCTGGGAGAGGAGCAAGAGAGATCCCACACATCCACAAAGTGAAATGTGGTCTATATCTCCTTGGATTGTCCCAATTTGGTAGCGGTAGTCCTCATTATTTCTTTCCCTTTTTTTTCCTGCTGCTTTTAAAATGTTTCAGTTTTTGGCCATTTCCACCCTACACCTGTTAATAGTGCTGTTATTCCACTTCCAACATCCTGTGGAATCCTGGGCTTTGCAGTTTAGGGAGGGGCATTTAAAATCCTCAGCCAGAGAACTCCTTGGCCTCAGTAAATGACCAACTCCAGAATTCCACAGAATGCTGAAAGTGGAATAATAGCACTATAACAGTGTGGTACGTAAATACCATTTCTCTCTTCCACCCCCTTTCCCCCTTTATCCTCAGTTTTACTTCAGTTGCTGCAAGATGAATACAAATTGCAAAAGTCCTTTGCACTCAGTTCACAGAGCAGGACGGTAGGACGTGAGAGGACAGAATTTTGTCCTTCCCTGTAGTCTCAGGCAAAAGCAAACTGCTGCAGCCTCTCCTAGCTTATGAGTTCTTCCTTATTAACAACTTTTGCCCTCTTGACCGTCTAAAGATGTTGCTTGGCCACACATGTGGTGGTTTTCATCTCTGAAAGGTTGGTGGATGTGGATCTATGGCATGGCCTGGTGCAATTCTGTTCCATATTAACGTCGCAAGCCCTTTGGATTCAGACTCAATTGCTCTTTTTCAGTGTATTTTATTCAAATTAGAAGGTCGAAACAAAACTGATTTCCCTCTCCACCCCCCCACCTCCCTTTGAACTGGGTTGAATGAACATGTTATTATGACCTCCCTCTCTTTCTCTCCTTCTCTTTTCTCATTTACAAAGGAAATGCACCACCCTGATAGTATAGCATGCACCAAATCAATGAAATATTCCGAATTTCCTATTCATTAAGCCCCTAAAGCAGTATGTGTAAATTCTTTTCCTTTAATTACACACCTCAGGGATGTACAAGCCAAAAAAAAAGGGGGGGGGCAGTCAGTCAGACAAAAAGCCAGATCTCTGCCAAAAGAGAGTGGGGGAAAACCCATTGAACTGGTAAACATTTATTTTCAGCTGGGAAGTCTGCTATTAATTCATATAGTGACTTTCCCAGCCGGAATAATGAGCCACGCTGAGTAAACCAAACATTCGGAGGAGCGAAGATGTGCTGTTAGAAATGGACTTCTATTTTCAGGATATGTCCAGACCAGAGTTGGAATTATTATTTTGTTTTTCCTCAAGAGATTTGGAGGTCAAAGATTCCACAGATATTCACTGAAATTGCTGGATACTTGGCATATGTTCACAGACTTTCATCTCTACAGTGAGATCAACGGGATCCCATTTCATCTCTGATTTTAGGCATCTCCAACCATAGATGTTGGTCAGTATTTCACAACTGCTATTGTTACCTTCCGGTCATTTCCAGCTTATGGGGATCCTAAGGCAACCCTATGGGGGTGGGTGGGTTCTGGGGCTGAGAGGGTGTGACATGCCCGAGGTCACCTAGTGGGTTTCCATGTCTGAGTGGGGAATCAAACCCTGCTCTCCAGCGTCAAGGTCCGACATTCAAATCAGTACCCCATGCTTGCTTTCCATAGTTCATATACAATGGGGTTTAGCATGTGTTAGACAGATGACATGTAATGGCATTTGACATCTATTTAACTGTATTTGATAAATGATAAATAATTGTGTTAGATACCTGTGCATGCTGGCCATCAAATATTTATGCACGGACAGGATGTTTGTTGTATGCCTTCAAGTCATGTCTGACTTTTGATGATCTTAAGGGGAATCTATCTTGGGGGTTTTTTTTGGGAGGAGGGAGATTTGTTCAGAGGAAGTTTTCCCTTCCTTTCCCCTGAGGCTGAGAGAGTGTGACTTGCCCAAGGTTGCCTAGTGGGCTTCCATGGCAGAGTAGGGATTTGAACCCTGGGCTCCAGAGTTGTAGTCCAATGCTCAAACCACACTGGTTCTTCACTGATATCTGGAGAGTATTTGGATATCTGGGCCAACACTAACAAAATCAGTTTCAACAGGGATAAATGACAAGGTACTACGACTAGGCAGGAAACATAAAGTGAACAAATATAGGATGGATGCCTGGCGTGAAAGCCGTATATGTGAAAAAGATCTATGGGTCTTAGCAGTGATTTATTTAAGTCTTTTACTCCAAGTCTCAAGTCTCTACTTTTAAGTCTCAACTTGAGTCTCAAGTCCTTGCAAGGTACTTTCAAGTCAAGCCTCAAGTCTGGGAGCCAGTTTCTGAAGTGGGGAATAGGATCCTTTTCATTCCCCATTACTGAAGCTTCAAAAGCTTTAGAAGGAAAGACCCTTTCCTGCACTCTGGGGGTGAGTCTTGCCTTCTGCTGTTAGGAAAAGTTTTAGAAAGCTCCTCCAAAATGAAGTAGGACAGGCTGCCAGGCAGACCTCAATTCCTCATCAAGCCCATTGCCTAACCTGTTTGCTGTTCCTCTCCAAGAAATAGCCCAAGCTTTGGGCTTGAGACAGATTGTCACGTGACCAGTAAGCAAAAAGAGATGGAAGTGTTGTTCAAAGTCACAAGGTTTCTGGATGAATCTGTTATGTTACTGAACCGAGGGTAGCAAGTCAGTCACTAAATATATACAAGTCACGAGTCAAGTTGAGTCAGTGTGTCATTTATTGCCAAATTGAGTCCAAGTTGAGTCACTGAAGTGACTTGAGTCTGAGGCAATTGACTCGAGTCTACATCACTGGGGCCCTTTTTGCATGGCATTTGCCATGCGAAAGGGCCCCTGGAGTGTCGCGCGATTGTGAGGAGTGGTCCACACGACGCACTCGCAATCGCGCAACTCTCCAGGGGCTGGCAGGCGCCGGTCGCGCACTATTTCGTTTTCGGCTTTGAGCTGAAAATGATGTGTGATCGTGCATTGCTCTGGGGCCCTGCACATACTAACTGTGCATGCGGAGCTCCGGAGCCGTGGTGCTCGCTCTTCCTGCCCCAGCGCAGCATGGGAAAACCCCAGGGTGCGCTGCAGAAGGAAGAAGAGGAGCTCTCATGCTGCCTGCTTGCTAGCAGGCAGCGGCTGCAGAGCTGAAGCAGCGGGGACGGGAGAGCCTCTCACAAGAGGCTCCTTGCTCGATCTCCGCACCCCAGCTCCACAAAAAGGTAAGCTGCGGAAAGGGCCTTGGTCTTAGTAGACCACAAGCTCAACATGAGCCAGCCAACCATGAGGTGTGGTGGACCCAAAAATTAAAGAAACAAAAAACCCCAATGCAATTCTGGGCTGCATCAAGAGGAGCATAGCATTCAGGTTGAGGGAGGTAGTAGTGTTACTCTGTTCATCTTTGGTCAGACCTCACTTGGAATCCTGTGTCCAGTTCTGGGCCCCACAATTCAAGGAGGATATTGACAAGCTAGGAGGTGTCTAGAGAAGGTTGACCAAGATGATCAAAAGCCTGGAAAACATGAGGCCCTATGAGGGAGCTGAGTATGCTTAGCCTGGAGAAGACTAAGACATGACATGATAGCCATATTTAAATACCTAAAGGGATGTCATGTAGAAGATGGCACAATCTTGTTTTCTGCTTCTTCAGAGACTAGATCACAGACTCATGGATTTAAATTACAAGAAAAAAGATTCCACCAAAACAAGAGCAAGAACTTTCCTTTATTGTAAGAGCTGTTTGGCAGTGGAATGGATTGCATCCAACTTTGGAGGCCTTTAGAATATTTGAAGGGATGTCATATGGAAGATGAGGCAAACTTCTCTTCTGCTGCTCCAGAGGCTAGGACATGGAGCTATGGCTTCATACTTTAGGAAAAGAAATCCCAGCTAAATGTTAGGAAGAACTTCGTGAGGGTAAGAGCTGTTCAACAGCGGAATACACTGCCTGGGAGTGTGGTGGAGTCTCCTTTTTTAAGAGTTTTTAACCAGAGGCTGGATGGCCATATGTTGGGAGTACTTGGATGGTATATTCCTGCATGGCAGACTGTGGTTGGACTGGATGGCCCATAGGGTCTCTTCCAGCTCTATGATTCTATGATTCTGTGAGGTTGGATGCCCATTTATCAGGAGTCTTTAATTCAATGACTCTTGTGATCCCTTCCAACTTGAAGATTCTATAATTCCGTTTGATCATTGAATTTAAAAAAATGCAAAGTGATACATGAGTTACAAACTTGTGTAAAGCAAGAGAAAACAACAGAAAACTTTAACTCTGTATCCGAGCTGATTCACACTGTACCATCCATCCATG
The DNA here is from genome assembly GCA_030412105.1 of Cyclura pinguis. Taxonomy (NCBI): domain Eukaryota; kingdom Metazoa; phylum Chordata; class Lepidosauria; order Squamata; family Iguanidae; genus Cyclura; species Cyclura pinguis. The sequence continues at coordinate 383,011,448 of CM059599.1, forward strand.
AATCTACTATTGCAGTGTCATGTATTTTTCATACCTTTTATATTTCATGCTCCTTGCTTCTCCTCTATCCAAGCATTCTGTCATCCTAGACTCTTGTTAAAATGATTGCTGTAAACGTTGCATGGGGCTGCTCTTGGTTACGGCTCAAGAACAGCTGCTTGGGCAAAATTCTACGGCTCCTAGGTTAGCTAGTTACAACAGCTGGCGAACATTTCAGATCCAGGCAGTGGTGAAGTGGTCAGTTTCAAACGTCAATCCTTCATCATGACAGCACGTCCACCAACTGTCCTGCTCTGGCAGGGACAGTCCCAATTAATCCTCTGTCTCTTCACTTTTTCAGCTATTTTTAAAATGTTCCAATTTCTTTCTCTCCTCTTCCTTCTTTGTCTTTGGTTTGCTTCACTTACTGCAAAGTATGTTTGAAGCACAAAGTAGTTTGGCCTCAATTAATCCAATGGAGGGAGAGCAGAGGAGGAAGCAGAATCTTGCCCTTCCCTGTAGACCCAGGCAAAAGGAAACTGCTGTAGCCTCTCCTAGCTTGGGTGTTCTTCCTTGTAAAGAACTTTTTGCCATCTTGGCTACTCTTTGATATTGTTTGGTCCTATGTGCCTGATTTTCATCTGCAAAATGTTGGAGGGTATGTGATGGTTCCTACTGATACACCCAAGGAAAGCCCCAAAATGAAGGTAGATGTGTTGAACTGTATTGAGAGAATCATAGAATCCTAGAGTTGGAAGAAACCACAAGGACCTTCGAGTCCAAAACCCTGCCATGCATGAATACATCATCAAAGCATTCCCGACAGATGGCCATCCAGCCTTTATTTAGAAGCCTCTGAAGGAGGAGACTCCACCACACTCCAAGACAACGTATTCCACTGTCAAACTTCTCTTACATCAGGAGGTTTTTCCTAATGTTTAGGTAGAATCTCTTTTCCCGAAGTTTGAAGCCATCACTCTGTGTCCTAGTCTTTGGAGAAGAAGAAAACAGGCTTGCTCCATCCTCCATACGACATCCTTTCAAATATTTAAACATAGCTATCATGTTGGCTCTTAACCTTCTCTTCTACATATATATAGCTATGTATAGATATATAAATATAAATTGTTTTATTTCTGTATTTTATTCAATTTAAAAAAATTGGAAAAAAAAAACAGAACAAAACTTTTCTTCTCCAGGCTAAACACACCCGGCTCCTTTAGCCACTCCTCATAGGGCTTTATGGTTTCCAGGCCTTCCGCCATTTTGGTTGCTCTCCTCTGGATACCTTCCAGCTTGTCAATATCCCTCCTGAACTGTGGTGCCTAGAACTGGACACAGTATTCCAGGTGGGGTTTGACCAAAGAATAGAGTGGTACCATCACTTCCCTTGATGCAGGCACTATAATTTTATTGATTTTTAAAACTGACAGCAGGTCTTTTGTAAAAGTAATGGGTTTTTCCCACTCATGACCAAGCCACACCTGTATTCTTTGGACTATGACAGGGATTGCTCACGAGAATACATAGTTGCAGGGAAAATTTCTTCCCTCTTTGGCGTCTTTGAGGATTGCAGTTAGATTCAGAAGGAATGGGGAAGTTGGAATCATAGTCCCTGCATATCGAAAAGGCACAGAGCTTGGACCCTTTGAACCCTGGCTCTACTGCATTAATGTCATAGAGATTCAAAGACATAGTTTTTGAGAGCTAACCACACAAAACCCTCTATCTGGATGGATGGATCCATCAGTTTTGTCTTCTCCAACGTTCATTTAAAAAAAAAAAATCTGTCCCTTGAACTGAATGGGAAAAGTTTGGAAAGTTCTGACCAAAAACAATTGTGCCAAATGAAATTCTCACCCATCTCAGGCTACTATGTAAAATATTTTAACAGTGCATGGTGTTTGCATATCCCCTTTAGGGGCAACCCACTATTAAGGAGTGAAAAGGAGCCGTATTGGGCAGCAGATGAGTGGAGCCGCAGAAGAGCTGCAAATGGCCACTGACTGCACTTTGACTCTGTGGGTGGGATCGTAATGCCTCAGGTGCCTAAATTTCCTAGGCTGACCTTCTGCAATTTGCGCACAGACCTCCAAAATAGAGCACTGAACCCTGACAAGTATTAATTACATCACACCACCGTCGGGGTGGGGTGGGGTGGGGTGGGGAATCCTTTCAGGTTTGCCAGAGGGGGTGGGGAGAGCTTTAAACTGGGCAAGAGGAAAACCAAGAAAGCTCTGCTTTTGGATATAGCCTGTCAAGCCAAATCTGTTTTCAAGAGAAAAACCGGCAGTGGTCATATTGGGTGAAGGATTCTGGGGCATCTATCTGTCTGTTTGTCTGTTTGTCTATCTATCTACACATATACCTTTGGGAACTTTGGCTCTAGGCATATCACCTTCCCGTTCCACCAGGGGGGACAAGAGAAGGACAGGACTGCCATAATACTTCTGCTGGGTATGTTTAGTCTGCAGAAGAGAAGGTTAAGAGGGGACGTGATAGCTATGTTTAAATATTTGAAGGGATGCCATGTAGAGGAGGGAGAGGGCTTGTTTTCTGCTGCTCCAGAGACCAGGACAAGGAGCAATGGAGTCAAGCTGCAGGAAAGGAGATTCCACCTGAACCTCAGGAAGAACTTCCTGACAGTCAGGGCTGTCCGGCAGTGGAATCGGCTGCCTCCATGGAGTGTGGTGGAGTCTCCTTCTTTGGAGGTTTTTAAGCAGAGGCTGGAGGGCCATCTGTCGGGAGTGCTTTGAGGGTGTTCCTGCATGGCAGGGGGTTGGACTGGATGGCCCCTGGGGTCTCTTCCAACTCTACATTTCTATGATTCTATGATTCTATGCATGATGTTGTCACAGTCCTGTCCTTCTCCCGTTCCCAGGCAGTGCAATCGCAAGTTAAATCATTGCTGGGTTTTCCCTGTCAATGACCCACGATCATGTCACCTTTCCCCACTTATCTGTCCTGCAGAAGGCCCAAAAGTGTGATACAGGCACTTCCTGCCTGAGCATACCATAGGAAAAGTACTTGATTGGGCTGTGGAAGGAAGGAGCATGGCCATCGCACTCCCTTCCCCACCAGAGGACCATGCAAGAAGAGAGGGTGAGGAAAGGGCCTATGCAATCACAAGGGAAGGACTTTTTAATAACGCCTCAAATTCTCTGTTTTTGTTGTTGTTGCTGAAACGGGCATGGTTTTAAATTGATTGCGAGTTTTAATTTTATTTTCACTTTTGTATGCGTTAAGGCTGGGGACTTTTTTCTGTCGCTGTTTTAACTTTATAAGCCACTTTCAGTCTGGGAAGGGGAAAAGGCATAACAACAACAACAATAATGGCAGCTGGGATCCTACATCACATTCTATTCTTCACAATGTTAGGAATCTGTAGCTATGTTGCAGAGATGCAACGAAACCCTGTTGGTCAGTGGTAAAGATGTAGAGAGTGCTCTGTTGCATGCACTGGACACTTGGGACGGGCGTTGGGTGCTCCTGTTGTGCTCCAGCACTTCCTAGCCAGTGCACCGAGGGCCTCCTGAGGCATACTGATTGGCCATTGAGCACTGGGCTGTGGTCCATCAGGCACTCCATTGCGCAAGGGATGTCTGCACACTGTATCATCATGGTGACTCCTCAGTGAGCATGGACATGGCAAAACCATTCAATTTAATTTTACGCACACACAAGGCCGTTTATAGAATCATAGAATAGGATCATAGTGTTGGAAGAGACCCCAGGGGCCATCCAGTCCAACCCCCTGCTATGCAGGAACGCCCATCAAAGCATTCCCAACAGATGGCCATCCAGCCTCTGCTTAAAAACCTCCAAAGAAGGAGACTCCACCACACTCCATGGAGGCAGCATCTTCCACTGCCGGACGGCTCTGACTGTCAGGAAGTTCTTCCTGAGGTTCACGTGGAATCTCCTTTCCTGCGGCTTGAATCCATTGCTCTTTGTCCTAGTCTCTGGAGTGGTAGAGAACAAGCCTGCTCCCTCCTCAACATGACATCCCTTCAAATATTTAAACATGGCTATTATGTCCCCTCTTCACCTTCTCTTCTGTAGACTAAACATACCCAGATCCCTAAGGCGTTCCTCACAGGGCTTCATGGCTTCCAGACCTTCACCATTTTGGTCGCCCTCCTCTGGACACGTTCCAGCTTGTCGACATTCTTCTTGAATTGAGGTGCCCAGAACGGACACAGGATTCCAAATGAGGCCTAACCAATGCAGAATAGAGTGGTACCATCACCTCCCTCGATCTAGACACCATCCTCCTATTGATGCAACCAAGAATTGCGTTGGCTTTCTTGGCTGCCGCTTCACACTGCTGACTCATGTTCAGCTTGTGATCTACCAAGACTCCTAGATCCTTTTCGCGTGTACTGCTATCCAGCCACAATTTTATGATGATTTTGAGTCCCAAGTGGAAGGCCAGCCCATGCTAATAATAAAAATGATAATGGCCAGAATCCTGTAGGGAACTTGTGTCTTTGTAAGCAGCCTTACATCTGTGGAAACTAGAACTGGAATTGGGAGTGTTGTTTTGTTATTATATAGAGGAGCTGGTAAAGTGGCTGATGTGCACTGGGAGCAATGAACAACAGTCTCCATACACAATGGTCCTGAGGAACATTTGTTCCAATGCGCATTGATCCTGATGCACATTAGTCCCAATACACACCAGTCCTGTTGTGCATCAGGACACTGGCTAGGGGATGTCCTATTATGCGTCTTTGTAACTCACCAACAGGGCTTCCTAGCACCTCTGCTGTGTAGCTAAGTATCCACATGTAACATAAACTGTGATAAAGGATTTTGGCCAACAGTGGTAGTAATAGTAGCAGTAGTAGAAGAAGAAGTGGTGGTGGTGGTGATGATGATGATGATGATGATGAAGATGATGGTCGTGATGTAGGACAGAAACCCAGCCTCATGCTCAGCGTTCCCTCTTACTCTGGTGTGAGAGGCGACGTCTCCTTTCTTAGTACCGCGCTTGAGTAGTTGCCCTTTCAAAAAGCCAGGCATTAGCATCCAGCCGCTCTTTCCCTAAATAAATTTTTAGCAACCGCATCATATTGGTTAGCACAGAATACATGAATAAGATGGAGGGAGAAACCATCTCCACTCCCTTTCTTTTCCTGGGCTCTCCTGTATCAAGAAGCAATGCCTTATTAATTTTGATCGACAAGTTGGCACTTAGTTATTTGAAAAATCCAACATGGGACGAAGTTATGCAGCCTTGGTATATTTTTTTTTCTTACAACCTTTTTTTTTTTTGGCGATCGAGAGAGAGAGGGAGAGAGAGGGAGAGATGGGAGGAGAGCAGGAGATGAGGATTCGGTTAGATGTTAAAACACATGCAAGAGTACGCACACAAGAGTACACACACACACACACACACACACACACGGAGGCCAACCAAGTGCTTTGTCAGCCGGTTTGTTCAGCTCTGCGTGGCTGTTCTAGCCTTTCCCAGCTCCCCTGCTGGGGTTTTAATGCTGCCCATCACAGTTCCCCGAAGCCCCTCCTCTGCAATTAGACAAAGTCAACACAGCAACTGTTTTGAGAACAGCTTGAAGGTACCTGCAGCCATCAGCATCACCGATTCAGGAATTTGATGAGCCAAGCTGGGCTCCTTGAATGTCTTGACGACTACCTCGGCTGTAACTTTATACTGTATCTAGGCAATTTGTTTCTAGCAGCACACATGCATCTGCTCTTGCACCAAACAGATGCCGGAGATAAGACTGAACACATTTCAGTCATCACGGGGTGGGGTGGAAGAGAGAAGGCAGGCAAGAGAGAGAGGCGCCTGGAAGGAGAGCGGCGGGGAGGGGACCCACTGTTTAAAAAGTCAGCTTGCAGCTAGAAAGCAGTTTCCATGCCTACTAAAGACAGGGCTGAAGAATGTGCTGGCCGCCATGCAGAACTCAATGAAAAAGAGGAAGGTGGAGGGTGGGTGGGGTGCCCGGGGTGGGGTGGGGAAGAGCGAGCGAGACTTGTTTGGCAGGGATGGGGTGGAATCTGAGACAGAGGCCTTCGTTTGCAAGGCCCCTGTCCTTCTTCCGTGCCACTTGTAAACAGGCCAAAAAATGCAGCGGCATGCGATGGATGTCGGGTGGAATGCAGAGGTCGGGTAGGGTCTCCGGGAGCTGGGAACAGCCTCAGGAAAACTTGGGGTCTTTAGGAGACAAAAGAGAAAAGGGGGAGCACAGACGCAGGTGTTGGGGAGAATGTTTTGCAAAATTCGCCAGGGAACAAATTGGGGGCGGTGCTGAAAGCTTGTTGGTGAGAATTCAGGCACTGGCATGGGGAAGGGGGCGCTTCAGAATGACCCCCTGTCTGGTTTGGTAATGCCACCTAGCAAAACCTTATGGTGAAAAAAATGGTGGCATCACAATAGGCAAGCTTCCAAGCTACACAGGCAGGTTGGAAAAGCAGCAAAATCTCAGTAGTGTTGTTAGAAAGGTTGATCAAAGAGCTGGAAGTTGCTTTATGTAGCTGCTTATTGACAAAGAGGATGCCGGGGGCTTCCCTTTTGGGGTGGAGCAGTGCATCCACTCCAGGTCTTAATCTGAATGTTAAAGGATCTAAACAAGAGGCTGAATCTACAAACTGAATCTTAATCCAGGCAAGGCAGAGGTGGGCTTCATCATTCGAAAGGCAGACCAGGGATTCAGCCTGTGTCAGATGGGGTTACACTCCCTCTGAAGACACAAATTTGCAATTTGGGGGCACTCCAGGATTCAGCTTTGAATTTAGAGGTCCAGATTTCTGTGGTGGCCAAAACCACTTTTATACCTTTAAAGCTTGTGCTCCAGCTACGTTCTTTCCTGAAGACACTTCGTCTCGCCATGCCTTGGTAGATGCCTTGGTTACATCCTGCGTGGAGTACTGTAATACACTGTACTTGGGGCTGACTTGAGTGTTCAGAAACTTCTGCTGGTCCAAACAGTGGCAGCCAGACAGTTAACTGGGCCAGATTACAGAGGCCATGCTATGCCCTTAAATGGCTCCATTGACTGCCAGTTTATTTTTTGGGCACAATTCAAAGTGACCCCTATATGGCTTAGGTTTAGGCTATGTGGCAGACCATGTATTCCTATATGAGCCTGCCCAGGCCCTGAGATCATCAGGAGATGCCCTTCTCTCAGTCCCACCAATATTGCAACTATGGTTGGTGGGGACAGGAGAGAGGGGCTTTGCAGTGGCTTCCCCCTAGACAGTGGAACTACCTTCCCTTCTCTGAAACTTTACCCTTGTTGTTCTTCTGCTAGCAGACTTTTTATTCCAACCGGATTTTAAAACAGAAGGTCTTTTAAAAATGGGCTAGGGAGTGCTGTATTGTTTTAACTGAACTGTTTTTAATAGTTTTTTTTCTTTTTTTAAATTGCATTTTTTTTCCTTTTAACTTGAGGTTTGAGTTGTGTTAATACTGTGAATAGTTCAGGTCTATTTTAAAGTTTCTCTTCAGTGTGTTTTTAATTGTATTACTCTTTTAGATTGTGAGGTGCTTTGAATCCCAATTCTGGAGAAGAAGCGTGATGATAATAGTAATAATACCTCCCCAAATAATTTTAGTACCTTGGATAGCTCCTTTAAGATTTGTAATTAAACCTGCAGTGGATTCAACACCCCACTGACATGGACGCCAACAGTTGCTAGGGTCCAGACGAGGTTAAACATTTTTAAGCTACTTTTGTCTTCAGGGAAGACAAGAAAGTACGGGCTTTGATCTCTCTTGTCGAAATGAACAGCCTGAAAATGTTTGACTCTGAGCATAAGGGAAGAAAGAAGCAATACAAATATAAAGCTAATACAATATAGTTGTGAAACAAATTGTCCAGACAGAATGTTTTTTAAAAAATCAGTGCAATATAATACGGTCGGCCCTCCACATTTGCAGGTTTGACTTTCACGGATTTGATTATCTGTGAGTATCTTCAACCCCTGCGACTCTTTTCCAGGGGAACCTTCCCTCTCAGTGGCTCTGATCAGGCTGCAGAGCCCTTTTAAAACTCACCTCTGGTCCTCGTCCTCGTCCTCGTCCTCCTCCTCCACTAGCTACTGCCTGGCCAGCTAAAGATAGCTCAAACATCAGTTTCTCAGCACCACAAACCCCCTCCCCAAACACACCCAAGGAAGGGGATGAATGAGAGAGAGAAGTATAGGGCCACTGTGCCAGCCTACCTCCTCTCCCTGACCTGGTTTGAATTCTGCGTGCCTATTCTCCCCACCATTTTTGTCCCCCTTCCTACAGACACACACACACACACACTTTGATATTTGTGATTTTTCTGCTTTTGGGAGGGTCTTGTGCCCCAACCCTAGCAAATGTGGAGGGCCAACTGTAGAAAGCAAACAGACAAATACGCGCAATCCAAATACACAAGATGATAAAACAGTATTAAACTGGAATTCCAAAAGCTTTGGAGAACAGGAAAGCTCCTTCCCTCACGGTTTTTAAATGTCAATCCTGTGGATGCTCAAGGAGGACATTCCAAACGTACGGAGCAGCAAGTGAAAAAGGATGAAGTTGAGCCAAGGAAGAGTAAGAAGCCGAGAGCTCCTAGAATGCAAATCCCGAGCAGGTGGGTAAAAAGGAAATGAGGGCTGAAAGACAAGAGGAAGCTAGGCTGTGAAAGTTAAAACAAGAACTGAAGCCTAAGAAGAACAGGCAAGCAATGAAGGGATATAAAAAGTGGAGGAGCATGTAGCATTGTCCGTAGGGGCAGGATCCCCGGGAATCAGGGATCGAGAGCAAGTACTGCCCTCAGTGCAACACTGTTGCATGGTGTGGCACTTTGGTTTTTCACTAGGGATGGACCAGCCGAATCCTCAGATCCTTGGCAGGGATCGAAAATCCGGGAATCCGAATCCCTGTGCCAAAATAGGCAAACCAAATCTTTCGAATCCGCCACCCAAACAGTCTGTTGGAGACTGGGACAACTGAAAACCAGGGAGGCCAGGATGCCTGAAAACCCGGGAGACCGGGATGCCTGAAAACCTGGGAGACCATACATACAAGAGAAGATAGTAAGTAGGTGAGGTTTTCCCTTGGACTTATAATGGCCTTTGCTGACAATTTCACAAATTACATCTGGGCTTGTATTCTAAGATATTGAAATTGAACAGTTCATATTTAAGTTTAGTACTTGACTGGAAGCTACAGGCTTGAGATTTCAAGGACAGCTGAAACATTCCTTTGCATCGCTCACTTGCAAAACTCTTTCAGACACAATTCTGGGCTTTCGAGTTTTACAAGGCGTCACAGCCTCCTCTGCCAAAGTGTGCTGGTGCATCATCAAACTACAAACCCCACGATGCCATAAGGAGCTATGCAAAGAAAAGCCAGTTTTGACCTGGATTATCTCTCTATTGTAGTGGTCCTGTTTACACAGGCAGGAAAATGCGGGATTAATCCACATTCTCCTGCCTGTGTACAAAGGGCCTTCATGACCTTTTCAGTTCTGGGGAGATCCTGAGGCAAAACAATGACAATTGTCCTGGCCAGATTTCTTCAGAGGGAGGTTTGCCTTTGCCTAGGCTTGTGCTAAGGCTGAGAGAGCATGTCTTGCCCAAGATTATCCTTCTTTCCCTTGCTTTTTAAACCCTTTTTTAAAAAAGGATTCAAAAGACTCGAGATTTGTGAGATTCATGGATTCCCACATCCGGATTTGGAAAATTCTGGATTTGTCCCATCCCTATTTTTCACCTTCAGAGTGAGTGCCAGCTCCTCATATCTCCAGGAGAACAAAAAGCGGACAAAAGGGACACCGTCAGGCCTAGGCTTGTGAGGCAAGTTACTTTAACCCCAGACCCTGCGAGACAAACAGTAGCCAAAAATAATAGGAAGGTGGTATAGACCACTACTACAGCTATCATATGTAAATAAAAATGTATCCCCAGAATGTTAGTACAACTGCAAAAGAAAAGGGACTTATATTTCCTTGGACATTTCTGCACTACACTGTCATAGTGCTATTATTCCACTTTTAACCTCCTGGGGAATCCTGGGGTTTGCAGTTTTTTGGGGGAGCATTTAGAATTCTCAGCCAGAGAGCTCTTGGGCCTCAGGAAACTACAAACCCCAGAATTCCACGGGATGTTGAAAGTAGAATTATAGCACTAGAATAGCACTATAACACTGTAGTCTGGAAATGGCCCATACGTGGTGGCATTGGGGTAAAGTATAAAGCTTTTGGAAGGAAATAAAACAAGAAATAAATAGAATATGGGGGATTAGAATTGAATAAGGAAATATGTCTAACCTTAAATGTTAAAAACTCAGATTTAAATAAGGATGAGGAATGTTTAATAAAACAATTATTGAAAGGGATGCAAGCTATCATTGCATACAGGTGGAAGCAACAAGAAAGATGGGACCTTAGTAAATGGAAATATTACATATCAGAATATATGTTGTTTGATTATTTGTTTGAAAAAAAAGAGGGATTTGTATGAGGCAACTGAAAGAGGCGTTTTGGTTTAGAAACTGCAGAATATAGATTGAGAACATAAAACAGAGAGAAGGGTACAAGGATGTAAATAAGACAGTTAAGGTAATATTTCACATGAAAGGTAAAGGAGAATTATAATAAATAATTAGACAACTCCTGGGCGGTGGGAGGGAGGGGATAATAAGAAAAAGAGAAATATTTGAGGATTTACAGCTAAATTAAATAACTGATCCTATTATGGAACATATTAAATATATTAGGGAATATGTTAATGTTGTTGTAATACTGTTGTAACACTATTGTAAAAGTGGCAACAGTTGTTAATATAAAACAAAAAAACCCTTTAACCCCAGCCCCTCCTAACGATGGCCATTTCCGCACTAGCCTGTTATAGCACGATGATTCCACTTTCAACATCCTCTGGAATCCTGGGGTTTGCAGTTTAGGGAGAGGCCAGCTGGCCCCTCCTGAAACTGCAAACCCCAGGATTCCAGAGGATGTTGAAAGTGGAATCATCACGCTATAACAGGCTAGTGCAGAAATGGCCGATGTCCAGGAAGAAGTCCAGGTACGTTGTTCACCCTAATAGCAGCCATTCAGAGTTAGTATACACTACAGAGTTGTAGCACTTTGATATCACTTTAATAGCCATCACTTTAATAGCCATTGCTGCATCTCACGGAATCTTGGGATTTGTAGTTGGGTAAATTCTCTGCTAGAAGTTCTTAGTGATGCAGTTCGGGGGGGGGTGGACTAGAACTCTCTAGCAAAGAATCCTAAATGACAGACAAAAAATTATTTGAAAAGGTAATTAAGCTATCTATCATTTCAAAAGCATTTAAAACACAGCCATTAAAAGTCAAGGGGAAAGCATAGTACCGCCCACTAATAAATTTCTATTTCTTGGTAATGAAGATATGTCAGAATGGCAGGGAATGGGGAGACATAATTGTGCTTCCTTAATACAATGTTGAGCGCTAATTAAAATCACAGAAACATTAGCTGACGTCCTACCTTGTGCTTGCAGAGTCTACATCTACACTCGTGTAGTTAAGTGGTGGATAAAGTGTGGTTATAGTTGTTTGAGTGCTGGACTAGAGCCATTTCTGCACTAGACTGTTGTAGTGCTATTATTCCACTTTCAACATCCTATGGAATCCTGGGGTTTGCAGTTTAAACTACAAACCCCAGGATCCCATAAGGTGTTGAAAGTGGAACAATAGCACTATAACAGCCTAGTGCCGAAATGGCCTAGGACTCTGGGAGATCAAAATTTCGATTCCCAGTCAAAGAAGTTTTCAAGGTACTTTGTGTCTGATTCAATAGAAGCCTTCTTGGTTCCCATTGTTGGGAATTAGAGTTTTCCCAGGGCGTTAGCCCTATTGGGAAATTCTATGGAAGCTAGAACTGTAAGGATTCAGCCTCCTTTTAGCGGAGTAGCAGACAAAGCATGCCTAAATTTGTGTATGGCTTTTCTGATCTCAAACTGCCTGAAGAAACAAAACAAATGCAGGTGGCTTCAGGTTACAAACTTAGAAAAGTTTAGTAATGGCTTCTACATTTACATATGTATTGGGGAGCCTACATCCTAACTAGCTAACTAATAGTAGTAGCTTCGTTCTTAACTCACCATCTTCTGATAGAGATGTGAAGCACGGTCAGAGGAGGAAGAGGAAGCAAAAATGGAGGAGAGGAGAGAAGTATCCAGATCAAGAGAAGTCTGAGAAGGGGTCTTGTTACCCTGTTTACTGGGGGTCCCGTGAGGGACGCCAAAATGTGCTCGACAATAGGTGGGGAAGATTAGCTCTGAGCACTGCCTTAGCGTTACGAGAGGCAGGGTAACGTAGCAAGATCTTGAACCCTATGTCTACGGGGTCAGGCCGAGTCAAGGAGCACACAGACGTTGAAATAATAAATGTGGTTTTATTAAGAACACAATCAAACGGTGTATGCGGCACACTCACACAAGATAACTAAGGAAATAAAGGTTGGAGTGGGATAGAGGGATTTTTAGAGGAGTTGTTGGTTTGGGTGATACTTCACCTGTCCTGAAGCCCGGTTGGAAGCGGAGAAGCTGGGGAGCGTGGATCTCAGCGCGCGGGGCCGAGGGGAAGGCTCGCTGGACAAAGCGACAGCAAGGCGGGATGGAAGCCAAGAGCGATCCGAGGAAGCGCTCAAAGTCAGGGGTTTTTATAAGGAGAATTGTGACCGCAGGCTAGGTCGGACTTGGGCAGAACAATGGATTTGGGGTTGGAGACAAAGCCTCCGAAAGGTCAGAATTTGAACGATTGAGTTACAGCCAAATTGTCAATAGGATAGCCGGTATGCAAACGCGGAGTCCTTGAGCATTGTATAGTCCGATCATCAAGCTGCCAGCGCAGGGCAGAGGATCTTTTGAAAGCTGCGTGCATACCTAATGGAGGTACTTGCCTTGAGGTCTCCTAAAGCGGCGAGTCGGCTGTTTCTGGCCTGTCTGTATTGTTTTGGAATATTACGGCGATTATCGGCCGAGCCTGTGTGCGTGCTTGTCCGGGGGCCTCGCAAGCACGTGGAGGGGAATGGGTAGAGAAGGCCAAATTATTGATATCAAGAGATATCTTTATATCCTACAAGCTCGGGCTAGCCGGGGCAGTAACAGTCTCTTTCTTTTATAAGACTGATGACCCAAGCAACTGTCCTGGGTCACATGATCTGATCACCTGAACGCCAAAGATATTTATGATTGTGCACTTAAATGACAGAAAGGCAAATGGTGGAGCTTTGGCACACAAAAGAGAAAGGAAGCCCTATGCTAGCTATCCCCACTTGCTCTAAGAACAAGATGAGGGGGAGAGAGAATGCTGGAATTTTTCCAACACCCACGCTGGGGGAAAGGCAGGCTATACATTAAACAAGCAAACGAGGTTCCTTCCAATTTAAGCCCTCCACCCACCCATAGGACTTGGGAGATGGCTACCAACCCCAGCAGCTGCAAAAGGGAATCACCCAGTTTGTTCTCTTGCCACTATTTCTATGCAGTCCCGGAAGGATGGAAAAGAGAACAATAGATTCCGTTAAAATCCACAAGGATGCCATGCTGGGCATGAGATTTGGCTTTAAACAGTGAGCCATCTTTACTCCCCACCGCCGCTTCGTCCTTTATAACATCTTTGGTAACAACGGAGGTAACAGTGCCGTCCATTTGAGACTGAGCAAATGTTACCGGGAACGCTCTCCTTTCTGAAGCCTGACGGGCCAGCCTTGTCTTGGATAGAGCTGGATTGTTTGCAGTCTACGAAGGGGAGAGCCTGACCCAAATCCCATCACTATCTTATATTTAAGTTCCTTTATGGAAACAGTTGAGCATTTTTGCCCACAGTACAACGTCCACAGCCAGTTCAAGGTTGCAGGAGCCGAGCTGTACCTGCGCTGTTGGGTCCGCCACTGGGTGCACGTATGCAATATGCTTCAGATGCACAGTTGGTTGTACGTTTGGGGAGGGTCACATGTCATTGTGCAATGTTGCCATTCAGTGGAAAAGCTGTAAAGCACAATCAGTGCATAACTCCACATGCGGTGATTCACAATACGCAACCCTGACTGTGTTTCCTCATGCTCTCGGTGACCTCCACTGCATCATTTTGGGCAAGAAAGCTTGCATATTTAACTTGGTTTGATTGCATTTTTCAAGCTCGTGTACAAGGAGAGACAAAAAGGAGAGAGCAAAAAAGAAGAAAAGCGAAGGGTAACCACCTACAGTAGGATAATTATTACACTAATGTCAACTCGCTGGCCAAGATCAGGCGTTGTTGTAACTACGGCCATTTCGGCACTACACTGGTATAGTGCTGTTATTCCACTTTCAACACCCTACAGAACCCCCAGAATTCCACAGGATGTTGAAAGTGGAATAATAGCAATATAACAGTGTAGGGCAGAAATGGCTTACAATGATAGAGCTCTGACATTATAGTTATGATCGATGGTGCTCCCCTGAGAAACCTACCTTCCACGGCCTGGTAGGGCCCTACCTAAAGTGTTTCTGAAGTGCTGGAGACTGGAGATTGGGAAATGATGTTCACAGCCCATCCTTGGTCATGGGGTGGGATGAGAACAGGCAGCTGGCAAGGCCCCATGGGGTCCTCCCACAATTGCTTGTCCCAAGGCCCCCTATGACCAGAAGCATGCTGCAGATGTCCTGAATGATGGCCAGTATTTTGTATCAGCTATTTAGTTAAGTAACTACTTAGTAAAGTAATTACTTGGTTACAGATTAGTAAATCTAGGTAACTGTTCGCAATAGCTACTTAATGATTTTGACACTAGTGCCACGACTGTTAACTCCCACCTCCTGGCAACATACTTTACTGATCACCAGCTGTAAGAGGAGAAGGAGGTCCATTTTGCTGGTGATGGAAGCACGGGCACATGATGTTTACATCAGGTTTTGTTGGGGAGAGTTGGTCCAAGAGAGGTTAATTAAGTAACGATGTAGAAAACTGGCCAAGGTACCTGGTATTGCCATTGACGCAGCTTTTAGGAGAGCCGCTCTTTGCTGGCAGTGAATATTTGAATTGTCAGGTTCGTAAGTGGCACTTTCCCTCAAGTTTTATAGGTAGGAAAGAAATGACCGGAGATTGATTTACAGCACCAGCACAGAATCCTCCCTGGAACCGCTGCGCTCTGAACAAAAAGTGTCCCAGAGGCAAGTATAACATAGCAGAGTTTCCAAACAGCAACAAGCGTGTGTAGCGGAGTACAACTACAGCACCAGATCTGACCCCTCTACCCACTGGTTAGTAAACTCACGGACACAGAGTTTGTCATCCAAAATACCTGGAGGCTTTAATCTTCAAAGTTGCCGTATATACATCTGTACACAGGATACACAGATCCACAGCCATTGATTCAGCATCAGAGATTCAGGATCAGCGTGACGGGATGAAGAGATATGGGATGCAGAGAGTCAGAGAGAGAGTAAGCATTCCATCTCCTCTTTTATACACACCTGCTTCCATGTCATCGCTCAGGGCCTTTGGCTGATGCAACCGCCTGTCATGATTTCACTATCATGACTCAGCCCTTTACTCCATGTCCCTTAGGGAATGACTCATACTTTGCCCAGTCATTCCCCAGGTGCACTACATGCTCATCAAATGTATTTTCAAGTGGGGCAAATGTCACCGCATTTTTAATCCACAAGAAAAGCACTCTGCATGCGCTTAGAGGCACTCTTGTTCTTGTCTCGTTGATTCTCTGAGACTGTGAGACTCATTTCGCCTACATAATCCATCATCAGTTCAGCAGCAAGGTATATCAGTCTGAATCCTATCGGAAGGTGCTCACAAAAGTAGACCGATTGCATTAATTGTTGAACGATGAGTCAACAAATTGTTGGTGGTAAAAAGTTTTCCAAGGATTTAAGAATTTTGTTTCTGATTTTCTAAGCAATTGTAAACAAGCCATTCTGTTTTCTTGCAAGAACTGTGTCAAAAGCCAACACGATAACTCACCGAGAACATGCATTTGTTTACAGAAAGAAGGTTAGAATGATGGCTTCTCTGTTCCTCTTGTTTATGATAAGCAACTTGAATGTATTTTCTCTCCCTTTGAAAGCTCTGTAAAAATCCTGATGTTTCAATAAAGCTTTGTTCATCTGATCAGACTACTGTTGGAGCCAAGCTGACAGCAGGGGATGAGAAGATGTTCCCTCTTGGCCAAGAGTGTGTGTGTGTGGGAGGGGGCATTTCCACACTAAACTGTTATAGTGCTATTATTCCACTTTTGCCATCCTATGGAATCCTGGGGTTTGCTAAGCCCAGGATTCCATAGAATATTGAAAGTGGAATAGTGGCACTATAACAGTCTTGCGCGGAAATGGCACGTGTCTCCTTCTCAACCAGATCCAGGCCCCAATCTCAGCTCTGTGTTTATATACCTGGGAAACAAGGGTGAACTGATATTTCAGTGACTCCCAACAACATAGATAAATCCCATTCGTTCAGCTGGTCTCCTCTATAGCCATTTCTGCACTATGCTGTTACAGTACTATTATTCAACATCCTATGGAATCCTGGGATTTGCAGTTTAGCGAAGGGCATTTAGCATTCTCAGCCAGAGAACTCTTTGGCCTCAGTAAACTACAAACCCCAGAATGCCACAGGATAATGAAAGTGGTATAATAGCACAATAACTGTATAGTGCGAAAAGGGCCTATGTGTCATCACTCCATGCATCTGATGAAGTAGTTTTAGTCTATGAAAGCTTGTGCTACCAACTTCTTCCTCTCGGTTATTCTCAAAGATGCTACAAGATCCCTTTGCAGGTCTGCCCTAGCTGGCCCTAACAACAGGATTCGGCCATACACTTTTGAACTCATTTATCATTTCCTCAGCTCAAGGATTCTGTCATTCTTAACCTACTGTGAATCCTATAATCATGGAAATGCACTTTGTATGTGCTCAGAAGCACATTCTACTCCATCAGTTCCTTGGTTCCAGGAGGTCCTGGTCCCTCACTTTTTTAGCCAGGTTCCCCAACTGAGCTTTTTTGGGCTCTGCTTCAAATTAAAGCCAGAGCCTGGAAAAGTTACATTTTTGACTATTCCTCTACCCAGAATCCTTCCAGCCAGCATGGCCACTTTTCCAAACTCTGCTTAAAAACCCTTTGTATGTTGGAAAATTCTGCATCTGGGGCAAAATGAAGAATTTCTCCATCACAGCTGAGCTGCCACTGTGGGTCTTTTCTTTCATTTTTTTTTCGTACAAAGACAGAGAGGAGGGGGAAAGAAAGAAGAATAGGAAAGGAAGAGAGGGAGAGGAGAAAAAGCCTTATTCTTGACATCTCTCACACAGTGACTGACATCAAACCTTGTTCTGCTCTCGGCTGATTTCTGCAATGTCTGTTTTACAGTGCCTGCTGACATAATGTTTTGTCACTTCCCCCCTCTGTTCTCCATTGACTGTCTTTAAGCTTTCCTTAGGCTGGAAAGCTCTGAGAGATTTATTTCTGGGAGGTGGCTTGGGGGGTGTGTGTGGAGGGGAGGGCGAAAGGGAAAAAAATCCCTTCTGAAAAAGAGAATTTACTCACTGGGTGGGTTCGTCTTTTCATGTGCTTATTTCTGCTGTGATTTGTTGGTGTAAAAATACCAGATTGGTAGCAGCAGGACCATCTCAGTGCGATACCATTAGGAATCAGAAGAGACCCCATAAGCACACTGAGGACAGGAGTTTTCGGGCTTTTCATAATGAAGGGTCTCCTTTTAACTTCAATCTTCCAAAGGACACTTCATTTCATTTTCCAGCTCTGCTCCCTCTCATCAGCGTGACTGCTTTTTTTTCCCCCCCTTCTATCTTTGAAGGCTCTTTCCTTCTTTCTTTCTTCTCCTCTCTTGGTGTCTCTTCCTGGGCAAGCTAGCCCCCATGGCAATCACACCAGGAGTCCCAACATTCTTCCAAAGGGGAATGCAGCCACCAGAATCCCCTTTGGATCCAGTTCAACCCAGAACATGTCCACACTGTTTAGTTACAACAGTTTGATACCACTTTGGGTTCTAAAGAAGTGTGAGGTCTCTCCGTGTAGCTCCTTGGGTTTTGCTCGTTGTGGTCACCTCTACAGCCAGGCGTTCCATTCTTTTGGAGGCCTCCTTGTAGCAAGCATGGTGTGGTGTCTGTGGATGACACCCAACTTTATTACCCCTCCTTTCCACCACAATCCAAGGAAGCTGTTTGGGCTCTAAATTGGTGTCTATCATCAGTAATGGACTGGTCGAGGGCAAACAGATTGGAACTTAATCCAGGCAAGATGGGAGTACCCCTGGTCAGTTGAAAGGCAGGTCATAGAATCATAGGCCATTTCTGCACTACACTGTTATAGTGCTATTATTCCACTTTCAACCTCCTACGGAATCCTGGGGTTTGCAGTTTAGGGAGGGCCATTTAGAATTCTCAGCCAGAGAGCTCTTGGACCTCAGTAAACTACAAGTCCCAGAATTCCACAGGATGTTGAAAGTAGAATCATAACACTATAACAGTCTATTGCAGAAATGGCCATAGAGTTGGAAGAGACTGCAAGAGTCATAGAGTCCAATCCCATTCTGCCCTGCAGGAATACACAGTCAAAGCACTCCTGACAGATGGCCAGCCAGCATCTGTTTAAAAATCTCCAAAGAAAGAGCCTCCACCACACTCCAAAGTAGCATACTCCACTCTCAAACAGCTCTTACCATCAGGATTTTCTTCCTAATGTTCATGTGGAATCTCTTTTCCTCAAGCTTGAAGCCATTGCTCCATGTCCTAGTCTCCGGGGCAGCAGAAAACAAGCTCGTCCCATCTTCCATATGACATCCTTTCCAATATTTAAACATGACTATCAGGCCACCTCTTAACTTTCTCTTCCCCAGACTGAACATATCCAGCTCCCTAATCTCACCAATGGCTTCTCTTCTTCCTGGAGGGAAGTGACTAGTGGGATGCCACAGGGTTCTGTCCTGCCCCAGGGCTATTCAACTTCTTCATCAATGACTTGGATGAAGGAGTAGAGGGTATGCTGATCAAATTTGCAGCTGGGGGACATGTGGCTGGATAACAGTACATGTAAAAGGGATCTAGGAGTCTTGGTGGACCACAAGCTGGACGTGAGTCAGCAGTGTGATGTGGCGGTCAAGAAAGACAATGCAATTCTTGGTTGCCTCAATAGGAGTATGGTGTCCAGATTGAGGAAAGTAATGGTACCACTCTATTCTCCTTTGGTCAGATCTCATCTGGAATACTGTGTCCAGTTCTGGGCACCTCAATCCAAGAAGGATATCGACAAGCTGGAGCGTGTCCAGAGGAGGGCAACCAAAATGGTGAAGAGTCTGGAAGGCATGAAGCCCTCTGAGGAGCAGCTTAGGGAGCTGGGTATGTTTAGTCTGCAGAAGAGAAAGTTAAGAGGGGACATGATAGCCATGTTTAAATATTTGAAGGGATGTCATGTTGAGGTGGGAGCTTTTCTGCTGCTCCGAAGACTAGGACAAGGAGCAACGGATTCAAACTACAGGAAAAGAGATTCCACTTAAACCTCAGGAAGAACTTCCTGATGGTCAGACTGTGTCCGGCAGTGGAAGATGCTGCCACGGAGTGTGGTGGAGTCTCCTTCTTTGGAGGTTTTTAAGCAGAAGCTGGATGGCCATCTGTCCGAAGTGCTTTGATGTGGGTTCCTGCATGGCAGAATGAGGTTGGACTGGATGACCCCTGGGGTCTCTTCCAGCTCTATGATTCTATGATTCTAGGATGCAAGGAGAATGACGTTTCTATCCTCCTCCTGCCCACAACTGAGGCGATGAGACTCTAAAGCCAGACTCCTGTTGCAACCCCTTTGTCGCAGCTTTGCTTCCTGGTGGAAGTGAGCTAGAAACATCCTTCCCCCTTCCACTCTGATCAGAAGCTGAATGAGACCTCTGAACCAGATATGGAGGTTGGAACCCCTTCAGTCTTCACCAGTCCAGACAACATTCTCCACCATTGCCCTCTATGTCTGGCTTACGTACACCGACACATCATTTCTTTTCTGTGGCTGGACCTCAACATTTAGGAGATCGTCACATCAAACTGTCCCGATTAATCCTCTGACGTCCCACTTTTCCAGCTGCTTTTAAAACGCCCCAGTTTCTTTGTTGTCCTTCCACTGTCTCCCTTTGTCCTGGCTTACTTCAATTATTGCAAACTGAGTTCCAAGTGCAAAAGTAGTTTGTACTCAGTTAACTCAGCAAGGAGAAGAAGAGGCTAAGGCGAAAGGAAACTACTGCAGCCTCTCCTAGGCCATTTCTGCGTGACGTCACAGACCTACACTGGGGAAACAATGGCAGCAGTCCATGGGTTGTGCTTTCACACGATGTCGTGGTGTTCCCACAACCATTGTGTCCCCGTGTGTCACGATCACAGAATATTCACTTAATGGAAAACATTCTTTAAGTCCCCCCAGTCGCACGATGCTCTTGTCCTGCCCCGCCAAGTGGAAGGGCAGGAAGTGCGACGGAGTCCCTTTTTCCCCCAGCACAGCATGGGAAAGAGCCCAGCTACGCTCAGAAGGCAGGTGTGTGTTGCTTGTGCTCCGCCGCACAGGGGGGCCGTCGGGTGCGGAGGGGTGCATTCCCATTGTGCTCCCTTCCCAGCAAAGGCGTTGCTGGGATCGTGATGGGACAACATGGGGGAGCACCACCGTGCGAAAATGGTGCTAGATTGTGCGCTCTTCCTCATCAATAACTTTCGCTATCCGGACCACACTCTGACGTTACTTCCCCACACACGCCCCAGTTCTCATCTGTGCAATGTTGGAGGATATGCGTCACCGTACCCAGTTGCATAGGGACGGGGGTGCAGGGGATGCGGGTTGCCCCGGGGCGGCAATGTTTTTGGGGCATCCTGGCCCATAGCCACGCCCCCTCGTGCCCTGGCCACGCCCCCACGCACTAGCTCCACTGCTGGCTGTACCACCCGCAATCTCTGTGGATGACATCACTGTGGCATCACCAGTCCCAGAGCCAATCCTCGATCTTCCTCTGCCACTTGATTTGCGTGCCTGATTGCTATTTGCCGGTATGAATCAGCAGGCGGCTACAGATAGGATAAGAACAGAGCGAGGGAACCCGTGCAACAGATGATTCACAGAGAGGGATCAAGACAAGAAATACCCATTTTGTAAACGTTCCCCTTTGATGCTTCCTCATCTCACAGGCAGGGACAAGTGGCGCTGTGCTGGGCTCCAGCGGCGCTAGAACAATCGAGGATGCAGCTTCTCTCTGCCTACCCCCTCGTTTCGGCAGCGCCGTCTTGAAAAGGCAATTTTAATTAAGTCTTTGGGTTTTGTTTCCATGCATTTCATGGTTTCAGTGTGCCAAAGAGCCTTTCTCTTCATGTTGGTTTCAGACAGCTGTGCCGAGCAAAAGAGAGATGATTCCCTTTCAACAGATGTTGAGAATGGGGAGGACACTCGCCAAGGGCATTTTAAGTTAAGGCGGCTCACCCGGTCTATTTCCTCTCGGATTTGGACTAAAGGAAGGAAAGGCAAAACACAGCCCGCAGGCAAACCGATGGCCATTTTCTTCCAAATGTCCCCACGTGCATTTTTGGGGATGGCATTCTCAGCACATTTGGAGCCCCCGGTGCCCCCCCCCAGGGGTCAAAATCATTTTTTGATTCCCTCCCCCCAAATATTTCCTTTGTCCCTATATGTCCTAAAATGTCTTTTAGGAGCGGAGGCACATTCCCATCTCATTTTGCACCCCTCTTGGGCTAATCTAGACCCAGGAGAGGCCTTTTTTGAAACCGGAAGTGAGCTGGAAATAACTTCTGTTCACTTCCTGTCATTTAAAAAAAAGGCTTCCCTGGGCCTAAAATGGACCAGAAAGGCCCCAAAACACGGTGAAAAGGTCCCCCTCCATGCCCTGGAGGGCATCTGAGGACATATTTATTTATTTATTTATTTTCAGGAGGAGGAATGGTGGAGAAGCGAAGCCCTCCAAAGTCTCCTGGGGGCTAATTTAGAGTTAGGCCATTTCCACCTTACAATGTTATCATGCTATTATTCTACTCTGAACATCCTATGGAATCCTGGGATTTGTAGTTTAGGGAGGGGCATTTAGACTCCTCAGCCAGAGAGCTCTTGGGCCTCAGTTAACTACAAACCCCAGAATTCCACAGGATGTTGAAAGTGGAATAATAGCACTAGAATGGTGTAGTGTGGAAATGGTCTTAACCTTTACCTTCCACCATTGCCTACCTTTGGAGTAAAGTTTTAGCCAGTCCGGACTCTTGTTTGATATGCTCTTCATAAGTTCATACTTATGTCTTTTTTTACTACAAACTACAAACCAGACCCTACCTGGGGACGGCAATGCCTCGAGGCCCCTCCCTAAACTGCAAGCCCCAGGATTCCATAGGAGGTTGAAAGTGGAATAATAACGCTATAACAGTTGTAGTGCAGAAATGGCCCATGTTAGTACTACATCACGGTGGCCACCGTTTATTTCCTGAGATGCTCCTCAAGTTTGACCAGGTTCAAAGAATGGCATCCAGGATAATGAGAGTCTAGAGAACAAAACACATGAGATAAGGTTGAAGGAGCTGGGCATGTTCAGCCCGGTGGAGAGAAGACCGAGGGACGACACGGTTGTGCTCTTTACATATCGAACGGGTTGACACAGAGAGGAGGAGCACATTTGTTCTCTGCTGCCCAAGAGGGTAGGACCAGAGGTTTTGATCTATAAGGCTCTAAATCAGTGGTTCTTCAGCTGGGGTCCAGGGAGCCCTGGGGGCCCAAAGAGCCCTCACGGGGGTCTGGAAGGCCCTGCTGCTGGACATCAGCAGCAGCAACAAGGACACAGTAGGGGGCAGTTTGTGGGTGCTGAAACTGCTCCCTCATTTGCAAACTATGGCCATTTCCGCACTAGCCTGTTATAGCGCTACGATTCCACTTTCAACATCCTCTGGAATCCTTGGGTTTGCAGTTTCGGGAGGGGCCGGCCGGCCCCTCCCGAAACTGCAAACCCCAGGATTCCAGAGGATGTTGAAAGTGGAATCGTAGCACTATAACAGGCTAGTGCAAAAACGGCCGAGACCAGGGTTTGAATCCCCACTTGGCCACGGAAACCCACTGGGTGACCTCAGGCGAATCACGTTCTCTCAGCCTCAGAAAAAGGCAACGCCAAGAAATCTTGCCAAGAAAACCTTCA
Organism: Cyclura pinguis; assembly: GCA_030412105.1. Lineage (NCBI taxonomy): Eukaryota > Metazoa > Chordata > Lepidosauria > Squamata > Iguanidae > Cyclura > Cyclura pinguis. The sequence continues at coordinate 383,034,578 of CM059599.1, forward strand.
TGATAGGTTTGCCCCAGGGCTGCTGTAAATCAGTTTTCAAAGGGGAGAGACATGATGGCTAGAAAGAACCTCCCCCATAAGCGACAGTGTTTGTTGTGTGCCCTTAAGTCGCTCCAGATTTATGGCAGGGTTTTGTTTTTCTTTTTTTTTGGCCAAGATTTGTTCAGGAGGGATTTTTGCCTTGGCCTTCTTCTGAGGCCGAGAGGATGCAACTTGCCCAAGGTCACCCCATATCTGAGGAGGGATTTGAATGTGAGTCTCCTGAAGCCTTTAACAAATAAATATTTGGCAATATAAATAAGTTTTTGAATATTTAAATCTGAATTTAAATATTTAAATTGTGAGTTAAGTCATGGGGCCCCAAGCAAAAAATTATATTTTCAGGGGGTCCCCGGTAAAGAAAAGGGAAAGATCTACTACCCCAAATGACTTGGCTCCAGGTTATTTAAAGGATCATATCTCCTTTACTGAGCCCAGTAGAACTTGTAAGATCATCCAGAGAGGCCCCTCTCTCTGTCCCGCTACCTTCCCAGGCTTGTTTGGTGGGAATAAGGAAGAAAGCCGCCTTGGTGGTTTCTCCCAGATTTTGCAACTCCTTCCCTAGAGAGGCCAGAGTGGCCTTGCCTTTGCTCTGCTTGCGTTGGCACGTCAAAACACTTTTGTGCCATCAAGGTTTTACAAACTGACAAGGGTTGGGCTTTTAATGCTGTGTGGTACTGTTTTTAAGGTCTGTATATAGTGTTTCAATGAATTTTAATATTTTTAATGTTTAATTGTTTTAATTTTATCAATTATTTGTTTTCTAATATTTATACTTTTACTAATACTTTTGTATTGTTTATAATTTGCACTGTCATCATTAAATGCCTTGAGTTCCATTGCTGGGAGAAAGAGGAGCTACAAATGAATCAAATATAAGATCTACAGGCAAAGGATTTCAAGAGCTATAGGCAAAGGGTTCCTGTTTGTTCCACCAACGCGCACAGTTCTGTCAAGGCTGTGGGACTTTTGAGATCTGGCTCTGTGTTTGTGGAATGGTCTGCCTTTGGTCCTCTAGCTGGAGTAGGATCTCACCTGTTTTCATAAAGGGTTGGAGACCTTCTTCTTTTTCTCACCATCTTAAGCCACTGAGTTGTGTTTAAGGTGATGAGATGGGTAGCGACTGGTGGAGTGTTGGGGATTTCATGCCATGTATTGCTACAGTGTCATGTTTATTGACTGGCCATTTCTGCACTACACTGTTATAACGCTATTATTCCACTTTCAACTCCTGTGAAATTCTGGGGTTTGTAGTTTACTGAGGCCAAAGAGCTCTCTGGTTGAGAATTCTAAAGGCCCCTCCCTAAAGTGCAAACCCCAGCATTCCATAGGAGGTTGAAAGTGGAATAATAGCACTATAACAGTGTAGTGCAAAAATGGCTGATGACATCATCATTATAACTATTATTATTATTATTATTATTATTATTATTATTATTATTCAGACAGACTTTTAGACTTTTAACAAAAGGACTGTACATACTGTATTGATTTTAATTGTACTGTTATAGTGTTATTATTCCACTTTTGACCTCCTGTGGAATTCTGGGGTTTGTAGTTTCCCGAGGCCAAAGATCTCTCGGGCTGAGAATTCTCAAGGCCTCTCCCTAAACTGCAAACCCCAGGATTCCATAGGAGGTTGAAAGTGGAATAATAGCACTATAACAGTGTAGTGCAGAACTGGCCTTTGTCTCTGACTGTATATGTTGGTGTTCCACTCTTTGGTGAAAAGGATGTTATAAATAATAATAATAATAAAAAAATAAATAAGAAAGACCAAGTCCAACGGTTTGAAGTTACAGAAGGTTAGATTTTGATTGAACCTTAGAAGGAATTTCTTTAGGACCAGCGTGGCAGTTGACTCCATTACCTACAGAAGTGCTAGATGTCTTCAAATAGAGACCTGCTGGAGATGCTTTAGTTGGAGTTACTGCATGGAGGCTGGAGAGGGGGAGTGTTGGACCCAATGGCTCATGTTGCCCCATCCAACTCTATGATTCTCTGTTTCTGAGCTCTAGTTCAAAGCAATGGCATCTGCTAGCAGCGGCGTGTTCTCCATATCGACTAGTCCTGGCCCAACAGTGGCCTTTGTTCCTGCAAACGCTATCTGGTATAGCAGGTGCATTCTTGCACATGGGCCATGAGTCTCATACATAATTGGATTGCAGCCACTTGCAGGAACTCATCAAGGAAGTGGCTTCAAAGAAAGTTTGGGCGAGTATTTTTTCCCCTCCTCTTTTTCCCCCCCCCTTTTTTGGACACCCATGTGAGAATTCAAGCTTGACTTTCCCTGCAGCAGGGCTAGTTCTGGACAGCAGCTTGTTCAAAGGGATGGTGTGTTTAAAGAGGAATGAAGACATTTAGTGTGTGTTGCATGGGTTTGTGGTAGTGGGGTGGGAGATAATGTCTTGCCTGTGTGTGTATATTTATTATGGTTTTTTTATTATTATTATTAGTAGCCCAACTGGCAAGCACTGGCGGTCTTTGTTTTGCTTGCCTGGGTCAGACGAGTTATTTCATCTAACCTACCGTCAGGTCAGCCAAGACGAACTGGGAGCCAAGGTTTCATCCGTCACCATCTTGGACCGGAGTTCAGAGCGAGCTGGTTTGCATTCTTCACTTCAAAGGGAACCACTCCAGCGAGGGGTTTGGCTGAGAAGATAAAGCCGCGACTATTTGAACTCGTGACCTTGGTGGGTGCCCAAATTGGGCGCTCAAAAGGAAAGAGAAATAGTTGTGTCCTTCCAGCTCAATCTCTGGGAGACAGTTGTCCATATCACCAAAGCACCATCCTGGACATTCCCCCCTGCTCTCCAAATTCCCTCTGCTCCTCCAACAAGCTATTTGGCAGCCCTGGTGTTATTTCGGCAAGCAGAAACCTAGCAAAGACGGAGAGCTTTCAGAAAATGTCATCTCTCCTATCCTGAGAAGTGGCAGTCTTAAAGCTCTGACCAAGGTGCCTTCGACTCAGAGGCGGTGGAAAGGCTCCAATCTGGCTGAGGGATAAAGAAATCTGTTTGGGAGCTGCTGGATTTCTGAGAGGATGTTTGGAAAGTCAGTAAAAAGGAAGGGTGGGGGTTAGAGGCTGAGAGAGAATGTGGCATCTTCAAGAATTTTTAACTTGCCAGGCAAGTCTTCTGATGATGGCTTCAGCTCTCAAGAACACTGACGATTGAGGGTGGGGGCATTTAAATAAAAGAAGCCCATCATCCATATATTCTCAGGGACTATGCAACTAACTGTCTTCGCCCCACACAGAAGATCGAGAAGTCCCATAACAGGAGAAAGCAGTTCATGGAATGAATGAATGAATGAATTCAGCACCATGGCCCATATTCTACATCACTTACTTTAAATTTTTAAGTTTTATGTATTTATTTGCAGAATTTTGTTTGCTACTGGAGACATTGGCCAGGAGATCCTGAGAGTTCTAGTCTCAAAGAAATAACTTTTCCTATTTCTGTTCGTTCATAATATATTGTTTGTTACGGATTCTGTAAAACATTCTATTTACAATATATGGATTGTCCTCGAAGAGTTCTGAATAGCCCAGACCTTGCTTCAGGCTCATATTCCTGGTGCTTTTCTAGGTACTGTCAAAACATGGAGATCTGGGCCAAACCAGGGCTGTGACAATCTGGTCTACTTCAAATTCTCCCTTCCTAGAGAAGCAGTATCCTTCTATATTTTGTCGCCCACTGGCTCCCTCTCCACATTTATATCTCTCCACCGCTTTCCCTAAATCCACACTCTTGTAAATATAGGACAAAGCGCGTTTGAGTGTTTCCCAATGACTGTGTCCCTGGTGGTAGCGTGTATAACTGATCCAGATCAAAGAGGCACTATACGGAGACTGCTCTTTACAAAAAAAAAAAAATCTTTATTGAACAAACTGACGAGGGAAATGGTAGTTGGCAAATTAAAGATTGGCAAATAGCAAAACACTTGTAGCTCTAACCCAGCAAACACTTCTCCAGCTTTTTCACTCTCTTTCACGTTCCCTCTCCTCTCTCATCAAACTCTCAAATGGATCTCTCCCTAAACGCTCCCTCCAAACTCTGGCCCTTTCTGCACCTTACCTTTTCCCGGCATTGGGTGCGGGGATCGCGCGAGCAGCCTCCGGCGAGAGGCTGTCACCTCCCCGCCGCTTCAGCTCTGCACGAGCTGCCTGCTTGCGTGAGAGCCCCGCCTCTCCCTTCCGCAGCGCAGCCTGGGAGTTTCCCAGGCTGTGCTGGGGCGGGAAGCGCGACCGGAGCGGCTCCGGAGGCTCCGCACGCCAGATGGGTGAATGCGGGGCCCGGGAGCAGTGCGCGATCGTGCACCGTTTTTGGCTTCTAGCCAAAAATGAAAAGGTGCGCAATCAGCGCCTGCTGGCCCCTGGAGCATTACACGATTGTGAATGCGTCGTGCAGATCGCTCCTCGCAATCGCGTGATCTTTGGGATGCCCTTTCGCATGGCAAATGCCGTGCGGAAAGGGCCTCTGTTTCGGTTATTTTTTGGTTAGGCTTATTCCCCACCTAGCCCCTCCCTTTGGCTAGCCTGGGTTTCATAGTCAACAACCAATCAATTTAAATCCTCTTGGTTGCCAGGGCAGCTCTGTTGCTATGCCCCCACCCCTCCAGGCAAGATTTTTTTTTTTTGGTTAATGTTCTACATTGGCTATTTAACTATATATAAAAAGGAGGAAGGGAGAGGAAGAAAATGAAAGAAATGTGGCAGCATCTTTAAGACTGTTTTAAAATTTCAGCCACAGATTTCATGGATATACACCCCACTTCTTCAGGTGCAGTTGTTATATGTCTTATGTTGTTTCCAACTTACAGTGATCTTATTACAGGGTTTTCTGGGGCTGAGAGCATGTGATGTGCCCAGGGTCATCCAATGGGTTTTCAAGGTTGATTGGGGATTTGAACCCTGATCTTCAGAATCATAGTCCAACACGCAGACCACCAGACCACAGTGGTTCACTTCACATGTGTTTATACCTGAGACCCTAATACCACTCGGTGCTGGGATAGAATGTAATGGGATCCAGAAAGGTGAAAATCTTGTCCCTTTCCCAAAATTTTCAAAGGACGGGGCAAGGTAATACAAGTCTTTCAGATTTTTACAGTGCTCAGTTAGTATGGATGGGTGAAAGCAATAAATCTGCTTACCAAACGTCGGTTTCAAAGCTGTCTCTGAGAAGATTCCTTTTGTTATATATGCAGCAATGAGAATCCTTGCATTAATAGACATCGCTTGCCATGAAGCCATTGTCTTTGTTCACACCTCTGCTAAAGGATTGGGATTTGTGAATATAATTCAATTCCACTGTTTCTCTTTCCGGTCTTCATTTGCAATTTCCTTATTCAAGGACTGCGGCCTGTAAATCCCTTCCTGTGTGTCCAGTAAGGTTGAAACATTCTGCAACTGTTTATTAGGTACCGTCATTTCTAATGTTAGATTTGTGTACATTAATCTTCTCGTCTAGAGATTGTCCTGGCCATCCAATGTAGAGTGTAGAGGGGCTTTGATGGTATAGGATGGCATCTATCACACTGGAGAAAGAGCAAGTAAATGCACCTCTGATGTTGTGGGCAATATTGTCATTGATGCTATGAGACAATAACACAGCTAAATTGTAATGTATATCTAACTAAGTAAGGTCTTCTGACCTGACTCTCCCCCAGTCTACCATAACAGCCGGCACCTGCATTAGGCAAAGGTGATCTGTTCACCTACTGATCGGCGTGCAAGGAGGATGACATTACCAGCATCTTCCCACCAGCAAGCAAGGTGGGCAAAAGGAATTGCACCAGGGTGTTATCCTAAGAGGGGGGGACTTTGAGGTCCAGCCATAATGCCAGCTTCTCCTTAGAATCTTGGGGAAATTATAGCTCAAAGGAGGCCTGCGAGAGAAGGGAAACGGCAGGATCTTTTCACCTGTGTGAACCAGTACTAACTGTAGAGAGGACTCCGGTTAAAAATTAAACAAAGTGTTTTATTTAGATTGATAGAACACACAAGAAATCAGACACTCTCAAGAACCATACAAGGCTATCAGAAAGTGAGGTGGGAAAGGCTGGATAGAGAGACATTGGGTGAGAAGTGTGATAGTTACCAGTCCTGAAGAAGAAGGTTGAAGCAGAGTGGCTCAGATAGTGACGGAGTGGAGCAAGAATGAACAGAGGTCTCGGCAGCATGTGTTACGTCCAAGTACTATAATTTGCTGGGGCTGAAGCTGGGGTTTATATAGCCTATTTCTTACCCTGAACAATGGATGTGTGGACAAAGTGGTAATTGTTTTCTCATTGGGTTGACAAAGGAGTCTGGAATGGACTGGTTTAACTCTAGGTGACAAAACATTGATGGGAGGCATGACAATCTCTTAATGTCTGGTTGGGCAGGGGTCTAGAGATGATTTCCATAGACCAGGATCACAGTAGGGTCCCTGCTTGCTTCACCTGATTTATTTCACCCTCTAGTTATTCGAACGTGCACAGGGCCTGAGGTATTGAAAGCATTACCACAAACCTATTAGCATCGGGTTTTCCTCCCTAAAGCCTCTCTGAACCTTTGACCTGACCATGTCCAACGTCATCCTGACCTGGCACACGCTTCCAGCCAGCACACTTTCAAACATGTTTTCAAGCCATAAATACGTTCAGTTATGAAAATAGCACATCCCACAGAGTGAGGGTGTAGGGTGTGGTAACAAGAGGTTTTGCTTCTGATTGTTGCAGCCTTATTCCCTGGCAGGAGAGATGTGTGGAAACCCTATCCTCCTGCATCTTGGTATCCAGCTGAACAGATCTCCATCTCTCAGTGTGGCTTTTGCTAGGTGATGTCAGGCATTTATGGGAGGGCATTTATCACTGTGGCAATAACCCTACATCTGTGACTACACAGTGAATACAGAGGGCAGTTACAGATCTGTCAGTGTAGGTTATGAGTCTGTAATTGGAATAGAATGTCAGCCCGTATGTCTATGCCAGCCTGCATCATGGGATCTTTGGTGACCATGTTCAAATCAAACAATTTTAAAACCCTTTGGGATTTAAAACAGTAAAAAATTATTTAAAACGAGCCACAAACAAGTAACTTTAAAACCGTTTGAAACCATGTGTGTGTACTTTTTGTGGAAAATAATCTGCCTTGGGAGCTTGATTATAGGACCCAAAGGATTTAATGAAAAATCATGTTTTAATTTGGTGCAGGCAGGGAACCAATGTCAACTGACTTGCGGTGACCCTAAGGTGAACCTATCAAGGGGTTTTCTGGGGATGAGAATATGTGATACTCCCCAGGTCACCCAGTGGATTTCCATGCCCAGACAGGGAATCAAATTCTGGACCATTTCCACACTAGCCTGTTATACCGTGATGATTCCACTTTCAACATCCTCTGGAATCCTGGGGTTTGCAGTTTCGGGAGGGGCCAGCTGGCTGGCCCCTCCCGAAACTGCAAACCCCAGGATTCCAGAGGATGTTGAAAGTGGAATCATAGCGCTATAACAGGCTAGTGCAGAAATGGTCCTGGTCTCCAGGTAGTAGACCAATGATCAAAACACTGGACCACATTGGCTCTCACTGGCTTATGTCACAGACTCTTTTAAGAGGGTGAACTATACTGTTAATGGTGAAGAGACCTAGCATGTCGTAGCGGTTTGAGCATTGGACTATAACTCTGGAGATCAGGATTTGGATCCTCAGTTAGCCATGGAAACCCAGTGGTTGACCTTGGGCAAGTCACTGTCTCTTACCCCAGAGGCTGACAAAGGCAAAAACCCCATGAACAAATCTTGCCTAGAAAACCCCGTGGTACATTCATCTTAGGGTTGCCATAGGTTGGAAACAACTTGAAGGCACATAACAACAAGAACAACAACGAACTTGTGTCTAGCCAGAAGAATCATAGAATTAGAGCTGGACAGGACCTCGTAGGGCATTGAGTCAAACCCATCAGTGCAGGAAATCCAGCTAGACCAGTGTCCTAAACGCTGGCCATCCAGATGTTTTTGACTTCAGCTCCCAGAATTCCTGACTGTTGACCAAGCTGTTTGGGGTTTCTGGGAACTGAAGTCCAAAACATGTGGAGGGACAAAGTTTGGGAACTACTGGGCTGCTAGACCACCCCCAATCCAGCCTCCTTTTGAAGGCGTCCAGATAAAGAGACTCCATCATTTCTCTAGGTAATCGATTTCATTTGTGAACAGCTCTGACTGTCAAAAAGTTCCTTCTAACGCTCAATCAAAATCTACCCCCTGGTAAGTTAAGACCATTAGACCTGGTCCTACCCTCTGGGGCAGCAGAGAATAAACCTGCACCCTCTAACAGCTGAAAAATGTAACAGAAGGTGAGACCTGGCAGCTCAAAGATTGGAAAGGAAAGACAAAGTAAATGCATAGAGGCCCTGGACAGTTTCTGCAAATTTCAGCAGCCAGTCCATTAATCCTTGGAAGCTGCTGGTCTTCTAGCAAGACTAGAGATTTGCACTCCACCTTTAACTCTTGCTTGGAGCTGAGGCCATCAAAAGTGAGGAATTTGCATCCTTGGCCATTTTTCCAGTACATTGTTATGCTGCTATTATTCCACTTCCAACATCCTGTGGAAAGTAGAATCATAGCACTATAACAGTGTAGCGCAGAAAGGCCCCAAGTCTAACAAATGAGGAAAATTCAGATACAGATTTCAGGGCAGCCTGAGATTATTCCTCCTTTCTCTGAGGACGAGAAGAAGGGACTGGGTGCTGAGAGGTCGGAACCCTACTCGGGGTGCAATGTTGGGGTTGAAAGAAGGTTGGAGGACCTTGTGTCTTAAGGTCTTCTGTTCTTCCAAAAGTAACCATATTTCCTTATCCATGATACTATTTGCAAAGGGAGGAGCCAGCCAGTCTTTGGAATGCTGTGGGGAGAGGGATTGGGGGAACTATAAAACCTAAACCTGCATGTTAATCTGTCAGGTAGGTCCAGCTGTAAAAAGAGTTAAGGCCAGGTAACAACAGAGACAAGGACAGGGTAGATATGAATGGTTTAAAACTTGAAAAGATAAAACAGGACCAGTTAGGAAGAGAGGAATTGATGAAATATGATTAAGGTTTTCATTCTATGGGAAGCGAGAATAAGGAAATCATTCAGGGGATTTGTAGTTAAGTTTGTGATCTTGTCATCTGTCCTCAGGTTGACTTCAACTTGTGGCCACTCTACAAAAGAGAGACCTCTAAAAGAGCCCCAGTCCGCAACTGCACAACTCAGGTCTTGCAAACTCATGGCCATGATTTCCTTCCAAAGTATGCAGATGAACAGCTACTCAACATAGGGCTTCCTCTTCTGGTTCACAAGCTGGCTGTCTTACCAAACCTGGCTTCCTCTCTAGTCACAGCGACTTCAGCAAAATCTGCTGGGAAAAAGTATGCTATGATTTGCTATTCTCCCAGGGCTTTTTATTTACTTACGCAAAGCTTTATCTAACCTTACTGTTTCACTTCACCTATGCATATTTTTAATTTTGGACTAAAGTTTCCCTGAAACATGTTGAACTGCTCTTCTTTTCGGTGGTGCAGGAACCCATCCCTCTTCTTTCCATGTTATTTCTGCCTTTCAAACCAAATTTTCTGTTCTTCTGTATTCAGTACTTTCCTCCCTCTTTTTCCCGGCTCCCCCACAGTCCAGATAAAAGAGATCTCTGTTGTTCAGACCATCGCGGTTTCACATACAACACTACTCTCTTGCCTCCTGGACCCCAAAGCATTTTGCAACACATCCAGCTGTTTAAAAACTCCATTCTGGACAACAGCAGCATCTGCTGTTCCTCTGTTTAATGATTTGCAGCTTGCCAAACTACTAGAAAGCACACAATCCTTCCTAAGCAACAGGGGTTGGGGGGTTGGGAGAGAACCCGGCATGCTGGACTTCAGAACTTTGCAAGTGTGGAATCCAAGCAAGAATTGTGCTGTAGCTCACACTTAAATAGGATTGGGAATCATAAACATTATTCTCTGTATGCCCCCAGTTGTCCAACTATGTTATTCCTTTTTAAGGTTTTGGTGCTTTTCTATCATCCTCCAGACCTCCTCCCTTTCCTACTTCCTTTAAAATATTGGTGTTTTGGCTAGAGCTCTGTCACATTTTGTCAGAAGTCTCCTTTTCCCTTCTGGGAAAATTTCTGATATTTCCCTCATTTTGTTCCTTTCACTCATCCTGGAAAGAGAAGACCACTCTGCAGAAATTGTTCTGAATATTCTCTATTTTGAGGGGAGGGCAGGGTCTTTCACAATTAATCCTCTGCCGTCCCACTTTTTCAGCAGCTTTTAAAATGTCCCGGTTTCTCTCTCCTCCTCCCGCTTTCCCTGTTATTCTCCCCAGCTTATTTCCGTTGGAGCAAAATGAGTTCAATATGCAAAAGTAGGTTGCACTCGGTTAACTCATCAGAGAGGAAAGTAGCAGAGGGAGTGGAATCTTGTCCTTCCCGGTTGGCTGAGGCGAAAGCAAACTGCTGCAGCCTGGTTCGTCTGTTCATGCTCATGAATAACTTTGCCATCTTGACCACACTCTAACGTAGCTTGACCACACCCCTTCTACTTTTCATCTGTGAAATGTTGGAGGATATGTCTGGGATATTTGACTGTGTGCATGTCAAGTGTTCCATTTTCTCCTGGTTTTTCCTTTTCCCTCACCAGAATTCCCCCCCCCCTCCATTTGTTTGAAAGCTCTGTTTTCTAAAGTGGGGAAGCAACACTTCATTGTTGAAAAATGGCATTGTCTGTGAAAAGATCGAGGCCCTTTCTGCACCTTACCTTCTTCTGGTGCTGGGGTGCGGGGATCGCACAAGCAGCCTCTGGCGAGAGGCTCTCGCGTTCGGGGTCCTTCGGCTTTGCACGAGCTGCCTGCTCGCACGAGAGCCCCGCCTCTCCCTTCCGCAGCATAGCCTGGGACCTTCCTAGGCTGTGCTGGGGCAGGAAGCATGACCAGCACGGCTCCAGAGGCTTCGCACGCCAGGTAAGTGCGCGGGGGCCCGGGAGCAATGCGTGATCATGCGCTATTTTCGGCTTCTAGCTGAAAATGAAAAGGTGCGTGATCGGTGCCTGCCGGCCCCTGGAGCGCCGTGCGATTGTGAGCGCGTCGTGCAGATTGCTCCTCACAATTGCATGACGCTTCAGGCCCTCTTTCGCATGGAAAATGCTGTGCGAAAAGGGCCTGAGTGAGGAATGAAGGAATGCTGGGAACCTCAGGACATAATCTGCAACTCCAATCCTGCCTCCAGCCTCTCAAGCCTTACAAGGCTGGGGGCCTTTCCACACTACACTGTTATAGTGCTATTGTTCCACTTTCAATTTCCTGTGGAATTCCGGGGTTTGTAGTTTACTGAGACCAAAGAGCTGACTGGCTGAGAATTCTGCATGATGCTCCCTAAACTGCAAATCCCCGGGATTCCACAGGAGGTTGAAAGTGGAATAATAGTGCAATAACAGTGTAGTGCGGAAAGGCCCTGGGTTCCTGTGGAACTCCACACCCTCTCCTATCATCCCTCTTTGGCTCCTTATAACCTCCCCCTAGGCAATTTCTTGGGATCCCCCTGCTCCACGTTTGTCTCTCCTCCTTTTTGGATGCCTTTCAGCCTCAAGAGAAGAACAAGAGGCTGGGTTCCAGAGGGCAAGGCGACCGTCAGGAGATGGAGAAAACGCTCGAGAATAAGGTCAGAGTCTGGCTTCTTCTGCCAACAGTTGCTGGGGAGGGGGTTGCTGCCTGCCCCCTCCATGCGTGCACCCCCCTCCCCGAACAATGTTCAAAGGCTTTAGGGGGCTTTGTTCCACTGTGTAGGGATTAGGTTGGGCGGTCTGAGAATTTGCCTTCTAATTAAAAAGGATAAAAGATAGAAGTAGCATTAGACTAAAACATAGCAATGATACTTCACAAGGTTGAGCTCTTTTAGGGGGCAAAAAGACCCCAATGAAGACGCACATGGAAGAAGGGAAAAAAAAACTCTGCTAGTCACAAGACAGTATAAGAAGTCGCCATCAGGTTCGCTTGATCTCTTTTGTGTTGGGCGCAAATTTCAAACAAGAGAAACCGAGAGACAGAAAGAGAGAGGAAGGGTCAAAGTTTTGAAACCCTTCCCAAGTGTTCTTAACTGCGGACTGAAGAATTATCGTATGGAATTAATCTTGTATTTACAGTGCATGTGGCAGGGTTTTTTTGTTTTGCTTTGCTTTGCTTTGTTTTAAATTTCTGATAGGGTACCCAGGAGGGAGGCGATTAGGCCTAAATCCAATTTTTTCAGCCCTTGATCAATAAATTAAAATATTTAGGAATAAGGCAGTGGGATTTTTGTTTGTCCGTTTTGGAGGCCCAACTAAATACCCAACAGGCACCAGATCCCATTTGATCTTGGAAGCTAAGAAGGGTCAGCCTTGGCTAGTACTTGGATGGGAAGCTGCTAATGAATACCAGGTCCTGTAGGCTACATTTTGGAGGAAGGGATTGGCAAAACCATCTCTGCATAGTCCTTGCCTAAGAAAACCCGACGAAACTCACGATTAGTCCAACAGGTGACTTGAATGCACACGCAGGGCGCGCACACGCACAAATTGAACAACATAATGCCTTTTTAAGATTTAAGATTTAAAAGATGTAAAACTTTTTAAAAATTATGTGTAACAGCATCTGGATTGAATCAACGAGGCCTGAAGGTCCTGATGAACAGGCAGGTTATTGACTCAATGGGTCTGAATGGATCTAGCTGGGGCCAAGCATTGGGTTTAGGTAGGGGTAAGGAAAGTCCGGCCTGGGGGTCCCACGTTGACCACCCCAAGCCTCCCTTTTATGGCCCTTGAAGCCCCTCATTAGTCCCTCAATCTTCCCAATTTTTAAAAATATTTGCCTGATATTTGGGTGCAAATCACTTTAAATGTGTGATTATTTGAAGAGGGATGTATTACAGGGGATGTGTGCTTTATTTTTAACTTCTGCATGCTTTTTAAATGATTTTATGTTGTTTTTAATCTATTATTTTCATGGGATGGTTGTAGTAGTAATTGTGTTTTAAAAAAGTGTTGGTTTTGGGGCTTTTTTTTTTTTTAGCTGATGCTTTTTGTGAGATGCATCAGGTCCCACTCTGGGAGAAGGACAGCATATACATGAAAATAAATAAACAACCTAAACATCACACCCAGAGCCCTCTGCATGCATAGAGAAAAGTTAAAAAAGACACAGCTCCTTCCCAACCATCCTCCCCTGAACCTTTCAGGTCCTCTCAAATATCTTCTTTTCTGTCCCCTGTCTCCTCTAAAATGGCTACTGGAAGTGATGTAACCTAACATCCAGTTGCCATTTTGGAAGGAAAATGGGGAGGTTAGGGTATGGACCTTTCTGCACCACACTGTTAGAGTGCTATTGTTCCATTTCCAACATCCTATGGAATCTGGAGTTTGTAGTTTAGAGAGGGACCTTTAGAAACAGAGAGCTGTTTGGCCTCAGGAAACTACAAATCCCATAATTCCACAGGAGGTTGAGAGTGGAATAATAGCACTATAACAGTGTAGTGTGGAAAGGCCCTTGGTGTTTTTTATTTGAATTGCATACTTGATGGTACTGTGGTTGATTCTGTGAGGTATCATGTTTAATGCCATCTACAGGGGCTGGCCCTTGTCTCACCCCCACAGATGTGACAAGAATTATGTGACAAAACCTAAGTCTCACGTTTTGGCCCTATATTTGCAAGCCCTGAGACACTCCTGACCTGGCTATGCTAGCTTAAAAAAACATACACACAAATGGGGCTGACAACCGAGAACTTGACTAAAATACAGTTGACTGTACAGAAAACATGTGCCACATAATGAAACAATACTGTGTAGGATATCTTGAATTCAGTAAGGCCTTTGACAAAGTTCCCCATGACATTCGTGCAAAGAAGATTATAAAATGCAGGTTGGGCAGGGCTACTGTTAAGTGGATTTGTAACCGGTTGACCAACCGAACCCAAAGGGTGCTCACCAATGGCTGCTTTTCATCCTGGAGAGAAGCGACTAGTGGGGTGCCACAGGGTTCTGTCCTGGGTCCAGTGTTATAAAACATCTTCATCAATAACTTGGATGAAGGAATACAGAGCATGCTCATCAAATTTGCAGATGACACCAAACTGGGAGGGGTTGCTGATACACCAGAGGACAGGATCAAAATTCAAAATGACCTTGACAGATTGGAGAGCTGGGCCAAATCCAACAAAATGAATTTCAATAGAGAGAAATGTAAGGTCCTACATATGAAAGGGATCTAGGAGTCTTGGTAGATCACAAGCTGAACATGAGTCATCAGTGTGATGAGGCAGCCAAGAAAGCCAATGCGATACTTGGTTGCCTCAATAGGAGTCTGGTGTCTGGGTCCTGGGAGGTAATGGTACCACTCTATTCTGCTTTGGTTAGACGTTATTCGGAATCCTGTGTCCAGTTCTGGGCATCTCATTTCAAGAAGGATATCGACAAGCTGGAACGTGTCCAGAGGAGAGTGACCAAAATCGTGAAGGGTCTGGAAGCCATGAGGCCCTGTGAGGAGCAGCTTAGGGATCTGGGTATGTTTAGTATACCGAGTTTAGTATGTTTAGTATGTTTAGTCTTAACCTTCTCTTGGTTAAGAGGGGACATGATAGCTATGTTTAAATATTTGAAGGGATGTCATGTTGATGAGGGAGTGGGCTCCATTTGCACTGCTCCAGAGACTATGGCCCTTTTCGCACTCCGTTTCTAAAGCGAAAGGGCCCCTTGAGTGTTGTGTAAATGGGAGGAGCGGTCCATACGACGCATTCCCATTTACGCAACGCTCAAGAGCCAGACGCACAGCGGACACGCACCTTTTTATTTTCGGCTCTAAACCGAAAATGGTGCGCAGTCGCACAATGATCCCGGGGCCCGCGCACACTTACCTGCTGTGCGGTGCGCCGGGAGCCAGACCAGTCGTGCTTCCTGCCTTGGTGCTAGCCTGCAATTCCCAGGTTGTGCTGCGGTAGGAAGAGGCGGGGCGTTCGCGCGACGTTTGCGCGACCAGGAAGCCGACGCAGAACTCAAGCAGCAGGGAAGCGGCAGTGTTTCTGCTGAGGCTTTTCGCGTGACCGCCACTCCCCACCTCTGCGAAAAGGTAAGGTGCGGAAAGGGTCTAGGACAAGGAGCAATGGATTCAAGCTGCAGGAAAGGAGATTCCACCTGAACCTCAGGAAGAACTTCCTGTGAGTCAGAGCTGTCTGGCAGTGGAATATGGTGCCTGGGAGTGTGGTGGAGTCTCCTTCTTTGGATGTTTTCAAGCAGAGGCTGGACGGCCATCTGTTGGGAATGCTTTGATGGGTGTTCCTGCATAGCAGGGGGTTGGACTGGATGGCCCCTGGGGTCTCTTCCAACTCTAGGATTCTGTGATTCTATATGCAGACTATTAACTTCTAAACATACAATAAATCAGTAATGTATTGAAATCTTTTACTCCAAGTCTCAAGTCTCTACCTTCAGGTCTCGAGCTGAATCTCAAGTCCTTGCAAGATACCTTCAAGTCAAGTTCCAAGTCTGGGACCCGGTTTCTGGAGTGGGGAATGGGATCCTTCTTACTCCACATTACTGAAGCTTCAAAAGCTTTAGAAGAAAGGATCCTTCCCTGAGCTCTGGGGGGTTAGTACAAGTTTTAGAAGGCTCCTTGTTACCACTGTTTCTAGCCCGAGCTTGTGGGATATTAAGATATCATTTGATATCAATCATTTGGCCTTCCCTACCCATTCCTCTCCACGTACTTGCGAGGCCCCCGGACAAACTCGCATACAGGCACGGCCGATAATCGCTGTAATATTCCAAACAAATACAGGCAGGCCAGAAATAGCCGACCCGCCACTTCAGGAGACTTCAAGGCAAGTACCACATTATGCATGCATGGTACTTACAAAAGATCCCCAGCCCCGTGCAGGCAGCTTGATGAGCGGACTGTACAACTCTCAAGCACTCCGTGTTTGCATACTGGCTACTCTATTGACAGCTCTGTCATAATTCCATCGTGCAAAGTATTGACCTTTCGGGGGCTTTGTCTCCAGCCCAAAAACTCATTGTTATCCCTGAGAACGGACTGGCCTGCGGGCACAATTTTCCCTATAAGAACTCCTGACTTTGAGCGTCTCGTTGGATCGCTCGTGACTTGCCTCCCGAATTGCGGCCTCTCCGTTTGACGGGCCTCCCCTCAGCCCCACGTGCTAAGAATGCACGCTCCCCAGCTTCTTTGCTTTTACCGGGCTTCAGGACAGGTATAGTATTTCCCATACCAAACCTCCTCTCAAAATCCCGCTATCTGCTCCTACCTTTATTTCTATAGTTACTTGTGTGAGTGTGTTGCATACACGTGTTTGAGTGTATTTCAATAAAACAATTATTAGTATTTTCAACTTCTGCCTTATCATTGACTCGGCCTGACCCCATAGACATAGGGTTCAAGATCTCGCTACGTTACCCTGCCTCTCGCATCGCAAACTTGTGCTCTGTGCTAATTCCCTCCCCATTGTTTGAGCCCATATAGGTGTCCCTCCCGGGACCCCCAGAAATCAGGGTAACATCCTCCAATATGCCACAAAGAGAACCCTGCCTGAAGCCCATTGCCTAACACGTTTGCTCTTCCCCTCCGAGAAAAGACCAAAGCTTTGGTCTTGAGACAGATCTTCACATGACCGGTAGGCAAAAAGAGATAGAAAGAGATGGAAATGTTGTTCAAAGTCATAAGGTTTCCGGATGAATGTGTTTTGTGACTGAACAAAGGGCAGCAAGTTGGTCACTAAAAATATACAAGTCATGAGTCAAGTTGAGATAGTGCATCATTTATCGCCAAGCCGAATCCAAGTCGAATCATTGAAGTGACCAGAGTCTGACTTGAATCCAAATCAATTGACTCGAGTCTACATGACTGCAATAAATATGTAGAAGGTACCATAAAGGAATCACTACAGTAGAATATTTACATCAACAATCCAATGGAAAATACCATAAACAATTCAGTATGGCCAAGTCAGTAGGAAAATCAATACTAGTGAATATTTCCATAAGCAGTCCCAAAAAGGAGTGACTTGTCGATATTTCGATGTCACATCTTCGTTAGTCACAATCTCCATATTATGAAGCCAGCGTTTTAGAATGTTACCTCATGAACAACTTGCTGACGTGCTGGCTACTAAAAGTTTGTAGCCCCATCTACAATGAAGTTGTTAGGGAGAGCTGACACATAAAAGTTACCCACATTTACTGACCACACTAGCCCCAGTGTACCTTCCTCCTTCTGATCCCTTCCGGTTGTCATGTTGTCCAGAAAAGTAGGCGCTGGGATGGAGAGGGGTGTTCTGACAGTGGTTAAGGGGTGTGATGAGGCATTGATGCTTTCTTGTGCACATTTAGGAGGAGGTGATGTGATTTTCAGGCAAAAGTCACCCCCAAATTGTGTGTTAAGGTTTGGGGGTGAGCTGTGAGGAACTATTGGTAGTCTTAAAAGTGGGTTTCAGGACCCACTTATGGCACATTCAGCCCATTCGCCATACCTGCTTTAAAGAAAATTTATGCCCATCTCTCTTCTGAGATGACACCACCCTTTCCCCACCCTCTCAGAAAGGCAGCTTCCAGTTGCTGCTATTGTTGTTGTTGTTGCTATTTTTTGTATTTTTGTTCTTGTGTGCCTTCAAGTCATTTCTGACTTATGGTAACAGTAAGGCAACGGAGCTTTCTGAAGCTGAGAGTGTGTGATATGCACAAGGTTACCCAGTGGGAATCCAACCCAGTTCTCCAGGGTCATAGTCCAATGCTCAAACCACTACATACCATGCTGGCAATTGTTATATTATACTAGCGTATATACCCGGCATTGCCCGGGATTTTATTTCCTCATAGGTAACACTTGTTAGAAAGATTTGAGATCCTGTGTCTCTAATTCCCCAAAGTGTCCTGTCCAGTACCTGTAACTCTTCCCCATATTCCTCAATCCAATCTGTATTCAGAGTTATTAACATACAGAGGTTGGGTTCCTGAGAGAATATACTGCCCTTCTCCTTGCTGCTAGGCCTCGTCTCCATAGCAATCAGCCTATTCAGAGCTTGAGAATTCTAAAGGCGGCTCCCTGAACTGCAAACCCCAGGATTCCATAGAATCTTCTCAGGCAGCCAATCATATGAGGTCTTTGCCTGAAAGAGACAAACAAACATACAAACTTTGACTTTTATATATTATATTATATTATATTATATTATATTATATTATATTATATTAATTATTACAGTTGCTTAAAACGAAAAAAATTCAGAGGATATAGAACTTAAAACGAGATTAAAGAACCAAAAAAAATTGAAACCAGACTAAAACATACATCATTAAACATGTGCACATGTCCATACACACACATTAGCACAACAATTAGCAAGATCCAGTACATTGTTCAGATGAAATGGGCCTTATACAGTCACTCATCAAAGACCTGTTGGGATAGAAAAATCTTTACTGGTCTGTGAACAAGAAAGTAGGGAGGGTGCCAGTCTAACCTAACTTGGAAGGGAATTCCAGAGCCTGGGAGCAGCCACCGAGAAGGCCCTGTCTCCTGTGTTGCCACCAAATGCACCTGTGAGGGTGGTGTAACAAAGAGAAAGGCCTCTTCAGCAGATCCCAAAGCCTGGGCTCATTTGTAAGGGAGACTATGGCCCTTCAAGTAATCTGGACCTAATCTGCGTAGGGCTTTATAGAACAAAAACAGCACTTTGATTTGTGCCCAGAAACGGACCAACAGCCTGCAAAGCAGATGCAACAGGAGAGTCATTCAGTTGCTCAGGATTCTTCAGTCTATCGTTCCCCCGCCCAAACTCCATAGGATATAAACAACCACTCTGAAATGAGAAATGAACATCAGGCATACCGTGATGGGTGCCTAAATACTCTAAAGACACCAGATACTGTCTCAACTTAGGTCCTTTCCGCAGCTTACCTTTTTTCGGCACTGGGGTGCGGGGATCGCGTGAGCAGCCTCCAGCTAGAGGCCCTTGCGTCCCCGCTGCTTCAGCTCCACGCGAGCTGCCTCCTCCCGAGCGCGAGAGCCCCACCTCTTCCTTCTGCAGCGCAGCCTGGGAGTTTCCCAGGCTGCGCTGGGGCAGGAAGCATGACCGCCGTGGCTCCAGAGGCTCCGCACGCACGGCAAGCGTGCGCAGGGCCCAGGAGCAATGATCGCGCACCGTGAAAGCTGAAAATGAAAAAGTGCGCGAGCGGCGCCTGCCCTACCCTGGAGCGTTGCGCGATTGTGAGTGCGTCGTGCAGATTGCTCCTCACAATCACACGGCACTCCGGGCGCCCTTTTGCATGGCAAATGCCATGTGAAAAGGGCCTTAGAAATTAAGCTGGGTGGGTCAGTTCTGGTTAGTACTTGGATGGGAGACCACCAACAAATACCAGGTGCTGTAGGCTGCAGCCATTTCCACACTAGACTGTTATAGTGCTATTGTTCCACTTTTCAACATCCTATGGAATCCTGGGGTTTGCAGTTTCAGAGGAAG
The DNA here is from genome assembly GCA_030412105.1 of Cyclura pinguis. Lineage (NCBI taxonomy): Eukaryota > Metazoa > Chordata > Lepidosauria > Squamata > Iguanidae > Cyclura > Cyclura pinguis. The sequence continues at coordinate 383,054,132 of CM059599.1, forward strand.
GAACTGGCAGAACCACCTCTGACTGTTCCTTGCCTAAGAAAACCTGATGTAATTCATGGGGTCGCCATAAGTCGCCAGGCAACTTGAAAGCACCCGCACACACATATGGTGATGGAGCAGAGACCCCACCACAAATTCAGATGTCTACACCCCATCCCATTATCTGTGTTCCTCCTTGGGAGGCCGGCCTCCTTCCCCTGCATCTGCCGGCCTGCCTCACCTCCACGTCTACATTATTCCAAGCGCTTCTGTAGGTTTATTTAAAAAAAAAAGCCTCCGCCATCACCCTCTTTCCCCACGAGTGTTAGGGATCAAAGATAACATTCTTTTCTGTCTGGTACACTTAGTGGACCTGCCTCCGTGACGGCGGGATGAAAGGGACTCGCTAAACTGTTGCCATTTTGCAACATCTGCTATAATTCCCTTAAATCCAGATTTGTCTGACACGGGGCGCTCCTGCTCTTACATCACGGCCATGTGACGGTGTGAGGCCAGTCGCATCAAACCCGGAGAGATTCCAGCTCCAGGCGATGGTTAGAGGAAGCAAAACCCATTCTCTCTCTGTCTCTTTCTCTCGTCCCCCTTTCTTCCCTTTGTTGGTTTCTCGCCTCGGGCCAAACACTTGTAGCAAAGTATTTATTCAGCAAGGGAGCTGAAATCTCTTCTCCAAAAGGTACCCAGGAACATATGCAATGTGCCTTTGTCAAAACAAAATCGGGAGGAAAAAATGAAGAGGGGAAAAAAAAATAAATGAAAGAAAAGGGGAATAAGATTCCGGGCAGCTCATAGGCAAATGACCTGATCGCAAAGTACAAAACCCTGTGTCCCAATTAATTACGGCTAAGAAGCTCTGATACCCAGAGAAGGGAGAATGTGGCCTCTAATCCTTCCCTCTGTCCTACATTCTTAAAATAACCCACATATCGCTGATAGTGGCACATAGAAATCAAACGCTGAAACAAAATGGCTGCAGGAATCTTCCAGAGACCAAAAAAAGTTAAGGCCGGTGGGCTGAATGAACATGGAGAATATTATTTTTGTCTGCGGCAAACAGGGAAGTTTCTCAAATTAGAAGGACGGTTGTGGAAGGAGAGAGGAGGAGAAAAGATTTCTCTGTTGCAACAGAGAGGCACAACGTGGGGGGAACCCCCACCCAGTTGCAGTAAATCCTCTTTGGATGGTCTGTGACTCCAGAACGGAAGGGTCACTCCCACAATGGGTCAATTGTTCTTTGGTCAGAGGAGAATGAGAGGCTGGGCCAGGCCGGCGTTGAGGGGGTCCTCTTGTCATGGCGGAAAGAAACGCTACCTCTTGCGGGAAAGTGGTGGAGGCTCCAGAAGGAAAGGCAAACCTGCTCTAAGGGAAAGCCACGAATTGTCAGTAGGATTGCAGAAGCACCAATTAGTAATGGATTTTTATTTCTTACTCGCCTCTCCCCAAAGCTCGAGGCAGGGTACAACATAAATTAAAACACAATTGAAAATGCTTCCTAAGTTAAAATACACTAAAAACACATAAAATCATTTACAATACAAATATAGCATAATTAAAATACATCATAATTAAAAATAGACTGGGTAGGTCTGCTGGAAGAGACAGGTCTTTAGTGATTTTTTGAATTCGTACAGCATATTTTGCTGTCAAATCTCTTCCAGCCGGTCATTCCATAGTCTAGGGACAGCCAACAAGAAGGTCTCTGAGGCCATTTTCATGCTGGACTGTCATAGTGCTATTATTCCACTTTCAACATCCTATGGAATCTTGGGGTTTGCAGTTTTGGGAGGGGCATTTAGAATTCTCAGCCAGAGAGCATCTTGGCCTCAGGAAACTACAAACCCCAGAATTCCACAGGGTGTTGAAAGTGGAATAATAGCACTGTAACAGTGAAGTGTGGAGTGACCATAGCCAGTCTAATCCTGGCTGGTTTAAATATATGGCCCCAAGAGGACCTCCATTAGAAATGGAGCATAGTTTGGAAGGTATTCTTTATAATAATAAAAAAAAGTAAAACCAAGGGAGAATACATGTAAAGAAAAACAGAAAAAGTAGGGACATTGGTAACTTTTCCAATAGGGTTGCCAGTTCAGAGTCATCTCATGCCCAGAGATCTGTGGACCAAAACTTGAGACCTAGGGACACCCCATGGCAATATCATTAAGTATTATGAATTCACAGTTGTTCATGGCTTCTTATTCAAACACACACACACACACACACACACACACATATGCGCACACAACACATTTTCCTGTTTGGAAATTAAGACAGGAATCTTAACGAAAGATCAACATGAAGTGTGGGGACAGTGATTTGTTGTGTGATGAGGACTGTGGTACCACGTGGTGCTGGTGGAAGAGGGCTGGAAATGTCATCCTGTAGTGCCCTGATCGCCAGCAGAATAGAGCTCAGTTGCTTGGTGCAGCTGCTGGCTGTTAGGGTACGTTTGTGGGGGACATTGTCATAAATATGAAAACCACATGTTGGGGAGAATAGCGACTATCAAAATTAATGTTCTTCCAAAGACAAATTTTTTGTTTCAGAATCTCCCCATAAATAACAAACAGGAAACCTTTCATAGAGTGGAAAAAAGACCTGACCAAATTTATATGGCAAGGGAAAAAACCAAGAATTAAATGGAATATTATGACAGATCAAATACTACGGGGAGGAATGGGAGTACCGGATTTTCAATTATATTACAAAGCTGCGGCATTGATATGGCTAAAAGACTGGATTGACTTAGAAGATACAAGAATGCTTGCACTGGAGGGAGCAGACCTGAGGATGGGATGGCATGCCTATATGTTTTATGATAAAGCAAAAATTGACAAAGATTTTTCGCATCACTATATCAGAAAATCGCTTCTGAAGACATGGAATAAATATAAGAGTAAAAACGTAAGGCGGCTACCCATGTGGGTATCCCCTCAAGAAGCTTTCTTTGGAAGATGGAAGGGAACAGAGAAATGGCTGAGATATAAGGATATATTAGAGAAAACAATGACAAATGTTTATAAGATCAAATCAAGAGAAAAATTGGAACAGGAAGGACTGCCATTAAGTTGGTTTCCGTACAGGCAGCTAAATGAGAGATTCCAAATGGACTTGAAAACCTATGGAATAGAATCCAAAGAAAGGGCAGGAGTGATTAAATGGATCTTTGACAATCCACCGCATCTGTTAGCCCATATATATCAAGAAATATTAACACAGGAGGAGACTGTGAAATCTGCAATGATTTTGTGGGCACAGAATATTGGGCATTCAATTCAATTAGATGAATGGGAACAGAGCTGGAAAAGGACACAAAAATTTACAATGGCTCAGAATCTCAAAGAGAACTATTTTAAAATGTTTCATAGATGGTACATGACACCAGACAAGTTAAAAAAGATTTACAATACAGGTACGGGAATGTGTTGGAAATGTCAGAAAGAGGTGGGAACAATATTTCATATGTGGTGGTCATGTCCCAAGGCAAAGAAATATTGGAGTGAAATACATAAAAAGATGTGTGAAATACTGAAGGTTCAATTTGTAAAAAAACCTGAATTTTATTTGTTAAACATAACAAATGTTCTTGAGAATACTAACATTAAAAGGCATTGGAGATTAATATTGTACATGATAACGACAGCGCGAACTGACTATGCCAAATTGTGGAAGTCTCAGCAAATACCCACAATCGAACAATGGTGGGGGGCATTTATTGAGAATAGAAATGCGGATATCGTTTCACAAAGATTAAAGGGGAAATCGGATAAAAGCAGAATGGCAAATTGTAATGGGTAATTGCTGGGAACTGCCATGTGAAAATGTCTGAATTATGGTTGAAATTAAAGAGGAATAGCTGTAACATAACAGGAGTTGATGAGAGAAATGCAAGATCAAGCACGTAAGATGAACATGGAATTGTGAGGCATAATTTTTTATATGTAAGTAGATGTCTAGAAAATGAAAACTAGATCAGAGTGCAAGAACAAAAACATTACATGTAAAAGTACAATTTGAGATGTTTTTTTTTTATTTGTGAAACCTAATAAAATTATTTAAAAAAAATAAATAAATATGAATACCACGGCCCTTTCTGCAACTTACCTTTTTCTGGTGCTGGGGTGCAGGGATCGCGCGAGCAGCCTCCAGCGAGAGGTTCTCACATCCCTGCTGCTTCAGCTTCACATGAGCTGCCTGCTCGTGCGAGAGCCCCGCCTCTGCCTTCTGTAGTGCAGCCTGGGAGTTTCCCAGGCTGTGCTGGGGCAGGAAGCATGACTGGCGTGGCTCTGGAGGCTCCGCACACCAGGTAAGTGCGCGCAGGCCTGGGAGCAATGCACGATCACGCACCATTTTTGGCTTCCAGCCGAAAATGAAAAGGTGCGCAATCGGCACCTGCTGGCCCCTGGAGCGTCGCGCGATTGTGAGTGCGTCGTGCAGATCGCTCCTCACAATCGCACGACACTCCAGGCGCCCTTTTGCATGGAAAATGCCATGCGGAAAGGGCCCATGCAATTACAAAGTCTAGCCTACACTTACATAGCTGCTAGCCATTATTATTAGTATCATCATCATCATCATCTTCTTCATCATCATCATTATCATCATCATCACTTTCACAGTCTATCATGTATTGCTAGCTGTAGCCACAGAATAATGATAATATTAACAACAATTTAATTTATATCCTGTTTTGCTTCCATTATAAGATCCCAAGTAACTTACAACAGAAGTTAAAGCAAGATGCACAGACATGCACGATGCCACTGTATGCACAATTTACTTGCACAGCTTTGACTTGAATGAAGACATTTTGCATTTTACATATGACAAAATGTCCAACTTATGCATGCGTAAGATACCAGCCGGATTCTGGCCTGTGAGAATATGCAAACGTATCTTCTGGAACAGACCTGAAACAGTTCTACTTTCCCTTTTCTAAGAGCAATCATGGGCAGATTGTGGTTTTGCAGGGTCTGCTTGTGTGTGCCTATGTGTGTGTTTTTCCTAGCATGTCAAGATTCACCACCCAGAATCAGGCATGGAAAACTTAGAATTAAAACTTCTAGGTCCCAGAGTAGAATAGAGTTTACTGTAATTTCCACAAAAATCTACTCCTGCTCACCTTAAGCTTCATTTGATTTCATTTCAACTGTATAATTTAGAGTGATGGAGTGGGGAATCCCTTGTTGCTACTTTTTTAAAAAAAAAATTACCAGGAGTCTGGAATCCATGATGACTTATTGCAAATCACCTAGAACTTTTCCAGAAAATGTCAACTTGCTATGAATTACCTGGAGATCTGGCAGTAGATTTCACTCTTTATTGCTGTTATTTGCTGTGAAGTGGTGATCATATGAATGGGAGACATCAAAGAGCCTCAGAGCTTTTCTGCCCTACTGCCCCACTGTTATAGTGCTATTATTCCACTTTCAACCTCCTGTGGCATTCTGGGGTTTGTAGTTTAATGAGGCCAAAGAGCTCTCTGGCTGAGAATTAAATGCCCCTCCCTAAACTCCAAACCCTAGGATGACATAGGATGTTGAAAGGGGAATAATAGCACTATAACAGTGCAGTGCAGAAAGGCTCTCAGCCATCAACAGCCCTGCTCCTGTCTTGAAAACCAAGGGCAGCATTGGCTTTTTTGATTGAATCAATCCACCTGTAAGGTGGTCTTCCTCTTTTCCTACTGCCTTCTGCTTTACTAGGTGTTATCATCTTTTCTAATGGGTCTCATAATATGTCCAAAGTATGATAGCCTCAGTTTAGTCATTTTGACTTCTAGTGAGTGTTCAGGCTTGGTTTACTCTAGGACCATTTATTTATTTTGTAAAGCTGTGGTACCCATAAAACTCTCCTCCGGCACCACTTTTCAAATGAGTCCATTTTCTTCCTGTGAGCTTTCTTTGCTGTCCAGCTTTCATATCCATACGTATAGATAGGAGCTACAATGGTCCAGGTGATCCCAAGAGATCACACTTTACTTTCCGCCACTTTCGTTCTACCTTCTGCTTCAGAGGATCACTTTTGCATCTGCATGCCGGGAAGACGCCATCCTGCAGAAACAGCCATAGAATCATACAGTCATTGAATCATATAGAGTTGGAAGGGATCCATAGGCCACTGAATCCAAACTTCCCCCCTCCAAGGATATCCAGATAAAGCATCCCCAGCAGGGAGCAGTCTACTTTCTTTTTGAAGACTTCCAGAGAAGGAGACCCCACCACATCTCTAGGCAATTGGTTCCATTGTCAAACCACTCCTATGGTCAAGAAATTTCTTTTATTATCCAATCAAAGGCCATTTCCATACCAGGCTTCTGAAACGGTGCAGAGCGACCTCTCACGGAGGTCTTCTACACCGTAGAGTGGACTGGCATGGACTACTTTTTGTAGTTCCACACCAGAATCCACTCAGGAGCGGCCGGAACTAGCCGCGCAGCGTGTTTTTTAAAAAACCTCTTTTTCGAGGTTTTTGAAAAGCACGGAGCGCGCAGCCCCGCACTTCTCCGTCGCCTGGCTCCGATGCGGATTTGCAGGCGCGCACAAGTGCGTGCCTGCAGATCTGCCGGGGGCGGGCTTCCGGCTGGCGAGCTTCTCCGGTTGGCGGAGAGCCTCCGCCAACAGGAAGCCGCCATTTGGGATGCCAGAGGACTGCGGAGTGGCGAGCTCTCGCTGCTCCTCGTAGCGACAGACTTAACCGGCTGCCGGTAAGCTCCGTTTTTTGGGCATTTTCGCCCGTTTCCCCCTACACACACATGTGGAAAGCACCATAATCTACCTTCCTGTAACTTAAAACCATAAGACCTGGCTGTCCCATTTGGCACAGTAGAGAGCAAAGCTTCCCCTTCTTTTCTGTGACAGCCCTTGGAGTATTTGAAGAGTACAATCATGTCACCCCTCAGTCTTCTCTTCACCGGGCTGGACATGCCCAGTTCCTTCTACCTTTCCTCATGTGTTTTATTCTCCATACCTCTTCTCAACCTTCTTGCCCTTCTCTGAACCCACTCCAACTTGTCTATGTCCTTCTTAGGGGAGTTCTTGTCAGCAGTTCCTGAAGCGATCATTCAACAGCCTGAGAGAACCCTGATCTTTACTCTGTAATGTATCTTTGGTCATTTCCGCATGACAGGGCCGTCCCGCGATGGGGACACATCGGCAGCTGTCCGCAAGTCATGCTTTTATCTGATGTCGTCGGGGTTCCACAGCCAGCCTGTCCCCACCCAGTGTGATCGCGGGATAGTTGCGTAACAGACAATCCCGTTAAGTTCCAGCGATTGCACGACACTCCCGTTGCCGCTGGCCACGTGGAAGAGGCAGGCGTGCGATCATGCGCTTCCTTCTCAAGTGCAGCATGGAACAGAGGCCGGGAAGGCAAGGGTCGCTCACGCTCCCGTCTGGAGGCAAAGGTGCTGCTGGGATTGTGACAGGACGATGTGGGACTGCGTTGTTGTGTGGAAATGGTGTTTTTCTGGGTGTACTGGACAGTGAATTGGGAGGAGGCAGCCTTCTCAATACCCTCCAAGATTTCACAGACGAAAACTAGAACAACTGTGGCCCAGCGGCTTTGGGATATGGTCAAAATGAGGAAGGGCACACAAGGTGGGAGAGGCTGAAGCAGTTTTTCCCTGAGTTTACAGGAAATATCAAGACGCTGCTGCTTCCTCTCCTCTCCCTGCACTGGATTATTTAAGAACAAACCGCTTTTGCACACTGAACTCAGTTTGCGGCAGTTGAAGCAAGCTGAGGACAAAGCAGGAAAGGAGGAGGAGGAGGTGAGGAAAACTGAGACGTTTAAAAAGCAGCGGAGAAAGTGGCATGGAAGAAGATGAACTGGGACCGTCCCTGCCAAACTGGGACGGCTGGAGAAAGTGAAGGGAGGAGGTGGGTCGAGTCTGGCTGAAGGCAGCCAATAACAGCTCAAGGGATGCTGTGCAGGAAGGCTTGCAGAGAGGGAATGCTGCAAGATCTCAGGCGTGTCTCTGTCAGAGGGCAGATGGGGAAAAGATGGCCTAGAGAAAGGGAAAAGCTGACACAGAAAGAGGGAACACAGGCCATTTCCACATGGCATCACTGTCTCGCAATGGGGACGCGTTGGCAGCGGTCCGCGAGTCCTGCTTTTGCGTGACACCATTGCGGTCCCACTGCCGGCACATCCCCACCCGTCACAATCGTAGGATATTCACCTACTGGAAAAAAAATCTGTTAAGCACCTGCAATCGTGCGATGCTTCCGTCACCGCCCACCGTGCAGAAGGTGCGGAAGCATGCTGTAGGTGCTTCCTTCCCCACTGAAGCACAGGAAAGGGGTTGGCTGTGCTGTGGAAGGAAGGAAGGAAGGAAGGAAGGAAGGAAGGAAGGAAGGAAGGAAGGAAGGAAGGAAGGAAGGAAGGAAGGAAGGCATGTGTTGCTTGTGCTCCCTTCTGCAGGCAGCCAGCCAGCCAGGTGTGGAGGGGAGCATTCACATTATACGCCCATCCCAGCAAAGGTGCTGCTGGGGTGACTCCGGGACCACAACAGGAACTGGTGCAAGGTGCAGAAATGGCCAGAATTGAGAGAGATAGGAACAGATGAAATAAAGACAGGAGCATCAAGTAGAGGAAGGGACTGACTATGGTCTGGGGGAACCGTAAATAATCTCATAGTTCAAGGGCTGATGTATTGTTTTCGTGTGTCTTAAGAAATTTCCGTTTGTTCATTTCTACCACTGTTTCTGTCAGTTTATATTAAGTTTCGCGGAGGAGCCGGCCATGCTTCCTCCGGAGAACCCACCAAAGCAACACAGCCACTGGTCCACCATAGAGGGTCACTTTGAGGCCCACATACCTGATCCAGGAAGGGATTAAGCGGGGGCGAGGGGAAGGGCAAGGTGAGTGACAGGAACCCAGGGTTGGAACTGCAGGGCAACCTAGCAAAGGGATCCATCACAAAGGTATGCCTTTTTAGTACTACAGTTCCCAAGATGAAACAGTTAGCCACACAAGCTTCTTGGGGGATTCTTGGAGCTGCAGTCCAAAGAAATGACTTTTGCACACTCTGCCTCTTCCTCCTTCAGCCTTTTGTGCCTCCCGGAGAACCAAAATTAGGGGAAGGGATTTGTTCTTTCTTGCCTGCTCTCTCTTTGGCAGCCCAAAGCGTGCAGGCGGCACCCTGGCCCATGGGGACTGCAGAGAGTGTTTGGCCACAAATGAGGCCTCTTGGGACCCAGGCCTAAATACACAGTTGCCTGAGCCCAGACAAATTCTCTCCCAAAGCCAGGCCATAGTGGAGGCAAACTCTCATGGCCGCAATCCAAATCGGAGCCGGCTTTCATGGGTTAGCATCATCCCTGCCGGTGTGGCTGGTTTCCCCAAAGGGAAAGAGGTGTCAGGGTCAGACCTGGTTTGCTTAGACTTCCAAGTGCATCTGAACCTTTGGATTGGGCGGGAAGTCTGAACTGGCCCAGAACGCAAAGGAAACGGGGATTTAGCCATTCCACAGAAAAGCTTTGTTTTTCTTTTCTTCTTTTTATATTATACCAAAATGGCACGGTTATGTTCACGCTTTTGCAAGTCATACTTTCGTGGAGATCTTCAGGTCTCCAGTTTTTAACTTTGCCGCCGCCGCCGCTTCCTCCTTTGCTGTTGAAAGAAACCCGCCTCCAACAATCCCTCTGAAATTGGCTCTGTCACGATTTCATTTTGCTAATGCCCCCATGAAACTGCAAACGCTCTTTCCTGAAATACTTTTTCCTGGTAAATGTATGTCAAAAAAAAAAAAGGGGGGGGGAGAGGGAAGTGGTGGTGATGGCGGGGAGAGAGAAAGGCGAACTGTCAAATTGATTATGTGAAGGCTCATTAGAGAAAGTAACAAGAGGCAAAATCTGCATATGCATTGCGGAATTGTGTCTGATCTCGGCTAAGTCCTGAAAAGACAAAATGAGTTGAATCCTTCCAAGTTGTTTCAAGGAAGGAAGGCGGGAGGAGGGGAAGAGGAGCGACCGGGCCTCTCTTGCCAACAAATGTTCAGCTGACTGCCGCTCCTTAGAAAGACGCTTTCCGATGACCGTTGCTAGTGCCACTTGAGTGAAGTAGCTGTCAGGATTTTAATGATCAATCTCCTGTTTCAGGGGCTGCAGCCCCAGCGAAGTAAAACAAAACCAAAAAAAAAAAAAAATCATTATGCACCAATCCTTGAGGTAAAAGGCCATGGATTGGGTTGGTGAGTGATTTGGATTGGAAAAGGAAATAATTAAGCTGAGGCTAGTAGCCATGCGCTTATAATTTATTTTTTTAAAAAAATATGGCCGGCATCCTGTTTGGTATTTATGTTATTTTATTCTTTTATCAACATTTCCATCCATTTAATAAAACAGTATCTTTTCTACAATTTATATAACCGTATGTTTGTAAACCCGCTCCCCATATACTATTTCCAAAATCTTCTCTATCAATACCGATTTACCATGAAATATCCTTTTCTTCCCAGTCATCTAATATTTATGATGTACATAGAATGTGTGAGCAAAGTGCTTTTTTTAAAAAAACTACTTCCCCTCCCTTTACATTTCCACTTTTCCCGATTTTAACTCTTTATCTATCTTTCCTTTTAACTCATACCGCCGCCTGTCTCCATTCTCTCTCAAACTGATGAGTCAAATTCCCTTTTATCAAACATGATAGTTTTTCCATTTCCATCATGTCCATAATTTTGATTTTCTGTTTGTCGATTGATGGTTCTGTTTTATCTTTCCAGTGTTACTGGAAAGCATAGTCTGGCTGCTGTTATCAAGTATAGAATTATTGGTATTTATGTTATTTCAAATTGACTTACGATTGCGTAAAGGTGATTCATGATGTCGCACAGCAGCTGTATTCTCAAGAGATAGAGATGCATTTCCAGGACTATTGTGCAAACAGCGCCAACAGTATGACCATTTCAACAATGTGTTCCAATGTGCAAGGTTCACATTGCGCATTGGGACACGTTATGGACTGAGATATGTTGTGCATACAGACATGTGCAGCTGGAGCCACCACTGCACAATTGGACATCTTGTGTGGTACCCCGTTGTGCCTTGTTACAGTTTACTCATATGGTTGTGCGTCATGTCAGCAATGTAGCTCCATCATCATACAATTACTAATCATAGTTTCTGATGCGGGATCTTGGCCGATCTGTTGTAAAAAACCAAGAATTCTCTCATTTCCCCAGTGAAATGCTGATGCTGGTCGTAATAACTTTGACTGGGATGCTATATCGTAGTCGACATTTTGTAAATTTATGAAGCCATAGCTTTCTGCAACAAAACTGTGATAGTCAATTGTGAAGATGCACAACCAGTCACTGGCAAGAGTGCTCCAGTATGCACCTGGGACAAGCTAGAATGTGTCCAGAGGAGGGCTACCAAAATGCTAAAAGGCCTGGAAACCATGCCCTGTGAGGACTAGCTTAGGGAGCTGTGCATGTTTAGTCTGGAGAAGAGAAGATTTAGAGGTGACAGGATAGCTATTTTCAAATATTGGAAAAGCTATCATATGGGACATCGGGCAAGCTTGTTTTCTTCTGCTCCAGAGACTAGGACACAGAGCAGTAGCTTCAATTTACAGGAGAAGAGATTCCTAAACATTAAGAAGAACTTCCTGATGGTAAGAGCAGTTTGATAGTGGGATACACTATCTTGGAAATGTGGTAGAGTCTCCTTTTTTTGAAGTTATTAAACAGAGGCTGGATGGCCATCTGTCAGGAGTGCTTGGATGGTATATTTCTTCATGGCAGAATTGGAATGGACTTGATGGCCCTTGTAATCTCTTCCAAATCCTACAATTCTATTATTCTAATAATGCACAGCAAACACTTGTGTTATTTTCCAGAGATTTCTACCCAGTGTCTGAATACATATCAGGGAGTTTCTCGATGTACGATGATGTGCCATTGCACATCAGGCAGTGGCACATCAGTCACCCCACTGGCTATCGTTATGCAACGGCTCCCTGTATGTTGTATGATGCCAACAGTCTCTAGGTGAATATGGATCCTGCAACACTACTCGTGTCAATTTTATACACACTTAAGGCGATAGACTAAGGCCATTTCCGCACGAGACTGTTATAGCGCTATGATTCCACTTTCAACATCCTATGGAATCCTGGGGTTTCCAGTGTCGGGAGGGGCCAGTCAGCCCTTCCGGAAACTGCAAACCCCAGGATTCCACAGGATGTTGAAAGTGGAATCATAGCGCTATAACAGTCCTGTGCGGAAATGACCTAAGACATACATTCCAAGAAAATGCCAGCCCAAAACAACAGTGATGGTGAAGATGGTGGTGTGGTTGTGGTCATGATGGTGATTGATGATGATGATGACGACAATGACGACAACATGGGAATTAACAATGACCAAAGCATCCATTAAAAATTAGCATAACACATTAGCATAATGGCCGGTATTCTGTTGGTGTTTTATGCACACACATTTATTTTATTTATTTACTGATTATTATTTGTTCAATTTATATCCAGCCCAGGGTGTCTCAAGATCCATTAGGGATACAGTTATTTCTTTTTTTGAGCCATGACACAACTTCTGTATTTGGTTCACAGCTACATCAGGAGTTCTACCAGTGTCAACGTTGCGTATGTAGTTGCGGACTCTTGGATGGTGTGTGACAACTCATCGGTCCCTTCAACGTAGTCCTTGATTCCCTGGAGTTGTGGAAGATATATCCACAAGTAACACAGTTGGTTGCACAATGCTGGCATTTAACAGAATATGTGTAAGCATAGATTGACGCAATGTAAGCATAAAGTAGGATCTTGCCTGACAAGCCTTTAGGTTTACAGAGGTGAGCAAAATGCAGCTCTCAGTGCCCATGAGGCTCCTAGAACTATTTTTGTGCCTCTTAGCTAGTTCAGATTGCTTGGACCACCCATTTTAACACCCAAAAAAGTAAATTATTGCTTCTGAAACTCTCCACGTGTGATTTGGGTAGCATTTTTTGGTAAAATCTGTGGCCACCCAAAAGTCCCAAGGCAGGAAATGGGCCCCTGGACTCTTCACTGTTGCTGACTCCTGCTTTAGCCACTTCTCAAAAGACACCTATTGTGAATGCTCAGACCCTATTATTATGTGATTTAAAAAGAAAGAAAAAGCAATATTTTTAGAACAGTTCAAGATATTTTGTATGCATGGGGATACATGCAAAAAAAAAAAAAAAGAAAACTTTGCAAAGCAGGTCAATTAGATTCTCCCGATTTTACTGTGCATTTCCTGAGAAACATCTGTTTCTTCCAGTCGATCACAAACTTATCATATTCTTACTCCAACTTCAGATGAGATCCTATATCAAGAAGACAGGGTATCATTTTACACTTCCAAAGTTGCACGAGGCTTGTTAGTGAATTGGAGCTTTGCACAGCCCAATGTGCTACTCAGTGCTCATGAGCACCTCAGTGTTCAATGCAGGATGAGCACACCCAATGCTCAATAGGCACAATGTACATGTGCATCTATGTGCATGGACCAGAAGGGCAACTCCATTTCTGCAGTCTTGAGTACGGCCATTCTGCACTGGCATTTATGCAACAAGATTCTGGCTGTTACTTTCTTGCCTGAGAGCTGAGATCCACCACCGAGGCCTTTCTCTACGTTCTCCCGTCTTTGAAGGTGGCCCATGAAGGGACCTCCCCAACCGTGGCACTCATATTGTGGACACCTGCTCTGGGGAGATTCAATGGGCTTTAGCACTCTCTTTTTTCTGGCACCAGATCAGTACCGATCTAATCCAAAAGTAACCTCCTAAGCAACACGTTGGCTAGGGCATTCTGGGAGCGGTAGTTCAAAAGGACCTTCCTAAGCTAAGTTATTTGGAAGATGACACTTCTGCGTGATGTTGCCACAATCCTGTTCTTCTCCCATCACCAGGTGGTACGATCATGGATTAAATCATTGACAGGCTTTCCCCACCAATGACCTCTGATCGCACCGCCATCCAGCCCTTACCTGGCCTGCGGAAGCGCTGGAAACGCGATGGAGGTTCTTGCTGCCCCGGCACAACCTGTGCACTGCGGCAGGGAGAGCCATGTCCATTGTGCTTCCTTCAGCAGGGAGCCAGCCAGTGCAGAGGGGAGCACTCCTGCTGCACTCCCTTCCAGGCACAGCCGCTATTGGGACTGCCACCGGAGCACGACGGGACAGGGCCTCGGCTTCGTGTTGACTGGGAGATTCTGAGACAGCCACTTTCCCAGTTTTTGAAGAAGCAACCCTTCTTCACCCACACAGAGCCTTGGAGATTAAAAAAACAAAAAAACAAAACCAAAAAAAGCTCCCAACCCTTAAGTCAAACCCCTGATTCGGAGCAGGCTGATCTCCATTTGCTGCTCATCTCCTTTTGCCGCGACAGTTTTATCAAAGGAAGAGGCCCTCAGATGTCCAAGCGGCGGACTCAGAGCAAAAACAACAACCTGACAACATGATAGCTTTGACTTTAATCCACCGAAGACAGACACTATGCCATTCCGCCTAAAACAGGGAGGGGAATGACATCTCTGACATGTAACACAGCTTGGCTTCTAGCAGGCTTTTGGGTTCTTCTTCTTCTTTTTAAAAATGGAAGTATGAATATGTAAGCTTGACATTTATCACAAATTTAAATAGAAGTGCCTCTGGTGAGGAGGCTGAGGGGATGTTTGCTTGCCTGCCTCAGAATTATGAAAGGGGAGTACCAAAAACAGATGTATTGTTAGGGGCATTTTTGAAAATGCGTAAATTATTGTCTTGCAACAAAACTGTTTTTTTACCATAATGCAGGAGGCAGGGGGTGGGTGGGAGGAATTGCTGGGTGTTTTTTTTCCCCCCTTCTTCTTCTCTCAAGTAAGCCTAAAGTCATAATATTATATATTTTGGCAGATTGTCGTAATCACAAATTTTAAGACTTAAATCCTTACATTTTTTTCCCCCTCTTTAAATGTTCTTAAACGACCCCATAGGAATTCTCCCTTCAGGCTTCCTTCAGAACCCAAATACGAGGTGGAGCAGGTTTGGTTGTGTTCCAAGCCTTAAAGAAATAAAAATATAATGATATTTATTAAAGCAGTTGTGAAAGGCAACTGGGGAACCCAATGAGTCCCGACACTCCATTAAGGTAGGAAATACTCCACCCCAAAAGGAGGGGTTGGAACTGTTTAATTAACAGAAAACTAGGGAAGGGGAAAATAAGGAGAGTCAAAGACAGGGCATTAATCAGAAAAGCATATGATTGTGTGACACAGATATAAATTTTAGATTTTTGTTTAGGCAAGGCCGAAGAAAATCAGCAATGAAATACAGGGATTCCACCCGCCTTTTTGCAAAACAATTGGCAGGAAAAAAAAATTCCTGGTAAGAGAGTGCTCTAGGGTAAAGAAATAAGCATGCAGCGGAAGAAAAGCACAGCAAGGGACTTAATGTTAGTCAAATACTCTTTAATGCGACCCAGGCAGAGGGGTTGAAAATGCTCTTTTGCATTTGGACTGAGGCACCATTGCTCAGGAGCTGCAAGCAATTTAGGCACAAGTGTTCCTCTTAAACTAATTCCTTATGCAGGAGAGAGAGGGACTTGCCTCATTAATATGCCAGGATGGTCAAATAAGAGATTAATAACAAAGTCACCTGCTAAAGCACCAAGGAACCTGTTGATTACGAATAAGCCTTGGAAAATAAGATACCAGTCTGTGGAGCAAAATTGAGACCAAAGGCAACAAGTGTTCCTGTAATTTATTCCTGCTTTATACAAGGGCATAAAGCTCCTTTTATGAACATGTTTGCAGGTCCCGCTGTGAACTGTAGGTGTGTGCTTTTCCGCTGATTTATTAATTTTAGTTTCAATCAAAGTGTGTCACCTGCAGACACAAAAATGTAGACTACGCTTCAGAATATACAGCACACACAGGAAAAAAAAATATATGTGTGTAAGAAGAGGAGAGAAAGATAAAGGTTTTAATTCCCCTTTCCCAAAATCCCCATCATCATCATCATCATCATCATCATCAATCATCATCATTGTTATTATTATAAAACAAGAAACCTCACACAATATTAGTAGGAATAATATGCAAACATCAAATGACTTGGCTCTCTGGTAGAGAGGCCAAAATAATTCTTAGAACACAACTCTCTTGCAATGTGTGTGTGTGTGTGTGTGTGTTAGAGGCCAGGGAAGAGAAATGCCCTCAAAATTAAATTAGACATTTTTGTCATATTTTGAAAGTCCCGAGGAAATCAAGTTGAGAAGGACACCGCCCCTCAAAACAGACATCCCCTGCATTGGGTGAAGAGAGGCCATTCTCCCACAATGAACGGTGTGAACAACAGTGACGGAGCCCTCCGAGCCAAATGTGCAAAAAATTCTCAATTAGTTGTCTTTATTTAGCGAACACTATGGGGTACTCAGCTCCTCTATAGAGTTATGGCGGGGAAGCCGAGCTCTTCACCAGCTTATTAGCATTCTCACAGGGTTGGAATACAGCTGATAGGAGACGGTTGCCTCTGAAAGCCGTTGCTGGGACCCTTGCCCTCTATTCTGCTTTGTCCTTTTTTTGTGGTTGTTGTTGTTTCCCATCTTGAGCAGCAGGAAGTGCTGCCCAGTGTTCAAAGCATTCTGGGATACCTTCATTCTGTTCACAGTTGGCAAAAGGAACCGGTTCCCATCCTCTTTGTTTACCAGCTGATCCAAATCCATTGCCTTTGTGTTACCAAGTGAGAATTAGGGCCATTTCCACACTAGCCTGTTATAGTGCTATTATTCCACTTTCAACATCCTATAGAATCCTGGGGTTTGCAGTTCAGGGAGGGGCCTTTGAGGCCCCTCCCTGAACTGCAAACCCCAGGATTCCATAGGTTGTTGAAAGTGGAATAATAGCACTATAACAGGTTAGTGCAGAAGTGGCCTAGGAAGCAATGAGGGCTAGCTCCAGTTTATCTATTTGCCAAACCTTTCAAAGGTCTCTTGGCACTGGAGATTTCCCAAATATCTGCTGAGTCTGTCAGCTCTGGTGTTGTCTCTTCTGGCTTGTTGTAGCTCACAGTCTTACAGTCAATCCTTTGGGATGAGGAAAATGAAGGTTGAACTTGGGAACTATACTCATTCCAATTTTGAATGATGATGGTTCCTTGGATTTCACAGTTATGTGTATATGATCCAACTGGTGCAAGCGTATGTTCCTAGGCTGGTGAGTCTTCAACCTTCAGCTCCACACCCTTGGATTTCTAAAAATCAAATCTCTGAATGAAGAGGTGAAGATGAAGTGTTGGATGTGACTTGTCTCTGATGTACGCGGACAAGTGCTGAGATGCCCTGTGCTTAGGAATATTCAAGGATTTCATTCAGTCTGCATCTTGAAGCCAACTGACCACATTTGGGCTTCCCAGAAAAAATAAAACCACTTTCTCTTTTCATTTTTTGTATTTTTTTCTTTGAATTTTGCAACACACTAAAAAACACCCCCACAAGAAATAAAGATGCATATTTTAGATCAAAATTGTGTATTGTAACATGCATTAAAATACACTACATCTGATGTGAATTTTTGTTTGTGTTTCATTTAAAGGAAGATATGGAAATAGGATTGTAAGAGATGTGTGAATGACCACATGAGTGAATGAGAAGGACCAAAAAAGACAGTGGTCTGGCCACTTCAACAGATAAAGTACAACTGGCTGTTTGACACCGTGGCTTGCCTAATTTGGAATGGTTGCTAAGTCTGGGACCACCGTCAGGAGAATGACCGCCCAACCCTTTGTCTAGAAGGGCCCAGCAATTATGATAGGAATGTGTCCTTCCATATCAACTGGTACTCAAGCTCCAGCCCACATGACGAAAAGGGAGATGATGAATCAGAATGAATTGGGAAGCACGGCAGTAGGCCCCAACTCTCTGACATCTTGATGAGTCCATGCAAGTCAGATGGAGGGCAGCTGTTCAATTCCACCTCCCCAACCACATGTTCAGTGCCAGTCCTACGGATCTGACTCCAATCCTGGTGTAACAGCATCTCTTTGTTATTTCTGTTGAGCTAGCTCTCTCCTCATCCCCTTGTGTTGCATCCTGGCATCCTTCTGTTGCATCCTAGCAAACTTTTTGGACCACAGTAACATGGAGGATGGGAGATGGACCAGGGGTAACTGGAAGTAGAGTGGCCAAATTTGTCACAAGTAGGAAATGGATCCAAATTTAGCTGATGCCCACTAGAGTTGGTAGGGAAGTGGCGCTATCAGAGTTGAAGATAGTAGTCGCCAGAAACAGAGTCAACTGTTGCTACCCTTTCTTTCAAGCTTTGTATACAGCTTGGCCTAGATCAGGGCTGCAGTATCTCATCTGCCCAAGGAAGAGGGAACATACCCAAATGGAGGAAGAAGATTATTTCTCTCCTTCAGTCCCCAGCACAGGACTAATGCCTTCACCTGTATACATACCAGTATCTATCCTACTGCTCTTTGGGCTGTCTCTCCAGGCTGGATTAAAGTAGTTGGGGCTCTGGAGCAATTCCAAAAATAGGACCCCTCTTCCTGAACATGCCTGACCAGTTCTGGGCAAGGTGGTAGGCAAATTAATTAATTAAATTCAGGAATAAGTAATAAAATATAAGCTACAATGGACTGCAACTCCAATATATCTACCCGTTGAGTGTATTTTCAACCCTATGACTTCCAGGAGACAAATACTTTAATTGCATATATTTGTGCTCAGTTACTAAACTAAGGCCATTTCTGCATGACACCGCTCTCCTGGGATGTGGATGTGTTGCTGTGGGTCTGCAAGTTGTGCTTTTGCACGATGTTGTTGCTGTCTCACTGCCCACACATCCCCAGCCATCACAATCACAGGATATTCCACTACTGGAAAAAATTACGTAACGCTCCTGATCGCACAATACTCCTGGTAGCTATGCAGAAAGGGAGGAAGTGCAATCTAAGTGCTTCCTTCCCTAATGCAGCACGGGAAGTGGCTGGCTGCACCGTAGAAGGAAGACATGTGTCACTTGCGCTGCCCTTCCGCAGTCAGCTGGCCAGGTGCACAGGGGAATATTTGGATTGCGCTCCCATCCCAGCAGTGGCAGTGCCAGGATCACGATGATGGAAAACGGGAAGGTGAGGAAAGGGCCTAACACATAAAGTGTTGATGATAATAAAAACACCAGGGGCCTTGCTGGGCTATGCAGTTAGAGCACTCGGATTCTGCTTTAACTGCCATGGTGGCATCCTGTGGAATGCTGGGGTTTGCAGTTTTGAGAGGCGCTGGAGCTCTCTGGCTGAGAAAATCCTAAATGCCCCTCCTTAACTGCCAGTCCCAGGATTCCATGGGATGGAGCCATCGCAGTTAAAGAGGAATCACAGGCCCTTTCTGCACCTTACCTCGTTCCGGTGTCATCGTGAGGGGATCACACGAGAAGCCTCTTGTGAGAGGCACTTGCGTCCCCTCCGCTTCCCCTCCACACCAGCTCCTTGCTGGATGGAAGGAAGCGTGATAGCTCCACCCCTTCCCTCTGCAGCGCAGCCAGGTACTTTCCCAGGCTGCGCTGGGGGAGGAAGCGCGATGGTCATGCTTCCTGACATTCCATATGCAATGTAAGTGCAGGAATGACACGGGAGGAATGTGCAATCACACATCATTTTCAGCAAAGAGCCAAAAATGATATAACGCGCGATTGCAGCGAGATAGCTATGGGGGCGATGCGCGATCACGAGAACGTCGTTTGGAACCATCCTCACGATTCCGCATTGCTCCCGTGGCCATTTTGTGTTCAAAGTTGCACGTGAAAAGGGCCATAGTGCTATAATTGTGCTCTGTAAAAGGATCCCAGGATACAGGAAGTGACTATGGAGGGGGAGGAAGAAAAACACACTTTTTAAATCACTGGGCTCTTAGTCAGCAAGGAGTCTGGAGTATTTTGCACCAGTTGAACCACTGATAATCCAGCCTGCTGTCTCTTTCCATCACCTGGTTATGACTTTTAAAGTTCTAAAGCTCCAGAGACCAGAACACAATCCACTGCCTCGAAATCACAAAAGAGATTGCATCTAAATGTTAGGAAGAACCTCCTGACAGAAAGAGCTGTTTGACAGGACAATAAGGCTGCCTTGGGCAGTCTGCCCCTCCATCAAGGAAGCCGCAGCGGCCCGGAGTTTGGAGAAGTGAGCAAGGCCATAGATCAAGGGAGGTAATAGTGCCACTCTACTCTGCATTGGTTAGGCCTCATCTGGAATACTGTGTCCAGTTCTGGGCACCTCATTTCAAGAAGGATATCAACAAGCTGAAACATGTCCAGAGGAGGGCAACCAAAATGGTGAAGGGTCTGGAAGCCATGAAGCCCTGTGAGGAGCGGCTTAGGGAGCTGGGGATGTTTAGTCTGCAGAAGAGAAGGTGAAGAGGGGACATGAGAGCCATGTTTAAATATTTGAAGGGATGTCATGTTGAGGAGCGAGCGGGCTTGTTTTCTACCACTCCAGAAACTAGGACAAGAAGCCATGGATTTGAACTACAGGAAAAGAGATTCCACCTAAACCTCAGGAAGACTTCCTGGCGGTCAGAGCTGTCCAGCAGTGGAATATGCTGCCTCCATGGAGTGTGGTGGAGTCTCCTTTTTTGGAGGTTTTTAAGCAAAGGCTGGATGGCCGTCTGTTGGGAGTGCTTTGATGTGGGTTCCTACATGGCAAAATTGGGTTGGACTGGATGGCCCTTGTGGTGTCTTCCAACTCTAGGCTTCTATGATTCTATGATGTGGACTCTTGCTGGTCTCTTATTCATAGTGTATATGGACTTCCTCTCTTTTTTTAGAGGTTGGACGTCCATCTCTTGGGAGAGTTTTAACTTTGCATTATTTTAGGGAGGGGTGCTGGATTAGATGGCCTTTGTGGTCTTCTCCAACTCTATGGCCCTTTGCACAGACTGGCATCCTCCCAGCATGAGGCCAGGAGAGGAATGGGACTGTGACAAGACTTCTGCCTGACCTCATCACGGTTCCGTCCTTCTCCCGTCGCCAACCAACATGATTGTGGAGTAAATTATTGATGGGTTTTCCCCATCAATGATGTCCAATCACGTGATGCTCTAGCATTACCTTCCCTGTGGAAGCTCAGAAGCACGATGGAGGTGCTTCCTGCCCCAGCACAGCATGGAAAAGTGCCTGACTGCACTGCAAAAGGAAGAGGTGTGTCCATCACACTCCTTTCAGCAGGGAACTGGTCGGTGCAGAAGGGAGAATTCCCATCACGCTCCCTTCCCAGCAGAGGTGCTGCCAGGATTGCGACTGGAGGACAGCACAATAAGGTAAGGTGCAGAAAGGGCCTCCATGTAATGCAAAGGAGGTCTGTTTCCTTTAAAATATGAAGTGGAAGTTCTTCTTGCCTACAGGAGATATGCCACCCCACTTGAGAACTGCACTCAGACAGTCTGTGAGCTTGAGGCTGCTCTTTCAAACCCAGAGTTGCCCATAAGATATTTTTAATATCAAACAAACACATTTGGAGAATGAATGGAAACAGGACCCTGCTTTCACCCTATTTCTTCTATTTATACTAAAATGGGAATGTGAAGAGCCCTGTCTTCCAGCCTTGGTTACGTTTCTTTCCAATAAATACACACAGAGATATCGTGCTTGTAGCAAGTGTCAAGAATGTCTTTTCCAAAGAAGAGGGTATTTGCTGCTGTAGGGAAAACTCGAGCATTGACTAAATTAACAGGTTGTCTTATCAACTACTATAAGCCTTGAAGTCTAATTAATTTAGTCCTGATCAATACCCTTGAATGAGGCATTGATTTCTAGAGGTTTAATTTTTCCCCCCCTTCCTCTCAAGGAAATGGAATAGAATTACATTTTCTCTGCTTTGTCCTTATGTTCTCTCTAAATCACACTAACACAGTGTTTTTATGCCTGTCTTTAGCATGTTCATCATAGCTGAGGAGGAAAAAAAAAAGAATGTACATACAGTAGAGGGGTATATTTAAAATTTGTAATGGGTCATCTTTGCAAGTGAAGTTATTCTTGGATGAGGACATGAAAGTTTGGCATCCGTTGGCTTTGGATGTATAGAAATCTCCCCTCACCCCCCGCACACTGCTTGCTTTCTTTTCTCCTGTTTCCAACCACAATCCTGGATCTTCAAAACCATGAGATGTACTTCAGACCTTCTCATTTAATGGGGGCAAGGTTGGACAGTTAAACTGGTGAATGTAGGGGTGCTGAAGAGAGGAGCAATGTGATGATCTCATTCTCCTTTGTGGGAACGATTGAATATTGTCTGAACAGAGCTAGACTACGTTGGCCGTGGAGAAGTAAGATATGAAATTCGTATGAACTAGACCATTGGTCCATCTAAGCAGGGCTTTCTTAGGTATAGCACCCCAAATACACAAAGCAGGGCTCAACTGCTACCTACACAGACCCGTTTTAGGAACTTGTTAGAAATCATCTTATTCTTCCATCCTTTTGTTTATGGGTCAT
The DNA here is from genome assembly GCA_030412105.1 of Cyclura pinguis. Classification (NCBI taxonomy): domain Eukaryota; kingdom Metazoa; phylum Chordata; class Lepidosauria; order Squamata; family Iguanidae; genus Cyclura; species Cyclura pinguis. The sequence goes on from CM059599.1 coordinate 383,076,578, forward strand.
TTTATCACTAATTACACTATATGGGTTTTTTTGTGTTTTTCATTGTAAGCTGCCTTCAGCAATGAATCCAAAAATGCTTCTTAAATAGTAATCTGCTCTGCTGCTCAAGCTCTCCTTTTGATTTCTTTTTTAACCTCGGAGGGACCCAAGAGGGTACAAAAATGCTCCCAGGGCTGCATGCTGCTTATGGGCCATTCTTTGTTCAGCCATTTTAATGCAAGGTGCAGCTTGAACTCTCACTACAAGCCAAAAGGAGGCTATCATATTTCGGACATCTCATGAGACAACGTCACTCATTGGAAAAGGCAATAATGCTCAGTAAAGCAGAAGGCAGTAGGCAAGGAAGAAGACTACAGTATAGGTGACAGCCAGTGTTTTGGAGTGGTTTGAATGTTGAAGTAAGGCCGTTTCCGCACTACACTGCTATAGTACTATCATTCCGCTTTCAGCATCCTGTGGAATTCTGGGGTTTGTAGTTCACTGGGGCCAAAGAGCTCTTTGGCTGAGAATTCTAAAGGCCCCTCCCTAAACTGCCAACCCCAGGATTCCACAGGATGCTGAAAGTGGAATAATAGCACTATAACAGTATAGTGCAGAAATGGGCTAAGACTCTAGGAGACCAGGGTTCACATCCTTGCTCAACCGTGAAAATCTGCTGGGTGAGTTTGGGCAAATCCCATTGTGGGCACATCCCGAGCGATGGAAGAGTTGCAGAGTTTGTTCCTATTCTTTCTAATTTTATACTGGCTTAAAATAAACTGACCTGTGAAGCTGGTATTAAAAGTCTCTGATCGTACTGAGAGGGGACCAAGAATATTCTGGGATAAACAAGAGATGCATGGATCTCCAAAAGAAAATGGGAAGGAACAGGAACAAAACCTGGGACTTTGCGGTTGTTGGGGTTTTTTTTTTAGTCAGTCTGGATGAGCCCTCTGTTAGCAGGCAGAAGGCAATGGTCATTTCCGCACAGCACTCTGATAGCACGATGATTCGACTTTCAACCTCCTATGGAATCCTGGGGTTTGCAGTTCCGGGAGGGGCCAGCCGGCCCCTCCCGGAACTGCAAACCCCAGGATTCCATAGGAGGTTGAAAGTGGAATAATTACTCTATAAGAGTGCCGTGCGGAAATGGCCAATGACAACCCCCACCCGAAGAAATCTTGCCAAGAAAACCTGATAGAGGTTCCCTTTAAGCTCATCATAAGTTGGAAATCGGTTGCAGGCGCACAACAACACCAATAACAGTATAAGTGGAATGATTTGATGAAGGAAGTCACAGTCTTGAGTCTGCAAGACCAAAGCAGGGCTGTGGACAGCTGGTGTTACACAAGTTGAAGTCGGCTTGACAGCAAATTACAACAGCACTAGAGTGTTATAGCGCTATGATTCTGGTCGGCCCCTCCCGAAACTGCAAACCCCAGGATTCCATAGGATGTTGAAAGTGGAATCATAGCGCTATAACACTCTAGTGCAGAAATGGCCCAAGGCCCGTCTTGACCTTTGACATGCCAGGCAGGCTCCTGTCCCCTTTGTTGATGACTAGTTAAGGATTAAAAAGGTATTGCAAAAGCGTGCCAGATGGAAAGATGCTTGAAACATCAGTTAGGGGAAATATTCATGGTTCTTCTCCTCACTGCCCCCCCGCAGATACTTCTGCAACTTACTTACTTAACTCAGTGTTTTTTTTCTCCTCCAGGTAGCCTATCTGCATTCAGATTTGATAACAACCAACAAGCCCGTTTCCTTCCAGGCCTGGTGCCCACCAAGGCAGAGAAAATAGCCTGAGAGCTTCCTTCCGACAAATGTGTGGGAATACTGGAGAGATATGAGCTTGGTGCCTGGGACTTCGGAGCTATCTGTTGAAAAATGTATGGAGAGAAGAAGAGGAGGGAGAAGCAATCTCTCTCACCGCTATTTGCCTGGGTTGGAACAGCGTGCTTTTCGTTTGCGAGAGGTAGCATCCGCAAAAGTTACTACCTGGAGTACAGTGCCCAGAACCCCCTAGAAAGCATGAGGAATAGGGGAAGGGTTTCCCCAAAACAGCTTTTAGGGCCAAAATGGACCTTAATGCCCTCAAAGATATGGGGGGGGGGGTTCCTGGGGGTTCCTGGTTGCATCAAAAACAGATGGTTCCTTCCATAAAAGAGCCGTGTGTGGCCTGTGAAATGCAGAATTCACACTCCTGGTCTACAAAATCAAGACCAGTTGTGGCCGAATCCCACTGGTTAGGCTCAACTAGAGTAGGCTCATTGAATCAATAGTAACTTAGCAAGTCTACTCTTGTGTGAGTTTTAGTGATTCAATGAGTCTCCTCAAACTGAGAGTAACAATTAGGGCCAGAATTCTGTTGATATCATATGCCATCCCTCCCCCTCCCTTTATTTATATCCAGGTTTTTTCCCAGGCTGGGCCACAAGGCAGCTTACAAAAAGACAGAGAATAAAATGAAACACGTAGGCCCTTTCCACAGCTTACCATATCCCGGAGGTGTCTTGCAGGGATCTCAGTAGAGCCTCTTCCAGGAGGGGAGCACGACAGAAGCTCCCTTTGCAACAGCTGCCTCCTACATCCAGGAAGCGTGATGGGCTCACCTTTTCCTGCCACAGTGCAGCCAAGTATTGTCCCAGGCTGCGCTGGAGCAAGAAGCTCAGCCATTGCGCTTCCAGACCCTCCACACACTGGGTAAGTGTGGGATGGTGGGGCGATCACAGATCGTTGACGGGTAAAACCGATCAAAAATTTAATCCGTGATTGTGCTGCCTGGGGATGGGAGAAAGATGGGACCATGACAATGTCATGCATAACCTTTGTTGCCATCCTGCCCTTCTCCTGTCCCTATGGCAGGACGACAACATCCTGCAAAAAGGGCCTATGTAAATGCATAGACACCCCCATGCCAAGAGTTATCGGAAGTTGCGGCAATCAACCACTTAATCTTTGCAAACTGTAGCAGTCTGCTGTTCTACTAGATGTGCTGAAAATTTGCACACAGCCCTTTCCTCTTGCCCGGAGCTGAACCCATCAAAACTACGGAATTTAGAATCATAGAATCATAGAGTTGGAAAAGATCCCAGGGGCCATCCAGTCCAACCCCCTGCCATGCGGGAATCCACATTAAAGCATTCCCAACAGATGGCCATTCAGCCTCTGCTTGAGAACCTCCAGAGAAGGAGACTCTACCACACTCTGAGGCAGCGGATTCCACTGCCGGACAGCCCTGACTGTCAGGAAGTTCTTATACCATCATCTCCTGCCCGGTGATGAGCCACAAAAACTAGAGACTTGGCCCTGAGATCTCATAAGTCTAGCTGGGGAACAATACTGATAGGATTAGAGTCCAAAGCTTCTTGAAGATACCTGGTAACCCATCACTGGTATCAATTGTACAGATGGGCCAGCAGTTCCACTTGGTGTAAGCTACTTTCTGGTGTTTCCACTTGTTAACAGTGAAACTGTTAGTGGATGGCAAATATACATTATGATCACAAGTATTACTATTGTTGTTATTTTTTAAAAAGAAAAGTCAGGTTGCTTGTGGACAATGACGCTGAAAAGAATCCTTACAGAAGCATGATTCCTTTTGCCGCAAATAGGGGATAACCTTGACAAAGTTGTGCCAATAGCAAACAGCTGTAGGAATTAGCACCCCTCCTTTCAAAAATACTTACAAATCAGCTTAAATTTCACCCTTCTCTTCTAAAAGGGACTAACCAGACCTTGCAACCTGCATATACCCGCCCTTTCTATTTCCAATCACCCGCTGGCCGGTCAGTTAGCCTGCCAACAGTTTTGAGTCTTTTATTAAAGCTTTCTGCTCCGTCAAAGCAGCATAAAATAAATTCTGCAATTCTTCCTCCCCCTGCCCCAACCTCCACTGGTCCCCTTTGGATCTAAATATAGAACAGCTAAACTTTTAGAAAAAAAAAATTATTATTCTTTACCAGATTTGACTCTTTATAGGTAAGGTTTTAAATTAAAGAAAGAAAGAATGGCATACATTTTTTGCTAAGTTCCAATCCTTAATCTCTCTTGGAGTTTGGGCCAGGGCAGGGGGGAGAGGAGGTTGCTGAGTTTCCACAGGCTTTTACAAAAGGTCTTTTACCAGAGAATGGATTGGACAAACTTTCCGAATATGGACACCCCTTCCCAGACTGGCAATTACCCCCATCGTTCTCCTCCGCTAAGGCCTATGTAAATACCCTTGCATAATGTTATGGGCTATTGTGAAGGCAAGGCCAGCCTGTCGCCACTTGGATGTGGGTGTTTTGTGTGCGTGTCCATGTGTGACCGTGTGCGTGTGTGCTTCTTTAAAAAAAAAAGGGGGAAAGAAAAATTCAAGCCATCACTTTAAAAAGAATGAAAAGATGTCTGGGCTTAAGCTGTTTACCAACTGGGCCAAAGCTGTCGAGTGGCAGAGGTGGAGAAAGACCCTGGGCAATTGCAGGAGCACGCCGACACAATGGCAAGCGGCCATTTTCAGCCCAGGATGATTAACCTAACCCTGAAACTTTCCCCCCTCTATCCCCCAAACTATGCTTCTTTTTAAAACACAAACTCCCAGTGCACAAAACATGAATGAGCCCTAAAAGGGGGAAAAAATCTTCAACAGGACTTCTGAACACACTATGGACCAGTTATCTTATTGCCCCTGTGGCCCGCTGCTAATTCACTCTGCTCAGACTCCATGCATTCTGCTAGGCCTCAGAATAATGTCCCTCTCATATATATTACTTAAATTATTACATATAAATTACATATAAATGAGAGACAGAAGAGGAAATTATTAAAGAATCCATGATTCAGTGGGCATGTAATGTAGGCCATACAATTGAATGTGATTTGGAACCAGGGTTTAAGATATACAGCCAATCAAAATATAAAAGAAAATGTCTATAAGATATGTTTAAGATAGCATTTATCTTCTGATTGGTGAAAATGCATAAAGTATTTGACAATAATTGTTGGAAATGTGAGGAAGAAAAGGGAACATTCTACCATATGTGGTGGAATTGTCCCAAGGCTAAAAGATACTGGAAAATAATCTACCTGTTGATAGAGAAAATTTTGGGTCTACAGTTACAAATGAAACCAGAACTCTATTTGTTGGGTATGATGGATGAAAACATAGAAATATAGTCATATTTTGTATGACTGCTGCAGCTAGAATTGTATATGTTAAAAGCTGGAAGCAATCAGTTATCTCTAGTGAGGAAGATTGGCTAACTAAACTTCTGTACATGGCTGTAATGGACAAATTGGCTCTTTTAATAAGAGAACACTGAGGCGTACCTATATAAAAACCTGAGACCTTTTAATCCTCTATTTAAGAGGCAGATGGGGAGACTTGGTGGTAGCTGGCTTTATAGACTAAACTTGGGTAGGAATTGTGAGCTAAGTTGAAAATGGTATATTAGAAAGAGATTTAATTCAGTGTTTAAATAAGTTGATATAAATAAGTTGTTATGACACTTAAGGAATTACATCTATTTAAAGATAAAGGTCACATCAACTTATAAGGGAATTATAATTGCAATGATAACCTGCCAAGTTGTAATAGGGTTTTTTTTCCCCTTTGTTGCTTCTTTTTTCTGTTATTGTTATTATTTCTGATTTACTGACTTTTTTCTCTTTAGTTTTTGACTGTTTGATGTATGTTCTCTATTATGATGTAGTAATAACAATAATAATAGAATAACGTCTCTCTCCACAAATTTTGGGGGCCGACAGAGAGGTTCTTACCTTATGGGGGGGGTCTGAGTTACAGACCCGTTACAGCATATTTTCATGTTTTAATAACAGTACATCTTAAATGTATTTAAAACTGTTGACTGACTGACTAACTGAATTTATGATGTGCCTTTTTCTCAAGACAGGATTTAAGGCAGTTGTTTCAAGACTGTTTTAACCATCTGTCTCTAAAAAATAGGATTATCTGTTTAATTGTTTTTTTAACTTTCACAAATACAATTGGATAATGTTTCAAATTTTTTGAAAGCTGCTTTGTGTCACTTGCTTGGAGAAAAGCAGGGTATAAATGAATTATTTAAATAAATGAACTTTGGATGAAAGAGACAGACCTCCCTTCCCAGAAAATTTTGCATGCAATTTATTTTGTTGTTGTGTGCTTTTGAGATATTTCTGACTTATAATGCCCCTAAGATATCCCACAGACAGAAGTCCACTTAGAAGGATTTAACTACACAACAAGATTCTGGCCATTCTTTTTGATGGCTGGTGTGGTTGGATCCTGGCTGCTTTAAGTATTGCTAAAAGACTTACACTCTATGCTTGGAAAGATAAGCATAGGTTGTTCAATAAGTGGAAGATTTCACTGCATTGACTCTGCATGAACAAGCATTTGGTAGACTTCGGCTTCAGCAAAATGTGTTTTCCAAAATATGGGCTGGGATCCTACATGAGGGATCCAGATTATAACTTTACAGTCACAAGAATTATGTGATAATGGTGCGTTAGTGAATCGCAACACTGTGCAATTGAGCGTACAAACAAATGTGATATCCGCAACTGCAACGTGCAGGGTACATCCGAGTGTTTAATGCAAAATAATACCACAAGCACGACACCACTTGATCAGTTCTGCTTCCGCAACCTTCAGTTCTATACGGAGGTGATGCCATGGCCAAAAAAGTATAACCACATGGGAAAGCATGACTTGCCCAAGGTGATCCAGTGGGATTGAACCAGAGATTCAAGCCCTGGTCTCCCTGAATGCTAGTCCAGTACCCAAACCGAAGCTATATCACACTGGCCCAAGTCTTTATTATTACCGTGGTAGATGAATGTGGCTAACAGAATCCAATCCACCTGATGACCTAACGACCTGAATAAGGGAGAAAAAATATGGCTGAGGTTCTATATTGAGGTTTCATAGGCCCTATTCGCACAGCATTTTCCATGAGAAAGAGCACCTGGAGCGTCGTGCAACTGTGAGGAGTGATCTGCATGACGCGCTCACAATCGTGCGATGCTCCAGGGGCCGGCAGGCGCTGATCACGCACCTTTTCATTTTCGGCTAGAAGCTGAAAATGGTGAGCGATTGCGCATTGCTTCTGGGCCCCGCATGCACTTACCTAGTGTGTGGAGCCTCTGGAGCCGCGCCGGTCACGCTTCCTGCCCTAGCAGAGCCAGGGAAGGTCCCAGGCTGCGCTGTGGAAGGAAGAGGCAGGGCTCTTGCGCGAGCAGGCAGCTCATGCAGAGCCAAAGGATCCCAGATGCAAGAGCCTCTCGCCAGAGGCTGCTTGCGTGATCCCCACACCCCAGCGCCAGAAGAAGGTGAGGTGCAGAAAGGGCTATAGTATAAATTTCTGCACATATTGCTACATGCTGATTGTGCTGTGCAACCCTTGTGCTGAACAGTAATGCTAGATAACACTCGTTCAAACTTGCAACTGAGTTCACAACCAAATGCCCAGATGCATCCCATGCTCACCCATGCAACATGAATGAACATCTGCATGTTCATCTCCAATGATGTGTGCAACTCCACTTCCACAGCTTTGAAGTGGATATAGGTGTTGTGCCATAAGAGAACATGCACATTTATCAGACACCAAAGGATTCTAGCCTATGCATTTCCTTCTATCCATTTTCCATAACTGATTCATTATTTTGCAAACTGCCATCAAATCCCCTCTGTACAAACAGCTGCAATCTTATGTGGAGATACCTCACCTCAAAGTAGGTCCAACTGTAGTCAGTATGTGTATAGTGTCTGTAGCATTAAACTTGCTATTATTTTTTGTTATTCGTCTTCTGGTCAGCTTTGACTAAGGCCCTTTTCACACAGCATTTTCCATGCGAAAGGGCCCCTCGAGCGTCGCGCACATGTGAGGTGCGGTCCACACGATGCACTCACATTTGCGCGATGCTCCAGGGCCTGGCAGGCACCACTCACGCACTTTTTCATTTTTGGCTTTAAGCCGAAAATGGTGCACGGTTGCGCATTGCTCCAGGGCCCCGCGTGCACTTGCCATCTGTGCGGAGCCTCTGGAGCTGGGCCGGTCGTGCTTCCTGTCTCAAGGCAGCCTGGGAAGGTCCCAGGCTGCACTGCGAAAGGAAGATGCGGGGCTCTCACACGAGCAGGCAGCTCGTGTGGAGCCGAAGGATCCCGGACGTGAGAGCCTCTCTCTGGAGGCTGCTCGTGCGAGCACCGCACGCCAGCACTGAGAAAAGGTGAGTTGCGGAAAGGGCCTAAGGTTGATCCTAGGAATGAGCCCTGCTCATCAACAGCTTTGCTTGGGTCTTGCAAACTGAGGGCAACCGTGGCTTTCTTAATTTAAACCATCCATCTGTAAGGTGGTCTTCCTCTTTTCCTACTGCCCGCGTCTCCCACTTTTCCCAGCATCTTTGTCTTTTCCAGGAAGTCGTGTTGCCTCATGATATGGCCAACGTACAATAGCCTCAGGTTAGTCATCTTGCCTTCTAGGCAGAGTTTTGGCTTCATTTGCTCTTGGACTCATTTATTCATCTTTTTGGTAGTTCATAGTATCCATAGTAATCTTCCCCTGCACCACATTTCAAATGAGTTGGTTCTTTTTCTCTCAGCTTTCTTCACTGTTCAGTGGCCATATCAATACACAGAAATTGGAAATATAGTAGCATGGATGCTTCTTGACTTTGGTATTTAATATGTCTTTGCACTTGAGGATCTGATCTAGTTTCTTCCTAAGTGACCTTCCAACTTTCAGTTTTCTTCTGGTTTCTTCATTAGAGGGTCCATTTTGATTTAAGCGGAGCTATTTGAGTGTCTTCAGTGCATTGCTAGGCCTAAGTCTTAGTGTGTCAAGATCAAGGGAAGTAATAACATCACTATATTTTGCTCTGGTCAGACCCCCCCCCCCCCGGAATACTGTGTCCAGATTGGGCATCACTGTTGAGGAATTATATTGATAAGCTGGAACGTGTCCAGAGAAGGGCAACCAAAATGTTAGAAGGCCTGGAAACCACAGTCTATGAACTGTGGCTTAGGGAACTGAGTATGTTTAGCCCGGAGAAGAGAAGGTTAAGAGGTGACATGATAGCTATGTTTAAATATTTGAAGGGATGTCATATGGAGGATGGATGGAGGCTGTTTTCTGCTGTTCCAGAGACTAGGACAACGGAGTACTGGCTTCAAACTTCAGGAAAGGAGATTCCACCAAAATATTAGGAAGAACTTTCTGAGGGTAAGAGCAGTTCAACTGTGGAATAAACTGACCAGGAATGTGTTAGCCTCTAAAAGCATGGTGTCTGCCATCCAAATCCATTATGACTGCTACATACTTGTGCAACCAAATGTGGTGGAGTCTCCTTCTTTTGGAGGGTTTTTTAAGCAGATACTGGATGGCCATCTATCAGGAATGTTTTGATGGTATATTCCTGCATGGCAGAATGGGGTTGGACTCAATGGCTCGCATGATCTCTTCCAACTCTACAATTCTATGACTGTATGGCCATGTCTGCACTATACTGTTATAGTGCTATTATTCCACTTTCAACACCCTATGGAATCCTGTTGAAAGTGGAATAATAGCACTATGACAGTGTAGTGCAGAAATGGCCTACGATTCTAATCCTATCGGTTCATCCCAACCAGAGCAGACCCACTGAAACAAGAATTGGATGGTGAGTCAATACTTTAGAAAATCCCACCAAGTCTATAGGGCTACTCTAATTGGGACCAACAACAGGACACAGGCCCCAGTCATCTCCAGAGCTTCCAATCTTTCCTAGGTTTCGCTTTCTGTGACTGAATATAATGTTCATTATTAAGGCCACCTACTACTCATCCTCACTCTCCAAGAGGAAAGACGGCTTTTGTTCCTCCTCCAACCCTACCTCCATTTCCCTCACAACAAACAGTGCCCCTCGGGTCCCCCGTGTGGGGCCCTGCCGCCTATTGAGATGCGTCCACACCCCTGTGCTAATTTCCACTCACAGCTGTGGCAATTAGAAATGTGTGCTTAATGGAGTGTCATGTTAATTGTCGCCCAGTTAACCAATTTCTCCCTTTAATTGTCGATTGATTAACCTATTGAAATGTTAAGTGACTCAGTTTCCACCCAGAGCAAACACGGGTACTTCATCTGCTGGAGGGGAAGGGAGGGGAAGAGAAGGGAGCTGAACGGGGAGTGGGAGTGCCTCCCACCAGACTCTTAAGTATGTGCTGGTATTTGCCTCTCCGCCTCCCCCCAGCTTTTTAATTAGATGAGCCAATTTGACATGCATTTGTCTGCTGGAAAGGTTATCAGCTCTGGAGGTGACCTGTAGAGGCAAGGTTGAACGCAGCATCCTTAATAGAAAGGGTTTAGGGCAATGGAGGCTGTACTCAATTTCATTGTGATGATAATTAACAAGATTTTTCTTTCCTCTGGGGCTCTCCTCCTTCTCTTCTTTTTTCTGTAGCTTTAACTATACAGTCAAATGTTTTGTCTGCCATATATGTACACACACACACACACCTATTACAGCTAATGTGGTTGGACTAGGACACTGGATGGCCAGGGTTTGAATCATCACTGGAACCCACAGGATGACTTTAAGCAAGTCACACTCTCTCAACCCGAGAAGAAGGCAAGGGCCAACCTGCACTGAATAAATTCTGCCAAGGAATGCCCAGGGTAGGTTTGCCATAAGTCAGAAATGACTTGAAGGCACCCAACAGCCACAAAATAAATTGCATTGGTTTGTAAATTACATTGGCTTGTAATAAGCATGCAAGTAGTCAAGGGTTGCTTAAATCAAAGGATGTTTGGCTGCCGGAAAGACAGTAGCCCCTCCCCTGGGAGGGTTTGAAAAAATTAGAAGAAACAAGATTTTCTTTTTTGGACTATATCTCCCCAATTCTTCCACTTAGCAATTATGGCCCACATTTCCAAATGCAAAGAAAAAAAAGTGATTTGAGCTTGGGCCATTTCTGCACTACACTGTTACAGTGCCATCATTCCACTTTCAACCTCCTTTGGAATCCTGGGGCTTGGGGTTTAGGGAGGGGCCTTTAGAATTCTCAGCCAGAGAGGTCTTGGGTCTCAGCAAACTAGAAACCCCACAGGATGTTGAAAGTGGAATAATAGCACTATAACAATGCAGTGCGGAAATGGCCTTAGACTAGTACTCTGGAAGACTAAGGTTTGAATCTCCATTTGGCCATGGAAACACACATGCTGACCTTGGGAAAGTCACACTCTCTCAGCTTCAAAGAGGGTGAAAAGGCAGCTTCAGAGAGAGAGAGAGAGACAACCCCTCACTGAACAAATCTTTAGATCCAGTGTCATGTCGACCACCTTCACAGGTATGGCTGGTGAAAGCCTTCTCAGTGGCTGCTCCCAAGCTGTGGAACTCCTTCCTCCCTGTTCTCCTTCCACTGGCAGGCCAAGACCTTCCTATCAAACAAGACTTCAGTCTTTAATCCGCCTGGGATAGCCCAATGGGTAGGTTTTAATGTGCTTTTAATTATTTTAAACAACTGTTTTATGTAGGAGGATTGCACTTAATGCTTTTTTATTTTATTTTATTCTATTGCATTTTTAGCTGTATTATTTTAATGTATGGTGTCAGCCAGTTTGGATCCCACAGGGAAGAAAAGTGGGATAAAAATCAAATCAAATCAATAAATAAATTTGGAGGACACCTATTTAGAAGAGAGGTAGAGCCAGCATGGTAAAGTGGTTTGAACATTGGGCTGTGACTCTGGAGACCAGGGTTTGATTCTCCATTCAGCCATGGAAACTCACTGGGTGACCTTGGGCACATCACAAAGGCCATTTCCACACCTTACCCTGTTCCATTGCCATCCCAGTGTCATCCCAGCAGCACCTTTGCCAGAATGGGTGTGTGTCCCCAATGCTCCCCTCCACACTTGGCCAGCTGCCTATGGATGGGAGTGCAAGTGACATGCACCTTCCCTCCACAGTGCAACCGGCCTCTTTCCTAGATTGTGCTTCCATCCATTCCTCATGGCCGCCGATGATAGGAGCATCGTATTTTGAAGGGATGCCATGTAGAACAGGGAGAGGGCTTGTTTTCTGCTGCTCCAGAGACCAGGACAAGGAGCAATGGATTCAAGCTGCAGGAAAGGAGATTCCACCTGAACCTCAGGAAGAATTTCCTGACGGTCAGGACTGTCCGGCATTGGAATAGGTTGCCTCGGAGTGTAGTGGAGTCTCCTTCCTTGGAGGTTTTTAAGCAGAGGCTGGATGGCCATCTGTCGGGAGTGCTTTGAGGGTATTCCTGCATGGCAGGGGGTTGGACTGGATGGCCCGTGTGGTCTCTTCCAACTCTACATTTCTATGATTTCTATGATTCTATGATCATATGATTGTGGGCCATTACCGGTGGGGAAGTGTTGGCAGTGGGACTGCAATGACATTGTGCAAAATCATAACTTGCAGACCGGCAGCAACATGTCCTTATCGCAGGACAGCAACATCATGTAGAAATGGCCACACTCTTGGCCCCCAGAAAACCCCATGATTGGTTTGCCTTAGGGTTGCCTTAAGTCAGAAACAACTGGCAGGCACACGGCAGCCATTTCCGTACGAGACAGTTATAGTGCTCTTATTCCACTTTCAACATTCTATGGAATCCTGGGGTTTGCAGTTTTGGGAGGGGCCAGCCGGCCCCTCCCAAAATTGCAAACCCCAGGATTCCATAGGATGTTGAAAGTGGAATAAGAGCACTATAACTGTCTCGTGCGGAAATGGCCAGCAACAAGAGAGCTCAGGACCTTAAACAGATCTCTTCATGTTTGAAATAAAACCCAGAACAAATTCACCACATCCCTGTCATCGAACTTACTGTTGCTCCAGGCCAAGGCTGGGTACCCAGGCATTTGTCAGAGTTACTGGCCTCTAAATCCAGGTTGATGTATTGCTGCAAAGGATCACCAGGTATTGCCGTGAAGGATCACCATCTGTTTCTATCTGTATCTATCTCCCTTCTATTATGTCTTTCTGATCTTAATTATGACCCTACCTGTCGGTTGTAATGAATGCAATTGTGGGAAAGCTCTCTTATCTCAGAACAGATCTGTCACACCTGCTGCTCAAGTACACACACACACACACACACACACACACCCCGACCTGATACACTACATTAGCTTCAACTTAGCTTGCTGAAATTTCCTGTAGGGAAGAATGTGTTTCTACTAGTTTTGTTTGTTGTGTGCTTCAAGTTTTTGACTTACAGCAACCCTATGGTGAATTTATCACAGAGTTTTCTTGGCAAGATTTCTTCAGAGGGGGTTTGCTGTTGCCTTCATCTGAGTCTGAGAGAGTGTGACTTTCCCAGGGTCACCCAGTGGGTTTTCATGGCTGAGTGAGGATTGGAACCCTGGTCTTTTGATGTTGTTGTGTGCCTTCATGTCATTTCTGATTTATGATGGCCCACACACAAATCTATCACGTGGTTTTCTTGGTAAAATTTCTTCAGAGGATGTGACTTGCCATGGCTGAGTGGGAATTTCAACCCTGGTCTCCAGAGTTGCAGTTCAGTGCTCAAGCCATTAATCAGGGGTGTCAAACTCAATTTCATCTTGGGCCACATGAGCATTATGGTTGCCCTCAAAGGACTGGTTGTATCTGCGAGACTATATAAATGTATTTACACTTTTATCATATTAAATAATTGCCTCTGCATTCAATTATTACTGGTTTTAATAATAACTAGCTCTGAAACTAGAAGTCTAGGGAAAATAATGGTAAGCAGATATTTATGTCCAGAGAACAAAGGGAAAAACAAAGAAAAGCTGACCAAGAAAAATTCTATATAGATAAGCAGAGATAGCTCCGCACAGCTGTCAAAGCATGCCAAGCTGCAGAGAACCCCTTTAGCAGCAAATGCACTAAGCCAGTAACACTCACCCACTCAGCTTGTAATCTTCCAATGTGGAGGCTCTTTATTCTTTGTTACATAATATATACAATATTTACAAAGTCCAGATGGCTATCCAGCATATCTAGCTTGCTCTTTCCGGCAGAACCTCCGGCAACATGCATCAGGCAACATGTGCAGTTGTTGGCTGGGATTGTGCTACCTTTACACAGACACCTAGCCAATCCTGGCCAACCCTTGTATTGTCTGCACGTGGTGCTCATCAGCATGACTCAGCATTAACTAACTCAAGTCACATTCCTTTCCACAGGTGCACTTAACAATTAAAGCAATTAAAGCAACATGACATTTACACTTGCATCACAAAGTATTTTTCTTGAGGTTTAGTCCAACCTTTTCTGACAATTTAAACATACAACTATTGTACAATTTATTGAAAAATGAGTTTTGAAAACAGAAAGTTATTTTTTTTAATCATCAGACAAATATTACCTGATCCTTTTTCTGTTCCTTCACTCCTCTGTGGTTCCCTGACTGCTGGTATTCCGAGGAAGGGCCAAGCAGCCAGCACTTGGAATCTTCTACTTCTGACTGCTCCTCTGTCCAACTCTTGCGAGCCACACAGAGCGTTGCTATGGTAACCTACGGCAACACTCTGATGGTGAGACTTGGACAGAGGAGCAGTCAGAAGTAGAAGTAGATCAGGAGTGCTGGCTGCTGGGCTCTTCTTCAGGATACTGGCAGTTGAGGGCCTGCAATGTGGGTCTCAGGATCACAGGCAGGGGGAGCATCACAGCTGCAGGAGAGGTGTGAGGGCCACATGAAATAGCCTGGTGGACTGGATTTGGCCCGCTGGCCTTGTGTTTAACACATGTGCACTACATCATATTGGCTCTATCAGACTCCAGTTCAAACACTCATACCACTACACCATGCTGGCTGTCTCTTTCTACTAGTATCTGGCAGTTTTTAAAGCTGTTCAGGTGAACCAAGGGGGAAAGAGGAAATAAATTTGGTTGTTTTCTTTTGAGAATACAGTCCAATCAAAGGACTTGAGAACATCAGGTTGGATTCGTGGCCAAGGACTGAAAGTGGTAGCTGGTGGCTCCATGTCAATCCACTCCATGAAACCAAGACCAGGTACTGAACCTGTTTTAAAGCATGGAGCTCAGCACTTTGGATTAGCTCAATTGTAAAACCTGGAGTAGATCCACTGCCCCAATGACATGGAAGCCACCAGCTGTCTCGAGAGATGTAAAACTTCCTAGAAAGGTTGTGGCTAAAATTTCAAGGAATTTTGAAATTCCAGGAAATTGTGGTAATTGAAGCCACAGGCTGCCATGAGTGATGTAACATTTCCAGGAATTGTGAAGCCAAAGTTTCTAGAAATTTTGAAATTCTGTGTTTAAAAAGAAATTTTTGCAAAAATTGAAAAATACAGTATTAGGACTTTTTTTTACCAACTGAAAGTCACTTTGCTACATTAGGAACATAAAACACATAATACTCTGTTCAGAGTATATTACTTATACTTACAAATTACACTTCCTTTTTTTTTTCTTACAAGGGAGGTTACCGTAAGGAACACCTGAACTATAAGAAGCCTCTTCAGTTTTGCCAATTTGAGGAAGAAGTTGGCAAGAATATCCCAATAAAAACACAGGAAATCATCAACAGGAAACCAAGTTCAGGAATTGCAATGATCTGATACTGTACATAGGCTTACTTAAAAGTCTTCCTATTACATAGATTTTAGAAATGATTTTGAGATGACAAGTGAACACTTTGTATTAACCATTGTAGCCCTCTGAAAATATTCCGTAATCAGAGAGAAACAGATGGTGATCCTTCACGGCAATACCTTTTATTGTAGATGAGTATGGCTTTCCACCTATTGTCTGCTCCCCTTTGCAACAAGTGTTCAGCGGTGCTCATCATTGTGTATGCTTCAAAACATAGGCCCTTTCTTGATAGTGCTTCCTGTCATTGCTGATCCAGGTGTGGATAGGGTGTGGGCGTGCCCAGGTTGTCCCTCCCTCAACTACTCCCATGGCGTGGTAAGTTCAGTATCTATCCCCTCTTCATGTTTATTTTAAAATTCTCCTTTGAATTAATTTTTTAAATTTTTTAAAATACATTTTTACCATTATAGTGTGAAAATGCAATAGTGAACTGGTGTGTCATGCTGTTATAACACTGCTGCACTAGTACGGCTTACAAAACAAACAAACAAAAAACCCCAACCAATCATGAATCATAGAATTATAGAATCATAGAATCATAGAGTTGGAAGAGACCCCAGGGGCCATCGAGTCCAACCCCCTGCTATGCAGGAACACCCATCAAAGCATTCCCAACAGATGGCCATCCAGCCTCTGCTTAAAAACCTCCAAAGGAGGAGACTCCACCACAATCTATGGAGGCAGCAGATTCCACTGCCAGACAGCTCTGACTGTCAGGAAGTTCTTCCTGAGGTTCAAGTGGAATCTCCTTTCCTGCAGCTTGAATCCATTGCTCCTTGTCCTAGTCTCTGGAGTGGCAGAGAACAAGCCCGCTCCCTCCTCAACATGACATCCCTTCAAATATTTAAACATGGCTATCATGTCCCCTCTTAACCTTCTCTTCTGCTGACTAAACATAACCAGCTCCCTTAGCCGCTCCTCATAGGGCTTCATGGCTTCTAGACCCTTCACCATTTTGGTTGCCCTCCTCTGGACACGCTCCAGCTTGTCAATATCCTTCTTGAATTGAGGTGCCCAGAACTGGACACAGTATTCCAAATGAGGCCTAACCAATGCAGAATAAAGTGGTACCAGTACCTCCCTCGATCTAGATACCATACTCCTATTGATGCAACCAAGAATCGCATTGGTTTTCTTGGCTGCCACATCACACTGCTGACTAATGTTCAGCTTGTGATCTATCAAGACTCCTAAATCCCTTTCACATGTACTGCTATCCAGCCACATGTCCCCCATCCTGTATTTGTGCATTCCATTTTTTCTGCCTAAGTGCAGGACCTTACATTTCTTTCTGTTGAAATTCATTTTGTTAGCTTTGGCCCAGCTCTCCAATCTGTCAAGGTCATTTTGAAATTTGATCCTGTCCTCTGGTGTATTAGCAACCTCTCTCAATTTGGTATCATCTGCAAATTTGATCAGCATGCCCTCCACTCCTTCATCCAAGTCATTGATGAAGATGTTAAATAGCCCTGGCCCCAGGACAAAACCATGTGGCACCCCACTAGTCACTTCTCTCCAGAATGAAGAGAAGCCATTGGTGATCACCCTTTGGGTTCGGTCAGTCAACCAATTACCAATCCACCTAACAGTAGCCCTGTCCACTGCATTTTACTAGCTTCTTTGCAAGAATATCATGGGGAACTTTGTCAAAGGCCTTACTGAGGTCAACATCTGCCATGTCTACAGCATTCCCTTCATCGATCAAGCCTGTAACCCTATCATAAAAGGAGATAAGATTAGTCTGGCATGACTTATTTTTGAGAAATCCATGCTGGCTTTAATGATTATGGCATTGCTTTCTAAGTAATTACAAACTGACTGTTTAATGATCTGCTCTAGGATCTTTCCTGGAATTGATGTCAGGCTGACTGGGAGATAATTATTTGGGTCCTCTTTTTTCCCCTTCTTGAAGGTGGGAATGACATTTGTCCTCCTCTAGTCTGCTGAGACTTCTCCTGTTCTCCAAGAGTTCTCAAAGATTATTGCAAGTGGTTCAGAAATGACTTCTGCAGTTCTTTTAATATCCTTCGATGTAATTCATCTGGCCCTGGAGACTTGAATTCATCTAGTTTAACCAGATATTCCTGTACTACTTCTCTACTTATTCTGTGCTGCATTTCCCTTGCTTCCTCACCTGCTCCCCACACCCCAGGTTGGGTACTTCTATCCTTTTGGGAGAAAACTGAGGCAAAGAAGATATTGAGTAGTTCTGCCTTCTCATTTCCCCCTGTTATTAATTGGTCATCTTCTCCACGCAGTGATCCTACCATTTTTTTTGTTTTCCTTTTGCTGAGGACATATCTAAATGGGTTTTGAGTTGTAGGGTAGGGAAAAGGTGGGGAAAAGGACTGGCCAATGATGCTGTAATGCAGTAGGAACACCAGTGGCAATAATACTACTCATCTGCTTAAATCAGAAGGGTGTGGTAGGGAGCATTTTGAACCTGGAAATGGCAATGCTGGGATTGTAACAGAACAACGTGCTATTGTGGTGTGGTGCAGAAAGAGCCACCTTTAAACCATAATAAAATAGAAACACAAAGCATACCCTTAAAAGCTAGGTCTGCAACAACTTATTGAAAACCACATGACTCCTTAAATGATGATGGTGATGATGATGATGAGGTATTTACCTGCCAGTGGAAAGACAGCAGGGATGGAGCCAGCTGGATCTCCTGGGAAAGGAAGGTCCACAACTTGGAAACAGCCACTGAGAAGATTCTTTCCCCTGTCCTCAATAAACATGCCTGTGATGGTAGTGAGACCAAGAGAAAGCCCTCCCCTGCAGATCTTAAAGATTAAGTAGGGTCATATAGGGAGTTCTTTAGACAGGCTGGGTCCAAGCTGTTAGGACTTCAAGGTCAGAACCAGCACTTTGAACGAGCACTCAGATGTATAGTACAATGGCTACGTATCCTAATTTACTGTAGAAGGTGCCCGGTTTGAAAGACTGCCAGAGCATACTTCTCTATCTCCTCTTTGAAAGGCTACCCTGGTCTGAGATGACAACCTTGTTAGTTCTGCTTTGGACTACATTCAGGTCATTTCTGCATTACACTGTTATAGCGCAATTATTCTACTTTCAACATCCTATGGAATGCTGGGGTTTGCAGTTTTGGGAGGGGCCGACCGGCTCCTCCCAAAACTGCAAACCCCAGGATTCCATAGGATGTTGAAAGTGGAATAATCGCGCTATAACAGTATAGTGCAGAAATGGTCTTCAGTTTTCTTAAACCTAACTTATTGCCATCAAATTTGTGAAAATTTATTTGCATTCTTTAGAAATTTCTTTGTGAAAATGAGCGCTATGAAATTTTCTACCTTTGGCATTAATGAAATTCAGCAAGCACATCCTACTCCCATTGTCGGCAGGATCATTTTGCCTCTCCCTGCTGTGTAGTGGCTAAAAGATAAGAAACCCAGCAGGAAAAAAGAGATGACAACCATAATTCAGCAATTCAGCATCACAATCATGGTTGAATACAGAGTTTTCCAAATCCAAACTTCTAGTAGGTAAGCTTTCAAAACCCACTGTATGGTTGGACAAATTTGTCAGATTCACTGTCTCCCACACTCTAAGGCCAGAATCCTACACTGGGTTCGCATAGCCAAAATCTCTGCATAGTACATTAAATGTGTTTGCGACCTTTGGGTTGAATGACAACACTGTGCAACTGAAACAAGACACCAAATGCCCTCCTCGCCCCCCCCTTGGTTGTTGACCAAAATAAATAAATATACTCAGATAATAAACATGCTGCTGAATTCACAATCAAATGCACCTGAACATGGATATGCATGTGCAATGCACAGCAATGCACAACATGCTTCTATGCACAATGTGCGTCTATGTACAATGGCAGCACAGCACCACTCTGCTTCCACAATTTTGAACCATAAATGTCCAACTGAGCTTTGCAAGAGAACTAGGCCTCATTTGGAATCCTGTGTCCAGTTCTAGGCACCTCAATTCAAGAAGGATGTCAACAAGCTGGAACGTGTCCAGAGGAGGGCGACCAAAATGGTGAAGAGTCTGGAAGCCATGGCCTATGAAGAACGGCTTAGGGAGCTGGGTATGTTTGGTCTGCAGAAGAGAAGGTTAAGAGGGGACATGATAGCCACGTTTAAATATTTGAAGGGATGTCATGTCTAGGAGGGAGCAGGTTTGTTTTCTGCTGCTCCAGAGACCAGGACAAGGAGCAATGGATTCAAGCTGCAGGAAAGGAGATTCCACCAGAACCTCAGGAAGAACTTCCTGACAGTCAGGGCTGTCCGGCAGTGGAATACGCTGCCTCGGAGTGTGGTAGAGTCTTCTTCTTTGGAGGTTTTTAAGGGGAGGCTAGATGGCCATCTGTTGGAAATGCTTTGATGGGTGTTCTTGCATAGCAGGGGGTTGGACTCGATGGCCCCCGGTGTCTCTTCCAGCTCTATGATTCTATTACCCTTTTCACACCTTACCTTTTTGCAGTGCTGGGGTGCGGGGCTTGTGCGAGCAGCCTCCAGAGAGAGGGTCTCGCGTCCGGGGTCCTTCGGCTCCCCATGAACTTCCTGCTCGTGCGAGAGCCCCGCCTCTTCCTTTCGCAGTGCAGCCTGGGACCTTCCCAGGCTGCAGTAGACAGGAAACGCGACCGACCTGGCTCCCGAGGCTCCGCATGCAAGGTAAGTGCGCGCAGGGCACCAGAGAGATGCTCAACCGCGTACCATTTTCGGCTTCAAGCCGAAAATGAAAAAATGCGGGAGCGGTCCCTGTCAGGGCCTGGAGCGTCGTGCAAATGTGGGTGCATCATGTGGACCACTCCTCACATGTGCGCGACGCTCGAGGGGCCCTTTCGCATGGAAAATGCCGTGCGAAAAGGGCCTATGATTCTTTGACTGCCCAAGACACCAGCAGGATTTCAGCCTGTATGTTTTAAGTCTCAAGTTCTTTCTGTTAGGTTTACAAATTTTCTTTGCAAAAATTAGAAAGTTCGTATTAATCAATTTATCTTCCATCCATAATTTGGCTCAGATCTGGTTTAAAGAGCAAGAAGCAGAAGAAGGGCCTCGAAATTGCTCATCAACAATTCATACCTGGACAGTAGACTGAGTATCAGGCACACAGGTGACCTGATTGGTTTTCTCTCCTAGAGTGAGATGTTTTGCATTTCTGTTTCAATTAGTGAAATGATCTTTGCATTTCCTTCTACACTAAGATGCTAGCATATGCTTTTTTGTGTGTGTGTGTGGGGACAAATCTGTATCCTCTTTTTCCACTGTGTTTTGAGATGTGTGAGTGTACTTTCAGTCTGGAGAAGAGAAGATTAAGAGGTGACATGATAGCCATGTTTAAATATTTGAAAGAATGTCATATGGAAGATGAGGGCAAGCTTGTTTCTGATTCTCCAGAGACTAGGACTTGAAACAGTGGATTGATTCCACCTAAAGTTTAGGAAGAACTTCTTGAGGATTAGTGCTTTTCGACAGTGCAATACACTGCCTGGGAGTGTGATGGAGCCTCTTTCTTTGGAGGTTTTTAAGCAGAGGCTGGAGTATTACGATTGTTTATTCCTGCACGGCAAAACGAGGTTGCATTGGGTGGCCCCTGTGGTCACTTCCAACTTTTATGATTCTATAATTCTATGATTCTAGGTGCACATCTTAGTCTCATCTGAGCGTCATCTTCCTGACTGACTGGGATGGGATGTACAGCAACACCTTGGGTCACTGTTTGTTACACAGGTCCAGTTGCCCATGGCTAAAGCTGGACTTAGGTCATGAATTAAATATTGTTTCTTCTTGATTTGGAACAAAATACATGAACACTCGCAAGAAAGGTGTCTGAGTTTAGAATAACCGCTTGCTGACTTATACTGGAAGAACCAGGAATTGTTCCAGCGTAAGTATGTTTTGGGATGTAAAACAAGGAGGCACCCAACATCTCTTGATGTGAGCACAGTCCCATGTGCAAGATTCATGTGCATCTGTGCACATACATGTACAATGTACAATGGGGATTTCATTCCATGTATTGTCGTGGTGTTCTGTTTTTTTGTCTTTGTCCCTGATTGTATATGTCAATGTTCTGTCCTTTGGTGTAAAGGGCATTATAAATGAACATCATCATCATCATGGTCATCGTTATCATCAATATGATTATCATTATTATCATTAAGGCCCCTCCCTAAACTGCAAACCCCAAGATTCCATAGAAGGTTGAAAGTGGAATAACAGCACTGTAACAGTCTAATGTGGAAATGGCCTGAGAGAGAGAGAGATTGAAAGTGTGACTGACAAGCTAACATCATTAGAGGCTGTCCCTAGGTCTCCGGTTTTAGCTCAGAAATGTCATGGCCTGAACTGGCAAGCCTACGTATCACCTCACTAAGCATGCCTTCATTAGTCTGCATTTGCCATGCTCATGTACATGGAAGAAGGAAGAGAAACAGAGGGATATCTATGAGAGAAACTAACCAGAGGGAGTATAAAATACGCAACTGGCCCTCCACATTTTCAGGTTTAACTTTCACAGATTTTATTATTTGGAAGTTCCTCCTATCCCTGCCACCCCCACTTCAGGCGCTTCTTTTGCAGACTTCGATCAGGCTGTGCAGCCCTTTAAAAAATCACCTCTGCTCCTGCTCATCCATCAGCCACTGCCTGGCCAGCTAAGGACAGCTGACAGCCTCATTTCTCAGCACCACAAACCCTCTCCCGATGCCCCCAACACACAACGAAGGAGATGATTGAGGGAGTTACTATAGGGCCACCATGCCAACCCATCCCCTTTCCCTCTCCTTTCCCTGACGTGGTTTGGACCCTTGGTGCCCACTCTCCCCACCATGCCTTGGCCCCCTTCCACGGACATACAGACACATATTGTGATATTTGTGATTTCCCCACTTTTGCAGGGGTCTTGCACCCCTAATCCTAGTGAATATGGAGAGATGACTGTATAAAAGATATCATGTTTCCTGTACCCAACCTGTTCCTCCTTAACATTTCCCCACAGCCACTGCCCAACCAATAAATGTGTGTTTGTTGTCAATTGCCTTTAAGTTGGCTTCCTTGTACAGCGACCTTATGAATGAGACCTTAACAGCCCTGCCAACGTCTTCCAAACTCAAGGCCGTGGCTTCCTTGGTTGAATCTCTCCACCTGTGTCATGATCTTCATCTTTTCCTTCCACCTTCCACGTTACCGTGCATGATCATCTTTTTTAATGAGTTGTGTCCTCTCATGATGCAGCCAAAGTGCAATGACTATGGCTGAACCAATTTGGCTTCTAGGGACAGTTGAGGTTTAATTTGCTCTTGGACCCTTTTCTTTGTCTTTGTGGAGGTCCACGTTATCTCGGAGAGCCACTGTAGTGTAGTGGTTTGAGCACTGGATTATGATGCTAGAGACCAGGGTTCAATCCCCCGCTTGGCCATGGAAATCCACTGGGCACCTTTGGGCACATCACATACTCTCAGCCCCTGAAAACCCTGTGATAGGTTTGCCTTAGGGTCTCCATAAGTCAGAAATGACTTGAAGGCATATAACGACAATGGTATCTCTCTTCTGGTATCACGTTTCAAATGAGTTTGTTCTCGTATCAGCTTTCTTCAATGGCCCTTTCCGCACGAGGCGAGGGAATCGCTCCGTGCTGTTACCTACTGCTTCTTCTGGGGTCCGAAGCAACGCGGACTGTCCCTGAAGCCCTTCTGCAGGGCTCCTCCTTGGTCCAGGGCAAATCGGAGCTATGCGAGGTCTGTAGATCTGCACTGCTTCAGCTTCCAAAATGGCGGCTTCCAGCTTCCAAAATGGTGGCTTCCGGTTGGTCGTGGGTCCCGACCAACTGCCGAAGCTCGCCACGCCTAAAACCCACCCTCTGCAGATCGCACGCTTGCTTTGGTGCGAGCCTGGAAATCTGCACAAGGGAGCAGGAACGCAATGGCGCATTCCAGGAAAATAAAGACCTGTTTTTTGAGGTCTTTAGAAAACATACTGGAGGACCACTTGGGGTCGTTTTGGAGTGTACTGAGGTGCGGATCTCCGGTAAGTAGTCCGCTCCTAGTCCCCTCCAAGGTGCAGACGACCTCCCTGCGAGGACGCACTGCCCCGTTCTAATTGCCTGGTGCGGAAAGGGCCACTGTCTGGCTTCCACAACCATGCATAGCAAACAAGGCCGCTGTGCAACACATCTCCACATCAGACTGTTATAGTGCTATTATTCCACTTTTACATCCTATGGAATCATGGGGTTTGCAGTTTAGGGAGGGGCCTCAAACCCTAGGATTCCACAGGCTGTTGAAAGTGGAATAATTGCACGATAACAGTGCCGTGCTGAATAGAGTTATTTCCAGTGTCTTTGACCAGTTTGTGTGTATTTGGCTGGAGGGGGACAGAATTAAAAAAAAAATGACCTAGGCAAGTGAGCAATCAGCTAGGTGTTAAGCACTTATTCTCCTCTTCATGGGTGTCCCTAAACCATATTATCTTACTGGGAAAACAGCGCTGGGAGCCTCCAGTTTTAACTCATAACACTTACTGGGTTGTGATCCAAATTGCACTTAATTTGGGAACCTGCCTCATTCTGCCCTGCGCCACTGATTCTCCAGTAGCATTCTGAACCTATCCATGCCACAATACCAAATTGTTAATTACTTAGCACCTACCTCCCCCGCCCCCGCCCCATAACGGCTGTAATAATTCCTAATTGTCTCAGTGCTGAGAAAATGCTTCCTTTAAGAAGGTTAAACAAAGAGTGTGTTGACATTAGCAAAGACTGGTGAAAGAAAAACATTATTAAATAAAAGGAGCTTTATTTAAACACCAAATGAATCATTTAAAGGCAAATTAGAGGTCCTCACGCCAACTAAACAAATAATGTTAAACAATAATTAGATATCCATTTCAGATTAGACACTCGGGTTCATCCGGCAGCAAGGAGAGATGCACCCAAGTTTTCTCGTTATTTCTATCGGTTTGTTCAAGAGACATAATTAAATGCTGCACCCTCTTTGGGGTTTTTTTGTTTGTTTGTTTCTTTAAAAAACATCTCCTTCAAGATGGGAGGGAAAAAAAGGGAGAAGAAAGATTTCATTTGTAACTCCCTGTCGTACTGTTTACACCTGACGATAAAGCATCTTGAAAGGGTGGCTTTCATGAAAGAGAAGGGGGTGAGCGTTCTGAGGACTCTCCTACCGAGAACAATCGATGGTCCCAAGCCACTGGTTGTATTTATCAGTCTTATCAGCCTGGCAGATCGTGGTGCCATCTAAGCTAATTCCAGAATTTCATTCCTCCCCCCTTTTCTCAGTGCCAGCCTCTCAGAGACGGCACTGTCTTCCATCTTGCTGCATCTCCCTGATAATTATGATTTTGACAATCCCGCCTTCCTTTCCCACCCATCCCTGGTAGGCCTTTCTTTAAACGCCAGCTCATTTTATTTTCCTTTTTGAAAGAAAGCAACAGTTCGTGGTGCTCCTTCTCGGCGCAAGGAAGGACGGGTGTTCTGGATCAGGTGTTCTGCCGTTCCCTGCCCTCTCCTGGAGGTGACTTCAAAGGGCGAAAAGGCAACGACACAGAAGGTTGCAAGCAATATCAAGAGCGGGCTTATCATCCCATTTCAAAGAGGCAAAGCTTTCCGAGAGCTGGGCACGAGGAGGGAGCCGGAGGGGGGCAACGCGGGCAGAAGAGCGTCTCTCAACCGCTGCGTTTTCATTAGGGCCTCCTTGAATTGGTGATGAGTACAGAATCCTGACAGCTACCATCACGCTAGGCCCAAAGAAGAGTTTTTCTTTGCACGAGTGCCAAGAGCTTTCATTTTTTTTAAAAAAAAAAGAATACTCTGGGAATTTGTGTTTCCCCTCCCTCCTCGGTCCGTGGCATCCCCATTCCCCATGTATATACAAACCGAAGCATTAAGGAGTTTGCTTAATGAGATCAAGGCATCGGGACTTGATGCACCACGACGAGACACAAAGCTCCCACTTTCCGGGGTGGGAAACATCAAAACAGATGAGGCAAGGCAGACGTCCAGGAAAAGCATCGTCCTATAAATATGGGGAAGGGAAGGGGGCTTGGGGGAGGTGGTTGGGGAGGAAGAGGAAGAGGAAGAGAAAGGGGAGCTTTTTTTAGATACCACCAAGTGCGCCCGAGCAGTCTGACAAAATCGCGTAGCCTTGTCTATTCAAAGGATACGGACCGCTTGGAGGAACCGCCTACGTTACATTCTAATTCGGAGGTGTCCCTTCTCGGAGGATTTCTTTAGCTATGAGGAGAATTCGGTTGATTCTGCAGGGTAAACACAACACCTGCTTCTCGGTCGTGTAGACACGATGGCTGTCACTCCAGATGTGGTGATGACTCCTCAGCTGTTATTCTTACAACTTACTGTCTTTTCCAGAGTTCTCCACCGTACTCACGTCTGTTTTGCTGGCGCACAGCAGCCAGCAGACGACAACATGACACACCTCGGAGGTCTTCCACTGCCCTTGTGCAGGTCTCCTGTTTGTTGAGTTCCGACTCAGCCTGTCCCCCAAATTTCCATCCCTTCTTTTCTTGATGAAAGCACACGATGCTCTAAAAGGAACCACTGACTTCTTCCCAAATCCAGCCCTTTTTTCCCCCCAGAGAATAACCTCATAAGGGGGCTGGTGGAAAAAGTTGTTTTCATCAAATCTTAATACCTCTCATTAGTT
This sequence comes from Cyclura pinguis, assembly GCA_030412105.1. Classification (NCBI taxonomy): domain Eukaryota; kingdom Metazoa; phylum Chordata; class Lepidosauria; order Squamata; family Iguanidae; genus Cyclura; species Cyclura pinguis. The sequence goes on from CM059599.1 coordinate 383,102,816, forward strand.
AGAAAGCACAAAGGGACAGGAATCCCATCATTATATTATTTTTGTGTTTGTGTGTGTGTGTGTGATTTCTTCCTTCATTCCTGCATTTACACACATACACACAGAGAAAAGCACTTTGTCTTTAAGGTTAATCGAGTTTCAGCACATTTTTTTAAAAAAGAACTTGAATCACCACACTAGTCCTTTTTCCCCCCTTTGCTCTAATGTGTGGCTGCTGAAAATCCTTAGCTGTGATAAATTAAGCTACTTATTAATCTAATTATCGTACATTCATCCCAGAAACTTTCATGTGACTTGAAAAGACTATTCAACCTTTTCCCTCCCCTCGCAGAAAGGCCTCAACCTTGCGCCAATTAAGATTATTCTGAAATAATGCTTTTTTTAAAAAAGAGAGAGAGAGAGAGAAGAAGGAAGGGGAGGGAAGGAGGGAGGCAAAGAGAGAGAAAGAAATAGAGAGAAAAGAGCTCTCTTTAAGCATACAATGGAACAAGGGCTGATCCTAAGCAAAGGAAAAGCTCTGGGAAAAGTTTAGGTTACCTTGACGCTCAGAGACTTCAGGTTTCACAGTGAAGATATAATTATAGTACATTTATCTCTTTCCTCCACTGGCAGAAATTAGTCCGTTCCATTGTTTAGCAAATAGAGCTGCTTGCTGGATTCCTACAACAATGTGCGATTTCCCAAGAACACCAGGACGAAGCAAAGCAGCCCAGTCAAATCCAGTATTTGTCTAGATGGGCACTTTTTTTTTTGTGACTCCTACAGAGCATATTAAAAATGCAGATTTTCCTAAATAGGGTTTCCTCTTTAGGGCTAATCTATTGATATGAAAATATACCAATCCTAATGTCAGCTCAATTTAGGATTAAATTTAAAAAAAAAAAAAGGGGAGAAGAAATATCATATCTTAGTCCCCCGTTCATTGTCAAATGACTTAGTTAACTGTGTGTGAGAGTGTGTGCTTTCAATAATGGCGCAAATGGAGCTATTTTGCATCCAAATTAAAGTAGGTATTAATTTGAATGCAAAACAGCTCTGTTTGCACATGGAGTTTTGATCGCAGGTTTACCCAGAGAGGGGTTTTTGCTCAATGTAGGGAAGACCACAAGTGCGTCACCCTGCGCATTTGGAACACATGCCTCTAAATCTAAGAAAGTGGTGGGCGTTGGGTTCCTTTTCTTTATTTCTCTCCAACTCTCCCCTCCCAACATCCCCATATCCCACCCCTTTTCTTGAAGTGAAGATTAAACGAGTGGAATTATAAAGTATAATTACATTTTATTGAAACTTGAGAAACAGGGGAGGAAAAAAAAAATCCAGCAGGAAACTTTGCGCACAACGCGATGTGTTGTCATTATCGTGGAAAAGATAAAAGTTCCATACTGTTTTTATCTGTTTATTTGGACGGGATCCAGCCTTCGCAGTCACGCAGGAAACAAAAAAAGAGAGAGACGAAGAAGAAGAAGAAGAAGAGGGAATGCAGGAGTAATTATTAAAACTGTGTGATTTGTTATCTCAACTACTGTCTTTCCAAATGGTAATGCGATATCAGCAGCTGCAGACGGTCGCCGGTTTCCTCTATTAGTAAACAAGTGCTTTAGAGACCTGTGTGGGGCTCTTTAAGCCCACTACTCCCCGAAGTGCTGTCAGGCTTAACTTCTAATCCATGGTATTTCAGAGCACTGGAAATTCATCTTTATAAAACCTGAACAAAAAAGGGAAGAGTGCCTGGAGGGCATGAGCTCCCTCTGGTGAGACAAATGACATGTTCATTTATTAATGAAACAATAACCCTGGAAGGAGGATCAAAGCCCATTCCATCCTCACTTTACAATCCCCAATTTTCTCAGGCCATACCATTTAATTGAGCCGTGACAATGGAATACTTAATTGTTTGCCGTGAAAGTTTGAAGAAGCGACTTCTTCAGAAATCCATGTTTCGCTTCTGGATTATTACAGGCGAGCGTAAGCCCAGCTTGTGGCAACGGACCGCCGTTTGATTCCTGCCACTTTGGGCGCTTTTGTGCGCCTCGCTTTCAAAAGGCCTCGCGTCGCCACCTCCTCGGTAATCTGAAATGTACCATTCTTCCTACCCTTTTTAAAAGGTCTTCCTTTGAGGGAAGGAGGGAAAGGCGCCATAGCTCTACGCACGGGTATGTGTGCCTCCAAGTGGCCTGCGACTTATGGCGACCCCATGAATCTCATAGGGTTTTCTTAGGCAAGGAATACTCAAAGGTCGATTTGGTGGTTCCCTCTTCTGAAATATGGCCTACAGCACCTGGCATTCATTGGTGATTTCCCATCCAAGTGCTAACGATGGCTAACCCTCCTCAGCATCCAAGATCAGACAGGATCTGGCACCTTTAGAATAGAGGTCATTTCTGCACTAGACTGTTATAGTGCTATTATTCCACTTCCAACATCCTGTGGAATCCTGGGGTTTGCAGTTTAGGGGGGGGGCTCAAAGGCCTCAAAGGCCCCTCCCAAAACTGCAAACCCCAGGATTCCATGGGATGTTGAAAGTGGAATAATAGCACTATAACAGTCTAGTGCAGAAATGGCCAGAGTCTCTCTATCACAAGACATACAAACAAGTTACAAATTGAGAACACTAAACCTGCTACATGCCCAGTGGAAAAGAGATTGGGCAAGAAATCTCTCTCTTTCTTAGAGTTTCTGAAAGGTGTAAAACAGTGCGTCTCTGATGAGAGTGCCAGCATTTTTCCCCCAATGTGCCAAAAAACAGTGCCATATTTGTGCCCATTGGCTACAACCATTTCTTTTCTTTCTTGGAGACTCACTTGGGAACAGCACTGGTCCAGATAGCACCACTTGGAGTAGCCCAGCTGTAAAACATATTCTGGAAAGAAGTTACAGCACCTAGGGGCCCGAATGGTAAGAGTCCCACTTCTGTTACCATTTTATACTACCATGAAGACAATTGTCGATAAAATACTGAAGTGTGTGTGTGTGTGTGTGTGTGTGTATCTCCAAGTTACCTGTTGACTAATGATGACTGCATGAATCTCATTGTGTTTTCTTAGGCAAGGAATACTCAGAAGTGGTTTATCCTGTTCCTTCCTCGGAAATATAGCCTATAACACCCGGTATACATTGGTGATCTCCCATCTAAGAACTAACCAGGGCTGACCCTGCTTAGCTTCCAAGATCAGACAGGATCTGGTGCCTTTAGTTGATTTAGTCCCATGCCACCTCTGAATTTCACCAACTGGAAATGTTGTGCTTTATGATCTCTCCAAAGTACACATTCATACACTGGTCCTGAGCCGTGGTGTGCCACTGCCTTCTCTCACCCTTGGGGAGCCCTTTCCCAAGACAGACTGACTCAGAATGGGTTGGAAAGATAAGCATGGACTCTGGAAAGGGGGGGCAGGAGACATATGTCCCCCTAAGACTAAGGATGGGGACTGAGCCCCACTTTCAAAAATGATCTGGCTAAACTGGACCACCAGTAATTTCTGAGTCTCATCAGAAATTATCAGTCAGAAGTGTACTAAATGACCAAGCATTGAGTAATATCAGGACAGAGTTTATCATTGAGACCCTTTGGGAATAATAAAGGCTGCCTACAATCCACCCTAGGCACACTTACTTGGGAGTAAGTGACACTGAATATATGGAGCAGACTTCAAAGTATGCATTGTGCTTGTCATAGGGCATTTCCGCACTACATTGTTATAGTGCTATTATTCCACTTTCAGCATCCTGTGGAATTCTGGAGTTGGTACTTTCCTGAGGCCAAAGAGCTCTCTGGCTGGGAATTCTAAATGCCCCTTCCTAAACTGTAAACTTCAGGATTTCATAGGACGTTGAAAGTGGAATAATAGCACTATAACAGTGTAGTGTGGAAATGACCTCAGTCTTCATATTTAGGAACGCGTGAATGATAATGGATGGGGAATGCAATTTGACCTTCTTCTGCAAGTAGGTATCATTAATAAAACCCTGCTTGCCAGTGTTGAATCCTGCCTCCCCGAACATTAAAAACAGTTTAAGGTCTCTGAAGACGGGAGTAATGTACAGTCTCTGATTTTAACCTGGTTTCAAACTAATTTCAATAAGGATTTCTACAGCATCAGAGTTTATAGAGGCCAGAATCTTGTTGATTTCTTTCACATGCTGAAGTTTTCCCATGGAAATGGTTGGGTATTTTTTTTCCAGTGGGGAATAGCCGCATTCAGTCCCAGGTTGCAAAAGCAGAAATATGCCATGTGGTACCATTGCTCATGACGGAAATTGCACATTGCACATGGATGTGTATGTGCATTTGGTTATCCACTGGGTTGTGCATGTGGCATCTTGATTCAGTTCTGCAATGTTGCCATTCAACACAAGGGTTGTATAGCACAATAATGTAGCATAATTAATAGAAAACTCTGCATGTGGACATTTATGCTATGCAAGGGTACAACTTCCTTCTTTGGGTCAGCCCCCAGGAGGGGGGATTATCATGTCTGAAACAGGACAGGAAGGCTACAACTGTCTCTCACACCCATATGCATGCAGATATTACTAATACATCAGTTGCCCTGATTAAATGCCCATAGCATGCTGAGGTAAGAGCCAGCATTTTGTAGTGGCTTTAGTATTCGACCAAGACTCCTGGAGACTGGGGTTTGAATTCTTGCTCAGCCTTGGGAACCCACTGGGTGTCCTTGGGCAAGTTACATTCTCTGAAATCACACACTCTCAGGAAGGCAATGGCAAAGATCTTCTGAATAAATCTTGCCAAGAAAACCATAAGATGGAGTCAATTGAAGGCACACAGTAGCAAAACAATATGCTAGGATAAGTCACCGGAATATCCAGAAACAAGAGGTTGGGCAATCTCATCTTGTTAGGATCCTTAAATTGAAAGGAAACAGTTTGTGGTCTCAAGAATCTTCTAGAAGAACATGTCTTTGTATTTCCAAAGACGAAAAAGTCTAACTTATGGAGACAACCTTACCTGACTAGCAAGAAATCCCAATCTGTGTTACCAGTAAGGACCAACAAGTGACTTCAGGGAACTTGCCAATATAGATTGTCAAGATATAAGAGGATAAATCTGGTTTAGTTAGATGGAGAAGCTCTGAAGTCCTTGATATGATCTACAGAAGTTGGCTTGGATGGGCAGTAGTAGTAGTCAGCTGACAATTGGTTTGACTGGAGCCAAAAACCAGGACAACAGGAAGTTGATCTTGCAAAGGTCCAAGCCGAAATTATAACATGCCCTCCTGGGTTGGATCAGTGGCCTTTCTAGCTCAGCATTTTCTATTCTTATAGGCAGGAACTGTCCAAGATTTATGGAATAAGGAGATGCCAAAACCTTCTATCTATGTGAAAAGCACATGCTCTTCCACTGAGCCAGGGTTTCTCTCAACCTTGTCAAAGAGGATGCTTTTCTGCCTCCTTCAGCAGAGACTTCAGGGTAGTTGGTGGATTGATTCAAGAGAAGAAGTTTCTGAACTTTTACTTCAACTACTTTAAAAAAAGAGCATGGCCAAGGTCCAGCATCAAAGATGTAGCCGTGGTGTTTTAGCTACACTAAAGTGGATTATATAGCACATCTGCAGTTCCTGATCTGATGTGCAAACTGGAACATTATTTGAAGATTTGTTCTTTTCAGAATTCTGTAACACAGTTCGAACCTCAGAAACATAGACTCATAGATTAATGAAGTGTAGGAAACCTATGAATCATTTGTTGTTTTGAAAGGTGATCTCTGAACTCTGCCTAAAACTCTCCACTGAAAGAGATTCCACCAAAACTTTTTTTTTTAAAAAAAAAAAAAAACCTTCTCAACCATGTAGGAGCTGTTTATCACTGGAATAGACTGCTTTGGATAGTTGTGGACTCTCCTTTATTAGAGCTCCATAAAAAGAGACTGATGGTCATAATTCAGGAGCACTTTGGGTGCAACATCATGGCTACATCTTTGATGCTGGACCTTGGCCATGCTCTTTTTTAAGGTAGTTAAAGTAAAAACAAGACTCTCAGAAAGTTATTCTCTCAAATCAACCTCCCAACTACCCTCAAGTCTCTGTCAAGGTAGACAGAAAAGCATCCTTCCTGGCAGGTTGGGAGAAGCCCTGGCTTGGTGGAAGAGTATGTGCTTGTCACATAGATAGAAGGTCCCACTTTCAGTCCACCACCTTCTGAGACAGTTCCACTGTCAAAACAGATTGCAAGTTCTTCCTCATGTTTAGTGAATGAATGTTTTATTTCAGTCAGAAACCAGAACATCATAATTAGTTGGAATCCATTTTAATCCAAATCCATTGAATTGGACTCCTATTATCTGCTCCATCTTCCACATGACAGCTCTTCAGAAGTTTAACAATAGTGATCACGTTGTTTCTCAGTCTTGTCTTCTCCAGGCTAAACACACCCAGTTATCTTGACTGATCTTTACAGGGCTTGGTTTCTTCTAAGGCCCTGGTGTCTGGTGTGATTCATAATCTCAGGCCATTTCCGCACTACACTGTTATAGTGCTATTATTCAACTTTCAACATCCTGTGAAATCCTGGGGTTTACAGTTTAGGGAGGGGCATTTACTGAGGCTCTTTGGCGCCGGAATTCCACAGGATGTTGAATGTGGAATAATAGCACTATAACAGTGCAGTGCAGAAATGGCCTCTGTCTTCCTATACTCTCCTAGATTTACTTAACATCTAGCATAGTAGAGAACAATATAGAAACACAAATCACAACATAACTCTTGTAATGTCACAGAGGACTATCTATCTATCTGTCTGTCTGTCTGTCTGTCTGTCTGTCTATCTAACTAGAAAGTAAAAGTTGAATGTTCATATCCTTCTCCTTCTTTGGAGGTTTTTAAGCAGAGGCTGGAAGGCCATCTGTTGGGAGTGTTTTGAGGGTGTTCCTGCATGGCAGGGGGTTGGACTGGATGGCCCGTGTGGTCTCTTCCAACTCTACATTTCTATGATTCTATGATTCTATATGTCAGGGATTATTTAGCCTTGGATATCTTACATTAACATCAGGTTAGACCAGATGACCCTTGGAATGGATTGGTCCATCTTCGATGTTCTATCAATGCTATTTATTCGAAAGACTCTTGGAATGTATAGTGTCTCACTTTGTATATACAGGCATACCTCAGTTAACAAAGCCTCTGACAAAGAAGCTCTTTTTCACAATGAAGGGTGTTCCTCCCGCCACCATTGGCATTGGAAAGATGGTGAAGCAAGGCCAGAGAAAGACAGACTCTCAATGTTGGGTTGCAGCAATGCGTCTTCAGTAAACATTGCAATGAAGCCTGCCTGACCCAGGAAAAAATGAGATTCTGTTCCAGGTTATCTAACTATAGCTGGGTGCGTTTACATACACCAGGCAAGGTAAACAGCTGCCTCCAGAAACACTTACTGAGTATGCCTGAAGAACAAAGCAGAAAGAGAAGAGGACACTAGATTCACCTGCCACTCCGGCATGTTGGAAAAGATCTGTAAGTTTTGCCACCAAAGTGAAAATCATAAGAAAAGAGGAGGTTGTTCAAAGGGGGAAAAAGTTATCCCAGGATGCGCTTTGGGAGAAATTCTCTTTTTGTTTACTTATGCAATGTTTACCTGACCTGGTTGTTTAATTTCACATGTGCATAATGTTAGTTTTGAACAAAAATTGTTTGCTGAAACATGACTCTTAATTGACTCTTCTTTTTCAGGACTTAGGAACCTATCTCTGTTCTTTCCGTATTATTTCTATGTCAGTACCAATGTTTCTGCAAAAGAAATAAAGACTAGGAACCCATTTACTTCATTAACTGGACTATTGTTGTTGCTGTGTACCTTCAAGTTGTTTCTGACTTAGGCCATTCCCGCACTACACTATTATAGCGCGATTATTCCATTTTCAACATCCTATGGAATCCTGGGGTTTGCAGTTTCTGGAGGGGCCAGAGGCCCCTCCCGAAACTGCAAACCCCAGGATTCCATAGGATGTTGAAAGTGGAATAATCGCGCTATAAGAGTATACTGTGGAAATGGCCTTATTGTAACCCTATCAATCTTGGTTAGATTCCACCTGCAATACTGTAGCCCCTACTGGCAGACCCAGTCCCAGGGGGAGAGTATAATATTTAATATCCAAAGTTATTAAGCCAAAGGTTCACTGGACGGACACATACACATCCGGGTCTAAACCGAAGCACTACTAGCCAGGTCAGACCAATGCTCCCCCAGTCATGTCTCCAAGAGGGAAACTTGGAGCGGTATGTACACCTACACAATGGATCATCAACGACAATGGCACCTTCAGGGGATTCCATGTCCTCTTGATAAGATTAACAATTACATCAACGAGAAATAAAACGATGAGGTCCATTTGCATGATTCAGTCATTGTCCTTTTCCGGGAAAGAGTCTGCCCGCAAGGCATATTTTGCCCTATAATTGGTCCCCTTTTGGGACTCTCTTCGGAGAACTCCCACTCTTGACTAGTGCCCCAGCATTCTGCTAGTCAAGAGATCCCCTGAGCATTCTTCCTCTGCTGAGCCACCTTTGCCTTGCTTCTTCCCAAACCAAAGACTACAGGATCAGGTGCAGTAGAAACCACTCTCTTTCCCTCCGCTTTTCCTGATCTTCGTATCTTTCCGACTCATTAGTCCTTGTGCACTTGTGTGAGTGACTGCTTCGTTGTGTGTATGCGTGTCAATATTTTGCCAATTCTGCTAAATGAACTACTATTAATAGGACATTTAGTCTGGCACTTGTGTGGTCTGACTCCATAGAGTCCAAGATATCGCTGTGTTGCCCTGCCCTCTACTTTGCTAAGCAGCGCTCTGCTAATTTCCTCAACCTTTGTATTTTTGGAGCAAATCAGGGTATCCCCCAGGGACCCCCAGAAGTCAGGTTAACAATACCATTTCCAGTTCTGGGCACCACAGTTCAGGAAGGATATTGACAAGGTGGAACTTGTCCAGAGGAGGGTAACCAAATGGTGGAAGGTCTGAAAACCATGAAGCCCTGTAAGAAGAGGATTAGGAAGCTGGGGATGTTTAACCTGGAGAAGTGAAGGCGAAGAGGTAATGTGATAGCCATGTTTAAATATTTGAAGGAATGTCATATTGAGGATGTGGAGAATCTGTTTTCTGCTGCTCCAGAGACTAGGAGATGGAGCAAGGTTTTAAACCATTGATTCCACCTAAACCCTAGGAAGAACTTCCTAATGGTAAAAGCAGCTTGACAGTGGAAGAGGCTGCCTGGGAGTGTGGTGGAGTCTCCTTCTTTGGAGGTTTTTGAACAGATGCTGGATGGCCATCTCTTGGGAGTGCTTTGATAGGTGTTCCTGCATAGCAGGGGGTTGGACTGGATGGCCCCTGTGGTTTCTTCCAACTCTATTATTCTATGATTCTATCACTGGGCTTTCTGGTGGCTGTATGTGTATGAAGCCCAGAAGGTTGTCCAGCAGGCTTTCATGGCAAAGCGGAGAATAAAACCCTGGTCTCCAAGATTGTAGTCCAGTGCTCAAACCACCACATCATGCTGACTCTCAACTGAAGTATACGTACATAGAAAAACAGCAGTATCTGTGGTATTGCACAAGTAAATACAAAACTCACTGTTTATTAGTACTTTTTTTCCAAAGAATGAAGTATCAGCCAGTCTCTTTCCTAGTTTGCATTATTAAATATAATCGGATACCCTACCCCCCCACACACACACTAAGCCTGAAATTTCTGTTTCCAAATGGCATTTAAGTGCAGACCTCATGGTCACAGGGTCAGTCCTGGTTTTGGGCTTGTCCAAAAACTAGCCTGATGAATAGTTCTCCAGAATTTTCCACACCTCTGTGGTACTTGGGGGCTGGTCCTCTTAGAAATATTGGCCAGCAGTGGATTTTGTCCTTCTTTATTCATGCCTGTCCGTGCAGATGGCAGGTAGCACTAAACAGACTTGTGCACTTCTGTGTCTGACTGTATACTGTCCACAGTGAGAATGGAGGCACTTCAACCTAGGTGGCTCCCTTTTCGACCTCTGGGCCTTAGACGGTGTCCTGCACTTCTGACTGTTGACGTCAACCGTGACCAGCACCTAAGTAAGAGATAAAGAGGAAAATAGGACAAGGCCAAGCAAGAGTTGGAGCAAAGATGAACTAATCTCTTATTCATACATTTGCCATCTGTTGAAGTTGACGTGGTGGCAAATAACAAGAAGAACAAATGGCTCTTTTTCAGTTTTGATTCTTGTTCTTTTCCCATGAATGACATCTTTCACATGATATATCCAAAGTACGAGGGTCTCAGTGTAGTCACCTTGACTTCTAGGAAGACTACAGGCCTGATTTGCTCTCAGACCCATTCATCTTTTGGGCAGTCCATGGTATCTGTAGAACTCTCCTCCAGCACCACATATCAAATAAGTCACTTCCTTTCCTATCAGTTTTCTTTACCATCCTGCTTTCTCAACTATACACAGAAACACTATAGCGTCGATAATTCTGAGTTTGGTATTTAACAATGCATCTTGATACCTGAGGATCTGATCTAGTTCCTTCATAGGCCCTTCCAAGTCTTAGAGTCTTTCTGAACTACCCTGTTATAGTGCTATTATTCCACTTTGAACATCCTGTGGAATTCTGGAATTTGTCATTTACGGAGGCCAAAGAACTCTCTGGCTGAGAATTGTAAAGGCCCCTCCCTAAACTGCAAATCCCAGGATTGCGTAGGAGATTGGAAGTAGAATAGTACTATAACAGAGTAGTGTGGAAATTGCCTTAATCTTCTTTTGATTTCTTGCCTCTAGTTTCCATTTTGGTGGATGACCAAAGTTTCCCAACAGAAGTTAAGCTACCTTGGGTCCCAGTCCAGGAGAAACGTGGCAGATAGATAGATAGATAGATAGATAGATAGATAGATAGATAGATAGTTGGACATTGTTTGTCCTACATAAAACACCTGTATTCAAGTTAGGGAAGCAGAAGTTTGCATGTGGTGACATTGCTCATCATTCATACAGATGTGTGTTGCTCATGCAGAAGAGCTGCACGCTCAGTTGTACAGTGTCCATTTGTCTGATGACACGGCATTGTGCAGCTGTCACATAGCTCTGTGAACCCAAATTTCTGCTCTATCTTCTTAATGTGGGGGCTCAGCCATGAGTGGCAGCTGACTGCGTATGCCTATGGATTGTCCGTGCAAAGAAGTGGTAACTTTTGTACCCTAGAGTGAATGACTTGTGGAGCAGACATTTGAAAATCCATCAGAAATGGGTCTCTTGCCCAAGTTTATGATAATAAACTCGACAGGGCAAGCTGACTCCATCCAGCAATGTTTTAATTATCCTTCTCACTATTATGAGGAACTTCTGCAGCTCTTCAGGTTATTATACAGTAAATAACCAGTTTTCTAAAGGACAGAGCTGTTTTAATTATATGACAATGAATGCATAATTATTATGTTTGTTAGGAGTGAATCACAAGACAACAGACTTGATACTGCTGCTCTAGTTAGTGCATCTTAATTACTTTTTCATTTATTTTGCATATAAAAGCTATTTGCTAATTGTCTTTGCTGTAAATATGCAAAATATAATTAGTCATTCATAATTCTTTATGTGTTATCTAACTGTACATTTGTTACTGAGGAATATATATTAAAGTTTGAATATTTAATGGGCTTTGGTGGCAGAGAACATTTTTTGTACTAACTTTGCCGGAAAAATATTAGAGGGATGGTGTGAAAGCCTCTATTTAACCCCTTTCCCTGTACGAACAAATGTTTCCTCCATGAGCTTCCAGATAGCTGGAAGCATGGGGCAGACCAAAAGCTGGTTCTGCATTTATGCTTCAAAACTGGAACATAAAATCAGGGACAAATAAGCAAAATATAGACTGTGTGAACTTGTACAGCATTAGACCATTGGCAGAGGCACCTCTGCGCTTAGCAAGAGTACAACAATCTTCCTAGGAGGCTGATTCAGGGTGGTAAAGGCAACAATAAGGAAAAACTGCCAAATATTTACTTTCCTGATGTATTTTTACCAACAGGGATCAGGAGAGGTACTTGTAGGACTTTCTGTCTCATCTGTCAAAATAACTTGACTGCTTCATCTGGAATATTGTGTCCAGTTCTGGGCACCTCAATTCAAGAAGGATATTGACAAGCTGGAGCGTGTCCAGAGGAGGGCAACCAAAGCGATGAAGGGTCTGGAGGCCATGAAGCCCTATGAGGAGCGTTTTAGGGAGCTGGGTATGTTTAGTCTGCAGAAGAGAAGATTAAGAGGGACATGATCACCATGTTTAAGTATTTGAAGGGATGCCATATCGAGGAGGGAGTGGGCTTGTTTTCTGCTGCTCCAGAGTGTTGCCCCCTTGGTAAACCCTGTCCTGGGATCTACAACTTTGATATAAAATTAATCTAACCCACCAGAGAGGTCACCCAAATGTGCACCTAGGCAATAACGGTGGTACGATTGAACGAACCAGGTCAGGCTAGTAAAATCCCCAGTCATGTAGCCACGGGAGACCTCATGCTGTGATAACCCATGGTGGACAAAAGGTCTTTAACCTTTAAGGAGTCCACTTGAAGGGATTAAAAGTGTTCCCGGAAAGTTGGGCACTGGAAGCAATAAAACCTTATCAAATCCATCTCCAGAAACTCACACCACAACCTCAAAGCGGAGGAAGATCTTGTTACTGGGATGACTCCTTGTTATCTTCCGATATCAGAGAAATGCCAGATGTGGAGTTGTTTTTCTTTTCTGTCCCTGTTTGTTTTCCCCAGGAAAGGATGTGCCTTCAAAGTAAATTTTTCCTACAAATAGTCCCTGTTTTTGGGCTAGTGAGGAGAGAAAGGCAAGGCAAGGAGAAGAAGTATGATGCCTCCCAGTCACACCAACTGACCGGTCCCCCCTCCCTCCTCAGCGTCTCTTCGCTGAGCTGCTTTCGATCGCTGCTTCCCGGACCAAGGACTTCAGGAAGAGGTGCAGTATCACCGAAGCTGTGAATCCCTCAACAATCCCTCTATCTTATTTCCACTCTTTATTTCTATTAGCCCTCGGATGTGTGTATGCGTGTTTGCGTTAGTGCGAACTATTACTATTCAATAAAGTCATTCATTGGACCTTTACGTGTGATTTCTGACTGAGCCTGACCCCGTAAACATTGGGTAGCAAGATCCTTAATTACCCTGCCCTCTTTGCATTGCTAAAGCGGTGTGCATAGCTAATTTTCCCCACAAGTGATAATTTTGACAGGTTTTGGGAACCCCCGTAAGAGACCCCCAGCAAGCAGGGTAACAAGAGACTAGGACAAGGAGTAATGGATTCAAGCTGCAGAAAAGGAGATCCCACCTGAACCTCAGGAAGAACTTCCTGACAGTCAGAGCTGTCCGGTAGCGGAATACGCTGCCTCCATAGAGTGTGATGGAGTCTCCTTCTTTGGAGGTTTTTGAGAAGTGGCTGGATGGCCATCTGTTGTGAATGCTTTAATGTGGGTTCCTGCCTGGCAGGGGTTGGACTGGATGGCCCCTGGGGTCTCTTCCAACTCTATGATTCTATGGTTTGAGGTTATTATATACCTTGATTTGGGTGTAGGGCTGCCAGGTCAGACTTAGGGATGTAAATCCTTGATTATTTCAACCTCATATGTGAAGATGAATAATTATGGCAGTTTTCTCTCTGCTCCAGGGGAAAGAAATGAATCTTTCTCCATAGTATACTCCTTGTATCTGAGTATCCTGAACTCTTGCAGAAGAATCATTTGAACAGGAAATAAATCCTGTTTTTCTGCAAAAATGCTGTTTTCTGCACAATAAAACTCTGCATAGGAAGCAGTTTTTTTTCCTGTGCAGAAAACATGTTTTTCTGTGCAGAAAACACTTTCATATACAAAACTCCCATGTGTTTTTCAGCGCAGAATAATTTGCTTGCAATCCTTTGGGATGTTAGAATACTGGAAGAAAACTTTAAGATTCTCTCTCATCTTTTATTCTTCCCAGTTTTTTTCCAGGAAATGGATAATGGTCAATATTCTTTCCATCCCTTGCCAGAGCTATCCCAGGCCCTGAGATTTCAAGTTCAAAACCTGAGACCCAAGGATGACCCTTTGTCATGCTGGGGGTGGGCTGGGCCTTGGTGATTGTATGGGCATGATCGTACAAGGATAGAAGAGTGTGGTATAATGCACTGAGTTTTGGAGCAGGAGTCTGAAAGACCAGGCTTTGAATAGTTCAGCCATGTAAATTCCTTGGGTGATTTGGGGCAAATCACACTCTTTCAGACTCAGAGGGAAGCCAATGGCAGACTACCTTTTCTGCACCTTTTTTTATCCAGAAATATTATTTTTGCACATAAAATGTGGCCTCCTTTGCAGAGCACACTGTTTTCTGTGCAAAAAATACCATGTGAAAATTTCGTGCAAAATAAATCTCAACTGCAAGTAGTATGTGAAAACTGCACACATTTTAAATGCTTTGTTATTTCAAGAAGAGAACTGTTAAAATTATTTGTTGCTTCCTTGAAGAGGAAAATTGTGAAGAATTACATTCCTACCATCTGGCTGCCTTTTGGGGCGGGGCAGTGGTCATCTCCTTCCCAGATTTCCACCATATTCCCCAGAGATCTGGGAAGGAGACATCTCTCGTTTACTCTCACTTATAGGAGAGCAGCCAACATCCCGCACCCTGATGCAGTCCCTTTCTGGTAGGTTTGTAGGTCCAACAATGCAGGATCTTTTCCCCATGCGATGCAGGCACTGAGGTCTTGAGGCTTTTAATGGTCTGCTCCTTTTCTGCTTTTCTTGATTTTCTTGAATTGTTCTTGCCCCTTGACTGCTTTTACTGAGTTGAATCTGGCCTAGCACCTAAATCCAATTCTTAGTCCCAACAAGATGAAACCCATTTGAACCAATAAGGGCTAGCTAAATTGTTATGTGTTGTTGCTTTCTGTCAAGTTGACTTCAACTTATGGCAACCCTATGGATGAGTGATCTTCCTTGATTGAGTCAATCCTCCTGTTAAGTGGTCTTTTTCTTTCCCTACTGCTTTCCAACTTACCAAGTATTATTATCTTTTCAGATGAGTCATGTCTTCTCATGATATTCGCAAGGTATGACAGCCTTAGTTTAGTCACTGTGGCTTCTAGGGAGAGTTCAAGCGTGATTTGCTCTAGACCCATTCTTTTGTCTTTTTAGCCATCCAGGGTCTCCACAGAACTCTTCTCCAGCACCACATTTTGAATGAGTTGATTTTCTTCCTATCAGCTTTCTTCACTGTCCAACTTTCACAACCCAATATAGAAATTGCAAATATGATGGTATAGACAATCCTGACTTTAGTATTCAATGATATATCTTGACACTTCAGGATCTCGTCTAGCTCATTCACTAGGCCCTTCCACGTCCTAGTCTTCTTCTGAGTTCTTGACGGCAGTTTCCACTCTGATTAACGACTGAGCAAAGGTATGGAACATTTTAAATTATTTCAATGTCTTCATTGTCTGTTTTAAGCTATATAAATCATCTGTCACTTCTGAGCCACAGAAAAAGTGGAAAGTTCACCTTAGGGTCACCATAAGTCAGAAATGACTTGAAGACACACAACAACAGCAAATTACTTGTGGCGGTGGTGGTGGTGGTGATTATTATTGATTATTATTATTAAATGTAAGCCTGCCTTTGCACTTTCTGACTTGACTTTCTTCAGTAATCTTTCCAAACCTTTGCTGTTTCCTGCTAGTAGTATGGTGTCACCTGTGTATCTTAAATGGTTGATGCTCTTTCCTCCAATTTTCACACCTCCTTCCTCCGAGAGTAATCCTGCTTTTCATCTGATATGTTCAGTGTACAAGTTAAACAGATAGGGTGATAAAATGCAGCCTTGTCTGACCCCTTGCCATTTGAAAACCTTTCCCTGTCTCCCTATTCTGTCCTAACAGTAGCCTCTTGTCCTGCGTACAAGTTGCAAATCGGGACAATCAAATGTTTGACCCTTCTGTAAATTCCATGAATTTGATGGGTCTACTCTAGTTGAAACCAACATTTGGATTTAAGTCTACACCTAGATCCAACCCAGCTCCCTGCTGGCATCGCTGTCGCTGATTTTCAACGGAGACATTTTTGTGTATCTTTTCAGAATTTTTGTTTTTAATTAGTTGCTAATTAGTTGACTTTTTTTTACCATTGTGATTGCTATCAGTCACTTTGAATTGCTGGAAAGAGGTAACATCTGTTAGGTATCTGGCTTGGTATCTTAAAGCAGATAGATGTGTGTTTCTCTCCCTGCAGCTCAGGGGTGAACAGAGTGCAGGCCATGTGCTAGATTTGTTCTCCCAGGGGTTAAAATGCATTTTTCCTCATTTGCTTTTACTCTGGAATGCACCAAAATGTCCTCTAGGAACTAAGGAATGCATTCCCACCTTGTTTGGAGACCCACATCAATCTGTTTAATGTGGTTGCTTATTTAATTTTTTAACCTTTGTATTAATTACTCTTTTAACTTTGGCCATTTCTGCACTAGACTGTTATAGTGCTATTATTCCACTTTCAACATCCTATGGAATCCCCAAAGGCTCTTGCCTAAACTGCAAACCCCAGGATTCCATAGGATGTTGAAAGTGGAATAATAGCACTATAACAGTCTAGTGCAGAAATGGCCTAAAGTCTCACCTGCCCCCTGTCTTAAGCTGCACCTTATGAATAATAGCTGGTCACTTCAAGAGGCTATTTGTATATATACACTCGCTGAGATCCTACGTCAAGGTGATAGTGTGTGACTTACCATATTTGCTGGCGCATAAGATGCACTTTTTTCCTTAAAAAATACCCTTTGAAAATGGGGTGCATCTTATACACCAGCAAATACAGTAATGCTAAAAACATAGGAAGTGAAGCGAGAGCCAAAGTTCTCCTTGCCCAAGCTAACGGGAAGGGAAGGCGTAGTGGAATCCAGGCGAAGCACTCCTTACTTTCCTCTCCTCTCCTGTGCATTTTGACTCTCCTAGGGCCAAAGAAAAACTGGTGCAGCACATTTTTTTATTCCCCTCCTCTCCTGGTGCAACACTCTTTTCATTCCCCTCCTCTCCTGGTGCAGCATTCTTTTCATTCCCTTCCTCTCCTGGTGCAACATTCTTTTCATTCCCTTCCTCTCCTGGTGCAGCACTTTTTTCATTCCCCATCTGTCCTAATGCAGCACTCCTTTCATTCCCCTCACCAGGGAACTCAATTTTTTCCCCCTGAAAAATACCTCTTGAAAGTGGGGTGTGTCTCATTGCCGGTGCGTCCAATACACTGGCAAATACGGTACACTCATAGCATTATGTGGTGGTTTCACCATGCTGGCTTGATAGGGAATTGTTACGCAACCAAATTTGCAGTCCCGTCTGCCTGAGGCGTCAACATGTGAAGCATGTGTGTATCCATGTGTACCTTGCACATGCACATCCATGCACAATGCGCAGCCATGTACAGTGGCGCCACATGCAGAACCCCACTCTGGCAAACTTGAACTGAAGTTTCAGGCGTTCCTCTTCAGTCAAAAATATTTAACTACTTCCCTCGAGGAATTTATGCCCGAGTAATGTACTGCCTGGATTCTGGCCACGGCACATAACGAACGTACGTCCAAATGCTCGCGTTAGTCCCAGCGGCGGTCCACCCACTGAATCCGTTGGGCTTGCTCCCCCTCCAGCAATTAATTCAGTGGGTCTACTCTAGTTGGGAACTAGCCAAGAGGAGACAGGCCCTGCTCTGTCACCTGTTCCGAACTCGGAGGACGGGGTTGGCTAAAAAACAAAGGATCGAAACCCTCGTTCTTTGGAACGTGAAGGCTTTTGAAACCATCTGTACAGAAACGGGGAGCATTTGATTACCACCGAACCGGAGTGTTTCTCTCCTCCCTCCTTCCCTCACTCTAAATGCGCTCTCTCTCTCTCTCTTTCTCCCTCTCTAATTAGTACTCAGTACGGCCTGCCATCTTTGGGAATGTTTTACATTGCAATTAGATTCATTACACAGAGATTGACTGGTTAAAACGGGTGGCGCGTCCCCCCAAAGTTGCGCTAAAGTACAGGGTCTCGAGAACCTTGCCGGATAATTGTATATTATCTTTGCTGCTCGACGCACAGCGTAAGGCTGCCAGTTTGTTCTGGCGACGTGCGTCGCGTTAGACGTTTCCCTTTTCTCTTTCTCTCTGCGCCCCCAACACTTCTCCAACCCCTGCTTTCTCTCCCCCCCCCCAACTCCTCATCTCAAACATTTGATTTACTATCCGGTTGTACTGTTAATCCCATGTCATGACACCCCTATTCACTTCTGCTTTCCAGCTGAAAGCCGCTTCCTACAAAGATAATGCTAGGTAAAATCCATTGTACAAGGAAGAATATCTTCAATGCGGCTATCATATCGAAAAGAAAACACACTTTTGCTCTTTTCACCCTCTAGACATTCTTGAATACCTCCCTTAATGACAGAGTCAAAGAAAATAGCCACTGAGAATACACTCCGGGGTCGTTTCTCCCCCCGCCGTCTCCCCTTTCTCACCCCCCCTCCCCGCCGCCATTCTCTCCCACGTAATCCTGCTCTGTAATTCTATAATTGTTCTTATTTACATTGGGTAAATCTTTTTAAACTAACAGATATATATGTGTATAAAAAATAACGGAGTGACAGGAGAGCATGAATGAGGAGGAAGCTATCTAACATGCCTTCGTAAATTGTGATATGAATAAATCATACAGATCCTCTACTTATCAAACAAGTATTTAGAAGCACATTTAAATAATGCCCTTTAATGCCAGCACTTCTATAAAACCCACAAACTGTCAGTTACATTTTTTTTTTCCTCCCGAGCAGTTGACTACTTGAGCTATAGATTAAATTTCCTCCTTTTGGGAAGGAGGGGGGGAAATGTTGTATATATCTAGGAGAGCAAATTAAACACACACACTTGCTCGCTTGCTCACTCACACACACGGAGAGGATGACTTCTTTAAATGACATTCCACTTAGACACAAAAGACGAGACAGGGATGCTGTTTAATCAAGCAAAATCCCAAAGCTCAAGATCCGATAGCGCCTATCCCTGATGTTTCTAAGACGGGGTTAGAGCTGAACGATATGTAGGACAGACGGCATTTTAGTCGGAAAACCAGCAACAACAACAAAAGAAGGAGCGGGAAAGAACGGCGCTTGGATCCCATCAAGGAGGTCTTAGAGCATCGAGACTTGACCTAGAGTCGTGTCAGACGTCAGAGCTGAGCTGGCAAGACTGAATTTGGATACTGAAGAACTAGATTCTAATCATTCGGAACCGGGGTCTAACCCAGGGCCCTTTCACACTGCACGGTTAAGATCCTATGATTCCGCTTTAATTGCCCTGGCTGCATATCATGGAATCCTGGGGTTTGTAGTCTGTTGAGGCACTAGAGTTCACCGGCGGAGAATTCTAAGTACCCTTTGTGGTAAACCCCCTTGTGAGGCTGGGCCTACAGTTCCTACAGTTCCTAGCCTTGGATACCTATCGCTGTCACCTTTTCCTAAGATCCCTGTTTAAATCCCCCTTTGGATTTGGGACGTGGGCCTCCAGGTGACCTTGATGTGGACCATTTATTTTTTTACAAGTGGTTCCTGTAATGGTAGGCATGACAGTCTTTAGTCCAGGCTTAAGGAAGCCAAGAAGAATCAGGTTTAATCAATGGTTCAGCTTTATTTTCTTAACATACAGACAGGTTGCTTTATCAAGTTCCAGTGCTCAGTTCAAAACATATCATAATATTCAACTGAATTATGTCAGACCTTTTCCTTCGTTCAGTTCAGACACCCAGTGCACATTGACTTCCGTTGGACTCTCACAATCCACTCTTTCAGAAGTCTTTCTCCAACTGACACTGACTCTTGTTTTTGCATATATGTGTGTATGTGTGTGTGTGTGTGTGTGTGTGTGTGTATGTATATGTATATGTATATATGTATGTATGTATGTATGTATAAACAAGAAATTCCCGACCCTCACTGAAGCTCCTCTCTCACTTTATAGACTTCTCCGTGCTGGGACTGGTGGTCCTCTGTTTTTCACAGGTGTGCTTCATACCTTTTTATCCAAGACCTCTTCAGTGACATTTTTTTCCAAGTTCTCTCCATCTTTGCCTTTCCTGTTATATTATCACTGGCCATTTCCGCCCTACATTGTTATAGTGCTATTATTCTACTTTCAACATCCTCTGGAATCCTGGGGTTTGCAGTTGAGACTTCTCAGTCAGAGAGCTCTTTGGCTTTAGTGAAGTACAAACTCCAGAATTCCACAAGATGGTGAGTGGAATAATAGCACTATAACAATGTAGGGCGGAAATGGCCTCTTTGACTTCTTAAATGGCGACACCCAAAATTCCATACCATAGAACCACAGCAGTTAAAGTAGAATCACAGTGCTTGAATATGGCTCAGGAGCAGGTTATCTGAAGGCCATATTCTCCCCTATAAGCCTGCTTGTGCTTTGAGATCTTCTGGGAAGGATGGTCTCCTTTGTCCCACCACTCTAATATGTACATCTGGTAGGAATATAGGAGAGGGCCTTCTCAGTGGCTGCTCCCAGTTTCCAGAACTTCCTTCCCAGAGAGGATAAACTGGCACCTTCCTTTACTGTCTTTCCACAAGCATGTAAAACCTTTTTATTATTCTGGCAGAACTTTAAGAAATTGATTTTTTTAGGAAAGACAGACCTTGCATAATAGGCTGGACTTGTATTGGTTCTTTTTGATCTGAATGGTTTATGTTTGAAGAGATATCATGTAGAAGAGGGAGGGGGCTTGTTTTCCGCTGCTCCAGAGACTAGGACGAGGAGCAATGGATTCATGTTGCAGGAAAGAAGATTCCACCTGAACCTCAGGAAGAACTTCCTGACGATCAGAACTATCCAGCAGTGGAATATGCTGCCTCGGAGTGTGGTGGAGTCTCCTTCTTTGGAGGTTTTTAAGTAGAGGCTGGATGGCCACCGGTTGGGAATGCTTTGACGTGTGGATGTTGCATGGCAGGGGACTGGATTGGATGGGCCCTGTGGTTTCTTCCCGCTCTGTGATTCTATGATTCTAGGATTCTATGTTTCAACTGGCTTTAATTTTGTGATAGTTTACTTGCTTCTTAACTTTTGTTTCCTGTGAATTTTTAACTATGTTTTATCTCTTGTAAACTGCCCTGAGTCCCAAGCAAGGAAAAATCAAGATGATGATGATGGTGATGAAGATGAAATCATCATCATCATCATCATCATCATCATCATCATCATCATCCCAGGTGAGCTAGAAGTCTTGTAAGCAAAATAGGACCATTAAGAAGTAAGAGCCATCTTCATTGTGCCGTGCCCAAAAGATTTTGCTGCTTGAGGGCCACCTCATTCTAGACTAGTATGACACTGAATATATGGCCCTTTCCAGACGTGGGAGGGGAGCCGCGCGAAAACGCTACTCACTGGACTTCTTCAGCGTCCGGGCGAATCCATGGGGACGAGGAGCAGTGCGAGCTCGTCGCTCCGCGCTGCTCCGGCGTCCAAAATGGCGGCTTCCGGTTGGTGGAGGCTCTCCACCAACCGGATAAGCTCGCCAGCCGAAAGCCCGCCCCCGGAAGATCTGCAGGCATGCACTTGCGCGCGCCTGCAAATCTGCTCCGGAGTGCAGCGACGGAGTGAGATGGAGTCGCGCGCTCCGTGCTTTTTAAAAACCTCTTAAAAGAGGTTTTTAAAAAGCACGCTGCGCGACCAGTTCCAGTCACGCAGAACCAGACTGAGGTGTGAAACTACGAAAAGTAGTCCAGCCCAGTCCACTCCACGGTGCAGAAGACCTCCGTGGGAGGGCGCTCTGCCCCGTTTTAATAGCCCGGTGCGGAAATGACCTATAAGTGATATCTGGCTTGATTGCAGTAGATGTGAAAAGGATCTAGGAATCTTAGTAGACCACAAGCTGAACATGAATCAGTAGTATGATGTGGCACTAAGAAAGCCAATGCAGTTCTGGGCTGCATTAATAGGACTATAGCATTTAGGTCAAGGGAAGTGATGGTACTGCTCTATTCTGTTTTGGTCAGACCTTATCTGGAATACTGTTTCCAGTTCTGGGCACCACAATTCAGGAAGCATATTGATAAGCTGGAGCAAGTCCAGAGGAGGGTGACCAAAATAGTCAAAGGCCTGGAAACCATGAAGTCCTAGGAGGAGAGGCTTAGTGTTTAGCCTGGAGGACTCTAAGAGGCGATATGATAGCTATGTTTAAATATTTGAAGGGATGTCATAGGGAGATGGATCAAGCCTGTTTCCTGATGCTCTAGAGACTAGGACACAGAGCAATGTCTTGAGCAAACTTCAAGAAAAGAGATTCCATCTAAATGTTAGGAAGAACTTCATGAGGGTAAGAGCTGTTCAACAGTAGAATATGTTGCCTGTGAATGTTGTGAAGTCTTCTTTAATGGTTTTTAAAGAGAGGCTGAATGGCCATCTGTTGGGAATGCTTTGACTATGTATTTCTGCATAGCAGAATGGGGTTGGACTCAATGGCCCTTGTGGTCTCTTCCAACTCTATGATTCTATGATTCTATTATTTTATGAACAGTATACCCAGCAGCTGCCAGGATCTTGTGCTATTCTGAATGGATGCAGGATCTTTATTTCCTGGTGAACAATTAGAGAAATTTCCCCTTTCAGCCACCTTATAAAGCAGAAATGGGCAACCATGCAAGGTAACAAGGTCAGTTTTCTGCCCCTGAACCAAGTGCCAAGCAGACTGTCGAAAACACCACCCCAAAGCAAACACACAAGTGTTTGGAAATCCAATTTTGTTTGGTTGAAAAAAGGATAATTTTTTATTTTGAACAGTATGTGGAGGGGAGGTCTGGCAACTTATTTAAAAGGTGGGCTACTACTCCTGGAGGCCTCTAGATGAAGCATCACCATTTCATTTCTGCCAAAACAAAAAGGACAGTCTAGAAGGTCTGGAGGAGTCGAGGGCCACAAAAACAGATTCAGGGGCCACACCTTGCTCAATCCTGTTGTAAAGTAAGTGCTAACTCTCTTCTAGCTATAGTCCAAAAAAAAAAAGGTAACTTCATGAAGCTCAGGTAGGGAAAAGAAAGATATTTCTTGGGTTCACTGAAACTCATTTATCTTGTAAAATTGCCATTTCTCGCAAGAGTGGCCTCCTAGCATCTGGACCTTACAAGACGCGACAGCAGGCCCGCTGAATCAAAGATGCGGTGATGCTTGTCTTCAGTGGGGAAGGCGAGCCAGCCAGGCGCACTTCATTAAAGTCAGTGAGACTTGACGTAAAAAAATAAATGGAGACCGAGATCCTATATCAAGGAGATGGAGTGGAACTTAAGGCTGCAATTCAGCATCCTCACAGTGTGCCACAAATGTCTGCATACAGAGATATGGTGCACAGGCACTATGCAAGTGCCTAGGCAGAAACAGCAACATTCTGTACCACATGTCTATCACGGAGTGCCATTGTACCATGTGCAATGCACAGCGAAAGATGTGACGAAAGAGTGGAACTCCATCTCATGCAACTACAGAATCTGAGAGTTGGAAGGGAACACAAGAGCCATCTAGTCCAACCCTCTGCCTTTCAGGAATGCACAACTAAAGCACTCCTGAAAGATGCCCATCCAACCTTTGGCCATTTCTGCCCTAAACTGTTATAGTGCTATTACTCCACTTTCAACATTCTATGGGATCCTGGGGTTTGAAGTTCAGGGAGGGGAATTCAGAATTCTCAACCAGAGAACTCTTTGGCCTCAGTAAATGACAAACCCCAGAATTCCACAGGATGTTGAAAGTGAAATAATAGCACTATAACAGTTTAGGGCGGAAATGGCCTTAGTTTAAAGATCTCCAAAGAAGGAGACTCTGCCATTCTCTGAGGCAGTCTGTTCCACTGTCAAACAGCTTTTACAGTAAAGATGTGTTTCCAAAGCCATTTCCACACTAGACTGTTATAGCGCTATTATTCCACTTTCAACATCCTATGGAATCCTGGGGTTTGCAGGATTGCAAACCCCAGGATTCCATAGGATATTGAAAATAGAATAATAGCGCTATAATAGCCGAGTGCAGAAATGGCCCTAATGTTTGGACGGAGTCTTTTTTCTTGTAATTTATATCCATTCTTGCATTTTCTAGTCTCTAGTACAGCAGAAAACAACCTTGCTCCACCTTTGACGTGACCTGCCTTCAGATATTTAGAAATAGCTATCATGTCACCTCGTAGCCTTCTCTTCTCCAAGCTAACAATACTCAGCTCCCTCCATCACTTCCCATAAGGCTTGGTTTCCAGACCATCTTGGATGCTCTTCTCTGCCCGTGTTCCAGCTTGTCAAAATCTTTCTTGAACTGTGGAGTCTAGAACTGACCACAGTATTCCAAGTGAGATCAAAGTACAGCCAGATTAATAGCTGAGCCATGGTATAGAAATTCTTGAACTATTTCAATGTCTTCACCATCTACTTTAAAGTTGTGTACCGTATTTGCCGGCATATAGGCCTCACCCATGTATAAGATGCACGCCATTTATAAGCTGGCAAATACCGTTTGCCCGCATATAAGACACGCTGGCATATAAGACGCACCCCATTTTCAAACAGTATTTTTTTGGGGGGAAAAGTGAGTCTTATACACCAGCAAATATAGTAACTCATTTGTGGCCATCATTTTTGTTTTCTTAATGTTCAACTATAAACCTGCCTTTGTACTGCCTTGATTTTCTTCAGTAATTATTCCAAGTCTTTGCTGTTTTCTGCTAGTAGCATGGTGTTATCTGCATATCTTAAATTGTTGATGTTCCTTCCTTCAGTTTTCAGGCCTCCTTCCTCTGAGTCTAATCCTGCTTTATGTATAATATCTTCAGCGTACAAGTTGATAGAGTGATAAAATGCAGCCTTGTCTGGCCGCCTTACCAATTTACTCCAAGTCAAGTCTCAAGTCCTTGCAAGATACTTTTGAGTCAAGTCTCAAGTCAAGTCTCAAATCTGGGAGCCAACTTTTAACGGAAAAAAAAGAAGAGGAAGCGGTGGCGATGCGTATGGGGGAGGCAATGGGCATACAAGGGTCTACAGCTTCTGAAGTGGGGAGTGAAATCTTTCTTACTCCCCATTCCTCAAGCTGGAGACTTTTTCAGAAGTGGAGAATAGGATCCTTTCTATTCCCTGTTAACTGAAGCTTTAAAATCTTTGGAAGGAAAGATCCTTTCTCCTCAAACCTCTTGCCTAAAACATTTGCTGTTCCCTCCGAGAAATACACCTCTGCTCTGCGGACAAGTCTTGCTTTCTGATCTTAGGAAAAGTTTTACAAGTTTCCTCCAATATGCAGCAGGGACAGGCTGCCAAGCAGATCTCAACCCTGCCTCAAGCCCATTGCCTAACACGTTTGCTGTTCTCCTCTGAGAAGCATGCCCATGGTTGGGCTTCAGACAGGTTGTCATGCGACCAGTAGGCAAACAGAGATGCAAAGAGATGAAAGTGTTCCAAGTTGCAAGGTTTCTGAATGAATGTGTTATGTTTTATGTGTTATGAATGTGTTATGTTCCAGGTTTTTAAGCAGAGGTTGAATGACCATCTGTCGGGAATACTTTGATGGTGTCTTCCTGTGTGGCAGAATGGGGTTGGACTGGATGGCCCTTGGGGTCTCTTCCAACTCTTCAGTTCTATGAAAACAATTTAAGGACTATTGCTTTAGTGCATGATTAAATAAGAACGAAGATCTGACATCAGAGATGGAGTACGAGTGTAAACTCATTGAGCTTCACAACAATGGTGTATTTGCAAATTGTAACACTGCACAACTGAATGTGGAAACAGATGTGAAATGTAGGATTGGAATGGGCGGTGAACACTTGTATGAGCAATGTGCAATGCGCAATGGCACCATCTGTGCGCCTCCGCTTCGACACCTTCAACTGATTATGGACTTTAGCTTCAAACAAAAATGTCCCAGCACTTCTGCAGGTCAGTTTACACATGTGCCAGTCAGTAAAAGGATGGTAATCAAAGACAGTTTGTAACGTTTAGTTTATGTTTATATAGACTGAAGAATTAACAGGTTTATTCATCTTCATTCAGGTGCTGACACTACAGCTAGTCCTGCCAAGCCACACACGATTACTCACAACATCAAAGAAGAATGTGGAACATTGTTACAACTCTACAATCATGAAGACTGTGAGTTTAATACACTCTGCATCAAGTATGGAGTAATATTTCAATGTAGACATTGATCAGGGTAGTGGTCTTCCTGGACTGACATTTTTCATACAACAAAGAATGTGTTAGGTCCTTTAATATGTTGTGTATGTGCCTACCTTTTATTCTAGTTTTGTCTTAGGATCTTTCTCTCTCTCTGTCTCTGTCTTTCAGAAAGCACACCCGGAAAACTTACAAGAGATCCTAGATGTCATAGGAGGAAGAATGGAGAAAATGCAAGGATATGAACATCTGTGGTGTCAGAATGATGTCCATCATAGAAGCTGCAGATAATGTTGGTGAATCAGGCATCAGGGCTGTCAGATGCAAAGCAAAAATTCCAGAACTGCTCTTTCGCTATTGAACTGTCTAATTCCTCAAAATATCCATGAGGAGTGGCTTAGGGAGCTAGGAATGTTCAGTCTGCAGAAGAGAAGGTTAAGAGGGGACATAACAAGGGACAAGGGAACAGGCTCGTTTTCCACTGCTTCAGAAACTCGGACAAGGAACAATGGATTCAAACTACAGGAAAAGAGAGTCCACCTGAACTTCAGGAAGAACCTCCTGATAGTCAGAGTTGTTCAGCAGTGGAAGATGCTGCCTGGGAGTGTGATGGAGTCTCCTTCTTTGGAGGTTTTTAAGCAGAGGTTGGATGGCCATCTGTCGGGAGTGCTTTGATGTGGGTTCCTGCATGGCACGGGGTTGGACCGGCTGGCCCCTGTGGTCTCTTCCAACTCTATAATTCTGTGAGAAATTAGGACATGGAGCAATGGCTTCAAACTACAGAAAAAGAGATTAGGAAGAAATTCCTGAAGGTAAGAGCATTTTGACAGTGGAATCTGCTGCCTGGGAGTATGGTGGAGTCCCCTCCTTTGGAGATTTTTAATCAGAGGCTTTGATGTGTCTTGCTGCATGGCAGAAGGGGGTTGGACTGGATGGCCCCTGTGATCTTTTCCAACTCTAGGGCCCTTTCTGCACCCTACCTTTTCATGACAGCATCTGGTGGGGATCTCAGCAGTAGCTCTGCTAGGAGGGGAGTGCAACTGGAGCACTCCGCTCCTCAGCAGCTGGCTCTGTGACGAAAGAAGCATGATAACCCTGCCTCTTTATTCTGCAGCACAGCCAGGTACTTTCCCAGGATGCCCTGGGGCAAGAAGTGTAGCTGTTGCACTTCTGGGGCTTCTGGATGACAGGTAAGTCCACGATGGCAGCACGATCATGGGTCATTGACAGGGAAAACCTGCCAATGATTTACTCCGTGATTGTGCTCCCTGGGGACAGGAGGAGGACAGGACTGCAATGTGCCATGCAGAACTGTCGTTGCAGTCCTGTCCTTCTCCCGTCCCTATGGAGGGCCTAGGATTCTATGATTTCACACGTGTTTGTACATTCAGGTATGTAGTTCTGAAATTCACTAATGCACAATTGCCATATAACTCTGTGTATATTCCTTCTCCGTGATATAGAGTCCTGGTCATGATCACACTATTGTAACATCATTTCATTGCAAATGACTGTATTTCAAAAGGACACAACTGGAACATTTCCAAATGGTGTCAACAATAGGTAGCATTCACTTTGATAGTCTTCTGATACAGACTTTTCCTGGCCTGCTCTGGCTGGAACAAATGTTAAGTACACACACGTTGTAGTCTGGAAGCCTCAGCTTACCAAACAGCTGTGAACATCTCCGATATAATACAATATTTGCAAAGCGCACAGAGAAAAATTTGCTTTTTTGCATAGGTGAACAAAGCCACAGCAAAACCAGGCTTTGGTCACCAAGAGGAATGCTTACAAGGAAATGTACGCAGTTTTAAAAAAAGGTGGATTTTTAAAAACACATGCCAAAAAGAAAAAGGAGAACACATTTCATTTTGTAAAACAAAAACAAAAACAACAACGGGCAGATCTGGGAACAGAGAAGGTATAAAAGAGGAAGCTGGAGAATGTGGATTTGATAGGTGTGCAGATCCAAAGTTGAGAACAACAGGTAAATGTGGGGCACAGACTTATACAACGTGTTTGTGAGTTGCGTTTCAGGAAGACTTTGTGTTGAGCAAACAGGTCAGGAAGCAGATTAAACACAAGAAGCCTGAATTTTCTTTTGCCATCAAAAAGGATCATCAACCTCACCTCCTTTAAAAGAAGTTTGTGAGATTACCCACTTTGGGTTTACGTATAATCTTTATACCCAGCTCCCTGTTTCTTTTAATGAAGTATCATGTCAGAATAATGCACAAAGCCTGATATTAGTAATGTTATATTGGTAATGTTAGGCAGGATAAAACTCACAAGAACGTTAATGTGAGGAGCAAGTGATACAGGGAAGCGATAATTGAAGCAAAGAGCGCTGGCAGATCGCAATCTAGTTGTTGTCTGGGAACTTCTTAGACTTCTAAAGTTCGACAAGGATTTTCTTATAATTCCCAGCATTTTACACAAGCCAGAGGCTTTGGGCAACATTTATGCCATGCATGCCAATTTCCAGCGACAAGACAAAACTATTTTCTAGTTTACAGTGTTGAAAAAATGTTCCCCTCTTTAGTTATTTGTGAGCAATCCTTATGATTGACACTCAGCAATCCTTTGCTTGTTCATTTTCCTACCAACCCCTATATCAGAACTTTCCAAACTGTGTGTCGCAACACATTAGTGTTTCACCTGCGGTGTGTGGGTGTGTTACCCCAAAACATAGGTGCCACAAGGGCCACCCTGCAATGCCAAATACCTCCTTGCAAAAGTGGGGAATTAATTAGCTCAAACGGGAGGCTCACGAGAGGGGAGCAACTTAGCGAGATCTTTTCTACCAGTGTTTACGGGCACACACAGGAAAAGAACCAGCCAGAGATTCAGAAGTAAGCAAAAAATGTGTTTTATTGAGGGGAATTCGCTCATGCATGCACACAAGATACGCACAATTACACATTTACACAAGAGCTAACTGAAAGAGAAAGGGTTGAAAAATTATAGAGAAGCTGAGGGGTTTGGGGGATTTATAATTACCAGTCCAGAACAGTAATGAAGAGCAGAAATGTGTTTTAACTTAGGTAGGACCTAAGGACAGTCCTCATTCAGGAGCCAGACGGACAGAGTGACGGGTAGATCTTCAAGAGACTGCCCTGGGCGTCCTGGAATCAGGGGTGTTTGTACCCTGAAAACGGCTTGTGGCTGTGAAGGTTCCAGATGCAAGACAAAAGGAACCAGTTGTGGACAGTGGGTCTTTCGCCTGTTGATGGGCTTAGTGCTTGATTGACAAAGACATGATGGGTGTTGTAATAGCTGTCTATTGTGGGTGCTGTGAGGACAGAGGAAAGAATCCAGGTGTACAAGGGATGGATATCTGTCAATCAGTGTCCTGGTGGGCTCCTCACGGTTGGGTTCCCTGGAAAATTCCAGCTTCTGTTTAAGCCTATTATCCACAGGAATGGTGTGTATTTGCCTGACAGATGACTCAGTCTTACCTGGAGGAAGTTTTGAGTTGACCTGTCCTTCTCACATTTACAGTCAAATTCTTTCCCTCGCTCAGTTTGACCTCTCCGTCGCCTCTCAGGCTTGAATTTGATGTCAGAGCCAATAACATGTGTTGCCAATCAGATATGGTGCCCATCCAAACCATACTGACATTGGGGACCCCGAAAGCGGGGCCTGACAGGTGTGTCACGTGAATGTAATGGGTGGAGGGGCTCCCTCTCCTGCCATGGCGGCAGGCCAGGCCTGGGTGACGGGGTTGCCTCTGCCACCGCTGCCCCAGGCCGAGGAAGACCCCGGCAAGGGCGGTGGTGGCCCAAGCCCAGGTGGAGGGGCTGCCTCTCTCGCCGCCTCCACTGCTGCCCTGGGCCATAAAAGACCCCAGCGGGGGCAGCAGTGGCGGCAGGTCAGGCTCGGGTGGATGGGTTGCCTCTGCGTCTTGAATTAGGGTGGATGGGCTGCCTCTGCGTCTTGAATTACTCTGTCGTGAAATGATGCATGTCTAAAAAGTGTGTCTCCAACATGAAAAGTTTGGAAAGCTCTGCGCTATAAAGTCCAGGTTATATGAAGGACTGTGTCTCTCTATATGAGCTTGCCTGGGTTTTGAGATCCTTTGGGGTAGGAGTGTCTTCCTCTCTGACTCTTTCTGCACTACTCTGTTATAGTGCTCTCATTCCACTTTCAACCTTCTGAGGAATTCTGGGGTTTGTAGTTTACTGAGGCTGAAGGGCTCTCTGGCTGAGAATTCTAAATGGCCCTCCCTAAACCGCAGACCCCAGGATGCCATAGGAGGCTGAAAGTGGAATAAGAGCACTATAACAGTGTGGTGTGAAAAGGCCCTCAGTCTCTTCCCCCTCACAGGTACAGGAGAGGGCCTTCTTGTGGCTGCTCCCAGGTTCTTGGAGCTCCCTTCCTAGACGAATTAGATTGGAGCCCTCCTCGCTATTCTGCAGAGGGCAGGTGAAGATGTTTTTAATTTCAACAGGCCTTTGAGGGCTGACTGATCCTTTCCTGAGCTGTGTAGTTTGCATTTGTTATTCTTCTTTTTAATGGTTATACCTTTCACTGTTTCTGATTTTATTGCTACTTCAATAATGGCCAGAATCTTGTTGGGTGTTACAAATGTGTAAGCATTGTAGTTATGGTGCAACATAGTGACTCCCACCCCGCTTTCTCTATCAGCTCTATGGGCATCAGCTGCTGCAATCGATGGTGGTCTGTTCCCCTGTTGATCCAGAAGCAGCTGACTTGTGGTCCCACACCCTTCTGTGAGCAATCCCTGGTGTGGCAGGGTCCCTGTCGCAACCTCCCCTCACGTCAGTCGGCTGCTTCCTGATCGACGGGGGAACAAACCACTGTCAACTGCTGCAGCTGCTGCCTGGTAAGTGGGCATTGGGGGACTTTCACAAGGCTATATAAGGATCATCACTGTTTTTGCTTAGGTGCCAAGTAAAGACATGGCTATTTATTAAAACCTCTGGGGCCATGCTCATTTATCTCAAAATGCTAATTCACAAGGTAGATGCAATTATAAACCATACAGGATCTGCTGTCTTAAAAAAAAAAACCCTGCCAATATCATGATGCCTTCATACATCAAGCCTGAACATTCCCTGTAAGTCAAGATGACTTGGCTGAGGCTTTCATACTTTGGACACATCATGAGATAACCTGGAAAAGATGGTAACGCTTGGAACAGTGGAAGGCACCGAAGAGTGGTGTTGCCTAAGGCTACCTTCATATCTTCCAGTTGTCCCAATTTGACGGGGACAGTCTCAATCTTCTCCCATCCCACTTCTCCAGCTGCTGTTGAAATGTCCCAGTTTCTTTCTCTCTCTCCCACTTTCCACGTTTGGCATCAGTTTCTTTCCAATGAAAGCAGAAATGTATCTATGAAATATGTTAAATGCCATAGATGCTCAAATTGCAAAGAAACATTGGAAAACATTATACGATAACAGTTGCTAGAATTGTCGATGCTCAAGAATGGCAAACAGATACACTACCGTCAGAGGAAGAATGGCTGTTAAAATTATATGATTTGTTAGAAAGTGAAGGGAAAGAAAAACATTAAATAACTTCTGAGAAGACTGGGAATGTTTAATAAACTAATTGAGAATAAAATGGAGAAGTACATCAGTATTATATACAGAAGAAATATAAAGATAAGAAGAGGAAAGATGATCAGTAACTAGAAAACAACAATGGTGAAATTAATACTAGAAGAAGATACGTAGAAAGAATTTTATCTGGTTTGTATTTATTCCTCCTTTGTATGAAAGTGAAAATCCAGTGCCAACTGTATTATAATTCCCTTTTTAAGTTAAGAATCTTTGGGGTTTTCCACACTACACTGTTATGGTGCTATTATTGCACTTTCAAGATCCTGTGGGATCCTGGGGTTTGCAGTGTAGGGAGGGGCATTTAGAATTCTCAGCCGGAGAGCTCTGTGGCCTCAGGAAACTACAAACCCCAGAATTCCACAGGAGGTCGAAAGTGGAATAATAGCACTATAACGGTGTAGTGCTGAAAGGCCCTTAGTGGTACTTGCTTTTGAGCAGGTAGACACTGGATTGTCTGCTGCATAGAGAATAAAGAAATACCGTGACAGGGTAATAAAATTACCCTCTGATGCAAACAGAGCAGCGTTTTTTGAAAAGCGCAGAGTGGTAGCTAACCTGTTCTGAAGAATGGCAGGGAAAGCAAGCAAGCAAGCAAGCAAGCAAGAAAGGTAGGTAGGTCATAGAATCATAAAACTGTAGAGTTGAAAGCGACCACAAGGGCCAACCCCCTACCATGCAGGAATGCATCATCAAAGCATTCCTGACAGTTGGCTGTCCAATGTCTGTTTAAAAACCTCCAAAGAAGGAGACTCCACCACACTCCCAGGTAGCAATTTCCATTGTCAAGCTGCTCTTACCATCCAGAAGTTCTTCCTCCTGTTTAGATGGAATCTCTTTTCCTGGAGTTTGAAACCATTGCTCTGTGTCCTAGTCTCTGGACCGGCAAAAAACAGGCTTGCTCCATCGTCCATGTGAGAGAAAGAAAGAAAGAAAGAAAGAAAGAAAGAAAGAAAGAAAGAAAGAAAGAGGGAGGGAGGGAGGGAGGGAGGGAAGGAAGGAAGGAAGGAAGGAAGGAAGGAAGGAAGGAAGGAAAGAAGGAAAGGCAGGCAACATCTAAGCTGATTCTTTCATCCAAAAAGTCTCTCTCAGCTTTTTACAATCATTGAATGGAATCATAAAATTGCAAGCTTGGAAAAGCCAGGCTAAACGACTCCAAGGATCATCAAGTCCCGCACCCTGCCAGGAATTCACTACTAAAACATCACTGATGTCAGGCCACCCAACCTCTGCTTGAAAGCTTCCAACAAATGAGAGTTCACCGCCTTCCAGCGTGGCCCACTCTACTGCTGAACTGCTCAAGTTAGCAACCTTTGCACACTTATGCTCGCTAATTGCTTGTGTGCATCTCGGCTGACTTCCTCTTTGGTTGTCCACACCTGCGCCCTTCCTGTGTTACTCCAACCTGACATCAGAGGCGTATCTAGTTGGGGCAGGTAGGGTATGTGCCCTGGATGCCAATGCCGGGGGGGGCACAAAAAAGCTGTGCTGGAAAATTTAGCAACAAAGGAGGAGGAGGGGGAAGGAAAAGCTGCCCTGGAGGTAGGGGTACAACTTCCACACTAGCCCTAGGCACTGTTTATGCTAGATACACCCCATCATCTTTTCTTCTCCCCTCTTTTCCATCACACCACATACTTTACTCTGAACAAGAACGAGTAAGTCAAGTTACTTTGTAGGTTTTACAAAGACTTCTATTTTTCTCTGCTAGACCCTGCGGGTGGGCATGAAACTGTTTGTTCAGCTTCCATCTTTTGAAATTCACTTCTCTGCTTGTGAGATCCAGCGGTATCTCTCACATTTCCCAACACGAATAGCTCTTACCATTTGGCAGTTTTTTGGATATTCGTCAAAATCTCCTTCCTTATCATTCGAATTCTTTGCAAGCAAGTCAATAGCTACATGAGTTCCCATCGATTCATAGGGCCTACTGAGTTGGAGACAATAGGCGGCAACAGCCAGCATGTATGAAACTTCCCATTGATTCAATGTGTTTCCTTTAGTTGGGAGTAACAGTTGGATTTGGGCCACAGCGTACAACAGAGCTTTCCAAACTTTTTATGTTGGTGATGCACTTTTTTAGACATGCATCATTTCACAACACACTAATTCAGTTTTACCAGCAAACTGGAGGTTAAACTAACCCCTTATACAGACACATACATAAATTGTAATAACGAAATGTATGGGGACACAACATTTCCCATGAAAACCTTTAATATATTTTTTAAAATATATGATTTATAAATAATAACATACATTTCCAAGATTGTAGGCGACACACACACTTCAGGCGACACACCAACGTGTTGTGGCACACCGTTTGGAAACCCCTGGTGTATAAAAACAAGTTCTAAGCTATCTCTCCACCTGCCTGAGCACCCCAATATCTCAATATCCTCCAACGTTTCACAGATGAAGACCAGAACATGTGTGGCCAAGCGACATCGGATGTAGTCAAGACAGCAAAAGTTATTGATGAAAAAGAACACAAAATCCAGGATAGGCTGAAGCAGCTCGCGTTTGCCTGAGCCAACAGGGAAGGGCAAGGTTTCATTCCCTCCTCTCGTCCCCGCTGGGAGGTTAATGGAGCGCAAACTACTTTTGTGCTTTGAACTCAGGCCGTTTCCGCACTAGACTGTCATAGTGCTATCATTCCACTTTCAACCTCCTGTGGAATTCTGGGGTTTGTAGTTCCCTGAGGCCAAAGAGCTCTCTGGCTGAGAATTCTCAATGCCCCTCCCTAAACTGCAAACCGCACGATTCCATAGGAGGTTGAAAGTGGAATTATACCACTATAACGGTGTAGTGCGGGAACGGCCTCGGTTTGTAGCCATTGAAGCAAACTAACAGCAAAGGGGAAACTGGGTGAAGGAGAGAGAAACCAGGGTATTTTAAAAGCTGCAGAGAAAGTGGGATGAGAGAGAGTTAACTGGGACTCTCCCTGCCAAATTGGGACAGTTGGAGGATATTACATCTGTATCTATAGGCATCTATTTATTGTCGGTTGGCATTCAGTCCCCTATCACCACCATCCTTTTTTAGGGAGAGATGCCACCTGTTCCTATCCTACGAAGGATTCTAGTGGTCCCATGAAGGATGAAGGTTAAGATCCAAAGATGCGTACAAACAAAAACCAACTGTGCATGTTTATGGAATAGGAGCCAACTGTTTCCCCAGTCTTATTATTATTAAAGAGAGAGGGAGAGCGAGCGAGCAAACACTTCATCTTGTGCGTGTTTATGTCTGTGAGGATCAATTGTGAAACAAAACCCCATTTTCATCAGCGGCCCACTGGTCATGACTGCCCGCTTGAAATTCCATCGTCGGGAGAAGTAGCCGCAACTCAACCGAACAATCTCTCACAAAACATCTGCAGCCAACTGACCCTGGCCTTAACCTTTAAATCTATCTTTTCATATTCATCTCAAAAGACCTTGTCAATGGCCAAGGAGACTCAAGAAAGGGATTCTAAAACAAACACACACACACACACACACACACACACCCATGCAAAAAAAAAAAAGATACAGAGGTAATTCAACCCAGATTAGGTGACAAGAGATAATACGGCTTGCTCATTTTTATTCCGCTGCTCAAACTGGAGTTGAATTCATTTTCACTTTATCTTTATTCATGTTATTTAAACATAACATTCATTAGGATTGTGAACTGCAACAGATAGAAAGGGAACAAAACTCCTCGCCAAATTTGGTGGGCATCTGTTCCTTCACTAGCCGGCCCTTTGCCAAGTCTGGATCGTGCCATTTCTCCCTCCTTCTTGTCTTTTTTCCGGGAATTCGTTTCGAAGTCGGTTCAACAGTTTATGAAAATGAACGTCCATGCTGTCTGTGGACTGGCTCAAATGTGTCTTCCATCTTAGCCATGCTGTTTAAAAAAAAGAAAAAGAAAAGCTGAAATACCATGAGCAGCGAAAGGCTGACGGGGTGTGCCTTTAAGGAAAAAAGAAACCAGGAAACCAGACTCATTGCATTATCAAATGCACCAGGGAGTCCGAGGGTGCAGTTCTGTTGCCCAATGAAAACATTCCTTTTAGAAAAGGGTACAGAGAAAACAAAGAGACTGGGGGTCAAAATATTCAGAAGGTGAACCTCAAACCTTCGTATTTGAGAAACATTTTTCATCTCCAATTGTCATCCATCTTGAGAAGTTTTCCCTCCAGCATCAGTCTGACCCTGCCAAATGTTCCTAAAAACATTTCTTTAGGAACGAATCCTGATAATTTGAATAGGTTTTAATTCAAAATGAAATGCAAGAGAGATGAGTTAGATAGGAAATTGAAGTAGGGGAGGGTTGGAACCAGCTAAAAATTAAGTCCAGTCCCAAATATTTCCTACTCCGTAGGTCTCAGTGATATCAACTGAAACGACTTCTTCTGGGTTGTCTTTAGAATTAGATCTTTAGATATTTCAAATACAGTGACGATGATGGTGATGATGACGACAACACACAACATGATGTTCTGGGAGCTATTCCAAATGGGACTGACAAAAAGTATCTGCATGAAATTGCAATAGGCGAAACCGCAATGGCACAATTAGAAACAGTGGCACTACTTGGAATGTTATTCAGTGATAGCTTATTGATTCCTTAGATAGAATCTAAATTATTGATAATCCAAAATTCCAGTCGGTAACATCAGTAGACTGCAAAATCAAGAATA
The DNA here is from genome assembly GCA_030412105.1 of Cyclura pinguis. Taxonomy (NCBI): domain Eukaryota; kingdom Metazoa; phylum Chordata; class Lepidosauria; order Squamata; family Iguanidae; genus Cyclura; species Cyclura pinguis. Next base: position 383,139,263 of record CM059599.1, read on the forward strand.
ATAGTAATTAATAATACCAGTAATATGCAAAAACAAGAAAGGAAGGAAGGAAGGAAGGAAGGAAGGAAGGGTTTTTGGGTACCCTAAAGGCTGTCATATTTATTACTCTATAATCTCTTATGGGTAAAAGTCCACTTCAGTTTATGACACAAATCTATTAGTTGTGATGGCATTCTTTGCTGTTTTCATTGTCAAAGACCACTATGTCTACTGTGCTAGAATTTACCAATGTTAAGATGACATTTCTTGCTTTCCTGTACTGGGCAGAAACTATCACCTTGGGCCACAGTTTTGCATCTACTAATGCAAACGGGAGATTTAGGAATCAATGGAATGCAAGCATGCAGATGAGAAGGGAAGTTTTCAACCTTAAAGCTTGTTCAGCTGATTTTAGGAGTAATGGAAGGGACCACTCTTTGCCAGACATAAACTCTGAATAACAGGGTGAAGAAACATTGCTAGGGTGGGATGCTCAGCAGAGAAGAAACAAATACATTTTTCTATTTAATAACATTTAACAAGATAAAGAAAGTGTACCTGAATGACAGAGGGCTCTGTCCAGAATGGCTATATGAATACACAGCCTTTGGGAACTTAATTTAAACCCTCCAGAATATAAAGACACCTCATACATGTATGAGATACCAAGTTAGAGTTGAATCTTTGGTACAAGATGGGAGAGTTTTGTTTCAGTTCATTTCTGACCAAAATTGACCAAAATTCACACATTGCTTTGTTCCCAAGATGGAAAGAATTTGAAATGTACACAATCAGATTGGGATCAAAATGAAATGAGGTAAATTTATTTATGCCAGTCCAGGGCTCTGAGTGCTAAACTTTTAAAAGCCTGGGTGTGAATCCTTGTGCATGCAAGCAAGGTAGTACTGAATTAGGAATATCACTTTTCATCCTTAACAGCTAGAGAGCAGGGAGATCCAATGTGGGTTGTTTTTTTTTTATGCTAGAAACAGGCATACCCTCCATGTGGCTGCTGCAGATGAGGAAGGGCCTGTTTTGGTTCCTTTTGGAAGAATCTGTGAAGGTTTGCAGAACTCATATTTGAGATGGCAAGAACACGAGGAACAGAAAGAAAATAATGTCAGAGGAAGCAAAATCCCTGATGTCTTGACCTGAGTGGTGACATAGATGCTAGCAAATAGATCTTTGCACGTGCACATTAGCAAAAGAAAAGTATGTGGCTTCAAGAGTAATCACTACTGTTTAGCTTCAGAGTATGCCTGGATTTTCAGCTTCCATTACAGATCTACTCAGTGTAAGTAAAATACCAGATTAGTCCTAAATGATTTCCTCTTTCTCCTGGGCTTTAAGGATGCTGCACAACTTATATGCACAGAAAGAGAGAGAGAGAGAGAGAGACTTCCTGTTCCTGCAAAATCAAAAACTTTCATAAGCATTCAAACAATAGCTGCAAAACATCATGGATTAGGAAGACAACTGCATTAGTGATGGTATGGATATTAGCCAATAGGCTCCATCCATCCTTTCCCCTGTTTGCGGGCGTATGTGAATAATTCTGGAAACCAGTTTCACCACAGATTCCTTCCCATAAAATATAGGTTTATTTACAGACCAACGAAGACCCTACCAAGCCATCTCGGTCGTTTTAAAATGGCATGTCTTCCTTCGCTGTTACGTTCACAATCCGTCATGCTGGTTGAGCTATCTGAAGGCAGAGCTGCATTAGGCCAGCAAGAAACATTTTCCACAGGAACACTGGCAAAAGTCAGGCTGACTATAGCCTCTTATAAAGATGTATCGCTCAAGCCAACATGGTACAGGAGGGCTGCGTTCGCTGCAAAATCCATCAACCACACCAGCCTTTCAGGCCTGAGGAATGACGCTACCTCGCTAGCTTCTGCCTTCATTCACTTCTTAATCGTTGATCTCTTTTATAGGACAGAAAAAAAATGTCCCGATGAATTTTCCTTACTCTCACCTACCATGGCAAAAAAAATTCCCCGCAAATTACCAGGACATTAATTGGGCTTTCTCTCCACACATCGCTCCCTGCCATAATATTTGCTTCTCTCTCATGCCTTCTGTGACCTTGCTGGGCACTTGTCTACATAGCACTGACAATTTGCTAATGAACTGTTTTTGTTTTTAATTGCTTACTTAATTATGAAGCACTAACATAATAGCATTTCTAATTTGTACCATAATTGTATGCAGAGATGAAATGTTAGTGTCCATCATCCGGCTGCCTTGTAATCGTCTCTTGTTCTTGGGGAATTTCTAAAGAGATACGTTCTCTCCAAGGAAGATGACTCCCTCCCGCCCGAAGAGTGTCTTTCTTTCTGCTCCTGTTTCAGAAGGAGCCTGCGTTACAGGGGATGCTTGCAAGATATTAGCAGTCTCGGAATACCGCCTTTGCCAAATGACAAGTCAGTGGGACAGGAGATGAGAAACAAGCCCTGGAAAATCCAGAGTAATTGCAATTGGCTTTTTAAAAACAACCACCACCACAAAATGAGCGAACCATCAGCCAACAGTTGCATTGTTTGGTGAGTGTTTTATGTGCGCCTAAGAAAGTGAGAGGCACTGAAAAGGGACTAGAGGACGGGGCACCACATTGATTCTTTAAAGAACCGCACTTGTGTCAAATTTGTGCAAAGCAGCAATTGTACCGAGAGGCTGAAAATCCGCCAGACCTCGGCCATGAACTGTATAGGTTTCAAGACGATTTTTGGACCAACATCTTTAGCTGCGATAAAGTTGCATTCCCAGCCTTGAGAGCAAAGCTCTACTGTAGACCGTACACAAGAGTTACTTCTGAACAAGCCTATGAAAGAGAAAGCAACAGATTTTTCTTGCAGAAATTTGGGGAAAAGAAATAAAAGGGGAAAAAAGGAAGGAAATGAAGACCCAAAAGATTATTTTCCTTCTCATATTCTTCAGCAAAAACAGGGTGATTTAAAATAAAAATAAAAAGAAGATTGTGGCTAGCATTTTATCAATGATTTGGAAATACAAAGCGGAGACATAATATTATTGACATAAGGCTCCGATAATCATCACCACCCTTCCCAAAGATGGAGGCTGTATCTTGCCTATGTTTCCAAACTGCAAAGTCTAATGAAGGAGAGGTTTAATTGCAGGCCTAAGCAAGAGAGATCAAAACAGAGGAGCCGATCTATGTACATCCAAAATTGCAAGTATTGGCTCGCTTCATTGTCACCCGCACAAAGACCTGAAGCCTAAAATCCCTCACTCAACTAAATTCTTAATAAGTAAACTGCGACTAACCCTCTAATACCAGATTTGTTAAACAATGTGATTTCAGCCCTGGCTATTCATGTACCTTGTACAAGTAAAATGACTGTTAAGGCTAAGAATCATGAAAGAGTCATTTTATATAGCTGCTAAATTCCCTTCAAATCTCCTTGCAACTTAACGAGTAAAGAAAGCTCAACGTGTAATACCGGCTAATGTGGTTTATGCTGGAAAATACTATCAACCTATCTTTGTGCCTTATCTAAGCCTGGATAATACTTTGCCTTTATAGTAGACCCAGCCCCATTTTTCCCCCCCAACTCTTGACTATGTATTTCCTAAAATCCTTTTGCAAAGAGTTAAATTGGATGTGAAATCTGTACTAGGCTCCGGCGTTCTCTTTGTTCTAAGACTAGCCGGCGAAGTCTTGCTTCTGTATCACTTTCATTGCCTTCTGATTGAGCCTGACAGTGTGACAGAGAATGCAATCCCAAACTGAATGCAGGCCTTTTTCAGCCAAAACGCGCTCTGCTCCTTAGCCCCTGAGAAAATGAAGGGAACAGATGCCGGTCGCCAGCTTCCCTAACAAAGTCCTAACTTTGATGCAGACGGAGAGGAGGAGGGTTTGGGGGGAATGTATAAAAAGATTGCCTCCCTTCAGAAGACCTTGAAAGGAGCACAAAAGGAGAGGGGAGAAAGAGGGAAGTGTGGAAGGGAGGGACACGAGGAAAGCAGAGACTGGGATGTTTTAGGAAGCCACAGGACTTTTTAAAAAAGAAAACGTGTTGTTGCAGGAAAGGTTTCAGATCATCAAATTCCAGAACTCCAAGGCCTTTGGGAGGAAAAAAGAGAGGAAATAGACCAGCTGAAAAGATCTGGGTGTTGTTCTAAGAGGCTTTCTGGTCTGTTTTGCCGTCTCCCCGCTTCTCTAATCATGGTTCTGGGAACAAATAGGCTCAGAAATGGCTCTGCGTGGCCGGGTGTCTTGGTTTTGGAAAGTCAAAAGTAATGCATGTCAAAAGGAATAGACATCTGAAACTTGTATCCTGATCGTCAGTGCTAACAAGAGTAGCACTAACCTACGTGCAGATTCCACATTCAGCAATTGATTAAATGGGTCTACTCAAGTTGGGATGATTATGATTCAGAATGAATGAATGAACACATACACATGCGCGCGCGCACACACACACGCACACACACACACAGAGACCTCAGTTCTAATCGTTAGTGCTAATCAGAGTATTTGTTGTTATTTTGCCGTCAAATCGACTTCGACTTCTGGTGACCCTCTCAGTGAGGGATAGCCAAGATATCCAGTCATCAGCTGCTCACGCCCTCAAACTCTGGGCTGTGGGGGCTTCCTTGATTGTATCAATCCGCCTGTCATACTCATTTGAAGCCATCAACTCATTGCAGATGCAGTGCTAGAGAAGAGTTCTACAGATATCACGGACTGCTGAAAAGACCAAAGAATAGCAAATCAAGCCTGAACTCTCCCTGGAAGCCAAAAGGACTAAACTGAGGCTGTCTAACTTTGGATGTATTATGAGAAGACAGGACTCATTAGAAAAGATGGTGATTCTAGTTAAGGGAGAAGGCAGTAGGATAAGAGGAAGACTGCATTACAGATGGATAGACTCAATCAATGAAACCGTCCCCGAACCTGCAAGACCTGAGCAGGGAGGCTGAGGATAGGGTGGTCCTGGTGGCGCAGTGGTTAAATGCCGGTACTGCAGCCACAACGTTGTGAGTTCAATCCTGCAGGGCTCCAGGTTGGCTCAGCCTTCCATCCTTCTGTAGATCAGTAAAATAAGTACCCAGCTTGTTGGGGGCAATTAGCTAACACACATTGTAAACCACTTAGAGAGTGCTTAGCACTGATAAACGACATAGAAATGTAACTGTTATTGCTATTGCTAGGGTGACTTGCACATCTCTCATCCACAGAGTTACCATAGGTTGAAGTTGACTTGATGGTAGTTAACAGCAACAACAAACAAATCTGTAACTCTAGGTTATGAATCCCTAGCTGTAATGCTGAATGCCAGTTGGTGTGTTTAGTGCTGGAAAGAAACTGATGTTGGCACCAATCAAAACTCCAAACAGAGAGCATTCCACAGCTGGGCTGAAACAGTTGAGAAGGCCTTCACCTGTATCCATGCACATCTTATTGTCCCCAATGGTGGGACACCAAGGAAAACCTCTGCAGATCTCAATCCTCAGGGTGTCTTCGAGGTCTCCCATTAATATGGTTGCCATCAGTTGAAGCCAGCTTGATGGCAGTTAATGACAATGTGGTCTTTCTCTTTTCCTACTTCCTTCCACATTAGCAAGCATTATTGTCTTTTCCAGTGAGTCATGTTGTCTCATGATATGTCCACAGTGCAACAGCTACAGGTTAGTCATCTTGGCTTCTAGGGAAGGTTCGTGCTTGATTTCGTCTAGGATCCATTTATTTGTCTCTTTGGCAGTCCAGGGAATCTCCAGAACTCTCCTCCAGCATCACATTTCAAATGAATGGATTTTCTCCCTGTTAGCTTCCTTCACTATCCAACATTCACAATCATACGTAGAAAGTAGAAATAGTATGGCCTGGATGATTCTGACTTTGGTATATAATGATATGCCTTTACACCTGAAGACCTTCTCTAGTTCCTTCATGGCTGCTTTTCAGAAGATACACAGGCTGGAGGAGAAAAGTGTGGAAAGATGTATTTTGGAACAGAACCATTTCAAGGCTAGTTTGGTTTGTCTTGAGGCCAATACCATGCTAGTCCTAACTACAGTTGTTGTTGTTACATACATACAGTTAACTCTGACTTATGGTGACCCTCTCAGAGGGTTTACTTAGCAAGATTTCTTCAGAGGAGGTTCATAGAAGAGACCCATTAAAATAAAAATACCCAATTTAAATGCAAGTTTATGGAAGTCTGTTGATCTCTATGGGTCTACGTAGAAATGAAATTGGATTGACTCCTCAGTATTTCGAAGACCATCTTGTCTGAACAGGCCAAACAGGGATATTTTTAGAAAAGGAATAGGTAGGATAAGAACATTTATTTTACTTCTTGAAAACAGAAAGAATTGAAGGCCTAGATCTTATTGGTGAGTCCCAACTAGACTAGAACCACTGAAGTATTGGTTGAATTGTAAGTCAGCACTTGGTACATCTTGTCAATTCAGAAGGTCTACTCTAGTTGAGATTAACAATAGGATTCTGACCATCAGTTTTCTAAGCTTAGATCCACCTATAACTGGGGACTTCTCCACATGAGGGGACCACTTTAAATAAGCATACCATAAATATCCATCTTGCATGAATTTTTCCTTGTCTCTGTGTTTCTTTAACCTTTATGCCTGACTTTCAGAGTCCTTCCACATAACACATAGTGCTGTGATTCCACTTTAACTGTCATAGCAGGATCCTAGGGATTTCTGGTGTTTGTAGTTTGGTGAGGCATTGGAGCTCTCAGGGTGAGAACTGAAAATCCCAGGATCTCCTGGGATCTCCTAGTTAAAATGGAATCATAATGCTAGAATTGGGTAGAGTAACAGATCCCCTGGTTTCACTTTTTTTCTCCTCAAAAAGGATAATATGACAAAGATCTAGGACTCAAGATCACCTTCACAGACTGGAAGATCAGAATCCTGTTGGTCAATCCCAATTAAACATATTTGAATAAATTATAGAATGGTGAGTCAACAGATTGTTAAATCCAATGGGACTAAGCTTATTAACAAAATGAATTTCTACAAGGCTATAAGTAAGGTACTGGTTTCAAATGGGAAAAATCAACCGCAAATAGATAGGACTGGTGGCACCTGGAGACTAACCACATTGTTCTAGCTGAAGATTTTGTGGACTTCACCCCACTTCATCAGAGGCAAGTCATATCACTGGTTTGAGAGTAGTACACATGAAAAGGACCTCAGTAGACTAAACATTGGTCAAAAGTATGACAGAATTTTTTAAAAGGGCAGCACAGATCTAGGCTGCATCAGCAAAACTATGAGGTCCAGATCAAGAGAAATAATGGTATCATTGTATTCTGCTTTGTTCAGATCTCACCTGGAGTACCATGTCCAGTTCCAGCCACCATAATTGAAGAAAGATACCAGCAATCTGGAAGAGTGTAGAAGCCAAGCCCTAAGAGGAGTAGGTGAGCGTGTTGGGAATATTTAGAAGAAAAGAGGGAAGGTGACATGATAATCATCTTTAAATATCTGAAGACCTCTTTTGTGGAAGATGAAGTAAGTCTGCTTTCTACTGCTCCCGAAAATAGGACCCAGGCCAATGGATTCAAAATATAAGAAAGAAGATTCCGACTCAACCTTTGGAAGAAATTCCGGACAGTGCTGTTCAAAACCCAGTGCATTTATTGTGATGACTTTGCATGCCCCCACCATAACCAAAGATCCATGACTTCTCAGGGAATGATCACACAAGAATTGAGATTATGGCTGCATGCTTTTCCACGCTCTCTAAATAGGGAGCTTGAAGAGATAAATGTGCTGACTTTTTTTCCAGTTCAGAGCTTGGGTCCTACTCATCATTTGACAAATCTACTTGCTTCAGCCCTTCTTTCTCGTCAGCAAGTAGGTATACAGTTGCAGTTTTAATCTTGACCCTTCTTGTCCTTCCACAACGCAATCACTTCATCAACCACGGACATGTAGGCACTCACAACACCAGCTAAAGTATATGGCCTGAGTCCAAATTTTAATCCCATTAAATCTATGGAACTTGTATAACTGTTGGCTTACCAAGGTCCTACTGAGTCAATGGGCCCACTCTTTATTATTGTTATTTATGTTATTGTTAATGTTATGTTGTTATGTTCCATCAGGTTGGCTTCATATCATGGTGACCCTATAAGGGGGAGACCTCCAAAAGCCCACATCATCATCAACATCTCTGCTCAAGTCTCATAAACTTGAATCTATCTGGCATACTTGATTGAATCTATGCCTCCCGCTTTACTGAGCATTATTCTCTCCTCCAGTGAGTCATGTCTCGTCAAGTTATGTCCAAAGGACAACAACCAGTCGCGTAGGGATGGGGGGGTGATGGGGTGGTTTGCCTCCCGTGGCAATGTTTTTGGGGTATCCCCCTCGCAGCCCTGCCCTCGCCCACCTTGGCCCTGCCCCCTACCCTACCCTCCTCCATGCGCCCCAAGCGCCACTGCTGACAACAGCCTCAGCTTAGTCCTTTTGTCTCCTAGGCAGAATTCAGACTTGATTCTCTCTCAGACCCATTCATTAGTCTTTTTGGTGGTCCGTGGTAACCTTAGAACATTCCTTCACATTTCAAATGAATCTAATTTCTTCCTTTCTGCTTCCTTCACTGTCCAGTTTTAGCATTCAACCATAGAAATTGGAAATACTGTGGCACAGGTGATTCTGGGTGATTGGATTCAAGTCTAAGCGGAGGGGACGTGGGTGTGCATATAAGCCCCGTGTCCATATTCTTGGCAGCAGTCAATCTTCATGGGTTGACTATGCCGGCCTGCCACAGGTTCTGTAAACATGTTTAGTAGAACCATTTAGGAGTTTAGGAGCAACCAGGATTCCTCCCTTATGAGGAGGCAGCCCACAAATGCAAACTGCCCATCCTTGCCGTAGTCAGAGGGAGGACAAGGACATCACCTGCGGAGAGCTGTGCAGAATGTTATTACATCTCTTGATGCGGTGTCTTGGCCACTGTTACCTGTTCAGTCAATGTGGCATCAGTCGACTTTCTGTTCAGCTAAGCTAAATGAATGAACTGTGATGCATTCCTCAAGTCTGTTCTGGATGAAGAAACGATGTACAAGGCAAATGAAGAATTTGTTAGATGTGAGGGTAGTGGAACTTTCCTACGGCTGCTGTACCGCTTCTTCCTAAATGTCTGATTATGGCCATTTCCGCACTAGACTGTTATAGTGCTGTTGTTCCACTTTCAACACCCTATGGAATCCTGGGGTTTGCAGTTTTGGGAGAGCCCAGCCAGCAAACCCCAGGATTCCATCGAATGTTGAAAGTGGAATAATAGTGCTATAACAGTCTAGTGCAGAAATGGCCTATCTGACCTTCACAGCAATTATCTAAGGCCATTTCCACCCTACAGTGTTATAGTGCTATTATTCCACTTTCAAACCTCTTATGGAATCCTGGGGTTTGCAGATTAGGGAGGGGCCTTTATAATTCCCAGCCAGAGAGATCTTTGGCCTCAGGAAACTACAAACCCCAGAATTCCACAGGATGTTGAAAGTGAAATAATAGCACTGTAACGGCGTAAAGCGGAAGTGGCCTAAGTTTCCAGTCTGGCTTGAACATCTGACGTACAACTCTACTGGGATGTCACTGTTGTTTTCTTCACTGATTTTAACCCAAATGTTCTCAACCATCTTTCCAGGCAGTCGTTCCTGGCAGAGATGAGATCTGAACAAGCTTGGTCTTCCAGCCACAACTAGGTTAAACATCTTTGATGTCATGGCAGAGGACAAACACACTGTCTTTGGAAGAGGACGGGGGCAGGCTTGCTTTTTCTTCTCTCAGACTGGAGATGGTAGCCGCCTTCCCACTCTCTCTATAGCACCCTGCCCTTGCACCTTCTTATACAACATTTGCTTTCCGCTTTTAAACCCACCACTTTAGTGAGGAAGGGGTAAGCCTCTCTGGGCTTATTCAGAAAATTTAATAATCTGTGGTAGTGTGTCTCTATCAAAAATAGAACTGAAGAAAAGTACTCTGCTGAGTCAGAAATTATGAAAACAGAATTCAATCTTGATTAAAACAATAAACAGGGAAAAGGTATTGGGGGTTATAAGTATTTATGGGCAAAATAGAACTTCCAAAAATGTCTAACCAGATTCCATCTGATCAAATTTGCAAATGACACCAAATTGGAAGGGGTTGCTAATACACCAGAGGACAGGATCAAAATTCAAAATGACCTCAACAGATTGGAGAGCTGCGCCAAAGCTAACAAAATGAATTTCAACAGAGAGAAATGTAAGGTCTTAAACTTAGGCTATAAAAATGGAATGCACAAATATGGGATGGGGAACACGTGGCTGGATAATAGTACATGTGAAAAGGATCTAGGAGTCTTGGTGGACCACAAGCTGACCATGAGTCAGCAGTGTGATGCGGCAGCCAAGAAAGCCAATGCAATTCTTGGTTGCATCAATAGGAGTATGGTGTCTAGATCGAGGGAGGTAATGATACCATTCTATTCTGCTTTGGTTAGACCTCATCTGGAATACTGTGTCCACTTCTGGGCACCTCATTTCAAGAAGGATATCAAGCTGGAGCGTGTCTAGAGGAGGGCGACCAAAATGGTGAAGAGTCTGGAAGCCATGAAGCCCTATAAGGAAGGGCTTAGGGAGCTGGGTATCTTTAGTCTGCAGAAGAGAAGGTGAAGAGAGGACATGATAGCCATGTTGAAATATTTGAAGGGATATCCTGTTGAGGAGGGAGTGGGCTTGTTCTCTGCTGCTCCAGAGACTAGGACAAGGAGCAATGGATTCAAGCTGCAGGAAAGGAGATTCCACTTGAACCTCAGGAAGAACTTCCTGATGGTCAGGGCTGTCCAGCAGTGGAATCTGCTGCCTGGGAGTGTGGTGGAGTCTCCTTCTTTGGAGGTTTTTAAGCAGAGGCTGGATGTCCATCTGTTGGGAATGCTTTGATGGGTGTTCCTGCATAGCAGGGGGTTGGACTGGATGGCCCCCGGGGTCTCTTCCAACTCTATGATTCTATGATTCCTCAGCTCAACTCAGCTATGATTCCTCAGCTTCAACTCAGGTAGAAAGTTTTCATACCCACTCAGACCCTTGGCTTCCCCTGCACAAAGTCCTAATCCCTAAGTCAGAGCCTCACTTTCTGACCCACTCAGAAGTGATTTAGTCTCTCCTCTGCCTCTCACTAGGCCTCTAAGAAAACCAAACTCTTACCAAGCAAAACCATCCCTCCTTCTCTCCCGGAAGGAATCTGCCTCAAAACTGCAAGTCATGTCCTTATATAGAGCTCCTCCCCAGAAAGCTCAGACCCTCCCATGCATCACTGGGCTGAGTTTCTCTCTTACCCAGAACCACCTGGGTCCCTTGGCAACCTGTTGCTAAGGCCAGCCTGCTTCTCAGGCTTACCACACTCACCACACTCCCTCACACTGTCCCCCAAGCATGATATCCACACCCTTCAACATTTCACAGATGAAAACTAGGGCATGGGTGGTCAAGCAACATGGAGAGTATGGTTGAGATGGCAAATGTTACTAAGGAGGAAGAACACGCAAGCTAGGGGAGACTCCAGCAGTTTGTTTTTGCTTGAGGCTACTGGGAAGGGCAAGATTCTGCTTCTCCACCCTGTTGAGCTAATTGAATGCAAACTTCTTTTGCACATTGAACTCAGTTTGCAGTAATGGAGGTAAACTGAGGATAAAGGAGGAAAGTGGGAAGAGGAAAGAGAAACCAGGACATTTTAAAAGTGGCTGAAAAGTAGAATGATAAAGGATTAATCCAAACTGTCCCTGCCAACTTGGGAATGCTGAAAGGTATGGATATTTAACAGAAGTGTTTAATAGTATGTATATACTTAATAGATCACTTTACTCCCAATATGAGACACGAGGCAGCTCAACACTTGACTTAAAGGAAAATAAAATAAGTTTTGTGAAGAGAGTTAAGCAATCACATTAAAAGCATTAAATTGAAAAAGTTTTTAAAGGACAGTTAAAATACAATAATAACGATGATAAAGCTGCGAGTTCAAATGCAGCAGGCCGCAATCTTCTGCAGTAGGCAGTTAACTCTCAATAGCTCGGCGTGAAATATATGCACAAATTCATAATCAGCTCTTCCGAGGAGTGAAACTTTTGGCCCTCCAGGTGTTTCGCATGTCAGCTTGTACCTGCCCCATCCAGTGTAGGCAATAGTGAGGGATTATGGGGGTTGAATTCCAAAATGTCTAGACAGCCAAGTGTTGTGCATTTTAGGCCTAAATGATCAAACTGAACCAAAGGTGACCTTTAACTTGGGCCATTTCTGCACCAGACCGTTATAGGGCTATTCCACTTTCAACATCCTATGGAATCCTGGGGTTTGTAGTTTTGGTCTAGTGCTGAAATGGCTTTGGACTGAGTCGGTTGAGAAGAAAAGACCTTCCGAAGGCTACATTAAACGGTTTGGGAAACAGGAGTATTCCCCAAAACAGGGCTACCTTTGTACCCCATTGGGGAGCCATATTAATAGAGGGATACTTAAATGAAATAAACCAACAATAGTGATTTGAGAAGCGACCGAGGAAAACGAAGGAGAAAGAGAAGTTGATGCCAAGCAACCCTTTCCCCTTCCGCTTTGCCCTCCACACACACAGTGGGGGACCTCCAACAATTGCACCAACTGAATCATCATCCCCTCCAATGTCCTGATTAATCCCCTATCATCGCAATTTTGCAGCTGTTCTTAAAATGCTCTGGTTTTTCAATCCTGCTCCCACTTTCCCCCGTGTCTTCAGTAGGGATGGGCCAAACGAATCCTCGAATCCTGGGTAAGGATTCAGGATTCCTGAATCCGAATCCCTGTGCCAAAATAGGCAAACGGAATCTTTCGAATCCGCCAACTAAATAGATTGTTGGAGACCAGGACGCCTGAAAACCAGGGAGACCGGGATGCCTGAAAACCTGGGAGACCATACATACAAGGGAAGATAGTAAGTAGGTGAGGTTTTCCCTTGGGCTAATAATGGCCTTTGCTAACAATTTCACAAATTACATCTGGGCTTGTATTCTAAGATATTGAAATTGAACAGTTCATATTTAAGTTCAGTACTTGAGTGGAAGCTACAGGCTTGAGATTTCGAGGACAGCTGAAACATTCCTCTGCAGAGCTCACTTGCAAAGCTCTTTCAGACACAATTCTGGGCTTTGGAGTTTTACAAGGTGTCCCAGCCTCCTCTGACAAAGTGTGCTGGTGCATCAGCAAACTATAAACCCCAGGATGCCAGAAGGAGCTATGCCAAAAAAAAAGCCAGTTTTGACCTGGATTATCTCTCTACTGTAGTGTGTGGGCCTGTCTACACAGGCAGGAAAATGTGGGATTAATCCACATTTTCCTGCCTGCATAGATAAGGCCTTCATGTCATTTTCAATCTGAGGACAATTGTCTTGGCCAGATTTCTTCAGAGGGAGGTTTGCCTTTGCCTAGGCTTTTGCTAAGGCTGAAAGAGTGTGTCTTGCCCAAGATTATCCTTCTTTCCCTTGCTTTTTAAACTCTTTTATAAAAAGGATTCGAAAGATTCGAGATTCGTGGATTCCCAGAACCTTCCAAGGATTCAGATCCAGATTCGGAAAATTCTGGATCCGTCCCATCCCTATTGTTCAGCTTACTTCATTTACTGCAAACTGAGTTCAAAGTACAAGCGTAAGGACATTTCCACACTACACTGTTATAGTGCTATTATTCCACTTTCAACCTCCTGTGGAATCCTGGGGTTTGCAGTTTAGGGAGGGGCCTTTAGAATTCTCAGCCAGAGAGTTCTTTGGCCTCTGTAAATTATAAACCTCAGAATTCCATAGGATGTTGAAAGTGGAATCATAGCACTATAACAGTGTAGGGCGGAAACGGCCTAATTTGCCCTCAATTAACTCAGCGGGGGGCAAGAGGAGAGGATGGGGCAGAAGCTTGCTGTTCCCAGTAAGCTCAGGCAAAAGCAAACTACAACAACCTCTTTCAGCTCATGCGATCTTTCTCATTACTCACTTTTGCCTCCTGGGCCATATATCGGTGTCGCTTGGCCATACCTGTCCCAGTTTTGACCTGAGAAATGCTGATGGGTATGAACCGGCTCAGCCAAGTGTGCTTCAGAGTGCATCAGAAAGGCTGTTTGAAGAACTTCCCATATAAACCTGGCCAGGCGTTAAGATCTTCAGGGTATACACTACTCTCGAACCTCACCACCTTCACAGGCTCATTGGGTGGGAACATGAAAGAGGACCTTCTCAGTGGTGGCTCCCAGATCCTGGAATTCTCTCCCTAGGGAAATTAAGACGGTCCCTTTGCTGTCTGTTCAGCCACAGCTGCAGACCTTTCTGTTCCAGCAAGCCTCTGGGGATGATTAACAAGAGAAAGGCTTTTTGTGGTGGTGTGCTGGCGAAGAGGGACAGCATGGCGTAGTGGTTGGAGCCTTGGATCACCACCCAGGAGATCAGGGTTCTATTCGCCACTTGGCCATGGAAACCCACTGGGTGACCTTGGGCAGGTCACATACTCTCAGCCCCAGAAAACCTCCTGATAGGTTCACCTTAGGGTCACCATAAGCCAGAAATAACTCGGAAGCATATGACAGGTTTCAACCTTTGTTTTAAAGTAATGTTCTAAATTGTTCATTTCTGTTGTTAGTTGAATACTGTTTTAATCTCAACTTCTGTCTGTTTTTAACTATATCCTATCCCAGGAGAAGGGCAGGGCATAAAATGAACAATAAATAAATAAATAAATCCACAAGCAAGCTTTTATTGTAATTTTCTGCCTTTCGTAAGCCACCTTGAGAATCCCAGTCTGGGAGATTGGCGGGATAAAAATAAAGCAAGGGATGGGCTCAACTTATATACCAGATGGAACTTTATAACATTTCCTTGAGTAGTAATTACAGCCGGCTCTGTCAATATACCTTTGCTAGGCACACATTAAAATCACACAAATGCCCCCGCCCTACCCTGTATTTATGGATTAATAGCATGCCAAATTTCAAAATCATATTTAAACAGAAGAGTCTTCCTCCTGAGTAACTGCTGCATCAGAGAAAGAGAGAGAGAGAGAAGTCTAATTTAATTATTTTTTCACCTCTGTCATTCAATAGCCAGGATAACCAATTTTCTCATTTTCTTCAAACACTGGGCCAAGGATTTGCTCTCGGGCATAGATTCTGTTTGCTGAGTTTTAGCCCTACAGTGTGTACATTTAATGAGTAAATTAAAAAGAAAGAGAAAGGGAAGGTGCTCCCAGAGGGGAGGGGAGGAAGAGGTGGGAAACCTACCTACATTATTACATTGTTATAGTGCTATATTCAGTTTTAACTGGCATGACAGCATCCTGTGGAATTCTGGGGTTTGTAGTTTAGTGTGGTCCAAGAGCTCTCTGACTGACAATTCTAAATGCCCCTCCCTAAACTGCAAATCCCAGGAATCCGTACGATGTTGCCACGCCAGTTAAGGTGGAATAATAGCACCATAACAGTGGCCCGCACTAGCCTGTTATAGCACGATGATTCCACTTTCAACATCCTCTGGAATCCTGGGGTTTGCAGTTTCGGGAGGGGCCGGCTGGCCCCTCCCGAAACTGCAAACCCCAGGATTCCAGAGGATGTTGAAAGTGGAATCATCGTGCTATAACAGGCTAGTGCAGAAATGGCCATGTCACGTGATAAGGATCAGTAGCGCTGTAAATGGTCATTCACAGGGGTGTAGGTAGGGAATGGGAAATGGGGACATTGTCAAATGAGAAGTCTGCCCTCACTTAATTTTTTCCTTCGTTCCCCAAATTTCTAGCTGAGAGTGTGACACGGAAAATCCTTCATGCCTAGGAGTCTTCCATTTTCTCTGCTGACATTCCCTGGGTCACTTATTATTAGCTTCGGCTGATACGACAACTGTGCCCCTTCCTAGAACTGGAAGACCTAAAGATGGTAGTGCACATGCTGATAGTCTCAAGGCTGGATTTTTGCAATGGGCTCTACGTTAGGTGACCTTTGTAACAAGTTTGGAAACTCCAACTGGTCCAAAATATGGCAGCCATATTAGTTACAGGTATAGCAAAGGGTGAGCATGTTGCACCAATATTAAAATCACTCCACTGGCTGCCAATTAATTTCTGGGCAAAGCAGAATCATAGAATAATAGAGTTGGAAGAGACCCCAGAGGCCATCTAGTCCAACCCCTTGCCATGTAGGAACCCATATCAAAGCATTCCCGACAGATGGCCGTCCAGCCTCTGCTTAAAAATCTCCAAAGAAGGAGACTCCATCACACTCCCAGGCTGCATATTCCACTGCCGGACAGCTCTGACCATCAGGAAGTTCTTCCTGAGGTTCAAGTGGAATCTCTTTTCCTGTAGTTTGAATCCATTGCTCCTTGTCCTAGTCTCTGGAGCAGCAGAAAACAAGCCTGCTCACTCCTCGACATGACATTCCTTCAAATATTTAAACATGGCTATCAGGTCCCCTCTTAGCCTTCTCTTCTGCAGATTAAACATAACCAGCTCCCTAAGGCGCTCCTTGTAGGGCTTCATGGCTTCCAGACTCGCCACCATTTTGGTCGCCCTCCTCTGGACACGCTCCAGCTTGTCGATATCCTTCTTGAAATGAGGTGCCCAGAACTGGACACAGTATTCCAAATGAGGCCTAACCAATGCAGAATGGAGTGGTACCATTACCTCCCTCGATCTAGACACCATACTCCTCTTGATGCAACCAAGAATCGCATTGGCTTTCTTGGCTGCCGCGTCACACTCTGACTCGTGTTCAGCTTGTGATCTACCAAGACTCCTAGATTCCTTTCACACGTACTGCTATCCAGCCGCGTGTCCCCCATCCTGTATTTGTGCATTCCATTTTTTCTGCCTCTGTGTAGGACCTTACATTTGTTATTACCATTAAAGCCCTGCATGGTTTGGGTCAAAGTTACCTGCAGGATCACCTCCTCCCATACAATCCGCCCTGTACACTCAGTTCCCCTGGGGGCCAGTTACTTAAACGAGCCAGGACTAGACAGGCAATGGCCACCCAGAGGACCTTCTCATCGGCCACCCCTAGGCTGTGGAATGACCTGCTGGAAGAGATCTGACAGTAAAATATACTGGCTGAATTTTAAAGAATTACTAAAGACCTATCTCTTCTGGCAGGCCTACTCAGACAATTTTTAATTATGTATTTTAAATGTTTTTATGTGTTTTTAGTGCAGTTTAATCTACAGTGTGTTCATAATTGTGTTTATGTCCATTTCTGCACTACACTCTTATAGCACGATTATTCCACTTTCAACATCCTATGGAATCCTGGGGTTTGCAGTTTCGGGAGGGGCCGCCTGGCCCCTCCCGAAACTGCAAACCCCAGGATTCCATAGGATGTTGAAAGTGGAATAATCGTGCTATATTACCTCGCTTCCCCCTTTTTTTGGGATGCCTGAGGTGTATTTCTAAAGGCTGGACTGAAGTTTCAGGTTTCTGCAATGCTTCAGTATGGAGAAGAAAGGAAAATTGAATTTGAGCGACAGAATCATTGAACCACTTTCACTGTGGATTGAATACAGTTCATTGACCAGAATCTTCTTGGCCCCTCCCAAAACTGCAAACCCCAGGATTCCATAGGATGTTGAAAGTGGAATCAAAGCGCTATAACAGTCTCGTGCGGAAATGGCCTAAGTCCCTCATAGTCAAGGTTGGGGTTTTTTCCCTGATGTGGAACACTCATATTCTGTTCAAGTTTGTGGAAGTGGAATTGTGCGTGCAGTACCATTGTGCATGGGGACATGGATTTTGCATGGTCATAGCATGGACGGATGGAGGGACCCATGCAATGTATGTTGCTTATGGATGCACATTTGTCCGTGCATTTGGTTGCACATACTGGCTGCCATCCTGTTAGTGACACAGATGCAAAAGTCCACTTGTGGTTGCAGTTGGACTTTTTTGGCCACGATGCAGCAGTGGAAGGTTTCAGAGTTGAAAACATAGTGCCATCATGCATTTCACATACTGATTGGCATGGCACATTGCAATTGGGCATTTCACATGTCTTTGCACATCAGTTGCAAGGTGTTGCAGCCTACAAATGCACAATCATCCCGTGAGTCCATGGCTGCAAAGTTACACCCTGTGCCCTTCATGTGGGATCTCAGCTTTAGTCTCATGGTTCACTTTGCACAACACTGCTGTTCAACGCACGGATTATATAGCACAGTCGGTGAGGAAATACACATGAGGAGAATTGTTGTTTCTAAGCCCAATGTAGGATCTTAGCCATTCAGTTCTTATAATATTCAGATCCAGTCTGTTATGTGGGTGAGGAGGAAGGAAGGAAGGAAGGAAGGAAGGAAGGAAGGAAGGAAGGAAGGAAGGAAGGAAGGAAGGAAGGAAGGAAGGAAGGAAGGAAGGAGAGGAAGGAAACATCACCTTCTTCTCCTGCCAGCCATGTTGTGAAAACAAGGGACTGCAGCACATTTCACAATGGTTGTTGTGGCTGGCTGTAGCTAGAAAGAACATGCTCTTGTCAACAAAGCCCTCCTGTGATCGACCATGGCTTTCTGCTTGCGAATCGCCAACCAAGCAGAGAGAGGGGAATGAGTGGATTAGCCACAGGAGCAGCAAATGTAATGTGATTTCTTTCTCTCTCTCTCTTTTTAAAGGCAGAGTGTGATTTGCTGTTGCTGCACAGAGTGGTTCAGCCGCGAGGGAGCCATCCAGCCGTCCCATAGTCATTCCGATAAAGCTTTGGCTTAAACCAGACCTCCCTACCATGCACCCATGTGTGTTGATACACACTGTGAAATGAGATCCTGGCGTTCTGCAGGCCTCCAGATGGATGTTCCTGGTGGGAAAAGGATGTGAGAAAAAGGAGGCAACTGAATGCCCACAATGCTCATTTGTGGGCTTTGAGGGCTACATAATGAGTCAAATTCTATATCCCGAGGATCAACTTTAAGATGCATTGTATTTTATTAGAAAGACTGATGTTACTTTCCCTATAATAATGTCTCTCGGCTCTCTATATTAAAATACATGTAAAATACCATATAAAAATGATATAAACCCATTTTTAAAAATCAATTTAAAAGGGGTTGATATTTTAAAAGAACACTTCTTGCAGCCAATGTGAAAACACACAAATAAGAGTAATCATTTTTGTGCCAGGGAAGGCTTATGTGAATAGGGCTTTCTTCATACTGCACAGGTATAGCACTATGATTCCACTTTAATTGCCATGACAACATCCTCTGATATCTAATGGTTTGTAGGTGAGATACTAGAATTCTCTGGTGGGGAATGCAAAACTTCTTACCTTAAACTGCAAATCTTGGGATTCTATGTCATGTTCTCATGGCAATTAAAGTGGAATCATAGCACAGTGGTTGTATAATGTAAAAGGGCCATAATAGACATTTCCAATAAACATTTAAAGGCCATTTCTGCCCTACACAGTTATAGTGCTACAGTTATTCCACTTTCATCATCCTGTGGAATTCTGGGGTTTGTAGTTTACTGAGGCCAAAGAGCTCTCTGGCTGATAATTCTAAAGGCCCCTCCCTAAATGTCAAATCCCAGGATTCCACAAGAAGTTGAAAGTAGAATAATAGCACTATAACAGTGTAGTGCAGAAATGGCCCAAGAATCAAATACAGGACCTTCTGTGTACAAAGCTAAGATATAGATCCTAACGTTTTATTTTGGAGTACACTTTGAATCACCCATTTTTCAACAAGAGATCACAAATGTCCTGCTTCCAGGCTTCTCTGGTGTGGTGCCCAAGATATGCGTAATTCTTTCAGGTCTCCTATGTTGTAAAAGCACCACCTCAAATGTTTGGGAGTTTGTTTGTGGACAAATGGGACACTTTATGTGGATGTGTGCAATTTTTCATTATTATAGCTATTAGTAATAGTACAGGTACTAGAAGTATTGATATTGTTTTAATGAAAACCAGCCCCAGGAAATTGCAATCAGGAATGGAAGCATCATAACGGTGATAGAATTTTATCTTTAGTATATTCGAATGCTCCAGAGATGAGAACATGAACCAATGGATTCAAAAGAGATCCCATCTGAACATTAGGAAGAACCTCTTTACTGTAAGAGCTGTCTGAGGCTGGAAAACATTGCTTTGGACTCTCTTTCTTTGGAAATCATTAAGCAGAGATTGGGTAGGCATCTTTCAGGAGTGCAGGGCAGGGTTGGACTACATAGCCCTTGTAGCCTATTCCAACTGTACGATTCTATGATTTTATGATTCCATGACTCCGTGCACATTGTATTTTTTCTTGAAACATTTATCCAAAGCCAATTAACATGAAATGTTAAGAGGGTAAAATATCTATCATATAAGAGATTACATAGCTGTTTGGAGAAGAATAGCTTCAAGCCCATGACAATTAGACACCAAGAACATGGCATGTGTATTAAGAGCATCACTGTGATGTTCATTTCAGAGTTTTCTGGATTATAAAGTGTTCCAATTGATTTTAATGAATTCAAATATGTTTGTATGTTTGAAGCCTGTGGTAACCTCATCAAGCACTAGATGGCAGACTTCCCTAACTAGCACATAGGTTTGCAATGGATACAGTTTAAGAGGTAGCAAAAGTAGTCTGAGAAGTAGTTACGGGAGCTGCTGTGGGGTTCCACACATAAGAGGATACAATTTGGAACACCAGCAGCTACAGCTTCATTCATAGATAACTGATAATATTTTGAACACTGAGAGAAGTATAACTTTGCTTAGAACTTTAAGTGTATCAGCTAAGTGCTATCTTAACTTCTAGGCACCCTGATTTAGGAAAAATGGGCACTCCTGGACCACAAACAACTGAGGGAAACTGGTTGCATGGTGTTGACTGAGATGGATAAAAATTGCAAACTGCAAAAAATTGCTTTTGCAGGCAATTGTGGTACATTTGGAGCTGTTTTGTAGTGGAGAACAGCCGTAACTTTTTCAGGGGAAGGTTACAAGAATTTGAATATTCTCCAGGGGATCTCAGGGTCTGCAAAAGCAGGAGTCAGGGATGCATGGAGTCAGTGGCATAGCTAGAGCTTTTGCCTCCCAGATGCGGTCTCTGAGTTTGCCGCCCAGGGGTGGTCCTTGAGTTTGTCACCCGGGGGTGGTGTCTGAGTTTGCCGTGCCTCTCAGGGGAAGGAGGGCCTATCCAAAATAGCAAATAAAAATTTCTCAATTGGCATTGGGTGATTGGGCTCTGGGTTCGTGCTCAGAGGGGGCACTCTGCATGTGCTCAGAGACATGCTAGCATTCCCGTGGCTGCGAGCGCTCTCTCTCTCTCACCTGTGGTCTCAGAGTTGGAGTGGAAGGAAGGCGGGCGCCTCTTCCCACCTCTTCGGGGATCCTCCTCTCCTCTCCTCTCCTCTCCTCTCCTCTCCTCTCCTCTCCTCTCCTCTCCTCTCCTCTCCTCTCCTCCCCTTGTTCTCTGCCTGACCCAGAGGTCTGCCGGTGTTGGCGCTGCTGCTTTGGCTGGAAACAGGTTTGACTTCAGATTGGGAGAGAGAGGGAGAGGGGAGGGGAAGGGAGGGGAGGGAGGGGAACACAGCCCCCTTTCCCAGGGTAGCATAATCCTCCAGCAAACCTCTCCGGGAGGATCTAGTGCCCATCTAGTCGCTGGACATCTGTCAGCGTGTGGGGGGTGGCACAGCGCCACGCCCAAAAAATGCCATCCAGGGCACACACACACCACCTCGGTGCACCACTGCATGGAGTTTGTGAGCTGTGCTTTCCTCAACTCTGAATTGCAGGCTTTACAAGACAAGGCCTGTTGCCTCTCGGTTGAGCGGAAGCTATGGACCATGTAATACCCCGTTCCTCTTCCTCACATGCGCACAGGCACAAGCGCATGGCAAAACGCTTGCTTTCTTTGAACTCGTGCCCTTCTCCCCCTTCACTCCTTCAGTGAGCCTTTCCTCGAAGGTTCCCTCTCCTTCACACGCTCCGATCCAGTCGAGCGGGTGCTGGCCTGAGAAGGAGACCAGAGCATTACACAGTGTTCTGGATAAGGGCAAGCCATTGATTTGTATAATAGCATTATAATCCCTCTGAATTAGCCTGCTTCCCCATTCGTAATGCATTCTAACACCCTGTTCCCATTTTTATCCTTAGCAGTACGATAATCTTATTTATGCAATTACATTTATCTGAATGACCTGAGGGATGCCCAAAACATTCAAATAACCAAATGCTTTGGATAACAAGGAGTGTTGTTTATGTAGGATGACAAAGGCACAGCTCGCTCTTGCTCTCGCTCTCGCTCTCTATGTGTGTGTGTGTCTGTGCTAGTGGATATACCGACACTTCTGGAAAATGAAGCCATGGGTAATGTTGGTGCTTCTTGTTGTTAACTGACATCAAGTCGATTTGGACCAATGGCGACCCTATGAAAGAGAGATTTCCAGGTTTTAGTATCCTTCCAAAACCTGCTCATTTCTCCTGTCCCTCACGGTGTCTTTTCAATACACACACATATCAACTTCCCCTTGTGCCAGATTGAAAGATCGCAGACTTTCAAGAGCAATTTTTATACAAAAAAATCGAAAATTCCAGCTAACATCTTTCATGTAGATATTCACTGAAATTAAAATACCGTACTCATGCAATAAACTAAAAACAAAACCTAAATGCGAACTCACTGGAATACTAACTTACTAACTGAACAAACGCTTACGTTCTAAAACACAAAAGTACTCCGACTCCAAATTGTAGTGAGAAAGAAAAAATAAAAAAAGACAGAAAAATATTATTCTACTATTACAGGACCACCTGAACAAATTACTAATAACCACATCCACAAATTATTGCATCGTTTGGTTTGTTATTGCTCCAAAAGTTCATAAGTGGTTTCCAGCCTTCTCTGCAATAGGCTAAAAGATCACAGGTTTTCCATGGCTGTGATGACACCAAAGAATGGAGTATATCCTACAAAAAACTTCTTTTCAGTAAGAACAGTCAAAACTGCTGGTTATAACCAGTAAAGTTTGGATCCAGATTGTCTAAAAGAACTTATCTCCCAATACGAGACTGCCAGACCTTTTCTTTTTTTCTTTTAAATACTTTTTATTAAAATATATACATATATAAACTACATTCAGTAAAAATTTTGTAGCTCATTGAAATATCATATGGTTCTTCTTCCAATCCTTACTGGAACCGAATACTCTTAATGTTATTAAATTCTAACCGTACTACACTACACATACATTTGTTCAATTAATTTGTTTGTTTCTGTAAATTCTGATCTTTCTAATGTTTTGGTTTTAGTCTAATCAGCAGTCTTTACCTTATTTATTAAATCTAAATACACTTTTTCAATTTTACAAAGTCAAATGAATATTTTTCCCTCCTTCATTGGAGCTTCATAAGTTTGTTACCCCATTTTCCTAATGTCAACCTTACCAAATTATTCAGAACTGTTTATTGATTAATTTTGTATTTTCTACTTTTGAACGAACTGTTTCAAAGGGTCCCATTCTTTATGCATGTCTTCATCTGTTCGACCTTTAAGTCTCTGAGTTACTATATCCGCATTTTTTTGTTTCTAACAAAGTAGTTAGCCGCTGGTCTGCGTTGGGGATCTCTTCATTCTCCCAAATTTTGGCATATTCAATTCTTGCTGTCGTTATCATATGAGACTGCCAGACTTTTAACCTAGCCAGCATGGCACAGTGATTTTAGCATTGGACCACGACTCTGGAGACCAGGGTTTGAATTCCTGCTCAGCCATGAAAGCCCACTGGGTGTACTCTCTCAGCCTCTGAGAAAGGGAAGGGCAACCTTCTCTCCCACATCTTGCCAAGAAAACCCCATGATAGGGTCACCTTAGGGTAGCCATAAGTTGGAAATGACTTGAAGGCACAAAACAACAACAATGAGGTTTTAACAGAAAAAAGTGAAATGGGCGGATATAAAAGGGATGACGCCTGCCTTGAGCACAGTACTTGTGAAAAGGATCTAGAAGTCTTAGGCCGGCCCCTCCCGAAACTGCAAACCCCAGGATTCCATAGGATGTTGAAAGTGGAATCATAGCGCTATAACAGTCTAGTGCGGAAATGGCTTTAGTCAACCACAAGCTGAAGTCAGCAGTATGATGTGGCAGCTAAAAAAGCCAATGTGATTCTGGGCTCCATCAATAGGAGTAGAGTATCTCCGTCAAGGGAAGTGGTACTACCACTCTATTTTGCTTCGGTCAGACCCCACCTGGAATACTGCGTCCAGTTCTGGGCACCCCAGTTCAGGAAGGATATTGACAAGCTGGAACATGGCCAGAGGAGGGTAATCAAATTGGTGAAAGGCTTGGAAACCGTGAAGCCCTGTGAGGAGCAGCTTAGGGAGCTGGGTGTGTTTAGCCTGGAGAAGAAAAGGTTAGGAGATGACACGATAGCTATGTTTTAATATTTGAAGGGATGCCATATGGAAGATGGAGCAAGCCTGTTTTCTGCTGTTCCAGAAACAAGGACATGGGGCAATGGCTTCAAACTTCAGGAAAAGAGATTCCATCTAAACCTTATGAAGAACATCCTGATGGTAAGAGCAGTCTGACAGTCGAATACACTAGCCAGATTGTGAGATCTTCTTCCCCTACCTCCTGCCCTTCTTACTGTATCCCTTCTTTCCTTTACTCAATTCTTCTGCCTTTGCTTCTGCCTTATATAATCCAGTTGGTGAACTGTTCTCTCTTAAGGGGTGTCTTCCTGGGCTGCTTTAAACAGGCTGTTTTATGTCTTTCTCCGGAAACCTTCTATTAAAGAAAACTTCTCTTCACTTTCTGCTGACTCTCGCCCTGTGTCTCTTCTCCCATTTCTTTCAAAAATGTTGGAGAGAGCTGCCCCTTTCCCGTTGATAGCATACCTGACTATACATGACTTTTTTTTTGACCCATTTCAGTTAGAGTTCCACACAAGTCATTCCACCAAAACGGCCTTGAATCACGTAGTGAGCGATATTCTAGTGGCAAAGGCGCAGCAATTAACTTCTGTGTTGATCCTGTTGGATCTTTCCGCAACCTTTGACACTTTGAACCATCAGATCTTACTACTATGGTTGGCATCACTAAGAATAACAAAGAATGCTCTGTTCTGGTTTAA
Organism: Cyclura pinguis; assembly: GCA_030412105.1. NCBI lineage: Eukaryota > Metazoa > Chordata > Lepidosauria > Squamata > Iguanidae > Cyclura > Cyclura pinguis. The sequence continues at coordinate 383,164,327 of CM059599.1, forward strand.
ATCCTTCTCGTGTGATCGTTCCTTTTCCGTTTCATTTCAGGGACTCATGTCAAAAGCTTTCTCTATAACGGCAGGGGTGCCACAAGGATCAGTCTTGGGCCCTCTTCTTTTTTCATTGTGTGCGCTCCTCTTCGGATTTCTTATCTCTGAATTGGGTTTTCAATATCATATTTATGCAGATGGCACTCTGATTTTTCAGAGTTTCAAATCAATTGATGCCACTGTGTGGAAGTCAGCGACGGACTGTCTGTCGCGTGTTTCTTCATAGATAAACGCTCGCTGTCTTAAGCTGAACATGGACAAAACAGAGATCTTGGTGTTTCAGCCTGATCACCCAGCAGCCCCTCTCTCATGTCCCCCACTGGATTTACAGGGTTGCACCATGGCTCCCATCTCAGTTGCCAGGAAGCTTGGAGTCCTGCTGGATGACCGCCTATCTGTACGTCCCTTTATCGGGGCTACTGCAAAGGCATGCAACTTCCCTCTTTTGAACATCTGCAGGATCTGGAGGTGCCTGACTGTAGAGACTGCCCATCTGCTTGTTCGGGCCTTGATTATCTCCCATCTGGATTATTGTAACAGTTTACTGGCAGGTTTGCCTTCCTGCTCCCGTCTTCCTCTGGTTTTAATTCAGAACAATGCTGTCCAGGTTTGTTTAAAATCTTCCAAAATATTCCCCGGTTTCTTCTCCCCCATAGATCCTAGCTACCAGTTCAGGCCTGGGCCTGTTTCAAACTTTTGGTCCTGAGATTTAAAGCTTTGTGTTCTAACCTCCCTCAGTACCTTGCAGCTTGGCTTGTTTGGTATGTGCCATCCAGGAATTTGAGATCTGCAGGTTGTCTGTTCCACCAACGCATACAGCTCTGTCAAGGCTGCAAGCCTTTCAGGATCTGGCTCTGCATTTGTGGACCGTCTTCCTTGGGACCTCTGGCTGGAGGAGGACCTCATCCGTTTTCATAAACAGTTGAAGACTTTCCTCTTTGACTTTCCATCTTAAGTCATTAAGATGTGTTCAAAGTGCTGAGATAAGTAGCGACTGCCGGGATGTTGGGGATTCCATGCCATGCATTGTTGTGCTTTTTTTGTTTTAATGTCCTGATGAAGGGTTAAATTGTAGAAGTTGTTTGCTTGAGTAGAAAAATAGAGAGAAATAAGTTGGACAGCTGCGCTTCCTATCTTATCAAAGGTTTAGGTATGTGGACTTGGCAATGCTTGGAATAAAGGGAGTTTGGGAGCCAATGCAACCAAGGGCGAATACTCCCTGTCCTGAGATGCTTCATTTTGAAACTGTAATCTTGAACTATTGTAATTTATACACTTTTCTTATATGGTAATCATTTCCTGTATTTGTTGTTTAGACAGTATAAAAGATATGCTGGAACCAAAAACGGGGCTCTCTCAGTCTTTTGGAAGTTGATTTCCACTGAGATCCCTGCGCAGTAAAAATAAACTCCTGTTTTCTGAAACCGCTGGTCTCAATTCTCTGGCTGCCCACAACAGTCCTTGTCTCTGATTGTATATGTCATTGTTCCACCCTTTGGTGTAAAAGGCATTATAATAAACATTGTTGTTGTTATTATTATTACTATTACCTGGGAGTGTGGTAGAATCTCCTTCTTAGGAGGTTTTTAAGCAGAGGCTCGCTGGCCGTTCATCGGGAATGCTTTAATGGTGTCTTCCTGCATGGCAGAATGGGGTTGGACTCAATGGCCCTTGTGGTATCTTCCAGCTCTATGTTTCTGTGATTCTAATAATGCACTCCAAGCACTTCTGTTATTTTCCAGCACTTCCTATCCAGTGTCTGTATACATATCAAGGCGTGCCCTGATGTGCATACATGCCCATTGCACATCAGGCAATGGCACATCAGTCACTCCACTGGCTATCATTGTGCAATGGCTCCCTGTATTCCGTATGATGCCAACAGCCTCTAGGTGAATAAGGATGCTGCAACACTACTCAGGTCAATTTTATACATGCTTCAGGTCATTGACTAAGACATACATCCCAAGAAAATGGCAGCTCAAAATAACAATAGTGGTGAAGATACTGATGATGATGACAACATGTGAGTTAGCAATCACCAAGCATCCATCGAAAATTATCACAACACATATCATGTAAGACAGAAGATTATGGCTGATATTCTGTTGGTGTTTTATGCACACACATTTTTATTGTAATTATTTACTGTGTTGGACCCCATGGCCCTTGTAGTCTCTTCCAGCTCTGTTGTTCTATGATTCTGTATTATGTTGGAATAATCTGCTGTAAAGGGTGTCAGAGTTTGGTTACAGAAGAGAGAACAATGTGCTTTAAGGTGCAACTACACAACTTGCTACCTGCAGCCTGTAAGAAGCGTCAGGTGTAGTTGCAGCTTTTCCACCTTCAAGGTGTCCAATGTAGTAAATTCAGCCTGAGACTGTGTCTAGAAGAGTGCAACCAAGATGATCCAAACTCTGGAAACCAAGCCCTAAGGAATGTCTTAGAGTGTTGGGTGTGCTTTGCTTTGAGACAAGAAGAAGGAGAAATAATATGATAGTCATCTTTAAATATACATCTTTAAAGGGATGTCATGTAGGAGATGGTGGCCAGAATCCTGTTTGAGACACGGGTCTTCATAAGTGGACTTACCTGTGCAGGAATCAAAACTGTGGAGTCCGTATCCAGCAAAGGGCTGTTGTTTTGCTGCTATGTGGCAGAACCAGTAAAGTGCCCAATGCATCTTGGTGATCAGTGTGCAATGGGACTCATGCATAATGGGACTAGTGCATTGATCCTGATGTGCACCGCATTGGTCCTGATGGACGTTCGGCACCAATGCATATTGAGCACACTTGTTGGTGCCCCATTATTCATCTTTGCAATTCAGTAAAGGGGTGTTACAAAGTACGGGCAGTGTGGCTATCTGAGGTGCCAGTACAGCTTGGAATCAGATTGCTAGGCAACCAGAGTAGCACCTTAGGAGAGAAATCCAGCCCATTAGTGTAGGAGGAAGGCTGGTGGGTTGCGGGATTTCCTCAGTGAGAGCCTAGCAAGAAGCTAGGGGGTACAGTCCCTTAGCCAGTCAGAGACTGTGACTGTTTTGGGAGGTTTGCTTCTCAGTGGAAGCCTAGTGAGAGGCAGAAGAGTACTTAGGATCTGGCCAGAGAGTATGACCTAGATTGGGGGGGTTAAGCCTCTCGTGGGAGTTTATCCAAAGGACTGTTGTTATATAATTCTTCTGCCTTATATGAAAGTTTAAAGATAAAACTGAATTGTTGCTGACCAAGGAGTTACTTCTTCTATTGCCTAAAAAGTGCACTGAGGAAATGGATCGACCTTGATCTGCATTTGAAGTCTCACATGCTACTTTATTCTGATTGTTAATCTTAATAAATGTTACAGGTTATCTTTGCAAACACTGACTCCGGCGAGTTGTACGTAGTATATAAAGCAACACAGAAAACACACTACCATAAAATGATGAAGCGGTTCTAAATAAACATTGAAAACCTCCACGCTTTTATGCCAAGGTGGTGTTATATGCGGGGAGGCAGAGCTGTGGGGTAAAGACAGGGTGCTTTATCAGACTGGGAACCGCCACACCAATCTGGAAGAAGTAAGGGGTTTCTTGGTGCATCTGCTATGTAGCAAGGTATATAAAGCTACATAATGTAACAGGTCATAAAGGATTTCAGCAGAGCTAGCTTGTTTTCTGCTGCTCCAAAGATTACAAATCTGTGGATTCAAATTGTGTAAAATGGAATTCCACCTAAATGTTAGGAAGCACTTCCCGGTGGTAAGGGCTGCTCAAGGGCTGAACAGGCAGCCTCAGAGAAAGATGCACCGTCCTTCTTTGGAAGTCTTGAAAGAGAGAGTATCTTTGAAGAGTGCTTTAGCTTTAAATTCCTGCACGGCAGTGGGGTCAGCTAGACAACGAGAGACCCAGGGTGGCGTAGTGGTCTGAGTGTTGGACTATAACCCTGGAGATCAGGGTTCAATTCCCTGCTCAGCCACGGAAACCCACTAGGTGACCTTGGGTATGTCACACACTCTCAGCCCCCCAAAACCCCAAGATAGGTTTGTCTTAGGGTCGGCATAAGTCATGAGTTGATTTCAAGGCACACAACAACACAAGTCGAGATGACTCTCGTCATCCCTTTCGACTCTGATTTTATGCTGGTTTCTAACTTTGAAAGAGCTATACGGTTCAGGTTCAGGGATTTAACCTTCGTGAATTTGATTATTTGCAAACTGTAATGCTTCCCCCACCCGGCCACTCTCCTCCTCACGTTCCCTTGCCTTTTGCTGGGCATGGGGAAGGAAGGAAAGCAAGCCAGGGCAAAAGGCAAGGGAAGTTGGTGGGAGGGGGGAGAAGAGATATGTGTGCCTTCCTTGTCCCCTCTGGAGCTTCCCTCTCCCATTCCCTTGCCTTTTGCTCCAGCATGCAGAACAATGGCCAAGGCAAAAGGCAAGGGAATGAGGGGAAGGCACACATGAACCTTCTTTCTTCCCTCCAGCGCTCTCCTTCCCATTCCCTTACCTTCTGCCTGGTGCAAAAAAGGAATACTCATGTTCCAGGGCAAAATAGAAAGGAACAGGAGGGAAGAACCCCAGAAGGGAATGGGAAGGAGAGCTCAGGGGGGAGTTATTCACAGTTTTCCCAGTTCCACAAGGATTCTGTGCACCGAACCCTTGCAAAATTGGAGGGGCCACTTTACAAAGGTTTGGGGATAGGAGCCTTCTTTTCAAGTTCAGACTAAAACCTGGAGGAGATTCATTGTTCCACTGACATAGCCCACCATCTCCCACCGCAAAACGGGCCCTGTAACATGTTATACCCTAACCTCCTTCATTATTAAAAAGATGCATTGACACTGAAGGAATTGTTGTATATCACAAGAAAAGGAAATATATACAATGTCTTTGCTCACTGATGCAACCAGGAGTTATTATAACTGCGTTCCCTTGACACCGACTTTTATTTCATGCAAATGACTATGATTAAGATTCAAATACTTTTTTTTCTCTGTTTTCACACATTACTTAATCAATGTGAAGTACTGTGTAAAAATTGCATCTCTTCATAACAGTGATTTTGACCAAGTCAAGTGTTGCTGCTAGAATTCTAATCCAGACCTGTGATTCAATTATTATTTGGAGACTTTCTAAATTCAAATTAAGTTTACTAAAGGAAGGAAGGAAGAAGAAAGATAGCTAATGCTATCAATATAGATTATTTGCAAGGAATCCTTTGAATCAATCTCTCCCTTTCCCAAGAAAAATATCAAATATGCTGGGGTTTTGTTTTTAAATACAGGTTGCAATGATGATGATGATGATTGATGATGATGATGATGATGGAAATTTGAACATTGACATATAATAAGAATCACCCTTCCCATTATTAATGTGGAGTCCAATCACTCAAAAATCCTCCCTTTTCCAGAATCTCTTTCTCAAGTGACTTTATCCAAATCTGGTGTGGAATAAGGCAGAGCAAGAGGCAGTGTTGTGCAGTGTGAGTGTTGGACTAGCACTCTGGGAAACCAGGGTTCAAATCTCCACTCAGCTATGGAAACTCAGTGGGTGATCTTGGGCCTCTCTCTCTCTCTCTGGCCATTTCCGCAGACTGGTATCGTCCCGGCACGGGGACACGAGAGGAGCCGGAGCCAGACTGTGACGATGCTTCTGCATGATGTCGTTGTGGTCCCATCCTTCTCCCTTCCCCAACTGTCATGACAGTGGGCTAAATCATTGATGGTTTTCCCCATCAATGACCCTCGAGCGCATGATGCTCCCACACTTACTTGCCCACAGGAGGCCCAGAAGCATGATGGAGGCATTTCCTGCCCCAGCACAGCAAGGGAAAGTGTCTGCCTACACTGCAGAAAGAAGAGTCATGTCCATCGTGCTCCCTTCCACAGGGAGCTGGTCTGGTGCAGAGGGGAGCATTCCCATCACACTCCCTTTCTGGCAGAAGTGCTGCCGGAATTGCAACCGGAAGACGACACAATAAGACAAAGTGCAGAAGAGACCTCTCTCTCTCTCTCACTTACTCCTTCTCTCTCTCTGCCTCACCCCCCATCCTTACAAGAGGTCAAAGGCAAACCTCCTTTGAACAAATCTTGCCAAGATATCCCTGTTCCACAAGTCAGAGTCGACTTGAAGGCATATAACTACAACTGCTGTATTCAGGACTAGTATGGGAGAAACCACAGGACAGACCAAACTAGGTCCGAAATTGTTGGCATTCCAAAATAGAACCCATCTTTTGAGAGTTTTGTCCTGGAGGCCAGTGGTTCCCAAAATCTATTTCCAAAGTTTTTGGACTTCAGTCCCCCAGAATTCTCAGCAGTACAGCCAGCGCTCAGGAATTCTGAGAAATATAAGCAGTCCGAGTTTGAGAACCACCGACGAGCCTGTGTATGAGTGTGTGCTCCGAATTCTATTGGTGAGTCTAAATTTGAGCAGACCCATGAGTCAATTCGAAGAAGCCCTGTGCCAGCAGCCAACCAAGGTTTACAGCGCTCCAATTAGAGGGTGCTTTTTTTTCAGCAGCCGTGGGCAAAGTTTATAACAGTTTGTTAGGCAGTTACCGGTTGTTGTTTTTGCAGTTGGAGTCTATGTAAATTCACAGTGACAGTCCAGTAGCAAAGTCTGTACACAAGGTGAGGGTCAAGGTTTCCAGGAACATGAAGAAGAGATCTGAAAGTGAGACATAACTGCTTCCACCAATAAGATCAGTTGTCTGCCATGGCTTCTTCCCATCCCTTTCTCTGCTTTTTGGGACTGACAGCCTCTCCCAGTTGTTTGCCTAATCGATGCATCCTTACTATATAAATGCTCCCGGTCTCCTGGGCTCCCCCTTTTTCACCTACACTGGCTTCAATAAGTGTTGTCCGATTCATGTCTGCGTTGTGGCCGTTGGAAAGGGCCCTGTCTGGATCCTGGGACAGGGCACGACAGAAGGGACATAGCAACAAGAACAATTCTAATGTGCAGCTGGGCACATTGTGGCCTCAATGCAACATGGCTTGGCGTAGCACGTAATTCCATCTGTGGAACAACTGCTACGTTGAATCATTTGCCACCACCACTGAAATCTTCTGCAATCCTGCTGAAGCAACTCCCTTCCCTGTCCAATTCATGCCCGGTAGAGGGCAGGAGTGGTTGCAAATATGTCTAGCTGTGTTTCCATAGCCAGATGCAAAGAGGCTACCTCAGCCACTGAGGTCTTCTAGAAGTCTTCCAGAAGTTGTTTTGTTTTGCCAGTTCCTTCCTCTGAAATAGGGCCTACAGTCTTCATACCTTCATGTTAATTATATAGGATTAAGGCCAATTGCCTGATTGTTCTATCTGCGGCCATGAAGATAGGTCTAGCTGCTTTGGATCCAAGTGTGTTGCCACAGGCAGTGTCAACAGCATCCAACACCTGTTTGCAATATGGCTGCAGTGTTCAATGGCACCTAAAAATTCCTGCCTTTCACCACTAGATAAATCAGAGGGATAAATGCTTGTTGTTTTATTTGTCACCAAGCTGTTGTTTTATTGTCATCTGAGCATTCCTGGCCTAAGAAAACCCTGTGAACCAGAAACCACGAAGATATCTGGTCATCAACAGCCCCGCTCAGGTCTTGCGAACATGGCTTTGGCTTCCTCGACTGCATCACTCCATCTGTAGTTCAGTCTCCCTCCTTTCCTACCACCTTCCACTTTACCAAGCATTATCATCTTTTCCAGTGAGTCACATCATCTCATGACATGTCCAAAGGATGACAGCCTCAGTTCAGTCATCTCGGCTTCTAGTGAAAGTTCAGGCTTCATTTGCTCTGAGACCCATTTATGTGTCTTTTTGGTAGTCCATGGTATTGGTAGAACTCTCTTCCAGCACAACATGTCCAATGAGCTGATTGTCTCCCTGTCAGCTTTCTTCACTTTCTGGCATTTGCAACTATACATAGAAATCAGACAAATGTAACGTACTACATTTAGGAAGGAAACATGAGATGCAGAAATGTAGGGTGGGCGACGCTTGGCTTGACAGGAGTCCACGTGAAAAGGATCTACAGGTCTTTGTAGACCACAGGCTAAACATGAGTCAACAGTGTGATGCAGCAGCCAAAAAGGCCAATGCAATTCTAGAACCTGTAAAGTTTCTATCATCTAGAGTGGTTTTACTCCACCATCCCACAGACCTTCACCAGTCTTTACAACTTTTGCTTTATCTCTCTAAGTTACTCTTAATTTTAGTCCTACGCCTACTTCATTCCTATTCCATATCCCACCATTAAGTGGGCATCTCCTCACAGGCAATTCTCATCCTAACTACCCTGGGTTTATTGTGAGAATAAATCAGAGGAGAGGCATATATGCCACATTGAACTCCTTAAATGAAAAATGGGATCTACATGTACTAAAATAAGAAATAAATATATTGGTGTGATATTTTTGCTCCCCTCCCTAAAAAAGCATCCTGTCCATTTGCCAACAAATGTTCAGCGATGCTTAGGAGATTAGGAAAAACACAAACCACTTGAAAGAAATATTAAAAACAATGACACTGCAAAACAGTTATAAGCAAACAGTTGCTGGTGCTAAGTTGAAAATTGCCCTTTCCAATCAATCTTGTTTTCCCGTGATATGGCCAAATTATGACAGCCTGTTTTGTCATCTCGAGTTTGAGAGAGAGTTCAGGCTTGATTTACTCTCAGACTCTTTTATTCATTACTTTCCTCCAACACCACAATTCAAATGAGTTGATTTCTTTCCTGTCAGCTTTCACAACTGTACTTAGAAATCTGAACTACCATGGTTTGAAAATCATGATTTTGGCATTTAAAGATATATCTTTACACTCCAGGATCTTGTCTATTTCTTTCATCGGTGCCCTTCCAAGTCCTAGTCTTCTTCTGATGTCTTGGCTGCAGTCTTCATTCTGATTTATGACAGGGCCAAGATATGCAAAAACTTAAAACTGTTTCAGTCTTGGATCTCCATTTGTTGGAGCCGACTTGAAGGCAAATGAAATAAAACAAGAACCTGCAAATAAGTTCTATAGTTGGACTGTTTGTGGCCACTGGTGACAAAAGACCTGCTCAAATGTCCTTCCTAAATCCTTTTTTTTTTTCAAATCTCATTGGTATTTCTGAATTCAGCTCCCTCTACTTTCCACTTCCCCCTTGCTTTGCCAGCAATGCAACGTCAGATCTGTCTGAGCTGAGAAATTCTTCTTTTTATCTTTCTGTGTTTCGCCCAGGAACATTTTTTTTTTGTTTCAATTAAAACAGATTTGTGCAAATTATTCTGCATGCACCACAGATATCTTTGCACTGTTTAAATTGATTAATCAGGGATGGAAAGTGAAAATTAAAAAATGTCAATAGCTTACCAGTGAGGAAGAGAGGAAAACAAACAAGAAAGTCTTCTATCCTGGGCCACTCAGCTAGGGAAAACCCGCTTAGCTTGGGAAAGGATTTCCACTCCTTTTGTTATTTTGGTCATCCTTTTCTGGACACTTTTCAACTTGTCAATATCCTTCTCAAACTGGAGTGCCCAGGACTGGACGCAGTATTCCAGGAGAGTTATCTGATCAAAGCGGAAGAGAGTGGGACTATCTACCACTCAACTTGGACTCTAATCTGTCTGCTTTGATGTGCATTCCTGCATAGCAGGAGATTGGACTCAATGGCTAATGTGGTCTCTTCCAACTGTAATTCTATGACCCTTCCTTCCTTCCTTCCTGCCTGCTGCCTGCCTGCCATTTTTCAGAATAGGTTAACTACCACTCTACCCTTTTCAAAAAATGCTGCTGTGTTTGCGTCAGAGGGTAATTTTATTACTCTGTCACAGTATTTCTTTATTCTTTATGCACCGGGCAATCCTGTGTCTATCTGCTCAAGAATAAACACCACTAAGTCCATTTCCACACTTGTCAGGTTCAGATTCAAACACACAAAATAAACGCACATATAATGGAGGGAAACCCCGACAACACTACACCGTTATAGTGCTATTATTCCACTTTCAACATCTGGTGGAATCCTGGGGTTTGCAGTTTAGGGAAGGGCATTTAGAATTCTCATCCAGAGAGCTGTTTGGCCTCAGTAAACTGCAAACCCCAGAATTCCACAGGAGGTTGAAAGTGGAATAATAGCACTATAATAGTGTAGGGTGGAAATGGCCTAAGATTGATGGGGTTTACTCCCAAGGAAGCTTGTCTTAGGCCATTTCTGCATGGTATTGCCATCCTGGGATGAGGATGTGTCTCATGCTTTCGCATGACATTGCCGCAGTCCCACTGCAACACTCCCCACCCATTTGCAATTGTGGGATATTCCATTAATGGAAAAAATCCATTAAAGGCCCATGATCGCATGACACTCCCATCACAGCTGACCATGCGGGACAAGAGGAAGCTTGATGTAGGTGCTTTCTTCCCCAGGAAAAAGGCTGGCTGCACAGTGGAAGGGAGGTGTGTACCACTTGCACTCTCTTCCGCAGGGAGTTGGCCAGGTGCGGAGAGAAGCGTTCATATCATGCTCCCATTCGGGCAAAGGAGCTGCTGGGATCACAACAGGGGCCATTTCCGCACTAGGCTGTTATAGCGCTATGATTCCACTTTCAACATCCTTTGGAATCCTGGGGTTTGCAGTTTCGGGAGGGGCCAGCCATCCCCTCCCCAAACTGCAAACCCCGGGATTCCAGAGGATGTTGAAAGTGGAATCACAGTGCTATAACAGCCTAGTGCGGAAATGGCCAGGATGATGATGGGAACCAGTAAGGTTCGGAAATGGAAATGTAGCCCAAAGATAGGTGTAGGTCGTTATCCAGGGCAATGAAATGAAGTGAAATGAAATAAATCACATGTCATTTGCCATATAAGGAAAAGGATATTGAATATATGACTGTCACAAAGTACCCTGATCAAACGATTAACAATGGAATAAAAAAAAAATACTTAAAAAAAACCCCTTGAAATGCCTGGAATAATTCTATGTCACCCATAATACCACATCAGAGCCCTTTCACAGTACATTGTTATAGCACTATGATTCCACTTTAACTGATGTTGTTCTATCCTACAGAATCCTCGGACTAGCAATTTTAGGAGGGCACTGAAGTGCAGCAAGAGCGTTTCAGTGCATGACCAAACTACAGAATCCAGGCTTCCATAGCATGGAGTGATGGCCGTAAATGTAGAAGCATAGCGTGTGGAAGGACTCCCGATGTCTAGTTTACACAGTCTTGTAATTATGCTGGATATAAACTGAAAGACAAATAGACACAGAAACACTTTTGGGGTGGGATTATATGGAATAAAGCTGACATTCCTAGTTCTGTGATTCTATGGGCCTTTCCACACTACACTGTTATAGTGCCATTATTCCACTTTCAACATCCTGTGAATTTCTGGGATTTGTAGTTTCCTGAAGCCAAAGAGCTTTCTGGCAGAGAATTCTAAAGGCCCCTCCCTCAACTGCAAAACCCAGAATTCCACAGAATGTTGAAAGTGGAATAATAGCACTACAACAGCATAGTGTGGAAAGGCCCTATGATTCTGTAATTCTAGTCGCTTGTTGATGGAGCCTAGAATTGCATTTGCGTTTTCAGGTGCTGCATCACAGCGTTGACGCATATAGCGTCAGTGTTGCACTTCGCCCACCTTCTTTGCCTCAGAGATACCTCTGAATTTGCTGAGTTATTCCTCAACCCTCTTCAGCAGGAAGTCTCTAAATAAGTTAGGCTCTAAATAGGTTAGGCCTGTGTGTTATTATAAGCATCTTCCTTTAAGACGCACACAGTTCTTTCTTTCTTTTTTTTAAAGTGCCGACAATGAACGGCCCCCATCCTCTTTGCCATTAACCAGGTGAACTTTGCGCCACTTTCATATTTCTCTCCGTATAGGCCTGATAAAAGCATTACAGGGGGAAATTCAAACGCGAGCATAAAAAAACCAGCATAGCTAATTTGGGCTAATTAGGGTGGCGGAAGCTGAGCTGTGCACTTCAGAGGTTCCCATGCCCTCCCGTGCCTCCACCTGATCGCCTTGTCCAGCCGCAAACCCAGGAGGCACTGCCAATTATATCATAACCTCTTCAAACACCAAGCCACTCCAGCTAATTTTATCCTATTAAACAGGCGGAAGGATTCAGAAGAAAGGTTCTCCCCAAAAGCTTCAATTACCAGTGTCTCTGATTACCATCTCGACAATCCTATATGCTATAGTTAAATACTTCTCTCTCTCTCTCTCTCTTTATTTGCTTAATGTTGCTTTCTTGATTGAGATGAAAAGCAAGTATTAAGTGCATGTCTTTTCAACTCTAACGAGTGACATTAATAAAGAATTGGGGGGAGAAGGAAATCTCTTTTGTTATTAGCACGGTTAATCAAAGTCAAGTTTAGAAGCGTTCAAAGACAAATGTGATCAGCAGTCGGGGTTGGGCGGGAAGGAAAGTAAACATCTCTCAGCAGCATCTTTGCAATTTTCGACTACCAAAGGTAATAAGCCTGCGCTCCCCAATAGTTTCTGAGGTCTTGTTACCCTGTGTACTGGGGGTCCCGGGAGGGATACCAAAATGTGCTCAACTAAAGGTGGGGAAAATTGGCTCAGAGCACTGCTTAGCGTTACGAGAGGCAGGGGAACGTAGCGAGATCTTGAACCCTACGTCTACGGGGTCGGGTCGAGTCAAGGAGAACACAGAAGTTGAAATGATAAATGATGTTTATTAAGCACAAGCAAAACAGTGTATGCGACACACTCACACAAGATAACTAAAGAAAATAAAGGTTGCAGTGGTATAGAGGATTTTTAGAGGGATTGCTGGTTTGGGTGATACTTCACCTGTCCCGAAGCCCAGAAAAATAGAGAGCGAGGCTGGGGTGCGATGTAGCTCAGCACGTGGAGCTGAGGGGAGGCTCGCCAAGCAAAGCGGCAGCAAGGCGGGATGAAACTCGGGAGCGTTCCGAGGAAGGTCTCGGAATCGAGGGTTTTTATAAGGAGAATTGTGACTGCAGGCTTGGGGGGAAACAATAGATTTGGAGTTGGAGACAAAGCCTCCGAAAGGTCAGAATCTGAATGATTGAGTTATCGTAGCGGTTGTCAAGAGAGTAGCCAGTATGCAGACGCAGGGTACTTGGGTATTGCATAGGTTACCCATCAAGCTGCCATCGTGGGGCAGAGGCTCTTTTGTAAGTAGCGTGCATACTTGCCTGGTACTTGCCTGGAGGTCTCCTAAATGAGTGAGTCAGCTATTTCTGGCCTGCCTGTATTGTAGTTTGAATGTTACGGCTATTAATGGCCGAGCTTGTTTACGTGCTTGTCCGGTGGCCTCGCAAGCACATGGAAAGGAATAGAGAAGTGCAGCCGAATTATGATATCAAGAGGATATCTTTAATATCCCCAAAGCTCGGACTAGCCAGGGCAGTAACAGTCTCGAGAGAAGACAGAGAAACAAACAAGCAAAGGTGTGGCAGAAGTTAGCTGAGTGGGAATAAGGAAGACGAGAGATGCCTGTATTACTGGATGGCATCTATGAATTTATCTGATCATGCTAACAGTATCAAGAAATCCAGGTAGATAGATCCTGGCCAGAATCCAATTGTTGTCATTTGCTGCTGGTCAGCTTTGATTTATGGTGACTGTGAATTAGAGATCTCCAAGAGCCCCAGCCATTAACTGCCCTGCTCAGGTCTTGCAAACACAGAACTGTGGCTTCCTGGTATGAATCTATCCATCAGTAGTGAGATCTCCCTCTTTTCTTATTGCCTTCCACTTTGTTGTTGTTGTGTGCCTTGAAGTCGTTTCTGACTTGTGTTGACCGTAGGGTGAACCTATCATGGGATTTTCTTGGCAAGATTTGTTCGGGGGGATGGCTTTGCCTCTGAGGCTGAAAGAGTGTGACCAGCCTGAGATAACCTCGTGGTTTCTATGACTTGAACCCTGGTCTCCAGAGCAAGGTGCTGGAGGAGAGTTCAGCATGTAGCCTGGACAGCCCAAAACACCAATAAATGGGTCCTGGAGCAAATCAAGCCTGAACTCTCCCTAGAAGCCAAGATGACTGAGACTGCCATACTCTGGCTATATCATGAGAAGACATGCCTCACTAGATAAGACAATAACAGTTGGTAAGGTAGAAGGCAGCAGGAAAAGAGGAAGATCCCATTACAGATGGATAGACTCAATCAAGGAACATACCTGGTGGTGCATTGGTTAAATGCCGGTACTGCAGCCACAAGGTTACGAGTTCAATCCCGCCGGGCTCCAGGTTGACTCAACTTTCCATCCTTCCTCAGGTTGGTAAAATGAGTACCCAGCTTGTTGGGAGCAATTAGCTAACACATTGTAAACCGCTTAGAGAGCACTTAGCTGATAAGTGGTATAGAAAACACGTGCTATTGCTATTGCTACGTCCCTGAATCTGCAAGACCTGAGCAAGGTGGTTGATGATAATAATGCTTGGCAAGGGAGAAGGCAGTAGGTAAAGAGGAAGACTGCATTATGGGTGGATAGACTCAATCGAGAAAGACATGGCCATGGATCTGCAAAACCGGAGCAGGGTGGTTGATGACAGAATGATGCGGAGGCCTGTCCTTCATAAAGTCACCATAACAGTTAATAACAGCAACCATATTTCCATTCATGGGTGAGATGCCTTGGGTCTCACAGAGAGCCACGAGCGAAAAGTGGGAGATAAATTCAATAAATAAATAAATGCTATTGGAGTTTTTACAGTGCTGGCTGGTGGCTCCCACATAAGTAAATGTGTTCCAAACTTTCACAAAGCCATCCAAGGTGCGGAACCCAATTTGGAGATAGGGTTCAGTCCCTTGGACACCTCCTTTAAAGCTGGATTAAAGCCTGGAAAGGATTCACTGCCCTACTGACATGGAACTCACCATTTGCCCTGGGTTCTGCTACTGTTGCTTCCCAAAGAAATGCAGAGATACCATCCAAGTTCATGGGTCATGCACATGACACAGTTATAGCACTGTGATTTCACTTTAAACTGCCATGTCTGAATCCTGTAGGGTCCTGGACTTTATAGTTTGGGGAGAACCTCAAATCTTTCCAAAAGAAAATTCAAAGTACCCCCCTCCCCTAAGTTGCAAATGCCAGGATTCTATAGGATGGAACCATGGCAGTTAAAGTGGAATCATAGTGCTACAATTGTGTAGAATGATAGAATCCTATAAAAGAGCGATATCTGAGTCCACTTGGAAAACACAACTATGCAGCAAACCACTGGCTTGAATCCTGTTGGCTACTGCCTGCTAAGATTGGCCCATAGACTCAATTGCTGAAAAGGGAGCCAAGCAAATCCCATTGATATTATGGGTTTACTCTCATTGAGGCTTCCACTGGGGGCCATTCCACACTACACTGTTATAGTGCTGTTATTCCACTTTCAACCTTCTATGGAATTCTGGGGTTTGTAGTTTCCTGAGACCAAAGAGCTCTCTGGCTGAGAATCCTAAATGCCCCTTCCTAAACTGCAAAGCCCAGGATTCCACAGGATGTTGAAAGTGGAATCATAGCGCTATAACAGCATGGTGCGGAAAGCCCCAGGAGTCAGGCTTCTGTACCTGGCCTCCAAAGTCTCATGGGAATTACGGTTTGACAGAGGTGCTGAGACTGCTCTCTCCCCTCTCCCACAGAACTACAGGTCCCAGGATTCCTTGGGAGATCAGAATGGCTGTTAAAACCAGTTAAAGTGTTGTAGCAAAGGACAAACAGATGTTGTTTGGAGCCCCATTGAATCCGTTGGATCAACCTTAAATGTTGATTCACCATTCAACAACTGAACGAAGGGGTCTGCCGTAGGTGGGATTATCCAAGCCAATGCCAGCCACGATGTGCAGTAGAATAAATTTATCACCAGTAGCCTTTATCTCTACACTGCTCCTTGGTTTTAATTGGAGACATTAGGTCCTGTGCCTTTTTTATTATTATCTTTTTTTTTTGTTTGAGAAGAAAAACGTAACCCCCTTTCAAAATCAATTACCTTAAAGATTCTGAGGCTAATTGCATCCACATTTTTGTTGTCATTGGTCTCCACTCCCAATGGCAGCTTAAATTCACGAGGGCGAGGAGGGAGATGTAAATAATGGGTAAGTTGGAGCTAATCTTCTCTGACATTGTGACTCAAGAGCTGAGTGTGAAAATGTTCTGTGTGTGTGTGTGTGTGTGTGTTACCCAGTGCTATCTTTTCTTCCCAAACAGAGAGAGACTTTCACACCATCTTCCCCCACGCTGTCAGCGTGCTACTACAGATGAAGGAAATTTTTATCTCTGGAGAAAAAAAATCTGGCCTCTCAAAACCAACAGAGAAACACTACCCTGCCTCTATCTCGTTTGTGTCTACATTTTCTTCATGTTTTCCCAGAGCTTAATCTGTTAGCCTAAGTGTTCAGGGCCATTAGCAGCTCAGAGGACACCTTTGCTGATAAAAAAAGAGCATGGAAGGAAAGGAATTAGCCCCTGGAGTCTGGTGGCTCCCACATTAATTGGCTGGTGAATCCATTCTGGGTTTTAGTCTGAACTTTAATGGAGCTATACACAGTGCCGAATCCTATTTCACCTCCCCAAACATTCAGCACCTTGGATAGTCACTGTAAAGTTCAAACTGAAGCCTGGAATGGATTCACTGCCTCACTGACGTGGGACCTCCTCCGCAGCTGTTACTGGAACAGGCTTTCAAGCCACCAAGTTGAAAGCATTTTTCTGACTGTGGTAAAATACTCAATGACACCCCACAGCCACCTAGGCCAATCTGTTTATTTGTTGTTCGTTATTTACCTTTCTATTTTGCCTTCCCTCCAAAGCTCCTTTATCTTCACAATACCCCTGTAAGGTAGGTCAGGCTCTGAAAAAATGATTGGTTCAGGGTCACTCAGTGATTTCCACGGCTGTGTAGGAACTAGAACCCAGATCTCTCTAATCCCAGCCTAACCCAGTGGTTCTAAACCTTGTCTTTACCACAGACTCCCTTTAAATATCTTATGTTGCCATGCAAAAAATATTATGTGCTTTATTTCAGTCACTCATGTCATTCACTTCTCACCAACTGCAGAAGTAGCAAGTGCTGAGCACATTTTTGCTATCAAGCGGTTTCACAACTTTTTAATGGTTTGAGTTATTGCAATGGAAATTTGTACAAATGATGGCTGACACCAGCAAAAGACTCCTGCTCTTTGAGATCAATGTATGGCCATCCATTCCCCTTCCTTCCTTCCTTCCTTCCTTCCTTCCTTCCTTCCTTCCTTCCTTCCTTCCTTCCTTCCTTCCTTCCTTCTGCTGTTTGAACATTAACATTTCTTCAACCCTTCACAGACCCCCATGAGGACACCATGGCCCCCCAGGGGTCCACAGACCACAAGTTAAGAATGGTTGTTCTAACCAATACACCATAATGGGTCTCAGATTCAGAAAGCACCCATGCATCTCTCTCCATTGTTGTGATTTGCTGCCAAGTCAGCTTTGATGTACAGCCGTCCTAGAAACGACAGACCTCCAGGAGCGCTTGTTCTTAACCGTCGTGCTCAGGTCTTGCAAATGCAGTGCACCTCAGGTCCTGCAGACTCACAGCAGTCATGGCTTCCTTGATTGAATCAATCCGTTTGTAGTGAAGACTGCCTTCTTTCCATTATCATCCTTCCCACTGTGTCATACTTTCCCATTATATGTTCAAAGTATGATATCCTCATTTTAGTCACTCTGGCTGCTAGTGAGAGTCCAGGTTTGGACCAATTTATTTACGTATTTGTCCCTCTCTGTTCCTGACAATAAAAATCCAACAGCAGCAAATACATGTCTCACAATTTGCTGCTTTTTCTTGACTGGTGGATGAAAGTTCGTGTAATGGCACAGGCAGCCCTGAATGAAGATTGGTTGTGTGCCTCTTGACATCAAAGTCCACGAAGTGCAACTAGTTCATCTTCTCCTGCTCTGGTACTTTCCAGGTGTTTTGCACTACAACTCCATCACCTAATCCATGCTGTTCGGGAATGATGGGAATTGCAGTCTAACAACCCTGGAAGGCTCCAAGTCGGGGACAGGCTCTGCTTGCTATTGCAAGTTTGGCTTCCCCCTCATTTGACACGGCCCAATCTTCCATGCTCATAATCTACTTATTTGAACTGGGATCTTACTGTTGTTCAAGCTTTCTTGGTGATCGGTGTCCGCAGTGCTTCTGCACCGTAACCCACCGTCGACTGTGTTCAAGATTTTACCACCAAGCTGGGGATGTCCCAATAAATTATGATACAAGGTTAGCAAGAAATAGAAGTCCTTCGGTACTGGGTCAGACCACTTCTGCATTTCTCCGGTGTAGTCCACTTTGATTGGCAGCATTTGTGCGTAGCTGTCCCAAGGCAGACCATTTCACAAGAAGATGCTGGAGATTGATACTTTGACCCTCCATGACAAAGGTGGGGATCTTGTGGCCAGTGGGTCACATCCAGAACTCAAGGCCAATTCTGTGGCCCCTAGAGTAGAATCAGAGAATCATAGAGTTGGAAGGGACCACAAGGGCCACTCAGTCCAACCCTATTTTGCCATGCCAGATAATACAACCAAAGCACTCCTGACAAGTGGCCATCCAGCCTCTGTTTAAAAGCCTCCAAAGAAAGAGACTTTACCACCTTCCCAGGCAGCAAGATCTTCCTAAGGTTTAGGTGGAATCTCTTCTCCTGAAGTTTGAAGCCATTGCTCCATATCCTTGTCTCTAGGGAAGAAGAAAACAAGCTTGCTCCATCTTCCGTATGACATCTTTTCAAATATTTAAACATGGCTATCATGTTGCCTTTTAACCTTCTCTGAACATACCCAGCTCCCTAAACTGCTCCTCACGGGGCTTCATGGTTTCTAGGATCGCCAGAGACTGTTTTCCTCTAGCTGGATGCTGTGAAACAGGCATCCATAAGGACCTCCAGGGGTTCTCAGAAGGTCACTGAAGATTGTGTCCTTGCACAGCATCTAGCTACAGAAAAATAGCTGGAAGTGTCCCTGCTGGTCCTCTTTGACACAGAAATGGATACTTTCAACTTCCACAGCAATGAAAAAGGTGGATTGAGACCATATAACCTGAATTGAGCATTAGGCCAAAATATTTTTGATTTCTGTATGTGGTTGCAAAAACTGGACAGTGGAGAAGACAATCAGTTCATTTCAAATGCTGGAGAAGAGTTCTACAGATACCATGATCTGCTAACAAGAAAAATGAATGGGTCTGAGAGCAAATTGAGCTTGAACTCTCACTAAAGCCAAAATGACTAAGCTGAGGCTGTTGTGTTTTGGACTTATCATGAGACTATGTGACTCACTGGGAAAGATGATAATACTTGGTGAAGTGGTAGGAAAAGCAGGAAAAGAGAGAGACCCCATTACATGTGGATTGACTCAATCAAGGAAGCCATGGCTTCTCTGAGTTCGCCTGAACAGGGCTGTTGATAAGGGATGTGAAAGAGATCCAGGAGTCTTGGTGGACCACAAGCTGAACATGAGTCAGCAGTATGATGCAGCAGCCAAGAAAACCAATGCAATTTTTGGTTGCATCAATAGGTGCATGGTGTCTAGATCAAGGGATGTAATGGTACCACTCTATTCTGCTTTGATAAGACCTCATTTGGAATCCTGTGTCCACTTCTCGGCACCTCCATTCAAGAAGGATATCGACAAGCTGGAGTGTGTCCAGAGGAGGGCGACCAAAATGGTGAAGGGTCTGGAAGCTGAGGAGCTGGGTACGTTTAGCCTGCAGAAGAGAAAGTTAAGAAGGGACATGATGGCCATGTTTAAATATTTGAAGGGATGTCATGTCGAGGAGGGAGCAGGCTTGTCTTCCACTGCTCCAGAGCCTAGGACAAGGAGCAATGGATTCATGCTGCAGGAAAGGAGATTCCATTTGAACCTCAGGAAGAACTTCCTGATGGTCAGAGCCGTCCGGCGGTGGAATATGCTGCCTCAATGGAGTGTGATGGAGTCTCCTTCTTTGGAGGTTTTTAGGCAGAGGGTGGATGGCCATCTGTCAGGAGTGCTTTGATGTGGGTTCCTACATGGCAGGAAGTTGGACTGGATGACCCCTGGGGTCTCTTCCAATTCTATGATTCTGTGATTGTATCCTGTGGAATCCTGGGGTTTGCAGTTTAGGGAGGGGCATTGAGAATTCTCTGCCAGAGAGCTCTTTGGCCTCAGTAAAGTACAAACCCCAGAATTCCACAGGACGTTGAAAGTGGAATAACAGCACTGTAACAGCATAGCGCAGAAATGGCCAAAGTCAACTTGATGGCAAATAACGGCAACAACCAAGTTGGACGTATGCTATAGTAAATGACTGACGTGATGCCCACTTACATCTCCTTGATGCGGGATCTGATCCACTCTTTTGGTCAACATAGTCCCCCTGGCTGAATAGTAGCTGTTAATTGGTAACATAAAAAGACAAATACCAGCTACATCCCTCTCTTGTTTTTCTGCATGGCTCATAAAATGAGGGTAGTATATTAAATTGTTTTCTCTCCATCCTTCTTCATTAGCATTGTGTGCCAATTGTGTTCAGCTAATATTGAGGCGGAAGAACACACAACACCCAGAAAATGGGCAATTTAATAAGAAAAGAATGGTGTGACTTGGAATTGTTCTTTCTTTCTTTTCTAAATAGCCATTTCACTGGAGAATTATTGCACAATTTGTGTATAATTTGGCAGGGACGGTTATTTAAATATAAATAGAGAAAACATGTAATTCCTTGCAATGGCTATCTTCCTTGTGGTTGGTGCATCTCCATAATTTTTAATAGTGCAATAAACAAAAGATTTTTTTTTTAAAAAAATGCCATCTCTAAGCCACACACTAGTCAAAAGAAGATAATTGGGCCTGTATGTGTTTATTGTAATTTGAATGCGGTTCAATTAACTTTGCTTCATATTTGCTAGTTCTGATTTTTTATATATATAAAGGAAACTTAAATTGGATTTGTTATTTTTTTTCTTTTGTGGATGTGTGAAATTTGTTTTCAGTGTTAATAACAATGTGGCGGGGGAGAGAAAACATCACCGCCCCCTTCGCTGATTCCATTACAGGTCTATCTTACCCCAGGAGACAACATGCACTTACTGTTTTCCCAACAATCTTATTTTCCTCCTAAAAAGTCATAACTCACCAATACACTGTTCTCTAAATGTTACGGAAGAAAAATGCTGCTCAGTCAAACTGAGGCCATTTCCACATGGCATCACCATCCCACAATGGGGACCCATTGGCAGTGGTCTGCAACGCATGCTTTCGCATGGTGTCGTCACAGTCCCGCTGCCAACATGTCCCCGTCCATCATGATCGCGGGATATTCCATTAACGGGAAAAAATCCATTAATGGCCTGCGATTGCACAACGCTCCTATCGCCGCCAACCAGGCAGAATGGGAGGAAGCATGACATAGGCACTTCCTTCCCCAGCGCAGCACGAGAAAGACGCTGGCTGTGCTGCGGAAGGAAAGTGCGTGTCACAGGGAGCCAGCCGGGTGCAGAGGGGAGCATTTGCACAGTGCTCCCATCTCTGCAGGATCAGGTCAAGATGACAACAGGAAGCAGCCGGTTGCAGAGCGGAGCGTTTGTGTTGTGCTCCCGTCCCAGCAGGATCACGGGAAGCGGTAAGGTGTGGAAGTGGTCTGACTTCATTGTATTTTTGTGTTTTCATGCACACTGTATCATCTGATCCTGTGCTGTGGATGTAGCATATCTTGATTTCAGTAAGGTCTTTGACAAAGTTCCCCATGACATTCTTGCAAAGAAGCTAGTAAAATGTGGGCTGGACAGGGCTACTGTCAGCTGGATCTGTAACTGGTTGACTGACCGTTCCCAAAGGGTGCTCACTCAATGGCTGCTTTTCATCCTGGAGAGAAGTGACTAGCGGGGTGCCACAGGGTTCTGTCCTGAGCCCAGTGCTGTTCAATATTTTCATCAACGACTTGGATGAAGGAATAGAGGGCATGCTCCTCAAATTTGCAGATGACACCACATTGGGAGGGGTTGCTAATACGCCAGAGGACAGGATCAAAATTCAAAATGACCTGGACAGATTGGAGAGCTCGGCCAAGGCTAACAAAATGAAATTCAACAGAGAGAAGTGTAAGGTCCTACACTTAGGTAGAAAAAATGGAATGCAGAAATATAGGATGGGGGACACTTGGCTGGATGGCAGTACGTGTGAAAGGGATCTAGGAGTCTTAATAAACCACAAGCTGAACATGAGTCAGCAATGTGATGCGGCAGCCAAGAAAGCCAATGCAATTCTCAGCTGCATCAATAGGAGTGTGGTGTCTAGATCGAGGGAGGTACTGGTACCACTCTACTCTGCTTTGGTTAGACCTCATCTTGAATCCTGTGTCCAGTTCTGGGCACCCCAATTCAAGAAGGACACGGTCAAGCTGGAGCAGGTCCAGAGGAGGGCGACCAAAATGGTGAAGGGCCTGGAAGCCAAGCCCTATGAGGATAGACTTAGAGAGCTGGGTATGTTCAGTCTGCAGAAGAGAAGGTTAAGAGGGGACATGACAGCTACGTTTAAATATTTGAAGGGATGCCATGTAGAGGAGGGAGAGAGCTTGTTTTCTGCCGCTCCAGAGACCAGGACAAGGAGCAATGGATTCAAGCTGCAGGAAAGGAGATTCCACCTGAACCTCAGGAAGAACTTCCTGACAGTCAGGGCTGTCCGGCAGTGGAAGATGCTGCCTCAGTGGAGTGTGGTGGAGTCTCCTTCTTTGGAGGTTTTTAAGCAGAGGCTGGATGGCCATCTGTCGGGAGTGCTTTGAGGGTATTCCTGCATGGCAGGGGGTTGGACTGGATGGCCCGTGTGGTCTCTTCCAACTCTACATTTCTATGATTCTATGATTCTATGATTCTATGATTCTATGATCCTGCTTCGGTTATGTTTTATCCTTATTTGTATTTTCTGGTTTGTAAACCTTAATGGATTCTACCTTGTCTATTAGTAGAGCTTTGATGGAACACAGTACAAGTACTGCAGTTACTCGAAAGAACTCACTAGCCAAGATCGTACGTCATGCTTCCATTGCCGTACATCTATACTCACATAGTTCAGTGGTGGTTGGGCTATACCACCCATCTGCTGAACACCAACGTTGTGCAACTAATTTTGTATCTATGAATGTGGTCCCATTTCTGCAACCCCAATGATTCAAGTTCTAACGAGGTTCTAAGAATGCACATCTATGTTCAGGGAATTTGTGGAATTCTGTTTATGCAACGGTGAACTGAATACAGATACTAAGCCATGAACCAAAAAGGATAGCTACAAACAATGGTGTAGATACTAGAAATGTTCAATATACATTCCAGTTCTCAAGTAAGGGAACACCAGGGCTTGTAGTAACTATCCTTGTTAATTATTAAAATAAAGCACTAAATTTAGGGGTAGACAATTTCACTCCCTGACCTCTTTCCACACTTTCCACTCCCAGAAACCCCATAAAATTGTCTCCATTTTTGTCTCTGTCCCTGTAGCCAGAGACAGGTCATTTCCGCGCTATGCTCTTATAGCGCAATTATTCCACTTTCAACATCCTATGGAATCCTGGGGTTTGCAGTTTAGCGAGGGGCCGGCCGGCCCCTCCCTAAACTGCAAACCCCAGGATTCCATAGGATGTTGAAAGTGGAATAATCGCACTATAAGAGCGTAGTGCGGAAATGGCCACAGACTGAGGACATCTTCAGCCAAGATCCACTGGGGTCTTCCAGAGGTTTCAGGAGATGATGCTGTCAGTCTGTGTTTGGCTGTGGGGACTTATCTGTTGAGTACAGAGGAGAGCACCTTCTCAGTAGCTGCTCTTGGGTCACTGAACTCTGTCCTGAGATTCAGTTGGTCCCTCTCTGCATTCTTTTCATCAGCAGGCAAAGACCTGTCCATTTAGGCAGGCTTGCGGCCATTAACAGGTTGAGGTAGAAGGACGTGCTAGGGCTGTGCTGCGTTCAGTATGTTGCGGTTATTTGCCATCAATTTTGGCCGTTTCCGCACTATACACCATTAGCGCATTATACTGTTACAATCCCAGCACTGCCATTCACGTGATGCTGTTGGGTTAGGAACACTCCTTTCTGCACCCTTCTGCCTTAAATGGATGAGTAGCGTTATTGCCACTCGTGTTCCTTCTGCACTACAGCGTCCTTGGCCACTCTCTTTCCCCGCCTTCACCCTGCCCCGGATCGGGTATTTTTGTTTTCGTTTTTTTGTTTGGAAGCTGTACTAGCCCAGCAATGCTGTAATGGCATGACACGCCAGTACACTATTGCATGTTTGCATTATAATGCTTAAAAGTATAATTTTTTTTAACTATAAAGTTTTAGCTCAAAGGAGGAAATTTAAAATAAACACCAAGCGGTGATAGATTTCGAAGTTACCACGCCATGGGATTAGCTGAGGGAGGGACGAGCTGGGCACGCCCACAGCCCGCACACTGCTGGATCCGCCATAACGGGAAGCACTATCGAGCGCTATTACAGTATCGCACTAAGCTGGCTGATAGGATTGAAGTGCTAAAGGAGGCTCTTAACAGATCTTTTTTCTGGAAATGGAATACGGTGGTTTGGCGACACTCGGGGGTGGGATAGCGGCTGGACAGTGACAACTCCTGGACTGGGAACAACCCACTGCTGTTGCGCTATAGCCACGTCGTGCGGAAATGGCCTTTGACTTGGGGCAACCTTATAAATAAGAGGCCTTCAAGAGCCCAACACATCAGCAGCCCTGCTCAGGTCTTGGAGGTTCAAGGCTGTGGGCTTCCTTGATTGAGTCAATCCACCTGGAGCACGATCTTCTTTTTCTCCTCCTGCCTTCCACTTCATCATCCTTTCCAGTCAGTCACACTGACCATTTCCGCACGAGACTGTTATAGCGCTATTATTCCGCTTGCAACATCCTATGGAATCCTGGGGTTTGTAGTTTAGGGAGGGGCCAGCCGGCCCTGGCTGGCCCCTCCCTAAACTACAAACCCCAGGATTCCATAGGATGTTGCAAGCGGAATAATAGCGCTATAACAGTCTCGTGCGGAAATGGCCATTGTCTCATGAAAATGTGCTTACTGATAGCCAGTATGGAACAGTGGTTTGAGCACTAGAGGAGGACACTGCGAGACTGATCACTACGAGATCAATCCCAGCTCAGCTAGGGAAACCCATTGAGTGACCTTGAGCAAGCCACACTCTCTCAGCCTCAGAGGAGGGCAAAGGCAAGCCCCCTCTGAACAAATTTTGGCAAGAAAATCTTATGATAGATTCACCTGAGGGTCTCCATTAGTTGGAAACGACCTGAAGGCACGTAACAACATGAAGTGCTTAATGTATTTTTAGTTGTTGTAAACAACTATCTTAAACAAATATCTTAAAGTAATGTTTTACGTGGATTGACTATTTAAGGTTTTTAAAACTTTTGTGCCACATATTGTTTTAGCTCGTTTTGGGAGCTGGTATGGTGTAGCGGGTTTGAGCATTGGACTAGTTTCTGGGAGACTAAAATTCAAATCCCCACTCAGCCATGGAAACCCACTGGGGAAATCCCTTAGGCAAGTCACACTCTCTCAGCCTCAGAGGAAGGCAAAGACAAAAACCCCTCTGAACAAATCTTGGCAATAGGTTCCCCTTAGAGTATCCAGGAGTTGGAAATGACTCGAATGCACATAACAGCAAACAACAAATTGTTTTAACTATTTTGCTCTCACTCATGGTAAGACAACTTTGAGTTCCATTTGGGGAGAAAGGAAGGATATAAGTCAAGTAAATTAACACGGACAGACACTTCTTCAATCCCCCCATCCCTTGCTTTCCACCAGTCATGGAATGGCAGTTGGCAGCAGTTAGCACAGCAGCACAATGGCCAGAATTTGCACGTGTTCGCATGTATGCATGCATAAGTCACACTGTACATGCAGGTGCCAAAAATTCACCTTTGCACAATGGGCATATTCTGCTAGAAGCAGCAGAAGCAGAGAGCACAGACAGCATCTTTCATCTGCGCCTTGTCTTTGTAAATTGCTCACTGTGCATTGCGGATGTGCATCCTATACTTTCTATTGTGGTTGGCATCCTATATTTTCCATTATAATTATCTATTGCAGTTGTGCAACCTCTACATTGCCTTGTGGTTGCACATGATGTACTGTGCATTGTGCAACGGTGTCCAGCCACTGACATGCGTTATGCAATGTTGCTATTCCACATGGGGCTTGGGTAGTGCTGCCACAGTGTATGTCCTTGTGCAGGGAATTTACACTATGCAAAAGGGATGTTGGGTTGAAGCTAGCTTTGGCCATTGTGGAAGGAAGGAGGGAATACCAACCTCGGCAATAATCAAAAATACACACGCAAGCATAAGATGGAATTAGACTTGCTTGTATCAGTAACAGGATGCGGCCTGTCTCTGCTATCATTGAGAGGTGCTTTCTCTTTGAATATGACGATTGTGTTGGCTCAGACGACAGATACCTTTTTTTAAAAAAAGTATCTTCAGCCAAATGAGAACTTCTAGAAATAGCTACAATAGCCTGTTGCTGACCTGTTTCGCTTAATCTCTTCCTCATGCACAAAAGCAAATGACAGGCACAAACATAAAATGAATGGACATATCCATTTTCATGGCTGACTCCTTTCTGTGTATCTATTCCTCTAAAAAAAACACGTTCTTCTTCCCATTTTATCTTTCTCCATAATATTGAAACCACTGTCATCTGAGAAGCTCTTTTGTGCCAGTGTGGGATGATGGCAGTGCTATTTTTGTGTATGCATTCCAATTCATTTTAACTTTCAGAACTTCTCAATTGATTTGTCCTGAACTCAGAGTGAAGGCTTCTGTCTAAGGCCATTTCTGCACTAGACTATTATAGCGCTATTATTCCACTTTCAACATCCTATGGAATCCTGGGGTTTGCAGTTTAGGCAGGGGCCTAGTGCGGAAATGGTCAGTGTCACAGACTTCCATAATCAATCAGATTTGTTTATGTGTTGACATCCATGGCAATAAATGAAGACATTTCCAAGTGGGCAGTACTTTCAGAATTAGTCATACAGATGATCCTAGTCAATCAAGTATCCCATCTTACAAGGATGAACTATTGGATTTGGTTGGATCAGAGGTGGGCAATTGCTACAGGTTCAACAGCCACTTTTGTTATATAGTCCAGGGATTGCATGGACTAAATAAATGTAAAACAGGAAACCCCAAAGTAACCAGAAGTCCAGTTCTGATACTCAAAAATGAGACACTTTTTAACTTTGAACAATAAAGGGAGACTTCCAACCTATTTAAGATGGAAATGGTTGCAGCAATTTACCTTCTTTTTTCGACCAGAATCAGATTGGTCTGGGGACCGTGGAGGTGCCCAGGGCCACAAACACATCCTTGGGAAGCTGCACAGGACCCCAAGGTCACACTTTGCTCACCCCGGGGTCAGATACTGATGCTCTCAAAGGTTATACAGACCCACTCAGACTGAGGCCAATGTTTTCTTAATAAGTACTGTATACCAGGGATGTATTTAAGTCTTTTACTCCAAGTCTCAAGGCTCTACCTTCAAGCCCTTGAAGGTACTTTCAAGTCCAGTCTCAAGTCTGGGAGCCAATTTTATACCCCAATCTATATTCCAGAATTTCTGGACAGAGTCAAAAGCCAGTTTTAACAATCCAAGTAGAGTCAGCCCTCCATGTTTGCAATTTTGCCATCGGCAGCTTTGGAAGCTGGGAATAGGACCCTTCTTACTTCTCATTTCTGAAGCTGGAGGTTTTTTCAAAAGTGGGGAATAGGATCCTTCTTCCTTCTCACAACTGAAGTTTCAAAGACTCAGGAAGGACGGATATTTCCTCCTCAAGCCCATTGCCAAACACATTTTCTGCTCCCCTCTGAGAAACTCTGGGGGTGAGTCTTGCCTTCTGCTCTTAGGAAACGTTTTGGAAGACTCCTCCGATATGCAGTGGGAGCAGGCTGCTGAGCAGACCTCAACCCTGCCTCAAGCCCATTGCCTAACCCGTTTGCTGTCCCCCTCTGAGAAATGCGCCCACACTTCGGGCTTGAGACAGATTATCATGTGACCAGTAGGCAAAAAGAGATGGAGACATTGTTCAAAATCATACAGTTTCTGGATGAATGGGTTGCGTTACTGAACCAAGGGCAGCAAGTCAGTGCTAAAAATGTACAAGTCACAAGTTGACTCGAGGCAGTGCATCATTTATTGCCAAGCCAAGTCCTAGTCTAGTCACTGAAGTGACGTAAAAGTCCAACTTGAGTCTGAGTCTATTGACTCGAGTCTACATTACTGCTGTCTACACTCATGTATAAGTCTAAACATTTTAGTCAAAAAATTGACCCCCCCAAAAATCTGGGTTGACTTATCCATGGGTCGGTATAAGTACTGAATGTTATTCCCTTCTTCAAAAAGGAACCATCCCTTTCTCTGAGTAGAGTGGCCAAAGATGAGAGCTTGGTCCGCTCTCAGAGAACCTTGAAAAAGCACCGACCCTCTCCAGTCTCTCCGCTGTGGTGCCGCTTCTGGCCTTTTTGCACACCTGGATACAAAAACGGCACTTCCACTCAAAGGAGCACCAAGAGAGTAGAGGGGATACTACACCTTTACTTTTATTAAAAAAAAATAAAAGGAACCTTCCCCTTCTCTGAGTAGAGCGGAGAAAGGCTTTTTTTGACTGCCTAGGCAGGAAAATGGTGGTGCCCAAGGGCACGATCCCCTGCGGCAGAGATGGCCCCTTCCCTTCTCCATGGAATGACCTTTGAATTATTCATAGGTCATATCAAAATCTATAATTTTGGCCCCCAAACCTGTCTTTGACGTATGCATGAGCTCAACTTATACACAAGTATACACAGTAAACCTCATCCGTAGGCACTTGATAAATGTGATAAGTATTTCATCAATTGGAAAATTATGCTTTATTTTACGATGTATTTCAGTGCAGTCCCTTTTTATGACTTTCTGTTGTCCCCAAAGAAGACCTCTGAGAGTATAGACAGGTCAAAATGCATCGGGATTTTTATTAATAAATCAGAGATGCCTCCTGTTTGGGTTTCTTTTGTTCCCGATTTTATTGGGTGTTTCCCAATTTTTGCTTTCTTCAGAATGCCTTTCAAAGCAATTATAGAAAAATTGTGGAAAGTCTTTTTTCCCCTCTCTGTTAAAAAAAAAAAGGTGAAAAACCGCAAATTTTCATTGATTCATAGAATCTTAGAGCTGGAAGATCATATATATATGACTAATTCTGAAAGGACTTGCCTTCATTTGTTGTCAGGGATGCCGGCACATAAATAAGGGCCACCTAGTCCAAACTCCCGCTTTACAGGAAAAAACAGCTAAAAAACTCTTGGGAGATGCCCACCTTTCCTTTGTTTAAAGACCTCCAAAAATGGAGAATCCATTCCACTGTCAAGCAGCTCTTGCACTAAAGAAGTTCTTCCTAATGTTCAGATGGAATCTCTTTTCTTGTTTAGGCTTTAATGAATATCTTTTCTTGACTAAGCTTTAAAGATAGATAGATAGATAGATAGATAGATAGATAGATAGATAGATAGATATTTAAACAAATGTCTGAAAGGAAATGGAAAGCATCATTCACAGCTGTGCCTGGAACCATTCTGATCACCCCTCTCTACTACATCCCTACATCACTGATGTGCACAGTCATAAATGGCTGTTCGGGAAAGGTTTTGCAATCTTCTTGGTTGGACTAAGAAGAGGTAAATCCCTTTTCAATTCATTGCACTTCTGTCCAGTCCCAACCCAAAGACGCACCCTCTCTTTTGTGGGTTAAACAGAGTTTATCTAGACACTTTCAGAAGTGGGAAGCTGGAGAGCATTCTGCACGGCCAGTGCCGGGCGATGGCTCCCGAAAGCAGAAGAAAGATGCTCTATCGCCCCCTGATAAACTTTTCCGCCTTCTTCCTTCAGCTATTCCAAGCCAGAGATGGGAGCTAATTTGCCTTGCGCAAAAACTCCAAAAAAAGCAGGCCGGGGATGGGGAGGGGGCGGTTGAAGAGAGACTGTATTCACTAATTATCCAGACTGAAAAGATTTTGGTTCAGCACAAGATGATCCGTACGATATGCTAATCCATTTTTCCCCCTTGCTTGGGGCTGCCCCAAGCCTTCCTCTCTTGTTTTCCCCCCTCTCGCTCTCCCTTTCTTCCTCCCAACTATATGACAATAAAAGTTGTGGCAACAAAGGGGAATTAAAAAAGAAAATGAAGGAGGCATCTAACTCGAACACATGGCAAGACCCTTCCTGCCCATCCACAGAGAGAGAGAGACAGAGACACACACACTCCTTTCTTAGCAACTTAGTATGACACTCCAGCGCCCCTCTCTTTTGCATTCATGAATAGTCAGCGAGCAGCAGACAAAATAGAACTAATCTTTTTTGACAGAATTGTTCAATTTTTTTTTTAAAGAGAAAAGGCTTTGAGACGATCAGGCTGGCTTCTTCTCCCCCCCCCCTTTTTTTTAAGCTGGGACAAAAAAGGAACAATGGGGTGTCGGTCGGCTGGGTTGCAGTGTCCCTTATTGTTTTGCAAAAGCACAATCAAATTTTTAACAGCAAAAAAGAGCCAAAAAAAAAAAATTCTAATTGAAAAGCTTGGGGAAGATAATATAGGTGAAGAAAGTTGGAAGGGTTACAAAAGTCAAGCAAAGTGGCTCAAGTCTTTGAGAAAGCATTTTTTAAAAAGAAAAGTCAATGATTCTACCAACAGTTCTAACATCTGTAACCGGAGATGATTATATGTTTTTACAGAGGACAGAAAGCATAAGAAACCTTGCAAAACCTTACATAAGAACCTTGGTTCTCATGTCCTCTATGATCATTTTCTTAAAATGTCCTTCTGTCTTCAGTTGTCTGGTTCTCATTCCTGTTTTCATACCAGATTTTGTTCTACCCTGTAATGTTGTGTGCATACATATTTTTTAAAAAAAATTGGGAAAACTGACTGCCCATTTCCAGACTTAGCACCAAAGGTCATGAGAGAGTATATTTTTATTTGCTACCGAATTGCAAGAGCTGTCTCTCGCTGTATACTCAAAAAGAAGACAAGGGGGAAAAAATCTAACCAATGCATGGGCAAACCCCCAGAAGTTAGCAACATGAGCCATGCAGCTGCAACATTGCATTTCAAATTCAGTTTACTCATAGGACGAGGGCTAATCCTGCCCCCATAATTCCCTACAGCCAAAGTCTGCCCCCTCCCTGAGTGACAGTGCAATGCAAAGACACTACCACGCTTATCTCGCCTTACCAGATGGCCGACTTGGATCAATGCACACATGCCACGATCAATGGGAGCGATAAAGAATTAGGAAAACAGTGGTACATGCTCCCAGAAAGCTTGTATACTGCATAATTATTTTATGATTCTACACATGGCTACATGTGATACTGAAGTCTAGAAGGAAAGGATAATTAGAGAGCCGGGAAGAATTTTTTTCCCCCATTTGGTGGTGCACATTGTCAGTCAGCAATTTTCTCCCTGTTAAATTCAATTCTTTCCTGGGATTGTTTGGGCTTGCGTGTGTATGTTTTAACATCCACCCTTCTCCCCACCCCCACCCCCACGAAATTTGGAAGAAAATACATACGGTTCTCAAGAAGGGCCATTTCTGCTTTGAAAGCCCAAGAGAAGCTGAGGGTGAGGGTATGGAGGAATTAGAGATGATTTATGATGATGAGTTACAGTTATATCCCCGCTTTCCTCTAATAGGCTTGAGGTGACATTTGTGGCATTCGTTTTCCCTGTATCTTCATGGCAACCCTGGGAGGTAGGTTTCTCTCTACAAGGATGGCGAGATAGAGCGTGGCCCATGGCGTCATCAGAAAAGTTAATATATAAAGTTAGATTAGGAAGAGCATACCTACCAACATCTCACAGACGAAAACCAGGACACATGTGCTGAAGCAATATCAGATCAAGGTGGCAAAAGTTATTAGGAAAGCACGCATCAGCCAGGAGAGGCTGCAGCAGTTTGTTTTTGCCGGAGCCTCCTGGAAAGTGCAAGATTATTTCCTCCCCTCAGCTGAGTTGAGTGTATGCCCCTTTTGCATCTGGAACTTGGGCCTTGTCCACACGGTAGCACCATTTGGATGGGTTGCTGCCAGTCCGCGATGTGTGCCATCACACGATGTGATCGCAGTCCTGCTCCTGTCATGTCCCCAGCCATTGCGATTGCGCCGTATACCATGACTGGAAGAAGAAAAAAACAGTAATGGCTTCCCTCCATGCAACGATTGCATTGGCTGCGGCTGTGCAGGAAGGACAGACGTGCTATCAAGCACTTCCTTCCTCAGTGCGGCGCAGGGAGAGGTGCACCGTGGAAGGAAGGAGTATGTCCCGAACGCTACCATCCGCCGGCAGCCAGCTGGGTGCAAAGGGCAGTGTTCGAGACACGCTCCCATCCCAGCAATGGCACTGCTGGGATGACGCTGGGACAACACAGGAAAGCGGTAAGGGGTGGAAAGGGCCTCAGTTTGCAGAGATGGAAGTAAGCCGAGGATAAAGGAGGAAAGTGGGAGGAAAAACCAGGACGTTGTCAGAGCAGTTGAAAAAGCTGAGAATTAATCGGGACAGCTGGAGGGTATGGAGGAGAAATTAAAGATGTATCTGAAGAAATCTGGAGGCCTTTTATTGTTTTTGTTACTCGTGCAACCTCTGGGATGAAACCTCCACTTGATGAAACACATTTCAGGAAAAGTATGATTGGAACAATATGAATATGGCTCAGGTCCAGGCTGTCTCACGGATCATACCTCCTGGTGTTCAGGCTCTAAAATCTCCAGGAGAGGACCTTCTCTCTGTGCCACCATCTTGCCAGGGTTGTTTAGTAGGAACACAAGAGAAGGCCTTCTTGGTGGCTGCTCCCAGGCTTTAGAACTCCTCCCCTAGGAAATTTAGGATGGCTCCCTCCTTGATCTCCTTCTGCTGGCAAGTGAAGCTTTTAGGAATTGACTATGATGGCCATTTGATGGAGTGCTGTCTTCTTGACTTTTACATTCTGTCTTTCAATGAATTTTAAATAGTTTCAATGCTATAGCTTTTAACAGTTTTTTAAATACATGTATATGAGATTGATTGATAGATAGGTTGATTTTATACGCCACTTTTTCTCCCTGAGTGGGACCCAAGGCAGCTTTCAAAAAAAGTTGAAAAACATTTAAAACAATTTAAGACATTAAAAACATATACTGTTACAAAAACCTACAATGTTTGATGTTTAGGTAGCTTTTCGTACCGGATGCTTTTGTAACTTCTTAGTCTGTACTGGTTTAAATAATGTGTAAGCATCCCTGCGTCCCATTACTGGGAAAAGGGAAGGATATTAACAAATACAGTAATGATAGTTATAATTAACAACAGCAAAACAAAAGACCATGTGATCAGAACTTGGAAGACAGACCAACCATAGCATATATTTAAAGAAAAATGGGGTTTGATTTATCATATTATATTTGCAAGGTAATGAAACAGTTTGTAATGCAAAAACTTAATTTAAAAGCTTAGAAAAGGACTGACTGGTCCAAAAGAGTGTGCAGAGAATTTCATGGCTCCTTTGGATGTGAACCTGGATATTCCAAGTCTTAAGCTATCTCTATACTACACTGTTGTTGTTGTTGTTGTTGTTGTTGTTGTTATCCTTTATTTATATAGCACCATCCATGTACACGGCACTTTACAAAATTAAAATACAACGGTTGACATAGTTATAGTGCTATTCTTCCACTTTCAACATCTTGTGGAATCCTGGGAGTTTGCAGTTTAGGGCATTTAGAATTCCCAGCCGGAGAGCTCTTCGGCCTCAGTAAACTACAAACCCCAGAATTCCACAGGAGGATAAAATTGGAATACTAGCACCATAGGAGTATAGTGCAGACATGTCCTAGGTCCACTGATCTAACCACGCCACTGCACCAGCTCCCAAAAGATGCTTTGAAAACTGAGGTATTGATGAATAATGATACAAAATGAGATGTATCTCACCTATTAGATCCACCATCCTATGGACAAAAGCATCCTATGGACAAAAGCAGATGACAGCCTTTGTGGCAAAATGAGCTTGGACATGTGTTTCCAGAAAAGATAAAACATTTAAAAATATTTTTTTAAAAAATTACAGGCCAACATTCATGGCACTTTTTTTTTAACCCAAAATTGCTTTTGCAAATGGATAGGATGGAATAGAGCCCACCTGGATACTGTACTCAGTTCTGGGTGCCACAGTTCAGAAACAAGATTGACAAGCTAGAACATGTCCAGAGGTGGGCAACCAAAATGGTAGAAGGCCTGGAAACCATGAAGCCCTATGAGGAATAGTTTAGGGGGCTAGATATGTTTGGCCTGGAGCTTGTGAGAAGGTTAAGAGATGACATGATAGCCATGTTTTAACATTTGAAAGAATGTCATCTGGAGAATGGAGCAAACCTATTTTCTGCTGCTCCAGAGACTAGGACACGGAGCAATGGCTTCAAACATCAGGAAAAGAGATTCCATCTAAACTTTAGGAAGAAATTCCTGATGGTAAGAGCAGTTTGACAGTGGAATCTGCTGCTACCTGGGAGTCTGGTGGAGTCTCATTCTTTGGAGGTTTTTAAAGAGAGGATGAATGGCCGTCTCTCAGGAATGCTTTGATGGTATATTCCTGCTTGGTAGAAGGAGGTTGGATCAATGGCCCATCAGTTCTCCCCTTTGACAGTTAACCACAGTTAAAAGTTAACAACATCCAAAAGTTAAAAAGCAGTTAAACCATTATGAAATTTGACACTGGCAAAAATCAATTAAAATGATAACAGTGACAAATAGAAATCCAGCACATTATACAAGTCCTGGTCCACCAAGAGCGCGGCCTTGATCCTAGCTCCTGAAATCTTTCAGAGTCAAACATATGCCGAGCATGCCCTTCATGAATTTCCAGAAGTATTCAAAAGTTTGCTCCAGTTGGCTTAGGGAGATTCTCCCCGCAGAGCTTAAGTCCCCATCAGCCCATTGGCTGGCTAGCAGAATATTCTACGGAAGGGCTAGCATCGGCCAACTCCACATCGCCTGGCAGCTTGTATCTGGCATTCTGGGTTCTGATTTGGATAGGCTCCTTCAGCCTCTATAGCAGATTCTGGAAAGTTACATTTTAAAAGGAATTGGCTCCCTTTATTCATGCTTGTGTGTTAGAAGTAATGCATTCGCACGATAATGTTTCAGAACACAAATCCTGCAGCCCTTGAAGGGGAATTCTTCAAAAACTCTTGTTAAGGTTTGTGAAAGGAATCTGATTGTCGACTGAACTTAGCAACACAATGGCAGGTGGACTCTGCTTGGTAGCCCAGCGTCCCGCCCTAAATGAGCAACTAAACCAACTTTATATACATGTCTTACAAAAAAGTGCACTGGCAGAAATTGAGTACCAAAAGGCTATAATATACATCAGCTGCAACCCACATAGAAATTCACCAATAAGAAGCAAGCACTGTTTGCAATCTGTGTATGTCAATCTTGTTCTTTTGTGTCTTATTTTGGTGTTCTAGCTGTCATATTAATAGCAGAATATGTCAAGATGTTTTGGAACATGACTTAGAACAGTTGGTACACGTTTAACTTAACTGAAAACCACTAGAAACTTACAATTTTTTATACCTTAAGCAAAGTGTTTTCTTCAATGTGTCTTTACCTAATTTTGGCCTGATGGTCACCTTCTGATTTTTTGCCTTCGCCCTACAGGTGGTTTTGGGTTATAGCTCCCAGCATCCTTACCCATGACTCTGCTGGCAAAGGCTGACGGGAACCACAGTCCAACAACATCCAATCCACACGCCTGTTTTAAAAGTTGCTTGTTGTGTTGCTTATTAATATGCCACTGATAAGATTCATAATGAAAGGGCACAGTAGTCCCTCCAGTTTCGCAAGGTTTCAGGGTTCAGGCAGCTTACAGAAAACAAAACAGTGAAAAACAAATATAAATAAAAATATACGAAAAGTTAGTTTTAAAATATAATGCAACAATGGCTTGAATCCAGATCTTGACTAGGGTTGAGCCAGCTGGAATTAACTGGATGTATCTATGTGCTTATTCACCACTCAGTTCAATTGGTCTGCAGTCAGAACTAACCAGTTGGATTTCAGCCAATCTGTAGAGTTTAAAATCATCTGAAACACACTCAGGAGCAAAAATAATAAAGGACATGAAGAGCATTGTGTTTGGTCTGATGTTTCCCACACACAAAATAAAAAAGGAACCCATATAAAGCTCAAGTGTAAACTTATATTATTAAATAGCCAATCAGGCCATTTCTGCACTACAATGTTATAGCGCTATTATTCCAATTTGAACATCCTATGGAATCCTGAGGTTTGCAGCTGAGGGAGGAGCTTTAAAAATTCTCAACCAGGACGCTCTTTGGCCTCAGGAAACTACAAACCCCAGAATTCCACAGGAGGTTGAAAGTGGAATAAAAGCACTATAACAATGTAGTGCGGAAATGGCTTCAGGGTCATCCATGCCATAGTATTTCCATTTTCTATGCACAGTTGAGGCAGCTGGATAGTGAAGACAGCTGACAGAATAGTGCTGAAAATGTGGTGATGGAGGAGAGTCCTATAGATACCTTGGACTCCCCCCCGCCGCACCCTGAACAAGACAAATAAATTGGTGTGTGAGCAAATTAAGTCTGAATTCTCACCAGAGGCCAAAATGACTACCCTGAGGCCGTTGTATTTTGGATATATCACGAGACAACATGACTCATCAGAAAAAACAATCACGTTCAGCAGAATGGAAGGCAGTAGGCAAAGAGAAAGACAGCACTGTAGATGGCTTGACTCAATCAAGAAAACTATGCCCTGGAATTTGCAAAATCTGAGCAGGGCGGTTGATGATTAGGGCTCTCGGAAGTTTCTCATTCGTATCGTTGTTGCTGTGTGCATTCAAGTCATTTCTGACTTATGGCAACCCCAAGGCAAACCTATCATGGGGTTTTCTGGAGCTGAGAGTGTGTGACCTGCCCAAGATCGCCCAGCGAGTTTCCATGGCTGAGTGGGGAATCAAACCCTGGTCTCTTGGGTTGTAGTCCAATGCGCTAACCACCTCATAAAGTCACCCTAAATTGAAGCCAGCTTGACGACACACAACCACAACGATAATAGAATCAGAATATTTTTTGGTTTTTATTTTCCTTAGAAGTGCAAACCACCAAAAGATAACTTAGAAATCTTTTAACTCCAAAGGAAATAAAAGAAGAGTGAGAAGCATCACTTTGGAAAAAAAAAATCTGAAGCATAGAACTCATCTGAACATTTTGGCTTGTTAAATGCCACCACAAGCTGGCCCAATGGCACGGCGAAACAAGTTCCATTCCAGCCTGTTTCTCCCAGAGATGACATGAGCCAGCAGCAGACGGGGTTGCCTGGTGTGCTCAGCTGCTAACATGGAAGGAAGCTGTGTTTTGCGTTCACCAGTGGTGACCTCTCCAGCAGATGACATCCGTGGAAGCCAAAAGCATACCCAGCCAGTCCTCAAGGCCTTGACTGGATGCCAGCGTGGTGGCGTTAAGAAGAAGATGGCTACGGCTTCTTGAGGGTTTCCTTCTCTTAGGGCCGAACTTGCTGCTGGATAAATAAGACATCTGTGAGGCTTCCATGAAAACTGGGTGCCAAGAATGAGAAAAAAGGACAGTCAGGACAGCACGAAAAATGACGGAGGAACAGGCCATTTCCGCACTACACTGTTATAGTGCTATTATTCCACTTTCAATATCCGATGGAATCTTGGGGTTTGCAGTTTAGGGAGCAGCATTTAGACTCCTCAGCCGGAGAGCTCTTTGGCCTCAGTCAACTACAAACCCCAAAATCTCACAGGATGTTGAAAGTGGAACAATAGCACTATAACAGTGTAGTGCGGAACTGGCCACGGTCCTTACACTGGCAGATGACCTCATTCTCCGCTGCTATGCCATCATATCCTGGCATGCAATCTTGGGAAGTTACTTCTTGGACTTCCAAAACAAGAACGGGGAGAATATTTCAAAATATTCCAAAAAAAAGTTTAAAAATGTTTCTTTTTCTTTCTTTCTTTTTTTAATTTCTGGAGAGAAATCAGCTTGTATTAAACATTTTCAAATACAATTTAAAAAATCAAATTACATACAAAGGAAAAAGGAACAATAAACTACAAAGAAAAAAACACAGGAGAGAAAAGATAATAGCAGAAAAAACTAATATAACAAAAAAAAAAGTAAGAGAAAAAATATACGTAGACTTCCAGCTTTCCTAAGGTATGTGACTATATCTTCATTTAATACCATTCAAATACTTCCACTGCTTATTTTTCTAAGCAGACTAATTAGCAAAGCCTACAGTTAAGATATTGTATTCTTTTTCTTGCAAAAAGTCTACCAAGAACCCCTGGTAGGAAGAATTCTGGACCAACTAAAATCTTTGTAGTTCCAGACTGATGCTACACAAAATTTGCACATGGTTGCTTTGTGCAGCAAACAGCATTTTTCTGCACAGAAGACAACATTTTTGCAAAGAAATATTTACTGCACATAAAAAAGTGTTTTTCTGGAGATTGTATTCTGCACAGAATACGTAGCTTATGTCTGCACAGAAAGTGCCGTTTTCTTTAAAGGAAAACAAACAAACAAAAAAAAACCACATACAAGTCTTTTCTACAGACTAAGCCTCTAACTGAAGACTTTCTCACAATGAAAAGACAATAGCTAAAATTAGTCACTGCTTCCTTCAAGAAGGAAATTAGCAAAGAATTACACTTCCATCCCAGAATCCCTCTGACAGTTGGAATACAAAAAATAACTTTTGGTTTTGCTGTAATGAGGGAAAGGTTGCTAATTTCATATTTATGTTACTTAATTGTAATATATGTGTATGTAACAGAACGAAAGATAGTTCATAGCATATTTTATACTCTTATTTAGAAACCTTTTCTATGCTGACACTTTTGGGGAGGGGCGGGAAACCAAAATTTTGCTATTTTCTGCCTGTTATCTCAGTTGAGGGGGATAATATAAAAAGGGAATGGAATAAGATATTTAAAAAGTTAATATCTTTTTTTTTTCATCTCTTTCTGGTTTTTCGAAGGCTTATAGTAATGTTTATTAGCCCTATGCTCTAACCTCATCATGTAGAAAATCTACTTTTGTTAAATGTTTAGGTGCTAATTGTTTTGTATTTGTGTTTGTTTTGTTGTATGTACTTAACTTTGATAAAAATATTTATTTTAAAAAAAAACTTTTCCAAGTCTGCCTTTTACGTAAGAACTCTTCAGGCTGAGACAGTGTGTCAAGGAGACAGAGCATACTTTAACATTTGCGGAGCTAAACGGTATTCATGCAACACTTCCGCTTTAGTGGATTCTGACATTTCACACCCAAATGTGCATTGATGTTCAATGCACATCGACATGCACTCTGCCTGCCCAGGAATGCAGATTTCTGCTTCTAAAACCTTGGACGGGACGTTAGACAAAACCATTCAGCTGCTTCCACAGGGGAACTTAAGCATGGATAAGTCACCAACAGGATTCCAGCCAATGAGTGGGACCCAAATTACTTTGCTGTTTACTTTGAAGGGTTTGGTCAAGTCTGGAGAGTGACTTGGGATAACTGAATAAATCCTCTTGCCACATTTAGGTCATTTCCACACTACGTTGTTAGAGCGCTATCATTCCACTTTCAACATCCTATGGAATCCTGGGGTTTGCAGTTTAGGGAGGGGCCTCAAAGGCCCCTCCCTAAACTGCAAACCCCAGGATTCCATAGGATGTTGAAAGTGGAATGATAGCGCTCTAACAGTCTAGTGCGGAAATGGCTCAGGTTTTATTCTACCTTTTATAGGAGCTATCCAAGGTGACGAGGAACTTTAAGAGGAACTATCCGAGGCAGCCACCAACCTCCCCTGGTTCACTCCCTTGAAAGGCTACATCCTGAAATAATACAAGTAATTGGCTTTATTTTCTGACTCACAAACTTCCATAGTTGCTTTCAGATACGCAATTGGTTTCAGTCTGGATGTTCTTTTTGTCCCAGACGTGAGGAAGTTTGCAAAATTCTTTGAAAACAAAGTAGAGCAAAATTCTTTCCCATCCGCACGGTCCAAATTCAACAGGTGCAGCTGTTCTGAGCTGCGGAGGACGGTGATATACATGGCTGGTTGTATGGGTATTGATGAGGAGGGTCTCAGAACAAAAGAAGTGGCAACCACAACCCTAACCCTAGCCTAGCACTAACTCGGTTAGACATTTGAACTCAGCCTTTTAATAATAATTAACTCAAACCCTGCTTGGACAAGTCTGTCCGTTTTTGTCTCTACCACGGTCATGAAAGATGATTTTGAGTGCTCTTTTAAAGCTCAGACCTCAAGGGATTTTGCAGGTTTTCATAAAGTGTTATCGAACTGGAACAAAGCGCTGTCCTGCCCCAATCTGATTGTAACAATGTCTTCCTCTCGCTCAGAGCTTGGGGATGCAACCTTTCCAGGCTAAGTTCCCAAAATCCTCCGTCCAACAAGAGCACTTTTCCAAACTTTTTCCCGGGGGCCGTGCCATCCGGGAGATTCTGGGACTTTTCGTCCAAAGTCAAATGACACGCCCAAGCGTTGCTGTTACTCTATCCTGCTACTGCAGAACGGAATCTAGTTTCCGTCCCCCCTACGCACATATTTACTTAGGTCGCTGGGTCAGGACTATCCCAGGTCCTGAGCTATCAGAACCAAAATCCAAGCCTTACGGGTGAACCCTTGTATGTCAAAGGGGGGGGGGAGTCCTGGTGATGTCAGAAGGATGATGTCACAAGCGATGGTCCTTGCTGATGTCGCTTAAGCGTAACACATTAAGCTTCAACAGCGATCGCACGGAGTATACGAGCAATCACGTCACACCAATATTAAAATCACTCCACTGGCAGCCAATTAGTTTCCAGGCGAGGAACAAAGCTTTGGTTGTTCCTTTAAAGCCCTACGTGGTTTGAGTCCAGGTTACCCGTATAATTCTCCCTGTACACTCAGGACCTACCGGAGAAACGTACTTTGGTCTCTCCAAACCAGACTAACAACTGTTTACCCAGAGGACATTTTCTGCAGCCGCCCTCTGATTGTAGAATGACTTGCTGGAGCAGATTCGTCAGCCGGATACACTGTTTTCAGTTCAGAACAGCCGTACAGATGAGTTTCTTCCAGCAGGGCAATCCAGATGACTTTTAGCTTAAGAGTTTATAAGTATGCATCGGTTGCGTTCAATGTGTTTTGGTTTTACCTGCTCTTTTAACTGTTATGCGGTTTGTTTGTTTTTTAAACTAGTGTTATAGAGCGCTAGGGTATTTACCCGGCGTTGCCTGGGATTTTATTTTCCTCTTAGGAACTCACCAAACTGTCTTCTCCACTTCCTATAACTCTGCTTCCATATTTCCCAATGCAATCTGTATTCAGGGTTATTTACATACACGGTTTGGGTCCTGAGGGGGTGCACTGTCCTCCTCCTTCCTGCTGGGCCTCAACGTCCATAGCAGCCAGCCTATTTCTGTACCTGTAAATTTTCCCCGTATTCCCCAATCCAATCTTTATTCAGAGTTGCTAACATACAGATGTCGGGTCCCTGTGGGAATATGTTGCCCTCTTCCTTGCTGCTAGGCATCGTCTCCTTAGCAACCGGCCTATCCCAGTACCTGTAAATATTCCCCATAATCTCCAATCCAATCTGTGCTGTCTGGTGACGTTGATGTACTCGAGTTTGGTTTTTTTTTTTACCTTTTCTTTCTGTCGAATCGAATTTGTGCGACGGCTTTACGTTTTTCTGGAAGCATTTTTTGTTTTGAATTTCCAGATTCCTCACACGTGGAACCCACACAACCGACTGTGTGAGGCGAGAAGACCTTGTAACTATGTTGGGTGTGTCACTTCAATTTTTCTCACAGGTGCCTCCCAAAAGTTTTCTGGCGCCCTTATTGCGGGTAGGCCTCATCGCCATAGCAACCGGCCTGAGGCCCAAGGGCTCTCTGGCTGAGAATTCTGAAGGCCCCTCCCTGAACTGCCCGCCCCAGGATTCCACGGGAGCTTCACAGCCGGCCAATCGTATGAGGTCTTCTCGCCTCACGCAGCCAATCGTACGAGGTCTTCGCCTGCCTGACGCGGACAGACAGACAAATACGCGGACAAACGTTGGCGTTTAGATAGCAGATCATGGAATCCTCGAGTCGGAAGAGACCCCAGGGGCCGTCCAGTCCAACCCCATTCTGCCCTGCGGGAACCCACATCCAGGCACCCCCGGCAGCTGGCCGTCCAGCCTCTGCTTAAAAACCTCCAAAGGAGGAGGCTCGACCACATTCTGAGGCAGCGTATACAACTGTCTTTTTTTCCTTCTTCTTGCATTAATAAAGAGGAAACAAAAAGGCAAAAGAACCTAGGCAAGCAGATCAATCAGACAAAAAGACAAAAAACCATCGCAGTAAGGTACTATCAACTGCACACATAGACAACTAAACTAATTACACACAACTGAAAATGATAACTCTCAAGCTGCTCTTACCATCAGGACGTTCTTCCGAATGTTTAGGCGGAATCTCTTTCCCTGAAGTTTGACTGCATTGCTCCATGTCCTAGTCCCCGGAGCAGCAAAAAACAAGCTTGCCCCATCTTCCCTATGGCATCCTCGCAAACATTTAACCACGGCTAGAGAGGTAGGTGGAAAATATTATGATTAAAATGAAAACCCGAATCTACTAAATGGCACACACACACACGCAAGACTTTCAAGGTGGCTCTCTCTCACCCTAAGATATCTCTGTCTCCCCCGAGGAGTAGAGAAGAAGGCCCACAACTCCTGAGGTCCGGCAGCCTTAGTAACTAACGGGAGAGGGGAAGCGGGCGGCTTCCGGGAGACAGGCAAAATGTCAGAGACAGCAACCCCACCCTCAAAGGAGCAGCGCTCTCACAAAATGTCCCTTCTCCAGAGTGTCCAAACAATCAGATTTTGGTTCTCTTTTTCCTTTGCTGAGCGTTTCTAATCCCCTTAAAAATTCCCCAAGCACTTGGCCGATTCAAGGCGATCCCTTCTTCCCAGAATCAAATCCCTTTTAGTGGAGAGTGTTCCATCCTTAAATCACAGAGGGCTTTTCGGAGGAAGAAATATTGGTGCTCTCTTTCCTCCACGCACTTAAAACACATGCTATTTGTTTTTGGTCTCCCTTCTGCAAGGAGGACATTTAATATGTACAATAGAATTAATAGGGATGGAGCGTGTGCAGGACTTACATTAAATAAAAACCCCGCACTTCCGCAAAACAAAGGAGCAGCTGTGAACAGGCCGAGAGTCTGCTGAATATTTTCGACTCGCGTTTGCTAAAAGATTTGCTCTGCAAAGTTTTATCTAATTTCTCATTCATTCAATTAAGCGGGGAGATAAAATGAACCGATCCCAAGAGATTAGGAGAGAAACTATGTTTAGCTCCTGCTTGGGCAGCAATCAAGACTGTCTTGAGTTTCAAGATTAGAGGCAAGGGGGAAAAAAATGCAGTCATAAGGAGATGCATCCTGAACGGGGCTGTGTAGCTTTCCTTGCTCGCAGACCTCACTAAGATCTTAAGGACCTTGAGATGATGGTGGGGCAGCAGCTGGTGTGGCCAAGCGTGTGGTCTATGAACCGGGGAATCACTGACTTATGTCATCAAGGGATGCCCCAAGCAGCTGTCTGTTCACCCTGAAAGAAGTCAGGCTTCCGTGGCCAGTCAGCTCAAACCTTTGCACAAGCGGACACCTTTGAGGCCTCTCCTTAAACTGCAAACCCCAGGATTCCATCGGGTGTTGAAAGTGGAATAATAGCACTATAACAGTCCAGTGCGGAAACGGCCATAGTCTATCAGCAGTAGAGGTGAAAAGGATCTGGGTCTTAGTAGACCGTAGGCTAAGCGTAAGTCTGTAATGTGACCCTGTTGCTAAATTTCTGTAATAAGCCCTTAAGATCAGAGAGAGAGAAGTAGCAAAACTTTGCCGGATACTAGCAAAGCACTAGCAATGGTCAACCCAATTCTATTGTTTTAATGAGATGGAATTAATGAATGCCCATTTATATTTTACCTAAAAATCCATATTGTCTATGATTTTAATTTACTTCATGTATTTTTATACTATTTTATATTATACATTTCTGTCCTATTTTATGCTTTTATATCCTGTTTATAGCCTATCCTATTTAAATATTTATATCCTACTTTTAGTAGGTGTATTTTATCTATACCATACCATTGGATGGTTCACTATGTTGGGTCTGTGGACCATAAAATAAAGTTTAATTTGATTTGATGTAATGACAAACAAGGTTGCTTCTTTTTCGACGCACAGGCAAGAAAGTCACCAGTGGGTAAAAGGAATGACCAGTGGGTAAAAGGAATTTCTTAGACAGC
Organism: Cyclura pinguis; assembly: GCA_030412105.1. Classification (NCBI taxonomy): domain Eukaryota; kingdom Metazoa; phylum Chordata; class Lepidosauria; order Squamata; family Iguanidae; genus Cyclura; species Cyclura pinguis. Next base: position 383,208,747 of record CM059599.1, read on the forward strand.
AAGCATTGCTTACACAATTCTCTACCTTTGGAAATGGAGAAGAGAAGATTAAGAGGTGACATGATAGCCGTGTTTAAAAATTTGAAGGGATGTCATATGGAGGATGGAGCAAGCCTGTTTTCTGCTGCTCCAGAGACTAGGGCATGGAGCAATGTAGTCAAACTTCAGGAAAAGAGATTCTGCTTAAACATTAGGAAGGACTTCCTGAGAGTAAGAGCAGTTTGACAGTGGAACACGTTGCTGCCTGAGAGCATGGTGGAGTCTCTTTCTTTGGAGGTTTTTAAACAGAGGCTGATGGCCATTTGCTAAGGGTGCTTTGAGTGAACCTCAGACTACAAAAGGTAGGATGAACACTCAGACGAAGTGCAGACTAGCTGCGGCAGGAAGAGAGATGGTGTGGCTAAGACCAACAAACATGAAATGTCATAGATACATGCTATGCCTAAACTTTTGGACAGATATGCAAGTTAGCAGCTTCTGAGTACGGACATGCTAAGGTTGCTACCTCTAGCAACTTTAGCTCCTTGTGCAACAAAAACACTTCCAAAGGTAGCTGTCAGGGCCTAGGGATGCTGACACAGCTATTTATTAGCTGCGGGGAGAGAGGCAACCAAGCAGCCTCCACTCTGGCCACATTTCTATAGCTGGGAGGACAGAAATGAAGTTGCTCCCTCATTTCTCTTCCCCTGGCTACAAAATGCAGTTAGGGGAGAACTTTGCCCCATCCTCTTCATCCTCACAAGAAATAGGTCAGAGGAGGGCGACCAAAATAGTAAATGGTCTGGAAGACAGGCCCTATGAGGAGTGGCTTATGTATGTTTAGCCTGACAAAAAAAAGGTTAAGAGGAGACATGATAGCCATGTTTAAATACTTGAAGTGATGTCATGTTGAAGATGGAGCAAGCTTGTTTTTTCTGCTCCAGAAACTAGGACACGGAGCAATGGATTCAAACTACAGGAAAAGAGATTTCACCTCAACATCAGGAAGAACTTCCTGCCAGAGCCGTTCAACAGTGGAATGTGCTGTCTGGGAGTGTGGTGGAGTCACATTCTTTGGAGGTTTTTAAGCAGAGGTTGGATGGCCATTTGCTGAAGGTGGTTTGAGTGCTTATTCTGCGTGGTTGGACTCGATGGCCATTGTGGTCTCTTCCAACTCGATGATTCTATGATTCTCGGAGGGTGATACTGTATTCACAAGCTGCTTGTGGGTTTCCCAGGAGGCAGGTACAGTGGAAGACATCCAGCCAGGCTGAAAGCTGAATCTTACTTCAACAGCAGCAGTGGGAAAACACCTTCCACCAGTGATCTCTTTGTGTGAGAAAGAATTGTGAAAGGATTCTGGCTTCTGATGGGTGTGCCGGAAATCCCTTATGGAAGAGGGGCAAAAATGAAAGTCTGTTGCATCCCAGTTGATAGGAGAACAGACCCCTGCAGCTTGCAGCTACTGCTGCCCAGTAAGGCAGAGTGTTGGGCTGGGAGACACTATTTAGCAATGCAACGAAGGTAGTTACATAACTAAATAGCACATGTGGAATTCTGGCCCTTAATATTAGTATTAGTATTGTTGTTATCATTATTACTACTAGGCCATTTCCACACCACACTGTTATAGTGCTAGTATTCCACTTTTAACATCCTGTGGAGTTCTGGTGTTTGTAGGTACCCTGAGGCCCAAGAGCTCTCTGGCTGAGAATTCTAAAAGCCCCTCCCTAAACTGCAGATCCCAGGACTCCTTAGGAGGTTGAAAGTGGAATAATAGTACGATAACAGTGTAGGAAGGAAACATTTTAAGCTGAGGGTACGTGGCCGTAACTCAGGAACCATTTAGGAGTTTAGGAGCAACCAGGATTCCTCCCTTATGAGGAGGCAGCCCACAAATGCAAACTGCCCATCCCTGCCGTAGTCAGAGGGAGGACAAGGACATCATCTGCAGAGAGCTGTGCAGAATGTTATTACATCTCTTGATGCGGTGTCTTGGCCACTGTTACCTGTTCAGTCAGTGTGGCATCAGTCGACTTTCTGTTCAGCTAAGCTAAATGAATGAACCGTGATGCATTCCTCAAGTCTGTTCTGGATGAAGAAACGATGTACAAGGCAAATGAAGAATTTGTTAGATGTGAGGGTAGTGGAACTTTCCTACGGCTGCTGTACCGCTTCTTCCTAAAAGTCTGATTATGGCCATTTCCGCACTAGACTGTTATAGTGCTGTTGTTCCACTTTCAACACCCTATGGAATCCTGGGGTTTGCAGTTTTGGGAGGGCCCAGCCAGCAAACCCCAGCATTCCATAGAATGTTGAAAGTGGAATAATAGTGCTATAACAGTCTAGTGCAGAAATGGCCTATCTGACCTTCACAGCAATTATCTAAGGCCATTTCCACCCTACGGTGTTATAGTGCTATTATTTCACTTTCAAACCTCTTATGGAATCCTGGGGTTTGCAGATTAGGGAGGTGCCTTTATAATTCCCAGCCAGAGAGATCTTTGGCCTCAGGAAACTACAAACCCCAGAACTCCACAGGATATTGAAAGTGGAATTATAGCACTGTAACAGTGCAGTGCGAAAGGCCCCTAACACTTTAGCATTATATATGACTTAAAGACAAACAGCATTTTACAAGTAACATTGGCCATGAGTCTGCTAGTAGTGGGTAACTAATATGTTAGTAATACATTACTCTTTACTTAATTTTCAAATTCTTTTTTAAAAAGAAAAAGAAATCCCTTGAAAATAAGAAATTGGCCAGAAATCATCCCAAGTGACCCCAACCTCCCAAAATATTTATGAGTAATGAGCAAAAATTAGCCACACTCAAAGTTAGATGCTAAAATTAAAATGCCTTTGAAAAACAGTGTTGTTATGCCCTTGTTAACCCCAAAAGCAATGCGTCATTAGTCCCAAAAGCAATGTGTCATTCGGCGTCATTACTCCTAAAGTGTTACCTCCACAATCTCTCTGTACACACACCTTGCCGCACGACCCTTTCGGCTGAGCACAAGCCCATGCACCGGGAGCGCAAGTGAATTGTCCCCAGCCTATAGTCATTTCACGTTTCCCCCTCAGTGTCTTTCGAACCCCAGCCACACGGCGAACGTATGTGTGTGTTTTAATGTATTAATTAACTGTCTATGCATAAGCAAATTATCATATCAATTTGTTTTGATCTTCCATTAAACATCAACAGTAATTAAGTCATTAAAAAAAAGGCAGGGAGGGGGGGAAGGCAGTCTCTCAGCTAAGCGACGGTGGAGGGAACTTGTTAACGTACCTATGCTGAATGAACAGCCGCGGTCTAGATCAAAACAGGGGACATAATTTCCTTTGATGCCAGCCTGCAGAAGTTTGGCGTGAGTCACTTCCTCATGCGCAAATAGCGGAATCAGCCGGTTCATGCGTCTCACGCAAGGGCTGGTCACTGTCAGGTGAATCAGAAATACAGGAGGGAGACATGTTTGTGAGGAAAAGAACATGGAGGCAAGGGGGGAGATTTGGAATATATTGATTAGCAAACCAATTGAACTTGATTAATCTTGATGGCAGGGCAGTGGTCAGTAGGATCCAACATGGGTTTGCCAAGAATGAATCCTGCCAAAGTAATCTTATATCTTTTTTTGGATCAGGTCACGAGTTTAGTAGATGGTGGGAATGCTGTGGATGTCATTTATCTGGATTTCAGCAAAGCATTTGATCAGACCCCCCATGATGTTTTGACTAGCCGATTAAATGTGGAATAGATGAGAACACTGTTGGATGGATCTGTACCTGGTTGGAAAACCATGGCCAAAGAGTCAACATAAATGGCCGCACTTAAGACTGGAAGGTCTCAGGAAGAGTTTAAGTCTTCAACATTTTTATCAATGGTTGAGATAGCAATAGCAGTTACATTTCTATACCACTTGTCAGTGCAAAGCGTTCCCTAAGCGGTTTACAATGTGTTTAGCTAATTGCCCCCAATAAGCTGGGTACTCATTTTACCAACCTACAGAAGGATGGAAGGCTGAGTCAATCTGGAACCCTATAGGATCAAACTCACACTGCTGTGGCTGCAGTACCAATGTTTAAACATTGCGCCACCAGGGCGAAGGGAATCTCTATCAATTTGCAGGTTCCACAAAACTGGGAGGGGTGGCTAACACTGGAAGACAGGAACAGAATTAAAAAGGACCTAGGTAAACTAGAAAATTGGGCAGAAGTTAATAAAATGAAATTCGATAGAGACAAAAGCAAAATTCTACATTTAGGCCACAAATGCTAAGATACAGGATGAGGGGTGGATACATAGATCAGTAGTACTACATGCAAAAAGGACGTTGGGATTATTATTGATCATAAGTTGAACATGAGCCAGCAGGGTGATGCTGCAGCAAAAAAGGCGGATGCTATTTTAGCTTGCGTTAATAGTAGAAGTGAAGTTTCCAAGATAAGGGAAGTAATAGTCCCCCTATATTCTGCCCTGATCAGGCCTCATCTGGAGTACTGCATTCAGTTCTAGGTGCTTTATTTTAAGAAGAATACAGACAAGTTGTAGTGAGTTAGGGAAAGGCATGAACATCCAGCGGCAGAACATTCAGAGGCAGAACTCCATCTCTATTGTAAGTAGAATAGGAATGTTTCACTGGTCACCTTGTTTTTTTAACCTCAGCTAGATATGACCTAAGCCAGTGGTTCTTAACCTTTTCTTTGTCAGAAACCCTCTTTAAATATCCCTTGTTGCCATGGACCCCCAAGACTTAAAACCCTAAAGTGCATCAAATATTTATTTAAAACTAGCATATTTGCCTGGTGTTGTCTAGGATTTTATTTTCTCCTAGGTAACACTTGTTAGAAATACCCTAGTAATTACCTTACTTTACTTTAGGAATTTGATGCAGTTGAAATACACAGATTTGATATCCTGTATCACTAATTCCCCAAACTGTGTTGTCCAGCACCTGTAACTTTTCCCCATATTCCCCAATCCGAATACATTGTCCTCCTCCTTCTTGCTGCTAGGTCTCATCTCCATAGCAACCAGCCAGGACCAAGAACTCTATGGCTGAGAATTCTAAAGGTCTGTCTCTAAACTGCCAACCCCAGGATTCCATAGAATCTTCACAGGCAGCCAATCTTCTCCTGGCACAGGCCATTTCCGCACTACACTGTTATAGTGCGATGATTCCACTTTCAACCTCCTATGGAATCCTGGGGTTTGCAGTTTAGGGAGGGGCCTTTAGGATTCTCAACCAGAGAACTCTTTGGCCTCAGGAAACTACAAACCCCAGAATTCCACAGGGTGTTGAAAATGGAATAATAGCACTATAACACTGTAGTGCGGAAATGGCAACAGACAAGCCCACCAACTCACCAACTTTGACATTTATATGTTAGATTCTCATCAAGGGTCTTCAAATTGGGAGAGAAGGGAGAAATAAATGAGCAAACACTTTCCTAAGAGATGTTGAGGTGGGGAGGGAAAACTTTTCTTCTGCTTCTTCCTACCATTTTAAGGCTGGAGTGGATTAAACAGCAATGCACAGGGTTGGTCAGCCAGCCAGCATTTGCCCTCCTCTCTCTCTCTCTCTCTTCCTCCCCTCTTTTCCAGCCATCCAATCTATCAGAAATGCTCAAACAACCCCTTTTTGGCCTTCTTCACCAGGAGGCCAAGAGAGGCCAAGGAAGGAGGGAGGTAAAAAACCAAAAAAGGGGGAGGGTTGAAGAAAACCCTCTATAGAAGACCCTGAGTGTGCCTCCTCATTTCCATTAATAAGTGTGCACGTGCTCTTGTCTGAATCGCATGTGGCTTGCTTTGCCAATGATGATCCCTTGCTCCAGCTTCCAGGGGCTGGCGCCTACTGAAGCAGTGCCCCCCTTCTCATTTGGTTCCACCCCAGGTGGGATCCTCAATGCAGCATGGTGGCCAGCTCTGAAAAAGGATAGCAGAATAGCCAGCCAGCCAGCCAGCCTGCCTCCTCCTTTTGCCTTGATTTCAGTCATGTTACTGCTCTGTTGTGGGGAGGAGACAAGCTGGGCAGACTTCAAGCCATTCATGGACCCCCTGTGAGGACATTGTGAACCGCTGGGGGTCTTCAGGACTCGGAACTACTGACCTAGGCCTGCAGGAAGGTGCCTTGATGTATCTGATACCCATTTACTAAGGTAAGATTGCTTGCTTGAAATAAAAGCTTTCCTTTAAAGCTTTCCTCTTTTTACGCTCTATTCATATGTCTTTCAGTGCATGCTCAGGTGTGCATATAAGATTCTAATCTCCCACAGGAGAGGGAGGGATAGTCTCTGCAGAATCAGAGGTGGACAAAGTGCAAATTAAGTCCTTTGGTAACTTCTCACTGAGAACATTTCCGCACGACGCTCTTATGGCGTGATGATTCCACTTTCAACCTCCTATGGAATCCTGGAGTTTGCAGTTCCAGGAGGGGCCAGCCAGCTCCTCCCGAAACTGCAAACCCCAGGATTCCATAGAAGGTTGAAAGTGGAATCATCGCGCTATAAGAGTGCCCTGTGGAAATGGCCACTGGCCATTTCAGCACTACATTGTTATAGTGCTATTATTCCACTTTCAACCTCCTATGGAATCCTGGGGTTTGCAGTTTAGGGAGGGGCCTTTAGAATTCTCAGCCAGAGAGCTCTTTGGCCTCAGGAAACCACAAGCTCCAGAACTCTATAGGATGTTGAAAGTGAAATCATAGCACTTAAACGGTGTAGTGCGGAAATGACCACTGAGTCATAGGGGTTAAATCAATGGGTGATGGAACCTAGATTATTTACAGAGAGTCCCTCTCCTACTCAAGAGCAAGAGGCAGGACCATTACAGACCCACTTATTGGTCTTCTTGGCTGTCCATGGTGTCTATGGCCATTTCCGCACTAGACTGTTATAGCACTGTGATTCCACTTGCAACATCCTATGGAATCCTGAGGTTTGCAGTTTCGGGAGGGGCCAGCTGGCCCCTCCCGAAACTGCAAACCCCAGGATTCCATAGGATGTTGCAAGTGGAATCATAGCGCTGTAACAGTCTAGTGCGGAAATGGCCTACAGTACTCTCCTCTATCCCAACATTTCCAATGAGCTGATTCTCTTCCTGTTTTGAGGAGTTTCTACTGCTTGTCTCCTAATTTTCCGAAAGAATCTCATCTTCCCATCACAGGGCACAGGATACCAACTGGTCCAGGCATCTTTTACAGTAGCCCATCCCTGCCTTGCACCCGGAGACTAGTGAACTATTTTGCTGCAAATCCCTACATCTCCCCCAAATAAACAGAAATAGACTTTTCCCCTACTCCTCAAAAACAAGGGCTTTGCTTCCAACGGTGATTATTCACACCTGCAATTCCCCTGGGTCATCCTGGTTATAAATCCTCCAAACAACAACAACAGAAAGAAGTGTGTCTTTTTCTTTTTCTCCCCTCGCCTTTGAGGTTTTGAACAAAATAAATATCCAAAGAGGTGTTAAATTTCATTGCAGGGGCCTGAAATTACTAGATGCATGCAAATCCCTGCATATAAAGAGAAAAGCATGATAGTTCCAGGAAAGATCAATGACAGCTCCACAGCTTCCAAGTTCCTTCTGCAAAAAGGATGACCTGGATTAGCAGGTGGTCCCTCCAAGGAAGATCCTGCAGATTCATAGGCCATTTCTGCACTAAAGTGTTATAGTGCTATTATTCCACTTTCAACCTCCTATGGAATCCTGGGCTTTGCTGTTTAGTGCCGGGAGTGGGGGGGTTAGAATCCTCAGCCAAAGAGCTCTTTCGCCTCAGTCAACTACAAACCCCAGAATTCCACAGGAGGTTGAAAGTGGAATCACAGCACTATAACAGTGTAGTGCGGAAATGGCCATAGCCTCTTCTTCCTGTGCTCTCCCTCTATCTATCACTTCATTTATATCCTGCCTTCCTCCTGGAGTGGGAATCAAGGTGGCTTACAAAAAGGCAGAAAATGACAATAAAAACACACAGCTAGAAGCAATACAAAGAGAGGCCTGAATTCTGTTGTTTGTCCTACCTAAAATACACCCTTTAATTCAATGGAATGTACCTATGTGTTGACTAGTTATTGTTAAATGCCATCAAGTTGACTTCAACTTTACGGTGACAGTATGAATGAGAGACATTCGAAGTCGCCCTATCGTCAACCACTCTGCTCAGGTCTTGCAGATTCAGAGACATGTCTTTCTTGACTTGGGCCATTTCCGCACTAGAGTTTTATAGCGCTACGATTCCACTTTCAACATCCTACGGAATCCTGGGGTTTGCAGTTTTCCTGCCGAAACTGCAAACCCCAGGATTCCATAGGATGTTGAAAGTGGAATCGTAGCACTATAAAACTCTAGTGCAGAAATGGCTTGATTCAATCCATTTGTAATGTGGTCTTCCTTTTTTCCTGCTGCCTTTCACCTTACCAAGCATGATTGTCTTTTCTAGTGAGTCAGGTCTTCTTATGATCATAGGATCATCTTGGGAGAGTTCAGGCATGATTTGCTCTAGGACCCATTCATTGGTCTTTTTAGCAGTCCGTAGATCTCTTTACCATCCATAGCTCTCTTCTCCAGCACCACATTTCAGTTGAGATGATTTTCTTCCTATCAGCTTTCTTCTCTGTCCAGTTTTCGCAACCATAGACAGAAACTGGAAATACCATGGCTTGGACCATCTTAACTTTAGTATTCAATGATATATCTTGACACTTCAGGATCTTGTCTAGTTCTTTCATAGCTACCCTTCCAAATCCTCGTTATCTTCTGATCTCTTGACGGCAGCCCCCATTCTGATTCATGACTGAGCCAAGGCATGGAAAATCTTTCACTATTTCTAGTTTCATAGAATCATAGAATCATAGAGTTGGAAGAGACCCCAGGGGCCATCCAGTCCAACCCCCTGCTATGCAGTCCAACCCATCAAAGCATTCCTGACAGATGGCCATCCAGCCTCTGCTTAAAAACCTCCAAAGAAGGAGACTCCACCACATTCCATTGAGGCAGCCTATTCCACTGCCGGACAGCTCTGACCGTCAGGAATTTCTTCCTGAGGTTCAAGTGGAATCGCCTTTCCTGCAGCTTGAATCCATTGCTCCTTGTCCTAGTCTCTGGAGCAGTAGAGAACAAGCCTGCTCCCTCCTCAACATGACATCCCTTCAAATATTTCAACATGGCTATCATGTCCCCTCTTAACCTTCTCTTCTGCAGACTAAACATCCCCAGCTCCCTAAGCCGTTCTTCATAGGGCATGGCTTCCAGACCCTTCACCATTTTGGTCGCCCTCCTCTGGACATGTTCCAGCTTGTCGACATCCTTCTTGAATTGAGGTGCCCAGAACTAGACACAGTATTCCAAATGAGGCCTAACCAATCCAGAATAGAGTGGTAGATTTAAGGTTATGTAAAGCATTTATCTATGTGTTGACTTTCCTTTCAACAATTCACTAAAGGGGTCTACTCTAGTTGGGACCAACCTACAAGATTCCGGCCGGTATCAACAACAGGACTAAAACCATTCAAAATCGTATGTTTGATTGAAAATGCTACAGCGCCATAAGAAGCCCCTTTCTTATTAAAAATCCATTTCCAAAGGCTTGCTGGAAAAGAAAGATCTTCACCTGCAAGGAGTTCCAAAGTGCAGGAGAAAGCCACAGAGAAAGCTTTCTCCCACGTTCCCGCCAATTGTGCCTGTGAAAGTGGTGGGACAGGGAGAAGTGCCCCTCTGCAGATCTTAGAACCCCGGGCAGGCTCACATGGGTCGATACAGTCCTTCAAATAGCCTGCTGTCATGAGGACAGGGCAGCTCCGATTGCAATTACGGCACAGCATTGGATCACAATAACTGCCAAGTGTGGTGACAGCCTCCACCATCTCCTTCTTCCTTTTCTTATTCTGCAACTTCTGCTGTTATGAAGGATGCCACTGTTGCTTGTTTTCATAGTAAGCTCACCAAATCAGGATGGGAAAATATTTTATCAGTGTCTTGATTTTGGAGCAGACAAGTTCTCTTGATATAGCAAGAGAGAGAGATCCTCTAATGCCGCAAGAGTTCTCACCTCTAATACATGACAGTGAGGCGCCGAATGCTTTGCCATCTCTATCATATTGTCTATAATTTGCCTCAAAAGTCTGCACAAAACAAGCATCTCTTCCCTTTCTCTAGCAAAACTCTCTCTCATACAGAGGGGCCAGGCTGACTTATCATAGAAATGCAAAGAACCAAAGCCATGCTACAAAATTGTGCTTTCACTTTCTGTTCTCTACGCACCTCTTGTATTTTACAAGACATTAAACCTAGCTACCGAACATTAACCCCAAATATGTATGCATATGCCTGTTGATTCATGGCCACCTCCTGAATTTCATAGGATTTCCTCAAGCAAGGAATACTCAGAGGTGGTTTTGCCAGTTCTTCCCTCAGCAGCCGCGTAGCTTGGAGTGCGGGTGGCGGGTTGGGGGTGAGGGGGGCAGAGGAGTGGCCACGTTGCATGAAGTGCATAGCCACGTTGCGCAGTGGTGTGCTCACATCACATGAGGGTGTGACTGCGTCTCACGGGGGCATGGCCGCATCACGCGAGGACGCGGCTGCGTCACACGGGGGCATGACCATTTCACGCAGGGCACCCCCCAAAAATTGCCGCCCAGGGTGGACTGTCCTCATTGTCCCCCTCCCCAATCTATACGCCAGTGTTCCTCTGAAATACAGCTTACAAATACCTGATATTCACTTGTGGTCTCCCATCCAAGTACTAACCACAGCCGACTTGCTTAACCTCCAAGATCAGAGAGGATCTGATGCTTTTAACAGTATTTAGGCAGAGCACATTGTGGGTGTGTGTTTTGCCTTCAACTTGCCTGTTGACTTACGGTGACCCCATGAATTTCATAGTTTTCTTAGGCAAGGAATACTCAGAGGTGTTTAGGTTCCATTTAAAGCAGCCTTTCCTACAGGCCCGCGAATGTGGCAATGGATCGTGTTACCAAAACAATCAATCATCTTGTCTCTGTCTTTTAAAAAGTCTTAAGCGTGGTTTCAATAAATTGCTCACAATAAAGATGCAATCCTCCCCTCCCTTGGAACACAAGGCTGGGCTGAGGTTTACAACATCATTATTTGGTTTTATTTGCCAAATGTCTTACCTGGTATATTATCTGCTTTTACAGATGTGTACCACGTTTGATTTTTTAATTGGTCTTATTTACCAAATGTCTTACTCATTAGACTATCTACTTTTTCAGATGTGTCCTCTTTGATTTCGCTGGGAAGAGAACCGGCATAACAAATCAGCCTCGTGATTAGTGCCGGGAGAGTTTTCCGGCATTCTGTTCCCACTCCTGCATCCAACGACTGTGAATATCACACCTACTGTACAACAAATATCCCCTTCTGTCCTTCAGTCCCCTCCGCTCGGCGTTGAATGCATAATCATCCCGGCCAATTAAACAAGCAAAGTTAATAAGAGCCAACTATTAGGGGAAGCAGTGTGTGTGTGTGTGTGTGTGTGTGTGTGTGTGTGTAAGGATTCTGCTAAAACACCCCTCAATTCATTGACTAGGCTATTTTAAACTAGATACGGGCTATGGTGGAAGTCTAGGAGAATGCATTAGCCCATGGGAGAACTTGGAAAGCTATAGCCCCACTGCAAATAAATAAATAAAATAAAATAAAATAAAAATTAAAAATCCTCCAAATCCTCCAGGGGCCATTTTCCATACCCTCCAACTGTCCTGATTAGGTGGGGACAGTCAGCATGAATCCTTTGTTGTCCCACTTTTTTAGCTACTTCTAAAATGCTCCCCATTTGTTCTCTTCCTCACTTCTCCCCTTCATCTCTAGCTTACCTCAACTGCTGCAAAAGGAGTTCAAACTGCAAAAGGAGTTTGGACTCCGTTAACGCAGCAGGCAGGACAGGAGGGGACGGAGACTTCCCATATTCAGGAAGATCAGGCAAAAGCAAACTGCTGCAGCCTCACTTAGGCTATTTCCGCATTACACTGTTATTGTGCTATTATCTAATATATAAAAGTCAAAGTTTGTGGGTTTGTCTGTGTCAGGCGAAGACCTGACCTCATATGATTGGCTGTGTCTGGCTAAGACCTCAAATGATTGGCTGCCTAAGAAGATTCTGTGGAATCCTGGGGTTTGCAGTTTGGGGAAGGTCCTGAGAATTCTCAGCCAGAGAATACGCCAGTTGCTATGGAGATGAGGCCTAGCAGCAAGGAGGAGGGCAGTGTATTTCCTCAGGAACCCAACCTCTGTGCATTAATAACTCTGTATACAGATTGGATTAGGGAATACGGGGAAAAGTTACAGGTACTGGACAAGACTGTTTAGGGAACTGGAGACAAGATCTCAAATCTTTCTAACAAGTATTACCTATCAGAAAATAAAATCCCAGGCAACACCGGGTATATACACTAGTTCCCTTTACTGAGCGAATCACTAAGAAACCATACTGAATCTTTTTTACATATAAAAATTGGAGTGGGGAGGTTGGCAGGCATTGGAGGCCTCCCAGGGGGCTTCAAGGGCAGCAAAACTGAAGCTTTGGCAGACGGATGAAGGACTTCAGGCCGGGTGCAGAGGCCACACACAACCTGTACGAGACCCACCCCCCTGCTAGAAGAAACATCTTAAGGCACTGGTGGGCTCACGTTCATTGGAAATATTTAAGCAGAGGCTGGGTTGCCATTTTTTAGGAAAGCATCAAACCCGGAAGTGAACAGGACGTAACTTCTACACACTTTCTGTTGTGAAAAAAGGCCCCTCTGGACTTAAAATATCCTGGGATGTGCTGAAAATGCTCCCTGCACCCCAAGAGGGCATTGTGGAGCAAAAAATTGTTTTGATTTTGATTTTGCAGGGGGTACACGGGGGGGGCGTACAGACTTTAAGTGTCTGGGGAGAAACTGACACAGCCCTCTAGTCTTCCACGAAACTCATGGGTAGCCAGCGCCACCTTGGAAGAAGCAACTCAGTCACGCAACGGGGGCCACGGGGGTAGTTCGCCCTGGGCAGCAATGTTTTTTTGGCATCCCTGCTCGTGGCCACGCCCCCCTGCACCGTGGCCACGCCCCCTGCCCCCACCTCCACGGGCTCCAAGCTCTGCTGCCGAAGCGACCCTTACAGAGGAAGGAAAGTTACTGTCAAGATAATTTCTGACGCTTGCATCAGCACAATGTTTATCATCTTTTTTTGAAAAAAGGAAGAGAGAGGACGTGTTTCCCCCTCAGAACTAATGTTTTATTTGTATGCAAATGAATGTAGATTTAATTGATTGATAAATCCATCAATTGATTAAACTGTGCGCTATTCATCAACCAAGGGTTTACTGCGGGGGGAGGTAATTGTGTGACAGCTCTTCTCATTTTTTTGCTTCAGTAAGGGATATGCAGAATCCACCCAAGGAACAGAGACAGCTGGGGGCTTCCTGGAGAGGTGATGGGTCTACCCTGGGCTGCAGTCAGAACTTCACAGAGACCTATGCAAGGATACCCTCTCTTGGGGCCTTTCCGCACTACGCTGTTACAGTGCTATTATTCCACTTTCAACCTCCTGTGGAATTCTGGGGTTTGTAGTTCCCTGAGGCCAAAGAGTTCTCTGGCTGAGAATTCTAAATGCCCTTCCCTAAACTGTAAACCCCAGGATTCCATAGGATGTTGGAAGTGGAATAATAGCACTATATCAGTGTAGTGCAGAAAGGCCCTTTGTTTTATTCCGAAAGTTAAAGGGGTTGTCTGAGATGCTAAACCTATTTTGGAACTAGGGTTCAGCAACTTGGATCGCGTTTTTAAAGTCCAAAGTGGATTGACCACCCTACAGATGTGGGAGTCGGTGGCTGGCATTGCTTAGAAATTTGTTAACTGCGCCTGCTTATCTAACTCTAGATCCTGGTCCTTTGTTTGGGATTTGGAAAGGGTGGATGACCGCTGGTCCTCTCTTTCTTTCTCTTTTAGTCTCTCCCTTCTGGTCTAACTTATCTTACAGGTGTGTTGTGAGGATAAAAATTGGACCCCATATCCTGTTACAGGTTTATGTAACCATAAATCGACTTATGAGCGTATAAAGCTGAAGCTGCTTCCAATGGGATCTTGGGATTTGTAGTCTAAGGAGGCACTAATGCTCTCTGATCGGAAATTCTAAGTACTTTACCAAAGTACATATCCCAGCATACAATGAAACCACAGCAGTTGAGTGCCATTTCCACACTAGATTGTTATAGCGCTATGATTCCGCTTGCAACATCCTATGCAATCCTGGGGTTTGCAGTTTCGGGAGGGGCCTACCGGCCCCTCCCGAAACTGCAAGCCCCAGGATTGCATAGGATGTTGCAAGTGGAATCATAGCGCTATAACAGTCTAATGTGGAAATGGCCAAAGTGGTTGTTCTCTAATTGTGTAGCATGGCTACTTCCTAGGTGTACTGTTTTAATCAGAGCTGGAAAAGTTACTTTTCTGGACAAGAATTCCACAAAAGAGAAAAAACCGGCATGGCCATTTTTCCAAGCTCTGTTTTTAATTGCTGGAAAAGTTTCTAATAAAGAATTCTAACTTGTCAAGGCTGTAATCCAGAGGACGCTAATAAAGGAATAAGGCTCACTAAGCTCCCCGTGGAACTTACTCCAGAGTAAACACATGGTTGGGGACTTGCCATGGCCGTCCTACCGTTCGCATAATCGCACGGGCAAGCCAAAATGGAAAGTAAGTTGTGTTTTTGTAGGTCTTTCAACTTTTTTCCACAACAAACAGAGACAAAAGTGTAATGCTGTGAGCTGATGAAGGCTACAAGCGAACTTTGACCTGTGGCGATAGATTAACATGTCACTACTGGTGAGTTTTCTTTTGTTTTCTTCTTTTTTCTTCCCCCTTCCTTAATTCTAAATGAAAAGAGTTTTGACAATATGCAATCAAAAGTCAGCATTCCAAAGAGAACCGCTGTTCCCTCGGCCAAATGAAGGAAAGATTGTGATGTTGAATAACAGAGAATTCTTGGTCCCGGCCAAGTTGGTGAAAGGTTAAAGAAGCAAACACGAAAGGCAGTAATGAGGGGAGAAATGTTTAAAAGGAGAGAGTCAGAGAACAGTAACTTAGCTTCTAAATTAAATTCCGTTTATGAACTTTAACACAGACACACACATATGGCCGTTTCTGCACTAGACTGTTGCAGTGCTACTATTCCGCTTTCAACATCCTGTGGAATCCTGGGGTTTGCAGTTTGGGGGGTGCCATTTAGAATCCTCAGCCAGAGAGGTCTTTGGCCTCAGGAAACTACAAACCCCAGAATTCCACAGGATGTTCAAAGTGAAACAATAGCACTGGAACAATGTAGTTTGGAAAGGCCCTATATTTCCCAGAACATCAGCCATTAGCGTTGTCGTGGGGAATGCTGAGAAATTTGAAAGTTGTTGGCTGACCAACCATTGGGGACCTAAACATACGGAAGCTCCCTTGCAGAAGACGTTGGACACTATTGGCTAGCATCTTGTTGATGTTTCACATGCATGTAAGTTTCCTTACACGTGTGACTGGCTGGCATCCTGTTAGTGACATATAAGTGCAGCTTACATTTGCGCATGTCCCTTTCTGGATGGGGTACAGAAGGTCGTTCTCTTGTCCTGGCACTCCATCCCAAAACCTCTCCCCAGGTAGCCACTCTTTCTTATCGGTGAAAAGAGGAGGGACTGGAAAGGCAATTCAGACCATGAAGACATAGTTGGCCTGGGATCCAAGGGGAAAGAAAAGGAGGGTGCACTCCATCTGTGAATGCACCCTCATTTCTTTCCACCACTGAGCTGAGTCCGGCTGCTGCATGAATGGAATTGCCTCTCCCCACCCTTCCCTTCTCACCACTAAGCAGAAGCAGCAACCTTCCCTGCCAGTGGGGAGGATGAAAAAAGTATGTGTGCAGAGCTACACCGTCATGTAGAATCTCAACCACCGTCTCCTGCTAACCAGCAGGTTGCTGTGATGTGGCAGCCCTGTAGCTGCCTCGGAGTTGCAGCCGCCGTTCTGGCAGCATGAAACTCAATGGAAGCCACAACATTCAGATTGCTCTAGCAGTCAGAGCAGCAACTTCAAGCAATAGTGAAGCACCGGTGGGTTTCAGGGCATCCAGCGTGGTCCCGTGACCCTAAGACGTTGCTCACCCCTCCCACAGAACACTGGGAATTGTTGGAGGGGGGTCCTGAGATAAGCAAGACTGTAAGCTTACTTCACCGATGCCTCTGCTTTAAGTGGCAGAACGCACACCAGGCAAAACTGATATTGGTGTCTGCATAGGCTGACCTACTTTTAGCCAGAACAAAGGCAGGATTAAAAAAGCATTTTTTTCAACAAAAACATGTTCTTGTTTTTTCCCCCCCTTGGGAGGGAAGAGAGAAGGAGGGGAAAGAGAGTGGGCAGTGTTGTTGCTCCTGTTGTTTTTCTTGTTTAGGCTGTACAGGGCACCACAATTCAAGAAGGACATTGGCAAGCTGGAACGTATCCAGAGGAGGGGGACCAAAATGGTAAAAGAGTTGGAAACCATGCCTTGTGAGGAGAGGCTTAGGCAGCTAGGTACGTTTAGCTTGGAGAAGAGAAGGTTAAGAGGTGACATGATAGCCATGTTTAAACAGTGAAGGGATGGCATGTGGAGGATGGAGTGAGCCTGTTATCTGCTGCTTCAGAGACTCGGACATGGAGCAATGGCTTCAGACTACAGGAAAACAGATTCCATCTAAACATTAGAAAGAACTTCCTGAAGGTAAGAGCAGTTTGACAGTGGAAAGCACTGCCTTGGAGCGTGGTGGAGTCTCCTTCTTTGGAGGTTTTTAAACAGAGGCTGGATGGCCATCTGTCAGAAGTGCTTTGATTGTGTATCCCTGCATGGCCAGGGGCTGGATTTGATGCCCCTGCAGTCTCTCCAAACCCTATGATTCTAGGTACTTAAGGAACTTTGAAACAATGATGGGTGGTGGCTTCCAATCCATGGTGTATAAGGCCATTTCCGCACAACGTTGCTGTCCCAGGACGGGGACACGTTGCTGCCGGTCCACAAATTGTGCTTTCGCGTGATGTCATCACGGTCCTGCTGCCTGTGCTTCCCCAGCCGTTGCAATTGCGGAACATTCCGTTGCCAGAAAAATACAGTAACGGCCCCTGATCGTACAACGCTTCTGTCGCCAGTGGCCATGCAGAAAGGAAGGAAGCGCAATCTAGGTGCTTCCTTCCCCAGTGCAGCAAAGGAAGGGGCTGGCCACACTGAGGAAGGAAGGCGCATGTTGTTGCTCGCGCGAGCCTTCCACAGGCAGCTCTGGTCGGGTGCAGAAGGGAGCATTTGGGTCACGCTTCCATCCCGATGGGATTGCGACAGGACGACGAAGGAAAACGGTAAAGTGAGGAAAGGGCCTGAGTGAATTCATTCCAGACAATAGTCAGAACTTTAAAGGAGATATCCAAGGATGATGAAATTAAATCTCTCTAGAGGACATTTACTTCAATCAGCCAAAACTGGGGTGATAACTGTCACGCAGAGGACATTTTCTTTGGTTACCCCGAAGATTCTGGAATCATTTGCCTGGGAAGATTCATCAGCTGATTACTCTTTCTGAATTTTAAACAGCAGTCAAGACCAGTCTTTTTGGGCCGGTCTACCCAGGCTATTTTTCAATCAATGTCTTTAAAGTGCACGATTGATTATGTTTAATATTTATCAGTTATATACTCTCTTTTAACTGGCATTATGTGTCTAAGCCGTAATCCATTGATGTTCCTTCCTTCGATCTATAGGGAGAGGCAAGTAAGGAATGTTGTTGTTGTAGTTCTTGGAGTGGGTTTCAGCACCTCGGATAGCTCCTCTAATGTTCAGGCTAAAACCCAGCACTGATTCAAATACACATCCTGACATGGGAACCCCCACTTGTTTGTTGGAAGAGAAACACTTTGACTGCCCTTCCTGTCACCCCTCCTTCTTTCTGCCACCTCCTTCTTCTTCCTCCCCTATACTTACAAAGGTCAGGATGAAAGTTCGAGGAACTTCTGAGGAATCTCTACCATTATTGTCCAGTTCAGTCCCGTTCTTCCATGCGAGAAGACACCATCAAAGCATTCCTGAGAGATGGCCATCCAGCCTCCGTTTGAAAACCTTCAAAGAAGGAGACGTCACCACACTCTGAGACAGCTCATTCCACTGTTGACCTGCTCTCATTGTCAGGAAGTTCTTCCTAAAGTTTGGGTGGAATTTCTTTTCCTGCAGTTTGAACCCATCGCTCCATGTCCTAGTCTCTAGAGCGGTAGAAAACAAACTCGCCCCATCTTCTACATGGCATCATTTCAAATATTCAAACATGGCTATCATGTCACCTCTTAATCCTCTCTTCTCCAAGCTAGCCATACCCTTACATTGGAATAAAACAAGATAAATGTAAAAATCCCACCTTCATCAAAGAGACACAGTATAACTTAGGGTCTTTCTGCACTACACCATTATAGTGCTATTATATACCACTTTCAAGGTCCTGTGGAATCCTGTGGTTTGCAGTTTAGGGAGGGGCCTTTAGAATTCTCAGCCAGAGAGCTCTTTGGCCGCCCTAAACTGCAAACCCCAGAATTCCACAGGAGGTTGAAAGTGGAATAATAGCACTATAACAGTGTAGTGTGGAAATGGCCTTAGACTCAGACAGTTACTAGATGACTGCTAATGAGCACATTGCAACACCACACAACCAGAGATAGGAGCTAATGTGAAATGCACAATGGCAGTACGCAAGGCATAGCAGCATATGCAATGCTCAAGGCACCCTGTGCATCTGCAATACATAGAGGTAGCATATGACTAGCGGCCCTGCACATTCAATTCTAGTTCCACAATACTGACCTTACACCATAGCCAAAACAGCCACAGGAGAAAAGGAACATATTCATGCGTAAGTCACCATCAGGGTGAGCACTCTAGCTTCCCACATGGTATCCACTGAAGCTCTCAGATTCTGGATGGGCTCACACTGGAGGAGTAGAATGGGGAGAATATTCAAAATTATTACAAAAATGATAACAAAAAGTGTTTCCTGAGTGTCAAAAACCCCAGTGAGAAGAATCCAGGCCTAATTATTGCAGTTTGAGATTTATTCTGTGAAGAACTCACACACAGTTGTTTTGTGCAGAAAGTGTCATCTTCCAGTGTAGAAAATATGTTTTTCTGGACAGAAATATTATATTATATTTCTGGACAGAAATATTTTTTCTACACAGAAAAACAGCATTTTTTTTTCTGTTCTGCACAGAAAAGGCTGTTTTCTGTAAAAACGAACCACAAAATCAGTCTTAAACTGCAAATAGTCTTTTTAAACTTTCCTGGTTTTGAAGATATTCTCACACTCAGTGTTTTCTTTGAGAAGAAAATTAGCAAAGAGTTGCACCCCTATGGATGAGGTAGTCTTTCAAATATCCTGGTTCTGAGCTGACAGTCTAGGAAGAATATAATCTGTCACTCATTTTCTTGTTGAAGGAAGCAATGAACATTTTTAGCACTTTTCTTCCCATGCTGTGAAAGCCTATGAAAACCATGCAGTTTGTGAAGCCTGTTCACAATTTGAGACTTATTTTGTACAAAATTCACAGCTGGTTGGTTTGCAACTTTTTCTGTACGGGAAAGAACCTTTTCTGCATTTAATATAATATTTCTATATTTCCATATAGAAACATTATTTTCTGCACAGAAAGTAATGTTTCTGCACAGAAAATAATAGCTGTTTCTTGTGCAGAAAAAAATTGTTTTCAATGCAAGTCAAGCACTTACACATTTTTCATAGAATGTCCAGAGCTGCAGAATTTTCTGCAAAGAAAACAGCTTTTTCTGTGCAGAAAAATAGTATTTCCATGCAGAAATATTTTCTGTACAGAAGAATTTTTTTTCTGGAGCAGCAAATGCTGTTTTATGTAAACACACACACAAATGTTTTACAGAACAAGTGCCAAGCTGCAAAGATTCTCATCAGTCCAGGATTTTTGTAATAACCACTTAATACTTGAAACATATATTTTTTAAAAAATATCTTCAAATGCTCTTTCCATCTCTATAGCCCCAGGCAGCTTCTGTGCATGGAAGGAGTGAGGGTGGGTGCCATCTCATCCTTTATTTCGGGCAGCAAAATATCATGGACCAGCCTGCAAGACATGAAGAGAATTTTATCATTTATTGCTTTCTCCCCAGAACTGAGACTCATAGGGACTTCCAGCAGTTAAAACAGATATAGTTAAAACCACTTATAAGTTAAAACATGCAAAAGATTATTCTTGAAATGCAATGTGATTAAACTACCCATAGAATTAAAAATGATTTTTAAAGATGTCAATTCAGAAGAAAAGGCATTTTAAAAAAAACAGGATAGCACACTATTAAATGGCCTTTCCTTATAATCAGTCAGTTTTCCAAAGCTTGTCAGAATAAAAGCGTTCACCCACCAATGGAAAAACATGAGGGGGAATAGTCTAGTCTCCCTCGAAAAGGAATTCTGGAGCTTGGGAGCATCCTCCAAGAAGGTTTTCTCTCACGGTCCCACCAGACATGCCAGTGATGTTGGTGAGACTGAGAGAAGGGCCCTTTCCAATGATCTCAAAGCTTATATGGGATAATGTGGTCCGTCAATCAACTTTGAGCCAAGCTATCTAAAGTATATTCTTGAACCACCATTCCAGTCTGAACACATCCAATCCCATCTGATTTGGGAGGCTAAGTAGGGCTTGATCTAGTTAGTACTTGGATGGGAGACCATCAGAAAGCAATACCAGGAATCTCCAGGTGGGCCCTGAAGATCTATCACCACCAGTCAGACTTAACAGTACTGGGCTAGACGGACCGGTGGGCTGACTCAGTGTTCTATTCTGCTGCAGGAAGAATTTGATAAGCCAAAAGGCCATGTCTAGCTTTCAGCACGAGCAGTGGCACTTGATGGCTTCAGTGTCTGATGTGGTTCTTAGTTTAGACTTTAAAGGAACAATCTAAAACATGCTGTCATGCCCTGCTTCCAGAACTCAGAGTCTGAAACAGGGTGCATGCCAGAGGCTGAAACAGGGGGCATGCCAGGACCTGCTGTACAGAAGGAGGTTACAGTGCCACAAACATAGCAAGGGGCAGTGCTAGCTCCAGCAGAGAGTCCTGCCCCTTCAGAAACAGAAGATAACTTACCTGCACCCACCTTTGCTGACTGCAGACAACAAAGAGAGAGCCTGTACTGATCCCAGAGGATTTATAGCCAACAGCAGTTACTCAGGCAACAGCTGCATTAGGCTGCTGACCTATATAGATGCCACCCTTCTCCTCCAGGAGTTGTCAGAGCTTATCCAACCTTTCTGTCTGCTGGATGTATTTCTGAACTCTGTGCCTGATTTTGGATTACCCTGCCTGACATTGGACTCACTTGCCTTGGAATTTTGTCGGACTTTATTTATGACCTTGTCTTTACTGAATAAAAGTAAGTAATGAGCCAGGAGTTCTCTGCTTTGTTTTGTCTGAGTTATCAGCTGTGCCGCTCTGACTGAGATAGGACACATAGGACCATATCTCCCCAAATGATCCATCACCTTGGATTTGTTGTTATTTGCCCTCAGGGTAGTTTTGACTTATTGTGACCCTAGGAATGAGAGATCTCCAGGAATGACAGTCATCAAGTGCCCTGCTCAGGTCTTGCAGACTCAGGGCAACTGTGGCTTCCTTGATTGATTGAATCTATCCATCCACAGTGTGGTCTTCTTCTTCTTCGTCCTACTGCCTTTCATTGTACCAAGCATTATTGCCTTTTCCACTAGTCGCATGGTCTTATGACCAAAGTACAACAGGCTCAGGTTAGTCAACAATAGGGATATTCTGGTGGGGGTTTACTACAGACCTCCAGCCCAGACTGAGGACCTTGATGACGCCTTCCTCAACCAAATGACCGCGCATTCAAAAAGGAGAGATACAGTAATAATAGGAGATTTCAATTACCCGGATATATGTTGGCAGTCAAACTCTGCCAAGACAGCAAGGTCCAGCAAGTTTCTTGCTTGTCTTGCAGACAATTTCATGGTCCAGAAGGTGGAAGAGCCCACAAGGGGATCAAATATTCTAGATCTGATCCTGACCAATAGGGATGACCTTGTTAATGAGGTAGAAGTGGTTGGATCTTTAGGGGGGAGTGACCATGCCCTATTGGAATTTGGCATTCAGTGGGAAGCAGAAGATAAGTGTAGCCAGACACTCATCTTAGATTTTAAAAAAGCGGACTTCTGCAAACTTAAGGAGCTGCTGGCTGAAATTCCGTGGTCAGGAATAGTGAAACAGAAAGGAGTTCAGGAGGCATGGGAGTTCCTTAAAAGGGAGATACTGAAGGCACAGTCTAAAACTGTGCCAATAAGGAGGAAAAATGGAAGGCATCTGAAGAAACCAGAATGGTTGACTAAAGAACTCTCAGCTGAGCTAAGCGTTAAGAGAAACCTGTACAGGAAATGGAAGAGGGGGGAAACCACCAAAGAAGAATTTAAGCAAGTAGCCAGGAAATGTAGGGAGGAGGTCAGAAAGGCTAAAGCACAGAACGAACTTAGGCTGGCCAGAGACATTAAACACAATAAAAAGGGCTTTTTTAAATATGTCCGCAGCAAAAGGAAAGAGAAAGAGGCAATAGGGTCGCTGTGCAGAGAAGATGGCGAATTACTAACAGGGGGAAGAGAAAAGGCAGAACTACTTAACACCTTCTTTGCCTCAGTTTTTTCCCAGAAGGATACAAGCTCTCAACCTGGTGGTTGGGGAGCAGGTGAGGAAGCAGGGGAAATGCGGCACATAATAGGTAGAGAGGTGGTACAAGAATACCTGGCCACACTGGATGAATTCAAGTCTCCAGGGCCAGATGAATTGCATCCTAGGATATTAAAAGAACTGGCAGAGGTCATTTCGGAACCGCTTGCTATAATCTTTGAGAAATCTTGGAGGACAGGAGAAGTTCCAGCAGACTGGAAGAGGGCAAATGTTGTCCCCATCTTCAAGAAGGGAAAAAAAGAGGATCCAAATAATTATCGCCCAGTCAGCCTGACGTCTGTACCCGGAAAGATCCTGGAGCAGATCATTAAGCAGTCAGTTTCTAATCACTTAGAAAGCAACGCGGTAATCACGAGAAGTCAACATGGATTTCTCAAAAATAAGTCATGCCAGACTAATCTGATCTCTTTTTATGATAGAGTTACTAGCTTGATAGATGAAGGGAATGCTGTGGATGTAGCATATCTTGATTTCAGTAAGGCCTTTGACAAAGTTCCACATGACATTCTTGCAAAGAAGCTAGTAAAATGTGGGCTGGACAGAGCTACTGTCAGGTGGATCTGTAACTGGTTGACTGACCGTTCCCAAAGGGTGATCACCAATGGCTGCTTTTCATCCTGGAGAAAAGTGACTAGCGGGGTGCCACAGGGTTCTGTCCTGGGCCCAGTGCTGTTCAATATTTTCATCAATGACTTGGATGAAGGAATAGAGGGCATGCTCATCAAATTTGCAGATGACACCACATTGGGAGGGGTTGCTAATACGCCAGAGGACAGGATCAAAATTCAAAATGACCTGGACAGATTGGAGAGCTGGGCCAAGGCTAACAAAATGAAGTTCAACAGAGAGAAGTGTAAGGTCCTACACTTAGGTAGAAAAAATGGAATGCTGAAATATAGGATGGGGGACACGTGGCTGGATAGCAGTACGTGTGAAAGGGATCTAGGAGTCTTAATAGACCACAAGCTGAACATGAGTCAGCAATGTGATGCGGCAGCCAAGAAAGCCAATGCAGTTCTCGGCTGCATCAATAGGAGTATGGTGTCTAGATCAAGGGAGGTACTGGTACCACTCTACTCTGCTTTGGTTAGACCTCATCTTGAATACTGTGTCCAGTTCTGGGCACCCCAATTCAAGAAGGACATGGTCAGGCTGGAGCAGGTCCAGAGGAGGGCGACCAAAATGGTGAAGGGCCTGGAAGCCAAGCCCTATGAGGATAGACTTAGAGAGCTGGGTATGTTTAGTCTGCAGAAGAGAAGGTTAAGAGGGGACATGATAGCTCTGTTTAAATATTTGAAGGGATGCCATGTAGAGGAGGGAGAGGGCTTGTTTTCTGCCTCTCCAGAGACCAGGACAAGGGGCAATGGATTCAAACTGCAGGAAAGGAGATTCCACCTGAACCTCAGGAAGAACTTCCTGACAGTCAGGGCTGTCCGGCAGTGGAATATGCTGCCTCGGAGTGTGGTGGAGTCTCCTTCTTTGGAGGTTTTTAAGCAGAGGCTGGATGGCCATCTGTCGGGAGTGCTTTGAGAGTGTTCCTGCATGGCAGGGGGTTGGACTGGATGGCCCGTGTGGTCTCTTCCAACTCTACATTTCTATGATTCTATGATTCTATGATTTTGGCCAGAATTCTGCTAGGGACTTAGGTTTTTATAAATGGATTCACATCTGTGGGAATTAGAATCGGGCAGTTCCTTAACATCTGTATCCAGTCAAATGCCGCATTTGTGTTCATAGAGGAGCCAGCAAAATGATTAATGTGCATTGAGACAAACATAATCAGTCCCATTGTTCACTGGGATACTGACCGGGAAGTGCTGATGTGCACTGGGGCACTCTTGCTGGTGTCCTGTTACAGATCTTCACAATCCACTAACAGGGTTTCTTAGCATCTCTGCTGCATAGCTAAGTATACTCAAAGTTACATAGCGTTCACCATGATAGAGAACTCTGGGCTCTGTTGTCTAGTCAGAATTCAGCCCTAATTTGCTCTTTGACCCAGTCTGTGGTATTTGTAGAGTGCTCCTTCAGCACCACATTTCAAATGAGTTGGTTTTCTTCCTGTCAGCTTTCTCCACTGTCCAGCTTTCATACTCATGCCTAGAAACTGGGAAATACTATGACCTAGATTATCCTGACCGTGATATTTAACTGTATACCTTTATACTTAAAGATCTTCTACAGCTGGATGGATTTAGTGCCCACTGATATGGAGACCAGAAGTTGTCAATGACTGCAAGAAGCCATTGAGAAGGTCTCTTCCTTGTTCTCCACTGATCTGTCCAATCACTTCTTTAATCTGTCTAGAAGCCATATGCTCGGTTCCCAAACAAGCAGTCATGTAGCATTGGAGACCAATTCAAGGATAGTCATGCACTAAAGTCCTGCACCGGTTGGAGCTGGTGGAAGTTTCTTGCCGTAAAAGATGAAGTCGGCCTTGATCATTCATGGAGGTCCTTTCTAAATCTTTGGATTCAATGGGACTTAGTCATTTTTTTTTTAAAGTAAGCATTCTTTCCCATGAGCCAAGAAGTGAGTCTGGTATTTACAGTTCTGTTTGAGAAAAAGGTCAAAGATTTGTCCTTTGCCAAAGAGTGATGATGTACTCGCAGAAGGAAAAAAAGAAGAAGCAGCCAGTGTTTTTAGGGGGTTGGGGAAAAGACTCCTGCAGCCATACTAACCCAGCATACTACAAAGGGGGCCACAAAGGCAAAGAGCGCCACCCAGAGGTTTTTCATTCAACGCCTGTCATTCCGATTGCATTGGGTTAGAGATCACAGGGAGCCAGCGATATCTACCGAAGAGACATCAGACGGTGTAGTAAAAAGGGTAATCCATTTATTTTTAGAGAAGTTTTCCACTTGGAGATCATACACATGACAGATCACAGAAACACATGCAAGCATGAAATTTAATTTTTAAGAATTCTTTTCCCGGGGCTTCCATGTAAAATGACAGCGAATGGAGCAGAAGGAGAGGAGAGAAGAAAGGAAGGGGGGGGGAGAAAGCCATATTCGCGACGAGACAATTACAGTAAGTAATTTTTTCTTTTAAAAAAAAAAGGCAAAGCATGAACCTTTCAAAAATTAGAACAGAACAAAGGAAGGCATTTCTTTCAAAGGAGCTCGTTGATGGACGCTACTTCCTAGGAAACTTTTCAACGGGACTTGTTTTTAAAGTTCGGGGGATAGGGAAGGTACTATTGAATTAAAATTTGTAGGCCATTCATTTGTTCCCAAACGACAGGATGAACGGAAAAACAGTGAAAGCCATCATGGTTTAAATGTTGGACTAGGACTGCAGGACATCGGGGTTTGAATCTCTCCTTGGCCGTGGAAACCCATTATGTGACCTTGGGCCAGTCAGGAAGGCAATGGCAAACCTCTCCTGAGCAAATCTTGCCATTATCAGACCGATTGGGTAAAATGGTTTTAGTGCTGGGCTAGGACTGCAGGATCACAGGGCCTGAGCCACCAGAAGTTGGAAATGATTTGAAGTCAACTGATAACAATAACGACGACAACGGAACACAAGAAGCTGGTGTGTGTCCTACACTGTTTCCCCTAAGAGTAAGCTTAGATCCCCCTGCCTTCCCAGTGAGACTAAGGCCATTTCCGCACTAGACTGTTAATAACGCTGTGATTCCACTTTCAACATCCTATGGAATCCTGGGGTTTGCAGTTTCGGGAGGGGCCGGCTGGCCCCTCCCGAAACTGCAAACCCCAGGATTCCATAGGATGTTGAAAGTGGAATCATAGTGCTATTAACAGTCTAGTGTGGAAATGGCCTAAGAGGTGGTCAAGCAGTGCTACACACCAGGCCCTGACATAGGCTGCCATCCTATTCATGATTTCTTGCTGTTGTTTTGTTGTTGTGTGCCTTCAGGTTATTTCTGACTGAATGGTGACCCTAAGGTGAATCTATCATGGAGTTTTCTGGGCCTGAGAATATGTGATGTGCCCAAGGTCCCCAGTGGATTTCCATGGCTGAGCAGGAAATCTGACCCTGGTCTCCCGAGTCATTGCCCAACACTTGACCCACTGAATATGCTGGATCCCCATTATTGACTTACGAATGGGTAAGTCTAAGTTACACCTGTATACCTCACTTTTTTATTCTTTTGTCATTCTGGAGGTCAGCCTTTTCTACCAACTCTGCAATGACCAAACGCTGCCCTCCTAAGCCAGCTTTTAGACTCCCACCGCCTCTCCTCCAACATGGCCATTTGTTGACTGGTAAAGAGTGGGAGAACAGAGCTACATCTGCCCAGGTTCCTATATGTGGATGGACAGTGACGGCATCTTGTGGGACATCAAGAGGGCCTCCAGGAAGTTCTAGAGGATGATATTATTGCTGTGTGTTCAGCTATAGGAACATAGCTGGATGCTGATTTGTGTACACCTTAGTCTTGTGTAAATTTTAGTCAAGTATCTGCTGGGGTGAGAAGTGAAGTACAGATCTATTCATCTTTGGGAAGATCTTCTTTCGATTAATCCAGAGTCACTCATCAATGCCTTCATGACACCAACAGGTCTTTCATTTCAATGTTTGAATAAATTTATTTTTAGAGCTTGGCAAAGTTACTTTTTGGAGTCCACCTCGGTGTCCCCATAAATCAAAGCCAACTTGACAGAAATTAACAGCAACAACTTCTAGAACCTTTCTCCACATGGACGTTGGCCATTTTGGCTGGAAGGGAATGATGGGAACTGCAGTCCAAAAGAGTAACTTTTTCTGAGCTTGCCTTAATTCTGGATTGTTTTCACGATGCCCGGCTCCAGAATGCCAAAAGAAAAAAAAAGCAATTTGTCCAAGGAGTCCAGAGACTGACAGACATGGCAGAGAAGCAAACAAACACAATTGTTTCATTTTGTCCCTTGGACACAGCCTTAATCTCATGGCTGGAAACTGTAAACATGATGGGTGAATTGACAGCCTGCCTAGAAATGCATCCTGGCAGCTTCATTAGACATCTTCTGCCTGACCGACTAAACTTCATTTCAGAGTCACTTGCTTTCTTTCAGAGAAGAAAAGAGAAGGGGAGGCAGTCTCCTCACATGTTTTAGAAGTCCATATTTTCAGTTTCTCCATCACCCTGTGCTCTTCCCTCTGGTCCTATAGAATAATTCTGCTGGCACCAATCCAAATGGTGTCATATTCCTGTGTAAGTAGCATTCCACATGCAGTTGTACGTTTTTGGCCATTGTGGAGATATGCAGTTCATAGTTGCACAAGTGGAATTGTACAAGTGTAACTCTTTCACATCCTCTTCTTAGTCCCCCACTAAGCAGAGCTGCTGAATCAACTGGATTTGCCTTATCATTCAACAGTTCATTGAATGAGTATGCTCTATGAGTCTGCCTGGGTTTTAAGATCCGTGTGGCAGCTCTCTCTGAGTCTCACCTTCATCACAGGTACACTTGGTGAGGACACAGAGGAGAGGGCCATCATGTCCTAGCCCCAGGACTCAAGTGCAAGCACAGACAGGATCCTCCCCAAGAGCCACAACACACAGGCATGACTAGGACAGTACAGCAGCACAGGGTAGATGAGAAAGCGAGAACTCCCAAGATTCAGAGCATTTATACAGCGAAGGTGCATTAATTAGACAAACAGCTGGGGGAGACTGCCAGCCACAAATACAGATGAAGCGATGGGGAGAAATCTCTTGCAGACAACTGGTGTCACCAGTGGAAGCAACGTGTCCTACCTTTGAATCCCCGACTCTTGTTTCTGGAAACCTTGACCCTCACTTTGTATGCTGGCTTCACTGCTGGATACACTGTTGGACTGTCACTTGGAATTTATTCCTGACTCAGATTGCTGAAAAAACAAATGGTAACTGGCTGATAAGCTTTTGTAAACCTTGTCTGTGGCTGCTACTATAGATTCTATTAAAGGACTGTGCACTGTGGCTGGCTATCTGGACAGGAAAGGGGCCTTCTTGGTAGCTGTCTGCAGGCTTTGGTATTCCTCTCGTGGGAAGCTAGATAGGCTCCCTCCTTTTTATTTCTGCCAGTAGGCAAAGACAAAGAATTTTGGCTGTTAACTGGGCATTGCAGAAGGTCTTTTAATTTGCGGGGCTGCTATATTTTTATCATTAAAACTTTTGTACGATGCATTGTTTTAGCTGCCTTTAACTTATATTGTGAGCCACCTTAGATTACATATTGGATCCCATCAATTGATCAATCAATCATGGCATGAACTAACCAACAGCATTCTGGACATACAGTCGTGTATTCTTGGATGGCGTGCAGACCTTTCCACACTACGCTGTTATAGTGCTTTCAACATCCAATGGAATTCTGGGGTTTGCAGTTTAGGGAGGGGCCTTGAGAATTCTCAGCCAGAGAGCTCTTTGGCCTCAGTAAACTACAATCCCCAGAATTCCACAGGATGTTGAAAGTCGAATAATAGCACTATAACAGTGTAGTGGGGAAAGGCTTTGTAACTATTCAGTAAATAATGCCTCCGAATGGAATCTTACTGATTTTATCTTCTTTTTTTTTTAAATACACACAAAAATTCAGTACATAAATATTTGCTAGTGGTACTCCTCTGTGAAGTAATAACTGAAATTGAGAAATCTTGAAAGAATCTGCAGGCACTTTAGTTTTTCAAGGTTTACCTTGATGGGAAAACTAACTTTTAAAACTCTAAGGAGGAAAAGAAAGATCAGAGAGTATAATTTTGAAGCTACATGCTATCCCTTTATCATGTTTGTTTCAGAAACAAACTTCCCTGATGGACCTCTACAAAAACAGTTTTAAACTGAAACATTGTAAATCATTCTTGACTTTTGGTCTTAAGTTTAACTTAGGTTTAGTAATGCAGGCGAGAATTCACTATGACAGATATGAATGCTCAACCCAGAATTACTGATTCATGAGTGGCTCGTATTCATGATCCCTATGTATTCACTAGTTTAGGAAACATTTAGGCACTGTGAAATTTCCCCAGTCCAAATTACCAGGGAGCAGCCACTGCAAGCAACAGGGTCTGTTCCCCTGTTTACATTCCTAACATTTCCACCACCGCCCGTCTTCTGCGGGTAATCTCTGGTACGACAGGAACTGTGCTTCTGACTCCTGTTGTCCTGGAGATTGTTCATGGGATGGTGTGGAAACATCTGTCTGTTGCATCCTGATCATCAGGGGAACAGATCCCTGTCACTGGCAGTGGCTGCTGCCCAGTAAGTGAGGAGGGGAGGGGTTGGGCTAGGAGACACTATTTAGCAACATAAATAAGATGGATTTGTAGCTACATAGGTGGTACAGAATCATGCCCTATTATCAGTATTACTGATAATAGTGCCTGATCATTATATGAAATCATTGCACCTGATAAAATATAAAATAGTGGAACCCTGTTGCTGCAACAGTTCAATGCCTAAATACACCAAAGGCACCAGAAGGAACTGATGAGTAGTTACACACCATCCAAGAATGCACAGTTGCTACATTTGCAGAACTCTGCTTACACACTATGAACTGAGGACAGATGTTATACCCTAGCCAAAAGAGGGGCAATCTCATGCACAAGGGAACTTCCATGTGCATAAAACGCCGACACAGTGCTATAAGGCTGGAATCCTATTCATGCCTTACACATACAGAAATTCCTGACAGAAGTGGTTGGACATTTTGGGTCTGATGAATGAAGAATGCCCGCATTCAGTCCAAGCTTGCAGCGGTGGACTTTCACATGGAACACACTTGTGCATGGATGAGCTTAAGCCATTGCATGGGTTCAGTGGTGCACCATTGCCATTCAATGTAAGTGTTGCGTAGCACAATTAATGCATGAATGTATCTTGGCAGAAACAATGAATGTATTAGTGTATTTGAGCAGATATCATAACAAGGGAAAACAAGAAAGCTGTGAAGGCCACTTCCCAAAGTGATCAGATGGCTGGGCGAGGGGTGCATGAATTTGCCATTATTCTGGGATTTCAGAAAATGCCCAAATTAGATGAACTGAAATGACCCTTGGTGACGACCCCTCCTTTTTTTTGCTCTTTGCCTGCCTTTCTCCTTACCTGGCCTGAGTAGTGGGTGATATTCACAGACTCTGAATAAGGGATGGAGAAAAGAGGGAATCAATGATCCCTTCGGAAAGATAACAGCCCCGGGCTGCCCTGCAAAGAGTTGGGGAGGGGATTAGATATGAAGGGGGCCCCTCCCAGGCCTTCCCCTGCTGTTGCCTTTTTCAATTATAATTAAATCCCCTCCAATCATCAAGGGTTGGCCATTGAAAACCTCCACCAAGCATCAGTGACTTTAAGTGAACGGGGTT
The DNA here is from genome assembly GCA_030412105.1 of Cyclura pinguis. Classification (NCBI taxonomy): domain Eukaryota; kingdom Metazoa; phylum Chordata; class Lepidosauria; order Squamata; family Iguanidae; genus Cyclura; species Cyclura pinguis. The sequence goes on from CM059599.1 coordinate 383,239,783, forward strand.
AGTGAACCATATTGAAGGAACGGTGTTGCCCTATTCACGTTCTTTTCAATGAGATTTCGTTGATGTGAACCTAATTTGCATATTGATTCCACCAAAAAGGAGAAAGAGAGAGAGAGAGAGAACATGTTCTAAGAGGAGAGCGGCTTTTGCAATTGAGAGGTGGGTAAAAGTAGAAGCCGTGAGACTTTAGAAAATGCAGAGACGGCCCTTGGAGTCATATAAATCTGGGTGCAGAAGGCAAAGAGGTAGCACAGAGCAGAAGAGGGAGAAAAATACATTACAGCATGGTTTGTTATTTATCAAAATTGGCCAAGATTTTACATCAGCAATATAGCTACAATATCATAGTTACACTTTATTGCCTTATCCAACCCCTGAAACCCACCTTAAAAGCCAGCCATCCCAAGTGACAGAGCTGGAGGGCAGGGTGCTGTAGGAGGATGTTACTAGCCCCCTTCCTGGACCTGGAGGGATCCTTGCTTCTGCAGTAGCAGAGCTTGGAGTTTGTTGAGGGGGGGCGGGAGGGGCGGGGCTACGCTGCAAGGGGTGTGGCCACCGTGCACAGGGGCACGGCTGCGGGGGGTGTGGGCATGGCCAGAGTACGTGGGGGCGTGGCTAAGGGCCAGGATGCCCCCAAAACATTGCCGCCCGGGGCGAATCGCCTCCACGTCCCTATGCGACTGTGCTTCTACTTCTCACACTACCACTTGCTGGGAAGAGGGGTTGGTCACATCATCACACAGCACACTGCTTGCTGGTGCTTGAGAGCTCTATCAATTGAAACAACTGACTGGCTTTTGAGGTGCTTTTGAGAGCATTTTCTTTTCTTTCTAAACTTTGTTTTTATGAGCAAAAACCCAGAAATAGTTCAAAATAACAATTGTACTGTTAAATAATATTGTTAACACAAACTACAGACAAACATCAGAGAACATCTATCTACATTTCCTTGTATCTTCCTTCCTATATTTCTATGGGTTCTATATTCTGTGATCTTTGCTCCTTAATCTACATATCCTCTTCTTACTGTTTGTTTCCAATTTCGCTTAGTTGGATTTTCCTAAATAAATAAAATATTATATATGATATGGTTAGATTAAGTTCCCTCTTGTCCATCGATGGAAAGAAAAATGGTATTTGTCTCTTTGTACTTACACTTCCCTAATTATGTAACATCTCTACTCGATTCATTCTGCACTTAGCACAACTATTCCTCCTTTATCTTGCTCCTTTGGGTATCAGTGGGACCACGATCATAAATGTGAATAGAAAACTGTCACACAGTGCAGTCATAAGTCTAACTTAAGGCAGTGTAACCGGCTGACAGGAGGCCAGCCATTCTTTATAGCATGCCATTCAACATTAAAAATATAATAAGGCAGTTTATAAGATAAAAGCAATGTAATGAAAGAATAAGAAAATGCAGTCCTCCATCCACATTCATGGGTTTGACTTTCACAAATTTGATTCTTTACAAGGCATGTGCTTGCCTCCCTGCCCCTATTTTCCTCTCCACCATTCCCTTGGATTCCTCACCCCAGGCTTGCCAGGCTTCTGTTTAAAATGGATGTTTTTTTTTCTTTTTGGGGGAGCAACCCCCCCTCCCACTGCTGGAGGTGTGTCCTCTCTCCCATGCAGCTGCACTTTCTGCTGTGTAATGGCTGCTGATTGGTCAGATGCTCTCTCTACTCCTACCCCTACCTTTTCAAGATGGCTGCTGGAAGTAACCAGAAGGGAAGAACTGTACTTTTCTTCCTTTGGGGTGAAAGTACCGATAAGCCCTTTTATATGTCTTTTTACTCCCTCTGGGGCCAAAGGCATTGGAATGGGAGGGGGAACTCTGGAGAGAAATTTGGGGGTGGGAGTTATTCATGATTTTTCCACTTTTGTGAGGGTTCTGGGCCCTTAACCCTCATGAATGTGGAGAGACTACTGTATACACCCTCATATCATCCTCATATCATATCATAAGGGAGCCCTGGTGGCGCAGTGGTTAAATGCCGGTACTGCAGCCACAAGGTTGTGAGTTCGATCCTGCCGGGCTCCAGATTGACTCAGCCTTTCATCCTTCTGCAGGTTGGTAAAATGAGTACCCAGTTTGTTGGGGCCAATTAGCTAACACCACATTGTAAACCGCTTAGAGAGCACTTAGCTGATAAGCTGTATAGAAATACAGACGCTATTGCCATTGCTGTCCTGAACATACTCAGTCATAGCTGAGATCCTGCATCTAGGAAACAGAGTATAACTTGGCATTCATGGCATTACGTGTCAATTATGCATTAGGGAATTGCAACTACCATATTTGCCAGTGTATAAGATGCACCTGTATATTAGGCGCACCTGCATATTAGGCGCACCTCTGTAATAGGCACACCATTTATACCCTGGCAAATACTATTTGCCGGCATATAAGACACATCAGTGTATAAGATGCACCCCATCTTCAAACAGTATTTTTCAGGAAAAAAAGTGAGTCTCATATGCCAGCAAGTACAGTATTTGAAAGACCATATCTCCCTATACAAACCCTTCAGAGCTTTCTCTCAATCTTGCTACCATCCCAGACTTGCCTGGTGAGGAATCAGGAGAGACCCTTCTCAATGGCTGCTTCACCCCCTGGAACTCTCTTCTGCGGGAGGCTAGGCTGGCGCCTTCTCTGCTTTCCTTTCACTGGCAGGCAAAACATTTCTTTTCCAGCAGGTTTTTAAAGCATGAGCAGGGGGAAGTGATATTTAATAAGATTTTTTTTAAAAAAAGTAGGCTTTATCATTTTTATAGGCTTTTAATGTTTCTAATTATTTTAAATGTTTTCTAATGTTTTTAACTTTTTTGGAAGATGTCTTGGGTCCCACTCTGACAGAAAGGCGGCATATAAATCTAAACAAATAAAATAAATAAAACTGTGTACAACTGAGTGTGCAAATAGATGTGAAATGAACAATTGCAATGCATACCTGCAAGTTCAGTGAGCAGTGCAGACTGTTAATCTGACTTCCATGCAAAATAGCATCAAACATGCAAGAGCACCACATGTACAATTCTGCTTCCGCAGCTTTCAGTGAATACCAGCTTCTGCATTTGACAAAAATAATCTGCCACTTCTGTAGGAGAATTAAGGAAGGTGTAGATCACTAACAGGAAGCCATCTGATTTTAAAACCATCTGATTTTAAAAGCTAAGGAGAGCCTGGTGGGCTCTTAAATGGGAGACCACCAGTGGTAAATATCACAAATATTTAGATGCCTGAACTCCCAAGAGCTTTTGCAACCCCTCAGAGTGGACAAAATCAGCTTAGGGTATGGAAATTTCCAAGGTAGCCTGAAAGCACATACACAAACAAAGTGGAATCATAGTGCTATAACTGTGTACAGTCCTCCCTCCACATTCACAGGTTTGACCTTTGCAAATGTGATTATGCGTGAGGTGGGTAGGTGTCTCCCCCATGCCTTCTTCTCCTTCCATTCCCCTGCATTTTGCTGGGGGTGGAGAAGGAAGGCAAATACGCCCAGGCAAATGACAACCAAATGAGGGGAAGGCGCGTGCGCGCGTGCGCGCACACACACACACACACTTTCTCCCCTATGGAGCTCCTCCTTCCCATTTCCATGCATTTGGCTCCACCAGGAGAATGCACACTGAAGCAAAAGGCAAGGGAAAGGAGGCATATGTGTGGATTCTTTTTCCCATCCAGAACACCCCCTTCCATCTCCATGCATTTTGCCCTGGCATGAAGAATGCGCACTGACGCAAAACTCAAGGGGATGAGGATAAGAAAAGGCACATGTGCACCTTTCTTCTCCCCCCTGAACTCCCACCTCCCATTCCCATGCATTTTGCCCCAGCAGAGAGAATGTACACCAAGGCAAAAGGCAAGAGATTGGAGGGCGAGCCCCAGAAAGGAATGGTAAAAGGAATGCAGCAGGGGGGAGTTATTTCTGGCTTTTCCACTTTTGCAAGGGTTCTACACCCAGAACCCTCATGGAAGTGGAGGGGCCACTACATTGTGAAATGGACCCAGCTGAGCAAGATCCCTGAATTTCCAGGGCTTTCCCCCACCAAGTCTTTCCATTTAATCATTCCCAGCCCAGAGAGGCCAGCCCCTCCCGAAACTGCGATCCCCAGGATTCCATAGGATGTTGAAAGTAGAATCATAGCACTATAACAGGCAAGTGCGGAAATGACCACTGTTTCTTCCTTGAGTTCCTCCAATTCCAGATTGTCATGTCTGAGAGGAAGACCTTGAATTCCATCAGACTTTTCAAAGGGTCGGTGCTTTGAGACGCAGCATTTATTAGTTCTGCAGTCACTCGAGACACTTGAAGTTTATTCAAGGTATTTGTTTCCCTCCCTAGGTGTTGTGCTAATTAATATTCCCTGTCACTAATTAAGAGAAGTAAATGGGATTCATTACTGAATACTGCAGGTGAGTTAAAAACAAAAGCTGACATTCTGTTGCCATTTTGTGCATGTATAAGTTCCCTTACATATGTGGTTGCATCTTTTTAACCACAGCATATCATCCATGTTGAGTTCATAGCTCCATAAGCAGAGTTTTGCAAGTCTATTATTACTTCTACTTTATTTAATTTGTAGTCCACTTTCATTCTGAACCCAAGGTAGCTTAGAAGGAACCATTATAACAATATGTAATGGTTGCTTATGTAATCACACATTCTTGGATACTGCATGGCTACTTATCAGTGACTTCAAAGTACCCCTTGATTCACTGGAATTGAAGAGATAGGCATGCAGTTGGTGGCACAATGTCAGTATACATCAGAATCATAGAATCATAGAGTTGGAAGAGACCCCAGGGGCCATCGAATCCAACCCCCTGCTATGCAGGAACACCCGTCAAAGCATTCCCAACAGATGGTCATCCAGTCTCTGCTTAAAAACCTCCAAAGAAGGAGACTCTACCACACTCCAAGGCAGCAGATTCCACTGCTGGACAGCTCTGACCGTCAGGAAGTTCTTCCTAAGGTTCAAGTAGAGTCACCTTTCCTACAGCTTGAATCCATTGCTCCTTGTCCTAGTCTCTGGAGCAGCAGAAAACAAACCCACTTCCTCTTCGACATGACATCCCTCCAAATATTTAAACATGGCTCTCATGTCCCCTCTTAACCTTCTCTTCTGCAGACCAAACATCCCCAGCTCCCTAAGCCGTTCTTCATAGGGCATGGCTTCCAGACCCTTCACCATTTTGGTCACCCTCCTCTGGACAGTTCCAGCTTGTCGACATCCTTCTTGAATTGAGGCGCCTAGAACTGGACACAGGATTCCAAATGAGGCCTAAGCAAAGCAGAATGGAGTGGTACCGTTACCTCCCTCGATCTAGACACCATACTCCTATTGAGGCAACCAAGATTCGAGTTGGCTTTCTTGGCTGCCGCGTCACACTGCTGACTGAGAAGGGTGGTGTAACACAACCACAACTTAACTACAGACAGAATTCTATTAGGGATGTATGAGAGCCAGTGTGTGTAGTGACTGAGTGTTGGACTATGAGGCTGGAGACCATGGTTTGATTTCCTGCTCAGCCATGAAATCCACTGGATGACCTTAGGCATGTCACACACTCTCAGTCTCAGAAAACCCTGTGATAAAAAAAGGTCAAGACACGACACAAAAGCCAGAACACAAAAGTCATGGAGGCTTGAGTAGCAATTTGCTACAAGCAAACAGCAAGCCATGCCAAGAGACTTATATAGTCGAGGATAACAGGTGTTTCTCATCGTTGTTCTGTTTTCTCAATCTCACCAAAACAGCTTTCCTCCGAGCTGCTCTTTTTTGTCTCCTCCATGACTGAGAGTTAGGGGGCAAAGGTGGATCTAATTCTTCTAAATCATTGCTGGCCCTTTCTCCCCCTGGCACTAGCTGCAAAAATTCTGTCTCAGCTTGTCTTTCAGCTGGTGGGGGTATGGGCAAGATAGTTTGCTCTATCACTGAGTCTCTTTCTGGCACAACCAATTGCTCATCGACCTCTCAGCTGTCATCTATCACACTAACAACTTGAAGGCACACAACAGCATGCTCTTACACAAGCAGATATCCTTATTCAGGCACTGAGGGGTTTGACATTCTCTCTGCAGTGCCCAAAGTCCTCCCCTTGGCCTGCGAAAAGCCTCCAAATCTTATCTGCATGACCATTCTATGCTTTATGGTGAGCAAACAGGATTGGAGAAGCGTCTGGGAACATCCCCACAGCCAGACACAAAATGGAGGGCCCTGGTCGATCTCAGCTCTGATGTCATCATTTTGCATCCGGCTATGGAGATCTAGTCAGATGTTTTGTCATCCTGCCTGTGCTCTCCACAAAGTACAGAATAGCTGTGCAGGATGCCTTTTGGAGCTTTGTAGTGGTTCAGGGGATATATAACTCAGCACAGCATAGATTTGCATGCAGATATTTATCCTACACTGAGGGTATGTCGGACTGAGGTCCATAAGTCAAGCACGATTCAGGAGGTCGGCTAAAATTTTTAGACACTGCAAGTACACAAGAAATGCTTCCACCTGAAAGGCTACGGCTAGCATCCTGTTTGTGAATTTCACGAGTGTAAGTTCCTGGACAAAACCAGTTGGACTTTTTGATCGCTATTGTTTTGTCTGATGCATTATGTCTGCATTCAGTTCAAGGCTGTGGAAACTGAGTTGTGTACGCAGCCATACACAGCCATAGATAGATACAAGAAGCATATTCAAAAAATATTTGGGAAAAAAAGGTCAAGAATTTGTTTGTTAACCATCAAGAAAGCCTGACAAGAAGAATTCTAGACTGTCAAGAATATCTGCAACTAGACAATATATGCAACATTTGCATGTAGTTGTTTTGTGCAGAAAACAGCATTTTCTGTTCAGAAAATAATGCTTCTGTGCAGAAATGTTATTTTCTGTGCAAAACATGCTGTTTCCTGTGCAGAAAATGTGATTTTTTTCACTAAATAAGTCCCAAACTTCAAATAGACATCAAAGACTATACAGTTTTTGAAGACTTTTTCACAGTGGGAAGAAAATTGCTCAAAGTACTCATTGTTTCCTTCCAGTTGGAAATTAGCAAATTACATCCCCAGAAGGTTGTACTATGTTCCATTCAACACAAGGTTAGTTTTAAACACCCTGCCTGGTTTACAAAAGCCCCATCCCCATAAAATAGGGGAAGTCAAGATATGGAGAAATTTCCTCCAAGCCTCTTAGGAGGCATGAGAGTAATTTTGAATATATTTTAAAAATATATTTAAAAAATCAGGTGTGAGGAAAGTAGCCTCTGAGGCTTGGTGAGAGGAATATGCATTCTCCAGAATTAGACTAATAAACTCATAGATTCATAGAATCCTAGAGCTGGAAGAGACCGCAGAGGCCATCCAGTCCAACCTTTTTCTGCCACATAGGAAGACACAATCAAAAGCATTCCTGACAGAGGGTCATCCACCCTCTGTTTAAAAACCTCCAAAGAAGGAGATTCCACTGCACCCCAAGGCAGCAGCGTATTCCACTGTCGAACTACTCTTACCGTCAGGAAGTTCTTCCTAATATTTAGGTGGAATCTCTTTTCCTATAGTTTGATTCCATTGCTCCATGTCCTAGCCTCTGAAGCAGCAGAAAACAAGCTTGCCCCAATTTCCATATGACGTCCTTTCAAAAATTTAAATAGGGCTATCATATTGTTACCCTGATTTCTGGGGGTCCCAAGAGGGACACCTAAATGCGTTCTCAATTATATAAGTTGGGGAAATTAGCCAAGAGCACAGCCTAGCAATGTGAGAGGAAGGGTAACGTAGCGAGATCTTTAACCCTATGTTTACGGGGTCAGGCCAAGTCAAGGAGCACACAGAAGATGAAATAATAAATGTTGTTTTACTAAAAATACAATCAAACAGTATATGCAGCACACTCACACAGATAACTAAAGAAGTAAAGGTTGGAGTGGGATAGAGGGATTTTTAGAGGAGTTGTTGGTTTGGGTAATACTTCACCTGTCCTGAAGCCTGGTTAGAAGCGGAGAAGCCGGGGAGCGTGGATCTCAGCTGGTGGGGCCGAGGGGAAGGCTCGCTGGACAAAGCGACAGCAAGGCGGGATGGAAGCCAAGAGCGATCCGAGGAAGCGCTCAAAGTCAGGGGTTTTTATAAGGAGAATTGTGACCGCAGGCTAGTTCGGGCTAACAATGAGTTTGGGGCTGGAGACAAAGCCTTCGAAAGGTCAGAATTTGAATGATTGAATTATAGCCAAATTGTCGATAGGATATCTAGTATGCAAACGCGGAGCACTTGAGCGCTGTATAGTTCGATCATCAAGCTGCCAGCGTGGGGCAGAGGATCTTTTGAAAGCTGCGTGCATACCTAATGGAGGTACTTGCCTTGAGGCCTCCTGAAGCTGCGAGTCGGCTATTTCTGGCCTGCCTGTATTGTGTTGGAATATTACGGCGATTATCGGCCGAGCCGGTGTGCGTGCTTGTCCGGGGGCCTCGCAAGCACGTGGAGGGGACAGAAGGCCAAATTATTGATATCAAAAGATATCTTTTAACATCCCCCAAGCTCAGGCTAGCAATGGTGGTAACAATATCACCTCTTAACCTTCTCTTCTTCAGGCTAAACATAACCCAGCTCCCTGAGCCACATTTCATAGGGCATGGTTTCCAAACCTTTTATCGAGTAGTTGCTCTGAAGTTTCCTTCTTCTCCCTACATCTGATTCTTCCTCATTTTCCTTTACTGTTGCAGCCTCTTCAGTGGTAATCACAGACCACATTTGGGTGGAGGACAATCAACAGCTGCCATTTTACCTGACCAAGCATTGCAAACGTCCCTTTGTTCTGCAACATCCTGTACTAAAAATGGTGGCCAAGACGGACACACAAAATGACAGCCATCAGTGAGCCACTGAGAGGAACTTCACTCAAGGCAGCGGTGGCAAAAGGGAAGGCAATATGACTACACGGGCCCTCCACTTTCACGGGATCAACACTCACAGATTTAATTATTTCTGGGTTATTTTATTTTTAAAAAAATCTCACTCTATTTGCCCCTGCTCTGGAAAAAATATGCTGTGTCCAGGAATGTCTAGGTCTTCCAGTGTGATTCAGGTCCACTTCTGCCAGAAGTTGTATTGACATTATCCACCAAGTGGCTTTCAATACTAAATTTGTGTGATTATTTTTCCCCCTTCAAACAACAAGAACAAAAGGAGATGTAGGGGTTATAGGAGCTTTGGGGGAATTTGACGGGGTTCTATGGGGAGCAAAATCCTCCAAGGGCCACATGTCATCCATGGGGCTGCAGGTTGCCCACTTCTACTCTATGGTACTGAGTTTAGCCTTTGCATTCGTAGAGAAGAGCCACAGGATAAGCAGATCAGGGAAGAAGCTGGTGGATAAAGAAGCCTATCTGTGATGCTGAGGCTGGCTGACGTCCAAAAGTAGCCAGTTTTGTTCCATTGAACAAACGCTGGCCATAGATATATTTTCAAGAGTTGGCATTGAGTGATAAGAAATTGCTGAGTTCATTTTCTTCCTGTTTTGTTCCTCTGGCTGCTCTCTGTCCAGAGATACTAATTAATAATTGTATTCTTCTTAAACTGTTCCGGCTTAGATTTCAAAAAGCCAGGGCTTAAGTCCTAGCTGCTGTCTTGAGTGAGATTGTTGCTCTCTGACTCTCTCTCTCTGAGTTACTGGATAGGAGGCTTGGATTCTGGATGTGTATGGAGCTTCAGTTGGCTTAATTCAGAGAGACCAGAGCAGGGAGAATGGTTAGTCTCTTGAACACTCACAGCTGATCTGGGAAGTGGTCACATCTTGGTGAGGCACAGAGGGTGAGTCAGGAAATGTGTTCTAATGCAAGACTCTCAAGACCACTGTGCAAACCAGGCTCTCTGAGACAGCCAGGGCCCAACAGAGCGGAGGAGGAGCAGATCGTATCTATGCTACAACATTATATCAATGGGATACTAATTTAATTGCCATGGCTCCATCTTGCAAAATCCTGGGATCTATACAGTAGCCCCTCCACATTTGCAAGGGTTGGGACACAAAACTCTCTGGCCCCAGCATTGGGGGGCAGAGGAGAAAAAAGACACAGTAAAAGGCTTACCAGTACTTTCTCCTCAAAGGGAGAAGAGCTCAGTTCTTCCCTCCTAGTTACTTCTGCTGGCCATCTTGAAAAGGGAGAGGTAGGAGCAAAGAGAGCACCTGACCAATCAGCAGCCACTACACAGCAGAAAGTGAAGCCACATGGGAGAGAGGACATGCCTCCAGTGGTGGGCGTGTGTGTGTGCGTGCTTTGCTCACCCAAAAGGAAAAAACATCCATTTTAAACACAAGCCTGGCAAGCCTGGAGTGAGGAATGCAAGGAGGAAAATGGAGGGGAGGTGGTAACCACATACTTTGCAAATAATCAAATTCACAAAGATCAAACCCTCAAATATAGAGAGAGGACTATAATTTGTCTGGGGTTTTTTGGAGGGGTACTTAGAATCCTCTGTTAGACAACTTTCAAGGAAGTGTACTAACACTCTCCAGCAGAGTTCCTTCACTGAAACCATAAAGACTTGCAGCCGGTCGCTCTGTGGATGAGGGTGATTACGATGATGGTGATGATAATTTTCATTTATACTCCACCTTTGTCCCAGTAATGGGCCTTTGAGGGAGAAGTGGGGCAAACTTCAAGAGCAGGGGAGCAAAACTGATCAGCAATCTTCCCGGTTCATGACTACCAGTCATCCATTTTTCCCTCTGGCTAGTTTGGTGCTATGTCATGAGGTAGTATGGTTCTAGAGAGGCATTTGGTGTGAAATGGCAGCCTTGATTACTGGCCCTTCCTTTAAATCCCAGGTGGTGAATCCTGGGGTTTGCAGTTTAGGGAGGGGCATATAGAATTCTCAGCCAGAGAGCTCTTTGGCCTCAGTAAACTACAAAGCCCAGAATTCCACAAGAGGTTGAAAGTGGAATAATAGCACTATGACAGTGTAGTGCAGAAATTGTCAGGGTCAGAGACCCGGGCGGTGAGACAGCCCGGAGGAGGGAGCGGGGGAGCTAGCAGAGTCCTGCCGGGAGGAGTCAAGGAAGCACTTACTCAAGGGAAGTCCATTTACCTAAGCCAGAGCGACAAGCGAAAGCCGTAGTCAGAGTTCCAAAAGCCAGGGGTCTGGAGCCGAAAGATCAATCCAAGGTATCAGGAGCCAGGTGCTGGAAGCAAGGAACAGGCAAGGAGAGGGCTTGTAGAAAGTTTGCCACAAGCAAAGGAAAGCTTCCAGGCAGGCAGTTATATAGCCCAAGACACTGGTGTGGCTAGTCACTGCTTCTTGAACTTCATCAAGGAAGCCTCCCTTTGCTCAGCAATCTTGAGTCTCCGCCTTGTTTGTGGGCTGATTGATGCAGGCTCCAAAGCTTCTTCAGAATCGGATCCCTCTTGCCCTCAAGGAGCAGGCAGAGGAACTGTTAGGTTAACGTAGCGAGATCTTGAACCCTACGTCTACAGGGTCGGGCTGAGTCAATGGTAAGGCAGATGTTGAAATAATAATAATCGTTTTATTGAAATACAATCACACAAGTGTATGCAACACACTCACACAAGAAGCTATAGAATTAAATGTAGGAGTGGGATAGAGGGATTTTTAGAGAAGGTTTGGTATGGGAAATACTATACCTGTCCTGAAGCCCGGTCAGAAGCAGAGAAGCTGGGGAGCGTGGATTCTCAGCACGTGGAGCTGAGGGGAAGGCTCGCTGGACAAAGCGACAGCAAGGTGGGATGGAAGCCAAGAGCGATCCGAGGAAGCGCTCAAAGTCAGGGGTTCTTATAGGGAAAATTGTGGCCGCAGGCTAGTCCGTGCTTGGGGAAAACAATGAGTTTGGGGCTGGAGACAAAGCCTCCAAAAGGTCAGTACTTTAGATGATTGAGTTATAGCCAGATTGTCAATAGAGTAGCCAGTATGCAAACGTGGAGTGCTTGAGAGTTGTATAGTCCGCTCATCAAGCTGCCTGCGCGGGGCAGGGGATCTTTTTGTAAGCAGCATGCATACATAATGTGGTACTTGCCTCGAGGTCTCCTGAAGCTGCATTCGGCAACGACTGGCCTGCCTAGATCAGAATTTGAATGGTTCGGCTATTGTCGGCCGCGCCTGTGTGCGTGTTTGTCCGGGGGCCTCGCAAGCACATGCAGAGGAATGGGTAGAGAAGGCCGAATTGTTGATATCGAAATGATATCTTAACATCACACAAGCTCTGGCTAGAAACAGCGGTAACAGAACGTCCCCGCCTGCTTGGTCCATGGCAGCAGGGGGAGCTCTTGAACTGCAGGACTTATCTCCACCCTGAGCCACAGGGACCAACAGCTGCTGCTCGTCATCAGCAGCTCTGACAGGGGCTTCAGTTACCACAGAAATAGCCTTGGAATCATAGAATCATAGAATCATAGAAATGTAGAGTTGGAAGAGACCACACGGGCCATCCAGTCCAACCCCCTGCCATGCAGGAACACCCTCAAAGCACTCCCGACAGATGGCCATCCAGCCTCTGCTTAAAAACCTCCAAGGAAGGAGACTCCACCACACTCCGAGGCAGCCTATTCCACTGCCGGACAGCCGCGACAGTCAGGAAGTTCTTCCTGAGGTTCAGGTGGAATCTCCTTTCCTGCAGCTTGAATCCATTACTCCTTGTCCTGGTCTCTGGAGCGGCAGAAAACAAGCCCACTCTCTCCTCTACATGACATCCCTTCACATATTTAAACATAGCTATCATGTCCACTCTTAACCTTCTCTTCTGCAGACTGAACATACCCAGCTCTCTAAGTCTATCCTCATAGGGCTTGGCTTCCAGGCCCTTCACCAGTTTGGTCGCCCTCCTCTGGACTTGCTCCAGCTTGACCATGTCCTTCTTGAATTGGGGTGCCCAGAACTGGACACAGGATTCAAGATGAGGTCTAACCAAAGCAGAGTAGAGTGGTACCAGTACCTCCCTCCATCTAGACACCATACTCCTATTGATGCAGCTGAGAATTGCATTGGTTTTCTTCGCTGCCGCATCACACTGCTGACTCATGTTCAGCTTGTGGTCTATTAAGACTCCTAGATCCCTTTCACACGTGCTGCTATCCAGCCACATGTCCCCCATCCTATATTTCTGCATTCCATTTTTTCTACCTAAGTGTAGGACCTTACACTTCTCTCTGTTGAATTTCATTTTGTAAGCCTTGGCCCAGCTCTCCAATCTATCCAGGTCATTTTGAATTTTGATCCTGTCCTCTGGCGTATTAGCAGCCCCTCCCAATTTGGTGTCATCTGTAAATTTGATGAGCATGCCCTCTATTCCTTCATCCAAGTCGTTGATGATGATATTGAACAGCACTGGGCCCAGGACAGAACCCTGTGGCACCCCGCTAGTCACTTCTCTCCAGGATGAAAAGCAGCCATTCGTGATCACCCTTTGGGTTCGGTCAGTCAACCAGTTACAGATCCACCTGACAGTAGCTCTGTCCAGCTCACATTTTACTAGCTTCTTTGCAAGAACGTCATGGGGAACTTTGTCAAAGGCCTTACCGAAATCGAGAAATGCTACATCCACAGCATTCCCTTCATCTATCGAGCTAGTAACTCTATCATAAAAAGAGATAAGATTAGTCTGGCATGACTTATTTTTGAGAAATCCATGTTGACTTCTCGTGATTACCGCGTTGCTTTCTAAGTGGAATCATAGAGTTGGAAGAGACCACAAGAGCTATCCAGTCCAACCCCATGCAACATCCCAGTCTCTGGAGCAGCAGAAAACAAATCTGCCCCATCATATGACATCCCTTCAAAATAGTTAAACATGGCTGTCATGTCCCCTCTTAACCTTCTCTTCTCCAGGCTAAACACACCCAGCTCCCTAAGCCTCTCCTCATAGGGCTTCATGGTTTCCAGGTCTTCTACCATTTTGGACACCCTCCTCTGGACATTTTCCAGCTTCACAACATCTCTCTTCAATTATGGTGCCCAAAACTGGACCCAGTATTCCAGTTGCAGTCTGACCTAAGCAGAATAGAGTGAGACCATTACTTCCCTCAACCTAGATTCTTATTGATCCAGCCTTCCTAAGAGATGTTTCAGGTAACATTCACCACCTGGGTATAAGACAGTGAAAGAAAATGCTCTGAAGTTATTGGGGCAGCAAATCTACATCAGGTTTTAGTCTGAACTTTAAAGGAGGTATCCAAGACGATGAACCTATTGCGGGGGGTTGGGTTCAGCACACTGGATAACTCTTTTAAAGTTTGGGCAGAAATCCAGAGTGTATTCACTGCCTGACCATCACTGGAACCCCTATCGTCCACTGAGATCCTCCACAACAGTTTTTCCCCTGTATTGTTTCTTTCCGGAAAAATTAGCTCAGCACTCTGATTCTATGCTTTCGCTCCTCCCAATTAGGTCACACATAGAGACAAACACAACATTTGGGGTCCCTCCAAAACATTGGGGGGTGGGGGCTGAGGTCCAAAATGAAAGAGATGAAAGAGATGGAGCATTAACTTTACCCACTGAGGAATTGTGACGGTGCACAACTCAAGGTGTATTATGCATCAATGCCTATGTGCAACGAACATCAGCGTGCAGCTATGGAAAATACACACCGCACAGCCCACATAATATACATTCATGCACATGTGCAACTCTCCTTCCACAAACTTGAATGCAAGTATCCTGTTATCAGATATAAATGTGGAACCACTTCTATGGGGAAACTACATGTGTACAAGAGACCAACAGAGTTCTGCTTCTGTATTAGATGAGGTGGTCGGTGATTAAGATTCCTTCCATTCTTTTAGCAGAAACCTTACCGTACCTTTGGACCTTGTCATCAGCCTCAAAATGCACACTGAGTAGCAATGCCCCATGGGCTGGTGTACAGCAATGACGGGGAGAGAATCAAGAAGAGTGACAGCCGCCCTGTCTCCCTGTCTTTCAAATCATTCTTTCTGTTGCGTTCGACTAGAACAAATGCTCATCAAATACAAACAGCAGCTCACAAGAAAACGGAGGCCCTGGCATGGAAAAAACAACACTGAACATTCCCCCCCCCCCCCTTTCTTGTTGGCTGCTTTCTTGCAGCAGAGCTGAGCAGATGGCTTTCTGGTAATGATGGAGAAAAAATTAATTACTCTTGTGTGTGTTTGTGTCTCTGTGTGTGTGTGTGTGTGTGTGCTTGTATGCATTTGTGTGTGTGTGTGTGTTTTAAAAAAAATTATATATTAAGCAGCAATGATTGTAACTCAGGATAGCAGTTAAAATATTCAGTTGCCAGGACTACAGGAAGTAAGGCATTTGCAAATAAGCAAGAAAGTAAACTGGGCAGCCTTCACTGTTTCCAAAAACGGTTGGGGAAGAAGGATATGTTCACAAAGCAAGAGATTACAGCTCCTTCGACAGTCACCCAAGATGGGGTAAAAGAGGAATGCCATTCAGCCTCCGTGTAATTCCTGTGGTACCTTCAGCTCCAGAGGCAGCTTCCTTTTTAGGACAGTGTCCTCAACTATCTTGGTACAAGGCTGAATCTCCATAGATTGCCAAAAATACAAATAAATATACCTATACGTTGAAGTGGTCAGTGCACAGATGTTTTTGAAAAAGGGGTGATTGGCATCCTGTTGGTGCCTTATACAAGCAGAATTTGCTCTGTGGAAGTGGTTGGGCCTTTTTGCCTGTGCAGGAATGATTCATTCAATTCAAGGTTGTAGAAACAGAGTTGCTCATGTGTTGCCATTGCGCTTTGTGGCGAATACTTATTGTAGATGGCTACGTACTGATATGCATATCGACTCTGGCTTCTGAAGGAACTCTGGCCTCAGAGGGGGAGAAGAGCAGCCAAGCACAGCTCCATTACGCCTTGGCCACAGTGGTTATCATAGAATCATAGAGTCCGAAGAGATCCCGGGGGCCATCCAGTCCAACCCCCTGCCATGCAGGAACCCACATCAAAGCACTGGGGAGAGGCCTTCCTTCTTTGTTCCAATTGCCATTGCTCTGGCTTGTGAAGGAGAGAAGAACAGCCAGACACAGCTCTATCATGGCTTGGCTGGTGAGAGATCCTCCCTTTTTTTTCCAACTTCCATTTCTCTAGCCTGTGAGGGAAAGAAGAACAGCTAGAAACAACTCCATGAGGCCTTGGCCCCAGTGGCTGGTGTGAAGTCCCCCCCCCCACACACACACACAATTGATCCAGCTGCTATCCTTCTGGCCTCTGAAAGAAAGAAGAGCAGCCAGGCAGAGCTCCATCATGCCTTGGCCTCATCTACTAATGAAAGTCTCTCCCTCTTTGTTCCAGTTCCCATTGTTCTAGTCTCTGAGGGAGAGATGAGCAGCCAACATTTGCCGGAGTTTATCTTCTCCCCCAATACCATTTTCATTTCCTTATCGTGTCTTCAGTTGTAAATCTGAGGGCAAGGAACTGTGATAGATGACAGCTCAGAGGTTGATGAACAATTCTTTGAGCCAGAGACAGAGCCAGTGATAGAACAGACTGCCTTGCCAACACCCCCACCAGCTGAAAGACAAGCTGAGATGGAGTTGTTGCAGCTTGTGCCAGAGGGACAAGGGGCCAGCAATGATTTAGGGGAATTACAGCCACCTCTGCCCCCCAGCCTCCAGTCATGGAGGAGACAAAAGAGAGCAGCTCAGGGGGAATCTGTTTGGGCGAGATTGAGAAAACAGAAAAATGATGAGTAACACCTGTCCTCGTTGGCTATATAGGTCGGTCAATGTGGCTTGCTGTTTGCTTGTAGCAAATCACTGCTCAAGCTACCATGACCTTTGTATTCCAGCTTTCTAGACCTTTTCGACTGACCTTCGGCGTTCTTGACATTTGGAACTGCCCTTGACTTTGGCTCAGCTCAGCATTTCTACTTAATTGTTAGCACTGGACACTTCCCACTGCCGCCTCCTCTTAGGCAAGTACTGTCACTTTCCTTTCCTTGCTGGCAGTTAAGCACAGGCTGGGAGTTGAACTCTGATAGGAACTGTCAGATTTATGATCTACAAGCTGCCCTGGGAGAATTTGTGGCTGAAGGGTGGGGTATAAATACTGTTCAATAAATTTATTGTGTACTGACGCAGATTGCAAACTGTGCATTTGGTTCTTCAGTGCCACAATTCACTGATGAGAGCACATAGAATCATAGAGTTGGAAGAGACCTCAGGGGCCATCCAGTCCAACTCCCTGCTATGGAGGAACATCCATCAAAGCATTCCCGACAGATGGCCATCCAGCCTCTGCTTAAAAACCTCCAAAGAAGGAGACGCTACCACACTCCGAGGCAGCCTATTCCACTGCCGAACAGCTCTGAGCATCGGGAATTTCTTCCTGGGGTTCAGGTGGAATCTCCTTTCCTGCAGCTTGAATCCATTGCTCCTTGTCCTAGTCTCTGGAGCGGTAGAGAACAAGCCTGCTCCCTCCTCAACATGACATCCCTTCAAATATTTAAACATGGCTATCATGTCCCCTCTTCACCTTCTCTTCTGCAGACTAACCATACCCAGCTCCCTACATAGCTCAAGCCTTATGTAACACCATGAGTATAAAGTGATGCTCCATCCTTAATGCAGGATCTCAGCTAGGGTTTTTTTTTCCCCCTTTTTTCCTCAATAATCCTGGGTGGGGCCCTGCAACTTCTTTAAAAAGTGAATTGCCTTTCCTGGAGACGTTTTTGGCCAGAAAAAGGAAAATTGGAGGGGTCAAGGGTCGTGAAAACAGAACTTTGGGCCACACGTGGCCTCCAAACAAAATTGTGGCATTTGACAAGGCATGTGCAGAAATGGGCATGCCTAGATAACCATTGTGCAATGCCGGAGTTCTACATGGGCAACTCCACATGACTGTGGGTTGCTGATTATGGCCATGATGCAATGTCCAAAACCCACTCTGCATGCATAAGACAACATACAAGTCATGAACAGGAGGCCAGCATCACTCTATTTCCACACTAGACTGTTACAGCACTATGACTCCACTTGCAACATCCTATGGAATCCTGGGGTTTGCAGTTTCGGGAGGGGCTGGCCAGCCCCTCCCGAAACTGCAAACCCCAGGATTCCATAGGATGTTGCAAGTGGAATCATAGCGCTCTAACAGTCTGGTGCGGAAATGCTACCCAGTCTCACCCATCAAAACAATTCCTGTCCTCAAGCCATTTTAACTCCAATAAGAGTAGACCTATTGAATCAAAAGCATTTACCTATGTGTGTTGACTCACCGTTCAACAACTGAATCACCGAATCTATTCAATTTGGGACTAAGCAATAAGATTCAGGCTCTTAGGATCCTATCTACCAGTGGTTTTCTCAACCTCCACGACACTGCATGTCATGTACAGAGCTTAAGAACATTACTTTTTTGAACAGCAAGTCCTCAAATCCCCCAGCCAGCACGGCTACTGGCCATGGCCACAAAAGAAGATGATGTCCCAGCTGGCTGGGCGACACCGGGTGTTGTTCAAAAAGGTAAAAATTGCCAAGATTTACCCTGAAAGTGATTTCAAGATCAAGGTCAAAATTGTTCAGGACGTCTTTCTTTTACATGCAGGCCTATTTGGTTTCTCGGTCCCGCAGCGTCCTGTTCCAGCGAGATAACACCACCCAAGGGTACAATGCTGCCGCTTGTTAGAGCTGGGAGACATTTCCTCTGCTCTGGTGGGTGGTGGGTGAGGGTTACTAATCCTAGCTCCTTGAGGTTAACTCAAAACAAGGATTAGGCTAAAATTCCAGAAAATGTTAATCTTCCATTTATAAGGGTAGAGTTTAGTGCTGCTACCCAACCCCATGGGTTTACAGTTCTCGGGAACAATGAGGCAATTTAACTTAAGGGGATCTAAGGCACAGGGTGGGGGCGGTGGAAGAGGAGACCTCACTTCACATCCATTGATGGTTGCCTAAAGCTTCCAGTTCTTTCCATTCTTAATTATTTGCAATGTCAAAGAGGCAGGAAAGGCATCCTCATCAATGAGCCGTAGCTATTAGAGATGTTTCAGACCAGGTGCTCTGCTTAAACATATACTTCCCCGGTCTCAAAGGTGTCTGTCGGGAAGAAAAATTCATAGATTTTTGTGGCCTCCCCGGGTAATTTCCTTGACCAGGTTTGGGGTTGTTTTGACCTCGGTTAGGCCAGAATTCGTCTGGCCCTCTAGAGGTTGTTGAAATGCAACTTCTATCAGCCCTGTGCCAGCATTGGCAGCAATGAGAAATGTGGGGAGTGAGGGTCAAGCAACACAGAGTGATAGAGCTGAAGATGATAGCGAGGAAAAGCCTTCCAGGGCATTTCCACACTACACTGCTATAGTGCTATTATTCCACCTTCAACCACCTGTTGAATTCTGGGACTTGTAGTTTACTGAGGCCCAAGAGCTCTCTGGCTGAGAATTCTCAGTGCCCCTCCCTAAACTGCAAACCCCAGGATTCCATAGGAGGTGGAAAGTGGAACAATAGCACTATAACAGTGTAGTGTGGAAAGGCCCCTAGTGTAACTGCTGCATAGCTCCATGAGCAAAAGGTTACACTTCATTCCTTGGCTGCTTCCAGACACAGTCAAAGGACAACAGCAATGGCTACATGACGCATGAACTTGCCCAGGCTTTGAGGTCTGCTGGAGGGGCCTTTCTCTCTGTCCCTCCACCCTCACAGGTACATCTGGTGGGAATGCGGCAGAGAACTTTCTCAGTGGTTGCCTCCAGGATCTCTGGAACCCACTCTCCCTGCTCCCTCTCCAGTCGGGCAAAGATATTTTTATTCTGACAGGCGCTCACTGTGTGATTACAGCCTTTCTCATAAAAGGTGCTGGATATTGTTAACTGTGCTGAATTTATGGATGTTTAAGTTTTAATTATATATTTTAACCTCGTTTTAATTCTTATTTGAACATTTAGTTTGTTTTTTTAACTTTTGTAATCTGTGATTTTTAACTATTTTTTTTTATTGCAAGCTGGTTTGAATTCCAACCAGGAAAAAAATCAGGGTATAAATAAAGATGATGATGATGATGATGATGATGATGATGATGATGATGATGTCTCTCGCCAGATCTCACGTTCACTTTCTGCTTCCGTACAAGGGTGCACTGTGGTGTTGTCACAGCTAATCGTCACTGACAGCTCTGTTCTGCACAAAATTTGCCTGGTTTGTTGAAAATTATCTCTTTGTTTGGATACATTATTTCAATCTGTATTTGTTTTAGTTTTCATAAGCCACTTTGACTTTAGGTATATAATTAATCACTCGTTTTCTTCTTGAAGGAAGCGACCAGTAATTCCAAGCAATCTTTTCCTTGCTACAAGACAGACGTCAAAAACCATGCAGTTGTCAGAGTCTTTTCACAATTTGGGATTTTTTCCGTGCACAATTCACACACGATTGATTTTTGTGCATTTGGTTTATTTTTCTGTGGAATCTCCCCCTACAGCATCTTATGGATAGGAAACCATTTTTTTTTGTGCGAAGAAGATATTTCTGTGCAGAAATATTCTGCATAGAAATGCTGTTTTTCTGCACAAAAATGCAGTTTTCTGTGCAAACACAACCACGTGTGAATTTTCCGCAGAATAAGACCCAAACTGTGAAAATTCTCACCAGTCCGGGATTCTTCTCTTCAGGGCTTGTCAACACTGAAAAAAAAAAGCATGTTTTTCAATCATTTTTGAATGTTCTTCAATAGTCTTTCTGTCTTTACTTTATCTTTACTGTCTATCTTTACTTTAAACTGTAAACCCCAGGATACCATAGGATGTTGAAAGTGGAATAATAGCCCTATAACAGTCTGGTGTGGACATGGCCCCAGTTGTCCTTCTAGCATCTCATTCTGCACTAAAAAGTAGATTCCTAAAGGTCCTAATGGTGTATTATCCCTAGCTGTGCCACCAGTGGAGTACAGGTGGACGAATCTTCTCCGGATTTTGCTCTGAAACCTACGTGAGCTGTCCAAGGCCTTGCAATCAAGTCCCCAAAATATGCTTCTCACCTTGGACATCTCTTTTAAAGTTCAGACCAAAAGCCAGAGTGGATTTACCACCCCATGGACACTAGAAACATTAGTGTTGGTTTTCTTGAAAAAGGAAGAAACACTTGAAATCCAGCATCTCTCGTTCATAACGAAGGCTTTATACATCACCTCATCTTCCCTTTTGGTCCGTTAAACATGTTTCGCTTACAGCCTGCCTGGAGACCACACACAAGTAAAAATGGCAATGAAACAATTGCCCAATTCACAAATTAACACAAAGGTCAAAGCACTGCTTTAGGCCTGTGCAACTGACTAAAAACTATTCACTCCTTCTGCCACATGATCCAGGAGGCTCTGAGCTACCACAGCTGAGCTGCTTTAATCCCCCTTAATTTGAGTGCAGAGAAACTCACATGGGATGCTAAGAATATTTTGAGAGTATACTGTGCCGGTTTTTGTTCAGTTCTGCTCCTGACCTGAGAGAATGATGCATATCTATAAAGATTCTTGGATCTGGCTGCAAGATTCAAGGGGGAATTAAAATGGAGGGTGCAAGGGGAAGGCTTCCATAGGACTTAGAAAGCGGATACTCCATGAAGGCATAGTCCAGGACACACTAATTAGGACAGTAAAAAAAAAAAAAGGAAAAAAGGAAAAGTGAAAAACTGTGGTCAGAATTCACGTTTTCAGTTATGAAAGCATAACCTATTCACAAATCTCTACATATTCACTGGTTTGAGAAATATGTAGGGAACAAAAAAAAAAAATCCTCAGTCCTACCTTACCAGGCAGCAGCTGCTGCAAGCAACAGAGGTCTGTGGATCAGGAAGCAAGTGACTGGTGTTTCTACCCCACTCCCCCAAGTATGCAGCCCTTCCTAAGCCAGCACCCTCTAAATGTTTCAGCCTACATTTCCCATGGTCTCCAATGACTGGCTGTGCCGGCCAGGGCTGGTGTGAATTGTAGACCAAAGCATCTGTAGTATGGTATTAAGTTGGGGAAAATAGACTTAAGGCACTTCCTCACTATCCAAAACTCTGAAAATCAATACAAATGCAATCAAGGGGGGAAATGAACTATCCAGAGCCTTGGGAGGGGGGGGACATTTTTCTTGGATTACAATTCACAGAATATCCCAATCTGTGTGTGGCCCTGCTGTGTAGAAAATTATAGGAACAATGGTCCAAAAAATAATAATAGGGGGTACTTATCTCTGGATAAACTGGAAAAGATGTACAATGCTTCAGCTAATAAATGCTGGAAGTGTAAGACAAGGGAACATCCTACCACATGTGGTAGAATTGCTCCAAGGCAAAAAGGCATTGGAAAAATACACCTTCTGGTAGAGAAAATCCTTGGCCTTAAGTTCAAATGAAACAAGAATTCTATCTGCTGCGTATGTTGGAGGAAGATATTGAGAACAAAATATGGGAAACTGCTATTCTACAGGACAGTGGCAGCCAGAATTTAATATGCCGGATGTTGGAAACAACCACACAACCTGGAAGAAGATGATTGGCTGATTAAATTATATATTGTGTCACTGATGGATAAGCTGACAAATTAAGAGCTGCAAATATGAGTAACTATGTTAAAACTTGGGACCCTCTTATCACTTATTTAAGAGGTAGATGGGGAGACCTAGCAATAGCTAGTCTCGTAGATTAGATTTGAGCATGTAATTGAAGTTGGGTAATTGAAAATGGATAAATAGAGTAGTTTACATAATATTAATTTGTCGCTGTTGATTTTTGTTACTGAATACAGGTGAATCATATAGTGATTTGATGCTCAAACAACAAAGAAATGGAACTGTAAGAGTTATTTATATACAAAAATGAGATCTGGTGAATCTGATAATGGAAAGTATAATATAACGGAAACCTGATGAGAAATTAGCATATGTTATGGAACATATGATATTGATGTATTGAATGGGTGTATAAACAAGGTATATGTGTCTATTTGCTTAACTTTTATATTTTAATGCATTAAAATTAAAAAAATTAATCATCATCATCATCATCCCAAGCTCTGCATAAAAGTGCCAAACTGAGGAGACTGCAAGGTAATAATAATAATAATAATAATAATAATAATAATAATAATAAGCTAGAACAGCAGAACTCATGCAAAAAAAAAAAATAGCCAGAATTCTTCTGTTGACTTACGCATGCACAGCTTCCCCTATGGAAGCAGATGGACATTTTTCTGCAACGCAGAATGTGTATATTCAGTTCAAGATTGTGGAAACAGAGTTGTATAGACTGTGCCATTGCTTATTCATTGTACTTCAGTTGTACAGCATCACAATTCACTCATGAGAGGGATATGTGGAATCATCATGTAACTTTGTGGGCGGCATCCTTTTCGTGACATACGCAGCCCTAAGTCCACGTTACATATGTGTGTGTTATGATGCTGGTCCACGGCCGTAACAATAAAGATTCAAAGATTCATGTGTGTGTGTCCTGTCTGAGGCCCTTTTCTCATGGCATTTTCCATGCAAAAGGGCCCCTCGAGCATCGCGCACATGTGAGGAGCAGTCCACATGACACATTCACATTTGCACGATGTTCTAGGGCCTGGCATGCGCCGCTCATGCACTTTTTCATTTTTGGCTTGAAGCCGAAAGTGGTGTGTGGTTGTGCATTGCTCTGGGGCCCCGCGTGCACTTGCCGTGCATGTGGAGCCTTGGGAGCCGGGCCGGTCACGCTTCCTGTCTCAGTGCAGCCTGGGAAGGTCCCAGGCTGCACTGCGAAAGGAAGAGGCGGGGCTCTCACAGGAGCAGGAAACTCGTGCGGAGCTGAAGAAACCCAGACGCGAGGGCTGCTCACAAGAGGCTGCTCACGAGAGCAACTGTTACTATGGTGGATCAGCCCAAGCCCGGGGTCTACAATTTAATAGTAATAAAATTGGCTATTAAATACACACACACACACACACACACACACACATACATACATATATATATCTCCACGTGCTTGCGAGGGCCCTGGATGAGCACGCAAAATGGCACGGCCAAGTGGTGAAAAATAAAGAAAAAAACCCCTGGTCAGGCCAGTAATTTTCCGTCACGTCACCTCAGGAGACCTCCAGGTATGCACAGGTAAAAGCCCCATCAAAAGTACATTGAGCACACAAAAGGATCCCCTTCACCGATACCAGCTTGATAGGATTACAATCTGACTGTCAAGCGAGGGCAATCTCTATACGGCCGAGGCTATTGTCAAACCCCGGCAGAGGCAATCTAAACCCATCAAGCTGGAGATGTCCTTTGTTTAGCTCATTTACCTATGTTCTCCCCAGGAAAGGGTTAGCCCTCCAGGTACATTTTCCCCTATAAAAACCCCCTCTTTCAAGTGGTTCCTCGGATCGCTCCCGGCTTTCCTCCCCGCTTGCCATCACTTTGTCTGCCAAGCGTTCCCCTCGGCCTCCACGTGCCAAGCCTCACCGCTCCTGATTCTCCGCTTCACTTTTGGCTTCCCGGACACCTAGATCAGGTAGAGTATTACCCCGAAAACCCTCTTCAAAATCCCCTATCTGTTTTCCCACCTTTATTTTCTTAGGCTGTGAGTCAGTGAGTGCAAACGTGCGTAAGTGCGCGGTGACTGACTTTCAATAAAAATGAAATAAAAATCATTTATTATACCTTTCTGCTTGGTTTTTGGTCTGGCCTGACCTGGGCTCTAAGATCCCTCTGAGTTACCCTGCCTCTCACTTTGCCAATGTGTGCTCAGGCTAATTCCCATTCCTCATGTTATATTGGGCACGGTGATCGGGACCCCCGGAAATCAGGGTAACACACCGCACCCCAATGCCAAGAAAAGGTGAGTTGCGGAAAGGGTCTGAGTCATTGCAAAGGTTAGTATTCTCTTCCACTTACCACAACAATCGAAGCCCCCACCCCAGAGTCACCAATGCACTGCAGGAACCATCCCCCCAAAAACATTTTATTGCTAGTGGAAACCAGAAGGGACGGGAGAAGCGATGTTCCCATAGCCAGATGCAGAATGATGCTATCTTCCACTGAGACCTTTAGAGGACCCCAGTGGATCTCGGCATCTGGTAACATAGCCAGATGCTTCTCCAGTTCCTCCAACTTGCAGTGGTGAGCACTGGGACTGGTGATAGGGGATCTACATGTGGAATGCTTTAAGTTGGTGGGAACAAGTAGAATCATGGAACGGTAGAGTTGGAAGAGACCATGAGGCCATCGAGTCCAACTCCCTGCCATGCAGGAATACCCGATCAAAGCATTCCTGACAGATGGCCATCCAGCCTTAGATTAAAAACCTCCAAAGAAGGAGACCTAACAGGGCTTTCTCTGTAGCAGCACCTGGACTGTGGAACCCTGACCCAAGGAAATTAGGCTTAACCCATTTCTTATAGGCTTCTGATGGGTAGCCAAAATAAACGCTGTTCACTTTCAGTGTTTGAAATGACTGTTTTTACTGTTTTAAAACTGACTTCTAGAATTGTTTTAGACTGCTGCTTTAGAAGTTTTTAAAGAATATTTTAACGTGTTTTTAAATTGTTTTTATCTCTGTTGTTGTTTTGATTGGTTTCTATTTGTTCATCACCTCAGGAGCCCTTGTGGGCTGGGAGGCGATAAAGAAATACTTTAAATAAATACAATAAACAAGCTACACTCAACCATGTAGGCACTTCGCTTGCGAGAGTAAAGTGTAAATTTACAAAGAGTAAATCACCTTCTTGATATAGGATCTCAGCCTACGCCTAGTATCAAATTATGAAAGCCAAAGCAGAGCTAGGAAATAACCCACTTTTTCTAATAAGCTGCTTTTGGTAAATAAGTGCTTTGTGTGATAACAAACAGGAATTGAGGGTGTTGGTGTTTTTTTTCCTTTAATGGCAATGGCTGTAATTCACTACTTTTCAATGTTACAGAAGCAGATTGTATACCTGTTAGGCATTACTAGTGTTACTGTGTTTTAATTCATTCTGAGCAATTAGAGGTGGAAAAGGACGGACCACATGGGTGAGTGTCTCGTGCCACAGCTAGGGAGGTTTGCTTGGTAAAGATCTGGATACTATTGTCAGTCCCAACTGGAGTAGATCTATTTTATCAATTTACCTATGTGTTAATTCACCATTCAAGAATCAGTTCAGGGAGACTCCTCTAGTTGGGACTAAGCAATAGGATCCAGACTAATGTCTTTTGCATTTTTCTCTGAATGTCCAAGTTGCAATAACTGAATTGTCCACTTGGGGGAACCGGGAAGCATTTTTCGATTTGGCAGAAGGCTAAGAATAATGTGACTAACAAACAATTAAGCCAGTTACCTTTTTGACCTGTTGGGTGATCAGAGGAATAAGGAAAGTAAGTAGCTCTTCTTTAACATTGCAATTATAAACTCTGAGCCAGAGATACAGGTCTGTGTCCGTCTTTGTTAAAAGGCTCATCAAAGCTGTCAACTTTGTATATTTGTTTTCCCATCAGTAGCCTTGCTTATCACCCATGGGGATGTTCGGATATTAAGCAAGCCACAGGAGGCTTCTGATATTGTTCCCCTTATGCCAAAGAAGCCTATTGGGCACCAAAGGAGCAAATTACCAATAAAAATGGGAGAGAAAGAGAGGGAACAATGAACAGGCTAGAATAGAAGTTCAAACAAAGTATGCCTTTCAGTTCACAAAATCCGCCTGCATGCAAAATTTTCCTGAAAATTAGACATCTTACGCTCGATTACATCCTCCTTCTTGAGCTCAAGGAGTCGCTCCGGCATTTTCATTAAACGTGGAGTATTTGGGGGGATGATAACGATAATTAATATAGCAAAGCCACTTAACATGCAGATAATAAAGTATATGAAGCATTCCTTCGAAAACTGTGACCCTCACCACAGGAGATGAACTTGCTATTTTTGACAACATAATGAAAAATCTTTTTTCTTCCCCCCCCCTCCCCTTTAGGCGATTCGAGCAGTTCCCAAGTCCATATCAAGATCTGGCTGGCATGCTCACAAGTGCACACGCAAATCGGGGCTGGGGGCAGGGAGAAAAGCACCGCGGTAATAACCAAGGGGAGCAAAGTTGAAAAAGCAGCATTGGACCCTCAGAACATTTGTCCAGCAAGTATTACCACCAAGGAGCCTTCTCAGCTTCCAGTTGGACTCAGATTATAAGAAAAGAGATTTTACCTGAACTGGAATCTTGGGCAACTGGAGAAGGGCAGAGGTAGCATTAGCCATCCAGGGGACCTTGGCATCCTGCCCACCATACCTGATTCTGGGGGGGGGGGGGAGGTTTTGTCCCCAAATGCCCCCCAAACATCTTCTAGGTGATGTGTGGGGTCATTTTCACCATGTTTTGGGGCCTTTTTAACAATAGGAAGTGAATGGAAGTCACTTCCTAATTATTGTTGCTGTTGTTGTGTGCCTTCAATTTATTTCTTATGATCCTAAGAGGAACCTATGGTAGCAATTTATGGGGCTGAGAGTGTGTGATGTGCCCAAGGTCACCCAGTGGGTTTCCATGGCCAAGTGGGGAATCGAACCCTGCTCTCCAGAGTCGTACGGCCATTTCCGCACTGCACTGTTATAGTGCGATTATTCCACTTTCAACATCCTATGGAATCCTGGGGTTTGCAGTTTAGGGAGGGGCCAAGTGGCCCCTCCCTAAACTGCAAACCCTAGGATTCCAAAGGATGTTGAAAGTGGAACAATCGCACTACAATAGCCTAGTGCGGAAATGGCCGTAGTCTAATGTTCAAACTACTACACCATGCTCACTCTCTTCCTGTTCATTACCAATCTCAACAAAAGAGCCTTTTCTAGGTCTAACTTGTTCCAGGCAGGACCCAAAGTATGGTGGAAATGTCTCCCATACCCTGAAGAGTGGATTTCAAGGCAAAACAATTTTTAAAAAACACTCAGCATTTTTTTTAACCCCTGGGTAGTTCCAGGGGAGTTCCAAACATTATAGAAATGCCATCCATGCCCCCAAGAGCATTTTGAAGCCTTTTCTAAATGAAAAAAAATATGACCCAAGAGGGTCTCTGGGGGACACAAAAACAATACTGCAGTTGCATGCAGCTACAGGCTGCACTGTGCTCAACCCTGACCCAGGCATTAGGAAGAACTTCTTTCCTATAAGACAGTGGAATAAACAGCATGAGAGGATGGTTGGAGGTCTTTAAACAGGGGATGAAAGGCCACCATTCAGGAATGGTTTAGGCCACTTCGGCACTAGCCTGTTATAGTGCTATTATTCCACTTTCAATATCCATGGAATCCTGGGGTTTGCAGCTTAGGGAGGGGAACCTAGAATTCTCAGCCAGAGAGCACTTTGGCTTCCTCAGTAAACTGCAGACCCCAGAGAGACTGAGGCCATTTCTGCACTAGACTGTTATAGTGCTATTATTCCACTTTCAACATCCTATGGAATTCTGGGGCTTCCCTAAACTGCAAACCCCAGGATTCCATAGGATGTTGAAAATGGAAGAACAGTGCTATAACAGTCTCATATGGAAATGGCCAAATTCACGGGCCTTCTGTATTCATGACTGTGGCACCATTATCACAATCCTGCTTTACCAGGTAGCAGCTCCTGCAAGCTACCGAGCTCTGTTCTCCTATCAATCAGGACTCAGCATACTGATATTTCTGGCCCCCTCCTGACAGTGACTCTGGTATGAGGACAAATTGCAACAGAGATTCTGCTTCTGATTATAGTGCCCTGGAGATGGCTAGAAAGGAAAGAGGTGGAAAGGTCAGTATGTCGCACCCTAGCTGACAGGAGAACATGCTACTAGGCCATACACTTCCACATTTTGATATGTTTAATTGGCACAAAAATAAATTATACACCCTTATGATTGGAAAGGCCATGTGGAATGGGAGACTGGCTGGGAATAAGTCAGAGGTGACCCCCAGGTCATAAGAATTAGCCAGGAAAGCCTGACTTAATGGCTCTGGGCTAATCCTATCAACTGCCAACCTCAGAAAACAATAAGGTGCCCAGGTGCAGAGGCAAGGACCCCTGCCATGTGCATATCCTACTGAAGCCTGGCCCAGAAACCCCACTCAACCAAGACATTGAAACAATCAGTCCATTCCAGACCCCTTTTGTTTACTCTGCCAGAAGGCAATTAACTCACATCCCTTCAGGGAGAGAAACAGAGTATATAAACCTTTGGTTTTGAAAAGTCAGATGCAGTCAGATGAAATGCTGGACCCCACTATGTCAGCCTGAATCCTGATCTGGTCTGTCCTTAGACACAAGTCTAAGCCACATTTCAACTTCTTCACTGCTCTTCTGGACTGGTAATTATAACTCCAAAGCCTCAGCTTCTCTATCCATAAGTTTTCCTCCCTTTATCCTTCAGTTAGCTGTCGTGTGAATGTGTGACTGTGTGTATCTTGTGTGCATGCATGATGAATTCCCCTCAATAAAACACATTTTTAGCTTACTTTTAAATCTCTGGCTGGTTCTTTTCCTGCAAGAGCCCATAAACATTGGTAAAAAGGTCCCACTAAGTTTCCTCCCTCTGGTTAGCCTCCTGATTTTTGAGCTGATTCATTCTCCACTTTTGGAAGGAGGCGTTGACATCGTGGGGTGGCCCTTGTGATGCCTACATTTTGGGGTAATAAACAGACCATCATTTGGAGTGACTGCGTCTGGTAAAGCAGGATGGGGTGGGGCTTTGGCCAAGAAATGCAGCGAAGTAGCTGATCTAGGATCCCCGCCTTTGGACCCAACACGGTAGCTCTGAACACAACTCCATGATGGGATCAATCCTCAGTCTAGTGCTCTCCTCCTTCAAAGTATCAGGTGTACTATTTACCTGTTGCTTTGTTTAGTGCTTTATGCCATCCTCATCCTCATAACCCTTATGAAACAAAGGAAAAGAGGGGGAGGAAGGAGGAGGAGGGTCAAGAAGAAAGAGGAGGAGATGGGAGGAGGAGGAGGAGGAAGAAGAAGAAGAAGAAGAAGAGGAAGAGGAAGAAGAAGAGGAAGAGGAAGAAGAAGAGTAACAAGAGGAGGAGGAGGGGGAAGAAGAAGAGGAAGAGGAAGAGGAAGAGGAAGAAGAAGAGGGGGGAAAAGAAGAAGAGGGGAAGAAGAAGAAGAGGAAAAGGAGGAGGAGGAGGAAGAAGAAGAAGAAGAGGAAGAAAAAGAAGAGGAACAAGAGAAGGAAGAGGAAGAGGGGGAAGGAGAGGAAGAAGAGGAGGAGGAGGAAGAAAAAGAAAAAGAGTAACAAGTGGAGGAGGAGGAGGGGAAGAAGAAGAAGAGAAAGAGGAAGAAAAAGAAGAAGAGGAACAAGAGGAGGAGGAGGAGGGAGGAAGAAGAAGAAGAGGAAGAAAAAGAAGAGGAGGAACAAGAGGAGGAGGAGGGGGGAGAAGAAGAAGAGGAGGAGGAGGAGGAGTAACAACAACAGCAACAGTAACAACAATGACAGGAGGAAGAGGAGGAAAAGGAGGAATAGCACTGTCAACCCTTCTTGCACATATCACCCCGCAGCGTAGAAGGCATTCCGGTATGTTTATCTGTTTGCATGAGCTCTGGGCCACCTGAACTGTTCTTTTCCACAGCGGCTGCGGGAACGGTGTGAAAGGTGTTTCTTTAATCTCACAACGGCAACTGAGCAGGGGTTTTGAAGGACGCATATTAAATCTCTCAGTGATACAGCCGTCCGAGAATGGAAGGTCAGGCGGTTTGACTCTCTCCAGAAGCCCTTGAACAATGCAATTATTCAAGAAGGAAATTTCAAATTATTTTCATTAGACTTCTGTTTTTCCAATCTAACCAATGTGATTAATTAGGGATTAAAATATTTACACTGCACATGCTGCCTTGGCACAGCGCTAGAATATTTAAGCATTCTTCTAAAAGGGTCAGCTATTTTTCTAGGCCTTCTGTCTGGGAAAAAATAAAAGAGAGAGAGCCATTAATTTCTATGGGGTGAAAGGAGGCACTTGTGGATGTATATATATATATATATACTGAGCTTTAGAAGAATCTTAGGTCATTTCCGCACTAGACTGTTATAGTGCTATTATTCCACTTTTAACATCCTGTGGAATTCTGGGGTTTGTAGTTTCCTGAGGCCACAGAGCTCTTTGGCTGAGAATTCTAAACGCCCCTCCCTCAACTGCAAACCCCAGGATCCCATAGGATGTTGAAAGTGGAATATGATAGCACTATAATAGTGTAGGGCGGAAATGGCCTTGTACAAGCACAAACAATCATCATTGTTCACCACTACCACTGCTCAGTTCTGGAACAAGGGCTTAAGAAAAATTCAGGTCCATTTTTAAATGAATCAGACCTGGATAAACCTGGGAACAAGGTACAAATGAAGTAAGTTCACCTCTCTCTCAAACACATTGTGTCACCAAACTTTTCAAAATTGGTGCTACGTACAGAAGGAAACACCACGTTTAGAAAGGATTCCTTCGTCTGATTTTAACCATGAAAGTTCGGGAGATGTTGAAATAGACAACAATTCAGATATAAAATTTTCTACAAGAAAAATGGGGAAAAGAACAAACTGCTCTTACCATCGGGGAATTGGTCATAACGTTTAGGTGGAATCTCTTTCCCTAAAGTTTGAAGCAATTGCTGTTGCTCCTAGTCTCTGGAGCAGCAGAAAACAGGCTTGCTCCATCCTCCCTACGACATCCCTTCAAATATTTAAACGTTGCTATCACATTGCCTCTTAACCTTCTCTTCTCCGAGCTTCTCTTCCAAGCTTCTCCTTCTCTCCTCTACGCTGAACACGCTCGGCTCCCTCACAGGACTTCATTCAACGGCACAGCTTGGCGCAAGTGCGATGGGGTGGGGTGGAGGTGCGGTGGCTGGCAACGCCATGCGGGACGGGGCAGTGGTGTGGGGGGACAGGCAAAGAGTGGTGGCGCCCCCAAAATAGTGCCGCCCAGGGTGCACCACTCTCCTTGCCCCCCTTCCCATTCCTACGCCATTGACTTCGTGGTTTCCAGCCCTTGTACCATATTGTTGACCCTCCTCTGGACACATCCCAGTCTGTCAATATCCCTCCTGAACTGTGGTGCTCAGAACTGGCCACAGTATTCCAGATGGCATCTGACCAAGGTAGAATGGAGTGGTACTGTCACTTCCTTGACCTAGGAGCTATAATCCTATTGGTGCAGCCCAGAATTTACATTGGCTTTTTTAGCTGCCGTATCACACGGCTGACTTATGTTCAAATTGTGGTCTACTAAGACTCGTGGATCCTTTTCACATGGGCTGTGGTCAAGCCAGATGTCACTCACCTGCCCCGGTGCAGTACTTTATACTTCTCCCCGCTACAAATTCATTTGGTTAGTTTTGGCCCAGTTCTCTAATATGCTGAGAACATTTTGAATCCTGAACCCGGTTTGCACTTCCATTTTAAATGTGTTCTTGACTCTTTTCAACCATTTTTAAAGTAATTCTGGTATTTAATTCTTTTTTAACTTTTATAAAGTAATGCTGGAATCCTGTTGGATCTCACATAAGTGGACTTATGTCTTCAGGAATGAGAACTGCACAGTTGCATAATGTCTATATCCAGTATAGGGCTGCTGTTAACATTAGTATGTAACAGAGTTGGCAAAGTGCCTGCTGTGCATCACTGCATAATGTACATCTGTGTGTGATGTGCACTGTTACAGATTGCACACTGATGTACCTTGCACACTGCTGTGCCTCAGTCCCAGTGCACATCTGGTGCTCTTGATGGTGTCCTGTTGCACTCCTTGGCAATTCAGTAAAAGGGTTTTTTTAGAACCTTTGCTGTATAGCTAGGTGTACACAAGTTACATAACATTAACAGGTCTGATAGGATTCCAGCATAAGTTTTTAATTTAATCTTGTTTTAAATTACCATAACCCATCTTGGACCCCACCATGGGAAAAAGTTGGAGCATAAAATCAATGAAGGCTTTGGTTAACCAACCAAACCCAAAGGGAGCTTGCCAATGGCTGCTTTTCATCCTGGAGAGAAGTGACTAGCGGGGTGCCACAGGGTTCTGTCCTCGGCCCAGGGCTATTCAGCATCTTCATCAATGACTTGGATGAAGGAGTGGAGGGCATGCTGATCAAATTTGCAGATGACACCAAATTCGGAGGGGTTGCTAATACCCCAGAGGACAGGATCAAAATTCAAAATGACCTGGACAGATTGGAGAGCTGGGCCAAAGCTAACAAAATGAATTTCAACAGAGAGAAATGTAAGGTCCTGCATTTAGGCAGAAATAATGGAATGCACAAATATAGGATGGGGGACATGTGGCTAGATAGCAGTACGTGTGAAAGGGATCTAGGAGTCTGGGTAGATCACAAGCTGAACATGAGTCAGCAGTGTGATGCAGCAGCCGAGAAAGCCAATGCAATTCTTGGTTGCATCAATAGGAGTATGATATCTAGATCAAGGGAGGTAATGGTACCACTCTATTCTGCATTGGTTAGGCCTCATTTGCAATACTGTGTCCAGTTCTGGGCACCTCAGTTCAGGAAGGGTATCAACAAGCTGGAACATGTGCAGAGGAGGGCGGCCAAAATGGTGAAGGGTTTGGAAGTCATGTCCTATGAGGAGCGGCTTAGGGAGCTGGATATGTTAGTCTGCAGAAGAGAAGGTGAAGAGGGGACATGATAGCCATGTTTAAATATTTGAAGGGATGCCATGTAGAGGAGGGAGCAGGTTTGTTTTCCACTGCTCCAGAGACTAGGACAAGGAGCAATGGATTCAAACTACAGGAAAAGAGATTCCACCTGAAGCTCAGGCAGAACTTCCTGACAGTGCTTATAGTCCTTATTATTGCACTTTCAACACCCTGTGAAATCCTGGGCCTTTAGAATTCTCAGCCAGAGAGCTCTTGGGCCTCAGGAAACTACAAACCCCGGAATTCCACAAGATGTTGAAAGTAGATTAATAGCACTATAACAGTGTAGGGCGGAAACAGTCTGTGAGATCCAATTTCCTGCTTAGTGCAGAATCTCCACCTACAGCATCCCCAGCAGGTAGCTAGCTGTCCAGCCTCTTTTTTTATATATTCTTTTTATTATAAACAAATATAAAATACATTCAATAAAGTGTCAATTTCTTTTTACAATAATTTGTATCTCATTTAAGAACTTCCTGACAGTCAGAGCTGTCCAGCAGTGAAATATGCTGCCTCAGAGTGTGGTAGAGGCTGGATGGCCATCTGTTGGGAATGCTTTGATGGGTGTTCCTGCATAGCAGGGGGTTGGACTGGATGACCCCTGGGGTCTCTTCCAACTCTAGGATTCTATCATTCTAAGGCCCCTAGAAGACCCCAAAGCATGTCTTGTTGCTGTGAATCCAGCCGTAGGAATACACCCGGGCATTTCTCTGCTAAGAGACCATTCCACTCCCCAGTCCCCAGTGGTGGAGATATTCCACCTTAGATAAAAATGTCCATCCACTTGGAATCACAGACATATAGGGTTGGAAGAGACCAAAAGAGCCATCCAATTGAACCTATTCTGCCATGCAGGAATATACAGTCAAAGCACTCCTGAGAGATGGTCATCCAGTCACTGTTTTAATTTCTCCAAAGAAGGACACTCCATCACGCTCTCAGGCAGTATATTCTTCTGTAAGGGAAACTCACACAGATTTAAAAAAAAAATGAAACAGGCAATTAAAACTGTCAGAGCAACCATCCTAGTTTTAAAGACCAAAGGCTGTACAAAACAAGCAAAAGCAAAAGACTGTGTGAGTGCAAAAAAGGGAAGATTCTCTCTCTATTTCTCTCTCTCTCTCTCTGTCAATCTCTCTCTCCCCCCCCCCCCCGGCTTGGGTGGGAGTCCCCCAGACTGGTGCTGACTGAGGCCTTTTCTGCAGTAGGCTGTTATAGTGCTATTATTCCACTTTCAACATCCTATGGAATCCTGGAGTTCCTCAAAGGCCCCTCGCTAAATTGCAAACCCCAGGATTCCATAGGATGTTGAAAGTGGTATAACAGTGCTATAACAGTCTACTGCACAAATGGCCTGGGTTTTGCAAAACAGGTGAAATACATTTTTAATTCATGTTGGCTTTGGAGTACCCATATCATCTTGCTGTCCTGATTTGGCAGGGAGATTCCCGATTAATCCCTTCTCATCCAACTTTTCCACTGTTTTTAAAATTGTTTTTCTCCCTCTCTCTCTTCCTCATTCGTTCCTCCTTTGTCCTCAGCAAACTTCAGTTGCTGCAAACTGATTTCAGCAGCGGGAGAGAAGAGTGCGGAATCTTCTTTTCCCATCCTTTGCTACCTTGACCACACTCTGACAAATAGACAAATAACTGTCCAGTCTGCAGCTTATGGTAGCCCTGATAAATAAAAGTCAGCTGATGCTGCCTTGACGGGTTGAGGGCTGAATATGACAATGAGTTCTACTGTACAGGAGACCTGTGAAAGTCTGAAAGGTATGTGCATTCCGATCTGTGTATGCGTTACAGATGTGCTAATTTAGTTCATGTAAGAGAAAATTCTTCGGGGTATTTGTGTCATGCTTGGGTGGTGTTCCCTGGGGACTCTTGATGTTCACAAAAAACCTGGCTTCTGTGAACCTGGGTCAGCTCTCTAACAAGTGGATGCTCCTACTATTGAAAGCCCTGATTGGAAAGAGAGAGGAAGAGGATGAAGAGGAGGACGAGGAGGAGGGAGGACAATTGAGGAGAACAATGATAACGACAATGGGAGGAGGATGAAGGAGGAGGAGGAGGAGGACAAGAACAAGAACAAGAAAATGAAGAGGAAGAATAGAGGAAGAAGGGGAGGAGGGTAAGAAGAAGAAGAAGAAGAAAGAAAAGGAAGAGGAGGAGGAGGAGGAGGAGGGAGGAAGATTGAAGAGGATAATAACAACAATGGGAGGAGGAGAAGGAAGAAGAGGAGGAAGAAGAAGAGGAAGAGGAAGAAGAAGAAGAGGAAGAAGGGGAGGAGGAGGAGGAGAAAAATGAAAAGGAAGAGGAGGAGGAAGAAGAAGAACAAGAACAAGAAAATGAAGAGGAAGAAGGGGAGGAGGATAAGGAGAAGAAGAAGAAGAAAGAAAAGAAAGAGGAGGAGGAGGAGGAGGAGGAGGAGGAGGAGGAGGGAGGAAGATTGAAGAGAATAATAACAACAGTGGGAGGAGGAGAAGGAAGAAGAAGAAGAAGAAGAGGAAGAAGGGGAGGAGGAGGAGGAGAAAAATGAAAAGGAAGAGGAGGAGGAAGAAGAAGAACAAGAACAAGAAGAAGAAGGAGAGGAGGAGGAGCAGGAGGAGGAGGAGGAGGAGGAGGAGGAGGAGGACTATGACGTGATAATGGAAGAAGAATGAAGAGAACAATAACAACAACAATGAGAGCGGGAGGAGGAGGAGGAAGAAGAAAAAAGGAGAGGAAGGGGTATGACAATAACAATGGAAGAAGAATGAGGAAACAATAAAAACAACAATGGGGGGAAGAGGAGGCAGAGGAGGAGGAAGAGGAGGAAAATATACAATAAATAAAATAAGAATTGCTACTAGAATATCAAATGTGTTTCTGTGACCTTTGAAGTTTAGGATAATCGATTTGCTTCACATCTCAATCCTCTCCCGTCTCCATTGCTGCATCAAATGAGGTCAGATAAAATAAGTCAGCATGGTGACACCAAGTCAACAGCGGCTTACCTCCTTGCTCCGGAAGTGTGCCGTTTTCCCTTCCCCACCGCCCACCATCAATACTTTGTTTTATGACCAAGAATAATCATAGCTTTTTCTTTAAAAAAAAGAAAAGAAAAGAAAGAAAAGGTGAACTTAGGTTGTCTTCCAGAAGGGTCCAGAGAACAGAAACACAGATTTTTTTTTCCTTTTCCCACAGATGGATAACAGACTGTGTCTTTTCCCCCCCGCGGCTTTGTGCTGTGTAGTCGCTGCAACTTTCCCCGAGATGAAAAAAGGAGATGGATAACAGGATTTGCATTCCTTTCCGCCGAATGTGACTGCTGCAAGCAAAAGTTTTTCCGGTGCTTATTTGTCGCCCGTATTATCACAAGCCTCAACCCCATTTCCTGTCTGGGACATCTTCCCCTCGGGTGACAAGAATCACCTGTCACTTCCCCATGTGACTTAATCGTTTTAGCCCAAACGGCCAACCTGTGATTGTCGGCAGTAGTCAGTCACCTTGAATGCATTGCTAGCGATGGCAGCGTGTGCGTGTATTTTCATTTTAATGTTACTCGTCTGTGGCAGAAATGTGCCTTCAAGTTGTTTTGGACTTATGGCAACCCTAAAGTGACCTGTCAAGGGGTTTCCTGGGGGCTGAGAGTGTGTGACCCACCCACGGTCACCCAGCAGATTTCCATGGCTGAGCAGGGAATCGAACCCTGGGCTTCAGCATCATAGTCCAGCACTCAGAGCGCTACACCTCACTGGCTCTTTATTACAGGTATGCTTCATCGAATAAAGCAGATGTGCATTCCTGGGCATGACTTCTTTAATAGAAATTTGGTACCAGAGGCGGCAGTGTCATGGGAAGAATAGAGATAGGGTTCTTTACCATAGAAAGAAAAGAAATGCAGCTTGACATGTTTCAATAGTTAGGTCAGGTAAGCCAGGCATAAGTAAACAAAGTTTCCTGAATTTTGAACCTGCTCGAGGCCACTTGAGGCCAAAATGCATCCAGAATTTTTTTTCCTTTTACCCAGCCTCTACTTTCCTTATTATTTCCATTTTGTTGGCCAGATTTCTAGATCTCTGTTGCTGGCGGAAGCTGGTGAGGCAGACTTACTTGCTCTTCCCTTTCCATTTCCACACTAGAGTGTTATAGCGCTCTGATTCCACTTTCAACATCCTGTGGAGTCCTGGGGTTTGCCTTTCTCTCTTTCTTTCTCTTATGGATCTGGATATGTTTAGCCTGGAGAAGAGAAGGGTAAGAGGTGACATGATAGCCCCCCCGAAACTGCAACCCCCAGGATTCCATAGGATGTTGAAAGTGGAATCAGAGCGCTATAACACTCTGGTGCGGAAATGGCCTTTCCCTCTTTCTTTCTCTTACGGATCTGGGTAGGTTTAGCCTGGAGAAGAGAAGGGTAAGAGGTGACATGATAACTATGTTTAAATATTTGAAGGGGTGTCATATGAAGGATGAAGCAAGCCTCTTTTCTGCTGCTCCAGAGACTAGGAAACAAAGCAATTATTCCGTTTAAACATTAGGAAGAACTTCCTGACAGTAAGAGCAGTTCAACAATGAAATATGCTGCTGCCTGGAAGTGTGGTGGAATCTGCTTCTTTGTAGGTTTTTAAGCAGAGATTGGATGGTGAGCTTTTGGGAATGCTTTGACAGTGTATTCCTGCACGGCAAGGAGTTGGACTCATTGGCCCTTGTGGTCTCTTCCAACTCTACGATTCCATGAGTTTATGGGGGTTTTTTTCATAGATTCACAAAATGATAGCGCTGGAAGATTGCTCATGGACAGTGGCCATTTCCACCCTACACTGCTTATTATTCCACTTTCAACACCCTGTGAAATCCTGGGCCTTTAGAATTCTCAGCCAGAGAGCTCTTGGGCCTCAGGAAACTACAAACCCCAGAATTCCACAGGACGTTGAAAGTAGGTTAATAGCACTATAACAGTGTAGGGTGGAAATGGTCTATGAGACCCAATTTCCTGCTTAGTGCAGAATCTCTACCTACAGGATCCCCAGCAGGTAGCTAGCTGTCCAGCCTCTTTTTTATATATACTTTTTATTATAAATATAAACAAATATAGAATGCATTCAATAAAGTGTCGATTTCTTTTACAATAATTTGTAGCTCATTTAAGCTTCATATAATTTTCTTCCAATCCTTACTAGAACCAAATACTCTTAATAAATTGAATTCTAACCGTACTACACAAAAGCAAGTTCAATTAACTTGTTCGTTCCTGTAGATTCTGATCTGTCTGATCTAGAAATATATAGTCTAATCGAACATCTTTATCTCTTTTTATCAAACCCAAAGAGACTGTTTCAAGTTTCACAAAGTCATATAGACAATATTACCTTCTTCTTTGAATTTTTAGTTCAAAAGTTTGTTACCGCGGTTTCGTAGTGGCTTTCCTTTGCCAAATTAACAAGAGGTGTTTATTAACTAATTTTACATTTTCTGATTTTGAAGGAACTGTTTGGAAGGTCCCATTCTTTATCAATTTCTTGATCTATTTGAAGGGATGCCACGTAGAGGAGGGAGTGGGCTTGTTTTCTGCCGCTCCAGAGACCAGGACAAGGAGCAATGGATTCAAGCTGCAGGAAAGGAGATTCCACCTGAACCTCAGGAAGAACTTCTTGACAGTCAGGGCTGTCCGGCAGTGGAATCGGCTGCCTCGGAGTGTGGTGGAGTCTCTTCCTTCTTTGGAGGTTTTTAAGCAGAGGCTGGAGGGCCATCTGTCAGGAGTGCTTTGAGGGTGTTCCTGCATGGCAGGGGGTTGGACTGGATGACCCCTGGGGTCTCTTCCAACTCTAGGATTCTATGATTCATCTGTCCAGCCTTTGAGTCTCTGAGTTAATATGTCAGCATTTTTTATTTCTGACAGGCTAGACAGCCACTAGCTGTCCAGCCTCTTTTTTAAAAAAAGACATCCGAAGATGGGAGACCCCACCACTTGTCTAGGCAATCATTTCCATGTCAAAAAGTTCCTTCTAACGTTCCACCAAAATCTACCCTCCTGTAACTGCAAACCATTAGACCTAGTTCTACTTCCTTTGAGGCAGCCAAGAACAAGCCTGTAAGCCTCTTCTTTGCGGCAGCATCTCCTCATATGTTTTCTGTTGCTCACATGTACTTAGTAAGGGATTCTGGTGACAACTGTTGTAGACAAGCACACACAGCTATATAGAATCCCATTCCTGTTACCCTAGAATATGGGAGATTTTGAGGTCCACCCGCAATGCCAGCATCTCCTTAGAATTTGGGGAATAATAGCTCAAAGGAGGCCTGCAAGAGGAAGGTAACGGCAGGATCTTTTCACTTGTGTACACCAGTACTAACTGAAGAGAGGACTCCAGTTAAAGGGTTAAACAGAGTATTTTATTGGGAATTAGTAAACACACAAGAAATCAGGCACCTTCAAGAACGTACAAGCCAATTGGAAAATGAGGCAAGAAAGGTTGGGCAGAAGGAAATTGGGTGGAAAGGATGATAGTTACCAATCCTGAAGCAAAAGGTTGAAGTGGAGTGGCTCAGACGGCACATCTGAGGATAGCAAGAATGAACAGAGAGGTCTAGGCAGCTCATATTACATCCAATTTACTGGGGTTGGAGCTGGGGGTTTTATACCCTATTTCCTATCCTGTAAGAGGGTGCATGGACAAAGCCGTAATGGCTTTCTCACGAGATTGACAACGGAGGCTGGAATGGGCTGATTGTCTTAACTGTAGGTGACAAAACCTTGATGGGAGTCATGACAATCTCTTAATGTTCTGGTCAGGTAGAGTGAATGGGAAAGTTCTCAATAGGATATGCTCGCAGTAGGGTCCCTGATTACTTCCCCTGGGCAGTTTCATCTGCTAATGTTTTCAGGAGTGCTCGCAACTTACAGTTTTTGAAAAGATCATCCCAAGCCCATCAGCATCAGGTTTTTCCCGCCTAATCCTGGTCATGGCTGAACTTCTCTTAACCTGGCATATGTTTACAGCCAGTGCACTTCCAAACATGTGCTCCATCCATAAATATGTCCAGTTATGAACATAGTACATCCCACAAAATCGGGGTGTACTGTGCAGTAACATTCCTTCCCAGCTTAAGCTTTTATTGCCTTTTTTGCTTTTTTACTGCAGATACACTGTTGCAACCCACCACTGAAAGTCTGTGATCCTTCAACCTCTTTTCACCATCTTTCCAATGCTGATGCTGCTAAGAAACCTTCAGCTAGCCAAGAGGACAAAAAAGGAAAAAGAAGGTTGAGGAATATCAAAGACTTTGCAAGAGTCAGAGGGATTGTGGGAGCTGGAACCCAACATATCTGCAGAACTCAAAACTGAGAACCCTAATTGCCAGCCTATATGGGTGTTTTTTTTTTTGTTTTTTTTTGGTTTATTTTCAATATTGGGAGGTCAGGCGACAACAAAGGTTCTCTGTGAAACTTTTAGAATAAGCTCTTCCTTAATGCTAAGGACTAGGAGCTTGAAGTCAAGCTACAAACCATCAGGGAGCCATTTAGGGACTTAAGGGAGAGGAACATCACAATTTTAAAGACAACAAAAACAATGATTTTATCCTTCTCTTTGATGCTCTTTGCTCCAAAGGGATTATATCACACTGCTCTTTTTTAGTATGGCTGTGACCACAGGCTGAATGAAACAGGGAAGTTCCTTGGAAAGATTCTGAAGAAATGGGGATCTTTTTGAGGAAAAAAAAATAGACATATAAAACCTGTTCCTAATCAACTTTTTGTACCAGCTATCCCTCCGCAAGTCCCAGCCAATATAATTAGCATTATCTAAATTACTTATCACACAGGCCTCCTTCTTTCTTGGGGCAGGAAAAAAAAAGGAAGCAGGTTTCCTTTTGACGTTATAGGTGTAGCTATAGGGCTTCATCAGAACTATATGCTTGGGCACATTTTGGTAGATAATATTTTTTAATCCTAATTAAAAAAAAAAACCTCTTTGCTCACATAAATATTAAGATTCATGAATAACTTTATTTTCCTTTTGGAAATCAACTGATTTCCATATATCTATACTTCACCTATCTTTGGAATGTAACAATTTTTAATTTCAGCTCCCATATAAACAGAGAAGCAGATTTGCATTATGTTAAGGTTGCATTAAAGTTTTTTCCTCCGTGTGTGTGTGTGTGTTTTAGCAGTTAAAAGTTTTCGAATGAGTTGAATATTAATAGCGAGGGGAGGGTGGAATTCAGAAAAGTTTAAGGATTAGTATTCAGGGGAAACATTTGCGGTTTAACCAATTTAACCCCAATCGTGTCTAGGAAGAAAAGGTGAAAAGTGGGATCGGGAACACAGCCATACCTAAGCTGGCAACGAACAAGCCTAATATGAAGACAAAACCCAGAGCTCAGCCCTCACAGAAATTTCTGCCTCTGTATACAAGCTAAGAGAGGGGTTCCCAGGTCGTGACTAGTCCAGACCCTGAGGTTTCAGGGCTGAAAGATTGCCAACGTTGAAGGAAGGCCCTTTGTGATCATAGCATCGTAGGCTGGAAGGGACCCCAAGGGTTTGCAGTCCCTTGCCATGAAGGAATATACCACCAAAGCTCTCCCAACAAAAGGCCGTCCAGTTTCTGCTTAACACCCTCCAAAGAAGGAGACTCCAAAACACTCCCAGGCAGCCTCTTCCACTGTCAAACTGCTCCCACCCCCAGGAAGTTCTTCCTAACGTTTCGGTGGGATCTCTTTCCCCGTAGTTCGAAGCCATTGCTCCGTGTCCGGGTCTCTGGAGCAGCAGAAAACAAGTTTACCCCGTCTTCCAGATGACATCCTTTCCAACGTGTAAACATGGCGAGCGTGTCACCTCTAAACCTTGTCTTCTCCAGGCTAAGCACGCCCAGCTCCCCAAGCCACTCTTCGTACACCCCAGTGTTTCAAGAGATGGGCCCCGGTGACATCCCGCCATTGGCAATGTCTTGAAGCGTCAAGCTTTGGGCCCAAATGGCCAAATTCTGCCACTCAGACTCAGGTCAAGGTTACGAACATTTCCGCACGACACGTTTATAGCGCGATGATTCCACTTCCAACCTCCTATGGAATCCTGGGGTTTGCAGTTCCGGGAGGGGCCGGCCGGCCCCTCCCGGAACTGCAAACCCCAGGATTCCATAGGAGGTTGGAAGTGGAATCATCGCGCTATAAACGTGTCGTGCGGAAATGAGTAAAATATATACAGTGCTTTGGCTCTAAAATCCTTCCTCCTCATCAAAAAAAAAAGGGGGGGGGTTAAATGTTGAAATCTGAGGGCCTAGACCTCATTAAGACCCCCTGGCAAGAACCTTCTACAAAGGTGCCTCCTTTTCCCCACTGGAACCCGTTTGTTCATCCGCCTCTTGTTCAAATTCACAAAATGGTGGCAACGGAGGTGGCCCAAAGGAAGGAGAGGAAGAAAAGATATTACTGTCGGCTCCTCATCGGTTCTCTGTCTGTCGATCCAGGCAGTGGACACACTAAGGAGAAAAGGGAAGAGGAGGAGGGAAGAAGAGAAGCTGGTGGCAGCGAGGCAGTGACACTCGCTGAAGAAGGGGACTGATTCCTACAAGTTGGGTGTGAATCAAGCGTAGGCTGAGCTCCTACATTGGGATTGCATAGCATAAATCTCCATTCGTCTAATTGTGTGTTATGCCTCCGTCCTCGGACCCACACAAGACCCTTTCCCCAGAGCCACAACGCGGAGACGTGAGAGGAACAATACTTATAGCAGCTGCTGTAGGTAACAAAGGGAGAGCCCGTGGGACGCAGAGAGTTTACATCATAAGGATGCATCAGTTAGGCAAACAGCCAAGGGAGACTGTATAAAGAGGGAACAGAACGGGAGGAAGCTGTTGCAGCCAACCGTTCCTATCAGTGGAAGCACCCCAGCTTACATTTGGATTCCTTGCTCATGCTCGTAAAACTCTTGACCTTCACTTTGTCTACGGATTGTGCCACTGGACTGTTGCTCTGGGCTTACTGTGAACTCGGACTGCAAAACTTTGGAGGTTTTTAAGCAGAGGCTGGAGGGCCATCTGTCGGGAGTGCTTTTGAGGGTGTTCCTGCATGGCAGGGGGTTGGACTGGATGGCCCGTGTGGTTTCTTCCAACTCTACATTTCTATGATTCTATGATTCTAAATGACAACTAGTAATTTGCTAGCAAACAGTGGGCTTTTCCACCCTGCGCTGTTATAGTGCTATGATGCCCTGTGGAATTCCTGCAGTTTTTAGTTTACTGAGTCCCAAGAGCTTTCTGGCTGAGCATTCTAAATGCTCCTCCCTAAACTGCAAACCTCAGGATTCCATAGGAGGTTGGAAGTGAAATAATAGCACTAGAACAGGGAACATTTCTGCACGACACCAGCCGGCCCCTCCCGAAACTGCAAACCCCAGGATTCCATAGGAGGTTGAAAGTCGAATCATCGCGGTATAAGAGTGTTGTGTGGAAATGGCCGATGTATTGCAAAAAGCCCCAAATATAAGTTTGCTCGTCAGCTACTGATAACAGGCTAACTAGGCATCTGTAAGGCTTAGCTGGCTGCCAGCACAGGACATGGTGCTAGGCATCTCTGGCCCCTTTCACACCTTACCGCGTTCCGGTGTCATTGTGAGGGGATCACGTGAGAAGCCTCTTGCGAGAGGCACTCGCATCCCCTTCACTTTCCCTCTGCACCAGCTCCATGCTGGACGAAAGGAAGCGTGAGCGCTTCGCCCCTTCCTTCCACAGCACAGCCGGG
The DNA here is from genome assembly GCA_030412105.1 of Cyclura pinguis. Classification (NCBI taxonomy): domain Eukaryota; kingdom Metazoa; phylum Chordata; class Lepidosauria; order Squamata; family Iguanidae; genus Cyclura; species Cyclura pinguis. The sequence goes on from CM059599.1 coordinate 383,284,082, forward strand.
TACTTTCCCAGGCTGCACTGGGGGAAGAAGCACAATGGCTGCACATTCGGAGCCTCCACACACACGATAAGAGTGGGTGGGGCACAGGAGGGATGCACGATCGCGCGTCATTTTTGGCAACAAGCCGAAAATGATATAATGCGCAATCGCCACCTAATGGCCTCAGGAGCATTGCATGGTTGCGAGGACATCATGTGGAACAGTTCTCGCAATCGCGTGACGCTCCTGAGGCCATTTCACAACCGGACTGGTGTGCGAAAAGGCCCTCTTGTGTTGAATAGCAAGGTTATACAACTGCTCCCCCCCCCAAAAAAAAACTGCATCTGCAACCAAATGCACAACCAAACATGCATGGACATCCATCCACAGTCTGAAATGCTCACCGGTGCACAACACTTATCTGCATGCAAGGTGTGTTGTACATCTTGTGCCATGCCCATCCATGCACAATGGCACCACAATTTCACTTCCGCAACCTTGGACATTTCTCATCGGACAGAAGTGTCAAACCACTTCCCAAAGAGAACTAATAGATCTGTAAGACACTAACAGGGCTTTGGTCCACATCTGTCTTCCTGGTAATTCAGTAGATTAAGCACTCCTATCTGCTCCATCATGTACAAAGCATTCTTTCTGGATTTCTTTTGCACATTGGTGGATTTGGGGCACAAAATAATGTAGGAAATAATATGGCTGGGATCCTGTTAGTCGGTTATGATGTCCTAAGTTAGACTTACAGCCATGCAATGGTTCCTACCTGTTCATATTTATGATCATGATGCCATTGCCACAGTAGGGAATCTCCCCAAAACTCACCTTAAAATCCAGCAGGGTCTTGTTGCCGCTCTTCATCACACTGTCACTTGGTGGGGGAAGGGGGCTGGGCACATTGTCTTGCAGTGCTCTGCTTTACAGTACTGCAAAACCCATAACTCTGGATGGCTGACTGACTTTTAAAGTGGGCTTTGGAGGGCCAGATGAGGAAATGGAGTGTAACCACACCCTTAGAGAGGCTATTTTAATGAGAGAGCCAGTCTAGTATTGGGGTTTGTGCATTGGACTATGACGCGGGAGACCAGGGTTCCAGTCCTCACTCAGCCATGGAAACCTGTCACGTGACCTTGGGCAGGTCACACTCTCTCAGCTTCAGAGGAAGGCAAAAGCAAATCCTCTCTTAACAAATCTTACCAAGAAAACCCCATGACAGATTCAGCCTAGGATCCCGGTAAAGTTGGAAAAGGCTTGAAGGCACACAGCAACAACAGTTTATTGAGAAATGAGGAATTGTTCAAATCAGCTATTTGTTTTTCTCCAGGCTAAGCATAGAATCATAGATTCATACAGCAGGAAGAGATCACACAGGCCATTGAGTCATATACCATTCTGCCATAAAGGAAGACACCATCAAAGTATTCCTGAGAGATTGCCATTCAACCTCTGTTTAAACACCTCCCAAAAATGAGACCCCACCACACTCCCAGGCAGTGTATTCCACCTTCAAACTGCTCTTACCATCAGGAAGTTCTTCCTAATGTTTAGGTAGAATCTCTTTTCCTGAAGTTTGAAACCATTGTTCCATGTCCTAGTCTCTGGAGCAGCAGAAAACAAGCTTGCTCCATCCTCCTTATGACATCCCTTCAAATATTTAAGCATAGCCATCATGTCGCCTCTTAACCTTCTCACAAGCTCTGCAGGAATCACATGTAGTCTTTAATAAAAATCCTCCCATAGGGGAAAAAAGGGGATGTTTTCCATTGCCGATGACGCAAAGTTTTCATAGCAGGTAATATTTATCTAAACACACAATGACTTTTTTTTCCTGCCTTTTTGATTTTCCGCTGGGTGGATGTTTGCATCTCTCTCTTTTTTTCTCTTCCCCACTGCTTTCCATCCCAGCCAGCCCGCTCGGAATGACTCCAAATGCTCATTTTTCTATTAATGAGAACACAGTTCTAAGAAAACAGAAGAGAAATTTATTGGAACCGTACCACAGTTCCCCTGCTTCACATGGATTCTGACTTCAAAGGTCAAGCCAAGATGTTACGCTTCACTTGCAGGAACCGTTTGTTCAGCAGCTGGGGAGAAAAAAGTAGCTTTCAGGTGTCGTGGACCCTGATAGTAATGACATCTTTAAATAAGGATCAAAGAGGCTCAAACTTTACGGCAAGGCTGGGAATTGTGCGGCACATGAACTGTGGCTCTCCCGTGACCCAGGGTAGTCCTTCACCCCAACTGACCCCCAAAACACAAGGAAAGCTTTCAGGCCCACCCACCTCCAGAAAAAAAAAATGGGGAGCTGGGGAAAAATGCACTTTAAAAGGCTCAAATCAATTAAAGATCCTACACCAAGGAAACAGACTGCAAATTTGCACTCACAGAATTCTATAACGATTGTGCACTAGTGAATCAAAACACTGAACAATAAGTGTAAGGTACCACAGCTGGGCAGAAAAAAAAATGAAATGCAAAGATATAACATGGGTGACGCTTGTCTTGACCGCAGCACATGTGAAAGGGATCTAGGAGTCTTAGCAGACCACAAGCTGAACATGAGTCAACAGTGTGATGCAGCAGCTAAAAAAGCCAATATGATCATGAGTTGCATCAATAAGAGTGTAGTGTCTAGCTCAAGGGAAGTGATGGTATCACTCTATTCTGCTTTGGTCAGACCCCACCTGGAATACCGTGTCCAGTTTTGGGCTCCGTGGTTCAAGAATGATACTGACAAGCTGGAAGGTGTCCAGAGGAGAGTGACCAAAATGGCAGGAGGCCTAGCAACCATGCTACATGAGGAGAGGCTTAGGGAGCTCAGTATGTTTAGCCTGGAGAAGAGAAGGTTGAGAGGCAACATGAGAGCTATGTTTATATAGTTGAGGGGATGACACATGGAGGATGGAGCTAGCCTGTTTTCTGCCGCTCCAGACACTAGGACACAGAGCAATGGCTTCAAACTTCCAAAAAAGAGATCCCATCGAAATGTTACAAAGAGCTTCCTGACTGTAAGTGTACTTCAACAGTGGAATATGCTGCCTCGGAGTGGAGTGGAGCGCCCTTCTTTGGAGGTTTTTAAAGAGAGTCTGGATGGCCATCTGTGGGGAATGCTTTGATGGTATATTCGCGCATGGCAGGGGGTTGGACTCAATGCCCCTTGTGGTCTCTTCCAACTCTATGATTCTATGGCCATTTCTGCACTAGAGTGTTATAGTGCTATGATTCCACTTTCAACATCCTATGGAATCCTGGGGTTTGCAGTTTCGGGAGGGGTCGGCTGGCCCCTCCCGAAACTGCAAACCCCAGGATTCCATAGGATGTTGAAAGTGGAATCATAGCGCTATAACATTCTAGTGTGGAAACAGCCTATGATTCTATGACTGTGCAAACAAATGTGAAATGGAAATTTACAAGTTTTGCACAGTTTTGTGGCCCTCCAGGTGGACTACAGTTCCCACCAGCTCCATTCCACATTGCTAATCATGAGGGATGATGGGAACAAAGATCCTGGAGGGCCATGAGTAGCCCAGAAAGTCAGCCTTGAGTTGTGTTTAGGTGTTCGACCAGAACCGCGGGAGAGCAGGATTTAAAACTCTGCTTAACCACGGAAACACCCTGGGCGAGCTTGGACTAGTCCAACCCTCTGTTAGTTTCCAAGGAAGGGAATGGCACATCCTTTGGAAGAAATTTCACCAAGAAAACCTTGGGAGAGGTTCACCATAAAGCTGAAGCTGACTTGAAGGCCCATAACAACAACAATCTATACGTATGCATACATTGTATTCAGCTTCACCTTCTTCCTCAGGTGCTCAAAGTAACCAGAATGCTTCCCTTCGGTGACCAGGTGGAATGGAGCCGCATCTGGGATCCCCCTGCTAACGGCTCCTGCACACTTGGAGCCAGGATATTGCAGTGGTGGTGCTATTACAGTTGGCAAACAATATTAGATGCACCATGTTAATTGGCAGTGATGATACCCGAAGTGATGGAAAGGTCACGCTGGAAGAGGCAAATTTCTGACTGCAAACGTGACACGGCAAGGTAGTCAGCCCTACCTACCTCTGGGCAAGTGACCCAGTCAATTCAGGACAATAGCGCGGTTGCTCTGAATACAATGGGCATGAAATGTCTAGTTGGGCTCTCAGAGCTGAACTAGGGAAGTGCCCACAAAATTGTGACTGGCTTCACCCTGGTTCCTCTGCATCTGGACATTTTGCTGCGTCTGGACAGTCTCCCCACTTCTCCACCGTATTCACCTATCGCGACAACCTTTATCCCCTTGTCATGCAAACACAAAGCTCGTTGGCTCCATCTGGGACTTCACTGCTTGTGTTGCAACTCCCATTGTCCACATAGCTGGGAATGCAGGTCGCAATCATACCCTTGGGAAATTTTTCAGGTACAATTACCCCTGATTTTAGGCTGCCCAGTGCAGTCTCTCACTGCTCCAAATGCCACTCTGTCCGTCCGATTCTCAAACAAGAGCTGTCCTTAGATTCCGGCCTAAGCCACGTTGCTGCTCTCTCCACTTCTCTCCAGACCAGTAAATATCGCCCAAATCCCTCAAGGTCCTTTATGTCACTTTCCTTCCTTACCTTCAGTCGGTCCTTGTGTGAGTGGGTGAGCGTATGAGCTTTAGCATGATTGTGTGAATCTTGCTAAAAAAATACATTTTTTTTTACTTCTTGCCTGGTTCTTTTTCCTGTGTGAGCCAGTAAACATTGGCAGAAAGGTCTTGCGAAGTTGCCTCCGCCCTCGCAAGCCTCCTATTTTTGAGTTAATTACTCCGCACTTTCGAACGGAGGTACTGGCGTCGCAGGTTGGCCTTCATGGCACCCGCAATTTGGGGTAACAGTACCACATGCTTCCTTTTGCAGTGCCTCCAGAATAGCATATCACTACACCAATGCATGCCACCAACAAGTTTCTTTCCTAAAGATGCCAGTTGCTGGTAAAAGGTGGAGTGTACACTGAAACAAACAACATCTGGAATTCCATTTGTGACTTGAAGGCACATTCAAACAATGACATAAGTGACTCATCTCTGCTTTAAATCAAATTACTGCCCTACTAAACATTTATAGGGGCAAGGAATCCCTAAGGAACATCTTCATAAAATAACCTCCAGATCCCTTCAAGTGTCAAATTTATTTCTTCTTAGTCATTTAAAAAAAAAAATCCTCTCCCTCTACCATACAATGTTTTCGGTGGCCCATGTGCTAAGAACAATCTATATCTATTTCCTAAGAGAAAACATTTCCATTCATAAATGGTTTTCATCAAAAATGCTACAAACAATGGTAGCTGTTTTTTTTTTAAAAAAAATAATATTATTATTCTGATCTCAATCTATAAAGAGGTTGAGAGGGTTCTTTTTTCCCCTTTTTTTTGGTCTGTCTTTACAGCGGTAAAGTATCTTGAAGTACTTATACACGTGGCTTTGGTAACTGAACAACACACAACAATGGGAGATTTGCTAGTTTATTAAGAACCGCAAAGAATGTAACCGTATATCCCCCTTTTGTTGGAAGGTACCTATCGAACAAGTCGGTGAGGATGTGACATGAATAATGTTTCCAGCCCACAACTCCTCATAAATCCTAGTTGCAAAGCTCGGGAAAATATAGGAAGGGACAGGCTTGTTCCTTATGCATGCAATAAGGTTTCTGATTCTTTAGCAATAGTACTTAGGCCATTTCTGCACGAGACTGTTATAGCGCTATTATTTCACTTTCGACGTCCTATGGAATCCTGGGGTTTGCAGTTTCGGGAGGGGCCGGCTGGCCCCTCCCGAAACTGCAAACCCCAGGATTCCATAGGACGTCGAAAGTGAAATAATAGCGCTATAACAGTCTCGTGCAGAAATCACTTTAGATTCCTTTATTTGGTATAGGAATCTATCCCCTTTCATATAATGGGTCTAATCCAGGGTGGGGAAAGTATGGCCCATCAGCCACAGAGAGTGCCTGGACCCCACTGTTAAGACCTCTCAAACCCACTGCTAATACCTTAAAACCCCTCAACCCTCCAACTGGAAAAATGGGGTGATTTTTTTTTTGCCCGAGAATCATACAGAACACTCCTAGGTGCATAAATGCTCACGGGACCACATCCACTGCCCCCACACAACCTCCATTGCCTCCCAATACCTCTGCCTTGTTGCAGTTCTTCCCAAAATGGAAACATAAGTCAACAGTGAGAAGCGGCAACTAAGAAGGCCAATACAATTCTAGGCTGCCTCAATAGGAATATAGGGTCTGGGTTGAGGGGACGGATAGTATCACTATATTCTGCTTTGGTCAGGCCTCACCTGAAATGCCGCGTCCAGTTCTGGATACCACGATTCAAGAAGAATAAGGATGAGCTGGAACGTGTCTAAAGGAGGGAGCCCAAAATGGTAAAAGGTCAGGAAACTATGAAGCCCTATGAGGAATGTCTTAGGGAGCTGGGTATGTCTGGCCTGGAGAAAAGAAAGTCAACAGGTGACACGGTTGCCATGTTTAAATATTTGAAGGGATCTCACATAGAAGATGGGGCATGCAGTGGCGCAGGGATGTGGGGCCGGGGGGGCTATTCACCCCAGGGGGGGCAATGTTTCTGGGGCGTTCCAGCCCATAGCCACACCCCCACATGCCCTGGCCTGGCCCCCGCACACCACGGCCACACCCCTGCCCACAGTGGCCACACCCCTCCTGCCCCCCCTCCACACACTCCAAGCTCCGCCACCGGGGGCAAGCTTGTTTTCTGTTGGTCCAGAGACTAGGATACGGCTCAATGGCTTCAAACTACAGGAAAAGAGATTCTACCTAAACATTAGGAAGAACTTCCTAACGGTAAGAGCAGTTTGACAGCGGAACATACTGCCATGGAGTATGGTGGAGTTGTTGGGAATTGAGAGATCTTTGGTAATGAGACTCTCAATCAGCAGAGTATCTTAGTAACTGCACAAAAACGGAAGTTGAACAGATTACCAGTCCCACTTCTATCACTCCACCCCAAACACACTTAACCTAGCTCAAAATAAACACAAGAAACAATTTGGTTAAAAATATAAAAGAATTTACTCACAAAATCTTGTGCATAGTCTACACAGGTTCAATTCTTGAAGAAGGTAGGAAGAAAATTAAGCACTCACGTGCTTGCTGAAAATAATCCCTGTTAGGAGATCTCAGGGCATGCTTTCGGGACAAAAGGTGAAGGCAAAAGGAAGGAGTAAATGGCAAGAGAACCTTTTTAAGACCAAAGAATGTGTACGTGCTGGAGGAAGAGGTGTTGACCAAAACAAACGGGAAGTTTTCTCTAGGCTATCTCTCTGTGCCTACAATAAACATGCAAACAAACTAGCCAGTTAATTAAGCAGGCAACAGGAGTCTCCTTCTCTGGAGGTTTTTAAAGAGAGGCTGGAGGGCCATCTCTCAGGAGTGCTTTGATTTTGTATTCCTGCGTGGCATGGCCCTTGTTGTTTCTTCCAACTGTATGATTCTATGGACCTTTCCGTACTACACCGTTCTAGTGCTAATATTCCACTTTCCACCTGCTATGGAGTCCTGGGGTTTGAAGTTTAAGAAGTGGCCTTTAGAATTCTCATCCAGAGAGCTCTGTGGCCTTAGTAAACTATAAACCTCAGAATTCCACAGGATGTTAAAAGTGGAATAATAGCACTATAACAGCGTAGTGCAGAAAGGCCCTGTGATTCTATTATTCTATTTGGAGGTGATGGAATACCCCTTTCAATCACCATTTTTTTGGGGGGGGGGCTGAAGAGAAAAGGGCAGGTCTTTGGGATGGCTATGGGAGCCTGCAGCCTACAGTGGGTCAGGGGAAATTTGCCATAGCCCTAATACAACTGCCTACCCCTAATCTGACCCTACCCATCAAGAGTCCAAATCTGGATCAAAGGGGGTTCCAGGTCCACACGGTACTTCAGTCATCTCACCCATTTGCAGTTGTACCAGGAGAGGGGAGAGATCCAACGGTCTCCCCTCTCTGCCTGCCGTGGTTGCTCACAGCAATCTCATGATAAGAAACTGATTCACACTGTTTTTAAAAATTGATTGCAAGTTTTATTATTTTATATGTCGTTCAACGTTTCTGATTGTTTGGATGTGTTTCATGTGTTTTAACCTTTTGGAAGCCACCTCGGGTTCCACTTTGGGAGAACAAGTGGCCCATAAATTGAATAAATAAATAAATAAAAAAATAAACAGTGTCATTTTAAAAAAAAAAAGAAGAAGTCCTAATAACACCATAAAAAAATGAGAACAAAAGATGGAAGGGAAAGAAAATAAGCAGCTAGGTCTCTCAGCTTCATAATCTGATATAAAACGTCTGAGAAAAAAAAATAGGCTGTGAGTTGGCTTCAGAAAGAATCCATGTATACCTCAGTTAATAAAGCATGTTGTATGTTCCTGGGCATAGCTTTTTTTAAACAGAAAATTTGGTATGAGAGGCAAAAAGAACATAGAGGCAACAGAGATAGGTTCCTACCCTACAAAAAGGAAGAGCAGGTTAACATGTTTCAGCCATCAGGTCAGGTAAACCTTCCTTGAGATGTCAGATCTGGCTACAGTGACACAAGCCTTGATTACATCTTGGTTGGGCTACTGTAATGCACTGTACGTGGGACGGCCTTTGGAAACTGTTTGGAAACTCCAGCGGATTCAAAACGTGGCACCCAGAATGCTGACTGGGGACAGTTACAGGAAGCACACAACTCCCTTGTTAAAACAGCTCCACTGGCTACCTGCTCATTTCCAGGCACAATTCAAAGTGCTGGTCACGACCTATAAAGCCCTATACAACTTCAGTCCAGACTACTTGAAAAACTATGTCTCCCTCTATGAACCTGCTAGAGCCCTTAGATCTGTAGGGGAAGGCTTTCTTTTGGTTCTGCCACAGTCTCCGGCTCACCCAGCTCACCCGCGGAGGCCACGGGAGCGAGCCTTCTCACGTGGCTGCTCACATCGTGTAGAACGCTCTTCCATGGGAGGCTAGGATGGTCCCCTCCCTGCTTTCGTTTTTGTAGGCAGGCAAAGATGTTTCATTTCAAGTAGGCATTTAATGGGTGAGCTGGAGACCTTTCAATTATTTATTATTTGTTTTTAATTTTTTAAATTTTCTATATCTTTTAATGTTGCAATTGTTTTATACTTTTGATGCTTTTTAACTTTTTGAAAGCTGCCTTGGGTCCCATCTTGGGAGAAAAGGCAGCATAGAAATTCAATACAATAAATTTAAAAAAGAAATAAGTAAACAAAAACATTCTGAACCTTCTAAAGACCACCTGCATTCTCCTTCCAAAATGCATCCAGGATTATTTTTTTTGTCCCTTTCACCAGCCTCTCCTTTTCTTATGATTTCCACTTTGGTGGCCAAACTTCTTTTTTTATCATGTTCAGGATCACTCATGAGACAGGCTTATCTGCTTGCCCCTTTTCCTCTCTTCTCTGATATTCACCCATGTCGGGAGATTGATTTACAGCAACTAGCACAAAAGCCTCCCAGTAACCGCTGCGCTCTGAACAAAACATGTCCCAGAGACAAGCATTAAACATACAGCAGAGTATCAAAACAGCAACAAGCGTGAGCAGCAGCAGAGTGTAACTTACAGCATCAGCTCTGTCCCCACTCTACCCACTGGTTAGTAACTCTAACACACAGAGTTGTCATCCAAAATACCTGGAGGCTTTTAATCTTCAAGTTCCAATATATACACATCTGTACAACCAGGATACGCAGATCCTCAGTCATAGGTTCAGCATCATAGACACATCAGGCAGAGGTTCGCACAGACAGAGGTTCAGTGTCATAGAGTCAGTGAGAGTCAGAGAAAGAACCAGTCTGAGCTCCTCTCTTTTATACACACCTGCTGATAGCTCATCAGCTAGGGACAATGGCTGATGCAACCCCTTGCCATGATTTCACATTACCATGACTCAGCCTTACTGTCCCCTAGGGATTACATCATGACTTCCCAAGTCATTCCCCAGGTGTATCCCCACATGCTTATCAAAAGTATTTTCAACTGGGGCAAATGTCGCAGCATTTCTATCCAACAACCCATGCTCAGTAAGGGATTCTGGAGGCAGCTGCTTTTATCTTGCCTGCTGTAGGCAGGCACACACAGCTACAGTAGGATCAGCGATAGAAGAATCCCGTTCTTTCCCAGTTCAAGCTTTTGTTGCACGCTTTACTACAGATACGCTACTGCAGCCCAATACCAAAAGACTATAGCCCTTACCACACAAAGCTGTCATCCCAGCAAAGCCATGAATTGCTTCTGGTCCAGGATGTCATCTCTAACCAGCTGCTGTCCCGTCCCAATGCATTCCAAATCCACCCTTTTTCATTGCTGGAAAAAATCCAGTAATGGCCTCCTTTCTGCCACAATTCTGTCAGCTGAATGAGTGTGGTTTCTCATTAGCATTTAATAGCACTTCCTGTCATCGCGGATCCAGGAGTGGGTGGGGTGTGGGTGTGCCCAGGTTGTCCCTCTTTGAGCTACTCCCATGGTGTGGTAACTTTGAAATCTATCACCTCTCCGTGTTTATTTTAAATTTCTCCCTTGAGTTATAATTTTTTATATTTTTAAATACATTTTTAGCACTATAGCACAAAAATGCAACAGCCTATGAGCATGTTGTGATGTTAAAACATTGCTGCGCTATTCCAGTTTACAAAAAAAAATTTAAAAACCGACCAGTCAGGAGCTGTGGGGCAGGGAAAAGGTGGCGGAAAGGACTTGCCAATGACACTGTAATGTGGTGAGAACGTCGGTAACAGTAACACTATTCGTCTGCTGAAGTCAAAAAGGTGCAGTAGAGACATTCATAACCCAATACCATCACAAAAATGGCAATACTGGGACTGAAACAGAACAATCTGCTATTGAGGTATGGTACAGAAAGGGCCTGTGTTTCTCCAGCCTTCTTTCTTCACCCACCCATTGCTGAAGTTTCTAAGAAACTTCCAGCTGGACAGAGGATGAAGAGAAAGGGGGGGCTGGTAGACATAAAAGACGTTGAAAAAAGCAGCTTCTTTGTCAGAGACTTTGTTAATTGAGGTATTCCTGCATAATACCAGCAGCTGGAACTCTGCTGTTGTCTTAAAGTAGTGTTAAGTTCCCGTATGGAAGTGGTTTGGAAATGCTTGTCTGATATGGAATGTCTGCATTCAGTTCAAGACTGAAGAAGCAGAATGGTCAATTTAGTGTCATTGCACGTGACGATGAATATGGGGTGCACATGTGCATTGGGTGTGCGTTTGTGGATGTGTTCAGTTTAACAACATTGCTGTTCAACGCAAGAGTTATATAACATGATTAATGGATCATTCTGCGCACAGAGATTTACACTGTGCAATCTCAGTATAAGATCTAGACCATTCTCAATTGCAGCTCCTTGTGGCAGATGATTCACAACTGGGGTGCCACAATACAGAAGTCTCTTCCTGTTATTTTCACATGAATGCACCGTGGAGAATGCTTTGACTAATACGCCCTGACAACGTTAAGCACAAGCAGGTTCAGAGAAGAAGAAGTACTGCTCCAGATATTAGAGTTTTAAACTGGGCTTGGGAGCAAATAGGCAAGCAGTGCAGGTCATTAGAATCTGAATGCAGTCAGCCCTCAATATTCATGTGGCTTAGGCATGCAGAATTTCTGTGAAAATGGAAAAATGTAAATATCGTGAGCCCCCCAAAACATGCGTGCTATAGACTCCTTTTCTGCCAATAGCCCGGGCCTGTTCCTCCCTTTCCAATCTTGGCAACTCAATGCCTCTGCCAGATTTTCCAAGCCCCTCTGCTTCCTAGGAATTCAGTACAGAAGTCAATTTTAGCAGCAGCTACTGGTGGCGGCAGTAGTGGTCACTGTTCCTCCTGTCTGTCTCCTTTCCCACCAACAGCTCCAGCCCATACCTCCTTTTCCCACATTGGCACTATGATGCCTCTGCCAGACTTTCTAAGCCCCTCCACCTCGTAGGAACTCCTGTCCTCCTTAAACCCTCCTCCTCCTCCTCCTCCTGCCAAAAGTGGAGGTGGTCTCAGAGAGAGGCAGAGGTGTCATGCTACCAAGGTAGGAAAGAAAGAGGAAGAGGAGGAGGAGGAGCTGGTTAAGCAGCAACTAAAAACTTGAGAATATATCAAAACCACTGGATAAAATCTGCAAAAGTTGAGGGCCACCTGTAATATGATTTCAACAAAACGTACCAATAATTATCTGTCCTGTCTCAGTCCCAGCAGTACAGCCGATAATTCAAACAAAACAAACTGAACAACCCTCAGCTCTTTACTTACTTTTATTCAGTAAGCTCAAGGTCAAAAATAAAGTCCAACAAGATTCTAAGGCAAGCCAGTCCAGATTCAGTCAGGGTAATCCAGAATCAGACACAGAGTTCAGCAAGGCATCCAGCAAACAGAGAAGTCAGATAAGCTCTGACAAGTCCTGGAGGGGAAGGGCGGCAGCTATATAGGTTAGCCATCTAACCCAGCTGTTGTCTGATTAATTGTTGCTGGTTATAAATTCTCTGGGATTGGTATAGGCTCTCTCTTTGTTGTCTGCCCTCAGCAAAGGGAGGTACTGGTAAGTTATCTTCTGTGTCTGAAGGGGCAGGACTCTCTGCTGAAGCTGGCACTGCCCCCGGTCTGTTTGGGCACTGTAACCGCTTCCTGTACAGCAGGTCCTGGCATGTCCCCTGTTTCAGACTCTGAGACAGAGTCCATGTTCTGGAAGCAGGGCATGACACCATCCTATTTTGGACTAGCTGGAAGGGCTTCTGGGTCATGTCCAAGGGCAGCCAGTGATGATCCCACTATAGTGTTCCCATTGCTAACCATCTCCTGTGGCAATCTCAACTTGGCTCCGCACCTTCCATGCCTTTGTCTCCCACAGAGGCAAACCCAGCCATCTTCTGACACTCTTGCTAGGGTATTACTCAATGGTGCCTGGTGGCTTCCATGACAGGAGCTAGCCAAGGTGCTGAACTCTGTCATCAAACCAGGTTCAGCATCTAGGACAGATCTCAAAGTCTACAGTAAAATTCAGATTGGATTCATTGAACGCTTGATGCAGAAGGTGCCAGCTGCCACTGGTATTGCTGCCACCCCTGAATCCTCTTCCAGATCTGTATATGCATAAGTTGGGGTTGGGGGTTAGAATCTACTATAACACAGATAATAGTAACTAGACAGTAGATGTGTTTATGATGAAGTCCATATATAGTCAGAAGAGAGAGACCAGCCACAAAGCCACTGTTCCGATTTGAGCTATCCTATATTGGTTAGTTCCCAAGTATCATTGGCCATTTCCGCACCGGGCGAGGGAATCGCCCTGTGACGCTACTCACCAGACTTTTGGGTTGCCCGGTCCGGTCCACGCTGCTCCGGAGCAGCGCGTGGCCGCCACTCTGCGCTGCTCCAGGGACGAAAATGGTGGCTTCCGGTTGGTTGAGGCTCTCGGCCAACTGCTGAAGCTTGCCAGCCTAAAGCCTGCCCCCAGCAGATTGCAGGCTCGCACCAATGCGAGCCTGCGAATCTGCATAAGGGAGCAGGCTCACAGTGGCACGCTCCGTGCTTTTGAAAGACCTGTTTTTAGCGGTCTTTCAAAAGCACGCTGGACAACCACTTGGGGTCGTTCCGGAGCAGGCTGAGGTGCGGATCTACGTTAAGTAGGTCCAACCCAGTCTGCTCCCAGGTGCAGACCTCCTCCCTGGAGGGCGCTCTGCACCGTTTTAAAAACCCTGTGTGGAAATGGCCATTCTCAATTCTTGGAAGAACTTGCACCCATATTTTATGGCCATGCTGACTGGAGGATGCTCAGTGCTGTAGGCAAAAAATAAAAAATTTCCAAAGCCATGCTCTTAAACTGCTAGGACTCATGACTTCTAGAGAACCCAAATGCCCACCACCTCCACTGGCTGTCTTCTTTTGGTGTACACACTGATGTTTATAATGAAAAAGGAAGAAATGTAAAAAAAACAAATTGAAATAAGAGGTTGTCGACCCAAAAGAAAGAATGCATGTGTTATAAATCTCCTTTAGTAGCTATTAGAATGCATTAGAAAAATTCACGGGCTTCTGCCTTGCAGTTATATCATGAAAGCCACGTATATAATGGCTGTGCCCAAGCGCACTGCAGTGACAGTCAATATTGTTCCTTCCAAGCCAGTGCTCGTTATTCTTTATGAAACTCATGCATTTTGTGAGAGATCAAAAGATTTACATATCCTATGGAGTGCTTTAGGGAACAGCTTGCTGTGCACTTTAAATGCACAATGTTCCACAGCCATTTAAATACAGATTTCATTCCCCTCTTAGGAAGGAGGCGGCTTCTGTGGTGGCAAAAGACAAGATTTCAGCTCTGTATTTCACTTCTTAGCCAAGAGAAGAAAATCCTAACTGAAATCCTGTGTCAAAGACACATAGCCTCAAAGTTGTGGCCATATTCCATCTCCCAATCCAATCTGAGATACAGCTTTTCTGAAATTTCTCAGAAGACCTTTTTGTGAAACCATTTCACAGAATCATAGAATTGGCAGACACTGCAAGGGCCATTCCTGACAGATGGCCATCGAGACTCTGTTTAGAAACCTCCAAAGAAGGAGACTCTACCACACTCTCAGGCAGCAGGTATTCTACTATCAAACTCTTCCTGCCGTAAGGAGTTCTTCCTAATGTTTAGATGGAATCCATTTTCCTGAAGTTTGAAGGCATTGCTCCATGTCCTAGTTTCTGTGGCAGCAGAAAACAGGCTTGCTCCATCCTCCATACGACATCACTTCTAATATTTATCATGTCTCATCTTAACCTTCTCTTCTCCAGGCTAAACATACCCAGCTCCCTAAGTTGCTTCTCATAGGGAATGGTTTCCAGATCTTCTACCATTTTGGTCGCCCTCCTCTGGACCTGTTCCAGCTTGTCAATATCCTTCTTGAATTGTGGTGCCCAGAACTGGACATAGTATTTCAAGTGAGGTCTGAACAAAGCAGAATAGAATGGTAGTGTCAGTTCCCCTGACCTAGACACTATGCACCTATTTCTCAGATTTCATTCTCTCAGTCCCCCAAGCAGGAATGAGGGCCTTGCCCATCCAAACAAGAATTCTGTCCCTCCGCACAAAAGAAATTTTATTTCAGTCCTTGAATCCCTAGCGTTGCAGAGAATAAGACATAGAATTCTTCACTCTTAAATTTCCTGTATTTGCTATGTCTACATTCCATCAGGATGCGTGTCTCCTTTTATCAGGTATATGCTGGTGTGTATTAGAGTAGATTGGGTAGCCAACTTAGGTATTGCTAAGAGTAGAAAGAGCTCCAGAAAGTATCTAACATCAGTTACTGATTTCACCATTGTATCTTGTTTGTGTATTCTAATGTATTAAACAGCTAATTGCCTTATCACCCATTGCTACAATGTATCCAGTTGAGGGGAGAGGATCAGAGTGGGGGAGAACAAAAGTACCAAAAGGTGCTGTGAGAACTGGAAGTATTCAGAGACAAGGGGCAGAAACATGTTCCAGCCACAAGGATGAAAGAAGGGTAAACAACTGTGAGCCTGGGAAATGTC
Source organism: Cyclura pinguis (assembly GCA_030412105.1). Taxonomy (NCBI): domain Eukaryota; kingdom Metazoa; phylum Chordata; class Lepidosauria; order Squamata; family Iguanidae; genus Cyclura; species Cyclura pinguis. The sequence goes on from CM059599.1 coordinate 383,299,634, forward strand.
TAAAAGTACAAGGGACTATCAAATGTACGATCTTCTCCAATCACAGCTTTGCATGCTTAAATTTAGGTATAAAAACTTGTAGCCAACATGCATGCATCAATCTCAGCAACTTCAGACAGAATGTGCAGTGTTTTGCTTGCTTTGCTACAAATAAACACTGCTGTTCAGTTCTGAGTAGAATTTGTGAATTGTGAGTTAGCCAGAGCATGACACGCTGCTTAGCTTACTTTGCCTTCCCACTTTCTTTGGGTGCCCAAACTGTATTTCCAAATGCTCAGCTGAAGTTTTAAGTTACCACAGTGCTAGAAATTTGGGGAAAATTTCATTGGGAGGAGCAGCATTTTTGTTTGAGTTCCAATGATCTCACCCACCACCCCATAGCTACACCTCTGGAAGTTTTGCAACATTCGTATTCACCTAGGGGCTGTTGTGACACGACAACATACAGCAGAGCTTTCCAAACTTTTCATGTTGGTGACACACTTTTTAGACAGGCACCCTTTTACAACACAGTAATTCAGTAAGTCATTCAGTGTGGAGGCCGCCCTTCCACCTCAGCCTGGCCTGCTGCTGCCCTCGCTGGGGTCTTCCTCGGCCCGGGGTGGTGGTGCGACAGGCAGCCCCTCCACTCAGGCCTGGCCCACCGTTGCCACTTTCACTGGGGTCTTCCTCAGCCCACGACAGTGGTGGCGGAAGAGCCAGCCAAGGAAGCCCCTTTGCCCGGGCCTGACCCGTCATGGCAGCAGGAGAGACAGCCCCTCCCTTATACTCACACAACACACCTACACACTGCAGGCGACACACTAACGTGTCGTGGCACACAGTTTGGAAAGCTATGACATACAGGCAGCTGTTGTGCAATGATAGCCAGTGGAGCGACTGATGCATGATCACCGGATGTGCAATGGCCAGCAGTGTGCACTGGAGCACTGCTGATGCACATCTGGACATGGCCTAGCAAGTGCTGCAGTGCAACAGGAGTGCCCGACGAGCACCAGAAGCACCCAATGCATGTTATGGGGAAGGATTTGTATTGTAAATATGGATTCCTTCTTCATTATGTAATTACAGCTGCAAGAATATTGTCTGCTCAAACCTGGAAATGGACTGAAATACCGGCTATGGAAGAATGGGTTGTTAGGGTTGCTGAACTATCTCAAATGGCCAAACAATGTATCTCCTAAACGATAAATCAATGGAAGATTTTTTTGAAAGATTGGAAACAGTTTGTGGGCTTTTCAAGCAATAAGAAATCAAACAGTGCAATAATTTGTGGATATGGTTACTAGTAGCTTGTTTAGGTGGACCTGTAATGGTAGAATTATATTTTTCTGTCTTTTCTTACTTTCTCTTTCTCTCTCTCTCTCTCGTTTTTTTTTTCCTTTGGAGGAGGGGTGGTCAGAGTCCTTTTGTTAGCATTTAGTCAGTAAGTTAATTCTTAGGCCATTTCCGCACTAGCCTGTTATAGCACGATGATTCCACTTTCAACACCCTCTGGAATCCTGGGGTTTGCAGTTTCAGGAGCGGCTGGCTGGCCCCTCCCAAAACTGCAAACCCCAGGATTCCAGAGGATGTTGAAAGTGGAATCATCGCACTATAACAGGCTAGTGCGGAAATGGTCTTAGTGAACTAGTGTTTGAAGTTTCCTGTTTTCGTATGGTGTTTTAATTTTAGTGAACGTCTATGCTGAAGATGGGACAAGCTTATTTTCTGATGTCCCAGAGACCATGACACGGAACAATGGAATCCAACTAAGGGAAAAAAGATTTGTTAAAAATATTAGTCAGAGTTGATGTTATTTTTGGAAAAAATTGATAAATAAATATATTTTTAAACGAGATAAAAAGAAGAACTGCCCAGTACACATCAGAAGTTTTCAGTGCACATCGTCACAATTCACTAACAAGGTTCCATTGTGTTTTTGCAACGTAGCAACAGATTTCTAAACTTGCAAGTTGTAGACTGTCATGTAGGGTGATCTTGGCCATCGTGGGCTCATGCCACTGCTCATGTTCAGTTTCATCTCAGTGAAGATGGAGAATTTCTCCTACCCCTGCAAAATTTCAGAAAACATTCTCCAGAGCTTCGAAGGCTGACAGCCAAACCCAATAGTCAGTCGGCAACCAAAAAAGACCCCTGGTTTATTGCAGTTCCATCGAGTCAACAGACCAACTCTGTTCAAGGCTACTGCCTGGATTTAGACTAAGGTCTTCAGCTATTATTTTTTTCCCCGCTCAACACCTTAGCTACCCACTGAGAAGAGGCATCTTCCTCCAAGCTAAAAAAAACAAGTCATTTTTCCTGTTTACACAAAAGGAGAAGCAGGAAGAGAATCCCAAATAGAAAACCAATGGTGCGTGTTTGCACATTACTGTGACGGTACAGAAGGAATCCCTCTTTAATGAGGCATAACTCTGTTGTGATTAAGGCTTATTCTGTCTAAATATTGATTCTCATAACACTTTCTGGGGAAGAAACGCACGGTAGAAAGCCCATAAATTCAGCCACAAAGATGGAGGAAGTGGAAGATGCTGAGGAGGTGCATCTGTGCATGCAAGCGTTATCTCCTCCTCCTTGTTTTTGCTCTTTTTTAAAAAAGAAAGAATACTCAATACAGCCAATACACAAATCAAAGAGCATCTCATTATTTACAACATCCAGCCAGGGAGAGTAGCTTTCTTGTGCTTCTAAACGCTAAACTTCAGACAGGGAATAGCTTCTTTTGCCCCTCTGGAGCTCAGCTGGTGGCCGGAGAGGACGGGGAAGAAGGGAGGCGAGCTGGCAACAGGGGGGAAAGCAGCTCTATTACCTAGGAGCCAAGATTAAATAGCCGCCTCCCGAGCCCTCTTGAAAGGGGGCTGCTGGTTCTTTGACCTGCACCTGCCAGGTGGAACCGGATGGAGTGATGCGCAGGGATGCTAATCCTGCCCTCGCGCATTCAGAGGAGAAAAAGGACCCTCTGATCTTAGATTGGGGAGGGAGGCTGCAGAAGGGGAGCTTTGTAGACAGAGAGAGAGAGAGAAGGAGGGAGGGAAGGAGATGATTGCTGTTACTTTAAAAGTTACTTCAGAAGGAAAAATATTAACCTTAGGTCAAGGGAAGTAATCGTACCATTCTATTTTGTTTTGGTCAGGCCTCAGCTGCAATAGTGTGTCCAGTTGTGGGCACCACAATTCAAGGAGACTGACTAGCTGGAATGTGTCCAAAGGGGGTAACCAACATGGTAAAAGGCCTGGAAACCATGAAGCTCTCTGAGGAGTGGCTCAGGGAGCTGGCGTGTTTAGCCTGGAGAAGAGAAGGTTAAGAGATGACATGATGGCTATGTTTAAATATACCAAAAGATGTCACCTGTGTTACTCTGATTTCTGGGGTCCCTTGGGGGACACCTCAAGGTGCTCCACTTGATGGGGAATGGAAACTAGCCAGAGCACAAGCAATCGCAATGGGAGAGGCAGGGTAACCTAGCGGAGTCTTTTTACCCAGTTTTTACGGGGTCAGGCCAAGCCAAAAACCAAGCAAGAAAGTCCAATAAAATGAGTTTATTGAATGAAAGTCTCACGCACCAACGCAATCACTCACACAGTCACTCAAGACCTGTTAAGAAGCAAAAGAGAGGAAACTGGATAGGGGACTATTGAAGGGGTTGTAGCTGGGGTAATACTGCACCTTTTCCTGAAGTCCTTGGTCCAGGAAAAACAGTGGAGAAGTGGAGCTCAGCACAGAGAGGGTTGAGGGGATCACTCAATGGAAGGAGCAACGGTCTGCTGGGGTGACCGGGAGTGATCCAAAGAACTGCTCAAAAACTGGGACTATTGGTAGGGAGAAAAGTACCTGGAGGACTAATCCTTTCCCAGGGAGAACAATGGGTGTTGGAGCGAGAATGAAGCTCCACAATGGTAACTTCCTTTGAGTGATGGGATTGCAAGGGGTTGCTTCTAAACGCTAAACTTCAGACAGGGAATAGCTTCTTTTGCCCCTCTGGAGCTCAGCTGGTGGCCGGAGAGGACGGGGAAGAAGGGAGGTGAGCTGGCAACAGGGGGGAAAACAGCTCTATTATCTAGGAGCCAAGATTAAATAGCCGCCTCCCGAGCCCTCTTGAAAGGGGGCTGCTGGTTCTTTGACCTGCACCTGCCAGGTGGAACCGGATGGAGTGATGCGCAGGGATGCTAATCCTGCCCTCGCGCATTCAGAGGAGAAAAAGGACTCTCTGATCTTAGATTGGGGAGGGAGGCTGCAGAAGGGGAGCTGCCTACGTGCCCATCCGGGTGACCTCTCAGGCACAATGAATCATATTTTAATATCAAAATTGTAGACCCCAGGCTAGGGTTTTTCCAGTGGAGTAACACATGGAAGGTGGAACAAGTTTGTATTCCGCTGCTCCAGAGAGTAGGACATGGAGCAATGGCTTCAAACTGCAGGAAAAAAGATTTCATCTAAAAATGAAGAAGAACTTTCTGATGGTAAGGATAATTTGACAATGGAAGCTGTTGTCCCTGAATGTGATGGAGCCTCCTTGTTCGGAAATTTTAAAGCAGAGAGTGGATGGCCATCTGTCAGGTGTGCTTTGATGGTGTCTTTCTGTAGGGTAGAATGGGGTTGGACTGGATGACCCTTGGGGTCTCTTCCAACTCTACGATTCTATGTTTCCATGAAGCCAGCACTGATTGCAATCTTCACGGCAGAGAAAACCCGCTCCACAATATTCTCCCCGTATTCAAATGTCCAAAAGTGTTGTGGAGTCATTATTCCATGTAGAAAAATAGGTGAGCTTTAATCTTATTGATAGCAACAAAGGCCAGATTTTCCTTGGAGTGCAACAAAGCTAGTATGTCACACACCAGCAGGAGATTCAAGATTTTTTAAAAAAAATAATAATCTTTTATTCAGCCCGGGACCAAAAGAAAGATCAACATCTGATCTGAGGGTCCAGGTTCAAGTCCCTGTTCAGGCACCAGCTTAAAAGTCTATTTTATAAATAGCTATTAATAACAAAGCAGGCTAGTAATTCAAAGAACACTGAGGGAAACTCTGCAGAGGCCTGGTTAATTGATTGATTAGTTAATAGTTAATTCCTTTATACTATTCTATTCTACTCTAAGTCCCATCATTCTCAGGTATCCAGGCTTCTCTATCACTATGGGCAGTTGTGTTATTGTAAACTGCGTTATGATCATGTAAAGTTGAATTGCTCCGTTGTACAATGTTTGCATGCGTGAGGGGAACGGTAGAGCATAGGTATAGCTATGCTATCGGGACCCCTGAGCAAGAGAAGCGTGGCTTTTGTGCCACAGTCACAACGATAGTGACAATGGACAGATTTTCCCCAGAGGACAACACAGTCAATAAATCACACACCAGTGGGGGATTCAAAATAAAGAAATAATTATTCAGCTCCGGCCCAGTCCAAAGCCCTTTCTGCACCTTACCATATTCCATCGTCATCCCGTTGCTGGGATGGGAGCACGACTCAAATGCTTCTCTCTGCATCCAGCTGGCTGCCTGCAGAAGGTAGTGCGAGCAACATGTTCCTTCCTTCCTTCCTTCCTTCCGTAGTGCAGCCAGCCACTTCCCACGCTACACTAGGGAAGAAAGCGCCTGGATCGTGCTTCCCCCCTTGCTGCGAGGCTGCCGGCGACAGGAGTGTCACGTGATCAGGAGCTATTACCATATATTTTCCTGTAATGGAATATCCTGCAATTGCAACGCCTAGGGACGCACGGGTAGCAGGATTGCGATGATGTTGTGAGAAAGCACAGCTCGTGGACTGGCAGCAACACATCTCTATCCTGGGACAACGATGTCATGGGGAAATGGTCCAAGAGACGTCCGGTGTATTTGCACAAATCAGATGTGCAGAATGTAAAAATAATTTAGCATACCGAGTTACATCGCTTCTACATAAAATCTGGTGGGCTTCAGGTATCCAGGACATGTGCCTTGTGCCTGTTAACTGTAGCCTCCCGATGCATCAGTCACTTAGCACCTATCTGTTATTTCTCCAAAGTGGGGCCTGCTTGCATTCTGTACTCTGGGAGCCTGGCACTACTGTCTCTCCTGTTATCGGTAATATACATTCCATCCCCAGTGCCTTAAGCATTAAAGCCACACCTACACCATGATTGCCTTGAGACTATCAAAACTTTTATGCTAGCTGGCCAGTGTGTCCTGTTTTATAATGGGAGTCCCTGTTATGCAAGAGGATATCTTGTGTTGCGCCCTGCTGTACATCACTGCAATTCACCGGAATGGTTTCATGTCACCTCAGCAACGTATTTACATCATCATAAAGTTACTCATCATCGCCTCTGATGCAGGTTCTTGGCCATAGTTTTCTGAGCCAAAAAAAAAAGAAATCCTTTTTCAATGAACAGGAAATAGTGTTTTCTGTGTGGAAAACAAGGTTTTGCAGGAAAGAAATCCCATGTTTTTCTATGTAGAATAATTCCTTTACCACACTTTGGGATGTTCAACTAGCCAGGAGAAAATTGCACAGGGGGCATTTCCATACTACACTGTTCTAGTGCTATTATTCCACTTTCAACCTCCTGTGGAATTCTGGGGTTTGTAGTTTACGGAGGCCAAAGAGTTCTCTGGCTGGGAATCCTAAAGGCCCGTCCCTAAACTGCAAGCCCCAGGATTCCATAGGATGTTGACAGTGGGATAATAGCACTAGAACAGTGTAGTGTGGAAAAGGCCAAGGTTTTCTCTGGTCTACAGTTCTTCCTGATGGGCTTTCCTAACTGTTGGGAAACCTATTCTTTAACCCGGATCCAAATAATAATGAACATTTTTTCCATTGATAATGTGCAGCACCCAGCAAACTACAGATTCCAGGATTCCATAAGACGGAGCCATGACAATTAAAGCAGTATCAAATTGTCGAGCATAGATAACATTCTCCTTTTCACCATCAGTTCATTTTCTTTCCTGATCAGACCTTTCAGAGTCTTAGGTTTGTACCCCAGAATGCAGTCACCATCACAGCTTTGGGCCAAAAACATTTTGGATAAAAATAAAAGGAAGCGTCCTTCCAATGCCTTTGCAGTTGTTCTTGCTCTGGAGAGTCCTGGCACACATCTCCCAGCTCTGAATGCCTGCCACCTATCTCAACTCTTCCGACGACAGCCTCCCTACCATTGTCCAAAACTTCTCAAAGCCAAATTCCTTTCCTTCCAGAATGTTAAAGATGTGCAGGCTGAAAAAGCTGAGGACAGGTTAGCAAACTGTTTGTAGGAGATTAAAAAAAAAAGGTTGCTTGCTTTTATGGGGAAAGAAAGGGCAAAAACATTTTTTAAAAAAAAAAAGAAATAAGGAGGGAAATAATTCTGCTTAATTCACATGCAGTCCTTGCCAGAAACCTTAGAATGATGCTTTGTCTCCACACCAATTACCACGCCAGTGCCTTATGTTGGAGTTGCGTAACTTACCTTTGCCTTTTGGTGGAGGGACAGGGAGAGGTGGTTTTTTGGGGGTTGGAGGGAGGAAGGGAGAGTGAGAAACCCAGCCAACAAAGAGGATTATGTACCCAACACAAGAATTGTGGGCACAGGGCTAACAGCAGTGTTAATGCTGAAGAATTCCCTGTGTTTGCAAGCTGGCAAGCTGAGTGGAAACCCAGATATTTGAGAGCGTGCCAAATAGTTTGGCACCTCTCAGACTGGCACCAAACCATCCTGGTAGCGGCTCCCACTGCTTCTGGCTCCCTTACAGCTGTCTTTCTTCGTCCCGCTCTTCCCAGCGCTGTGCCAGGGACCCCTCAACAGGTGTTTCTACAGATGCAAAATGTCTGCCAGCTTCTTCCTCTCAATATTATCTCTGGAATACATTTTTCCCCCTCAACGCCACTTGGGTCTGTTGCGCGGCAGCAAGGCAAGACAAGAACGGGAACCATGGCATCCCTCCGGCAGGGAGCAAGGGAAGGGGGTTGAATTGACCGTTGCACGAGTAACCTTGGCTAGCGAGAGCGGACATCAAAGCTCGGCATGGCCCCGCAGTGTTTCCTGTCACAATTCAAAACGCCGTTTAGTGGGGAGGAGCGCGAGGGAGAAAGGATGGACATGCCTCTCCAGGGACGCCCTGTTTTCAAAATTTGTTCCTCTCCCTGGTCCAGAGCAGACACAATGTGGAACAAAAGAGTTTTTGAAACAATTCGGAATGTTCAGACAGCAGTGACATAATGCACGGACACGAAGGACACGATAGGAAAGGGAATGAACAAATCGAGATTCAGGCTTTCTGCATATTCTTCTGGAGGGGGGTTTTAAAAAAAAAACAAAATTAAGAAACTTCAGTGTCACCGCAGCATAAGAAAAAGGCACCACCATCAGAGGTAACAGCAAGGTTCAAATACGTTGGTCAATTATATTGGTCACAAAAGGGGTTGAAACTGCTGGGGATTTCTACCAAATAAAGGTTTCTTTGCATCTTTCTGTCCTACTGTGTGCTTTGTTTCTAGCTCCAGCAAAATCAAGAAAAAGGAGACAAGTTTGTAAGCAGATGCCCATATTCTAGGTTATACAAATTTCCCTTAACACATAACACACTTTTATCTGCCACCCATGCCTCCTGTATTTTATCAAACTGTTTTGGGATAAGATGCAGCCTTGACTGAGTTGTAATTTCCTACAACAGAGTTGTTACATTAGCAACAGAGTCCCTAAGTTCCTTAGGAAGATTATAACTCCCCAGATGGCCGAGCCCGTATGGCCAAACAGCATGGAGGCTAGGGAATCCTGGAAGTTGTAGTAAATAACTAAAATGTTATTGTTATTGTTGTTGTTGTATGCCTTCAAGTCATTTTCGATTTATGGTGACCCTAAGACAAACTTCTCACATGGTTTTCTTGGCAAGATTTGTTCAGAGGGATTTGCCTTGGCCTTCGTCAGAGGCTGAGAGAGTGTGACTTGCTCAAGGTCACCCAGTGGGCTTCCATGGCTGACTGGGGATTTGAACCCCGGTTTCCCAGAATCATAGTCCAACGCTCAAACCACTTCTCCACACCGGATTTCTGGAAGTTGTAGTTTTGGAAAGTGGCTTTTCCTGCTGAAGACTTCTCAGCTGAAGGCTTCTGGTCTTAGCTCCCTTATCAATAACATATTGGCTGACATTCTACATCAAGGAGATGGAACTTAACTTTAAAGGCAGAGAGTTAAGCAGTGTTGGACAGTGGCCCCTCCAGATCCACAAGGGTTCAGGGCACAGAACCCTCACAAAAGCAGAACATTGCAAATACCCCCCCCCCCCATGATCCTCTTCTCATTTCCTTGCCATTGGCCCTGGCACTTCTGGGGTTGGGGGGAAGAAAAAAGGCAAAGTAAAAGGCTTACCCGTACTTTCCCCTCAGACAGAGAAGAGTGGAGTGCTGAGTTCTGGTGTTCTAGCTATATCCAATCGCCATCTTGAGAAAGGAGATTTCTCCTAGGGGAGAGGGGCAGGAACAAAGAGAGCACCTGACCAATCAGCGGCCATTACACAGCAGAATGGGCAGCCCAGTGGCAGAGAGGACATGCCTCCCGCACTGGGTGAGGGCTTTGCTCACTCAAAAGGACATTTTAAACACAAGCCTTGCAAGCCTGGGGTGAGAAATGCAAGAGAATAGGAGGAGGAGAATGGTAGGGGAGAGGCAAGCACCTGCCTTGCCAATAATCAAATTCATGAAGGTCAAACCCACAATTGTGGAGGGAGGACTGTACAATCCTGCCCCACTAGTGGAGTTGTGATGACACATTAACAAATGCACAACTAACCAACTAACTAACAGTGGTGGGCATCCTGTAAAGAGGTTATGATATTGTAAGCTGGACTTCTGACATCTTCACTGCTGGGGATTGACATTTATGGTCATTATGGTCATGAACAACTGAATGTAACCTCCAAAACCTACCTTCCCAACCTAGAAGCCCCCCCATCCAAAATGTTTCTGAGGCGCTGGAGACAAGAACACAGGGAAATGACATCCACAACCTGCTCTCAGTCAAATGGTGTCTGGGGACAATCCGTTGTTTCAGGACTCCAGGGGGTCTTTGTCTCCCTAGGTGCCTATTCTCAGGATGCCCCACAACCCACAACCTGAGAGCCAGCGTGGTGCGGTAGTTTGAACATTGGACCCTGGAGACCAGGGTTTAATTCCCCATTCAGCCATACAAACCCACTGGATGACCATTTCAAAGAAGTTGATGTTCTTCCTATCAGCTTTCTTCATAGTCCAGTTTTCACACTCATACACAAAAATTGGAAATACTCTGACCTGGAGGATTCTGACTTTAGTATTTAGTGACATCTCTTCATACTTGAGGATCTCGTCTAGTTCCTTCATGGCTACCTTTCCAAATCTTCATCTTCTAAAGATTTCTTGAATCAAGTCTCTGTTTTGATTAGCAAAGGAGCCAAGGTCTGGAAAATCTTAATGTTGCATGTTGTTGTTGTTGTTGTGGGCCTTCAAGTCATTTCTGACTGAACACAACCCTCAGGCGAATCTATCACAGGGTTTTTGTTACTCCGATGGAAAAACCGTATCCCGGGGTCTACAATTTTCATATTAAATATGATTCAATGTGCCTGAGAGGTCACCCAGATGAGCACGTAGGCAGTCATGGTAGAATGACCGAAAACCAGGTCAGGCCAGTAAAATCCCCAGTCACGTAGCCCCAGGAGACCTCAAGATGTGTAAACCCACAAGAAACAAAGGGTCCTCAGCCCCAAGAAGCTGACTAGAGGGAATTAGCGTGTGTGCCCCAAGTTGAACAAATGTCCCATCAAGTGAGGCCCATTTACATGAAATCACACCACAAACAAACACAGTTGAAGATCCTGAGACTTTGGCAACACCTTACAATCCCATCACTCAAAGAAAGTTACCATTGTGGAGCTTCATTCTCGCTCCAACACCCATTGTCCTCCCCGGGAGAGGATTAGTCCTTCAGGTACTTTTTTTCCTACAAATAGTCCTGGTTTTTGAGCATTTCTTTGGATCGCTCCCGGTCACCCCAGCAGACCATTGCTCCGTCCGTCGAGTAATCCCCTCAGCCCTCTGCGGGCAGAGCCCAACGTCGCTGCTGCCTTCCAGGACCCAGGACTTCAGGAAAAGGTGCAGTATTACCCCAGCTGTACCCCTTCAATACTCCCCTATTCAATTTCCTCTCTTTTGTTTCTTAATAGCTCTTGGGTGCATGTGTGCGTGATTGCATTGGTGCATGAGACTTTTATTCAATAAAATCATTTACTGGACATTTTTGTTTGGTTTTTGGCTTGGCCTGACCCCGTAAAAACTGGGTAAAAAGACCCCGCTAGGGGTCTCGCATTGCTATAGCTCGTGCTCTGGCTAGTTTCCATTCCCCATCACATGGAGCACATTGAGGTATCCCGCAAGGGACCCCAGAAATCAGGGTAACATTTTCTAGGGCTGAAAGTGTGTGACATGCCCAAAGTCACCCAGTGGGTTTCCATGGCTGAGCAGGGAACTGAAGCCGGGTCTCCACGTTCATAATTCAATGCTCAAAGTGCTACACCACACTGGCTCTCTTATTGCGACCCTAAGGTACAGGCAAGTGGGCACTGCTTCCATTTTTATTAAGTTCTTCATGTAGCTTGGTCTCCGTTGTCATCTGAGTGGTAAACCTGGTGCCAGTGAATTCTACAGCTAGAAAGAACCCTATTGTTCTGTTGTGTGTCTTCAAGTTCTTTCCAACTTCTGGTAACCCTAAAGTGAACCTACTATATTGTTTTCTGGGGTTGAGAGTCTGTGACTGCCCCAGACCACCCAGTGGATTTCCACGTCTGAGAAAGCAATGGGCCCCTGGTCTCAAACCACCCAACCACACTGGCTCATGTTGCATGATGGGTAAAAATTGCACAAAATCCACACTTCGGTATTATTCATCCCATTTTCCCCACTTTTGACTAGGAATAACCTTTACATTCGTGGTCCTTATACAGAAGCAGCTCATTTAAAAAAAATAATCAACACATCTGACAGTTGGGATTTTTTAACCCACCTTTTTGGGACTTTTTAACACATTATTTTCGGAGCAATTGAAAAATTCTCAAAAATATCCCCAAAGGTGAAGCTCTCTGAAAAATGAGCAAAGGCAAACAAACAAAAGCCCTCTTACAATCTTGCCCAGCAGCTAGGAAACTTTTGAAATTTTTCATACAGATATTAAAGAATGAAACAAGCAAACATTTACGTCACTGTTCTGGAGCTACGATGTTCTCCTGACTTGAAAAGATCCCGAGTCCTTAGCCTTTCTCTGCTATTTTAGAGAAAGTGCGATATTTCTTTCCCACCTGTTCACAGGTAATTTCTTTTAACGGTTCTTTATTTGAAGGGTGCTTCCTTTAAAAAAGCAAAGGCAGATGATAAATGGAATAGATAAATGCATGTGTAACAAAAAATTTTTAACCTTCCTTTGATATCATCTTTTTTCGGGATTGTGAACATGAACTCAACATAGCCTGAAACGGTTAAAGGAAACAATCGAACACAAGCAATTTAGTTAGGATGCATAGATAACAGAACTGCAATGCTTTCCGGCAGAAATTATTTTCCCTCAGTAGATTGGTGAGATCTCATCATAATATAGAAAAGTTGAGTCTTGGGCATCTGATCCTCCTACTGTAAAATGTATACCAGATTTCAGGTTTTTAAAATGTGGTATAGTGGTTTGAGCATTAGACTATAACCCTGAAGACCAGAGTTCAATTCTCTGCTCAGCCATGGAAACCCAGTGGGTGACCCGGGTGCGTCACACACTCTCAGCCTCCAGAAAACCCCATGATAGCTTCCCCCTAAAGACTGGACTATGACTTTGGAGACCAAGGTTCGAATCCCCAACTAGTGATGGAAACACATTGTGTGACCTCGGGCAAGTCACACTTTCTCAGCCTTGGAGGCAAACAAATCTAGCCAAGGAAAATCCTACGATAAGGTCACTTTAGGCTTGCCGTGTCAGAAACAACTTGAAAGACAAACAGAAACAGTGATCTTTAGCAACCTTCGTGTTTACTGAGTGTGTTTGCCCATTAAATAAATGACCCTTGAGTTTCCCAAATCAAGCCTTGATAAATAAACTCATCAAATATTCTCAACGGCTTGCTTTTTTTTTTTGAACTTCCTGCTGCAAAAGAGATTCCTAAGCATAAGGAAGACCCTTTTTTTTTTTTTAACTGTAAAACCTCTTTGACAGTGGAATAGATTGCCTTGGAGTCTCCACCTTTGGGGGTCCTGAAAAAGAGGTTTGATGGGCATCTTTCAGGAGTGCTTTGGTTGTGTATTCCTATATGGCAAGAGGTTGGACTAGATGGTCGGAGTGGTCCCTTCCATCTCTAAGATTCTAAAAAAGCATAAAATGAAGTCTTCATGCGGAGTAGACTATAACTCTTCCGGGAGAATACCTAGAATGGTGGTTGTTGTTGCTGCTGCTGCTGCTGTGTGCTTTCAAGTCATTTCCGACTTGTGATGACCCTCAGGCCAACCTATCATGGGTTCTCTGGGCCAGATTTCTTCAGAGGAGTTTCGCCTTTGTCTTCCTCTGAGGCTGAGAAAGTGTGACTTGCCCAAGGTCACCCAGTGGGTTTCCATGGCCAAGCGGGTTTGGAAACCTGGTCTCCCAGTGTCCTAGGTCAACACTGTAACCATTATATCATATTGTTTCTCATCTCATCTAGAATGGTGAATACCAGAATACCTAGAATGGTAAGCGATGTTTTGTTTGATGACATTTTTCTCATTTCTCCAAAGACACAGGCATGAATTCTATTGTTAGCCCCAACTTGAGTAAACCCATTGAATCAATTACATTTACTGACACATTGACTCACTATTCAACAATTGACTCGGTGGGTCATCTCTAGTTGAACCTTTTGTCGCTAAATGTCTGTTCCACAGAACCAGGCCAAGATATGTGGAGAAGTGTACTATTATGATTCTACTTCCAACATGGATTTCAAGTTATTTCAAAATTCTCTAGCAATGAAAATGCTTTCAAAAAGGGCCTAGGTACCAATAAGAAAGTAGAAGAACATATTGCACACACGCACTGAGCCAGAAGCAAAGCACTTGTTCCATGAGGAGTTGTCTATCGGCATCCCTGAAACCACTCCCTAGCACAGTTTTAATGATTCATCTAACCCACAAAAATGGACAGTCTTTCTACAGCCCAGGGAAGGGAGAAACCATGAAGCTCTCCAAATGTTGTCATGCTGCAGCTCCCAGCAGCCCTAGCCAGAGTGAGGAAGAACTCTGGGAATTGTAGTTCAGCAACAAGACCTCCCAGCTACCACCTCTGCTCTACAGCATGTTGGATGAAGCAAAACTAATATCTGAACTAGCATCCCCTCCACCGAAATTCATTACCTGTGGCATGAGTTATTGTGAAAACTGAAGTGAGCCATTCTACCAAATGGGAGAAGGCAGAACCCCTTTTTTTTTTTACATAAAATCATGGAATCATGGAGGTGGAAGGGATCCCAAGGGCCAGCCCCCTGCCACAATTAAAGCACCCTCAAGAGATGCCACCTAACTTCTGTTTACAAACCTCCAAAGGGAGTTGACCACTACCCAAGGCAGTCTGTTCCATAGCTGAACATCTCATCCACTTAAGAAGTTATTCTGGATGTTTACATAGAATCTTTTTTCTTGTAACTTGGGTCCACTGGATCATGTTCTAGTCACTGCAGCCACAGAAACCAAGCTGGATCCATTTTCTACATGACATCCCTTCACATATATAAAGATGGATACCATTTTACCTCTCAGTCTTCTCTTCTTCCAGCTATACACACTCAGCTCCTCA